>CM042073.1:1752140-3187658 GCA_023512825.1 Liposcelis brunnea | reverse complement strand
GACGAAATGATTAATGTACGAATGGTGAATCAGCTTCTCACTCACTACGGGTGATTATTTTTTTGTCGAGGGTTCCAAAGGAATGCTGATGTTAACCCGAGAGAACCGCAACGGAATTAATTAAAAAAAAAGGAAAGAATGTTCTGAAGAGGATGAAAATGAAATAGGAAAAAAAAAAGGAAAAAGGGAAAAGATTATCACTTCAAACGCTTTTTTAGTGCCTCATATATGTTTGTTAAAACTATGAAGTGGCGCCGTACAAAAGGAGAGAGTGTTATCCGAGAAGGGTCGAATGAGCAAGCGGTACAAATATAAATTAGGTGTAAACAGTGGGAATTTGCGACGCAGGTAAACAAAGAATTTTCCCCGCAAGGATTTATTTCATATGAGAAATAATGTAAATATTGATGGGCTAATAAAGCTATTATTTTGAAATTTTTGGAGGCTACAGAAATATTTAGATAGAACGCAATAAAAATAATTCAAGTCAATGATTTTGGCCAAATTCTATTACTGAAGAAGTAATTGTAAAATCAATGTTTTAGCTAAATGTAAGCACAAACTATACTTGAAAAAAGGCAAAATTCTTCTCTACTTGAGATGGCGACAGGTTCGAAGCTCTTAGCAGTTGCAAATAAGTAGCAGCGTTAACTCAGGATTAAAATAAAGATGTCGGCGTCGACAATTATGGCGCCAGTCGGATGACACCTTCACATAACAAATGCTGAGCAAAAATCAGGCAAACCCAGATGCAAATGTCACGGCTAAAAGTTGGCACGGGCACACTAACAACTACGAATCCTATATCAAAGCGGGAAACCGTCTTTTCCAGGCGTCAGCCTTTGGTCTCGGAGCTGTTTGTAAGGTCAAGTTCGCAGAAAAAATATCCAAGCGTGCTTTCAACTTGATTGATAACAAATTATGAGGGGAAAGATAAATTTTTTATTACTTACTATGTAGCTGGATTGAAAAGCTGTAAATGATTTACGAGCGGATAATGGTGGATGTCGAAATGGAAAGTTTGCAGTGATTGGTCAGTTTAAGATCTTTACTTGTTTTCGTTTTCGTCTATTGTTCCTCTTGTTATTTTTATGTTTATAGTTTTTTGGGTTAGTAAAAAACTTCTTATATTTCAGAAAATCTGATGTAGTTCTTAGATGAGCTTGAGGAAAGTGTAGCAGCTCCTGACTCCGGTCGGGAGAGAACCGAGGAAAAACTTTGATTAAAATAATTCCCAAACCAAAGCAAGAAAAAAACATTGCATTATTCGTAAACACCTTCAACATTCACTGCTACCCAAAACAAGAACTAAAAAGTGAACACCACTCTCATTGAAAAACCCCCGCAATATTGCTCAAAAGTTACTTTTAAACAAAATCCATCCCTTAAAAATCGAATTCTCTTCAAACCCATTTCCTTAAAACGAAACTCTAAAATTAATACTTGAAAAATTCTTCGAATATTATAGACCATAAAATCGTTCGTCATTTTATTTACGAAACGCGAAGCTGTAGACTATATAAAAAAAATAAAAAATCAGAATATAAAAACCATGAACAATATCGAAGTTTTTTTCATACAGAAAAAAAGCGACCCCGACAAAGCTCTGTAGAAATATTTTCCCATACATTTAACTTATGGAATATTATAATCACGCTCGATTTAAATGCTAGGTTAAATTACGAATTATTTTCAGGGTTCATCAACTAAATTATGTTGAACTTTATTTTCATTCTATCATGTAATTTCAAAAGGAAATATTCCTTTTCCGCTCTCTTTCTTTTTTTCGGTTCTTTTTTTTTTTACTTTTCTTTTTACAGCATTTTTCTTCTTATATCCCCAGTCTTTGTAATTGTATTTGTTTTATTTATAAACAAAGATCGTCTTGAGCTTCATCACTATTCAGATTTAGTTATTTCGCATTCTCTTGCAAGCATACCCCCCTTTTCCACATTTTTTTTTCCAGCGAATATAATGGTCTGCATTTTATTATTACAGCGAAATGCTATCTCTTATCAAAGCGATACGCAATGAATCTTTTTTTCTCCTTTATGTACACGGTTTTTCCTTATTTTCATTTCTTTTTATGAATACGTTTTCGTTATTGGAAAAAATCTTAGAAATGGTAAAAAGGAGGAGGGTTACCGGGGGAATAGATAGATTTCAGAGAGATTTAGTCGGGAGAAAATCGGATTTGCGTTACTCGAGAGAAAATTTGAATTTTACAGTATGTAGAAGTAATAATAACAATTTAAATTGCTAGGTGGGGCAAATCCCATGTCCAAATTTTTTTTGGAAAATTCGTAAGAAAGAAACACCGTTTCATGTAGAGGTTTGCATGAGTAAATTTTGGGCCTGAGTCTAAAATACTAAGTACAAGTACTAAAGTACTAAGTACAATACTAAGTACTGAGTACAAAATACGCCCTAGTCTAAAATACTACCAAGGTTTTTTTTTTTTTTTTTAAATTTTCGGGAAAGCAAAAGAAATATTTTGAAAAATTTTTTGAAAAGTAAAATGTTAACCAATTTTAGAGTCTTAGACCATTTTACCCAAATAGGGTCAAAATAGTGAAAAAAATCTTATCTGGATAAAACAGGTTCACTGATTAAGCCTAATTACTGCCAACTGAAACAGAAGAACCAAAATATTGGCTTATTAAATAAAGATGTTACATAAAAAAAGATGTAAAAATTATTAAATATACTGATGCAAAAATTCTTCTTTTACTTCTTCTTCTTTTGGGCTCAGTACTCAAACTGACGCAGCTTGATGCCGTATTGCCCGTTCTTTACAATGCAAGGAAATTTCACAGCCGTTGACCTTGATGGGTCAAGTGTCTAGCTTGACGACAGTGTCCACTCATCTGCCGCACAACCACTGTATTAACAAGGGGCGGGACCTACTATATTTAGACAGAGAATGTGAACCCTGTGACCCATCAGGCTTATTATTCACATGATACACTAAGTATATCAGTGGTATACCCCGTGGAAAAAATTCTAGGTATGACTAGGATCGAATCGACCGTCGCACCCTCGTTTCTCTGACTGAGAGTCGCGAACGCTGACCACTCGGCCGACTGACAAGATCCAAAAACAGAATTTCAAATAATGTTTTTAAAAAGAGCCCCAGCCCGACCCAACCCAAGACGATGCTAAAAATTTTGCGGCCCGAAACAGACTTGAACTTTGGCTAGGGTTCAAGTTGAGTTGAGTCGGATTCGAAGAGGGTCGTGAAAAAGTCTAGTCTCGTGCTCTGCTATTGCGGCCGGATTATGCTGGACTTACTTCAATTGGTTTCTTCGCCTTCACACTTCCAAAACTCGGCAAGAACTTTTACTCTTACTCTTCTAACTCTTACTCCACTAACAGTACAGGGGCCTGAAGCCCTACCGCTGCCTCCACCAAATTCTTCCACTGACCACAATATAAGATCGTAACCTGCCAATCCCTGAACCTCAGGGGGGGTGGGGCTGCCTAACAAACGTCATCGATCCACCTCATCCTGGGCCTGTGGCCGCCGACCAGCCGTCTGGTCGTGCAAAAGCCTTCTAAATGCCCCCTCTCCGCCGGCGCCCGCACCAAAAGTGTCCTGCCCACAGCAGCCTTAATCACAGTAGTAACTCGGCAAAAAGCCTTTTACTTAAAAACTCTTTTTACAAAAAGAATTCGCCAGGATGGACTCCTTACCTTTCTCCTCTTATGCAGCCGTAAACTCTCACACGAATTTCCGATTCCCCCAATTGATAATCAAGGCAGACCCCGATCTTCTGCATACGAAATACGTTTTCCCACCGTTATATGGAATGCGCTTGAAAAAAAGGGGGCAATTCCTTGACGCAAACAAAAATGATTTCAATTCGCTGTGAAAATATTTTGGTTTCAAGAAAATAGCGTCATTACTCAGAGTTTGGCATTCCAAGTGAGATCTTCCTTTACTTATTCCCTTCTCTCCCTCCCCCTCTTTTTTTTTCCTTTTCATTCCATCTCTCTTTTTCAAGAGAGACGAATTAGAATCGGTTTCGAATCTAGAAAAGACATTATCTACTGATCTTGTTCGGTTGACACAGACGTCAGGTTTCCAACCACTTCGATTTACTTTCTCGAGGATAATAAATGGTATGATTTCAAGTCTCGATGGGGGAGGGCTTTACTCTTTAAACCCGTAACGCTTCTTTATTTCTTCCTCGGAAAAAAAAAACGAATTTATTAAAAACCGTCGATTAAAGTGGAGAGAAAAACATCGGAAGGACACGTACTAGTTTTATAGCGTGTTTTGCTGTCGTCTAGGGAGAATCAAAATGTGATTAGTTATGTATCCGCCCTTTACTTGGTACGATTTCCAAACAAAACTGATGTCGACCGAATTCACTGGATTAATCATTTAATTAATCGATGAGAGAGGAATCATCACTATACATTATGCATTGGTACAATGAGTTCTGCTGTCGATGCCATTCATTTGCTTCACATCACGTCAGCTTTTCTGTATTAATCAATTCCTTTTTCCTGTTAATGGGTTACATTTGACTTTCTGTGTTGGTGATGTTCCATTGTTTTTGGTTGGGGAACGTAAGCCGTGTTTCAAAATTGTATAAGCTGATTCTATTAATAGCAAAGCTAATGGGTTAAAAAGCGTGGCGGATGATTAGGTTTTAGTCTAGGCCTAGGAATCGATCTAATTGAAGCGTGTATTACATAATTCAATACAGTTGCACGCGCAGCTATTTTGGAGTGATTCAGCTTTGAGCGTTCAGTCGGGATTGATGCCTGTAACGCAATTACACAGGAACAAAGGCAGACCTGCAGTGCACCAAACAAAGGTAAAGTTCAGGACCGTATTCAGCTTTCGCAGCGATCAGCGAGATGTGCTTTTGCAATAGTTTTCTTTTCTTCCAGCAGTTCATTTCATCTTAAATGAAGGCTTCTTCAGCTTCAAGGGCCGCCTCGCATCCAAGTGTATGTGATCATGTCTAGATAATGTGTATAGAGAAATTTCACATCAACAAATCTGAATTGGCGCAGCTAGGTAGAAAATTTTTGGTGCGGCGGGTTCTTATATATTCACGCCTTGACTTCAAGAGAAATCGTCCGTGAGGACCGAGCCATTTTCATTCGGCCTGACTTGACAAGAAATTCATGGTGAAGGCAAATCCAGTTCTGTCGCCAAATCCCACTCTGTCCAAGTTTATTTATCTAAAAACACTTTCACAATATCCTTTTGCAGCAACTATCTCCCAGAATGAAAGCTAGTATCTATATGAATGACAGAGAAATGCGTTTAATTCTACTTGACAGATCTATAACAAACATTTAATCCTTTTGTTTCCCACAAAACCCATCAAGAACCCATCCAGACATGCAATACATCATCAAAGTACTCCAATAGAAAACAAAAAAACCAAACCGAGTCGAAAAATACAAATGGTTATGCTGATACCAAGATACATTACATCACAAGGTCATAATCTCATTACTTTCACTTGATCGAACAAATTAAATCAACATCATATTCAAAATTGCTCACATGTCAAAAACAAGCCGTGACATTTATTCACTCATTCTAATAAACTCGCAATCTTGGTTAAACCTTTTCTTCCTGACAGTCTGTCTTTAAAGTCACGCTTAAACGGGTTTCCCCCTTTTCCCCTTCCCTCTCCTTTTTCTTTTATACAATGAAAATTAATCGAAGCAAAAACCATCTTAAGAAGGTAAATGAATTGTGTATCCGGTTGGAAGACATCTGACGTCGACGTTTTATGTATATGACGTATACATGCCTGCATTTTCCCGACAAACACCATTCGAGAAGAAAATTTTAAACATTTAAGAATATCAAAATTTGTACGCGGTGTAAGCGTGCGTTTTCGAAAAAGCAACACATAAACTTTATGCTTCCCCGTTCTGCTGTGCTAGATGAAAACCGGAGATTGCGACCCTCCCGGGGTGGAGATTCCAGTCCCGGTTTAGCTTTTTTAAGGGGGGGAGGGGAGGCTCAAAAGGATAAGAGGAAAATTTTCTTTTTTTTTTTAACTTTCCCTTTCTTCAAAAAAAAGCATAAATGGCTAAGTTATTTTAAGACGAGCCAGCAAGTTTTTTTTTTTTTCATTTTAATAAAGTCCTAAATCCGACGTCCATCTAAAGTTTCAACATCGCTTTGAGCTAATTATAATTCTGAAAACAAGACCAGGAATAAACCCATCATTTAATGATTGATGTGAAAAGGTCTGTTAGATAATTTCTGATCCTTGGTTTGTGAGAAGGGCTTTTACCAAGTATGCATTATGGAATATCGATAATTAGCATCATTTATGGGGTTTAAACGTTCGGACGGGAATCGCTTTTTCGCCTTGTTTGACCCTTTTAAATTATGAATAAAAAAAAGGAGGTGGAATAAATAAATCCGAGGTTTTTTTTTCACTTCACCAAGGGCCATTTATTAATTAAAAAAAGATAGAACAAGGGGAGGTTGTGTGATTACCTATCGACGAGGATCCAAATAATCAACCGAGATAATTTGCTTTCTATTATTTAATAATAATTCTCATGTTTTGTAAGAGGGGAGTAAAAACCGATTTCCATTTTTCAGTGATATCGTTTTCCGAAAGTAATGTTTCAATCTTTATTTTTTCCGCGTCATTAATTTAATAGCAATGACCAAAAATCGTTATTCTAACACCATAAATTTCACCGCATTAAAATTTGTTGATAAAAAGTTATATCACTTTCCGATATTATATTTGGCAATCCCTCGTATTTTTTGGCCAAAACCGCATTAAGGAAAGTTATACGCTTTCTTATTCCCCATTACAAATTAATTTTAACATGATCATATTTTTCCTTTTATATATGCTCTCTGATCATTATTATGATTTAATACCGTTATTGTATTTTTTTTTATTGCAGTATTATGTGCACGTTGTATTAAAAGAGAACTTTTTGAATCATTTTAATGATTTATTTGTATTGACAACCGGGAAAGTATGATGATAAAAAATAATAAATCAGATTGAAAGCATCGAGTGAACAATTTTATTTTCGTTAGGATTATTTTTCCAGGAAAAGAAAAAAAATGATTGTTTGATTTGATTCGTTTTGAGTTTCCTTTTTTTCCCCCGGCGTCCTTTGAGTGCAATAAACGTGAATGAAAACGTAGCATTTTAAAATTTTACAAGAATTATTTTTTGAGACAAATGCTTCGCGTGATCTCGCAGAAAATAATGCTTACTGTGCGAAATGGAGAAGGCAGACCCAAAATTCTGCATCATCATCATCATCATCATCATCATCATCATCATCATCATCGATCGACAGCTGAAGACCATTAGCGACCCTAGCGGTAAAGTTTTGCCTCTTCCATAGGTCATAGCAGTGGCACCATTTCATCGAAATCTTGGAGGACAAAAGCATCATTCAATGCTTGGCTTAAGGAAGAAAAAATTCCAGGGGGGGGAAGCAACTGCTCCGGCCCCCTCTAAATGGCGCGGCTGGGTCATAACACTAGTCTTCCCAAAATTATTGTATTTTCTCGAGACAAAAATTCTAGAAACTCTATTTGTAACATTCTTATTTCTCCACTGCTCTAACTTCCACCTATGAACTAACTGAAGATTTTTAAAGATTTTCCTTAGATGTATTAGAAGAAAAAATAAATACAACTCTTATCGCTAAAATTTATATTTCTCACAATAAAGGTTTCAAAGATCACGTTCTCATATCGCATTTCCTTTCGTCGTCCGGACACTTCAAAATCAGTTTGAAATTTAATTTTCTCAAGATACGACGGGGCGAAAATTGCTTCGTATGATAAACACGAGAAACTTACACCATTTAATGTGGATATCAACTTGACACGTCCTTAGATTTGCATAAAACCGTAAAATCGCGGAGAGTGAGAACAAAGGGCGAATTGCAAAACCGATACTTTCTCTG
The DNA here is from genome assembly GCA_023512825.1 of Liposcelis brunnea. Taxonomy (NCBI): domain Eukaryota; kingdom Metazoa; phylum Arthropoda; class Insecta; order Psocodea; family Liposcelididae; genus Liposcelis; species Liposcelis brunnea. The sequence goes on along the minus strand of CM042073.1, from coordinate 3,179,723 downwards.
AGAAGCAATTAAACTCTCAAAAAGAGGGTGAGGAAAAGGAAGGAGGGATGACATGGATGAGGAGGGGGGAAAAAAGAAAAAAAAAGGGGGGAGAGATGAACTTCGGGATTCCTGCCAGAAATGATTTCTTCTTGATGAGTTGGGCGGTCCGATATACGTCATTTCCAAGCCGAGGGTACACCTTTCGCTTTATGGCCCTTTTTCACTCAGAACGAAGCAAAAAATAAATTAAAGAGGATTTATATAATGAAATTATCTCGATCGAGTTTTCTTTAAATATAAAAAATTAATGTAAGCTTCTCGACTTTGGGAATAACAAAACATTCGCAGAGAAAATTCACCGGCTTGTGTTTATAAAGGGATTACTGATTCAGCACTCGATGACAAATGTTAAGCTAGGTTTCTCTAAACCGGAAACTGATGGCGGTAACTTTCCTTTATAATCTCTTTTGATTACCGTAGTTATTACCTTACAAGACTAACGTTGAAATATATTTCAGTAGTTAGCGATTTCGTGCCAAAGCTGCCGTTTCAAGGGAGAACGGGATTTCGTTTCCTTCCCCTTTTTATTATTTTCTGGGATCGGGAAATTATAAAAAAGAAGCCGAGAAAATGAAACGGTTTATCTGGAAGGTTAATAATAAAATTGCACATTTAATGTAGTGGAATGTGAGAGGACTTCAAAAGAGGGGATTTTAGTTATTTGCGATTTGCAATAATTATTCAAGCAAAAAGGGTTCGGCCACTTCAAAGGGGTTTTTTGCTCATTCAATTATGAGGTTAAACGCGATCCCTTTAAGTACTTTTTAACTGCATTTTAACCATTTATGAAAATAAACAAACGTTGCAACGCTTCAAGGGGCATGATTCGTGTTCATATCCATTACGCGTTAAGTTTTTTTTTGTGTGCATGTCATGTTATGCATCATGTTATCTGATGCAGTTTTGTTTGATGGTTTGTTTAATTTTCGGGTTTTAAAACACAGAAAAAAATTATTGTAAATATTTCAGTTTTGCTTATTTAAGACGAAATAAAAATATTCAAAATTTTTATCATGAAAACTTGAATGAATTCAAATTATTTGCTTCCGATCTTTAAAAAAAAAAGGTAAACTCAGCCATATTTTCAAAGTAGATAATCCGCATTTACGGTTAAATTCTCCATAAAAAAAGGAATACGAAATCCTTTGGCTAAAATCCAATGAGACCTCACCACAGGACGAAAAAAAAAAAAAAGATTTTTGAAAAAATTGCTTATGGGCAGAAAATTAGAAAATCTGTCTTTGATATAAAAAAATAAGCCGAAAACTGTTTATGTCAGAACGGGTTGTCAATCTGGTTTACTTCTGGTAAATGATTCTGCCTCGTCGCTCCGTTCACCATCCGTCCCCCATTTTCAACCGAAACCTTCGCCTCACCCTCTCTTCCCCCTTGGTTTTTCCTCTTCTTTTTTTTCCTCCTTCAAGCCTCGAGTTTTTTCCATTTTCTTATCTTGGTTTGACCTCACAATTCTGAATACAAGGTGAAGGCTTTTGTGCTTTTTAATGGGGTTCTTAGGGAAACTGTGTATGCCTTTGGGGTAAAAATGGTTTTTCTGAAAGAATGATATCTTAGACAGGATTCTTATTAAATTCTAAGTAGCGTACAAGCCCGGGAGGAATAAAAAATTGACTCAGAATTCGACTCTCGATACCTTTCAGCAAAACGGGAGAGCAAGCACAGCCTTTCTGATTTTTTTCTTCCGATTTTCTTTTTTATGAAACTTAATGGATTTTACTTTAATAATCTAAGCACTGCTAACAGAGTCAACTACAAGGTAAATCTTTGGTAAATACATGAGTAAGATTTTTTATTTCTCTAAATTTCAAAAGAAAGGTTTTCGATGCTTGTGACTTTGCCAGTATTCACCCATGGCCTCAAAAGAATAACTCTGGAGGACACAAGCGCCAAAAAGCTGCGCGTAGCGGAGATTTATATTTTGGGGATCAGAAATATGAGAATCAACTGGCAGACTCAAGTAATGGATGATTAAAAGCTCAAATAACAGTGGTTCGGCCATATGGTTAGACAAGACAAGGAAATTCATCGGCCAAACGAAGCTTAAAATGCGCTCTCCAGTTTGTACACCACGGTGCCATTCGCCGATAAGTACGCAGTCTGCCTTGAAGCCTGTGACTCGGATGCTGTCCATTTAGAATATACGGAGTGAAATTGGCGTGCCTCTATTACACTCACCGGTGATCAGCTGTCCCACCGCTGCCACCAATTTGATATAACAATTTAGGAATAGTAATAGAAGTATCTCAAGAATCGAAGCACCGATCGCCCTGTCAGTACTTATTGGAAAGATTTGATGCATTTGCCGTATCAGATTGTCTTGCGAGCCTCTGGATCTCCTCATTCAAGCGCATCCACAGGAACCCTGTCACTGGATCTCTTTTCAATTCCAAATTATCTTATATTGAAGGACCGACAACCTCTCCAGTGCGCCAATTATTAAATTTCATGTTTTATAGTCATAAGTGGCCATCGGGAGCATGACTGAAGCCGAGAGCTAGACTCGCTTAGAAAACTCTACTGCGGAGAATATGGGCTAAAGCAAATAGATAGCTGTCTTTATTCTGAATACATGCAGCTACTCCCTGTTAACTCATTGCGGTGGAAATTCGGTGACACTCCTTAACCTCACCCCTTCATATTTTACAAGAATCAATCGGTGCATCTATTTCCTCCAGACTTGTCCATCCTTTTTTAGCAGTTGATATTACCGAAAGCTCTTTCATAGTCAGCAAAACAATAATTTACCAAACTTCGGTGTTCTTAACATTTTCTAACACCGATTATTCCGCGAATTTTGTAATTTTCCTTAGATTATTCTCGAATTCCTTTGAACGTATTTTTAGAAATGCCCAAAGCTCGTTCCTTCCGAGAAATTTTGCTTAATATAATCTCCCTTGGCTCTTCAAGAACGGATTCTTCCATTGTTTCCACGAATTTCAACCCTCTTCCATTCCGATAATTCGCACAAGTGGTCATCTAAAAACGATCTCGAATAATTTTATCTTACTCATCCATTTTAACAGAATTTTTTTAATGATGAGACGCCACAGCAATTTAAATATTTTTTTTCATCGTCAAAAAAATAATCTACCCTTTCGCAAAGACATCAATATTCACATCGATTTTCAATCATCTCTATTTCAACGATCTTCCATTTTTTCTTCTTTTTAGAAAAGTTCAATTTATCAGCGAAACTATTTTCGCTGATCAAATTCCGATAAATCATTGATTTTCGATATCGAAGATACGTCTAACTACAAAAAGTGAACATTCCTCGTCTTCTTTAGCAGTCCAAATCTTTTCAAACACCAAATTACCAACAAAAAAAAACACGATTACAGAATGTTACATTTTCCCTGATTTATGTTTGATTACTTGTTTAGAAACGAACGATGCGCTTTTCCTTCGGCAAGTTTTAATACGTGGTTTATACGAGATTCGGATCCAAGATTTAAAGTCTTAACAATTTCCCGAAAACCCGACCGGTCTTCAGACTAACAACGTTATTCTCCAATAAAACTAGGCGGTTTGATAAAACTTGAGGTTAAGAGTTAGATGGGTGACTCCCATGACATTTTGTTACCCCCTTTACGACTTGTATGCTCCTTAGGGAAATTAAAGGTTTCATGTAAAGCCGAGGCTTCGATTGATTCCTGGCCCTTTTTTTCCTCCCGGCACTACTCCCCTTACCTTTACTCGATCCTAGTTCACTTTAAATCCATTTTATCGTCATAAAATTGATTCACTCCCTGTTTTTTTCTCTCCCCCATACGGTTCTTTTTTAATTTTCGACCTCACCTTTCCGGGTTTCTTTCCCCAGCGGACCGTCGCCCCTTAATCGATTAAGAAAATGTAATCCTCTTAAATTTGATGTTTTTCAATCAAATAAAATCCGGCGCATGTCATCAAGGTAAATGTTTGAGGTTTCCGGGGATGACATCGTAATAAAGAGGAAAAGACGATCAAGAAGCAACCCGGAGAGGGACTTCTCACATTTGAAAACCAATGATTGGATTGAATCTGATGGGGGAAACCCCAAATGATCGATATTCCTTCAGTCATTCCTAATTATTCGGGGAGGAGGGGAGAATGGGGAGACGTCGGGAATTCCCGTTTGTTGTTCTCAAATAAACATTTTAATCCTTTAAATGTATCTCTCGTTTCCAGGAGTAAATATCTCAGACTAACTCGCGATTACTTTAACACGTTCAATCCGCAAAAGATATCCACCAACTTCTTACAATTATCCCAACGTGACGTCATGTAATTACCGTAAATTTTTCCTCAACTGTGTACATTTCTTGTTGCTACAAGTTAAAGCTCCAGCTGTTCATTTTTTCCTCGAACAATATAAGTTTCATCTACTTCAAGAAAGGAAATATAGTTTCTAAAATATTTCATTCAGAACTGGAGAATTTTCCTCGATGATTACTGCTCGGGCGAAAACGTGAATAGAAATCGTGAATCACAATTTTGTCTTTATAATTGGATACATCTTCTCAACATCTTGATAATGAATGCCTTTCTCTCACCCCCTCCTTTCCGTTTTCTTACGCCCCTCCCATTGGATTTTGCCCTCCTGGGAGTATGATAGGAATTTCATTTTGATCTTCGCCGGAGGCTGTTATCTGTTAAGACATCTCGCTGGTTCGCTTTCGATATCGCTGACAGCTTCTGACAACTCCTTCCGCTATTTTAGATTTCTTTCGCAAACGTCAGGATTCTAAAAATGCGGAGGTTGAGGGACAACAGCGGGGATAATAGCTGATGTGAAAACGTGAGGTGACATGTCCTGACAGGTCTCAAATTGTGCGGAATATTTTCTCATATATTATTTTGTTTTTGTAAGTAAATCTTTTTTTTTTTTTTTTTTTTTTTTGAAAAAGACAAAAGTGCTTAATTTTTTAACGTGTTATTTGTAGTGATCCAACTCTAATGTAGAACTTTCGGGTCTACTAAAAGGGAATATAAGAACTTTGGAGACTTATTAAAACCAAAAATTTTTTTGTCGAATTTTATATTTCACTTTTTTGATTTTGAGCAAATATTTCGAATTTTTCTTTGTCAACCGAATTTTTTCCGATTTTTTTTTATATCAAGAGAAACCATTTTATATTTTTTTGGTCCCACAAATCATATAATAAATTTTTCTTTTCAAACTCATTTTTTCAAGGGAAAATAGTCCAAAATGACAAAAAATTTTAAGAAACTTCTAAAGCACAGAAAAAGTCAAATAATTTTTGGGAATAAATTTCAAATTAATATGAAAAAATATCTCACAAAAATTTTATAAAAAGGGAAAAACCATGCTCTCAAAGCATATATTATAATAAATCGTTTGATCGTTTTTATAATATACTTCACGAGTGAAATCCCCACACGGTAACTGGAATTAAACATTCCCTCTTTAACACCAAAACGTGGATATTAATATTCATTCAAGCCCTAAAACGGGTGTCCACATGTAAATCTTCGTGGTCTAGGAATCGCCAAGAATGAGTTTTTCCCATCCGAGATATAGTAAAATAAGCACATTTCAGCATTATGAAAATTTTGTAGGGGAGTGTAGAAACTAAAACATAATAAAAATGTTGCATTAAACCTTATCCGGCTTTAACGAAAATGAAATGAATTTAATCATTTTTTACTTGACCTTTCTTTCTTCTTTTTTTTTTAGAAAAAAAATCCTCGTCGTTTATCCTCAGGTTATATAAAAGAGGAGGGGAAAAAAGAGATCTTGTTAAGAGATGATGAAGCTCTCTCTCTTAATCGATCAAAGTGATCTAAATTAGGATTTAACCTCACGTAACTTGTTCTATTATAAGAAAACTGTGTAGGTGAAAAAAAGGAGGAAATAAAACCCAGGCCCATATACACAGGGCGAGTTTTTCCACGAAAACTCTAGAAAGAACGGAAAAGCAGTCAGAAACATTAAGCGGATTACGAATCATCCTCACTTTTTAATGAGCGACGATTCTAAGATGGCAACAAGCTTAAGCCTTAAGCCGTAAGCGAGAGAGAGAGAAAGATGGAAAGAGACGAGGAAAGAAGAAAAAAGGCTAATCAAAATCGAATTCTTTTTCTCTTTTTATTCCCCTCTCGTATCTGATTCACCGGGGCTTTTTTCCCCTTACTTTTTGTGAAGTGCCAAAAGTTCTAAAATGTCATTCACACCTGTGGTTCACGACACTGATGAAGGTTAAAGTCGGGATTATATGTTTAATAAATTATGACCGTTGAAGTTTTCCCCGACACGTTTAAAAGCAGTTACACATGAAAAAAGGTATTGTCTTTTTTTCTCTAAGAGCCTAAAAAAAAACTTCTAACAGGTTCGAATGTTACGTAAGAAGTAATAATTTAAAACCTTTTTTTTTCTCGTGCGAAAAGTTGAAAATTTCAATTGTGAATTTAAAAAGTTTCCAGCTCTGCGGGTATAAAAGTATGTGATATTTTTACAGCAAGATATGGCCACGCTCGTACAATTAAATGCGTGGGGAGGGGGACGGCAGGAGAGGGAAAAAAAACTCGGTCGGTTCAGTTTCCGATCTAACCATCGATTTTGTCTACCTTCCGGAATATTTTTTTTAATCGAGGGATTAAAGTAAATCCAATTCGTTACATTCAATTCCATTAGCTAAATGCATGTTTGTTTAAGTATTTTTCTTTCCTCTTTTGCCATTAAATTAAAGTTATCTAATTAGTGGGTTTGCCTATATAAAAAATCTCATGTCCACAGAATAAAATCGACAAAAATTAATCCAGCTCGAATACTTCCATCTAAAACTTTTCCAATCGGGAAACAGCCCAATGCAGAAAATTACGTCAGCACGAGTGGACAAGCTCCATATTAGAAAGCCTAATAAAGAGTGGACACTTCACTTCGATAGATCGTTTGCTGCATTCGGCAGCGCCATTTCAAATTGGAAGCTGTTCTTGAATTGGAGCCCGCCATCATCTCAAAAGGGTCGCCATGGTGGCCTCAAGTTTTCTGTTGACCATCATGGCAACTCCCCTATCAACATCATCAACTTCTTCTTTTTCTTAAGCCTGTTCCCGTCCACTCCTGGATATAGGCCTCTCGCAAAATTTTTCCATGTCGTCCCAAATTTTTCCGCTCTCCGGAAGGGCCTTGAGCTGCAACCACTTGGGTCACTAGACTCACAAGCCTCCAACCACTAGTCGTAATATTTGACATGTTTATATTTGGGAGGTGTTGGCGTTTAAATGCCACGCTTGCTGAGCGGGTTGGCTTTAGGTGATAGTCTACTTAAATAGGTCCGTGGTTGCTGCCGTTGGCTCGTTGCAATGAGCTCCTCCTCCACCAAACCTGAAACCTGCCCACCGCCTTTCGACTGAACCCTTCTGCTGCTTAAACGCTTCAACTTAGCCTCCGTGGGCTGGAACTCAATACTTGGTAGGGCTTCTACCTTCCACCAAGGAATTAATTTCGATCTTCCCGTCTAGATCCGTAGAGAACTGCTAGGTCTAGCAGTGTATAACTCCTCCATCCACTACGGTTTTGGGAAGGGAAAGTCTGAAGTTCCTTTTATAAAACTGTAATCGCACCTCCTTACCCTTTGAACCAATAAGGACCAGTGTCTAGTCAACCGAGGACAAAGGTGTTACCTCTACTCCTTCACTTTGGCTGTCAGCAATGGATTAGGCACTTGGCGGAGGGGTCGCCAAGTCCCGACGCCAAAACATTCGCCAATTTCAACACCATGCTTACTTACTTACTTATCCGGCGTTACAAGGCTTGAAGCCTTGTTGCCGCATCACATAATTTCCGCCATTCAGACCTATCCTGGGCCGTCGCCCTCTATTCCGGCGTCCCCACACGACCTGCATCCCGTGCGACTGAATCACCCCTCCCGGGTCTTACTAATTTACCAAATAAGTGCATCCAAAGTGCATTCCTTACGGATCTCGGGTTTCTAGTGCGAAAATCGTACGGGTCTTCCCGGATTCTTCTTCCCCCCTTCGAGATACGTCGAATTAACCCATTTCCGATTTTCTAAATCAACCCCCAACCCCCCCAAAAAATTCTTCAAAATTTGTATCTTACGGGTCTCTTAAAAATAGACTAAAAACCGTACAGGTCCTTTCAGATTCTTGTTACACTCGTCCAGAAAAGTTTGGAAAAAGATTCAGGCAAATTCAGAAAGTTTTTGGAGAGAAAGCGATTCCTGATAGAATTCTTAGGGGATCATTTACTCGTCTTGACGAATTAGAACGAAATAGGATCAAGATAATGGCCTACTTAGATTTTGTTGTGAAATTCGGTGCCAAAAATGGTAAGTTTTAACAAACTATTACTTCTGAAAGGACCCGTACGGTTTTTCCGCGATTTAATGGAGACCCGTAAGACCCGTAAATTAAATATTTTTCTAAGGGGTTGGGGGTGGTTTAGAAAATTGGAAATGGCTTAGATAAACTTTTCTCGACGAGAGTAACAAGAATCTGAAAGGACCCGTACGATTTTCAGCCGATTTATAGGAGACCCGTAACACCCGTAAATTAAATATTTTTCTAGGGGGTTGGGGGTGGTTTAGAAAAATCGAAATGGCCTAGATAAACTTTTCTCGACGAGTGTAACAAGAATCTGTAAGGACCCGTACGGTTTTTAGTCTATTTTTAAGAGATCCGTAAGATACAAATTTTGAAGAATTTTTAGGGGGGGTTGGGATTCATTTAGAAAATCGGAAATGGGTTAATTCGACGTATCTCGAAGGGGGGAAGAAGAATCCGGGAAGACCCGTACGATTTTCGTACTAGAAACCCGAGATCCGTAAGGAATGCACTTTGGATGCACTTATTTGGTAAATTAGTAACACCCAATCCTCCCACCTCCCGCGGCCTTCCCAATGGCCTAGGGCTCGTTGGACGACCATCCGGCACCTTCCGGATAGTCCTCGTCGGCGGCGCACTTGCTACATGTCCCGCTCAACATCATACCGGATAACAATTCGAGAACATGACCGCCTCCAATTCATCCCGGAGCTCACAGGAGCTCCCTCTCCCTATTATTTAGTCGAAATCCAAGACATTTACAGTCTTGCACTCATTCACTCATTCTAAATCCGAATTTATCAGTTTTTCGCGGCCAAATCAACTCAGCGGTGAAAATCGGACTTTCTTCTTAAAAACCCACAGACACAAACAGCTTTTAAGTACGAATCTGAAATTAAATTTTTGTTTTGCAATCTCTCAACCTATACACTACTTAAATCGGTCACGTTCGAATGGAACATTCTAATACGCTAAGAGGAAACCAGTAACCGCATCCTATATGCTTATTCTATTCTAACGGAGCATGAATCCTCTACAAAGACGGATTCATATTTAATTATAATTTTCTCTACACGAAATCGATCCATACGCTCGATCCGGGATAGAACCATGAGTCAAAATCCATAATACATAATGTGAAAAGCTAAAATAAACCAGGCATTTTCTAGCTGGAGGAGAAAGGGAAAAAAAACCGTCAAGACAAATGTCTTTTCTTAGCTGACGTTTTCGCTCCCGTGGGCTGCATCGTCACATCTTAGAATTTTCACCACAGGAATTTTTTTCTTTTTTTTTCTTTTATGGATTGAAGTGCGCTTAGTTCCAAAAGACAAGAAAAAAAAAGAACCCGGACCGATTGATCGTGATTTTTTTTGAGATTTTTGCATTCTTGTTGGCTTTTAGAGGGTGAAGCAAAAAGAAAGATTGCGGAATGTTATCTGTATTCGATAAGTATAAATCATAAAATATTCGAAGAAGGGAGGAGTAGGAAGAATGGAGTAAAAGTTAAGAAATTTAGGGGATGAAAATAGGTTTTAAGTAGAGGAAGAAAGAAAAGCTAAGAGGTGCAGGTCACTTAAACAAGAGTGGTTTTTGTCGGCGACCAAAAGGAGTAAAGTGTACAAGTTTAAGCCCTGTAAAAAGTATTCCTGGATCCGTCTTTAATAGAAAATAGTGGAAATATTGCTCAGGGTTTTATTGGACGTTTTAAAAGAAGTAAAAACTGATATATGCAAGTGTTTGACGTCAAAATTACAATAAAAAGAATGACGAATGGCGTTTGGATCGAATAATGGTCTCGACCGCTATTTGACTGAATGAAATATCGTGACAATTTTAAAAAATTGCAGATCCTTCTTCGAAACTAATGTAACCTAAGTCAGTCGAAAGTTAACGACCATAAACCGATGAGAATGCGAAATCTCTCAGGAGAACCTATCAGCCCACTAGGAGCATTAAACGCGGGCCGCAGACCTTTCATCTGGCAATCCCATTATGGGAATGTTCTGGTAATTTAGTTTTCGGTGGTATGCACCACTTTTCGCTCACAGACATACCACTAGAAACTCACTAGAAGTATGATTAAATGATAATTTAAATTATCAGAACATTTCTGCTACCATAGATTTGCACAGAAATTCAACTGCGGCCTTCCCAAGGGTCTATAACGTCTTCTTCCTCTTCTTCAGCCTTTTTTCATCTACTCCTGCATAATGGCTTCCATGCTGTTTGACTTTCTGCTCCTCGGAACCAGGCAACCCTGCTGTTTGAATCATGTCATCAAGCCACACATTTTGAGGTCATCCTGTGCTTCTCACTGTTAGTCGCGGCCTCCATTGAGTTAATATTACCGCCCAATGCTCTTCGTTCTGTCTAAGACTTGCTGAATGGTTATCCAAAACACTCCAAACAATCGTGCACGTGGAAATCCCGCTTACAGAAACCTCTGTAAAATTCTAACAACCGCCAACAGTAGCGCTGCTGGCCCGAATTGACTGTGACAAAACTCGGTCCTTATGATAATGTTTAAAAATAAATTCGATACAAAACAAACTTACAAAAAAATTACATTTTCTCATTTTTATTTTTTATTTCAGGTAAGTCAACAATAGTTAATATCGTAATGGAAGATAGAAGGTCAAGTTATTATGTGAACAAAGTAAGTAAATAACAATTTTTCTCATTCCATTCGAGAAATTGAATTTTCCGAAAAGGGCGTAATCCTCCAGGTAGGAGGGAGACCAGATGTCTTCATATATGAAAAGAAAATAAATTTCCATATCGAAAGGAGATAAAAACGTAGCTGTCATTTTTTTCGAAATTTTAATTTCCTGAGACTGTCTGTCAATCCGACGTTACAAAAAGATCATCTTCGCGATTTTCAAGAGGAGATGGGGTCGCTATGGTAACTCATATACACATACTCGACGTGAATAACGTTTTGATTACTTTAATATTATTTTTAATGAAATACAACCCGACACAAATGAGGGTGTAATATTTTTCATTCAGGAATGAAAAACCCCAAGCAAAAAAAAAAAATGAATGGATTCCAGAAGATCGGAAATGGCCCCCGTGAGGGTTGTTACCCTAAGCACTGAATATCAAAGAGTTAGTGACTTTCTTTTTCCGGAAAAATTTACTATTCAATTCTTTTTTTTTTGTGCTAAGCCGCAAAAACCTTTTGAATTTCCAGACGCTCATTCCTCACAACTTCGCAATTTCCACGTCACGAGTTATCTATCGATACAGACAGACTCTCCTTATGAACTGTCGTTAACTCTTAAACTTTTCCTTCGGCAAGCGAACAGATTTTCGACGTAGTTCAATGTCAAGGGACAAAGGATAAAATAAAGATAAAACTCGACTGACATGATGAAAGGAGAGGGTAAGGATTCCAGTATTGATTTCGTATGGTTGAGTTTATTCACACTCTACTGAACATACTTCCCATATTGTAGCCGACCCTTTCCTTTTTCCCATCATACCTTTTCCCAACGGATTTTTACCAAGAAAAAAGGACGTCTTAATTACGATTGCTATAACATACCTTAACAATAACTAACGGGTCTTTCCCGCCAAAAAAACGGACCGAACTACCATGCTAAGCTTAGGTAAAGGTCGCTATTACATATTTCACAATCCATTAAGTTGGCACACATGTTTTAAATTAGTCAGAAAGTTTGTTTTTGTCACCCCATTTCCGGTTCCTCGAGTTTTAACTCTTCTTGTTTCAAATTTATATCAACACGTGCGACGCCTCTTGTCTAAATATCAAAAACGTGACTCTAGTTCGCGGAAATTAAAATGAGGTACCCAGACTATTATTAACCTACGATTACGAACCGCAATTTCCCATCGCAAAAGGTTTTTTCTTGTCCCGGAGTACCCCGGAACCGTTTTCGGAATTTAGATAATATTTTTGCTAAAAGTTTTTATTTGCAAAATAGAAATTTTAAAACTTGGCAAGTTGAAATATTTCGCGAGGGTTTCTTCTTACTATCAGGATTTTCAAATCTTGATATTTTAAACACATAAAAAGTTTCCCCGAGGAAAATTCTCGGCTTTTCCAGAGCATGCGCAAATATATTTTTAAAAAAAAAGTCTTATAACTAGCAAATTAGGGAAAAAAGGCAGAACTAGTATGAAAAAAATATTTTGTATTAGTTTCGAGTCCGAATGGAGAGAAACGAAAAATGAGGTTTCGTGCTACCTTATTTACGCCTTTACCATGGAAACTTGTTGATTTGAAATTAGAATTTTTAATTAGGTAAATATTGATTTAATTAGAGATTGAAGGTGTTGCTAAACGTGAAAGCTTCGCCAACCGAAAAATTACCCCAATATGAGAAGCCCTTCGCCGTAAGCTCATTCAAGGGAATGATTGAATTTTGTGATTACAGCTTAAGGGCGATTGGGAAGGAGAAAACTTACATTAGGGAAGTCGGTCCGCAATACGTAAGAAGATTCAAAATAGAGAAAGCAAGAAAATAATTTCAGGATTATCATTTGCTTTAAAACACAGCAGACAACTAGAATGTTCAAATTTGGTCGTTTGCTATGGGACTAATCTGCATATCTTGGCCTCTGTGAGGTGAAAATCGTACTTCGTAAGCTAGGGAGCCAAACAGAGTGCGGCCACTTCTTTGAGTGTCTTTGAGCTTAGGCGATCAATCCGACGAGCTCCTTGAATTTTTCACGATCGACGGCCATGCAAAATAACTCCTCTACGGTTAACTCGGTCCAATTCCGGAAATTCCGCAACCAGTTCTTTTACTTTCGACCTTGCCATGCAGCAGCCTGTACTTGGGTCCCCGCAACATATGTTTAAGGTACTCCAACTTCCTGCGCTTTATGGTTGCAAGTAGTTCACGGTCTTAGTGCAACCGACGCAAGACCTCCTCGTTGGTCATACGTTGGGTCCAGGATATTGGAAGGATTCTTCTCTAACACCACATCTCTAACGCTTCCAGACGATTCATCATAGACACTTCCATGAGCCGTTAATAATAAGTCTTGATTCTCGTGTTGAAGGCCTGACAAAGCCCCTGTCGACCTGCTCATTTCCCTGACCTAATCTATTTAAAACTATTCTAACTAAAAACTTTCGCATTCGCATCCACTCGTCGAAATCGAATATCCCCATAAATCAGCCATCATTTTCAAAATTCTCTAAAGTCAAACACATCAATCCCAGCATGCATCACATCAACTAGTTGCATTTATGTAGTTTGGAAACATAATGAACCTTTCAGACTTATGTTTGCTCTCCAAAACAACAGCGACGGGATTACCACTCAATCAAGTTAACGTTAGAGTTTAATGGAGATTGACTTTTTAATGACCCTTTTTATTGATATTCATTCAAATATCGACCATCAATCGAATCAGTGTAGATGTTTTTTTTTTACTCTATTTCCCTTTTCCAGGTAGACATTCCCCGAGTTAATTCAGAGAGGACGACAAAAAAAACTTATGTCCACAAACAGAAAGCGCTTTGGAATTTGACATGGTGAAATGGCGATCAAAGACAAACGATGAGGGCATGAATAAAAAAATATTTTTTGATTGTTACATACCCAAGAGAGCAAAAGGGGTTTTTTTTTTATTTCACTACGAGGGCTTTTGGGTCTGGAGGTTGAAAAAAAACGTAATTCAAATAATTGTTTCGCATTTTTACATGTGGTCGCCGATGATGTTCGGTATGCTTTCCGCAAGCCTACCCCTTTTTAACCCCTACCTTTTTTTTACAAATTTGTAAACACACTCACTCTCTTGTTAGCTATAGAAATCAAAGAACTTTTCTTTTTTTTTCCTTTCTCTCTTCCATCCCGTATGTTTGTTTTTATTTGTTTATATCCGATTTTTTTCCTCGTTTTCCGATGTTAAATCTCTACTCGTGCACAAATGATAGAGGATTTAACTCGGGGATTTTATTTTATTTCAAGAAAAAGTAAAACATTTTTTCTCGGGTTTCAAGTGACCATTTTCTTAGAAAGGTGAATATATATGTGTTTTCGTTTCGGGTTATTTTTCAGATGAAAAGATCGATTAGTTTCTTTTTCTTTTTACTGATAAACGAGAAAACAAAAAAAAATATAAAAAAGGAAAAACGGTAAAGACGTGACGTTTGATTCGTTAAAAGGATCAACGTTTCCAATGGTTTTCATCGAGAGTTATGAGTCCCCATACTCTTGGTTTAATTAGAAGAGATATCCCTATACACGACCCGATCATGAAAAAAAAAGGGAAAAATCGAGAAAAATGATCTATGCGATTTTTTTTCTCTTCCCCCCGTCAAGTGCGAAATAACTGACTTTTCTCTTTCTGTCGCTTTTTCAGCTTGCCCCCCTTTTTTTTTTTATTAAACGAATCAATAGAGGGTTTTAATCCTTTTGATAAAACTTTACTATGCTGCAATGCAACACAAATCGCTGATATCATGTGAAATGTTCTTCCAGAGGCCAACAGCTAAAATTTTTTATTCGGCGGGGGCTTTTTGGTTTTTTTTTTTTACTTTTTTCGGCCCTTTTCCTCTTTTAATCCTTTTTGGGTCCTACTTGATTACCCATTGCTCTTAACTGGCTTGATTGTTTCAATTTTATCAGTGGCGGCTCAGCTGGCGACAGAGTTTATTTTCTTTCCACGGTTATTTTTTCTTGTTTGTGCCTCCCCAAAAAAGTAAAAGCGTGGAAGTCGGCGCCGGCTCATATTTTTTTCGGAGTAGTGCGGCGGCTTTAAAAGACTCAATAAAAGTCGGCGGCGAGGCTCAGGGCTCCAGTGACGGTGCCAGAAAAAAATTCTGGAAGGGGCCACAAATTTTAATGTGGGGCCAAAGCCGAACAAAGTTGAATTACAGCAATATTACTCTTCGACCCAAATAGGGAGGGCCAAGGTGGGGCCAAATTTTTCCCAAGTGGCCCCTGGCTCCCCTTGGCGCCGTCTCTGCAAAGCTCTAAAGAACATTCTCCCCTGCTTAAAAACTAGTTCCAGGTTCGAGGTCAGCTTTGTTCGGAGCCCCAAGTAGCTCTCTATGTTCCTAACTCAGCACAAAAGTTTTAAATTGTCAATACCACTTAATGACGTTTGATCACTTATGCTAGGTCATCAAAACTCAGTAGTAATGTAGCAACCCTCCAAGAAAAATACTCAATAAAATCTACCCTTCCCGGATAGTCTAGATATTCCTCTCAAAATACTAATCAAGCCAGAAGATTACTGCTCAAAGTGAAGAATTAATAGCTAATCTACTGCTAGGGTTATCTTAGTAAACCATGTGGAAAAATAAAAAGCTAAAATTTGATTATATCTTCTTTGAAGAGATGGTTTTGAAGTGGATACCAAAATTTGTACAAAAACATTTTCAAAAAACTGACAGACCAATAAATGAACTGACAGATGGGATGAATAAGAGATAAAAATAATAAGAGAAAAAATATATAAAGGGAAAAACCATAAGCCGGACTTAAGAAAATGTTGGGAAAGTTGTTTGAAGGAAAAAAAAATGTTATAAGAAAATCTCTCTATTGAATAAGAAGTTTTGAGAGGTATGGGTTGTAGAGAACAAAGCGGATTCGACATGGTGGAGGAATCGAGAGGAACAGTTGCTAGGAGGGAAAAAAGGGGGGAAGAGGTAAAAAGAAGGAGGTTTTCTTGAACCGGGGAAAATAATTCTTTGAAAACCATTCAGGTTTTCATATATTAAAATATTATAGGGTTAAAGACGTTGAACAAATGTGATTTCTTTGTAAAATGCTGCCGGGACCTCTTTTTCCGAGGCGTCGTTTCTCTAACGTTAATCACGAGTAAACTTTATGGGTTTCTTTGAACGCTGGCAACAATGTTTCACGTCATTAAAACACTTTTATCAAATTGTTTGAAGCGGAGGAAAATTAGGAGATTTTCATATGATGCAATCATAAAATATAAACAGAAAATTTATTTCAGAGCATTTGCTCTTCTAAATTTTCTTTAATGAATTTTCCTTCTTCTTATTTTTAGAAGACTGAACTAGCGGTAATAAAAAAAACGGGAAGATTTTTCAAGCTAAGAATTCTCTTCTAAATAATTGTTTAATACTTTATTATGCTAGCATCAGAAATATTATCCAGGAAATCAGAAAACATGGTTTAATCATAGTAAAAGCGCCATCAAGTTTTATATCTACGAAAATTTCTTTAAATTAAAAAAATAAAAGTCACGAAAAAGTTGAAACAGAAATAATTTTCTATGTTTACATTCGAGGAAATAAATTGGTTCTGCATACAGAAAAACTCTTTAAATTCATGGGCTGTAAACATTCTTTTCCAAAATTTAAAATCCTGTCTTTTACGTCGCCCTTTTTTTTTTATATATGAAAAGCTCGAGATGGGATTAAAATGAGAAAGTACACACGTGTACATCAAAATTCTTTCATCGAAGCTTGGGAAGCATTTTTAAATTAAATTATAACTAGGTCATGAACTCGTAAGTTTTGGTTAAGGCTATGCAAAAAAAATATTATTCCGAATTTTTAACATGTTTATAGTATTGCGCACTGCAGCATAGCAGAAATATAAGGATTATTGAATCGGTTCGTTTCCAAGGGAGATAGCGACTTCAACAATCTAAAAACCGAGGTTGAGTCAAAGTCGAACTGGCTCTAACGCTGATTCGAATTATTGGATTGAACAGCAACAAGGTATTAATTACTTATCTAACTTTACAGAGATAAAGTCCTGAAATCGTATTACCAAACGCGCAGACAGGGAAATCTATCCTTGGCCATCAATCTTTAATCTAGCAACCCCGCACTACCTCCATCCCTTAGCAGAGACCTGAAAATCAGTTTCAGCCTTGACCATATTGCCTTGCAAAATTCTTGAGTTACGTGCTCAAGCTTTCTTCGACTTGACCTGCGTTTACCTTCACCACAATCTTCCCTTTATTTTAAAATAGCACAAAGCGGTACTTTTAATAGCAAAGATTATGGTTGATTAACTCCGAGCTTTGACACTTGATATCTTGTAGAAGACCTCCATTATCTAACCCGTTTCGTTAAGGAGATAAACCAAAGCCATATGCCATATGCCATTATTCACATAAATAAGATATTTTCTTTAATCTATTTTTTTTAAATTTGTTATACTTTTAAAGATGTCCTTTGGCCATAGAGTGTGAACACTAATTGAAGATCACAGTTTGAGGTGGTGAGATACGATGCCAAGTGTTTGTTGTTGTCAAGGTTGTCTCCCCTGAGAAAGTCAGCGAGATCCGTTGGCGGGCGTTTTAAAATAGACGTCACCTTTTCGCGTAGCTCTGCGCGGCCTTGTTCCGTTAATAATGAAGAATTATGTGCTCCTTGGTACCATAATGAGCAAAACTAAATGATTTCAAATATTCATGTGTGGACAACCCTGATTCGAATGCTAGAGTTTAGCAAGTGGGTTGGGTAAAAATGTGACCGCCATCTTGTACCAATATTTAGCTTTCAAAAAGCTTATTATGAAAAAACGATCACTTAAAACCAAAGTTCGCCCCAGAGAGGCGTAATGGCTTACAGAGTCAATGTCTTGGGAGAGCATGTTAATGCGGTCGCAGCAGACTTTTAATGCGATTGGAGAACTGTAGCTTTATGGTCCGCAAGGAATCGGGAGATGGGCGACCAGAGAGACTGGGCCAAGAGCTTTGAAAGGCCTGGAAGATCTCGGGCTTTTGACTCCCCTAGAGCAGGTGCAAGTATGCGAAGGAGTCTTTGAAAGTCCTCTGCGTCATACTTCATATCCCAGAGAAGCGGCAGACCAATTCGACTGCAGCAGGGTATAAATTTTGTTTTTGCTTGACAATTTTTTTTAAAATCCCAATCGAACCTAATTAACGATTAAAAAATCCCTTTTTCTTTTCGATTCATGTCGGTTGTGTTTATTTTTATTCTTTTTAAGTTTCCGATTTTCTAAAAAGAAAGACAAAAATTTATTCACGGAGAAAAATCTTCGGTGCTGATAACTAAAGTCGTTCAGTTGTCCTGGAGCTCAACCAAAAATTTCAGTAGCGACAACTGAATTTTGGTAAGCAATACTGATTTTTGGTAAGCACTACTAATTTTTGGCTAGTCGCTACTGAATTTTTGGTTGAGCTCCAGGACAACTGAACAATTTTAGTTGTCAGCACCGAAGATTTTTCTCCGTGTTCTTTTCACACAGTGCAATTTGGCAAGTGCTGATATCACTTCACTTATTTAAAACTTAATATCATTATTCCGTATACAAATTTAATTAAATAAACCGCCATTCTCATGACGGACGGAAGTGCGGCAGAATTGCAACAAGTCGAACTTATCGACCTTTGTCGCAATATTCGAAACTTCCTTTTTTTTGTTTACATCTTGTGTTTACATGTATTATTTTTCTTACGAATCGTTAATGTTGTTGGGTAATTAATGTTGTGCGTTGTTGGGGGAAAGCTCGTATCACGAGCTATCAAAACGTAAGTAAGAACTTTGGTTTTAAGTGATCGTTTTTTCATAATAAGCTTTTTGAAAGCTAAATATGGGTACAAGATGGCGGTCACATTTTTACCCAACCCACTTGCTAAACTCTAGCATTCGAATCAGGGTTGTTCACACATGAATATTTGAAATCATTTAGTTTTGCTCATTATGGTACCGATTGCCTGCTGGCATCTTTAAACTCTAACTCTACATTTGAAATCTCGAACACTTTCATTTCTCTTGAACCATCCCCCCCAAAAAATGAAATTGCTAAAGCAATAGATTATTTAATAAATCTGCCATTCTCAAACCTAATTTCCTCCCAAATTCATCTCCTAAGAACCGCAAGCAAAAAATCCATTTTCCCTTAAAAGCAAAACCATAATTCAATTGTAATAATCGTTTCCTTTCTTGACTGTCAAATCATTCCAAGGAGTTATGTCCGAGTGACGTCACTTTAACACAGAATGATATTCAACCCTTGTTGTCCAATCAACTAAAGTAAGACCTTCAAAGAGCGGATGACACTCATTCCGGTAGATCACAAAAACGGGCGGGTAACAGGGGAAAAGGAGGGGTGGGGGTCGGTTAAGAAGGGCAAAAGTCTCTAAAATCCTTTTCACAGAGTTTTCCAATCTATCCTGATTCAGTCACTCTGCTAAATTACTTTCTATTATCTAGGCACTTTGTTAATGGTCCGATCAAAAGTTTTCACTAGAATTACTTTTTCCTAATCTGACTTGATATCATTTCATTTTGTCAGATTTCGATGAAAAAGAGGAGGGTTAACCCTTGAAACACAAGATAGGATTTCAATGATAAGCAGCTGATTCGAGATTTAAAGTATGCAGCCGTATCGATTTCAACTTGGGACGGGATCAAATGCTTCGCAAAAGTTTTAGTTTGATGGTAATTCTGTTTAACGAATAAACAATGAAACGGAAGTAAATTGAATTTCTATCTGTGAGACTTGATTAAAAAAAAAAAAAAAGAAGAGAACTGAAGCTCATTCCTGAACCCGCATTGTCCGAATAATTTTCCATCGGCTAATAAAGGAATTCGAACACGCCGTTTGATTTTCGATATTGTTTCCAATTTTAAAAGGGCGAACGACCTTTTGGGAATTCATGAAAATCTAAAATTGTTCGGTTATTGATGAGGCAATCTATCTTTATGGCGATATCATCACGGTTCCATGATTCTTCCCATTTAACTTTAAAACAAACCCATTGCGAATTTTAAATATATACTCCGGGATAAAGACAGAGACATAATGGGTAATAACAGGGAGCCCCAGACGAAAAGGGGTCTGGGTTGCGTTATAAAATGTTATAAAACAGACTCAGGCAGGTGAGTTTTTAGTTAAAGTAATGCCAAGAAATATAACCGCTGTCAAATGGATATACGTGTAACGTTCCATAAACTTTGTTCCCCGGTATGTTAACTGTGAGAAATGGCTTTTTAGGTGACAAAAAACAGTTATTATGACCCAGTAAGGGAAAATTTATGACGTGACAGAATGACGTGTGTTCGAAATGTATATTTCTTTGAATAACTTCGGATGGAAAAGTTTTAAAGTGATTAATCTTGTTTTCCATTTCCATAATAGCTTTGTTCGTTTTCAAGTCCGGTTTTTGTTGTTTTTTTTTTCGGATGGGAAGTTTATGGTCTCCTTGTGTCATGACCACAGATTAATATGAGAAAGTACAGAGTCATCGATTCGAATTTTGATTTTAAATTGTTTCGAGTATCCCATCTCGCATCTATAACGTGTTCTTGATCAAATATGGCTCCATATTAAATTTTTCCAGGTGAGCCACAACGCCTTTATTTGGTTATAACATTTTAGCTTCTGGAAATCTTCAGTTCTATCATTGTTTTTCTTCTTTTGCTTGGCTCATTGGTGAAACCAATTTTCCTCGACATGAACATGGCACGGACACTGATGACCACTGGTCGCTGGTAGTTTTCCTTTATCTTCGTTGTAAGTTTTACAGATATCATTACAGTTAGAGTTCAGATGCCCGGACACAGGGAAGCGGAATCCATTTCGAACAAATCCCTTCTGCTTAAGGTCTTCTTTCTAATGGCGGACACGAAGCATAATCAAGCAAAACTCCAATCGGCGGAGATGAAGTTTCTAAGAAGAGTGAAAGGTTATATGCCCTACAGCTAATATGCCCTACATAATATTCTCTACGTAACACCAAAATATTGGAGCTTTAGTCACTTATTTAAACTCATTCATCGCCTAGCCCGTAAAATTTAGCACGTCACTCTATTGGCCCACTGCATGTCAAGAATGCAGTAATAAAACCACATTGTCCAGCAAGACAATGCACCTTTCAAATCAAAAAAAAAAAAATGCCAGCAACTTTTCTTCTGCTACTGCATTATCAAAATAGCGAATCCTTACTTACACTTTCGTCATTAATAAAAAAAAAAATTAGGAAAATAAAAATAATAAGAAAGTTGGGTATAAAACGAAAACCAACAGAAAAGAACACCAACTTCATAATCATTTAAATTTTTGTCGTTGTCGTAAAAGATAACAATTTAACCAAAGGTGCTATAAAAACTAATGACTTCATCTCCGAGGATCAACTCAAATCTCCAAATACTGCCGGTATGTAAAACGAAAACTTTGATTGAAGTTTTTAATAATAACATTCCGAAAACTTTTTCCCTTATTCCTCCTTTAACCATCCCATACACTCAAAACGTCATATCCTAAATGATTGATTTCTTCTAATATGCAAAACACATTCAACCAAGTCCGTTTAACCCGACTAATTGAGTGGAAACTTTTGGGATGAACACGTATACACATGTAGCTGACATTTTCGAAAAAAAAAAAATTAAGATCGCTTTTATCGTTGCTTGGCAACTAAATATGTCTCCGTTATAGGAATTCGCAAGTAAATTGTGTTTTCGAAATCCATGCATTATCTCCAGAGTTCCTGCCTTGACTTAACCCTCTTCAACTTTGCCTCTATATAATACAACGAAACTCATAATCTTGTTGTACTCATTACCTTGGATTCTAGCTGATTATCTTAAAATCCGTTCATGACTGTAAAGACAAAAGACAGTTAATCCTTATTCATGCGAGGAATTAACCTGTTTTCAAAACAGATATACAACTTTATTTTGAGCCATAGCATTAAGTTCTTGGTTTTTTGTTATTAGCGAATGCTGATGAAGAGTTATGGAAAAGGGTAGTGGAGTGGGTGGAAAGTTTCACAGTCGCTCTAAAATGATTTTCAAGATTTTTCTGGTATTCATAATTTAGTAACTGTCCTATCATCCGCGTCGGAGAAGGGCCACTCGCAGACTCTATTTGAACCTATTTACTCCTGTGATGCCCAATAACTGAGCAGTGAGTCTTTGCTACCCTTCTTCTTTCTTCTTTGGGTGCCCTTTTCGCACACGAGCTTAGGCGATCGACCCAACGAGCTCCTTGAATCTTTCACGATCGTCGGCCATGCGGAATAACTCCTCTACGGTCAACTCGGTCCAATTCCGGATATTCCGCAACCAGGAAGATTCTTACGACCAAGTCTTCTTATACCCTAGACCTTGCCCTTTATGATGGTCAGCAGCAGCCTGTACTTGGGTCCCCGCGACATATGCCCAAGGTACTCCAACTTCCATCGTTTTACGGTCGCAAGCAGTTCCCGGTCCTTGTGCAACCGACGCACATAATATAGCCCCATTTCTCATTAAATTGACACCAGGATCACTTGTAGTTTTAGAATTTTTTTCTCCGGTAAAGGAGACAACTAACTTCCATATTTGAAGCAGTTCGACCACTGCCACCATCAAAGTCTCCTCAGCTTTTTTTCTAATAATTATAATTTAATAAATTTAGGGAATTGAAAGCATCACGGAAAAGCTCTTCCGAAGAAAAGATTCAAACCAAACGTCAACATGTCAAACTAAAATTTTTAGACCCATTTTGAACCGACCCAATATTTATCTAGCTTCATTTTTGAAAGAACGGTATCACCCACGAAAATTTTTTGTATAATATAAAATCCTCGATATAAAACGATGGAAAATTTTCACTTTGAAAAAAAAAAAAACCGCACGATTACTTTAAATGGGTTAAATGTAGCCTGGGAGAAAAACGTCCCTGCAGAATTGAAATGTAAATACCAGAAATTTCCCAGCTCTAAAATTGTTAGCTTTAAAATTATATTAAGATTTTCCAGTTTTTAATTTCAATTACCGCTAACAGACATAAATTCAAGCCCTGATTTTTTCTTTTTTAAAAAAATCGTGTTTTGACCTGTGAGCAAGAATCCTGATAGAATTATAAAATCTTGTTAATATTTAACGAGACCTCAGCTTTCCAAACAAAAAACGCGATTAATTAAGAAATTAAATTTTCAATTTTTTTAAAATTTTTAGAAGATAACCTGAGCAGTCAAAAACGTTGATGGTGGCAGCGGTCGAACTTCAGTCGCTACAAATCTGGTAGATGGACTATTTCAGAAAAAATAATGTTTGGCAAAAAAGCTGTTTCAAGATTTGACCTGACATTGATCCAGACTCACAAAAAACTTTCCTTCCAAAGCTCACAAGCCATAACAGCAAGAAAAGAACTCGTGGCTTACTGTTATTGCGTCTGCACAATAAAAAGAAAAAATATTTCAAAAGACAATTGAAAAAAATAAATTTTCAACAATAGTAGGTTAGCGGGGTATCAACGTAATACTATTTCAAATATAAAACTTTGCAAGATATAAGGAAAAGGAAAAGATGAAATAAACGAAACAATGATTGACAAGGCCATTATAACGAGTGCTCTAAAGATGGAATGTAGTGTTATTGACATATTTTTTTTTTTTATTTCTCAAACACCGATTTCTTCTTTCTCAGATGCTACAATAAAATCTCTTTGTCGTTTTGCGATTTTCTATCACTTTTCACTTTTCTCCAAATAATTTTTTCCTGCCTTTTCAGCTCCTTTTTTTTATTTGTATTACGTAAGCACAAATCTCGTTTATCCCAAAAGACACACCACCACAGGGAGTTAACACTTTTTCAATCCAACCGTTTCAATCTCTCGAAGAATTTCTAAGCATTAGAAGATTAAATTTTTCGTTCCTCCCAAAAATTTATCTTCAAATTCACGTAAAACATCCACGATATTAATATGTATATCTCATTAAAGTCAAAACGAATAAAGAAGATGGTATTTGATAATTGTTTTTAGTTTTCATTTGAAAAGGATTCTAAAACAGAGCGAAATATTTTCTGGGCCACTGTGTAGCCTCGGGATAAAACTCAAAAACCTCTCTCTCTCTCCCCCTCGCTCTTCCCGTAATCTCGTCTTTCTCTTTTCCCAAGCAAAGTTTTTAATAATTGAGATCTCTGGTTTTCTAGGCGACTTTGTTAAAGGAATAAATAGCTTATTATAATGCTAAGCACTTTTCATTATCGAATATTAAATTTTTCATTCTTTATTGTGTAAAGTTAATTGTTTCAGCGTTTAATAATTTCCCATGTTTGAAGGTTTCTTATAAGCTCTCTGCGTGTGGTAAAAACTTGACAACATTGTTTTTTCACTAATAACTTGTTTAAGAGTTTTAAGGCCTGATTTACTTAGGCTTAAAAGAGAAGGTATTTCTTTATGACATTAAAAAGTTGGAGGTTTGTTATTGGCTAAATTAGAATCAGCTTCGTGGCTCAGGGAATAAAGCAAATGATTTACCCTAGGGAATCTTCTACTTAAATAATCTCTTGAGCTCAGATTTTCCTCGCACGTAGCAATCATATGCGTCAGGTCGACGAAATTAACAGAATGAGCGTCTGCGAAAAACTATTAGCGAGCCACCTAATTTCTCTGTAGGCCGCTGAAAACTGTAGTTTACTTTTTTACGTTTGGCAGAATTAACTGAACATCATTTCAACCGATTTATACCGATCGACTAACAGTGCTGGTGTTTAAATTGTAACAAGCCAGTGTAGCTTATTGCAAAAAGGGCATAAGTAAATAGGGAAAATATGGTAATTAGAGCTTTTTTGCGCAAACCGGTGTCTACACGTTTAATTAATCAATGAAATTTTCATTGCATTCATCGCAATGGTTCAATTTCGAAGTAAGGAAAAAGTAATAAGAGGTCAAAACTTCTCACCAACAAGGGGTATATTACCATTAGCAATGTGTAAGCATCTGAGCCACTAGACTGAACGGTAGCATTGATGGCTCCCGAGTTAATGAGCATTACTACTAAACACCAGACGAAAAGATTTCTTTCTGACTGAAAACCTCTATCTATAGGGGTCATCGAACACACATAAACCTCAACTTAATAAATTTTTTAAAGCCCATTCATTTTTTAAAACCTTTAAATATAAATCTCTCCTTTATAACATGTACAGTCATGTCCTCAAAAACCGCTCAAAAATCTCGTTGATACAAAATAACCCTTGCAGTATTTTATTACCAAGTTCATAACAATAAATAATTTATTTATTCATGAAATGTAAAAGATGTTTTAAGACTCGAGATCGATAAACCCATACCCTCCTTCAGAAATTTTTCTCAAAGTATAAAAAAAATTAGCAATACGTCATGTTAAAACGTAATAAAATGTATATACAAAGTTTTCTCATAAAATCCGACTTAATAACTTTTCGTGTACGTTTTCGACTTTTCCCCCAACTCATCATGTCAACAATACTGCATACGTTTCCGCCGTTCCGGGTCACATATACTTTTTTTTTTAATGTTTCCCTCCCAAAAAAACCGCATCTCTACTTTCTTAAGGGTTACTGTTACTACTGAAGTTTAAAAACAGCAATTAAGGTCACATCCTAAGGGGCTATATCGGTAAAAATAAATGAAAATAACCTGGGGAAAGTCCATATAAACAGGAGCGTCATAAAAAAAGAATGGAAAGGCTTTCATTTTTGTTCCATCCTCCCCGCACCGATACCGATATCTTCATAATTTTGTTCTCACTTCGCTTTCTACATATCAGCCCTGACTATAAATGGATATATTATGATGAAATAGGGAGCGGCGGGAAGAAAGCGCGCTATTCTTTAAATTTAAAGGAACTAGTTTCCGCTCCCAGAAAAAAAAAAGGTTCATAAAAGATAAAGGTGAGTCATAAACCCAAGAAAATGAATTTGAAAAACATCCTTATCACCGTTGCTATGGAAACAGAGTTTGATTCTTATTAGATATCTATAGATCTATAGAATTTCCCTCCATGCTAACCCCTTTCTCAATGAATTTGTAAACATCTTTTATGAATTTATTAGAAGAAATTTTTTTTTTCAAAGAGGAGGAAGGGCCTGGGAGGAGATGTAGTCTCACTTTTTTTTGTTGCAAGGGGTGCTCGATCGTTATTTTTATGGAAACTGTCAAATATGTCAGAAGATATTTTTTTGGGAGGAAATTTAAAGTTTGCAGGGGGGATTTATTGAAAAGGTTTGAACGTTGGCTAGCAGTCGGGAATAAATATAATAGGCAGGGAGAAGTGCAAAAAATTTATAAGGGATGGAATAGAATAGTCTTAAGCAAAGTTGGGTGTAGTAAAAATATTCAGTTTTTTGCGGATGATGCTTCATGATGCTAAGTACTAAATGATACTTAATCGAAACTACAACAAGGGCTAAGACTGGTGATTGTTTTCTAAAATGATTATCGAAGCGGCTACACCAGCTCAGGCTGCTCTGCACCGTTCATGAACCGGCCAATTTTTTGCTCAATTCATGAACGGGTCAAGAGGCCTGCCCGGTTCATGAATTGGCCAATTTTTCTGCCCAGTTCATGAACTGGGCAATTACACAATCGGGGCATAACATATGCACCGATTCTCATTAGATTTCGGTACCAGCACATTAACCTTTCTCACTACAAGAGTTTGCAGTCCCCAAAAAAAATATTACTTAATTACTTATAATATTACTAACATAATTACTTACCGAGAATATCCTTCGCCTTTTGAATTTCCGCGAAAAACCTGAAAAGAAAGAAAATTAAAAAATTAAACCAAATATCGCTGACAGTTACCGTTTTCGGTTTTCAAGTATAAAAAAAAAAAATAGCACTAATCATGAGAAGGAACCATTTTCGTTTTTAATTGAACATTTCGAAAAAAAATTCCATTGAAACCAAAAAATTCTAGGCACGTTCCTATTATATGGCGAACGTTTGCAATAATAATTCCTAAAAATGTTACTTCCGAACGTGATTTTAAAAAATCCTTTTTTTTTTTTTTTGAAACATAATAGCACTTCATCTCCACATGTGACATCACATCAATTATTATTTCAATTGCGATTTTTATTCCCTCGATAGCTTTAATTTCTCATACGGTATAATAAAAAATCCCATTTGCGTTAAAAACAAAAGTCAAGGATTATTATTCACTTGTGCACAAAAGAAAACTCGAGACGTTTTATTTTTTTATTCTTTTTCGAGCTAATGCAAGTCCTGCCTTAAACCCCAGAAATTCCCGAAATTCAGGGTAAAACCCGGCCGAAACTTTTAACGGTTGACATATTTTCGAAATGTAGTCATTTATCTTTACGAGTACCCACTCTTTTTTCTTTTTCGTTGTTTTTGCCCAGACATATGAAAGAGGAGCTATTTTTTCCATTATAAATTTAAACTTTGCATCTCGGTTATCCATGCATATGTCAGTAAACCGTCGCTCTTTATGAGAAATTATTATATGAAATGGTGAATTAAAAATTCGTTCCCGGTGGAAAATAAAAAAAAACTGAGTTCTCTTGATTCGAAAAATTATATGAAGCTGAACAAGAGGAAGCGTTGACTGTCACGTAATATAAAATTATTGCAAGTTTATTATGATTTTTTTTTTCCGAAAAAAGGGAAAAATTATTTATTTTTTGTGCGCGTATACGTCAAGAGAAATCATTAAAAAAAATAAAAACACGGTCATGTGGAAATCTAGGGGAAAGGTAAAATTTAAGAAAACAATTTTTTTGTGACTGCAGGGCAATTAAATATTTCTGCATCGATGAAAGCAATTTGAAAAGGGACTCTTACCTAAGGCGAAATAAACGGAGAATATTTATAAATGTGAGACGGCCTTGGGAGAAGGATTTCCCGACCTTGAATGGAGAAAAGCCAACGAAACAGATATGTCCAATGAAATTCAGAACCAAAGCGATTTGAAATAGGAGCTCAACTGAAAGTATATACCACTGTTTTACACCTTAGGTAGGAATAGTGATGAGCTAGGTAGTACAAGGCCTTGAAGTCCTAACGCTACATCGTATATACGCGACCTGTTCAAAGGCCTGAACTTATGGTCCAATGGGTAGGTATGGTATGGCTAAGAATCCCTTCTACCAGGAATGTTTTTGAAGATCCCTACTCTAAGGTAACTGCCGAATTCCCATACAAATAGTTCTGAGCTCCGGAATGCGTCCGAAGAAATGCGCTGCTGGCAGTAATAGTAGAAGGTATTTACGCTAGCAACCCCCCTCAGGGTATGGGATATTTACCCCATAGGTGGACAGCACGGATGGTAAGGTGGAGACCTCGAGCGTCGAAAAGAACACAAAAGAGGTGGTACGACGACATTAAGTGGGTAGCGAGACGAATAGTTGCAAAGAGCCCAAGAAAAGGAAGTGTGGCAAAGTTTGAGGGGACCTTCGCTCAGGAATGAACGGATATAGGTTGAAAGAAGAAGAAGTACTTGGGGAATCCCTAGAACCCCAGAACCCTAGCCGCATCAGTCTCTTAAAATCTTGAGCCAGGATGGTTTCCTTCGACCTGGTTTGCGCCTCAACCATTGATAATTTTACTAGAACTATCAGATTATTTGGTGACTTTCCAGAATCTTCCACATCGCATAGCGGGAGCCTTATCATTGATACAACTCTAGTCCCCGGCATTTGTAACCTAAGCCTTGCCGCGTGCTACAATCTTTAGCCTTAAGTCAGTTCACTAACTCATAAACCTGAGAAGAGAGGTCGCCAAAGACGCCATCTCTTGAGTAATTACTCAAGAGATGGCGTCAAGAGATGGCGAAAAAACTCGAGTTGACTCTTTTTGACTCAGATTTGGCGAAAAAATGACTTATTTAACTTTTTTTTTTTGCAGGGAAGACAAGAATGCCTTCCCGACTTTTTATAACTGCCCCGTTACACTATTAAGCAGAAAATGCCACTTGAACTAAAAAAACTACTCTCTTCACTTTTTTATCATAATTATCCGTCGTGTAACTTTATCTCTAGCTACACGGTTTATATTTGAAAAGTTGTCCATTTGCTGTGTTATGAATGTGTGAACAGCGAGCTGAAATAATTTAACAAAAACGAACTGCGGGGGAACTGCATATGCGGTTTCCATCCAAACATGAAAGGGATTAAGTTGTCAGTAAACTGGCGTATTAAGTGTGGGAAAGGGCAAAGGGATTTATATGAGGCTCCTGAAAATCATTTGATCAGATACTACTTGTTTTCCAATTTTAAAATATAACAAATTAATTCCCCGAGTCGGCTAAACAAATCGATTTTCCTCTTGATACAAAACCCCCTTCCCATACTTTCCTTATTTAAATTTAAGTGCTTGGAGGATAGGATAGGATAGGACATGGACCGAAAGCAACGAGAAATCACGGATTGAAATATGTGGCCGTGACAGTGATTGACGATTTTCTCTCTCCTTCTAATCATTCAATCGATTGCGGGAGTAAATTCAAAAGTCAGAATTAAACGAATGCATATACCGAGTTCCAGAGTCCAAATCCATCAAACCTTTTTTTTTTTTTCATCTCGGTAAAAATCAATCGAGTTAACAATATAACGAAAGCCATACAAGTGGTTCAATATTGTCGTGACCACTTCAGGAAAGATATAAAAATTCAATTTTCCCAGAGCCGTACAGTTTCCATCAAGAAATCGTGTATTTTTTCGTTTCCCCCCCCCCCCCCCCCCCCTTTCTACGTCGTAAAGGTACGAAAAACTCGACCCGTTTTCTCGTATAAGGGCTCAAACAGCTGTTCTTGGATATTAAATTAGAACGCAATGCGGTCAGCGAAAAAAAAAGAAAAGTTACATATTGGAAGCTATCAATAAGTTATTTAGGGGGATTAATAAAAAAAAGAAAAAACTGGACAAGTTGATTCTGTTGTTAAAGAAGTGAAGGGATTTTTGTTTGATCCGAATTCTTTTTAAATGGGTTCATTGGAAATTCTCATCACGATGAACTGACCTATATTCAGAGTTAGCTATGAAGTATAAATAACTCAGTATTTTTTGTTTTTTTTATTTGTTTTCATATAGTTGATAATTTCGAATTCGCTACAATCGTAAAAACAGCAAGAGCTAGACAACGTTTTTAGTAAATGAAGTTTTTCGGCTGAAAATAGTTGAGTTTGTCGAGGAAGAACGTTCGATGGAATTTTTTCGTTTGGACTTAATGCCATACACTCCTGAACGTAAGTCTCTCTCAAACCTTGCCGCAATCTTTTCTCTTCAACCGTCTGCATCAATCGAGATCTAGTTTTTTGACACCATCGAATATGGCTTCTGGGACTTCTCAGTACTCCGTCCTCTGACGTACAAGGATCCCTCTTATCCATTCGCAACATCCACCAACTTGACAGCCACGCCACAACATGGCAACGTGGAAGTAGATTGGGAATATAGGAGCAGTGAGATATATTGTCAAGATGGCGAATTAGATAAAAGAGCAAAACGACACTTGAAATCTAATCTGAATTTAGAGTACACTCAGCATCTTTCTTTCACTTAAGTAACCACGAAGAAGAAAATATCTAGCTTAAGTTTGATGTTCACAAATTGTCGTGAAGACAACGCAAAAACTAGCACAACCAATCTAAGCATTTACCGGAAGTTGTTACACTTTTCAAAGATAACAAGAACATTAAATAAGAGATAACCTTTTCGATTTTACTTCAAAAAATTGATTGATGATTTATTAAACAGCGAATCTTTCAAAAAAAAAAAAAAAACGGCTCGCATAACAAATCACTGGAAAAGTTAAAAAGGGAATATAGGCGCCTGTCTTTCTTTCCAAGTGACAAACTTTTCCTCTTTTTTTATAGCGGAAGGAAAAGAAGAGGAAAAATGTCGCTAACAAAGATAACTAAAAAGTCTTTGTTTAGTTAACTGTAACAATGATTCGTTGCTGCACTCTGTTTACTCCAAGGTATCATATTAGTGCAAAGAACACTTTGTTTCTCGAAGGTTTTCTTGAGTTTGACTTTTGTTGTTCTCTTAAAATGACTCTCCCGGGACAGTATTTTCAACTCTTCTACTTCTTATGTAAACCATTGTTAAATCTGAAACGTGGTTCTAAGGGTGTGAATCGAATTTATGCGACGTTTTCAAGTTTTTCTTGTTGTCTTCTTTCAATTTATCCCGCAATCCTCTTTTTACAACAAATCCTTTAATAATTTACCTTTAAAAGAAACAAATAAAAACCCCCGGACGGCTCAATCTTCACGTATTTGAAAAGGTCCGAATCGATTCCGCTTTTTAAAAAAAAATATAAAATAAAATAAAAGTCAATCTGGACTTTTGAAGAAAAACCTGTGAAAATCGAAAATAGAAAATCATTTAAAGTGATAGAAAAGGAAAAAAAAATTCCACAGATTCCGTTTCACGCTTCCTGGGTTTTTGCTGATATAAAAATTTGATCCTTTTTTTTTCAGAGGGAAAGGGAAAAGAAAAGAAAAACACAAATTTTTTTCCTCTTCCGATATCAAAAAAACGTTGCATCAAGATTCGCTGACATTCTTAAATCGTAAATCCTTTGCCATAAATTACCTGACAACAAAGATTCCCGCCCAAACAGTCGCCGAGTATAAACAACTTGTCGTACGACTACGATTACAAGGATTAATAATTATAATACACTTAAATCGTAGCCTTAGGGACTGCCTGTCACAGTCGGTAACTGCAGGGGATTATACGAGGTTATGGATATGCCAAACGTATTTAGGGGTAATAAGTTTAAGAGGATGAGAGAGGGTTATATGGTCAAGAAATCAAGTAAGTTACATGATTCGTAATGGATGAAATGAAATGGGGGACAGAAATAGAGAGATATTGAGTGTGTCCTTTAGGCGCTTCGTGCTGACAAGAGAGTTTTCCCAATGAGTATCGGTGATGACGGATTCGTGACTTCTTGGGCACGATCAGGGATCTTTTATTTATTTAGAAAATAGTTCTATTTATATCCTTTTCTATTTGTTTGGTATATATTGTTTATATTTTGGGTCATGTTTTTTCAGAGCTACTCCTTCTGAATGTTTTACCCAAAATTGCTTCTATGTTTTCGTGTGCTGTGCTCTTTGCTTCTGTACATTATGCATGATCTGTGTACTGCGTTTGGCTCATGTCTACCCTGGATCACACTTGACGAATTGAGAGGGGAAGCAGTGACATAATTATGTCCCCCGTAGCCGACATTTTGCTGGGGAGCCACTAATGATTTCGGTTAGTTGGAGGCTTTCAGATCATTTTGACTTTACAAGGAAGCAAACATGAATGACGGCGGTCTGCTCGGATTTAGATCTCGAGTCATTTCTGATGGGAGAGTAAGCGATGCTTTTACCGTTAACACCGGACTTAGGCAATATGATAGTCTGTCACCCATTCACTTTAACCTTGTCCTCGAAAAAGTCGTAAAAGTCAAAAGTCAAGGCTCGAAAAAGTCGTAGCAAGTCGCCAAAAAAAGGCCCATGCACCACCATACGGATATCAACATGAAATTAACAATGCTATTTCTAAAAAACGAGTACCGACAATGTTCCGTTTTAGGTTTCCGTTATTAAAGTTACATTACGCTTGGTTGAACTTTACCTTTCTCTCTCTTTCTCTACCCCTCTCTTTCTCCATTCATCAAATATCTTAAGGCTATTTGAAGGCAAGTACAGTATGTGAACAACGACAAAACTTTTCGTGGATATCTCAAATCCACAAAAGCGGAAATCATCGCTGTTTACATTATTCGGAAAATAAAAATTTTATGTCAAGCGTAGTAATATACTCGTAGCACAAAGTAAATCAAGGAATATAAAATCATTTTAAATGGAGCTGCTGGTTTAATTCTCGAAATTTCAGATGTAAAAAGATTATTTTGACAAATTGAACTTAAGACAATGTAGGAGAAGCCAAGATTTAGAGACGATAGGATTTGAAGGAAGCCTATGCATAGGAATAGATAACAAGCGAGGCTAAAGAAAAATCGAAACCCTCTTAGTTGGCTACTTAGCATGGTGCTCAATCAACCACTATTACGGATTCCCTCCAGCCAATTCTATATTGGCACGTGGTTCAACGGTCAAAATTCCCAACTAGATGCGTTCGTTTCAAAGAAGCCTCGCGCTCAGCCACGAATGATATATATTTACTCACTCCACACCCCCAAATCGTAACTGCAAAGAACTGGGGGAAAGTGGCCAAGAATTGCTTCTATTGAACTTCTCGCGAATTCTCCTAATCTTGTTAAACGAAGAGAGCAGAGCAAAATGCAATAATTCAACCCTCTATCAGATTAGAAA
The DNA here is from genome assembly GCA_023512825.1 of Liposcelis brunnea. NCBI lineage: Eukaryota > Metazoa > Arthropoda > Insecta > Psocodea > Liposcelididae > Liposcelis > Liposcelis brunnea. The sequence continues at coordinate 3,146,381 of CM042073.1, read as the reverse complement.
GTAAAGTGTCATTGATCAGAGAAACCCGAACATTGCATACAACCACAACTTACAACCGACCTCAATCTCCCTCACTTCTTATCGTTAAAGAATTTTTTTTATACCTTTTATGAATGATTTTATGAACGCATAAATGGAAATAAAATTTCTTCTCGGATTTTCTATTATGTTTGTTTAATGTTTTGTTAACGCTTACGGGTTATGGGTTATACCTACAATCCGTCATCCCGTTTATACAGACATTCTTAAAAAAACTTCTATTAGATTCCTCATCCCACATCCCTCATCCTATCGCCCAAAGAAGAAGGATTTTCATATAAGGACAATACGCTTCAAACCCTTCTATTAACTGCAGTCCACGTCTACTCTCAAAGTTGTTTGACCTTTATTAAATTTCATCCCCCACTCCCCTTTTTCTTTTCACCTGCATGGCCAAAAAATTCTATCAAACTTTTCTTCCTCAAAAAAAATTTTTCTTATCAAAAGTGAATTTCGATTGAGCTCGTTCAAGAGAAAGGATAGAAATGGCTGACAGCACGAGACCGCAACAATCTTACCGTAGAAGTACAGAAACATGAAATTTCCATTTGCATTATTCGTTGTCGAGGAAGCTAACCTTCCCAGATCGATGTTCGACGTTTCCTTTTCGCCATTTTAGGTTTCAACTCCTAAAACGCTTTCAATTTTTTTTATACGGAAGAAATTTAAAGCCTAAAAACGGGATTTTTGTAATTTACTTGGAAATAATTCCGAGTCGTCAATTTTCAAGCAGCGGCTTATGATGTACTCTAAGAATCGTCGTTTTTATGTTTTAGTCGATGCATGTAGTGGATTTAGCGTCTCTTTCTTCTCCTACGCTTTTTTTTTCGAATCCGCTTTTATTGTGAAAAGCAAAAGACTTTTCTCTTTGCCTTAAAAAGTCATTCCTGGGTTTATTGTGTCGAAGCGTTTTTTTTTCTTCTTTCCTTGAAAACATGTTTTTAGATAAAAAGCAAAAAAAAGCAGAGGAGTCTTGTTTGTTCATTTATTGCTAAGTTATTTTCCAAAGGCGTGGAATGAAAAATTGAAAAGGTTGCATTTAGAAGTCATCTTATTTTTTAAAGTAAATATTTACGGGAAAATGCCAAAAGAAAATAAGTAGATATTGTTAACATTGGAAACATTATTTGTGTTGGAAAGTGTAAAAATAGCCGGATCAATGTCCTGAAAGTCAAAGATAGGGGAAAGCACCTTGAGGTTTTTGGTTCATAGGCTCCAAAAACCAGTAAGGCGCAGTAGTAAAACGTTGGTGAGCCGCTTTTAGCATTTTGTCTTCTGGTGATAAAATTTAGAAAAGGAAAACTTATTTGAACCTCGTGGGCAATAAGTGTAAGCGATTTAAGGTGATGAGCTCACGCACGCTTTATATATGCTATATACTGTATATGTTTATATATTCAACGTTGATCAAGCAACCGGAAGCAGCAAGGTCGCTTCGAACCTAGAGTAAAGTAAATTGATTTCTTTACAACTACCATAACTGGTGGCAGCGGTAGGATTCGAACCCACGCCTCCGAACGGATTCGAACCCATACCAGTCTCTTACATTCTTGAACCAGGATGTTTTCCTACGACCCGGTTTGCGCCTGCCTTTGCGCCTAGCTGCCCTGAATCTTCCCCTCCATCATTAGATGCAGAAGGCGGTATTTTCCGATACGAATAATATCACCGAAATATTCAAGCCTTCGACGCTTGACCTCGAATCTCCTTAAAGATCATGAACCTCGTACTACAGACGCTCATTTGCAGGTCAAACCTGCTTAAAATTTTACAAACCAATTTGTATAACGCACACATATCAAATCCAAACAAGAAAGAAGAATTGAAAAATATAAAAGCCAACCGTAAGTAGCCCTGCATTATTTTAGCGCACGTATAAAAAAAGATCACCCTCTATAAAAAAAGGAGGAAAAAACTAGCTTTAAAAAAGCGAACCTGCGGCAAAACGCCGGAAGATACGTTACATAAAAGTTATCAAAAAGAGGAAAAAATAAAAAAAAAAGTTGATATTACCCAATAAAGGAAAATATAGAAGGGATGGGAGAGAAGAGAGGGGAAAAAAGAACGTTAAGTCGAGTTCATTCAAACAGACTGGCTCTTTTATTCATTGAAGTGGTATTTAAAAAAAAAAAAGAGGAAAAAAGCATTCGCACGGTCTGGCCTTGACAATATAGTCTTCATAATTCATGTATATTGCACATTAGGCATGATGGGATATCATATACAACCCTTCACCCAGTACATCATAAACTTTGAGCTTTTCCTTTGTTACTTATTTATGTTTGGGAAAAAAGGAGAAAAAATTTCAAGATCTTATTTTTGTTGAAAAGATATCGACGAATTATGCTTCTTATAACGCTCTCTGCATTCTTAGCAGAGGCGTCAAAAGCAAATCCAAGTCAGGAGGGAGAACAAAGCTCAGAGGCTCAATGTGAAGACAAATCGTTTCAGGCAAAAATTTTGGAAAAATTAATATTGAGTTTTGATCTTTTATTGACTATAAAAAATTACTAAAGCCACTCTATTAACTTAATTCTCACACAAATATGTCTTCAAATTAACCGGAATTTTCTAATCTATAAACCATGACCTGATTTTCGATTCTAAGCTTACATCCCATACTCCTTCGCCGTAAAAGTCACGCCGGCAAAGTTTGTATTTACATTAATAATAAATTTATCTCTACCTTCATATACTTGAGAGTTTACTTAGAAATAAAACACAACTTTGTTTAGAAAATTAGAAAATTTGTAGACTTTAACATAGTGGATACATTTTTCATCTTGTAAAACGAGGAATTTCAGAAAAAATATACCTTCTCCAAAAGAAGATATAATACATTCGGTGATAATAAAAATCTGCATAATTTTTGTCCTATTTGAAAAGACTCGATCGAGGATTTTTTCTTGGCAAACTCGGCGATCTTTCACAAAAGGAATCTCGATCTCTTCAAATCTCAGACCTCCCAGAAGTTTTCTTAACGTAACTTTTTTGTTGAGTTATGGTATGCGAGTTTTGTTGCTCAAAGTTTTTTTTATTCACAGGGAAAATTCGCAACAATTTAAAAAATCTTTTTGTGAAGTTTCTTGTTCGTTATATAAGAAGCGATGTTATTGTTGCGAAAACTATACTTGACCTGATCTCGTTTTTGAAAAAGAACTTTGGTTATATGGGACACCGATTTATATCAATCAATCAAACCATCAAGAGAGCAAATGATGGGCACAAAGATAGCAGAACTTTAGCTTGATGAGCCAACAAGTCGACAGAAAAAATCAAGCCATTTTGAGAGGAATGTTCACCTCGTTTGCAAGTCTCATTCTCTGATAGATCCACTTTTATTCTCTAGCCAGGCTAACGGTTTCCTACGCTAGGGCGATTTCAAATAACAAAATTCAAACCTTTTTCATCCAAATAAAAATATCACAAAATAAAATATAAAAAATGAAATATTTTTCAATAAAGAACAATAAAAACAAATATTAATTTACAAAAACATTGCTATTATAATATCATCATGCCAAAAGGAATTTATAAAAAATGTTAAAAGAATTCTTTTTTTATTATTTTTACAAAAAAATAATGCGAGCTTTAAAAAAAAAAAGGACTAATCGATTGACCGCGTGGAGATTCGAACAATGACCACTGCTCATCGCTAATTGTCCTCGCATTGTTTCGTTATACATTAAATTGGTGGGATGTGTGGATTTTGAGGTATTTCCGGAGATGCGGCATACAAAAAAGGGATACATTCGAGCAATGCGTTATTTTAACCACTACATAGGGTGGGCGGTTATTGTTAATGTTATTATTACAGCAATTTATAAAGATAAACGTCATTAGTCTAATACCCCAAGTAATTCAAAAATGTTCATCAAATAAGGTCAGTTGCTGGATGTTCGTACAGACACTCAGTTAGTTTCTTATATTATTCAGATTAGCAACATTTTTGCGGCTGATCCTTTAATTCACCAATATCAATATTTACCTCTGCATAATTGTCTCAAGCGTCTATTTGGGGAAATGTGTCCTAAAGGCGCCCCTCTTTAACATTCTGTCTTCATACTCACTACTCGCCTCATTTTCCAAATGTCCAGTATTCGTTTTGAAGGTCTGCCTTGGGATCTTCTAGTCGCTGGCTTGGATCGGCATACTAAAATAACAAACGATGGCGTTTACAGGGTCTGAAGCCCTATTGGCGCATCCGAAATCGTTCGCCAGGCGAACCTGTCCTGGCATGAAATTCTCCAATCAGGAACTCCGAGCCGACCCGCATCCATTGAAACATTATCCTCCCATCGAAGTCGTGGTGCCCGCACGACATGCCCCCTCCCACCGAGATTTCTCACTTACAAGATCCATAAGATTTCTCACTGAACCAAAAAATGTTTCCAAGAAAACTTACAATATTAACCTCTCTTTTTCTTTTTTTTTCTTTACAGGTAGATCACACAACACAACCTACATCCTCTACCGAATCGGCCACCTAGCGAACCCAGCACTAAAATCATTCGCCGAAACGGGTAAAACCGAAGCATTAGACGAACAAAGTCAAGGATCCGATGGGATATTCGACGAATTCAGTGCTCCCGCGGTAACATCCGGTTCAGGCCGGACAGAAACTGAATTTTTCGTAGACGGTAATCATTCTCACGTATCAATAGTTTCCCGGTTAGTGCCCTCGCCCGATTGGTTTATCGGGCTTGATAGTTTCAATCTCTGCGTCGACGGGAATTGGGTAGATAGCGTAACCGTCGAAGTGGACCCATTGGACGCCGGTACCAATAACGGTTTCACATTCACAGCACCAAATTGGCCGACGGATCCGCCGGGGACTATTTATAAAATTACATCAAAGTATCCATCCCATCGAGCTGGATCTTTTTATTATCCTTATATGAAGAGATTACCAGCGATAGCAACGTTTCAATTTATTAAGGTAAGAACCATAAAGAACCATTATTCATCTTCCCTTATTTACATTCTTCCCCATGTAAAAATTTACACGGATAAAAGACTTAATACGTTCCGGATCTGCACCGATGAGCTGATTATTCATTACTTTCTCCTTCTCGTCATAAAAATAACATTCATTGTTTTAACGATAGCTACGTAGAATAAGAGTAGCATAGGTTGAGGGTGGTTTATTCAACCCCTTCTCTCTTGAAACCCCCCGCGGCCCGACAATGTATATTATAAAACACAACCACAGGACAACAACACACGGCTCAACGTATTTTCAAATTAACTTTCCGTGTCGCCCCCGTGCATATTTCTTTAAATTTATTTTCCTCGGGGGGGTCCGGATATTCTTTTTTTTTTTTTTAATTCTATTCAGCTGATGTAAACATTTCCATGTAATTATAATTTACCTTATAAACATGTTTGCTTTTAAAAGAATTTGATAAATAACTTCTAAGTTGGAAAAGGACGTAAAAAGAGAAATGAGGGGCGGTCCGCTCGCAAGGGAAATATCAAAATGGATGAATACTGGGGAGAACAGGAGGTTTAGCGGATATCTCTCGAGGATCCTTCAACGTGACCAATACCTTATTATATCTAATCCAACCGGTTGTCTAGCTGATGCAGACGGAAACTACCCTTCAGGGGTTAATCGTTTCCATGTTGAAATTTTTGAAGACTAAAATTGTGGGCATTGAATGATTGTAAAAAGTGAGTAAAAAATCGATGCTAATTTAAAATGTTTTGCAGTAGTGCTTGGAATACTGTTTTGAATTGTGCAAAATTTGCCAAAAAATCCGACGAGGTATCATCCCTAAAATTGCAGGGTTGTTTATTTTACAGCATTTTCTTAAAAGAACATTTGACATGGAGTCAAAAATATCTTAGAATAAATGGCGGAATAGTACGGGAGAATTATTCAAAAGCGGGATCAGAAAAGAATTACAAAATTAAGAAAGGACTGGAAGCTTAAAAGTTTACACCAGAATAACACTAGAAATATCTGAAAAATGTAATTTTAAAGAAATTTTTTTTGAATATGTTAAAAATTTTTTTAAGATTTGAAGAAAAATTTTCTAGATTTAAAAAAAAATATTCTGCCGAAAAATTTTTGAAAAGACAAAAAAAATATCTGAAAAGGAAATTTTGAAAAAAGCTTTTAGAATTTAAAGAGGGCTTTAAAGTAACTTAGATGAAAAAATTGTGACAAAAACTTTTTCAGATAGCACTTGATTTATTTGCTCCTAAGACTGATTGATCTGATTCAATTAATTTGTAAAGCTACAAAACTTTAGAATCTTTTAACTTAAATTAGAGCTTATGTATAAGAAGTTAGATACCCTCAAGTTAGATACTTAGTTAGAGGTACCTATTGGTGGCCTATGCCAATTATTATAATCTCAAAAAGCACGACTCGATCATTTTTCATTTATGACCCGAATAAACTTCCATCAACCTCAATTATTTTCCCCCTTGAAAATAAAACTTAAATTCGACTGATTAGAAGTTAAGTGAAAAAAAGTCGCATAAAAATGTTAATTTTCACGAATAAAAAGCTTGAAACTCAATTACCGTTGAAAATTCATACATAAAAAGTTATGAAAATGAAAAACTTTTTGGGAGGAAAAGCAGTCACTCGGATAATTAAATTTATGACATAAGAAGGTCGCGTCTCAAAGGAAAACCAAATCAAAGGAAACGCGAGAAGGAAAGAATATTAACTTTGACTGTAACATACTCCCTTTTTACGGGTTTTGACTGTAACCATCTCGTATTTATCCTCCTCTTTTCTGTTGAATGAAACAAGAAAAGCGCGATTGTTTATCCGCCGTTTATTTCCGGTCAAACGTTAAAACCTTAAATTCGATTCCCGAGTCACTTCCGGTTGGATGGAAAACCCTCGGACGGGTTCACTATAATGAACTCGGTGCGATGTAATGAAGCTTCAAGTTAACTAGATAATGATTGTTCTTCGGTAAAGGTAGGATAACATCAACTATTAAAGTTTCCAATTACAAAACAATGAGTTCCGCAAGAAACGCGATTAATCTAATAAATGTGACGAGAAAATCAAACTAACGCAAACTAACTTTAAGTTAATGAGAGTTGCGGATTGAAATAAGGTCCATAAAATTCTAAGAGCGTGACAAAGATGTTCAAACCTCTATAATTTTTCGAGGGAAAACGTATTTAATGCTTTTAATGTGGTTTATACTTATGCAAGGGCAGCCACGTTGAATATTACATTTTTTATTGCGATAGTCCGCAGGTGTTAGTAAAGAGTTAATTTTAAAAAAGCGGTTTTGCAAAATATCTACATAGTAAGCCACCAAGCGTCACGTCGACGATGACTCGACCCTCTTTCCCCTCCTCCCTTTGGGTAATATAACGCTTCGCTACCGACGATTTTGATTCCCCTTACTCCTACAATGCCCTCAAACCCAAAACAAACATGGGTCATTTAAATATCAACCCGATAAAAATTAATTATAGCACTGTTCCGATATAATGGTTCCAAGCTATTCCTGAAATGAAATAGCGCTACAAATATCGAAATAAATGTCCAAGGGAGTGGGAAAATTTTCATCTGACACGTTTTTCAAATAGCAAGAACATGTCTGGAAAGGGAGTGCTTTTTAAAAAATAAAATGTGGAGCGGTTCATTTGTTAAAGAAATTAAAATTTGTAGGGTTTATGGATAAAAACAAATGATGGCGGAGATTGCTAGTTATGTAGAATTTTGGACGCAGTATAAACCTTAAGGAATGCTGAAGGCCAGCTTTACTAATTTTTACTGAGGATAAGTTCTTTGCATTTGTCCAAATAACAGAAATCATTTTTCATTTGTTCAATTGACTAAAATAGTTTAGCATTTGACCAAACATTTCTTTGCGAAGATCATGACCAGAATGGATTTAACAACTTGAGGATACCATGAACTATTCAATATCATGCACAACTGGATTCACACCGGCTGAACTACACCTGGAAGATACGACATTAAAATACCCACTACAACATATCGACTTCCCCAATAGCAAGGAAATTGATTTGTCCGTTTTAAAAATTGTTTACGATTTTCCAGAAAATCAACTTCCAATCCATAAAATATCACTCGAACAACCCCTTTGATAAATTAACCTAAAATTCTAAAAAAGAAAAAGAAATTAATTCTCTAAGCTTAAAAACCAAAAAAAAGAACCGAAAGTTTACTCTTGCAGTAGATAATTCGTAGGTTGTAAAGGGAATCTATGAAACTAAACTACATCAAAACAAACAATATCAAAAGTTATAAATCTCTAGAGGGGATAGGATGGTTTCAGGGAGGAGACGGAGGAAGTAAAGCCTTTTGAGAATCGGTTCATTTCTTATCTCCAGGTCATGCGTTATTTCGTGACCCATGAAGGGAAAATATAGGTAATGCACGGAGCCGATTTTGATTATTTCTCATTTGTACAGAGTCTTTTTAAAAACCCCCCGAACAATTTCAATTCAACCCTTTTTTTATAAATCGGCAATATGTGTAGCAACCGCCTTATAAATCACGTTTAGATAAAAATGTTAGCATGAATGCGAAGAATGTCTCCAATAAAATATAATTCATTACCTTCATTTCCTGGAAGCTGTATCGGTTTATCAAAGCGTCCTTTTTTTTGCAAGCCTAAAATGGCGAAATAAATTGAAAGCTCACAATCCCGTAAATGTTTATTCGTTTTTTTTCCCTCTCGAAATCTGATGAGAAATTTTTTTTTGTTGGCAGATCAAAGAATACGAATTGAGCGAGGTATTCCATCACTCACAAGATAAAGCTAATTCTGAAGTAATGAAAATAGATCAGCTGGCTAAAAACGATATGAAAGACGTCTCGAAAAACAACGATATCGAAGAACAAATCGAAGAGGAGAGAAAGGAAGAAGAAATTCGAGCTTTTAAAACGACATTAGAAACGACTCAAGACCCGAATTCGATAGCAAAGACATCACCGAATACATTCCTTTCGACTGAGGGAGAGAAATCAGCCGTTATCAACCATCTATTCCAAAGATATAAAAATAAAGATCGTTACAAGTATGAAATGTTTGGCAAAGAGCAATCGAAAAAATTGCGTAAGTATATTTTTTTTATCTTTGCTGAATTACATTCCAAGTAAACCCGAGTTTCTCCATATTGAAAATTTTCCTCCGTACGAAAATAATAACATGATAAAGTTTCAAGTCTACTAGACTTTTGTAGAAAATTTCTCTTGCGGTAGCGAATTTTTTTTTCTTTACATGCCATCTCACATGGCAATACGAACTTTAGAGGCCAATAAATGAAACAGAGGAAGTGCACTGAACCAGTCCTTGAGATTACTCAGTCCAGATATTTTTCTTCGCTCTGGTCTCCATCGTCTTTCAATCTTCCTTGAATTATCAGCTGTACAAGAACTATGGCTATTATCTGAGCCCGCACATCCAACTATTGGTCTAGCTTAACACTCTGTATATGTTTTTCAGCAAAAATGACCGATGACCCATAACTCTTTCCGACTCTATGTCGCTCAGGCACTCAGTTGTCTAGCCCTTTACACCCAGCGCCTGACTTAATAGCGCATCAGGCTCATCTCAATTTCATCATACACCTACCCAATCCACATACCAGTAAATACGATGGTCTTAGCGCAAAACAATTTGGTGGAATGGTCCTTGATCCCGCTATTCAGCTTAGGTGCCTCCATACACCCAGCCTCAGCCTCTTCTTGTACTGCTGGACCAAGTTTCTCAATCAAATTACAACAGAGCTAAGAGCTTCGCACCAGAACATTTATAAAGTTAACACTTAGTTCCCAATAAATAATCTGCAACCTTTCCTCCCTTCATCTTTTTCTAAAATCCGCATTTTTTATTTTCTAGGAAGCCCCAGGGATTGCAAAGTCAGCGAATGGGGAGAATGGAGCACCTGTAGCAAAACCTGCAACATAGGCCAGGTTGAACGGCGACGAGAAATCATCAAACGCCAAAGAAGAGGAGGTGCAAAATGTCCGCCCCTATTAGAAACTCGATGGTGTGGCAGCATTAAAGACTGCCCGAAAGAAGATTCTTTCAACTGGTAGATTTTCATGTTGTTTTTTTTTCTAAGACTTTAAAATTTATTGTTCATAATCCTGTTTTTATGATTTCTTTTATACAATAATGAAAAAAAAATCAATAAAAAGAATCCATCTTGTGACTTGTATAAATAGTGAATCTTCAATAAATAATTTTTAAAAAAAAAACAGTAAAGTGATAAAAAAATATTTTTCTAATCACTAAACACTTTTAAATCGTTGTCTTTCTTACTTATCAGCACTTTTTATCTCATAAAAGCGAGGAAACCAAAAAAAAAAAAAAAATTGACATTGACACGAGTTTTGATTTATTAAAAAGGATGAAAATGACGCTTTTTTACAATTTTCGTTCTTTTAAATTAAGCCGTTATTAATTCGATGTTAAATGGAGGAAGCTGAATCTCCAAGCATGATCCGTATTGAATTTTATTGTCTAAACGCAATCTAACTGATTTGATTAACTCCCTATTATTCACGCGAATTAGCATTCGTGTATTAATTAAAACAATGCATGTGTTACGCTCTATGACAGAAATCGCTCATTGATCGAAAAAATCGTTAACAAGCTTCGGGCTATGATAAAGCCGGGAAGCGAAAATGACAGATGTGTGGTGGGACGCCAAAGCTGTACAGCTTGTGTCACTGGTATGGGTGTAACTAAGGCCATTTTGAATGCTGCAGCCTCTGCAACTGGCTCTCCAAAAGTCCCTGCAATTTTTTTTGGGAGAAATCCCAGAAATAGGTGTCGACTGTTTTGACCAGTTTTTACTATCAAGCCATTTTGAACTCTGTAGTCAACTTTTTTGAGGCCTACAGGAATATTTGTCTCTTTCCGGGGGTTTTGGCTTCCCACCATCTTGAAGAGTCGTTCATACCCAAGATTCCTCAAACCCAAAAACTACTAAAAGGGTCTTTTAGACTCTCTTACTCCGCTGGCACTACAGGGCCTCTACCAGGGACTCTGCCACCGCCTCCACTGATCACGATCCAAGGGCTTAATCTCCCAATCCCTGACCCCCTGGTAGAGGGCATCCTGACGAACGTTATCGATCCACCTCACTCTGGGCCTGTCTGTGGCCGCCGACCAGCCACCTGGCCGTACCAGGGCCTTGTAAATGCCTTTCTCCACCGGCGCCTGGCTAAAAGCGTCTGCTCCTCCTAATATGGCCCTATTTTGAAAACAACATTTCCACTTAGCTATTTCGATTCTTTTTCTCAACACTAATATGGACCATAACCCGTCTACAACATTTTCATCTTCTATTTTTTTTATTTCTTGACAAATGTTATCCCTTAAGACAATTAACCCTAAAACGTATGTAAATCAAGATGATTAACGTTAGGCAATCTCTTAACCGAAAATTTTCCGGAAAATACAATGTAAAAAGCTCCAATGAAAGGTAATGAATGATAATCCCAAACAGAAACGAAGCCGTTGCCCCAGCAACACAAACATCAAGCGAGATGTAACGAGTCTAATGTTTCGTGTACTCTTCAATTTGTTATAAGGGATTCTAACTGGAATGTGATTACTTTACCGTCGGTTTCAGTTATCTTCACTTTCGTCGATAGTGTTTAGCATATGGGCATTGACTTGTTGTAAAAAGCTTAGACTTCCTATACAAACTCATCACATTTTAGTTTCGACTTTCTCAAGTGTTTAAAAAGTATTTTCGCTCAATCATCAACTTTTCATCATATAAAATGTTTCCTTTTTCTCCCTCTTTTACGCCGTTGATAATTTTCCCTTTTTAAGGGTTTAATATTAGGCGAGAAAATTTTTTCTTTTTTTTTTTTTGGAAAATACATATCAAAGGAAAATGGAGAGAGAGACGTAACAACGTTCGGCTTTAATTCTCATCCTTTTAATATTTTCTACTTTTTAATAAGTTTTCGAACTCGTGAAATAAAACTTATTATCTCCTTTTACTAATTTTTTTTTAATTACCAGAGGTTAAATTATCTTTCTTCCGTAATCGGATTTTTTAATCGATTAATCATGATTAAATATTAGTGCTGGGGAGTGGAAAGTTTTTTTTAGAAGGAAAAAGAAATTTTGAAAGTGGTTTTTGAAAGTCGCGACTTATGCTTGCTCATAAAAAAAAATAACAGCTCTTATTAGGATTATTCGATTAGATCAATTGATTTGCTAATCATTTAAAATTAAAGATGTGAAAAAGTTCGCTTTTTAAAAAATTGAGCAGCATATAGAAAAGTAGTGATAATTTCAGAAAAAAGCGTAATCGACAATTAAAGAGAATGCTCTAAGTCCTGATAACAAGAAGTGCTGTTGTAGCGACCAATAGAAATCAGATCACGACGTCACTGCCAACTTTCATACACCAGCACTTCTAGTTCTCGGGAATTAACTTCAAAGAGCGGAGTTTCAGAGAAATTCTGGACAAAATCTAATATCTGTCATTAGGTAAATGTAAGAATTATTGGAATATTTTAATCTCGGCTGATGGTTTCAAAATCCCTGACTCGTGGCTTTTAAAAATCCGGGCATCTGTGGGGTAATTTTCATCAGGCAATCAGGCTGCTATCTTTAGAAGTAGGCAGAATCGTCAATTTTATTTTTTTAAAATGATTCTGCAAAAAACTCTGCAGCTTTTGGTACCTTGGAGTCATCGGGAGTAAGTCTGGAGCCACGAAGCCTTCTCCAGAAAAGTAAAACGTGCACAATTGTGTTACACTTGTTACACAGTGTTACACTTCTCACTCTTTCACTGATGACTCCACATGTCCTTTAAGCCCTACCTCCACCTCTTAAGAATCATCCTAAATGGAACGCCTTCAGCCAGCTATATCCTCGGTTTCCTGAAAACTGAGCGCCAGGCATTCCATTCTAGAAATGACTGTACAAAATTCATAACTTTTTTTATCACAGACTCCATTAGAGCTGTAGCTCAAAGCTTAAAATCCGTAATTCGACACCCTTAAAAAAATTAATAAAAATAAAAAACGCACTCAACGCCTTTCAGCAATAATCTCATATAAAATTTTCCTCACTCCCTACATTTGTTTCGATAAATAAAATCCAAGCTATTAACAGTTTGAGTATTTGAAACATAAACCAGTTTAATTAAAAAAGTTTTTTTGTAACATACCATAGAAGCCTACCATCATTCTAAATGAAACGAAATCGTTTCAAATTTTTTTTCGGGCTTTGAAAATTGCCTCACAAATTCCTAACCTTGAAACTATTAAAAATTTAAAAAAAAAATCTTCCCCTTAAAACAGTGGTTTTTAAAAACCCTAGAAAAACAACAGGGGGAAACAAAAGAAAAAGGATAATGAAGATGAGTTTGAGGTTGAACGGCTAAAATCCGAGTTTAAAGATGGCAGCATAACACTAACACTAGAGAAAATTTTAATTTAACTAATTAACATTTAATTTAGGGGAACTTTTTTTACACAGAAAAGAATTTAGTTTGAAATAATGTTTTAACTTTATAAGAAAATATTTCAGCTAAGTTTTATCACTTGCTTGTCTATAACTTTCTCAATGCGACAAAAAAGTGAAATCATCTTTTTAATGAAAAAAAGATCCCTTCAATATTAACTCAACTTTTCATTATTTTTTATTTTAACGAACCTGATTGTGATTGATCATTTTATGTCAAAAACAAAATAAATAAAAAAAAGAAGACTTTCTTCGCTGATAAAAAAAAAGTGTAAAAAGTTATAATAAATGTTAAGTTAAAACAAACCGCGATCGGTTTTGACAATCTTGACAATACAACATTTTAATTAATTAAAAGAAACTTTTTTTTTGTAAATTTATGGAAATTCAAAAGCATTAATTGAAAAAATAAAAAAATAAAAAACTTTTTAAAAAAAGTTCGCGTGTTAGCGACAAGATTAAAAGAAGAAAAAAAAAGAACTCTCAAGTGAAATTGTTTTAATACTTGTGCATTAATCTGGTAAAAATTGATTGTATTATTATATGTCTTGACTTTTTTTCAAAAATTTCGACTACTTTTTTTCACCCACACGTACGAACTACAAGCATTAGCAAGAAATCAGAATGACGTTCCGTCGTTTTCCGGGTAAAGTTCATTAATCTGAATTAGTAACGGCCACGGACATCATATGTTCATTGGTAGGAACTAGCTCCTTTCTAATTTACCCGAGGGAAAACCGTTATCAACCCTAAACAGGCAGAAAATGGGAAGAAAAAGGGAAAAGCCAATACTTTGAGGGATGAACCCTTTTTAAATCTGAGATTCATTCATTCACTCAATTTCTTTTGTTAAGCAAATGGTTTGTTGTAAATCGCTTTTCTAACTCCTTTTTCGGCGAAAGATGGTTGTTTATTTTAGGCTGCAACAAAGAGATCAGACAAATTTTCATAATTAATTACCTCCTTATCGTATTTCGCTTTTAATGAAGAAGAAGGTTTCAATTTCGTAAAAAGAGAGGAGAGCCTTTTCTCTCGCTCCTCATCCGCTTTTCTCTTCATCTCCATGGGAAATCGATTCCAAGGGCGTAAATGCGTGGTTAATGATGTTGTAGATTTAATTAGGATCTGAAATGTGCTATCAAGGAAAAAAGAGTCTTGAGATTTTAACAATCTCGAACAAGCAACAGGTCGAGGTTATTAAAAAGAACGATCTTATTTTGCAAATTGTAGCAGTTTAAAAAACGTTTCGAACGTGCAACAGGATTGAAAGGGTTAGAATGACGGGTGTATAAATGGACTAGTTTTTCTCAACATACCTAGAAATGAGCGATAAAAAATATTAAGCCAAAGTTTTGTAATATTCATAAATTATTGCTACTTTTAATCAAGAAAGAAGTCACCAGTAAACTGAAAGGCGAGAAAAGTTTCTTTTAGTTATATCCAGTCCTGGATATTAAACGAACAAGCTGTGGCCTTCACAGGACTTGAAGTCCTATTGCCGCATTGCATACAGCTAGCAGGCGAGGCAATCCGATCTTGGCATGCTTCCCTCGAAACCGACCCGCACCCTCTGACACTTCATTCTCCCGTTAAAGCCGAGGCCTGCCTAGAGATCTGGGGATTAAAGGTTTTCCGTCCAGGACCTGACATACTGCGCCGGCCTCGCATGAGCGATATGTATAAACTGCATGGCTGGATCTAATTACTCTTACTCCGCTGGTACTAAAGGGCTTAAAGCCCTACCACCGCCTTTACCAAATTCCTCCACTGACCCCGATCCAAGGCCATAATCTGCCAATCCTTGAACCCCAGGAAAAGAGCATCCTGATGAAAATTATCGATCCACCTCATCCTGAGCCTGCCCTGTGACCGCTGACCACATAATCACATTGGTGATTAGACCAGGGCAGGTAGATTTTAGATATCGCTGCGAAGTCGCGGGTGTCCAGTCACGGGGTCAAACTTGGGCCCAAGGGTCATACTCACGACGCGGTTTTCAAACTGGATGAGTCTAATTCATTCGCGCTCGGGAAGACTCCAGGTCTCGCCCACATACATGACCATAGGTCGGAGCACAGAATTCCAGATACGCAGCTTCGTCTGCCAGAATAGTGATCGGCTTATAAGTACATGGCTGTATAAAAGCCTCTCCCCAACTGTTCCATGTTGCCTGCTTGAGTCTTCCTGCAGCTTTCTTCGTTATTAACACGATCATGCAGACATATCCTCAAAGTGGATCTTCCTGCGGTACTCTGACCTAATGGGCACCTTAGATCAGCAGAAAAACTGCACAAAAAACTCAGAAATAATTCATTTAAGAATCAAGTCATCGAATCAATATTTTTAAGGCGGTTACTCCCCTTGGCAAAGGATTTCATTTTTTCTTGATTAATAAATAACGACAATAATTCATTTACACTGAAAGGGGGATAATGCAGGGAAAGGAGCATCAAAAAAGAAGATAGCGGAAGACTTGTTGCTTAAGAATTGAAATAAAGCCTATCTCAAGGAATGAAAAGAGGGAAAGATGAAGAAAATAGGGAACAATATACTGTTAATAAAAGGAATGAATTGTGGTCTACATGTCGACTAAATTAGGATTTACAGCATTCTGCCCCTCCGCATCTCAAGACGCCATTTCCTTTAATCGGTTTACCATCCAACATCAAAGTGTTTTGATATTGTTGACAGGCCATGTGGAGTGGTTGCGGTTCCCAAAATAATGGAAATTTTGGTAAATAATTTACAAGCAATGGGACCTAACCAGGGATGTGCCAGAAAATAAATTTTTTTATAAAATCGATTACCATTCATTTTCTTTATTCGGTAATAATGTCATTTTATTCCCTAATAAAACACGCCTTCTTTTCCTTTTCGGCACTTTCCCGCATGGGAGTGATTGAAAAAAAAAACACAAGGGTTAGGGACAATTTTTTTCTTTTTCAATAATCATTGACTTAGAAAGTCTCTTTTTCCCTTTTGATGATTATTTTCTATGTAAAAGAAAATAAGACCTAGGGAGCTGAAGAGAGAATCTCTTTATTATAGTGACATATTTGTATTTTCAAAAGTTTATCTTGAAAAGCTTTTAAACAAAGCTCTCGCTTCCCCCCATACATCTTAGTTTGTTTCCTCCTTATCTTGTAAGAGCAAACCTATAGGGCGTCTAGCGTTTGCTGTTTAATAGTTGTTAGTATTATATGGAGTTTACCTTTGTTTGTCTCGTCTTTCAAACCTCTCCTTCCCTTCACATGCTAGAAAAAGTTGGTCGTTTGTTTCACGTCTTTACAAAATTCCATGTGAATAAGTTTGGGTAAAATCGCTGCCTTTAATGTCTTTACTAATGAATTAAACTAAGATCATTATAAATTAACTTTTAATTTCAAAGTGCTGTAAACTTAAGAGTGATCTCTTTAGGACCGTGAGTAACTTTTCGTGTGTCAGCTTATAAAACTCTTGCTTTACACGCTAGTATGGAGTGTGGAGAGTAAATAAATTCGTGGACCAAGCTTGTGAGCAATACCAGGTCTTCAGTCGAAGGGGTTAAGAGGATGGATGTTTTCTACGATATCAAGCGCTCACCGTCACCGGATCTTTCTTAGGTCGACGCAACACCTCTTTTTCGGAGACCAAAAACCTCTCCTGGGCGCGGACGGTCAAATTCGATGTCTCACAGCCATAAGTGACCGTAAGTGATCTTCACCTTGTTGCTCAATAAGTTCATGTTCATTTTCTTCTCTAGACACGAGCTGCTTCAAGTTGATCAGTTGCTAGGAATTCCACAATTTACTACACATTTAAAAAAATTCCAAAGTTAACTCATCTCCAAAAGATTCACTCAGCTTTGAATCATTTCCGGATTCCCCTACAACTTCAAAACAAAACATATATTGATTCAATCCTTTCACTAAATTGAAATTCCAAATTGAATCTGAACACTTCTCTCAGTCAAACACATTTAACTTCCATCAAAAAAAAAAAAAAAAAAAAAAAAATACCCGTCAATATTTCTCACTTATTTTTTTATCCCAAACTGAAAATAGACATAAGCCACATGAAAACACGCCAATCCTAATGATCACAACCTTTCATTCCTGCTAATTTAGCTATTACCCTTTGCTCCAAGAAAATGACAAAATCCAATTACCAAACAGGAAGAATCTCCCTTAAGCTGACCATCATTATAATGAAATTATTGACGTGGAACAAGAATGTTTCAAATTTCTAAATGGATAAGAAAACGAAGAGGGGGGGATCGCACCATACGTAATTTCCTTCCAAATCCAAAAGGTTCAAGAACTCGAAAAGGGGTTTAAAGGCAAAAAGGCCCCATTTACCGAACGGGGGGGATTTTGTTTAATTTATGCAATGGGAAAAAGGTAAAGCCAGAAAGGAGACGCATTATTCTCGTTTAATTAGTCTACATACTAAATGTTTGCCGGTTTTAACTTTTTTTTTTGTGTAAGAAAAATTGCTAAAGCGGGGATAATATCATCCTTTAACATCGCACAAAAGAGAAAAAGACAAAAAGCTAACGGGATTAATTGAATCACCTCGAATTGTTCTCGTATGAGGAAAAGAAGAAAAGAAAAGAGAGTTAATCAATTTACTGTAATAGCATAGCGGGTTATACATTTAACGGGTAGGTGAAGTTATGTTACTTTAGGGGAAAGTAATGGATCTTTTTACGACTAATATAAAGGAAGAAACGGAAAAAAAAATTTCATTGATGATTCATTAAGCCGCAATAAAATACATGCGAAAGATATTTGCTTGTTATTTGAAGGGGGGACGCAATCGTTGAATGACCTCAACTTCAGCGGCGCCAACTATCGGAGATATCAGGAACTAACAAGAGTTTGAGAAAGGATGGCGACACGTGTCGAGCATTTCCCGGGTATAAAAAAAAACCCTTGACTAAAAGCAGACGTCTAAAAATCAATACACTACAAAGAGAAAATGGCGTCATCACAAACATCAAAATCCGCGTACATGTGAAAAGTATTCCGCGAGATGCGAGACGTGACGTGAAATGTGATGTGATTTGCCGGCACAGTGTTTGCTTGGATAGTTAGCGAGGGCTCAGCCAGCGTAGCACGACCTGCGGCACCATGTTCCGGGGGCCGTGACCCCCGGACACAAAGGCATCGACCGGGACATGGCCGTAAGGTCGTGATGTCCTCACGACCCGGACAAAACCTCCTCGGTATAGCAATCGTACTAGCTATTTTAATCATCGTAGTCGTACACGTAACGATTTTGCCTTTATACGAAGTCGTCCCCAATAGGAATGGAGTTAGGAAATTATTGGGAGAGTACGAGCAAGGCTTGTGCACATTCAATCTCCGACCGTTGCGAAGTCGCTGGCGAAGGCATTGCCCTAAGGATGGAATCGTGACAGTTGCCCAAGGCGGACGGTTAGGGAATCAAATGTGGGAGTATGCGTCCGTTTGGGCAGTAGCTAGAAGAACCGGATTAGAACCATACGTGCCCAGATGCCTCCGTAGAGTACTAGATGAAGTATTTGCTGATTTAAGCGTGCCTGGAATGGGCTATATAGCTCACTGTCCAGTTCAATGGCAAGACGCCGCAACATCTCCCGAACAATGGGGAAGAATCAACCAATCCATAGTTCTCCCTAGATTCATCGTTCTACCGGAAATAGTATTAACCTGGGTGAACGACATCCGTCACGAATTCCGTTTCAAGAAAAAACTAGCAGAAACCGCCGATAAAATCCTTCAAGACGCCGCTCAAAATCGCATTAACGTAACTTTCGTAGGAGTTCACGTTCGCAGAACCGATTACATCTACTACCTTTGGCGAACGAGGCATGTCTCAGTAGCTGACGAAGAATTTTTTTCGCAAGCAATGAATTATTTCAGAACCAAATATCAAAACACAGTTTTCATAGTCGTCAGCGATGATCCGCTCTGGTGTAAACTTCACTTATCAGGCCTTGGTCGTGACGTTTACATAGCAAGTCAAGCAGGAGTTACTGGACCAGGCCAGGATTTAGCCACAATGTCAGCTTGTAATCATTCCATCATCGATTACGGAACGTTCGGCGTTTGGGGGGCCATCCTCGCCGGTGGGGAGACTTTAGTATATAACATGTCGCGTCATTCGTCTGTACGCGTGGCTGAGTTGTTACCACAATGGCAAGTCGTCAGTTAATAAAGTGCCAAAAAATCATATTTTAAAAAAAATTCATAGAGTGTTTATATTTTGCCAAATCCTCCGGATATTAACCAAGTGCGTTTATAGAACAAAAAATAAACTAGATGACTGATAATAGTTAACAAAAAAAAAAAAAATGAACGAAAAAGCAGTCTGATTTTAGTGGACTATTGTAGGCCTTTGGCTCTATGATGGAACATACTGCCAATGAAATTTTTTTATTCTGTATATTTATATCCAAAAAAAAAAAAGTAATCAGGTGATGCATTTTTTGTACCTGAACGTATTTAGACAAGAATGCACTTAGATTTTCAGTAATGCGAGTGCCAAATCATTTTTAAAAACGGACCATCAGAATATGTCTTTCGAATCATCTTTCATTATTAGTTTTTTGTAAGTTTTTCATTCAATCAAAAAAAAAAAGAAGGGATTTCAGCATATGAACGTGCGAATTTCAACAGGAGAAAATGGAAAATGGGTTAATATGATTTTAAGAGAAAAAATATTTAGAAAAATCTGTGTTAAATCGGTAAAGTATTAATTCAACTTTGTTACCAAAAAAAAATTAAACTTCTGAATGCTCATAAAGAAGATTCTGCTTAGCAATATGAATTTGCAAAATACTCGTTTTATTTGAGTAAGCAGAAGTTTCAACTTTTTAACGTTTAACTAAAATTTATTCTTATATTTTGTATGAATTTTTAAAAATTTTATTTCTTTAAATTTATGAAGCCAATTAAAATTCGGCTCTATTTAAGCCGAAGCACTCATTCAAATTAGCATTGAAAGGGAATCTCGAGCTTTTCCATTAAGCCTCTGACTGGCTTAGTGGCCCTATGAAGCTAAGCTGAGACTTTTAACTGCTTCGTGTTTATCTTTGGCTTAGTTCAGACATTAATACAACCAAATGGCTCTATTTAATTTAATTCATGCTGTTTCAACGACTTATTTTAAGTAAATTGACGCTGAATTGAACTTTCTGTTGGTTTAAGGGCCTTAGCTTAGTTAGGGCTTTTATCTGCTTCAAAGGGTTTGATCGAAAACCTTAGCTGGCCGATTGGGCCTTAATAGCCTTTCTTGAGTGTCTGAGGGGCTCGGCCTAGGTTCCATTTTAGGCTTCATTTGAACTATTAGCTGTTCTAAAGATTCTAAGATACTTAACTTGGCATCGCCAACGAAATAATTAACCTAACTCAGGCTTAATTCGAGCCTCCCACTGGCCTAATAGCTCTAAAATTGTTTGTTAAAATTTAAACACTAATAGCTTTCATCCCCATCGGATTTAACGGCTCTAAGAGACTTAGCTTAAACTTAGGATGGCTTCAAGGGTTCAGCTTAGGTTCAGTAACAAGCATAAACAGTTCTAATGGCCTTAAGCAGCATTTTCAACCATCTTTAAGGGACTTAGACTGCAATTTTCAACCACTCAGTAAAAATTAGCCAAAAAAATTGGAGCTTCGACTGATTTAAAAACTCAAGAAAGCTCAGATTAGGTCGCGGCCCGCTCATATAAGCTAAGTTCCACTTAACTGGCTTTCTCAGCCCATCTCAAAACTCAAAATAACGTAGTTTGGTCTCTTCAACGATTCATTGGCCATAACCAAGGTTTTGTTAGGATTCTTAACTCACTTAATGGCACTAGAAAGCTCAGCTAGACTTATGACAACACTAACAAGTTTAATTTTCGAATTCTCAGCTGGCTCCGAGAACTTTGCCCGGGTTGGTGCCTCTAGAAAACTGTGCTGCAGCTCTAAGAAAATTATCTTAAGTTCCCTCGGATTCCTACTCTAAAAATTTTAGGTCAAGTTCAGGCTCATCTCATACCCTTATAACATAGATTGGAAACCCTCGGTCCCCCATTGATTGTGCTAAAGCATTAGGTGAAAAATCACAAGTTTTGAGGCGATTTTTTTGGGGACTAGCAGAATTTATACTTTACAAGTTCTTTTAGATACCCAAAAAAATCTTATTTTTAATCCTCCTCTGGTGCTAAAAGAATTTCTTTGATTAAAATACCAATAATTTAGTAGTCTAGATAAATCTTTTGAGAATTCCTTTCTCAACAGATTAAAAATGCGTAGGTAAACGACTGAAATTTTAACAAACACAAATCCGCTAATCGCCACAGATTTTTTGAAAACAAACTCAACAACGACATGATCCTGCCTTTTTAAAACACTGATATATACTGAACTCCTTTTACTATATTATTTTTCCCAAACAGGAACCGCGGTCCGTGCCAATAAAGAAAAAAAGCAAGCAAAAAAAAAAAACATGTTCTTGTTACATTTTCAGCGGCCAAATATGCAACAGCTCACAAAATTCATCCGGCACTTAGTCCAAAACATAAAGGACGTACAGTATTCTACATATACATTTAAATTTAACATATATTTTTAGATCTAAATTGATTATATACCTTATAACCATAAGTTCTTTTTAAAATCCCCTATAATTCTCAAGCCAAAAAAAAAAATATTTTGTGATTTATTAAAATGAAACTATTTCCCGAAAACTTGTGAGAAAATAAAAGATGTTTTAAATTTTTAATGCCAAAAAAAAATTATATACCCTAACCTTGATAAACAACAACTGTGCCAACATACCTTCATGTTTTGGATGTTCGACAAACAATCAATCCAACCCTCCCTAAAATTTCCCGAAACCAGTAACAGATGGACCTCGAATATCATTTGCTAAAAGAGTTAACAGAGAGAGTTGTGATATCAGCATATAATCATATATATTTATATTATATTGGACTATGAAAAATTTTAGTGTTACACACTTATATAATCGTTGTTTAAAAAAAATTAGATTTTGTACTGTGTATCACCTAGATGTCCTAGAATTGAAAATATTTACCTTATTCAAACTTTATTTTTGTAAATCTGATTATTAAATATTTTAATCTCCAGGGGTTCTAAATATGGTCATTGAGTTTTAATGCAAAAGATGATCATAGTTTTATTAATCATATTTATGCAATCATATTTTCTTACAAATCTATTTTTCATATTATTTAATATTTTTATCGAGATGTCTTGTTTGTTTAAAAAGAGTGAAATAGACTGAGCAAATAATTATTAAAAACAAGGCATCTCATTTTTTCTAAAAATATTTTATTTATTCACTAATGAATGCAAAGCATTATAATATTGTTAGTCATTTTTAAAGATTTTATTAGATTTTTTTGGGGAAAACAATCAAGTAGAATCGGAGGAAAATGCAAAATATTTGCAGGGCATTGATTGCAATCAAATTTTAATTTCGAGAATTTAGCCAAAATTTAATTTTTAATTCGTTTGAAGAGTTGATGCTTTAAATTCTAATAATATATCTATAAAAATTTTCAATTGATGTTTATAATTGTCTGTATTGTGTTACTAATTGCCAAATTTTAAATAATTTTAGATATGAAAATGATCAAGGGATTTAATCAAGTTGAACCATTCTGATATTTTCCATTTTACATTAATGGAAATATAAAACTGAAGATAAAGACTAAAGACCATGTTCCGTCCACTATTAGGAAAAGACTGATTGTTTGATGAAAAAGAATAGAATCTGTCATAGTTATAGACGAACTTTCTGAGATAAAAAATCAAATTAACGAGCAAAATTAGGCCTAGGAATAGCTTGTACGCCAATGAGCAGAAAATATCAGAATTTTTTTAGTGCAGTTGAAGAATTTCCACCTTGAACCACTTTGATTACATCTCTTGTGAAAAATATTTTAAAATCTCATATTTTGAACCTCTGATATTTTAAAAACGGCTTTAAAGAAGGCAGTTTTTTACTCTGTAAAAATAATTCACTTACCCTTACGTTCATTGTTCCTCATTAATTGTTTTTGAAGAGATTTAATACAAATGCAACTATATTTTCATTTCCTTTTTTAATTAGACTGATTATTGATATTTTTTTGTTCAAACTGCCTCCTTTATTTGTCACTAGATGCTATTTTGATACTTTCTTGTAAAGATGTTCTTTGCAGTGTTTCTATAAAAGTGTTAATGTTACTCAAATTCATATTATATACATATAATCCTATTCATTCGCTAAAATTCATTTACATCTATTTATTTTTTGTAACTGTGATATAATATATGTTGTGTATCATTTAAAAATGTAATCAGAAATGTATGTCAAAATACAATATATACGATTTATGAACGAATTTTGGTAGCTTACCTTACATCAGCCATGAGGTATATGCAATCAAAAGTTTAATATTAAAAAAATATGAATCTGGTATCATTCATAAGGTTCATCAAGAAAAAAAATGCCACTGATATGCACTTAAAGAAAATACAATATCTCGATAGAACAAGTTTATAAAAAAGCTCGTTTAAATTTTAATTAACACCATGAATGCCTCACCAAAAATTACTCAATCATTTACCGCTCCACAAAAAATTAAAAAAAATTACACAAATCAATCATTCTTGATACCCCACAGATTGATATTGAGAAATCAACAAATACAAGCAAGTCAGACTAGAGAATTTTTTCAAGTTTCCAAAATGGTTTAGTTTTCAACTAACAAAAAAAAATCCAATGGTGATCGACATTAAACACAAATATCACCTCATTCACTCCTTAAGCTCTAAACGAAACACTAAAAAAATATTGGCATGAGATTTTAATTCATACTTCTAATGGTGCACAAAATTAGAAAAAAATCACACAAATTAATCATTCTTGATAGCTCCATGATTAATTTTCAGGAATTAAATACGAGCAAGTCAAACCCAAAACTAAAATTTTCAGCAATCACTTCATTTACAGCAGTCATTAATGAACCTGCATGATGATCCACATTATAAACAAGTGTCAACTCCTCAAGTACTCAACAAAACACAAAAAAAAAAATTGGCAAGAGATTTAATTCAGATTGCGATTGTCTCACTGTAAAATTACTCAAATTACTTGACACTGCACTATGATTGAGAAAAATGGGGAAAAAATTTGACAGGACCAATCAATCTTCATGCTGGTTCAACATCCTCAAGTTAACGGTCCTTTCATATACAACTGAATCTTGGTTTTTAAGACTCGAGGACCAGGAATGATTCTAACTGCCAATCAAACACAAAATCACTTTGCTTACGAAATGGTTATCAAAAACCAGGTTCCAAAAAATATCCAAAGTATTCTCATCTCTAACATGAATTTTAATACAGAATAGACCATATAAAATCAAAGACACACAAAAAACTATGAGCATGAATTTGAGCACAAAAAATGATTTCAATTGCCTAAAAGGTTTTAATTTCAGGAAACAAAAAAAAATGCAATGATGATCCACAACACCTCACTTACTCCTCACGCACTCAACGAAACACAAAAAAAAATTAGCTAGAGATTTGATTCATATTGTGATTATCGATGCAAACTTGACTCCCAATGCACTAATTAATTGATGCTGCTTCATAATTCAAAAAATGGGAAAATAATTCAACATGATCAATCATTCTTCAGGTCGGTTCAACATTATCACTCTAACTGCCCTTTCCATTTACAACTGAATCTTAGGTTTTAGAATTTGAGCACAAAAAATGATTTCAATTGCCAATTTCAAACGAAATCACTTTGCCTATTAAATGGTTATTCAAGAACAGACAGGCCCGTAGCCAGCGGGGGGGCAGAGGGGGCATTTGCCACCCCTAGAAGGTCTGTTTGCCCCCCCTAGAGAGGTAGCTATTTGCCCCCCCTGAGGGTAAAAGTTAGACATTTTGAAGAATTTTTGACTATCTAAACTGCTGGAAAGATCAAATTTTCAAAATTAAGACTTATGTTGCCCCCCCTAGAATTTCAATTGCCCCCCCCCCTACGAAAAATTTCTGGCTACAGGCCTGAGAACAGATCCCCGAAACGAAAAACTAAAATGTGACAAGCTAACCTTACCTTATTATGATGCATAATCCAAATCGATTAATCGACTTAATTTACGGTTTCACTAACGGATTTTTTATTAATTGTCACCAGTATGATTATGTAATATACAGTTTACACGAATTCACACCAAATCCGACAATACACTTCATTTTTTTAAAAAAAATACACGACCGGCCCGCTCTTTTCGTTTAATCGCGGACAGGACTAAACGTGTTCTTGGCGGCTGATGACGTCATCAAACATTGGACATTGGACCGTGGGAAACATCAACTCGACTAATTTTGCTGCGTTTTTAGGAATTTTTCTTGTCGTTGGCAACATTTACTCATAATAGAAGGCAGTGGATTTAGCAAAATGGTGGAACGAAATGTCTAGTCGGAGGTCTGCATTATCAACTTCAGCTGAGTCTTTATCGAATTCGAATGATCCATTACGTGAATTGTTCGAAGCTTGTAAGACAGGGGACTTACCTCGTGTTAAAAAATTGGTAACTCCCCAAACGGTCAATGCGCGGGACACGGCTGGACGAAAATCAACACCTTTACACTTTGCTGCTGGTAGGTCTTACAAAAACACAAATCATTTTTTTCTTTGGTGTTAAACTCCTTTCGATTTTATAAAATGTCCGCTAAATCTATATTTATGATACTTTGTTTTTGTATCTGAATCATTTCAAATCGTTCGGGGCTTTGTTCTTTTTTTTTGCGATTGAGAAATCATTTGAAAGTAGGTTAGTGAGCTAATTGATGTTTACATCATAACAGGATATGGAAGAAGGGAAGTAGTTGAGTTTTTACTATCTGCTGGAGCTTCCATACAAGCAAGGGATGATGGGGGATTACACCCGCTTCACAATGCCTGTTCCTTTGGTCATGCAGATGTAGTTAGGCTTTTACTCGAAGCAGGAGCTAATCCAAACACAAGAGATAATTGGAGCTACACACCATTGCATGAAGCAGCAATTAAAGGAAAAGTTGATGTTTGTATTGGTAAGTAATTATTTGCTTTATGTTCTTCTTGAATTGAATGTTAAATTTACTGACTGTTTTCTTTAATAGCACTTTTACAAAATGGTGCAGATCCTAGTATTAGAAATACAGAAGGAAAAACAGCTTTAGATCTGGCTGACTCAGCTACAAGACCAGTTTTAACAGGTGATTACAAAAAGGAGGAGTTGTTGGAAGCAGCTAGATCAGGAACTGAAGACCGTCTTTTAGCATTATTAAATCCACTAAATGTTAACTGCCATGCAAGTGATGGCAGGCGATCTACACCTTTGCACCTTGCTGCAGGATATAATAGAGGAAGGGTAGTTCAATTATTGCTACAGAATGGAGCAGACGTTTCTGCTAAAGATAAAGGGTTAGTATAGTAAATATCATTTTTTGTAATTAAGATTATCAGTGATAAATTTATTTTCATGTTTTTAGTGGGCTTGTGCCTCTCCATAACGCTTGTTCTTATGGACATTTCGAGGTGACTGAAATGTTAATCAAGCATGGGGCTAACGTAAATGCAATGGATTTGTGGCAGTTTACACCTTTACATGAAGCTGCTTCTAAATCGAGAAATGAAGTATGCTCTTTATTATTAAGTCAAGGAGCTGATCCAACTTTACTTAATTGTCATGCTAAGTCTCCGATTGATGTTGCACCAACTAGGGAGCTCCAGCAAAAGCTCATTTGTAAGTTTTGAATTTTTAAAAAGAAGAAGAACAAGTTATTAGCTAATATCATTCTTTTTTTTAGATGAATATAAAGGACACTGCTTATTGGAAGCTTGTAGACAGGCAGATCCACCTAGGGTTAAAAAATTTTTAACAACTGACATGGTTAATTTTAAACATCCTTATACAGGTGACACACCTTTACATTGTGTGGCTGGTTCACCATACCAAAAACGCAAACAGGTATTCTTCAAATTAAATTTAAATTATAAAAGTTTTGGTTTTGAAATTAAATGACTATAATTTCGTGTTGCAGGTTTTAGAAACCTTAATTCGAAAGGGAGCAAATTTGAACGATAAAAATAAAAATTTGCTGACACCTTTACATATAGCTGCTGATAAATCTCATTATGATGTAATGGATGCGTTGTTAAGGCATGGAGCTAAGGTTAATGCTTTAGATGAACTGGGACAAACAGCTTTGCACAGATGCGCAAGAGATGATAATATTCAAGGATGCAGAGTTCTTTTGTCTTATAATGTTGATCCATCTATTGTATCCATTCAGGGATTTACGGCTGCTCAAGTTGCCACCGAAAATGTTATGAAAATTTTACAAGGTAATTTAGAACCTTGTTAAGCAAATGTAGTAAAAAATTTTTGACTCTTCAAGTTTTGCAAGAGTTAATTTTTTTCACTCTTTCCCTATTTTTTAAAATCGAATAAATTTTTTTTGATTTTATTTTAGACCCACCTTCTGGAAGTGTTGACGTTGAATGTCAGTTATTAGACGCTGCGAAAGCTGGAGATTTGGATGCAGTTCAACGCTTGTTAACTAGTTGTCCGCAAACAGTTAACTGTCGTGATTTAGATGGAAGACATTCTACTCCTCTTCATTTTGCTGCAGGTTATAATAGAGTTAGTGTAGTTGAGTATTTATTGGATCATGGAGCTGACGTGCATGCAAAAGACAAAGGGTGAGTTTAATATTTTTTTTTTAAAAATAAAAAAATTGAGGAAAAAATTAATTTGATTTTTTTTTTTCAAAAGGGGATTGGTTCCACTGCATAACGCTTGTTCGTATGGTCATTACGAAGTTACCGAATTGTTAGTGAAACATGGAGCTAGTGTAAATGTTGCTGATTTATGGAAATTTACGCCACTTCATGAAGCTGCTGCGAAAGGGAAATATGAAATCGTGCGACTCTTGCTAGCGGTAAGTTTAAGATATGGCAAAAGAATTAATTGCACGTTCTTAAAACTTATTTCGTTTTATTCATTAGCACGGTGCGGATCCTAGTAAGAAAAACAGAGACGGTGCGACACCTCTAGATTTAGTTCGAGACGGAGATCAAGACGTAGCTGATTTATTACGTGGTAACGCAGCTTTACTAGACGCAGCGAAAAAAGGAAACTTAGCTAGAGTTCAGAGATTAATATCATCTGAAAATATAAATTGTAGAGACGCTCAAGGACGAAATTCAACGCCTCTTCATTTAGCCGGTAGTGTTAATTCTAATTTTAATGAATGATTTTTGGAAGAT
Source organism: Liposcelis brunnea (assembly GCA_023512825.1). NCBI lineage: Eukaryota > Metazoa > Arthropoda > Insecta > Psocodea > Liposcelididae > Liposcelis > Liposcelis brunnea. The sequence goes on along the minus strand of CM042073.1, from coordinate 3,117,597 downwards.
TTATTAAATATTTTATTTTGTTATTTTTAGCTGGTTACAATAATATCGAAGTTGCTGAATTGTTACTAGAACATGGAGCTGATGTAAACGCACAAGACAAAGGTGGCCTAATACCTTTACACAATGCCTCATCTTACGGACACTTAGATATAGCAGCATTGCTCATTAAATACAATACTGTGGTTAATGCTATTGATAAATGGGGATTTACACCTTTACATGAAGCAGCTCAAAAAGGAAGAACGCAATTATGTGCTCTTTTAGTAAGTTTTTTTTAATAGTACAGCAAAAGCTGCTCGATAAAATTAGAATAATGTAGGATTTTGCTTGGCGCAAAAATTAGGATTAAAAGAATTTTTTAGACTGTTGGCAAATCATCAAAAAAATTTCATAAGTTGGATTTCAGTTAAAAAAAATTATTGAAATTATTTATATAACACTTTTCTGGACAGGACTAGAGTAAAAGAATAAATTTCTGGGCTGGTTTAGTTACCAAGTTTGATAGCTGGCTTCAGCTATGAATAGTTTTCTCTGGTTGAACAAGGACTTGATAAATTTTTTTGGAATCGAACTGGGGTTAAAAATAAATTGTACGACAATGCCCAAAGCTTACTAATTTCTTTTTTTAGGCCAAGATTGACCTGCAGATATTTTGGGCTCGGGCTGAGCTTTGAAATTTTTTTATAATCGAAATTTATTTTTTTCCTTTCTTTTCTAGCTTGCTCACGGTGCCGATCCGTTCCTAAAAAATCAAGAAGGACAATCTCCTTTAGAATTAGCAACTGCCGAAGACGTTCGATGCCTTTTACAAGATGCAATGGCACTTCAACAAGGCGTCGCACTTCCTCCTTCCCCACCGAGTCCACCACTCGCAACGGAAACCGTTATAATGCCATCCGGTGCATCTATGACTCTTTCACTTCCCGTACCACGTGCTACGTCATCCGCTCCCGCCGGAGACGGACGAAGCAGCGATAGTATTAAATCGGAAGGGAACAGTGATTCTAGTAGTAGTGCTGTGGCCACGCTCCAAGGTTTCTTACAAAGTTTAGGATTGGAGCATCTTTGTGAATTATTCGAAAGAGAACAGATAACTATTGATATTTTGGCGGAAATGAGCCACGAAGATCTGAAACAAGTAGGTGTAAGTGCTTACGGATATCGGCATAAAATAATTAAAGGGATTGAGAAATTAAATTCATCGCCGGGATTATTTTCCGTCCCTTCGAATCCTGGAACGCTTTTAATTGATCTGCTAGCTGATGATAAGGAACATTTGGCTGTTGAGGACGAAATGCAAAAGACTGTAAGAGAACACAAAGATAATGGTCATTCTGGCGGGATTTTCACTAAATATAACATAGTTAGAGTAAGTAGAGGAAAGAAATTAAATTTTTAAAAGAGTTGGCATTGAATTTTTTTTAATTTTTAGATTCAAAAAATTCAAAACCGAAAATTATGGGAGAGATATGCGCATCGTCGACATGAAGTAGCTGATGAAAATAATAATCAGTCGAATGAACGAATGTTATTTCATGGTTCTCCGTTTATTAATGCAATAGTTCAAAAAGGTTTCGATGAACGTCACGCTTATATTGGAGGAATGTTCGGTGCTGGTATTTATTTCGCAGAACATTCGTCTAAAAGCAATCAGTACGTTTACGGAATGGGTGGTGGAACTGGTTGTCCTGCGCACAAGGATAGATCTTGTTATGTTTGCCACAGGTAAAAAATAATGTTCATTACTTAAGTTTTAGCGCTAGTTCCCATGAAAAAAAAACTGCGCTCGCCTTTGAAAATAATTAGGAGCATTTCATTAATTCTGATTTATTTTTCAGGCACTTAATTCTTTGCCGAGTGACATTAGGTAAATCTTTTCTTCAATTTTCTGCCATGAAAATGGCCCATGCACCTCCTGGCCACCACTCCGTAGCTGGACGTCCTAGCGTTGGAGGTCTGATTTTCCCAGAATACGTCGTTTACAGAGGAGAACAGGCCTATCCTGAATATTTAATAACATATCAAATAGTGAAACCGGAAACAATGCCTGATTCATGACGTGCGAAATAAATCAAAACGGAAAATTTTCAATTAAAAAAAAATACTCTCTTACTATTAATTAATTCAAAAGGTTAGCTGTCTTTATACAAAGCGAAAAAATTCAAATTACAGTAGAAAGTGTTCCTATAAAATTCTACATAATCGGCATTTTTTTTTTTTTTTTTAAGTGCCAACGACCTCGTTTTTTAATTTACGAACTGAAAAAAAAATTTAGTTAATTTTTCTTTGTGATTTTTTTAAAAAAAAAATTATTTTCTGACTGATGGAAGTCTTTAGGTTTATAAGCACTGGGCAATACTACCAGTTAAAAAATTTAATTTTATTAACATCAACGAACCTAATCAATTAAAGCAATTTTCTCATGAACTAAAACGAAAAATAGATTCTAACAATAAATGCTCAAAAATTTTTTTTCTTCTAATTAACAAAAAAATTTGTACGATGATTTCTTATTGCAGTTGAAATCATTAAATACAATGATATTAATTAAACACCAGTAACTTTCAATACTTAATAAAAGTGTTCCCAAATATTGAGAAAAATAAAAAAGCAAAACCAAAGAATGCGAGATTCTAATTTTTATTGTTTGAAATAAATGGGATGATTATTTTTTAAATGATAATTCAGTATTTTGAAAAATGAATTAATTTTTAAATTGGTTTTGTTCCCAACGCTTTTTGATCTCTGTAAATAATCTACATGTGTTAATCTCTGTGCTTATTTAAGTTTTTTGGGTAATGAGAATTTAAATTCAATAGATTTGAAAATAATTCTAACTTAGTTTCTTATTATTTTACGGAAGACATTCCTAATCCTGTTTTTTAACGAATATAAGTTTTACGATGATCTTTCTCCTTATAGTGGAAGTGTAATTCTTTCGTTTTCTTCGGTTATGCATAAAAACCCCGTCAGTTCCTAGTGTAGGTAAGGCACAAAAATAAATCTTAATTATTTTATTACTCGAAATTAATCTTTCCCACGTCTATCCTCCAACCTTACTCGAGTATTCTGTGAGATCTGCAACCAAAAAATAAAATTATTACTTCAAAATATTAAATTTTTATTAATTTTATTAAAACGAACGTACCAATCGGTCCTTTTAACTCTCCCTGAGCTTCCCACACTTTAGTGACAGTTTTAAAAAGCAAAGGAGATTTTTTCTCTGCTAAAACGTCTAAAAAATCTTTTATAATATTAACACGAATCGCGTCACCGTCTGATGAAGACGATTCCAAAGTATGCTCGTCGGAAAAAAGGTTAAACTTTTCAATAAAACCATAAGCGTTCTCGTATTTTTCGTTATTTAGGAATATTTCAATTAATAACAAAACAATCCTAAATTGACTAAGAGACTTTGCCTGACCAGAAGCGAATACCTGCAAAAACAATTAGGCAATTAAGAACTGCTGCAGATCAAATCGGATTAATAAATATGAAATTTTTACCTTTCCACGAGATAAATCAATTTCATTTTCACAACAAAGATTTAAAATAGAATAAGCGGCTTTCCAATCGTCTATTTTCACAAAAAAATACATCATCGTATTTGCTATTGATGAAATTATGTCTGAAGAGTTCTTTGAGTTGCACGAAAGTGCCACTGAAACGATATCGAAAGATTTAATGAGCATCGATTAAGAAAACGAACGACAATTTCAATAACTTTACGAGTAATTCAGCCCTCCCAGATATACAAATCAAAAATATTAAATAGTTTAGTCTAGCTCAAAGATTTTCCAAAAACTCAGGAACCTTAAGGGATTTTTAAAGATTTTTTTTGCCGGCTCAGAAATTTATTTAATTTTTTGAAACATTTTTTTAAAAGCTAAAAGTTTTTTTGCTGAATTTTTTTTCGAGTAACTGTGTCGACTGAAACCGGGTAAAAAAGTCATGAATTCTCTTCTTTTCTCACCTTTTAGAATAAAATCTAGCAGTTCATCCGGTGATATTTTCATTTGCAAAATAACCCCCACTATAGTCTCGGCCGCTGCTTCAACTTTCCCCATAGAACAAAAATTTAAAGTTTTGCCGGCCATACTAAAGTCGTAACTTTTTATTTGTTTTACGACTTGATCTATAAATTGTGGGTAACGTTTACACTCTTTTTTCTAAAATAAAAAAAAGACAATTTAGAGTGGCAACAATAATTTTTTCGATTAAAATTAAGTGAGTACTCGCACTTACAGGAATACAAGTCTTTCGGCTTCTCCTTAGAGCTGCAAGAAAAGGTCTCCCTCGTCCGTCAAAATTTCTAGGCACCACAGCATGCTCCATAAAAAAACTTGGGTTCAAATAGCAATTCGGCGGAGGAGGGGAAAAACATCGACTTGAAGCTTTTTCTTCGTCGTTTTTCAAAATCCCATCAACATCAACATCTTCGTCCTCGTTTTCTTCCTCACAAGACATTGATTCTCTCGGTTCCAGCTCGTAGTAATAAACGTAGGTTTGCGGGTATAATTTTTTATCGATTTCTGCTCCTAATGCCTGAACCTGAATTCAAGAAAAATGTTTTAAATATTTAGTCAATAATTTCAGATGATTTTATAATTAATTTTTTAATGAATTACTTTGCTTAATAATCTCCTTTTTAAAATTCCAGCTTTTTCAAGTCGTCCCGTTGCTTCTAAAGTTCTACAAAATCGAAGCAAGGTCTCAACTTTATCGATTGAAAGAGAACGAACGGAAATACGAGATACGATTTCCTTATAAATTTCATCAACATTCGCCTGAAAAAAAAAAAAAAAAAAAAAAAAAAAAATTATTACAAATTTAATTGGTTAATTAATATTTTTAGTAATTAAAAAAATTATAGCTTACTTTGGTTTTATTGCAAGATTCAACCGCTTCTATAAAAAATGAAGGAGGCATTTTTAAAATTATTACTGGTTCTAATAATTTCCAATTAATTTCCAGATTAAGATGTGGATGTTTTAATAGCTAGAATATGAAATTGAAAGAATTAAAAATGGGTTTTCAAATTTTCTTTGGAAGATGAAGCTTGATTTTTTTCTTACTTCAATAAAATGAATTATCTTTTCCTGTTTGAAGTTATCAATCTGGCGAAAAATTTTAAGCAAATAAGTAAAACCTTCAGTTTTATCCTCGCTATTGCTTAACTTGCAAAAATACCTAAAAAAAAATTAGTTTTTTCATTATTTAAAATACAACTTGAAACTTTTTTTAAGCAATTGACTTTCGGACTGAAAATTACTTTAATTTTCAAAAAAACAAATTTTTAATTCGAACACAAAAAAAGATTTTTGAACTTTTCTGCTAAGAGCTGATTTTCTCATTAATCTTAATAAAAAAGTTTTAGCAAAAAAAAGAAAAGGGAAATTTATCCACACACATTAACCTTAATTTGAATACTTACGCTGCTGCTGTTTCCCAAAACGTTAAGTACTTTGTATCTCTTGTATCAGACACGTAAAAGACAAAGAAACAAACGAATGGAAGTAAGTTTTCCGATTTCGATCGAGCTGTCAAAATATTGAAAGCTTCGGTAACTGCATCAACGAAAAGTAGATCATTTCTCATTTCTATAATAATATTTATAATAAAATTAGAGGGTAATTTCTTTAATTTTTTTTTAAACAATGCTCTCGCCTGAAAATTAAAAAATAAAATTACATTTAATTATTTGATTCTTTTACCAATTCAATTCTATGACAGATAACACTCACGTTGTGTTCATATTTGCAAATATGAGAGGGGAAAACACAAGAATAATTATTCTTAAGCCAAGAGCGACATATTCCTTTTTTAAAGTTTTCTCGTATGTCGCTTTGAGATTTCTTTGATGTACTAATTAACTTTTCAACAATTTCTTGCAATGGTAGTCTTGTTTCTCTCTCCTCAGACTCGTTTTTACTGTTTGACCTTAAAAGAATTATCAGTAAAAATATCAGCATTAATTTCTCTTTTGGGCTAAAAATATTAAACTTACGAAGTAGCAGCGATTTCATAATCGAGCTCCACGATTACATCCGCTTCTTCTGGGTTAGAAATAATATCCGAGCTTAAACTTTCAGCTTCGTTTTTAGAACTAGAGGAAGACAAATTTAATTTAAATTTGGAAGAGTCAAACAGCGTTTCTCCAACAGGTTCATATGGGATCCCAAACGTAGACCCTTCTGTCTCGGGATCGCTTTTCACAACTGATTTGTTAGAATCTATTTCCATACCCACCACATCTATCGTTTTTGTTTTTTTAACCATTTCACAGCTGCAAGAACAAATCAGATACTATTGCTCTCGAAAGCTTAAAGTAAAAAAAAATTGAATTTGAAGTACCTTGCAAATGAATTCCACACAGTATCAGATTGCCGTTTTAGTGTATTTACATTTTTACTAGATGCTTCAACTGAAATTTTCTTGTCAAAAAATAATTTTTCCTCAGCCAAAGTCTGTTTGCTTACATCCAAGTTTTCACAGTTAGTTTCCATATTCAAATATCCTACAATATTTTCCAAATTATTACTATCAACACTTTTCTTTTTCTTTTTTTTTAAATAACATAAATATCTTGAAGAGGACAATGGTTTATCTTCTTTTTTTTGAACGTTTTCGGTTTTGTTCAGCCAAGCAAAGCCTTCATCTTCAGATGCAGATTTAACATTAATTTTGCAGTTTGATATATTATTTGTTGGTAATGAAACAGTTTGATTAATTGAATTCTCAGCTTCTTTCCCTTTTGCTTGTGTACTGTGCTTCTCTTCTCGGTTTGTAAATGAGACACTGAATTGAGAACTTTTACTTTTCTTATTTAAAGCATTCAAACAAATATCAATTTTCTTAGACAATGGCATAGGCCTTGAAATTATAATTTTCGATAATGCATTTTTTAATAAGACTTGAGGATTTCCCTCTAACTGATTCTTTAAATCTAAATAATTGAAATTTTCTGGCATGAGAAACTCCCCACTAATATTCATGGTTCAACACCTGGAATTAGAAGAGAATTTTTTTTGTTAAGACTTGTTGCGCAAAAGGCTACTTAAAAACTCTAACACACCCTCTTGTACACATCCTCAAAACAACTGTTTTGCAATGCAATGTTTCAAGTATTAAATATCTTTTTTTAAATTAATTTTGCTGCCTTACAATCCTTACTCTCAGTTAAGTTCTAAAAATTCTGAATCAGCTACAAATATGATACTTAGGAAGATCATATTTAAAAATATGAGCAATGCTTTTTGATGAAACTTGTCATTAGTATGATTAAACTAAACAGCAAATGGCTAAAAAGAAGCTGAAAAATTCAGTTAGGAATGCTGAGTTTATCCAATAAAATTAATAATGTAAATTTCAAGAAATATTTTCTCAATAAGTTCTTCTAACGCGGGATTTTTCAGATTGCATAGCATAACATAGCGTCCAGATAAAATTCTTTCATTTACAAAAGCAATCACTTTCAACTTATCAACTTTTTTTTGGCAGAAACTAAATTACAGTGCATAAAAACTTTTTCAGGTATTTTAATTTGATTCATTCCAATAGTTCTTCATTTTATCCAATTCATATACAGTACTTACAGTTTATAGCTTTCTCAAATTCCCACTTTACTTCACTAGTTCACTGTTTAGTGTTTACACTACACATTCTTGATTCTTGATTCTTGACATGATTTTTGAATTAAAATATTCGCCTCCTCTTCTCCCATATTTAGCTTATCTAGAGAAAAATCGTGACAAAGGAATGACCTTTGTGAAAACGCGGCAAACCACCGGGCTTTTATTTTTAAAATGTTGGCTGCACTGTAATTTGTTTTATTTATTTTTTCTAGATGATAAGCTTTTTTTTATTTTGAACTTAATTTAATTTACGATCATTGTAGAGAAGTGTCACAGAAAAACCCAAGATTTTTTCTCACAGTAATGACCGTAACTGTAGAAGTAGAATATTGGTAAGTTTTCCGAATTTTTAAACAATTTACAATCGATATCTCGAAATGCCGGACGGTGTTGCCTTACCCTTGAGTAAAAGCGCAAATTTTTTATTTACAACACACGTGGAAAATGGCTAAAACGAATTTTGAAACCACAGCCGAGTCTGGGCTCCAGTTATTAGCTAGGTTATCACCTAGGCCTTCTCTTTTACATTTAGACGATATGTTATTCCCCGAAGGACCAAGTCCAGGGGACGTTATTCAAATTTCAGGGGAACCGTCTGTCGGGAAAACAATGCTGTTGATAAAATTTTTAACCAAGTGCTTGTTACCAAAAAAGTATGAGAGGCTGGAAATAGGAGGGTTGGGTGCTGGGGTAGTCTTAATTGATACTGATCATCACTTCTCACTTTTAAAATTAGTTTCATTGATGGAGGACTTTATAAATAATGCTAAGAATAGCAATCAGGAGTATAAAAAAATGAAAACTGATGTTGTCGAGAAAATTATAAAGGATGCATTAGCTAATTTGATGATTTTAAAAACATATTCAAGTGACCAGTTAAACATGAATTTTTGCTCGTTAAAAAGATTACTGTCAAACAAGACAAATGTTTCCTTGTTAGTTATCGATAGTATAACTGCATATTATTGGAGTGATACAATGAATTTAAATGGTGCGAGGAAGATGGATTCATATTTAAAATTAATTGTTGAGAAGTTAAAAAACTATATTCATGAGTATAAGATTGTAACGATTTTTGTAACTCAAGGTAAAAATCAAAATTTTGCTAAAGGATTATTTTAATCAGAATTAATTTGCTTTTTTTTTGATTGGTAGAATATTTTCAGTCGAAACAGGGGGATTTTAAGACTGATAATTTAATAAATTATAAAATCGATTTGAAAAAAATGAAAGCTGCAGATGAGGAAACTTTTTACGCTATTGTAAAACCATCAAATTCTAGTTATCGGTATATGTTGGGTAAAGAAGGATTTATATGGGTTGTTTAGTGTTGAAAGGTATTCGGAAAATATTTGCATTGATATGATGAAGGATAATTGTTCTTACTTAGCTTTATCTTTTATTTGCAGTGATGAATGTGGTCATGGCAAGCAGTATGTTGAAATGTTACAGTATGTTAAAAAGGATTATCCTGAGACAGTTTTTAACTCTAAATTAGGTAGCCAAGGTTAGTAATGTTTTTTATAGTTTTCTTGATAGCTGTACAGTTTTTTGATTTATAAAATTTATTAACAGGTGCATTTGAAATAAAAATCAACGATTCTCCTGTCTACTCAAAACTCCGAACATTAGCATTTCCAGACTATGAAAATGTCAAGCAAGTCATTGGAGATGTACATTCAGGTCTTCCACCAAAACCAATTACAAAGCAACAACCGATAACTGATTGTGCCATCATGTAGTTCATTATCGAAAAATTAGTAGCCTAGAAGATTGGAATCTGGAAGAATGTTCAAGTATGTAAAATTTTCTTGATTGCATATCATTTAAATAATACTTCAGTAATCATGAGATTCACCACAAAATTTTTGGTAAAAATCGCCTTGATTATCTTGGCCATACCAGTTTTATTATTATCATATAGTTACTACTCGAGTTTAAATCAAACAGTGAGCAAAACTCCATTAGTTAATAATAAATCAATAAATCGAATCTCAAAAAAATCAAACGTAGGTTTAAATTTATTCAAAAACAGCGAAGATAGATTTGAAGATATGTACAATTTTAATGCGGGTTTAAAATCCGTAATTAAACGTAAAAATAAAAATATTAAATTACCCAAACATGAAATTGAAATTTGGGGCAAAGCTTCCATAGCTGAATATTTATGGTGTCATATATTAGATGCAAACGCGACGACTTACGCGAACGGTTTGCTCAAGCACGGCGAGATCACATTGCAAAATTTGCACATACGATTTAGGTCCGGCCCGGGAATAATTCAGAACACAGTCCCTAATACAGTTAAAAATTTAATATTAGTATTAAACGGGAAAGACGAATTAAAAATAAAATTTTCAAAATCCTGGCTGGATTATTTAGTTCATTTTAAATATTTAAAAAACGTGGCGTTGGTTGTTTTAGGAGACGAAAAATGTGATAACGATTGGATTTTACCGTATTTAAAATCCCGAGGTGGGGCAGTAGATATCGTTTTTCTAATTTACGATAGCCCGTTAATCGACAATCGTGAATTTTTTCAATGGCCACTCGGTGTGGCCACGTATCGAGGTTTCCCAAATTTTAAATCGGATCATTTAAGCGTCGAAACCGAGAGGCAGTATTTATGTAATTTTTTAGGCACGGTTTATAAAAATTCCTCGAGGGAGGTTCTTTTTAAAATTTTAAAAGAATCGAATAAATGTTTTGTGGTGGGGAGAGATACTTGGGTTCCTAGTGAGACTTATGAAAGTATGGAAAGGTATTTGAAAATTTTAACGGATTCGGATATAACGTTAAATCCGGTCGGGCAGAATACTGAATGTTATAGGATTTATGAGGCGTTGTCACTGGGGAGCGTGCCTATTGTTGAAAATGTGCTAACGCCAGGGCAATGTGATCCTAAAAATAATTCGCCATTGAGGTTGCTCAAAGAATATAATGCTCCTTTGATATTAATCGATAATTGGCATGATTTGAATGAAATTTTAGAAACTGAATCGAAATTAAGTTTAGAAATGAAAGTAGAAAGGAGAAAGAGGATAGTTAAATGGTATGAGAATTTTAAAGCGAAAATGAAGCATAGGTTTTTGAGTATAATTAAAAAGCATTTCTTTAAAGAGGAGGATTAATAAAAATAGTTTTTGGTAAAATCTGTAATTATTAAATAACTAATTATCTAAAATTTGATTAAATGTCAATATTTGACAGCTAGTCATACTGTAAAAAGGATTTATGTACGTAAAGATTAAAAATTACTTGAAAAAAATTTAAATAAAAAAGTTAAAAAAATATTTTTTTTTACATTTAAAAACGGAGTTACTTAGGCTATTAGTTTAAACTTTTAAGACCGCTGCTGAAGGCCTGCTTGGTGTTGAAGTAATTTGATAGAAAAAGCGATAAAAACGTTTCTGCGGAAAAAAAAATTTAATGGGCTAGAAACGAAGAAAGCAGTTACAGGCTGTAATGAAATTCCCAAGGAGGCGCTGGTTTCCTAAAAACGTCTTGTTAGTGATGCCATTTTTTGTGTATTTTACATTATTTTATTACGACTATCAAAGGATCTCCTATGCGAAGCACTGGATATTCTTCTTTTTCTTTATAACTTAAATATATTCCAAATCTCAATTTTCCATTTAATGCCTTTGATAGCGCTACCAATGGTTTTCTATTCTTCTCACCCGTGTGTTGATCAATGCATATCATTTGGCACCGAGTACACATTCCTTCAACATGAAACTCTGCATTCCCAATTATTATTTTGGACCATTCATTTTCCGAAAATTCTTCTCCACCATCAATTAAAAAATTTCCCCTAAATCTATCCGCTAATGTATCCTAAAAAAAAATTTAGTATTATTTTTAAGAATCAAATCGAAACGCATTTCTGAAACTTACAGGATTTAAGTCATCTTCAGCAGTAATCCTTCTTTGTAGCCACTTAACGCTCGCATCATTAATTAATAAATATTGAGCTTTATTTGAAAGTGATAACATTCCCGAATTTTCTTTATTTTTATTTTTTCTTTCGTCTTCTTTACTTTGCCGGACTAATCTTAAACCTTGTAACCCTAACACATTGTTTAGCCATTCAGCAGCTTCATCACCACAATCATAGATTTTAATCCTATCACCGCAAACTTTACTTTCACACGAATCATAACTGCAAATATTACCACTAAAATCCAAAGATATGCTAACTTTCTCTGTTGAATTTCTTAGAGATAGTTCTAACATTCTTAAATCGAGATCAATTTTCGGAATTATCAAACTTAATCTAGGTTCTTGTTTTTGAGTTAAGCATATCCCATTTTCATTAATTATCATCCATTCTCTGTCGTATTCTAATCCTCGTTCGTTTAATTTCCATTCGGTTACTTCCATAGCTCCGCAGGATTTCACCGGGTACGTGAAAATTCTTTTTAAATAAATTTTTCCTGAGGGTAGTTGATGATTTCTATGAAGAACCCATTCAGGTGCTGTTTTTTCTACGAAGCTTTCCTCAATTATTGCTAGGAATTTATCGATGTCGTTGTATGTGGTCATGTAGCCGAAAGAAATCCTTATTGAGCCTGTAGGTCGGCCATTGATTAAATCTTTGGTGTCGCCACAAATGTGGCCAGCCTGAAAATAAGACATTTCTTAATTTGAGAAGACTTTGTTGGTGGAGAAAAATAGGAAAAATTTTTTACCTCATAATGGAGTTTCATGTCTTCATCGCTTAGTTTTAAGTGCCTTTGACAAGCTCCAGTATTGCAGAAACATCCGGTGCGGAGATGGATTTTATTTAAATTGGCAATGTGCAAGACCTAAAATTGAATTGAATTGAATTCAACAAAAAAAAAATGAAATGCAGAATAGAATAATGAACAATGAATTAAAAAATTAATAAAGAATTGAATGAAAAGATCAATTAACACAAGACTAGAAAAAAGATAAGAATTTTTTCATTCACTTCTTCATTTGATTCATCTTAATTTTTCACTCAAGTACTCATAATTCATGACGTACCTCAACAAATCCGACATAACGATTATCTGGCCTTTTAACATTGAAATTCACGATCCCTCCTTGATCATGCACATTTAAATAATCAGAATCAGCATAAATTTCCACAGCGCTTACTCCATTCCAATGCTTTAAACTTTTTAACCTTCCAACTGCATATCTAGCCAAATTAAAAACGTGCTCTGAGACCATTTTCATAGTTAGAGACAATCTTTTCAATGTTTTCAATCCATGATCCAACGCTATGATCGATAAAAATGGAATAGTGCCATCTTCAAACCTAAAAACAAAATTATTTTAACAAAACACCTTTAATACTCAGATATTCATGACATTTATTTACCTTTCATGTAAAATATTCCTTAATTTATGAAAATTCTGCCTAGGTAATGAAATTTCTACTGTACCTCCCCCGTAATATTTCTTATCCAACACGTACGAACTCGAATTTCGTATCAGCAACGCTCCCAGACCAGTGGGATACCCAAAAATTTTATAAAATGAAATGCAGACAAAATCCGGTTTCAAAATTGACAAATTTAAATCATTAGTAGAACAATAAGTAGCTGCATCTAATAAACAAAACCATTTAGAATTTCTTTTTCTGCTTAAACCATAAGTATCTAATGCTCCATTTTGAATTTTCCATATCCAACCTAGTGGATACTTCCTTCCAGAAAAATTGCATTGAGCTGGATAAGCAAAGATCGAGTTAGAAACATAACGATTTCTCTTAGGAAGTATGCAGTTATTTAATAAATAAAAAGATTCATCGTAATGAAAACAAAAAAATGGAACATTGTTCAAGGCTGCTATTTCTCGACCGCCAACAATTGAAGTGTGATTACTTTGAGTGTAAATATAAGCTCCTTTTTCTATTTCCGGGGTTTCCGAAGTTGCATCGAAAAAATCGTCTTCATTTTCTTTTGCATCCCAATTAAAATTTTCCAGTAGTAATTTAATAGCTCCGGTTGCACCTGATGTAAATATTATACTGTATTCTTCTGCATTTGTATGGAAATGACTCAAAATCCTGAAATTAAAAAAGGTAAGTGTATTTCTTATTAATTCATATGCTTCTTTCGTTTGGCTTATGTACTTACCTGCTTCGAATTTCATCAATGAGATCTGTAGTATATTTACTACACTGACTTAATGAATGTGGGTTGCCGTAAACATTACTGCAAAGGTCATTTAAAATATTCTTAATTTGAACTTCAGAGTAAAGAGTAGCACCGGCATGATCTAAATAGCATTCATCTGAGAAAACAATGAAAAAAATATCAATGCAAAACCATTAAATAGGAAAAACTAAAAAGTTAAAAAATAACCTTGTAAACGAGAGAATTCTTGTCGAATTTTCTCATACGTTTTTTCATCGTAAACATGTTCCATTTTGCATTACGTAATACCGAATTCATGTGTGATGTTTACAATACTACAACGACACAGTTGACGGTACACTAGCTCGTTGCCATAACGTAATCAACTGATTAAATTACCACGAGAATTGCGTGCTTTAGGTCATTGAGTATGAACTCTTTTAACGGTCGGAACAAGTCGATTCGCTTTGTTGCATTCATTCATCAAGATGGCGTCTTTGAAAAAAAGCAACATTATCTTTCTTGCTGTTTCATGGATTTAAAATTAAAGATTAGTTTAATGAAGCATTTAAAGAAATGAAAATTTAAAGAAAAAGATTTTTTGTTAGAGAAATTAAAAATTTATTTGTTTTTGGAAGTTGCTTTTACGCCATTTCCGGTACTCGTCACGTGATGTACGTTCAGAAACTCATGCATTCTGTCACTGTGTTTTTTCAAACCAAGCATTGCTTACATTCTCATTTTAGCTTTTAAATTTTAGCATTTCTCATTGTAAAAATGATTTAAATTTGTTTTAAAATATATGCTAGTGAATAAGTGTTTTTATTGTACTTGTTTCAACTGTCATAATTTTTAATAAGTAAGTAAAAACCATGAAAATGAGAGATAGTCGGTGTGGCCGCCATGTTATTTTTATAGTAGAGTGGTCATCGAAATATTTTTATAACTTAACAATTATTTGATTTGATATTTCAGTTTAGGAAAAGTGGATTCCCGTAGAGAATCAGGGCTGGGAAGTGATTCAGACACGATGGCTGAATTAGCAACGTTACTTACTTCCGAAATACCGGAAGGAAGAAGCAATTTAGCTGACAGCCACACCAATTTAGGTAAATATTTGTAATTTGATGGCCTTTTTTTTTTTCATGATTAGTGCAATTAATGATTAATCTGTATTGAATTTTAGAAAGGGTGGCTGAATATTGTGAAGGGAATTACTTCCAATCTGATAATAAAAGAGCTGCTTTGGAAGAGACTAAAAACTACACAACCCAGTCCTTAGCAAGCGTTGCTTATCAGATAAATACATTAGCTTATAATTTTCTGCAGTTATTAGATTTGCAAACAGCACAGCTTGCTGAGATGGAAAGTCAAATGAATCACATTGCACAGGTAAAATTAATTTTGACAACTTTTGTTAAAATTAACTTAGTTAACCAATACACATTTTGTTTTAGACTGTAATGATTCATAAAGAAAAAGTTGCTAGAAGGGAAATAGGTGTGTTAACAGCAACAAAAACAACATCAAGACAATATAAAATAATCGCACCTGCAAATCCTGAGAAACCAATTAAATATGTTAGAAAGCCTATTGACTTTAATGCATTAGACGATATTGGTCATGGCATTAGATCAACATCAATACTGAATGCAGCTCGGAATAAGCAAAGAGGATCAAGTCAAGGAAGTATTCAGTCAGTTGGTGCCATTTCACAAAATTCGGGAATCGTGCAACTTGGTCCTGCTCCAACTACCAAACCACCTACCCCACCTCAAGCAATGCGAACTGGTAGTACTTTAAGTAAAGGTTCAAGAGAATACAGGACACCACCAGCTGTAGCTCCTCCTCAAGTTCCGAGTCATTACGCGCCGAACTACCCATTAGGACATCCAAGACGAGAAAGAGGACCTGGTTACTCAACTTTACCAATGGGTATTGGTGCCTCACATACACTGCCACATGCTCATCATCAACCACCACAAGCAATGGTTCATCCAATGAGTCATACTCATGGGGAGCATCATGTGAACATGCCTGGTAAACTTTTTTGTTTTACCTTTTATAGAAATTGTAGAGGAATGATTTATTGTTATAACAATTAAATTAACAGCTCCACCATCACCATTAACATTAACAGATGGTCCTGTTCATCATTCGCATCATACACTTCCGAATCAGAGAAGTAGTCATCAGCAACATAGACCTGGGAATGTTTCGCCACCGTTGCCGCCACCACCGCCACCTGAAGATGAACACGCTCATTTTGGACAACCTGCCGCGAATCGTAGCATGGCAATTGTTCCAGAAGATCATCATTTACCAGGATGGGTCCCGAAAAATTATATTGAGAAAGGTAAAAAGCAATTTTAATTTTTAAAACTTTAAATTGTCTATTAATTTTGGCGTATTATTAGACTTGATCTTTGACAGCTTCAAAAAAACTCTCTACTAATAATTTTTCTTCTTTTTTTTAGTTGTTGCCATTTACGATTATTATGCAGACAAGGAGGACGAATTAAGCTTTCAAGAAAGTTCAGTTATTTACGTTTTGAAGAAAAATGATGATGGCTGGTGGGAAGGCGTTATGGATGGTATTACTGGCCTTTTCCCAGGAAACTATGTCGAACCGTGTGTGTGACGAGCGTAGTTTATTCCTTGAATTATTATTTCACATAATAATATCATAAGTGCCATGATTATTCGTGGCCAATTTTTTTAACGTTTGTTAGAAATTGTAAATATTGACTATCATTGTATTCCATAATTATTGAGCTTTATTTATTCATGCATTTTTTGATATTCCCAAACATAAATTATAAATTTTACATTTTTTATAATATATCTCCTTTGTTTTATTAGATTAATCATAATTGCATTATGTTTTATTGTTCCAAATTTTTGTAAATACACTTTAGGTCTTTGACTGAATAAAATAAACAATTTACTCATTAAATTACATTTTTTATTGTATAAATGAAAAAAAAATAAACAATGAACCCTTAACCTTCATAAAATTTAGGAATAGCATCTCCTGCAACTAATTGACGTTCAATTCCATCCTTTGTGATTATCCCAAGACGAATTACACCACCGCTGGAGCCATCACGAGTCATAGCCAAGGCAAGTGTGTTTGTTACAAATTGAATACATTGATCCTTTGTCATTTTTGTTTTAAAATGTGAATCAACATATCCATAGACATATGTGCTACCAGATCCGCCAATGGCTAAAGCTTGACGCTGAAACATTCCACCAATTGGAATGCAATAAACTTGTCCTCCTAAACGATCATCATATCCAGCAACAATTATGCCAGCTGTTAATGAATCTCTGTAGTTATAGCAGAGTTCTTTGAAGACATTTGCAGCTGTCAGTACTAAAGGTTCTTCTCCTAATTCAATTCTTTGTAAATCCATGTGATATTCAACAATGTCTGCAATTGCTTGAGTGTCAGCAGCGGATCCAGATCTACAGCAGTAAATCCTATCTGTTATTTTAGTCAGCTTGTCAGTAACTCTGTTAGCTACATAAGAACCAGTTGTTGTTCTTGAATCGGCTCCGATTATAACTCCATCATCATATTCAACAGCCATTATAGAGGTCTACAAAAAATCGTAATGTCACCGGTCAGTAAAGTGAAAATTTTGAGCTTCAGTTTTTATCAGTAAATACTTACACCAGTGGATTCAGCACACATCCACTCGGGCATTGCTGGAGCTTCGTGACCTCTATTATTAACATCGTAAAGAACCATTTTGTTAGGAAAAATAAAATTTATTATAATTCAGTATTACTTGTAATTAGAGAAAAACTGCAAGTCAACAAACATGGAGGTTATGTTTTCTAATGCCACGACAAATATGGCAAATGCATTCAAGGTGGCGGTGAATATGAACTTGTGTCTATTGGCGGGCTCAGAGTATAATTATAGCATTTTTACTTAATTAAAAAGGATAAGATGGGTATTTTGGGCCTCACTAAATTACTGGCTGATGTAGCACCGTCAGCGCTAAAAGAAAGCGAGATTAAAAACTATTTCGGTAAGTTTCATTTTATAAAAGAAATATACATAACCTAAACACACCTGTATTTAATTATTTTGTTTCATCATTCAGGCAGAAAAATAGCAATTGATGCTTCCATGAGTTTATACCAGTTCTTAATTGCTGTTCGAAGTGACGGTGCGCAATTGACAAATGCTGATGGAGAAACAACATCACATCTTATGGGAACATTTTATCGTACTATTAGGCTTGTTGAAAATGGTATCAAACCTGTTTATGTTTTTGATGGCAAGCCACCAGAATTGAAATCTGGAGAACTTAGTAAACGAGAAGAAAGAAGAGAGGAAGCTCAAAAGGCTTTGGCAAAAGCAGAGGAAGCAGGTGAATTGTAAACGAATTGTTGATGGAGTTTGTTTTGTGCTTTGTAATAATGTAAATGTTTTTGTGATTGTTAAGGGGATGCTGAGCAGATTGATAAGTTCAACAGGAGGTTAGTTAAGGTTACAAGGCAGCATGCTCAAGAATGCAAAGATTTGTTGAAATTAATGGGAATTCCCTACATTGATGCCCCATGTGAAGCTGAAGCGCAATGTGCTGCCATGGTTAGTTTGTTTTGGATTAAGGCTATTTTCTGTTTTAAAATTTGCTTATTAAAGCTAGCTTTTTTGTAAGAATGTGATATGTTAAAATGGCTTTTTAAAATATATGATTTCACAAAAAATTTACCTAAAGTCAGATTGTATCTAAAATGTTTCTGAGAGATTTAAATAGCCATTTAAAATCATTTTTTTCTGCAGGTAAAAGCTGGGAAGATCTTTGCCACTGCAACTGAAGATATGGATGCATTAACTTTTGGATCTAATATCTTGTTAAGGCACATGACTTTTAGTGAAGCAAGAAAAATGCCAATTCAAGAAATTCATTTAGATAGAGTTTTGGCTGAGCTGGAACTTTCCCAAAATGAGGTTTGTAATAATTTTTAATGAGAGTAAATTTTTATTATAATTTTAAAAATTTATTAATCAAATTTTTTTTCCAGTTTATTGATCTTTGCATTTTGCTTGGTTGTGATTATTGTGATTCAATAAGAGGTATTGGACCAAAAAGGGCGATAGAACTTATCAGGACTCATAAGACATTGGAAAAAATTTTGGAGAATATAGACACTAAGAAGTATACAGTACCTGAGAACTGGATTTTTAAGCAAGCTCGAGAACTTTTCATTAATCCAGAAGTTGCGGACCCGGAAACTATTGAAGTACATTTAATTTTTTTTCTATTACTGTTTTAATATTACATTTCATTTTTTATACTTACACAGAAGTCTTTTTTAGTTGAAGTGGACAGAGCCAGATGTGGATGGATTAGTAAAATATTTATGTGGTGACAAAATGTTTAATGAAGAGAGAGTGCGTAATGGAGCAAAAAAGCTTGCTAAAGCTAGAACTGGTCAAACGCAGGGACGTTTGGATTCTTTCTTTAAAGTATTGCCTGTAACTCCAAATCCAAAACGAAAAGTATGTTTCAAGTTTTTGATTGATCTCTAGTGTGTTTCAAATATAATAAGAATTTATTTTTATTTTTTTTTAGGCTGAGGAGAAACCCAAATCTAATAAGAAAGCAAAAGGAAACACAAGTAAAGGCCGTGGAAAACCGAAATAAAAATATATTTTTTGAATAATTTCTTAACATTGCATTGCCGCGTACTCAGTACTTCGAATCTCAATTATTGATATTGATTCATTTTTTCTAAAATTTTTTTACATCCAGAATCTCAGTTCTAAATTATTATATGCATTTATTATTATTTTTTATTTTAATGAATTCTATTTTTTCTCCATAGTATTACCTCATTACTTAATATTCCTTGTCATTTATCATAAATTTTTTTGCGTAGTCCGAAAGATAATTTAATGCGATGACAGAATGCGCTGTTTTAAATGATCTACGGGTCTATTGTTTCGTTTCTTAAAGTAAGATATATTACCTTCTTCGTGATTCATAAATTGCTTGGAGAAGGAAAAAATAAATGATCTAGGGTAATAAAAATCAAATATGCAAATATTCCTTTTTTTCACGCTGGACTTTTTTTAAAAAAAACCGAAAATTAAAAAACTACGCTATCCATTTCCGGTATTTTATCATTTTTGCGACAGTTTGTTATGTTGGCAACATCAAACTTTTGTCGAAAATTCATGGTACTTCCGGTTGTTTCTGATAGATTTCTCTTCTCCTTTGTGGTTTTTTTTTTACTAATTTTCATAATGAAAACTTTTTGGTTTCATTAATAATAAGGGTAATTCATCCGTAAGTCGGTAATGATTCGATTTGTCGTCGAGATTTAAATGGGACTATGTATTAAATTAGTGGTCACATGTTGAAACGGTGAAGAAACAGCGATGGCGTCTGTATGGAAATTGAATGAGAGCATTTTTTTCAAATACGATATTTGATGTAAGTAATCTATAAAGTGTTTTTGAATATTTATATGAGTGTAGTAGTGTTTAAGGGAAAAGATTGAACTATCGATATAAAAATATTATTTCCTCTAAAGATTATTTAGACTATGATTTACAGATAAAAAATGGTGCTGTTTGCCGGCTGGCCTCGTGGTTTTTAGATATGCCTACATTTTTATCCATTGGAAAAGTCAAGTTAAAGCCAAGTCAAGTTGTAAGTGAAAATTTTTACAAAAGCTCTCAAATAGGCATAGCTTTCACTTCACAGATTCCCTTTACAATCATGGTAAATAGATGGTGTGATCTGTGATTGATGATAGTCATATGAGATTAATTAAAATGCAAACATTTTGGTTATAAATGCACACTATGTTATAGAATTAAGATGTAAAATGTCTGTCAAAGGTTTTGGTCATCTTTCCTTATGAGTTTCTGTGATGGCTTGAATGATCGCAAATCATTAAGGAAACGATGGCCATAAGCTTCACTTGCCAAAGTTGATGGGTCGTGAAAAATTGATTGCAGTTTGTAGCTGAGCAATTAACCTTGATGGTATAAATTGTATTTTATTGCAGCTGATATCAGCAGCTAAAAAAGTTTACATTATAGAAAATAACTTATTTTTAATGATTCGTGATAGCTTTCAGCCTCCTCGCTGATTCCCTTGTTTAGGGCATCTAATTTAAATCAAATTAAAGGAAATAAATTTACAGCTTTATAATTCCTTTTTAAAATGTTTTGTGTTAAAGTAGAAGAAAATCTTTTATTTATAGCAGATTTTCTTAATGCAGAGCAGAAAGAAAACATTGAATAATTTTCATTGGTTCATTCAGTTGTGAAATATCGAAAGCTGGAGAGCCTGCCTTAGCACTAAAGAGCTCGAAACATCTTTAAAAAACTTGTAATATTATTTTTTTTTGCTTTTTCAGGAATCTTGAAAAATTTTATTGAATGATAAAGTTCTGGATTTGATAAAATGCTGTTTCCTGTCAAACAAAATGAAAAAAATTGCCAAGAAGTTCCACTTCAAGTTTAATAATGCATAATAATTCTTCTGGACAGTTCTAGCCGGATCATGGGTAAGCCTGATACACCTTTATACTATTGTTACCTAGACAAATTTGACGACTTTCCGTCTGTCTACTAGTCTGAGTGACTTGTCACGCATTTAAAAAAAATATTTACGGTAATCAATTCAATTCAACTAACGCTATTGTTCACTTTTAATTATTAAAAAAAAAAAGGTAGGCCTGTCACAAGTCATATGTATAAAGTCCCACATCGTTTTTTCTCCAGCCGATTACTATCAAATCTATTCTATTAAGATTATAACCAATCAATCTTATTTATTTCCAGAAAAAGAGATTTAGTTGAATTGTAATAAATTTTTTAATGTCAATCAGACGACCCACCACATAAAAAACATCCATGACAATAATTGGAAGAATCCGTCACCAATTAAATGACGGTTGTCTTGAATTAACATAAGTAATGAGCTGTAATAATTAAACTTGGTGCATGAAGGTGTGGTTGGATATTGCATGACGTCGTGTAAAGTGATGTGATTTGGATGTTACGCGCTACGAATCAGAGATTCGTGCATTTTTTTTCATTACGTATTAAAATCACGTACTTAATAAAGCACGTGCATTCGCCCTAATTTGTACGATAACGTAATCGTTGCATCCCATCCAAATATTGATCAGGGATTAGGTTTCGATGATTTTCAATCGAAAAATTCGTTACACGATTCGGTAGTTGTCATATGGATCGACGTATAATCTCTACTTAACAATCCTACAGTAATACGCATTGAGGGTGGGGCCTTAGAAATTCTGAGATTCAAGTTCACATAGTAAACTGAGACAAGGTCGTTATAATTTGAACTATCTTGTAATAATATTATCATAATACTTTCTCTTCGATGTTTGTTCAGTTGAGGGATTATCACGTTATTGCAAACGACTGAATTTGTTTAAATGATTCATTGATATGATTATTAACATTTTTGAATGATATTGGCCGTGAAGTGTTAGGTTTTTCGGTCAATAAGTTGTCGGTTGAATTTTTAAATGTTGTTAAAGTTTGTTGATTTAGCTTTTTTGTAGGTGGCAGAAGATGTAAAGAAAAGCTAGACGGAGTTGTGGTTTACAGTGCACTATAATATGTCGGGGGTGTGCTTAGAATAAGCTTGGCCAGCTCTAGAAAGTAAAGTAGTCATTTGATTGGATGGAAGAGAGTGGATTCAACGCAATGAGATACTTTTAGTCTGCATCTTTTTAGTTTGGCTAGTTTTCTAGTTTATTTGAGCTTTGAAACTTGCTGAGGAGGCTTAATATTATGGTATTTATCTTCGGAATGAAAATATTTTGCTGCTTTGTTTATTGTTGTGCTGTAGGAAGTTTCTGATAAGGAATTTAATCGTTTCCTTTGAAAAGAAAATTTTTTTTATGTACCTTGCGGTACTGGTACTATAATTATCCCTAAAACTGCATTCATTGACTTTTTTTGGATCATCCTTGAACTTAAAATTGGAGAGCAAAATCACCATAAGGTGGGGTCTTCAATTAAGCGGTTTACGTCTGAGGATGATTCATCATATTTAGGTCAACTTTTACCGGTTGGAAATTAAATTATAGAAAAATCCGTCTAAAGTCAGCAACAACAATGCTCGCCAGATAAAAAATAGATTAGTCAGTTTTAAAATGAGATTTTAGTTGTGAAGAGGTTCTAAATTTTTGAGTGAAAACTCGTAGTCCTGCAAAAGCTCTGAAACTAAAAGAAGATATTCGAATTTCATTTCAAGATTTGACATTAATTTGGATTGTTTTATTTCCAAAAATGTGCAGCAATAAGATTTTTCTGCGCTCATCTTCCACTGGACACCCAGGAGGTGTAAACGCTGTCCATCACTAGGGCTTTTGATTTTGATGGGAGCCCTTCCCCCTTTAAAATAAATACCTTTTAAAGAGGCATATGCGTACCCATTATTAAAAATTTTGCAAGGCCGATGGAGTCGTAGTAAACTACAAAAACCAGTATTCTAATTTTTTAGCTGTAGCATTTTTTATTCAGAAAAATCTTCCCGGCGGACGTACTCCTCGATAAATAATTTTATTTCTATCAGGTTCTCGCAAAATAAGTAAATTTACGTTTCCTGGAGTCTCCCCAACGGGCTTACTCCTCTATGCATGGTAAATCAAAAGGTTTTTGAAAAACTTAGCAAAAATTGTGTGAAATAACGAGGAACGAAACTTCCTCCCATTCGAGATCCCCATCTTTTGCGGCGTCATTTCGAGACACGCCTAAGGACGGTCCCCCCGGTTAGGGAGGTGCTGAGGAACTATGCCATTAAGCACCCGTGACATGCAAATCGGGTTCACTGCGAAAAAGGTCTCCATCTCGCTCAACGAAATTTCACACATCTCTCAGAATACAAAATAAAGTTATAAATAATTTTTGCGGCCTATTTCTTACAATAATTTGATTTTACTGCGAGAGTTTTGCTTAAAAGCAGTAGCTTGCTTCCCTGGAGTCTCCCCAACGGGCTTACTCCTCACGAAATAATTTTTTGGAACCTAAAACCTTAACAGTCTCCCTTCTCGCGGTAAGTTTATCGGAGGAAAATGATTTTCCCAGCCCTAAAGTGGATTAATTTTCCGTATACATGATGAAACCATTTTTTCTTAAAAGCTTTGACATATCTTAGATCGGTGCAATAGTTTTTATTAGTTGTGTGAATTTTTGAGAAACAAAACTTCCTCCTATCCGAGATCCCCATCTTTTGCGGCGTCATTTCGAGACACGCCTAAGGACGGTCCCCCCGGTTAGGGAGGTGCTGAGGAACTATGCCATTAAGCACCCGTGACATGCAAATCAGGTTCACTGCGAAAAAGGTCTCCGTTATGCCCAACAAAATTTCACACAACTATTAAAATACAAAATGAAGCGTTGATAAAATTTTTCCGGCGACTTCTTCCAAAAAATCGATGATAAAATTAGTTATTACGTTCTAAAAACCACGGTCTGTAGTCCTGGAGTCTCCCCAACGAGCTTACTCCTCGCGAAATAATTCTTTTAGTCCTTTAAATGTTTACCTCGAAAGTTTGATTTTCTAATAACCATTAGTATGAGATCCATAGGCCTTGCTTGCAAATCTTACCTGGCTTAGGGGTTCTGTAGTCTCAAAGGAGGGTCCCCTGAAACGAAGCCCTACCATCTAATAAGAGGCAAGTAAATTTGCATTCACGATGCGATAAAAAAGCCCTAAAATAATAAAAGGAGATGCTTTTGCTGCATCACCCGCACTACAGCACCTTTTGTACTTACTGCGTTGGGAGCCAATTGGTGTGCGTGCTTGCTTCCTGCTGATCTATATGAAATCCAATTAGTGTATCCAAATGGTGGTGGTAAACTTCACTTCACTTTTTGGCATTTCCCGAAAAAAATTAAAGAATTAAAACTGAAAAAATTTATCATAATATTCCTGTGTCGCACTAAAATATTTGTTGTTTTTTAAGTGATTTTCTTTCTTACAGCACTTGACTATATTCTCAAAAAATAACCGTACGCGTGCGCGAACGCGGCGGCCGAAAAAAATAATTACCCGAATTACAGTAACTAAATTGTCTATTTAAAAATTTGATGAAATTAGTTGAAAAGAGAAAATTGAAGTTTCTAAGTAATGATTAAGTATTTGTTGGTAGTCCCAGTGATAATGATTGATGATGAGGATGAGGATGAAAATGATATGATAGTGTTAGTGATAAGTAGCTAATAACTAACCTGACTTAAAACTAACCTAACTTATAGCTAACCTGACTTAAAACTAGGATGCACTTACAACTAACCCTAAAATTAAAAGAAGAAAAAGCAGAAGTAGAAGATTTAAATTAACATTATTATTAATTTCTTTTAATAATAATATTAACTTTAAATAAAAAAGAAGAAAATCATTTAGTTACTGTAATATCTTTATTTTATAATTAACTCCGATTTTTCATTTAAATCATGCTTATATTGAGGTACTTTAAATTATTTTTATACTCGAAGTTAAAAAATTAAAAAAAAAAACTTAATTAATAATAAGCATTCACGTTGAAAAATATTTTCGATGTTCATCGTTCGAAGTCTAACTCGCAAATGGCGGCGGAGGGGTAGTGTCGTTGTTTATATAGGGGGCGATGGTGGCGCTCGAAGTTGGTACTAATGATGACGTCAGTGACAAAAAGGAGGGGAAGGAGTATCTTATTGCAAA
Organism: Liposcelis brunnea; assembly: GCA_023512825.1. NCBI lineage: Eukaryota > Metazoa > Arthropoda > Insecta > Psocodea > Liposcelididae > Liposcelis > Liposcelis brunnea. The sequence continues at coordinate 3,092,130 of CM042073.1, read as the reverse complement.
AAGGGAATAAGTGAATAGAAAACGATGTGTACATGTTCCCCTTTTACTTTTTAATATTTTTTACGTTTGCAAATGAGATTAATAGTTAAATAAGTTAGATTTTTTAATTAAAATTTTTTTTTAATGGCTTATGTAGGAAAATTTTAGGCAATATCATGTTACAGAAAAAAACAAAAGCTAAAAATTGGCGACACCATAAATAATAATGAAAACATTTCGAAAAAAATTGGCAATTACTAATGTTGCATTTATAGGTTTTAAATATTAAACGAATCCGAATAATAATTTTTTGAATTTTTCGCCCTGAAGCAATTCCTTGTTTATTAGTTGGTCGTGTTTGAGTTACTAAGCTCTTTCTACCCCTTAAGACATTAACCAAATCGTTGCCAACGAAGCTTGCGAAGTTTGAAATCAGGTTTTAGTCACATGCTGCGATTTTATAGTGATCCTGTTTAACTCGGTGAATGGGCCAATCGCTGCCAGAAAATTTTCCGAACTCCCCATTCCCGACTTGATAGTTTTTGCTGCCCCTAAGTATGGCTACTGGTTAAGGTCGCCAAATCCTGAATAATTTTGCCGTTTAAAAAATCCCATCGGCTGCCTTAAGTTCTATTTTAATTTTTAAGATTTTCCCAAAATACAAGACCTATTTTCAAGATTAGCATCGTTACAAAATTCGATTTGGCATCAACTAATGTTTTCAAATTACACTAGCATACCAATTAATTCATTCTAACGAATACTTGCAATGTTTACTAAACGCATTTTGACGTCATCTCCCATTTTTTCACGATTACTCAAGTTTTATTCGGGAAATTCTTTTTTACATCTAAGTAAACATTAGGGGGGTAAGAATTCGTATTAAAAGTTATGCGGCATCTTGCTAGCGGCACGCATGATTTCCTTGATTGACTGAATATGATTAATTGCTGTACTATTTTTAGTAGCCTAATTTTTCACTCCCTTTTAATAATAAAAGGAAATTAAGTCGATGTCCTCTTGACACGGTTTATGTTTTTGATTGATACGACTGACTACTCTATAATTGACTGCTTATGTAATTGAGATGCTGTTTTTTCCCGTGGATTTCTAAAAAAAAATTGAATGACTCATGTTTTATGAATTGAAGATCATCCTTGTTTCCGGTTTTAGAATATTATCTAGAGATATCCGAAGAAAAAAATCTCGGTGTGACATTTTTTAAAGTGGCTTATCGAACCCGGAAGGCTTTTGACGCGTTACATGGGATTTGCTCATTGTCAAGGACGTTTTATTTAATTATATGAATTTCTCACGGTGATGCAGCTTTGCAGTCGTCTTAGGAATTTTTTTTAAAAGATAACATATGGCAAAAAGGTGAGGATAAACGTTGTAAAAATCACGTTGAATTAAGTCAACAATGTTGGAAAAGGAAGAAGAGAGTGAAAAGAAAATAAAAATTCACGTGAAAGGTTATGGAATGCAAACATTTGGCCTATCATTAATTTTACCTTGTAACCTGCATTAGACTAGATAAGATAAAATGAATCATTTTTTTAAAAGATAAATGTATCAATTTTCAAGGTAATAGGAAGTCTTTAGATGAGATTAATATATAATTGTTTACATTTTTATTGCTAGGTCAGATTTTGTTAAAAAAAGAGGAAGGAAGCTGAAAAAATCGAAAAGGAAAAAGTTGTCATCCAAGTTATGTGAAAGTCTGAAGAAAGGATGAGTTCAGTCTAAAGGTTAAGGCTTAATCTGAGGTTTTGGAATGAAAAGTGGAGACATTGATTTAAGCCATGAGCGCAAGAAAGAAGAGTCTTAGGAGGCCGAAGAGCTTTTAAATTATTCTAACCGCAAGTCGTGCAAAAGAGCCTCAAAATTTTCCTTTGATGAGTAGAAAGCAAACCCGTTGTCGCTGACTCAAGATTCGGCTTTAAAAGGATTTGCTGACACGGCCTTCCACCTTAAAGAATTTTTTATTAATTAGGGGTGAAATTTTAGGGTCTGCAAATGTGCCACTGGATGATAGGCTTCTAAATCCGTGCTAGCTGACACGGAATTCTGCTGGAAAAGCGACACAATTATAGCTATTCTGCAAATTAGAACCTAAAGTAAATCTGCCTCCTTGTTGCCTAGTCGAGTGTTATCGAAAAGGGCCACGGTCTATCTCTCCCTTCAGGGTAACAATATCCTGCTGCTACTTTTCCACTAACATTTCTTAGAATCGATTTTCTGTGAACCCTCTTCAATGAAGAGCCTTCATTCAAACTTTTTATGTCAACACTCGAGCAAAGATTAAGAACACTTATTAGTAAAAATTCTTCGCATAGCATTGTTCGCACTAATCATTGTTTTTTTCATTGATGTGTACCCGATGATGTAAATTCTAACTGCACAAGATTTTCATCTTAGCAAAACATTCTGAATAACAATCTCTTAAGGTCATCCGTACATCATTGTTCTAAGAACTGACTTGGTAATTAACCGCATCCCGAAATTGTAAATCGATATCCGAAAATAGTCATTCTCTCTTCAATGAAACAAAAAAAAAAAGCTTAAATTACATCATCGGAAATATGATTTGGTCCTTATCGTATATTTTCGCATGAATTATGGATTCACCAAAGATGAGTCATTATCATTAAAAAAACCAGCGGGGATCTTGTAATATGGGGTGTGTAAATCGGTTGATTATGTCCTGTCACAATGAAAATTAAACACGATATTTAAAAATCAATAATAAGCAAGGGCTAAAGAATTATCTTATTCCCCATTGATCATCCGCGATTTATCTAGATATCAAGTCAGTCACTGATTAATGTCGTGTGCCGACTAATAGACGATTTTACAGAGGCGTAGCAAATTGCTTACACGCACTACCTGCTAATCTTTATTTTGCAACTTACTCACCGATTGATTTGCATGGATTAGGAATGAATGTATTAAAAGGCGTTAAGACGGATATATGTGCGATAGGCCACACGATATTATGTGACAAGCGAGTTGGGAAAATTAAATGAGGAGTTAATACGTATATGTTAGCGCCTTCGGAACGAGATGAGCGCTACTGATAGCATTTCGTACATGTAAATGACTTTAATGCTAATTAGATTTCACCAATAAAGATTCGATGGCAAGCTTTTGTTATTCAGGTTGACAATCGGTAACAAAGGCGGGAGCTTTGATTTACCCGCTATTATTTTTTACGATATGGGCTATTGTTGTATGAATGCGGATTAAGCCGGTTTTAGAACGGTGGCGAAATTTAAAAAAAATGAATGTTATGGAAATTAGAAGCAGGTTTTTCCTAATGAACCCCCGGTGTGATGGGGTTTTATTTTTTTTTATTATTCCAGACGCCGGAAGATTAATTTCTTACATGCGTAATTGTCGCTAATGATTGGGACGGTATTTGCATTTTAATTTGCAATGTGTGAATTGTTCCAAACCGGAATTAAAAGCTTTTGAGAGGGAGAATTGTGAAGTATTGCTATGTTTCTTATGAGATCATTTATGGTACTTAGGATTGTGTTTAGGCTTTTTATTGTTGTAAATTGAATCATATATCATTCTTTAAGGGTTATGATTGAATAATTTTATATTTTTATTGTTATTTAAATTAATTTTGTAATGTGATTTCACGCTAATGTTAGTGATATTTTCAGGCTTGTAGGCTTCGAATCGACATAACCTTCACCATGGTCAATCGTCACCTTTCGGTTCAGAAAAAATCAATCTGATATCAGTTGGATTCATCGTGAATCATGAAGTTATTTGAAAGGGAGATTGTCATATACACGGCGCAAACATATTTGATAGAAGAGACATCAAGAAAAGGAAGGTACGTAACATCGATCTAGGTTGTGTTTGACAAAGAATCTGAACATGGTATTCAGAATACTGCAGAGGGTTGGCATAATAGTCGCGGCTAGTAGCCGGGTCTGAATAGTCGCTGACTCACTGATTTCATGTTCTTCTTTTGCTTCTGCTCATCTTAAACAGTTGAGGGTTGAGGATATACTATACCTACATTTAACTCACCTTCACCTGATTCGTTCATAGCAATCCATTCCATCTCTGGCTATAGTCTAAATTTCTGCTATCCATCAAGAGTCCAGCCTAGAGACCCTGAAACGAGAGAGTCGCCAACTTTGTATATCGAAATCTTGGTTTCTCATTTAACTGTGACCAAAACCGTTTTTAACTGACTTCCGTTGATTGATAATGACGTCATCCGTCTTCTTCTGCATGGTACTTTACTTACGTTCAGTCACAGCCAACAATTTAATTGGCTACTCTCCTTTACTTCCCTTATTTGCATGTCCCGGTTGCTTAATGGCACAGTTCCTCAGCACCTCCCTAACAGGAGGGGGTACCGCCCTTAGGGGTGTCTCGAAATGATGCTGCAAAAGATGGGGATCTCGGATGAAAGAAAGTTTTGTTCCTTAAAACCTCGGAAGCGTACGATGATCTTCTGCTTAAGCTAAATATGTTTTCATGGTCGTATAGTACCGTCAGTGCAAAGAGGTTTCTGGTTCCACTAAAAGTATTCTAGTAAATGTCGTAAGACAGATAGATATAAAATGGACTTACCTGTAGTGAAATTCGATCCCAATCGTATGAATTTCTTCTCCCGAAGTGATCGCCATGTTTACTAAATTTATTTTGCACCCCTCAGCCTTAAATTTTTATCCACAATAAAAGGGATAAGGAAGGGTCAGGTTACTGACCGCATCCTTACCTGAATCAACCCTAAGCTTTAGCTAAAACCTACAACATGGTAGATCAGTTGGTCGAAGAGTTTTAATGAGGGAACTCAAAGTGGGGAAACAATTTTTTTTAATAGGAAGTTCTGACAATTTGGATCGAACCTTTCAGGTATGTTTATTTAATCTTCTAATCGTGTAAAAAATCTCAACATTTTTATCGATGTTGGGGAAGAAAAAGGCGACTAATAGGGATATGGCTGATCAATAACAGGGATGAACGTTTTTCGTAGGTTAGGGTTGTTCTCTATGGTCTGACCCTTCATTTTTTATTTTCTTGCCAATAAGGGGAAGAAAGTATGATGATCATCATGTAAAAATCGAAATTAAATTCTTGAAATTGCTTTGAAACGCCGGGAGAACTTTTAAAAGATAGTTTAAAGGAGACCGTTCACGTACGGGTTAGTGGACGTTTTTTTAAAATTATTAAAATTTCTAGAGAACAGCCAGTATTTTTTTCATTTTTTTGTGGTATGGTGCAAGTTGGTCGTTCCCTAAAATTTTTCTCTGCGAGATTTCGCGACCTCGATATTATAAGGTTCTATCTCCACTACGCAGGTTGATCCTGGTTTGTTATATGAGCATATGGACCTTGTGTCAATCTCTGCAGTGAACCAGCTAATTAATAATACTTTCGCAGGCTTTTCTTAGGGGAGGCAAAAATCACAGTTATATTTGAAGCTTGAAGAGGGCGGAGGGGAAATAAGACGCTATACTTATCTTATGTTCGAAAATTTTAGACGGAGGATGAAGATGGGAGGACAGTAAAATTGGGATAGGCAATTGCCTGGTCTTTAAGCCCCAAACAACGCCACCGGTCATAATGAATATTTTTTCTTTGTATTGCTGATATATCCTGAAATTTTTTTCTGATAACTTAAATTTTCCCACTTTTTTTTTCTTATTTTATTACTTCACTTCAATTTAAATGATTACGTCGAGATTTAAATAAGGCAAGGCCCTCTATCACCTACTTTATACTATAGCACACTCAACATGTTTTTTTTCCCGTCGTAAATGACTGGTCTCAAACAAAGGGCATTTATATAAATATCCCACCTTTCATAATATTTTTTTTATGCCCACAGGTTATGAACATGAAATCATCCACCAAGCTCGGGATTCTTAAATTCAAAAACAATTACGGGGATAATTATCATTGCGGACTTCCAACACCATAATTTCGCCATAACCCTTCGCAAAAAAAGTTCTGCCAGATTTACGATGAACGTCGCGGAGACAACGCAGGCCCATTTCCACCCAAGGCTGTGGACGGAGCTTTGTAAATATATAACGTAAGTAAAAATTATTTATCGGATCAGTTATGTACAGTGAAACAGGCACGGCGTACCAAACCGAGCAACTGTTTAAGAGTTCCAACCAAATGATATGACAACGCTTTGAGTTTGCTCTGTTTATAATATGCACGTTGACATTCATATCAGTTCACATCTACGTACGTCAGCTAAAGGATGCTCGAGTATTGTTTTAATTTCTTTTTATTCCCGTAAGATCGTTTCTTCCGAGAGAGCTAGTTATTATGGATATTATCATTAATGAGCTATAAGTTTTTATTACGGTGATAGTTTGTTTTTATGATTTTTTAAGTGGTGTTTATGGTGATCTTTTTATTTTTAATATGGGGAAAAGTCTAGTCGGATTTTCACAGGTGAGTCAGGATGAAAAAATTTTAAAGTGCCCTAATTTAAAAAGGAAGTAATTAAATGGCACCTTTTAAATATTTTTTTTCCCCGTGATACCGAAGTGTTTTTTCAATGCTTTTATTAATTCTTTTTTATGATATCGTGCTTTTGATAAGGGAAATAGCTAGGTTAGTTTGTATTGTCGTTTATTTGTCTTTAAATACCGGAGCACCTTATTAGGTCGAAAAGAATTAGTTCGCAGAAATTTTGTTAGCTGAGCTTCTCAGAAATTTTTTTTAAAAATATTTTTAGTGGAAAAAATTTTTTTTCTTTGTACCTGCCAGTAAAAATTTTCTTGTTTAACTATTATCTTGAAAAGGTCTTTTTTTGTTTTACCCGTTTGAGGAAAAATTTTTCTTCCTTCCAGCCGCACGAAGATAATTTTTCTTTCTATTTAAACGAAAATACATTCCATTTGTTTTAAGAGCTTGAAAAAAAAAAACTTTCTTCGTTCTGCCCAACAGCAAAAATTTTTTCTTTTCCTGTACCAGATCGGGAAAATATTTTCCTTCTTTCCACCAATACAAAAAAAATCTCTTTCGTTCTAATAGCTCGAAAAATCTTTCTTTCTACCTGGAAGAATAAAAATTTTCTTCCGTTCTTACCGGCATGGGAAAAATTTTCTTTAAGTTCTACATAGAAAATCTGTATAAAAAAATTCTTCTAAATTTATTTTTTTGGTTTTCCCGCAAAGAAAAAATTCTTCATCCACGCTTGCACTAAAAAAATCTTTTTTGCTTCATCTACACTAAAATTTTTTCCTTGTTCTACCCGCACGAAATTTTTTTCCCCATGCGGCACATCGGTGCTTTATGTAATTTAATTTTTTTTCTTAAAACAAAATTAAATTAAATTGCAGTTGCCTTTAGGGTTATTTAGAGCACGTGAATGCAGTCAAAAGGTAATTTACAAGAATTGAAGTCCTTGAATTTGTTAGGCGGGATAATGGAAGCCATGTGCTCCCTTGTTAATTATCGATCATGTGGTAATGGAAATTGTTGATCGGACGGAAGTTGGTTGAACAGTGTTATATCGGAATTAAAATTTTCTAATTTCTTTTTTTTTTTTTTAATCGTTGAAAATGCAATTAAAGAAGGGAAAAGCGCCGTTGAATTGACCTGATTAACCCGTTGAGCAATTATTATTGAAAGTACAAAACGCCAATGAAAAAAAATGATGAATGATTATGACTTGATTTGTAAATTGGCGCCTTTTCAAATTGTTTTTACCAATAATTTTTTTTTAATACTGGTTATATGATTAGTAAGTGTTAACGTTTGAGATTTTAATGTTGCGTTGAGTTTTCCATGAAATTTTTTTTTTAATATAGTGTTTGGTTTTTTTATATGGCGTGGTGTTGCATTGATGATCGTCGTTGTGAAATGATTTTTGGCAAAGTGGTAGGTTAGTGATATTTTAAAAAAAAATGCGATTGAAGAGATTTGATGAGGTTTAAGTGGGTGAAGTGGAGGTTAATGATTATTTGATGGAGGGTGGAGTTTTGACAGTATTAGACAAATATTTGGGATTTAATAATTATTTATGAGCTTTCCATTAGATATTAAAGAGAGATTAAATAATCAATGTGAATTATAAAGAGATTGATTGTTTAAATTTGTTTTGATGATTTATGATTCGTTTTAAGTCTGTGCGAGTGCAAAAATGTTGGAAGAGGGAAGGAGTATTGTAATTTTTTGAGGACCTCTATAAATTTGCAAGCCTGACATTTTTGACCATTAACACCAGTAGAGCTAAGCCCAATCAAATTTTGGTTTGACTCTGTGCATTCTATTTTAAAACTAAAAATACGGAAATTTTGAAACGCACCTTAAAAGTTCCTTGCCTTGCTGTTCCATGATTGTGTCATAGTTTCAGTAAAAAAAAGCTTTGAGTCTCCCCTGCAAAAAAAAAAAGTTAAATAAGTCAATTTTTCGTCAAATCTGAGTCAAAAAGAGTCAACTCGAGTTTTTTCGACTCTTTTCAATAACTTATAACTCATTTTTTTTGCAGGGTCGTGCAGTCTTGGGTAAAAGTTCTTGAGGTTTGATGAGATTTCAGGTGTCCCCGAAAAAAGGTTCCCGTTATCTTAAAACACTGCATTGAAATTGTGGTACAGGTTAGGTTAAATTGGCTGATTTATAATCTCTGTACTAATTGGCAGGACCTTAATTTTTTTTGCCCTCGTAGAAATTTTGGACAATGTTTTTATATCTATCTACTACTACAGAGCTCTATAAGTTTCATATATTTTTACCTGAACTTCTAAACTAAAATGAAACCATTTAATCTGATCGACCATTATGATCTAAAAGGGCTACTGAGGGTCTTATAAGCAAACGTTCTGTGCCAGTGTGGAAAAACACAAAAAGCCAAAAAGAACTAGAACTTAAACCCACCTCAATGCGAATTTAAACGAAGAAAAATTAAGGTAATTGCTAATTTTAAATAATTATTACGTAACCAGTGTCTACAGTCAAGCCCATAGCATGATCTTTGTGAGAAATTTTTCTTATAAAATGTAAAACAAAACCAATAAATTCTTAAATCAAATCATTACTCCTTTACAGTTCATGAATATTAATTTAGTATTTTTTAATTTAAAAGATGACAAGAAATAAATACTTCTTGCTACAAAAAAATCACATTGAAAAAATTTTAAGAATCCGGTAGATCTCCATGAGTTATAGCTCACGCAAGCATTGCCAAGTAGGATTTGCATCTCCATACGCAAAAACTCAACAGCACTTGTCACCCAATCATAAAAAATGATTTTTTGCAAATGGAAAATGAATTAACATGAAAAAATGATAACTCAACAAGATTTACGCTGTCTCTTCCTTGACGTATTAAATAAATCTAGGGTTTTTTTCCCTCCCGTCATTCAATTTATTCCGCCCTTAGCATCATATTTTTTTTTTAGAGAAATTTGGAAAAGTAATATCAAGTCAATCTCAGCCGGATTTGACGCCAGAAATATTGCCAAAAAATTGATAGGACAAGTTCTTTTCGCTCAACAATAAACCAATTTCGAATCTTTGAATTAACTTCATTTGACGTAGATGACATTGGTCTGAGGCGAAATTCTGTTGAAAAAAATCCGAACCAAAACATGAATTTGATCTCTAGATTTCCGAATGTGTGCCGGGTACGATATCCACTGTACTGATGGACGCAAGACAAGACAAGAAATGTATGGTTCTTGTTCTTGTCTTGTCTCGCTTTTGCAATACAAGACAAAAATCATTCTTGCAGTCTCGTCCATCACTAATTCCACTGTGCCATGAGGCTGGCTTAATTCCAGTCTATTTTCCCATAATTTCTAAAAGTGAAGAAACATGGAAAGTAATTCCCATTGAAAATCGTAAAACTATTCATAAAAAGCAAAGAATTTCAAGTAATGAACACCTAGGCGCCATGCATGCGTTTAGCCAGGAGTTGCCGCGAGGTGCTTCACAATTGACATTGACATACAACAAGTGTGGCCTTTAACAATTTTTTTATTTCTCAAGTATACGATCTCCAAACGTCAAACAAAACCAAATATCTCTTTTTTAAGGGAAAATTTTTTTTTTTCCTTCCAACGGTCCATCCCATTTAATTAAAATCAAATTCATAAAAAAATAAATAAACCCTCGATGCAACGAATCAAATTCAATTTGAATTTATTTCGTATCGAGTTCAAGAATGCGTTATAATTGATTCTATAATTAAATCCAAACCAGGAACGGTTCCAGGAAAATAATTTCGCTGGCCCATCTCTATTCGTGCCTCCAGGCGTTCACTAAAAAAAAAAATTCGGAGCCGATACACAAAAATAGAAACCGAAAAAAACCGATATGCGTGCATTTTGCAATAATCAGTATCCCTGGAGTTATTTGAAAACATGTACATCTCCTCCCAGATGATTATTATAATAGGAAGTTTTTAAAATCCACTCCAGGCTCTGTTGATCGATTTAAAATATGATGCATTACGGTATTAAACTTAGCTTACGTATTATTGAAACCGTTGCGACGGTATAAATAATGTTTAATTATGGCTAAGAAAAGAAAAATTAAAAAAGACCTCGAGGGAGTGATCCTTTAAGTCATCCTCGTTGTTACGATCTCTGCACAGATATTATACCGGTTATTATCTTTGATTAGAGAGCTTGAAAAATAATAATAAAAAAAAAGTTTTTCCCTTCCGTCTTGTGGCCCGCATTACTTCTGACCCATTTATAAAAATTTCTCCATCGCAGTAGGTTCAGGCATCATCTTAAATTAGCGATGGAGCTTATGTTGAAAAAAAAAAACTAAAACGGACGTGTGTCAATCTTAATCTTTTTTATTGGTGTTAAAAATATAACCGGTTTCCTATGATGGTCACACTCATGTTAAATGTTATAATTAAAAAATTAGTTGTTGAAAAAATTCAAAGAGGGAGGAATTTCTCATCCGTTTCCGGTTTAAACGGAAATCATGGAAAACACTCCTAAAACACATCTCCCAGAACTTTTGGTCATCAAAAAAAAAAATTTCCAGGATTTTTTCTTAGCTAAGAAATTTTTTGACATTTTTTTTAACCGGGAATGATTTTTCCAGTTTTTCTCATTGTGGATTTTTTTTTAACAAAAAATTTTAATAAAAATGGTTAAATACAATTGTTCGGATTTTTGAAGCAATAATATTTTATAAAAGATCCTTATAGAAACTTTGTCCAATTTTTCTTGTTTTTGTCTTGTTTTTCTTCCTCGAAAATATCTTCTCAGACGATTTGGCAGCAATAAAGGCAATCAACTCCCCAACATGCTCTTCAAAACTGTTGTGGGAATGCATTTTCTTGCTAAAGCCAAAACAGAAACATAGGATATGCTCCGCCGTTTCTCTAGCTCTTGCACCCAACCTGCAAATTTACTTTCGGCCTTCCTCATTTTGTAAAGGTGGGCCCGAACGTCGCAGTGGCCTGTAAGAAGGCCAATGAGCCTTTTCAGCTCTTTCTCGGAGAGCGACAGAAGTAGCTTGGCTCTGGCCCTAAAGTACCCACCAATGAACTGCTTGGAGTGTCGAAGGCCGGGTTCTCTGTCCCACGCCAAGGCATTCTGTCTGTCTTCCCAGTCTCTCATAGAGCCATCCTGAGGTAGCTTTCTGGGAGGCGGCGTTGTGGCATACCGGGGAAGAAAAAGCGGACGAGCTCGTACGGAAAGGCGCGTAGAAATCGTTCGTCGGCCCAGAATCCTTTTGCAACCTTCCTGAGAGCCATCTCAAGATGGCCTTAAGTGACTAAGAAGACCGTGAGAAAGCTGTAGCATGAGACAGCACGCCAGGCTTGAGACATTCTAAGATTTTCTTCGGCCGGTATTCCAAAACTAGAACGAAATTGCTGCTGCCCCTCAGCAAAAAGGCTCACCGGTTTGCTCACAGGCTATTGTGACCTAAAAGCTCACCCCTGCAAAATGAGGAAAGCTGAAAACGAAACATGCCGATCGTGTATGGGACCCAGTGAATCGGCTGAGCATATTTTCTGCAAAGCTGCCTCCGCATACCGGCTCAAAATAGTTAGGGAAGCCTTCCCCTCACCACAGGTGATCGAAGCCTGAACCTCTGCTAAAGTCTTTCATAAACTTCGACTTAATAAGTAGCCTCAAATAGCAAGGGAATGACACAACAGATCACTAGTTGGTCGCAGTGTCAAGGCGGGCTAATGCTCCATGTCCTTAAATAACAAATCCCCAAACTTTTGAACTCTTGAATGTCCAGCCATTATTTTTGCTCTAGTTAATACATTTTCTCATATGAAATCTGACCTAGAAAACTTCATTATAAAAATTTGCCCAAGCTTTAAAGAATTTTCAAAGAATTGTTATACGCCGAGCCTTACGTATCATTACTTAATTTAATTTAAACATCACATTCCTCAAACGACAACTAATCTCTCTCTCTCTTAGACACAAGTTCCCAACTCTTCTTCGAATCCCTGTTTTATTCATCATCGTCGTTTTCAATGTCACAGCCCCTGACCCTGACCGATAATTAGATTAGGGAAGTTAATGCACCAAATGTTTGGCAAACTCTTTCGCATGTTTGGCACTTATTTACCCTCAAGAAATAAATAACTTTACAAAAGCACGAGCATACTCTCCCGTTACTTTATTTTAAAAGAAACAAAAAGGATCGCCCGTCCATCAAAATAGACGTATCAAACGAAAATAACGGAAATACAAAAAAGAAACACGTCAAAATATTTGGATAAGTTTCAATTCACTTAACCCCCTGCGAATGTAATGATCTCATTGTTTAAATTGACTCACCTGTTGCACTTTAGCAAATCATACGAAAGTGAATCAGTCCCAAATTAACACTCATTGTCTTATTGCAAAATGCAGTTGCCTGTTTTAATTAAAAAGAAGTTGACTTGATTTTTTTATGGTGATTTAACAAGCTTTTTAAATGTCATTTTCATAATAGGAAACGACCTTAGATTTTCATGATGCATATGATGTAATAATTAATTTGCTTGAAAATTGGCGGCAGCAGCGGTTTTCTTCTTTCCCTCGTTAACCGAGATTCTGATTGAATCGATGGAGCCCATTATGATTTGTTATTGCGTTAAAATTTGTACTGGAGCCAAACCGATATTAGAAAAATTAAAATTCCAATCGTAGTTTTAATCGCGACATACTTTTATTTTTTTAAAATTAGAAATAATGAATTTTCTTACGTCATTCGGTAGGTTGTGTGATGGCGTTTTTGAAAATAAGGGCGTCAAAAGTTTCAACGTGTGGGAAAATGATTATTGTAAAAAGGGGGGACTTTGTGCCACTTTTCTTTTAAGAGCTTTATTCACCCAGAAGCGAAATCCGTCGAAAAACGGTGAAACAATGTCACCCCATCTGGCATGTCTATGATGTTGCACGACGCCTTGCAGCAGCTAAATGGCAATGGGCAGGTCAAGTCGCCACGGAGGTCCTGATAGGTGAACAGCACAGATAGTGAGATAGAGACCTCGAGAGTCATAAAGAAGCGGCGGCAGGTCACAAAAGAGGAGGTATGACGACATCTAGAAGGAGTTTAAGTCGTCGCAAAGCGCTCGAGACAAAAAAGTGTGGCAATGGTAGAGAAAGACCTTTGTTCAAGAGTGGACGGATGTAGGTTGAAAGATAAAGAAGACTGACACTGACAATGCATGAGGTGGTAGGTAACAAACATCCTGATCTGTATAATAACAAAGTTGCGCGAAGTCCCAGAAAATATGTGGAACCATCACATCCTGACATAACCTAACCCAACCAAGAACCCTTAAGAACAAGGTGAGACATTACCATTACTCCAGAATTTGTTTACGGTGGGTCTATGGGTCTATTTAACCAGCATAAGAGTCTAGGATGCCTAAGGTGGCGTTTCTTCTTCTTACTATGCCTTCCTTCGACGGGAATTGGCGACCATCATGGTTAGAGAGCTTATTGCGGAGTGCAAGAGACCTTAGCCAAATCGACTCTCTTGGATCTTGCACACCAAACCCTCGGCTATGATGACTATACTAGGGAACTTAATGCGGTGGCTTCCAACACCTTCCGCATCGCAGCACAGAAGCCATACCGTCAGTCCTCGACTCAGCCTCCTGCTTTCTGGACTTAAGCCTAGCCAACTTTTACCGTCTTCAGCCTTAAGCCAGTACTGGTAGGACTGCTGCCCCCTACCAGAATCCTTACCAGATTGCTACCTCCCGGGTCAGAAGGAATTTGGAGCTCGTCAAGGGCAGATGCGCCCAACCTGAAGCAGGACTGTTAATGTTCCCACTGCCTATCCATAAGGTAGGCAGTGGTAACCCTCTGGTAACCCTTACCAGAATGCTACCTCCCGGGTCAGAAGGAATTTGGAGCTCGTCAAGGGCAGATGCGCCCAACCTGAAGCAGGACTGTTAATGTTCCCACTGCCTATCCATAAGGTAGGCAGTGGTAACCCTCTGGTAACCCTTACCAGAATGCTACCTCCCGGGTCAGAAGGAATTTGGAGCTCGTCAAGGGCAGATGCGCCAAACCTGAAGCAGGACTGTTAATGTTCCCACTGCCTATCCATAAGGTCACGTTTGCACTGACGTCCGACCGACTTTCGTTCTTCATTCTGTTAAGTGGCGTTCGCACTTACAGAAGGAAGGACGAAAGTCGCGGGCGTCCAGGACGCCCTTTGAAGACGCAACAGGACTACGGCTCTAAGGCGTGAAGTGAAGAAGAAGTGAAGACTGGCAACGTTTGCGGACTAAAACTCAAAATTTCTCAAACTAGGACATGACCAACACTTTTTTAGGCCAACTCTTCTTAAAAGGTTAACGAATCTCATCTTCACTCCACTCAAGGTTTTGTCAATCTTTAATCAAGCCGTGCTAAAACCATAGCATAAATTATTTTCTCCAAAACTAAACATTTTGTTCCTTTTATCAAAAATCCAAGGTGACATATAAAAAAGATGGAGCGTGTGTGGCGTTTGAAGTGGTCCTTGATGGTACTTGACTGATGAAGTGAGGGCCATCTCAAATTCACGAAATGAAATCAATCTCCATGCTAATTGCTCTCCGTACGTAACGAAAGACTCGAGGTGTGTTACTTCCAAGGACAATTTCTAGCTGCTCCCGAATCTAATACTCAACCGAGTTGTCTCCAGTAACCAAGGTTGGGCAAATGTTACAACCAACGAATCTCACGATTTTTTGAACCTCCCCGATTTCATATCTAATGTCTTAAACTTTGATGAAGATAAAACCTCCGCAACACATGTCACTTTTGGTGGACCCACGACTGACTTCAATCTGAAAGATCGAAAATATGGACTTTAAAAAACTAAACTAGTCACAGGGCGTTCCGTTAATGCAAATGGATTTTCAGCGTAGGTTTCGCAAAACGGAAATCATTTTGAAATTATTTAAATTCTATTTTGATTTACGGCCGCATCTGTATTTTGTTCACTGACAATTTTAATTACCACCTGCCATTGGATGGGCTTTTTGAATGAGGAGCTTCACCATCCTCCTACTGTATGAGGGCGATGAAGGAAAATATGAAAATAGGTTACTGACAATCTCATATCCAGGCGCTTGTAAAAGTCTTGAGTGTTTGTTTGAAAAAAAAAGTTTTAAAATTTTTTGTAACAGCATACGATTATTTTTTTTTATAATAACTTAATTTTATTTCGCAAGTTTAGGCCTGTTAATTAAGTGGAGTAGTAAATGGTTTCAGTATCGTATTTCTTTAATGGCAGCTGATGGCAGAACATTCCTCCGAGTGAAATCATTCAACAGATATTTCAGGCTTTTAATGTGGATGTAAGAGGAGCAGGAGTAATTTGCTTAAATCATAACTCGAAAGTTAAAAAAAATTATTGCAAGACTTTGCGGGCATTGCCCTCTGGATAGTTGAAGCCCATGGGAATCGAGTCATACGTTTTTGTTAGATTAAATAACGATAATTATAATGATTAGGGTTCTACCCTTAGGTAGAGGGCTCTGACAATTTTTACTATCCCTGCCTTCTCTCTTCTCTCCCCTGCATCCGTCTGGATCTCTTCCCTCTTCAAGTTTCAGCCTGACCTTTCTCATTGTGGTTCTTTGGGCTTCTTAAAAATCCTACTTTTCATCCCTTTACGGCTTCCTGATGCAAGCAGTTTCTTCTCAAAACCGATTGAAGATTGACCACGATTATCCGTATGAGTGCACTGTGGTTGAGCTCTAAGCATCAAGTATCATTCATAGTAAATTGAAAATGGAAGGTGGAAAGTGTAAATTAAGCGCTTTAATTACAGCATCCGATTAGTTCTTACAACTAATTAGAATTAAAGACCTTATTGCTTTGTATCACCTTTGTTCTTATCGCCACCGTCAGTCGGTATTTTGAAAAAATATTCTGAGAATGAAATGCAAGACTAGATAAAATTCTTTGTGATGACGTTTCCGCTAGAACATCAAACTAACTGACGCATCGTGATATTGGTTGCAATATGTTGCAAGGAGATGCACTGTAGCTATGTGATAACCGACTTTTTATCGTTCTGACAAATACTTTTAACTTTCCGTGTTGATTAAATAAGATCTCCTAGGGACACTTCGCGAGACAATTAAAGACTATTCATAAGCTAAGTTGTTAGACATGAAGGAGGCTCAATTTAGGTAACTTTTAGAGCACTGCAAGGTTTCCAGCAAAGTAACTTTTTGAAACTTTCTAGATGTCCAGGAAAATCATTTTCTGAACACTGGAGATGCTGCAGTGTTCAGAAAAGTGACATCAAAGTGACAGAAAAGGACAGTGAAATTCCAACAAAGACTCGGCTACGATATTACTTCGGAAAAGATTGAAAAAGGTGCTGAGCAGCCTTTGAAATATAATCAGCTACCACCACCCTTTACATTGATAGTCGAGATCTCTAACCAGCGCCACAATGGTCTTACTACTTTGACAATGGCTGCTGAAAAAGAAAAATGAGATCAATCTTCTTTTCCTTCTCTCCTTCTCTTCTTTTTCCTTCAATAGGCTTTCGCCTGTTTCATTCCTATTCCCCTCTTTCCCCAGACGTGGACGTCCAGCATTGTTTCCATCTCTTTGGAAATCTGCCCTAAGACTTCTAATTGCTGCACATTGCAGCAAATCATCCAAGAACAAAAAATACAGCTCCTTGATCTCTAAATTTTCGCAAAACAGGCAACTTATCCCAGACTTCAAACAATTCAAATCTGAGCTTATTTCATGCTTGAAGCACTTCACAATTGATTAAAAATATTTTTTTCAAAAATGCTGACATTTGACTTAAAAGAATATTGGACGATAGCAGAATAAGGAACATGATACGAAAAGAAATCCAAACTTTTGGCAAGACCATGTCCACGTTGATGAATTGTTTTCGTCCCGAACGCCTTCGGATCCTGCTGACATTTTTTAAGGACTTAGATTTTAATATTCTCTGGGGAAAGAAATGATGATTAAACGATTTTTAATTGCTTTAGTGGAGGTGACTTTTCAACGTTTGGATAATTAATAGCTTTAACCTAAAAATTTCATTCATAAAAGTTTATTTGTTCAGGTTAGAAAAAATCTCTTTTTTTCCTCCCCGTTTATTTATTTATTTTTCTGGAAGAATTATATTCTTCACAGATTGAAACTGCATTTAAAAAAACTCCGCCTGCGTAGGTGGTCATATAATGTAACTATAAAGTCGTTATTGTTTGTAATTCTTAATTGGATGACATTCGTTTTAATGATGTGCATCGTCATGTGCATCTTGCATTTCCTTCCAAATGAACCGATGATGCTATCATTTTCTTTTTAATAAAGAATGATATGGGAAAATTGCGATATATCGCATCGATATTTTTCTTTTAGATAAGATATTTTTAAAAAAATAACATGGGCTTGTTTATATTATTAAATTTTTTCTGCATTATTTACAATCTCTGATTTTAATTTGTTTACAGTTGTGTTTAGTGGTGATTACGTCCTTGTTGTCGTTTGGCATTGCCTATGGAGCATATTATGAGGATTTAAGGGGGCCATACTGCGAAACTCGACCGGGTAGCTGCTGTCCTGGAAGAAATGATCAGTGTTCTGTACCGATAAAAGGTAAAAAGTAGTTTAATATTTTTAGACAAGAGGAGCAAGTGCAAGATCAGATTTTATCGGTTAATCAATTCAGCAGCAAGATCCCCTTTGGGTTCTAACCATCCGTGGTATTTTTTTTATAGGGTATAGCTTTATAAGCCCCACAAGCCGAAAATCTCATTGGTCAACCGGTTTTGAACGCCATAACAGGTAGCTTGTCGACATATTGGAAGTTGAAAGAAAAATTGGAGAAAATCATGTGTGCCAACATACAAATATTCAGTTTTCCTTCCAAAAAGGCTCACAAAAGTTCTGTTTTCTGCTGATAGCAAAAATTAATTCTTCAAAAATGAGAACAACAGACGGATTAAAATGGCTTTCAATTTTTTAATGGCTTCGAGTTCGACAGTCTCTTTCTATATAGAGTCTCTAACTGCCGCAAGAAGAATATTTGGCAGCCATGAAGATGAACTTGCCCATCCAGATTCATGAAAATAGGAACTCTCTCAGCGTTCACGGAGTCAATAGACTAAACGCTCTTAAAGAGGTTTCGAAGCCAAAACAAATCGAGTGAGTGTCTAGATTTCCGTTCAGAAAGAATAATTCGTGACAAAGGAACAAAGGAACCTTTGACAAATACTGTGCTAACTGAACGGAATTCCAGACACTCAGTTGATTTGTTTTGGCTTCAGCGCTAAGCACGGGAGTGTTCGGTCTATTTATTAAGGTCTTTGACGGAGTCTTTGCCCAAGAATTGTTTTTAATAGAAAGCAGTGTGTACCATCATGGCTGCCGAATATTCTTCTTATGGAACTCGCCATGCCATGATACTTAATATGGCGTTCAATTTGCGTAATGGCTGAAGGTTTGCCAGTCTCTTTTAATTTAGGGTCTCTAGAAAATGACGGCCTAGATTAAATTTTAAATACAACAGCTTTGAAGTTTCTTTTGAATTTTGAATCTTTTTTTTTATAGGCCTAATCATTATGGGAAAATGGCTTTTAAGCTCTGGCTTATTTTTTAGTTAAACAATATTGTTTTGTAATTGCTGTAACAAGTTCTCTTTTGTTGATTTAGGCACGCTTTGTTACTGCGATGATTTTTGCAACAGGACGCGATCGGAAGACTGCTGCCCTGATTTTTGGAACTTCTGCCTCAACATAGATCCTCCTTTCCCTCAAATCCAAAAAAGTAAGTAAAATCTTTTTTTTTTACAATTACCATTTGTTTAAAACGATGACAGGTTATAAGTTACCAAGTATGACATCATGTTATATTGTACCTGATGTCATCCCTGCAATTAATTCGTAAATCGTAACAATTAGGCCGCATAACTATGACAGCTCGGTTTAGGCGTGATTACGTTTTTAACGAGGAAATCACGACCTGTGAATTAACTGTCGATTTAAATATATCTCCTTGACGTTAGGGAAACAAAATAATGTTTTTATTAATGGCGAACTTTGAACTGGAAGGCGTAGAAATAAAATTATTTTTATTTGTTATGTTTTTTTTTTATTTTCAATTATAAAGTGATTTATGCTTCAGGATCTTTTGTCACCGATATCGTCTCATTAAATACTTTTTTTTTTCTTTCTTAGGCTGTTACCATGGAGGAAGGAATTACAACTACGGGGCAGAGATAAAGATTAATTGCAAGAAATGGTAAGATATGTGCAGTTTTTTTTATAATCGAGCGGGATTTCGCATTTTATGGGGGCTGGGATTCTTTATTTTTTTATTGTGGAGGTTTAATGGGAATAAATTTATTTGAAAGAGAAAAAGATTTGATTACAGTAAATGCGATCGTGTGGGTCAATCAGATGTGGAATTTCTATGCGAGAGGAACAACTGTTTGATTGATTTCGATATTGTGTCCGGCGTCAACGCTAACAGGAATTTGGGATGGACAGCGAGCAATTACTCAATGTTCTGGGGCAGGACCCTTGATGATGGAATCACATACAGGACTGGAACTCTTCTTCCTCACAGAGCGGTAATTGTTTAATGTTGTCTTGGATATTTTTTAAGGGGTTAAAAAAAGGGAAATGGTACAATAACTCTGCTTGAGAAACAGTAAAGGTATTTAAACTTACAAGAAAGCTATTTGTTATTTCCTTTTTATAAACTAAATTAAAAGCTATCGCCAAGTAGCTGCCTTAAGCCATTTTTTTAAATATTTGATCCTTTGGTGCCAAAAGACATTTTCCGAAAAGTTTTCATGAAACTCTTAAGGCTCAAAAAAATTTTAATGAAAGGCTTTGGTTTAAATTTTCTTCTACAGGATTTTCTCCTAGTACAACCGGAAAAATAAGATTGATTTTCTTTTGGCTTCCGAAGATCCTTCAAGTAGCTCTCTAAAAAAGTTTATTTTAACAGTTTTCCAAAAATCTTCTAAAAGTTCTCGCACAGATTCTCTAAAAAATTTTCCAAAAAAAATTTTGAAAATTTTTTCAAAAACTCTCCGAAAAATTCTTTTTAAAAGTTCGGAAAGCCGCCCAAAAAGTTATCATAAAATCTTTGTTAAAACTTTTCTAATATGTCTTTGATAAACCTCCAAAAAAATTGTCCTGAAATTTGTCAAAATTTTTCCATAAATCCTTTGATAAATTTTCACAAAAATTCTCAGGAAAACTTTAATAAATTCTACGGAAAAGTCTGAAAAACTGTCCTAGACAGTAAAAAATTCTATGATAAACTTTGAAAAATGTTCGGAAAATCTCTTTCTGAAACTTTTTAATAAAATCTCCGAAAAATTGTAAAACCTTTTTCTTCATGTAACTCTCCAGAAGCTTTTTAGAAGGGAAAAGCGTCGTTTTAGTAAAATCAAGGGGGGTGGAGGAAGGGGGGGGTTACTCACTATAAAACTGAAACAACCTTAAGGGGCTGTGAAAGTTCCGCAATGTTTAGTTTATGGGAGCTAACATCTTCGGAGAAAATGGAAGCAGATGTCCTTGCCTTGCCTTTTCAGACCCCGTGCAGATAACGTTCTTGTGTTATTTAGGAATGCAAAATTAAAAATATGACCTCATATAATTTAATCTATTGCCTTCTCTCCACATTGCAGAGTAGCAGTGCAAATGCATCAATTTTCCTAGATCTAAAATCTCTAACTATTAACCGCTCTCAAAAATAATTAATAATAAATCCATATCCTCGTTTACTTTTAGCATCTAGATTCGTGCCATTTAAAATTGAATAAAAGAAACCTTTAGGTGAAAAAATTCAATTTAATTACAGGTAAAGAAAATGATGCCGGTCATGAAAACAGTTTCGAGATTACCAAGATCATTCGACGCTAGGAATAAATGGCCTGGATTAGTCAGCGGCCCCTTTGATCAGGTATCATTGACATTCATCTGACATCCTCAAAAAAAATTAATCCCCGCCTTTTATAAATAATGTTAAATTAAATCCCTTTAGGGATGGTGCGGTGCCTCTTGGGTTATCAGCACGGTCGCAGTTGCAAGCGATCGTTTCGCAGTTATGTCCCGAGGAATGGAAAAAGTAACATTATCAGCGCAGCATTTGTTGTCTTGTAATAATAGAGGACAAAGAGGTTGTCAGGGAGGTCATTTATCAAGAGCTTGGATGTTTGTCAGGAAATTCGGGTAAGTTTAAAAAGATTTATTATCATTTTATTTTTTAGATTTTGTTTTCAATTTTTTTGTTGCTTTTTTTTTGTAGGTTGGTCGACGAAGGATGTTATCCCTGGACGGGTAATTTTACGAAATGTAAATTGCCGAAAAAAGCGACGTTAACAACAGCGAGGTGTCAGCCGTTGCCCAGTCAGCACACGCTCAGAACCGAGTTGTATAAAGTTGGACCGGCTTATAGATTAAAGAGCGAGAAAGATATAATGGATGAGATCATGGAATCTGGACCCGTCCAAGGTAACCAATTTAAATGTGCGAGTATTCAATTCATAGATAAAATCAACAAAAATCGTTTAAACGGTCACGTTTAAATATAATCAAAATTGATGATTTTTTTTTCTTTCTGTAGCTACGATGAAAGTGTACCAGGATTTCTTCGCGTATAAATCAGGAGTTTATAAAAAATCAGGCCTTGAGAAGACGGAATCGTTTGGGTATCATTCTGTTAGGATTATCGGTTGGGGAGAAGAACCGGATATTTATGGTCAACCCGTTAAGTATTGGGTAAGTGAAAATAAGCAACATGTGGCGTCATTCCTGCATCTTACAAAATTTTTTGGCATAAGGCTCACAGGATATCTTTATCTCTTCATTTCAAAATCTAAGACCACTACGCCAAAGTTCGTCTCACAAGATCAAAAAATTGTATTCGTTTTTTTTTTACTTTAAAATTTGTTTTAAATTTTTTCTTTTTTTTCCAGCTTGCTGTAAATTCATGGGGAAGATATTGGGGAGAAGATGGATTATTTAAGATTTTAAGAGGAACTAACGAATGTGAGATAGAAGATTTTGTACTAGCTGCTTGGGCCAAAACAACAGATGAATCCCTTCGAGGAAAATTTTTCCCCAGCAACGGGAAGCAATATAATAATAACGGAAATAATTATCTTAACAATACATTATATGTTAGGCCATATAGAAATACTCGTCGTTATAATTAAGAAAGAAAATAATTTTACAAAAAGCCGCAGCACCGCAGTGTTCATCGTTCTGTATCATTAGATTCAATAGTTGTAGTTTTTTTTTTCAAACTGTGATAGCTGTTTTTCATTTTAATTCATTTTAGGCAGGGCCAAAGAGTGGGATTATACTATGTATCAAATATTTATAATTCGGATGGCTTTTTGAATTTTTCACGAAGAAAAATTTTTTTAAGGCTTGATAAATCCGAAAAAGTTTAAAATTGGCTCGCTCTGCCTAAAAAAAAGCTTTTAATTTGATTTTCATTAATACTTAAAATAATTCTAACGAATTAGCTCATTCGTAAATTAATAATAATCATCGCTTCCATTATGGTTTTTTTTTACTGTTAATTCGTCTGTTCTTTTCATTGAAGGACTTAAAGACTGAAAGAATGAGTATTTGAAAATAATGAAGAGGATAAGTACAAAAGTCAGGCTGGAAAAAGAAATTCTGCTTGGCCAAATTTAGTATTTTTTAGCAATTTAATCATAATTTAACTTTTGTATATTTCTACATAAGGTTTTATTTTTATAATTCATTAAAGGCACAACTTTAATAAAAAATTATTAGAAATATATGAAAGCCCTTACAGTCTGCAGCTGATTTTAATTTTTCAAGAGTATTGTTGCAGAATGGTTTAAAAAAAATAATGACTTTTCATAAATGTACATAATTGTTAAGATGAATACATTAGCCTAGGAAACAGTCAGTTGCAATGTCATCCTAAAATTCTGGGAATGGCAAATTAATTTTTGAGCTCTTCTTTTTTGTTAATGAATTCATCATATGTATATTTTCATCACATCATTTTTATTTTTTTAAAAAGAACTTGTTACTGCAAACTAGCCAAAATATAACATGCTTATTTTTAAGTATTTAATCATGATTTAATACAATCTTCAAACAAACTTGGAAACCAATATAAAGGCTCTTTTGGATTTTGATAATCAATCCAAGCTAATCCTTGTTTAATCATATAATCTAAAGCTTTCTGAGCTCTTTCAGTTGGCCAGTTTAAAGTGCTGACTAAAATTAAAACAGACACATAAGCTTTATCACTATTAGATGCTGCATTTAATACTGCAGTATGGTCCATCGATAATTCACCAGGTATAGATTGCACTAAATATTGTCCCTTCGATATTGGTATGATAGTAAAACCGGCACCAAACACTTTCAATTTCTTAGCTGCTCTTAATAAATCATCTGAAGTTATTTCCTGGTGTTCTTTTCTTTGCCCTCTTGCTTTAATTAATCGCCTTCTTAATTCTTCTAGCCCAATTAACCCACCATTCCTTGAACTTGTCGCAATGCACACTTCTATTATTTGGACAGCTAATTCGTAATAAAAATCGCCGATTCCTAAAACTGACCAAAATCCCTTTCCACTGGTTAAAGGATCAACGCCTATAGCGGCACACATCTCCTGAAATTGCTTCCTAAATTGAGGATTTTGTTTTATGTCGTGTTTGTGTTTAGAAGCAAATTCTTCTAGGTTAGTTCGAAAAACTTCCATCTGTTTACTCATTTGCTCTAATTGATTTTCTTGTAATTCGGTTCCTTTATCCTTATATTTTCCTTGTTCGAGGTTCTTCTTCTGAATCGCAGCAACTCCTGCTCTTCTCCTCATTTTGAATAAATAAAAAATTAAATTACTTTGGAAAAAAATTTTATCACAATATTTACGTCAGGCGTGCCAACTGCAGAGTTGCGACAAGATGGCGACAAATTTCCCTGCAAAGTTCGCCAACCAACCAACCAGTTTTTTCCGAAATGGCTTTTTTAACGGTCGTCTTCGTATAAATAGAAAGAATATGAATAGGTGAAATATATTGTTTTTATTGAGTTTTTTAAAATGTATGTATTTGAAGTTGATAACCAAGCCGCTCTTAAAGATGTAGTGTTGAAAAATTTAAAAATATTAGGGATAAGATGTCGGCTACCGAAGAAAACAAAGGTATGTAAACAATCGGCTTCATAGCCGATAGCCCGCATTCAAGCTCATCCGTAAATTATTTATATTTTATTTTAGGAAAACGAAAAAGAGAATGTTTACACGGAAAATCAAACATTCCAGAAACCTATTCACTTATTAAAAAAATGTAGTGCTAATAGACTGGATGGATCAGCAATAGAAATCCCTGAATTTCTTGTCAACACCTGCAGAGTAATTGAAAAAGATATCAAAACCGAGGGCATATTTCGAAAAGCAGGTTCGACATGCAAACAACGTGAAAGTAAATTAGAAATTAATCAAGGGAAAGCAATAAGCTGTGATTTTCATGTTTTTGATGCTTGTAATTTGGTGAAGTTATTTTTTCGAGAATTACCTCAACCTTTGATACCATATTCGTGCCATGAAATTTTTTTGAAATGCATGTCTTTATCATCTTATGAGAAACAAGTAGAAGCTTTGTTATTGGCATGTTTGCTTCTACCAATGGAAAATTTAGCTACTTTAGCATTTTTTATGGAGGTGAGAATTTTTTTTTCAACAAAAGTTGTTGAGATCAGGTTTTGATTTTTTTGTTTTTGGCAGTTTCTACTGAAAGTTTCACAGAATTCAGATAGGAATAAAATGGATATAAAAAATTTGGCAATAATTTTAACTCCTACGTTGATGCCTGTGGATGATGCACCAAATAGGACTCATAATAGTTTGAAAATAAGGGAGCACTTTAAAGTCATTGAAGTGAGTATTAATTGAATAAAAATGAAAACTGCTTAGTGATTTATTTTCAAATTTTCATGTCTATTTCCAGTTATTAGTTGAAAATGCAGAAAAAATTGGGATAGTACCAGATTCATTAGAAGATAGCATAATATCCTTGGATAGTAAAAAGGGAAAGAAGAAAAGACGCAGTGGATCTATAACAAGAATGTTTACTGGCTTGAAGAAAATGGTAGGAAGCAGGGGATCATCAACTCCTGAATGGGATGACTCTCTACTTTCTAATCCTGGATCCTGTTCTTCTCTTGGAAAAAGAAAAGCGCTTTCAACATTATCTATGTCAACATTATTAACCAAAAAGTAAGTTTAATATTTTTTTAATGAGATGCTAAAATGCTTTTTGTGTTTTTTTGTTAAAGCATGTTTGTTTTTTGTTTGCCTGTTTTTGTCTTTTATCGTTATTAGACTTGAGTGCATGCTGTGTTTTTAGGAAACGTTTGGCAGAAGTTTTGCCCGATGGGGCTTTGCTTACTACACCTTTGAGATGTAGAATGAGTGGTTACTATTCAACTACTGAACCTAAACAAGGGTAAGTTGCAAGTTTGTTGCATGCAGCTGTAAAATTATTTTTGTTTAAATTCAGTTTTAAGGAGGATTAATAATTATTCGTTTCTTTTTAGCCCAATGCCTGCTAATTTAATGAGAGCTGAGTCAGGAAGTCCACCTCGTAAAAGCCAGAGAAAACTTTTTTCAACAAAAAGTGGAGATGGAAGGTATAGAAGTGAATTGATAAATTAAATAAAAAAATTTTAGCAAATCAAAATAATAAAAATGTTATAATTTTAGGGAACCGGAAGTGGGAAAAGGCACAAGAGGAAATTTAGTCAGAAGGAGAACGACTAAAAAACAAGTAAGAACTCCTCCTCATTGTGTGGTTATTCGTTACAGTACTTCTTGTGTAGGTGATTTCTAACTCTAACTTTTCTTTTTACTCTTTCTTCATTATTCTTCTCTGTGAGTATTTAAATGTTTTCTGTGGATTTTTTTTTAAAGTTAACAATCTTTACTTCTAATATGATTACTAACCGATTTGCATGCCAGAAGGTGATGTTTTTTGGGAAAAGATAGACCCAAGTTTCAAAAAAAAATTTGTGGCAGAACTTTGGGAGGAAAATATTTCTAAAAGACACTGCCTAATTTCGTATTTTCAACTTTCAGGCAGTTCACCGGTATTTTCAAACTCCTAGCGTTCCTCAAAATAAATTTTAAGAATCAATTTAATTTATAATTTTTGTTTTTTCTAGGCTTCGGCTGCGAATCTAAAACTTGGAACAGCGAGCAGCACCGGTAATCTCTTCACCAAAGCTCCTCAGAAAACATCACTAGAACGAAGATTAAGCATCATCAGTTGGGGAAAAAACAAGAAAGCATCACTTAGCAATTTATTTTTAAACAAAAGCGAACCTGAATATTTACTGCAAGAGGAAAACCCTCTCGAAATGGCCGTGGATTTATCACAAAACGAAAACGACTTCGTCACGGTCCCTAAAGTCGAATACGAAGACATCAAAAACCGAGTCTCCGCTTTAGAAGAAGAATTGGAGAAATTAAACACTGCCCAATCGGTTCAAACCGCTTACGAGCAAACGTTAGAAGAATCCGAAAAAATAAACGATCGTTGCAGTACTGAAAATTTAGCATCCAGGCTCAGCCGAGAATTAAAAATTCGGAAAAGCGGTGAAAATAAAGTGATACGATCGCCTAGCGCTAGGAAAATCGGTTCGATTCGCAGGCGTTCGAAAGAATTCGCAATGAAAAGCGCGGAACCGAAAACTAATTTAAAAAGAGGAAGACCCAATACTCTTCAAACTGGTTTACCATCCCCGAGGTCGCTTAGAATCGTCAGCGATGGTGATTCTTCCGTTGAGAAATCGAAGGATGAATGGAAAAGCGGGGAAGTTTTCTTCGCACGAGAGAATTTATTAGAAAAATTATTGCCGTCCCCTCAAGGACGTCCTTCAATAGCCGAGATACGTTTTCACAACGCTGGGATGGTTTTAGAAAAAGCGAAATTATTCAATTCGCTAAATCAGAGCGGGGAAAGCGAAAATAAAAGCAGTAAAATACAAAGACGTCAATCCGTGCGGTTAGAGCATTTAAAAAGGATTAATGCCAGTGAGAGAATTCCGATTAAAGTCGGTGTGTCACGTACTAGAAGCTTAGGACCTAACAAAAGGGGAAAGGAATTCTCAAAAGAGCCCGTCATTAAAAAACCGGAAATTACTCAAGATTTGAAAGACACTATTTATGATGTTTGCACACCTTTAACTCAAAAAATTCAAACTCCTAAAAATAATAGGATTGGAGCGTTGAAGAACGAATCTGTGAAAAGGCAAACACCGACGATTAAAAAAAGTTTAGGAACTAGATCCCCTAGACAATTTGCGAAGACGCCAATAAGTCAACTGCATTCAAATAATAGGAATCGAGCTACGCCGATGAGGGCTTTAGTCGATTTATCAGCAACTCCTCATCGTGGGTTAAGGCGTTCCCCGAGGATTTTAGCTCGTTCTATAAGCTCAGTTTCAAGACATAATGTATAATTATTTAGACCAAATGCGCCTGATTTTTAATTTTTAAACCAAGGGCTTATCCCTTAATAATTTTTAAATCCTTGACTTTATTTCTATAAAAAGCCTTTGAAGAAAATTTTTTTAGGCATATTTCAGTAGATAATTCTCTTAAAATGTTTTTTTTTTTGTAAATAGAAATAATTTTTTTTTTTCATAACTTTTGTGCCTTGATTTGAAATGTAAATAATAATATTTTAATGCCATAAAAGAAAGAAATTCTATTTTTAGGGAAAAATTAATGAAGAAAAAATTTGCAATCAATTTGGCTCTAGTCATTTCTTCAGTTTTCTTTTTTATAATTTTTGTACTGATTTTTTTATTTTTATACACCAATCAAAACTGAAAGGTTTGGAGTCAATTTTGTAGTTATAATCAGCATACGAATGTACCTATTTTTTTGTAAAAAAGAAATTTGAAATTTTGTAAAATTGTAGTTCAGATGGATTCTTATAAAATTTATTCTAAGATAAAGTTTTTTGAGAAAGTTGTTTTGCTAATGGGAATTAGCTCTAAAATTAAATTATTAAACTTTCTTGCTTAAGAATTGTTTTCAGCTTTTATAGGTCAGCAAAAATTTTATTTTTATCAAGTCTTACAAAGAATTTTTCCACCTATCTGCATTTGGCAATGACTTTATTTTAGAATATAATAATTGCTATCACATTAGAACATAGCCATTATGTTGCATTTTTAAAGATCAGTTATTAGAAAAAAAAATTTGAATCCATTTGAATAAAGAAACTGGCGGGAAGGGTGTAAGCATATCAATTTAGGCAGAATTATACAATTTGTGGATTCTATCTAATTCTTCTGTTTTTAAGTATTTTAAATAACTCTAATTGAATTGAGTTTTCAAATATTTTAATTGGATTTGATCTTAGTGCCAGATTCTAGCTGAAAATCCACTTTTACCAGAATCCGCCTTGCTAGTTTCTTTTTTTTCAATTATTTTAGGTTAAAAATTCTGTAAAATAAATCTTTTAAGCAATAAATTACGTATGCCGACTAATTGAAACTTTTTTTGACAGTTCCCTTATAATCCTTGCTAATTTTTTATTGCTGCAGTGAGTTGAGTCAAATAAATGGACAAGAGTTGTTCCTCATTTTGGAGGATCAACGTCAATGATCCTCATTTTGTTAGGTTTTTCAAAATTGTAAGCTTAGTATGCAGAAATTTCCGGAGCTTTTGGACTTAAATGATAGATCTCGACGCCCTCTATCAATTGATGCAAAAATCATCCCGAAATTCCCACGGGAAATGCGTCAAAAATGCAGTCAACTAGGCGTTTTGAACAGTTAAGGATTGGGCGATCTGCCCCTCTAGAAATACGGCATTTTTAATTAGGGAGCTTTTTCAGGAGCTTTTGGTCTTGATAGATAGAGCTTACTGCCCTTGATCGAATGCTGCAAGAAATGCCCTGAAATTCCTACAAAAAATGCGCAAAAACGAATTTTTAAATTTTTTTTATGTGGTTTGTACCAAATTTTATTCAAAAAATCGTTACATGAAAATTTCACTTTTTAAAAAAAAAAGGTGTTTGGAAAATCGCGTTTTTTAAGCAGTTCCCGTGGGATTTCCGGGACTTTTATTGCATGGTCTGATAGAGGACATCCAGGGCTATCGTTTGAGACCTAAAGCTCCCCAAAGCTCCTTCAAATAACGGAGATTTTAATCAATTTCGGAAAAAGTGACTTTTTTGGGTTTTCCGTCCGTATGCGATGGGGAAAGCTCGGGAAAGCTCCAAACCTGGATTTTTGGATTCTTAAGGTCCTAACCAAAATCCATATATTTTTGTATTAAAACTTTTTGTAAAACAGCTCTAGGACGCACCGTTCTCGAGATATTTGCGATTTTAGGTTGGAGTAAATTTTCGTGGGGAAAAATGGATTTTTGGCTACAAACTGTGTTTGCGGCAGTTCCCGTAGGAATTTCGGGAATCCGATTGCAGCACTGGATAGAGGACGTCGAGATCTATCATTTAAGACCGAGAAAGCTCCCGAAAGTTTCCGATTAAAAGCTCATTTCATAAAACCCGGATTTTTGAATTTTGGCCGAAAATGGCCGCTTTAAGCCAACTTTTGGGGGTTTTTTTGGGGTTCCGCCATTTGTTTAGACCCAAGGGACCCATTCCACCGGTTTTTGCCGAAATCCGGAAAGGTCGAAAAAAAAGTTCAAAAAACATGAAAGACTATAGTCTTTCCTTTTTTTCGATTTTCGACGAAAATTTGAAAATGGCGGAAACCGGCTAAATGGGTTTAGATGGGGCTGAAAACACGAAAAAAGCCAAAAAATTCGGGATTAGGCTTAAATTAAGCCCAAAAATGGCTTATGAAAGGCCTATTTTGGGCTTATTCCGGATTTTTTTGGTTTTTTTCGAAATTTTAGGCCAAACTATACCCATTTAGCCGGTTTCCGCCATTTTCAAATTTTCGTCGAAAATCGAAAAAAAGGAAAGACTATAGTCTTTCATGTTTTTTGAACTTTTTTTTCGACCTTTCCGGATTTCGGCAAAAACCGGTGGAATGGGTCCCTTGGGTCTAAACAAATGGCGGAACCCCAAAAAAACCCCCAAAAGTTGGCTTAAAGCGGCCATTTTCGGCCAAAATTCAAAAATCCGGGTTTTATGAAATGAGCTTTTAATCGGAAACTTTCGGGAGCTTTCTCGGTCTTAAATGATAGATCTCGACGTCCTCTATCCAGTGCTGCAATCGGATTCCCGAAATTCCTACGGGAACTGCCGCAAACACAGTTTGTAGCCAAAAATCCATTTTTCCCCACGAAAATTTACTCCAACCTAAAATCGCAAATATCTCGAGAACGGTGCGTCCTAGAGCTGTTTTACAAAAAGTTTCAATACAAAAATATATGGATTTTGGTTAGGACCTTAAGAATCCAAAAATCCAGGTTTGGAGCTTTCCCGAGCTTTCCCCATCGCATACGGACGGAAAACCCAAAAAAGTCACTTTTTCCGAAATTGATTAAAATCTCCGTTATTTGAAGGAGCTTTGGGGAGCTTTAGGTCTCAAACGATAGCCCTGGATGTCCTCTATCAGACCATGCAATAAAAGTCCCGGAAATCCCACGGGAACTGCTTAAAAAACGCGATTTTCCAAACACCTTTTTTTTTTAAAAAGTGAAATTTTCATGTAACGATTTTTTGAATAAAATTTGGTACAAACCACATAAAAAAAATTTAAAAATTCGTTTTTGCGCATTTTTTGTAGGAATTTCAGGGCATTTCTTGCAGCATTCGATCAAGGGCAGTAAGCTCTATCTATCAAGACCAAAAGCTCCTGAAAAAGCTCCCTAATTAAAAATGCCGTATTTCTAGAGGGGCAGATCGCCCAAACGATTTGGCGCATAGATCATCCCGAAATTCCCACGGGAACCTAGTCAAAAATGCATTTTTCAATTCTGGCAAGATTTGCTCGTTAAGTTTTTAAGAATCGTTAAGAATTATATTTATAGGGAAGGAAGGGAAGGATGTATTTAAATTTAAATGCTACATATCGCTGTCGTAAGCAAGTTTTATTCATTTTAAAATACTGTTTTTTATATCAAAACATTTAAATTTCATTAAATTTTTTCCCAATGTTAAAAATAATTCACAATGACAATGATTTTACGATGAAGTTATGTGAGCAGCGAAAAAGGCAAATGATAAAATAATGCTATTAGGATTTTCTATTTGCCACATTTTTTAATGATTGTGCAAGTCAAACTAATTATTTTCTCCTTCAAAATGTAAGGCTTGTGTACGGTGTAAATAATTACAATATCTTAAAATTCATAAATATTATAAAATAGCTGAATTAATTTTCTCAAGAAAACAAGCCCGAAATAAAAAAGTTATTTTATTCTTGTATACTTGTTACAAAACATTCAATAAATTCAACACAAAATTTGTAAAAAAAATTACAGAAAATTTAATTCTCCAAGGAATATGGATGTGACAATATTGAAATCACTTGCACAATTCAATTAATAATCCATTTTAAATGGTTTTTAATCATTTTTTTAAATTTTTTTTTAAATTTTATATTTTTTTAATATTTTTTTTTTTTAAATTTTTTCCGATTATTTTTTTTTTAATCAACGTTTTTTCGGTATTTTAAATTAATTTTTTTTTTTGTTTAACTAAAATAACTGAAATTTTTAACTTTTTTTTATAACCGTAAATTACGAAAATATAATAAATAATAAATACTAATCGCGGTGATTTCAGTAAGCGAATCCAAAATCAAAAAATGAGAAAAAGTAAGAAAAAAAATTAAACAAACCCCCTGTTTTAAGGCTCCACGAAAAATTTTGAAATTCCCAGACTGAAAGCATCGCTCCAACTGACCAATTAATTCTTTCTTTTCTAATTACATTCGTACAATATTTTTAAATACATAATTTCATTCGTTGGTCAATTGCGTTATTATTTTTTTTCACTCTCCCCTTCGAATGTTTTATTTAATTAACGACAAAAAAAACACGCACAGCACAATTTGTATTTTTTTTTTTTAATAAATACGATATGAAGCCAGTTTTGGTTTAGTTTTCTTTAAAAAAGAAATCAGTTTTATTTGGCTAGCTAGCAGGAATGATTTTCTTTCCTCTTCCGATTTCACCCTTGACTAGATTAAAAGGAAAATAAATCTTTGGCATGAATCGGGTAAAAAGAAAGAAAAAAAGGCAGTAGCTGAAGAGATCATTTTCTTTTTGAATCTGTACTACTGAGAAAAAATGCCTGCATAAAGCCTGTTAAAATAAAAAAAATAAAAATTAAAAATCCCTCAACGATTCGTCGGGATTTATTTATAAAGCATATGGCGGGTTTAAAGCTTCTTTTCAAAGAAAAAAGAATTGTCGAATATATTTTTTGGCTGGCTTCAATCGTTTTAGAGTATTATTTAAATTTTATTATTTTATTAACCCTAGAATAATGAAGATCATTGTCGGTAGGTGGGACGTCGCCGTTTTATTGCTTTTTGATGATGGTTCGGAGATCCGAAGTTGCCTCTTGATTGTCGAGGATTGCCTGCAAAAAAAAAAGAATTAATAATAGAATTCAGAACTAAGATTCTCAAAATATTGTTTTGTCAAAACATTTCTCGCCAAAACTAACTCTGAATGGCTTATTTGTAAAACATTAATGGTCAAAAAAATTTTCGGAAAATTTTTAAATAAAAAATTAAAATCTCACCGTGATGTGGCGAATTATTCTGCCAGTGCCTGTCATTTCTCGCATGAAAATCTTTATTATTAGACGTACGAAATTGTTTATTGTTATGATTCCTTCTCGGACTGCTACTTTCGGAATCCTAAAAAATAAAAATTAATTTTTTAATTTTTTTTTAATAATAGTTTTGATCCTACCGACTTATTGGTCTTGGCTTTGCTACTTATTTCCTTAAAGAGCTTAGCTTATGCTTCTAACAAGCTTATCAAGGACACCAATCAACCGAAAGCGCCTTAAAATTTTTCGATTTAACTCACCGAATCGGAAACAGTAAACGGTGACTCAGAATGCTCACTGGAACTTAAACTATGGGACGACAATGAATCGTTTTCGTTATTATTATCATTGCTTGTCACTGGGAAAGTTTTCTCTATCCAAGCTCTGTATTCTATAACGTCGTCGGTTACCCGGACTATTCGACCCAAAATACTGAAATTAAAAAAATTTAAATCAGCCAAATCCTCAAAATATCAAATATTTTGAAGAGCCCCTTTTTAAAATTCTTGAGGCTTCTCTAAATCTTAAATCAAGCTACGAACATTAAAAATTTCCATACCTGTGCTTATTAATATCTAAAAATGTGTTTAAAGGATGCACTGCCTGAACCAAGGTAACGTAAGCATAATCAAATGCTTGTTTGACTTGCAATGCACCGTATGAGCTTTTACCTATATCATTACCGGGTGTTAATGGATCTTCTATACATAAAAATCCGGATCTGTGACCGTCGATCATTGTTTTTTGTACCTAAAACAAAAAAATTTAAAATTAAATCAACTGCCAAAATCTACAAATATTTTTAATAACTAACCTCTTCTTTACTAAGATAACTGCCGCCATCTTTAACGCGTATGCCGCACCTCAAATAATTAAATTTATGTCCATATAATTCCATAAATTCAATTAACAGTACACCTAAATTTACATCTGCACGGAAGGCATCCTGGCGAGGATGTAACTGAAAAACCCAATTTCATGTTTAAAATATTTTTCAACTAAAATCAGCTATAGTTAAAATCGAGCTTACTTGTAAAAATGAAATGGTCATTAATATTAAGCTATAACTGGAAATGCCACCAGTGAACACTTCATTCAAATCTCTTTGTAATAGGAACTGTTTTAATACAAGGACTAATTTGGCCAATACTGGGAATTTTTTCTTAAAATCCTTTATTAACTTAGCACTTTGAACTCCGGATGACATGTTAAAGCTTATATCGACTTTAACATCTGACTCTTTATCTCGAAGTTTAATTATTGGCACCTGAAAAACAAAATAATAATGTTAAATTCAACTTCCAAACACTTTTTTAATTACGTGATTCATCAAACTGAAAAAATATTCCTCTTAATGATAAGTAACAATTTAAATACTTACAGAAGCTTTATCTAAAACTTTTATCGTATGCTGCTCAGCTATTTCATTTTCTAATAATTTTTGTTCTAATTTATACAACGGGGGGCTTGGCCAGCAGCCTATTACAACCAGATCAATATCACTGTAAAGATAAATCAAACCATTAATGACATTTTTCTGCTTTAAACTAAATGTATTTCATGTTATACTAACCTTGTTGGTAAATAAAGCCCAGTACGGAAGCTACCAAACACCTCTACTTTAGCCTCAGGCCATAACTCGTGAATAGCATTCTTTATTTTTTCCACTACTTTTAACCTTAACTCATGTTCGCACCTCCTAGGGCTCATATAATTGTAAAATTCTATAATTTCTTCGTGGAGACTAAAAAATAAACAAGAAAAAAAATGTTACACATACTTAATTGCCTAACCTTAACATCACATGACACTCCCTTTTTTTTAGACATTAAAATATTTTCTCAATTAAAAAAACACAACACTTGAATTTATTTTAAATGAAATTATATTCTCACCCGAGTACTCCTGGTAGGTAAGTCTTCCCGGGTGTTCTCCACGGTGTGCCACCATGCCGTCCGATAAGGATATCGCGATTCACGTTCATACCATACGTACTCGCAATATTTTCTCTAATCCTTTTATGTCCGTTAACAGTAACACCATTTACAATATGATTATTTTTACCACCCCGATTGTTATCATCGTTAGCTTCCAACGGAATGAAATCTAATGATTTCGTATTATTCTGTTCAGATTTATCCATATCCGTAGGCATTGCAGTTGGTTTTAACGATTCCCAAATTCTCAGCCACAATTCCTTTGCTGGACCTTCGTGTTCTGGCTGAAACCAACCAATAGTAGGATCCATCTACCACTCAGATCAAGAGGAAAATTCTGAACCATTTATCCTAAACATAGCACACGAACAATCAATTATTTAATAAATAACATTTGGAAAAACATGCACAACCACTTTCCAAGGAGACATTTTCCACGGGGATTTTTGTCGCCATTTTGAAAATTTCAAAAAGGAAGCCGTTAATTTCCTTTGTTATCAATGCAAAGTGGTTCGGATATTTGCATATTTTTTATCATTTTTTTAAAATAAATATTTCTATTCAATAAAGATATTTCACGTGAAATTCAACCTCTTGTCCTGTCATTTATTTCCTCACCTTATAGTTATTTTCATTCTCGAGCATTACACGTGCTAGTCAACGAAACATTTTAACATCTTTTTAACGCATTCAATCGTGATAAACCAAATAGGTCACATTGATAAGAACGTTCTCCTGTCTTTGATGCTTTTACACTTCCATGTCATGTTAAAACTAGAAGGAAAATAAATCGGTTAAAGGATTTGTGGATCGTGAAGGTTGTGTAAATGAATGAAAACTTACATTAACAGAAAAACTAAACTGTTATTTTACATTTTTTTTTGGTTACAATGACTTCCTTGGGACAAAAAGAAATTACAATAATTCCATTTTTGGCTTTTTAATTTGGACTTTCTAAAAGAGAAATAAAAATTAAATTAATTTGAATTTTTTAATTAAATAATATAGCAAAGAGGTACATTTTTATTTTAAATACGTAACAAAAAAAAATATAATTTTGAAAACGTACTGGATGTAGAAATCAAAGAGATCCAAACCAAAGGAACATTTTTATTCAATTTGAATAGGCCTTACATAAAATTTACCCCTCATCAAAAACACTTTACAACAGATAAATATACAGTAATTACATTACATGAACTTGGTACAAGGAAATGAATTCGTATTGATTGAATTCATTCTCGTTTCAGTCGTCTCAATTCTGAAAATTAAAAAAAATAATTGGTTACTATGAAGATTTTTTGAGAAAACCGTGGTTAAGAAAATTAGGAGAGTTCATTCTAAACTTTCTAACTGTTTTACGACAGTCTTCTCACATTCAGAAATAACTTCTGTCATTTCAGATTTAAATTGCTTGTCAACAACTACTTGAGAGGAATAATTGATTCCTAAAGAATTTTAGTTTGCGAAAAATCTGGCTGACATTTTTTGCAGGGGGCCAAATAATTGAAACAAAATCAAACTCAGAAATTCGCTAAATATGATAAGATTTTTACTAACCGTAGAAAAAAATATATATATGTACAGAAAGTGGATCTGATGATGTCTTTTTTAAACCTCAATCAGCCGCGTTGGCATCATTTGCAAATTTTTGAAGCCTTAGCCTACGAATTTCATCCTGTTCTTTGGATAAAGTTGAACTACCATTAGTATTATCTCCGTTTTGTAATTCCGAACTGGATTCGTTTTGTTTCTTTTTCCTTAGTCTTAATTCTTCTTGTTCCTTTGTTACACTCGAACTCGATTCAGTGCTGTGACTAGGTAAATCTGTTTTAGTAGCGGAATCATTCCCTCTGTTTGAGGTAGAAGCCCCGCTACTTGTGCTGGGGTTACTAGTTTCTTCACTTAACGTCTGTGGGTTTGTTTTTCTTCTCGAACTATTGTAACTGCAAAAAAAAAAAAAAATTAAATAGAACGGAGGAAAAAAATGAGGTTAATTAATTTTATTTTTTTAGGCTTACATATTGGTTGCTGTGACGGTGGTCATATACTGTTGCATAACAGTAACGGACGCATCGAGCAATAATTCGATTTGACGTAGACACTGCAATCGAGCTTCGATATTTTCTCTTGCGTTGCCTTCCATCCTCCTCAGCTCTTCATCTGATAAACCTGTGAAATCTGAAGGAGGCATGGGCGGTGGGGGAACTGAAATTAAAAAAATATTAAGTTTGTGGTTTTGAGGGGAAAAAAATGAATTAAAAAATACTTACACATTCCAAAGAAGGGAGGGGGACAGAAAAAAGGTGGAAAGATGGTCCCGAAGGGTGGCATCTGTGAATTTGGCTGCTGGCGAGAATTAGCATCAGTAGAATTTGTGGGGGTTTCATTCTGAGCGTTCGATGTGCTTGGTGTAGGTCCTGCAGGTGGTTGGCCTCCTAAAAAATTTCAAATTTTAAATGACTTTAATAAATAAGTATTTGTTGAAAGTTAATTCAGAAATAAATTTAAGTTCCTAAAAATTTTGAGGCCGAGAAAAGTTTTCAAAATGGAGCCTCACCTAAAAATGGATGAAGAATTAGACAATGCCAGTTTATTCAAAGACTTGCAGCAACCACAAATTTCTAAATTCAAATATTTTTAAGGGTTTGGCTACGATTATTTAAATATAAAAGCCTAAGGTGCCCCAGAGCTAAGTATTTTTAAAACTATCTATTGGGCCCGTGCCCTGTCTAACCCTTGGGTAAAGCTTAAAATCTTACAAAAGAACTAGACCTTGGGCTAGAGAGCTCTAGCGGTTGCATATTAAAAATTCGGCCGAAGCGAAAAAATTTTTAACCATTGCTTTACTTGTTAGATTGTTTTCAACCGTCTAAGATGTATTTTAAACCTGAAAGAAGCTAAAACCTAGCGCTACGCCGAACTCAGGCTTCAAGCTTCAGTCAGGCTCAAAAAAATTATTATTTCAAGCCCAGCCCGGTCATTTCTTAACCAAATTTTCGCCCATTAAGCACACAAAAATTTTTTTATGTTTATGAACCTTCAGGATCATGCCTGTCCCGTGTAAGGCTTTATTTTGGCCATTGGACTTTTAATTTTCATTTCAGACACGATGCTTTAACTTTCAGTTTAGACATAAATTGCCAAACTGCAGTTTTAAATTTCAAGTTTCACCTCGAAATCAAGATACAGAAAAAACTTCAACTAATTTAACTAAAGTAACCTAAACTTATATGCGAACAATACACTTGTTTCATTACCATCTTGTGCTGGTGGTTGCTGTGGAGGAGCCGCAGCCGCAGCCCCTTGCGGTGGCGGAGCTTGCTGCCAAAACGGAAAATTATTAGGCGCTCCGAACTGTGGGAAAACCTGCTGCGGTTGAGGTGGCGGTACAGGAGGCTGCCCGAAAATAGCACCGTTAAGCCCTTGAAACGGAAAACCAGGAGCAGGTTGCTGAGGTGGCGGTGGAGCTGGACGAGGCGACGGTGAACGAAGAATATTTAAACGGCATGTCGGACACGTTTGTTGACGTTGAAACCAAGATCTCAAACATGACGTGTGGAAAATGTGATTACACGGCAATTTCTTCGATGCTGAAACCAAACACGATCCAATTATTTCAAGTTTTCCAAATACTTTTCCTAAAAAAAGTTAAGAGCTCTTACCTGTGGTCATTTCCTCCCTGCAAATAATACAAACATTGTCAGCAGCTGCAAGTTCCTCAGCAGTTGCGTCCGGATATAGTGTATTCATATTTTGAATGGCTCGTCTTGATAGTATCACATCGTTATAGGCTTGTTTGAATTTTCTGCAATAAAAAATATTAAAAATTTGAAAAAATTTGAAAACTAAATTTAAGGCGTTTACAATTAATGTTAGGCTTACCTCATTGTGTAATACATAGGTCTGAATGCAAATAATGGAAGGGTGTAAAGGCGTATCATAATAGCAACAAAAGTTACATACAAACAAACCTTTATAAAACCTAAAAAATAATAAATAATTTTCATTAAAAAGTCAACACTTCTCAAATTTTATCAGTTTTTAATTTGAAGTCAAGGCTTCAACATTACAAAAAAAACCCTGGCAATAAAATTAATGGTGAGTAATATTTTTTTGTGAAAACTTACCCATGACTAGTTCAGTGTAAAGAAGAAAAACTGTTTTATTTTCCCAAGGATTTTCACTGTTAAGATCAACTGTATGCAGAGCATATTTAATAGCAATATTAAATATGATTGTAGCTAGGATGGCATATTCAAATCCAAAAACAAGTTGAACTGAAGCACCTTTTGTTATTGTAGACTGATAGGCATGACTGATAAAAGTTAAATCTAAAGCTCCGAGTAGAATTAATAATGCTAAAATTTGCAAAAATTTAAATTAGCTTTTTTAATATTTTTAACCAGAAAAACAAAATATTTTTTAAAAACTTACACAATACTCGAACGTGAAACAACCATGAAATTACTGGACTTCTTTCCATCTGAAAAAAAAATTTCATTTCAATTGTCTTGCGATATTAGATAACAGATAATATTAGTTCATTACTTACAAAGTCAACTCTATCTTCCGCTAACCAATGGAATGATTTAAGAAAAAGTAAAACTGTGAACAGTGCTACAAACTTAGGACTAAAATCATCTCTAAAAACAGTAAAAGCTAAACAGGTCTCCGTAACTGCATACCATGACCTTTCCATGAGATGTTCAAACTCAGCAGCTCTTAATTCACCAAAAAATACTTTTCTCATTAGTTTTCCCATTAAGAAAACCAATATGAATGCTTGTATGTATATCACCTGAAAAATAATAAAATGAGTTTAGCAATGCTCAACATGTTTTTTTAAAGTGAAACAGACTACGCAATAGAATTTCCAAAAAACCCAAATTGAAAATGATCAATTCTTATACTTAAAATTTATTATCAAATTTTTTATGGTTTTGAAGAGAATCTGGAGGAGTGCCAAAGGCTGGTTTTTAAATGCTGAATGTTTTTAAGGGCGTATGACTCAAGCTCTTAAACAACTGCCTTTAATATATAGTTAACCACTCCTGATTTTCTTACAATGGCAATCTACAAATCCCAAATCACTTAGAATTCTTCAATGACTAGTAAAGCATATTTCTGCTAGTTTATCTTCATAAAAAGGAAATGTTACATTTGAATATTTGCAAGTTTTAAAAGCTTCTAATTAGTAATACAACAACGGTGAGAATATATTAATGAGAAATTAAATTTTCAAAATGAAGGCACTAACACATGATGTCGTGGTTTTTTCACATAGTTTCAACCTATCTAATTTATACCTTTATTTTATTTATGTTAGTATCATTTTACATAACCAAAAACACTTGCTTAAAGTTATTTTGAAGCCTAACTTATGTTTATTTTGCAAGTACCACGTATATTAATCGCGGAGGTAGAAACGTATACGTGATTGGTTACCAAATTGATTTTACGTTAATAAAAAGCTATTGTAGCCTAAACAGCACATTTAATTGATTAAAAAGGGGTCTTTTGCAATTTCCATTGGCGTTAAAACGACTGAATATGTGTTAAATATCCTAAAATAATACTTACAGCCATACTTGGGTTCGATTTTGTAATGTACACAACAGATGGGTAAAATTGTTTTTTATGGTAATATGCATTGCCAATTACAACAGTCGTCAATGCCAAACTTATAAATGTTATCCCTAACGCCCTCATCTTTTAATATTTACAGCCGAGAGGCTGACGAGAAAAATAATAACACTAAAAATTTTAAACCCAATCTCTTGTAATCTTTCTCCTTTAAATTTCATCGACTGTGCTGCACTCTGTAAACTGACGTGTACAATTAAACTAATTCCTTTGTGAGATTTCACCGCCATCTTTGACATATTGGCGCCGGATTTCCCTGCACATGTAAATTGTCTTTTGTTTGTTTTTTTTTGCAGGTCGTGACAAATCTTGAAAACAATATTTTTTATAAATGGACATTTACTGCAATGAATCGATGCCTAGCTCTCCGGAATTGGAAAGAAAGAGGATTAAATACTCAAATGATTCGTATATGAATCATAACAATAGCAATATTAAAAAGAAGGAATATACAAACCCGAGCGAATTACTTTGTTATTTGCAGTTATTAGGTATGTTTTGTGCGTGTGTTTATTCTTATACGCAAAATGAAATGTGTGTTTATTCGCAGAAACTCATCCGGTAATTAGGGAATTTTTAAATTACGATTGCTGCTACAGGCTAGCCGATAAATACTTAATCGCAATGGTGTTCATCTATTTTAAACGGGCTGGATTACAAATCAGTGATTATACGTTCTTAAATTTCTTCGCAGCGTTGTAAGTATTCCCAATTTATAGATGTTTTAATAAAATGACAATATTAATCATTAGAATAATGCATTTCTAAACAGATGCATAGCTCATTCGATGGAAGAAGAGGACGAGGAACTATGTGCTGAGATTTATCCTTGGGCGTTAGGTACAAAACATTTAAAAGAATTAGTACCGCAGTTATTGGACATT
Source organism: Liposcelis brunnea (assembly GCA_023512825.1). Lineage (NCBI taxonomy): Eukaryota > Metazoa > Arthropoda > Insecta > Psocodea > Liposcelididae > Liposcelis > Liposcelis brunnea. Next base: position 3,050,501 of record CM042073.1, on the reverse strand, counting down.
AAAATGCATTTATGGCAGGCAATGGATCATCGTGCAGTTGTAAGTCATCATGCCTGCCAGCAAGTCATTTCGATTTTTCCATTTCACTCAATATGGAAGAGACAGAGAACAATGGTTCACGGCGGAGCACCAAGAGAATATATTAGAAACATTCCTCCTCCCTCGGATTATGATCCTCGTTACGATCAACTTACTAATACATGTGCGAAATGCAGGAAAGTACAAAGAACACTTTTTGATCGATAAAGTTTTTTTACAAACTGTAAATATACTCCTCAGGATTTAGATGAATAAGAAAAAACGCAAGGATCAATTTAATGCCAGTTATTTTTATTTATTTATTTTTAATTACAAAATAAATTAAAATTTAAAGTATGTTGGTTTTCGTGCAAAATGACAACAGCACGATATTGTAGAATTGAGATCTTGAACGAGTTATCAACAAAATAACAATATGGAAATCAGTGAATTTATCGTATTCTCTTTTTTTTGGTATGACATATGATGTCGACAATTTAAAATTAAAAAGTTTTAAATTTTTTTAAAAATTATTTAACACCCATTTGAAAAAAAAAATTCGCATTGCGTAGGATTTGATCAGATAATCAAACGAGCTTATAATTTAATTTAAAAAAAGAGAAGTTATGCTAAAATTAACAAATTTGGCTACTCCTAACAAGGAGTATAAATATATAATCCTTAGCCCAGCAGCTATACAATTAGAAACGGTGGGATTTAACGTCCAATTTTAAAAAAATTGTCATGGATTAAAAAATTTTAAAAATTTTATCGATTTTTTAAATTTGATGCGCTAAGATTCCACAAAAGAGTAGCAATGCATTTTTCTTGCATTTTGAAAAAAAATGTATGGGTGTTTATTAAAAGAGTTTGTAAATAATTGCACCGCTTTTTTCATTAACCTTTCCATCTCCAATGATCTTGAAAAATAATTTTCTTGATACGATATTTTTGTTAGAATTTATAATTCTAACTAGAGTGTGAATTTTTTTGTAATTATTTTTGCAAGGATTAATATCTAAGAAAAGAATATTATTTCAGCAAAAGTCAGCGTCTTGGTTAGAAAGAAAAATATTTTAAAGGACAGGGCAGTGCTGCCCCAGTATCAAAAAACGTTCATGTTGTATTTCAAAATGTTAAATAAAAAATTCAATTTTAACAGTTTCATAGATATTTACCCTTGCAAATACATAATTTAAGAAAACTTTTACAGTGCCAATCCGTGGCAAAAATTCTCACTTTACAAACTAGATGGCAAAACGGTCAACATATGCATTTCTTTTTAAAACAACTGATTTTTCATTTATTATAACTTAGAAAATAGGAGTCTTATACCATAAAGCCTTGTGCATTTTTATATTGAATTTAAAAATGTACGGAACGCTCATTACAAAAATTTTTCGACTTTGGAAACGTAATCTTGAAAAAATATAATTAATCAACACGAACTGATTATTTCTTTTTTTTATCTTTTTCTTTTTTTTTTCTTCTCTGACCATTTACAACAAACATAGTTTTCAATTCAACAACAGCAAAAAAAATTTTTTCCTTAATTATTTATTTACAAGGCACTTTGATTCCAATAAGCTGAAAACTAATATAATTTTTTAAAATTATTTAATAAAATGGAATGAGAATCGGAAAAAACATCTTCGCTAAATTTTTTTTTTTAAACATCGATTCTCAGTCCAGATTATTTTACATTTTATGGATTCACCGTAATAAGTGATTACAACCGTGATTGTTTAAAAATATATTACAACGGAAGAGAACGAATAATTGGGACTTGAAAAATTATAAATCAATATATCCGATCATTTTGAGTTTGGTTCATCTTAGACGGAGGGGGAAAAATTCCGAAACCGAATGGAATCGAAATGATCGATAAAATTGACTAGACCAAACTTAACTTAATAAATCGCATCAAAATAAAAACGTCGCATTTTTTGTTTTGTAATGATGATAAATAAACCGGTATGAGATCATCTCCTTTAAAAAATATCTGCACCTTAAAAGCACTTAATGAAAATTTTATTTTAAAAAAATGCGGTCCTTTTTATTTTAAGCAATATTAAAATGATCAGCGATATTAATAATAATTTTTCTTTTTTTGAAAGAAAAATAAGATCCACTCATCACAAAGAATTTTTTTATATCTTACACATTGTGGTTTTTTTTCTCTTTTTAATCAACTGTACAAAAAAAAAAGACATGTTAAAAAATGTCATAACCTTTCTTTGGGTTTTTTTCAATCACTAAACTTAAAACTCTACATTCAGTCCATCAAACATAGTTTCTTTGGATTTTTTTCAATATTTATTTAATTTAAATTGAGGAATTATAAATGTCCGACTCAATCGTCTTCTTTTTTCTCCGGTTTGAGGTCGACCATTGCGTGTAACTCCTCAGGACTATACCTGTAATGAGAAAAGTAAAATGAGAATTAATTTAAGATATCAGAATGGGTTAAACAAGTGAAAATTAGAAGAAACCGATGTGAATATTTTTTATAGAGTTCTCAACTTTTTTCTCTAACTAGTCTCTTGATCTTTGGCAAAGCTCGGCAGTGACGGATTTACCACTAGGCAAATGCCTTGGGGCCACAGATGAGAGTGGTATTGACTATACAAAATGCATTAGTTAGGAAGCAGAGCTGCACCTACGATTTTGCGTAGGGACCAGAGGCAAGTAAATCCGCCACTGATGTATTTGTGTTTCCACTCTCAATATTTTCGATTCAGAAAAAAGTGTCTTAACAATAATAAATTTAAAAGCTTTGAAACTTACCCTAAGAGGCTCTGTAGATCACAGACATATCGGTAGACATATCGTTTGCCAGCAGTCTTATGAATTATATTTTTATCATAATAATACCGGAGCCCTCGGCTCAATTTTTCATAGTTCATTTTAGGTTTGTTCTTTCGGATACCCCACCGCCTAGCTACTTCATCCGGATCGGTTAACTTAAATTCCCAGCCGTCGCCCGTCCACGATATGAAACCCTGACACGTTTTGTCAGTCAGCAATTCCAATAGGAATTGCCATAGTTGAATCGGCCCGGAACCGGTAAAACAAGGTCCACCTCCTGAATAACCCGCGATCATGGCTGACTGAAGAAAAGGCTTCGTTTCCCCGTTTTGGAAGTCCCGTTGATAACTCATTAGGAACGCCGGATGCGAGTCCTGACCGTTCCAATGTTCACCGTTAACACTGTTTGGAACTGTTTGGAACGGACCGTTTTCTAATGGAGAACTATATGCTTCGCTATAAGGATCGTGATGAGGATACCGCACTGAAATAAGAAAAAAAAAAACATTTTATGAGTTGCATTAAAAATTACGTAAAGGAATAAATTGATTTTTAATATCTTTTGTGGCTATTAGGCATAAAGTGGTGATTTTTCAATAAGGAAATCTAAGATTATCAGAATCGCATTAAACAATGATCTAAGAATCTTCGTTTTATTTAAAAGTTATTATAATACAAGAGTGGGTGGGACCTACAAAGATGTGGCCAAAGGTGAGGCTAATTTTTTTAGCTACCTCAGAAAAAAGAAAAACTCTTTAAGTAGCACAATTGTTTTCAAAAAATGGTTTGCATTTATCCGCCTCAGACTTTCAGACAGACAGACCGATATTTCAGTATCTCTTTAATTTGTGGAATTGTCGATAGTCAGCGCTCACGTCAAAGACTATAGCAGGCAAAAGCGCAGAATGTAACCTAGCTCCTTCTCTGTAGGATTTTTTTCGACTTAGCTTATGTATTTTTCAAAGACAAAAGATCCCTTTCAGATCTGGCTGGAGTAAGCCATGACTTTGAATTGCGCCTCACCTTGTTTAAACATCCTTCAATAACCTATCATACCTTTCACATAGGTAAATTTTAACTTTGGTAGCATCAAACAACCCATTACGGAGCTAATGTTATTTCTTTTAAAATTATAGCAATAATAAAGTAATTTTATTAAACCACAAGAGGTTAAGCTTTGAATTAAACGAAACATTTCTGAGAACCAGATGGCATGCAGAATTTGAATTTTCTACTATCTCGAGGAATAATCAGGTGCTCGGGTTTTTAATAAGGGCGGCAAATTAATTTTTTAACGATTCAAAAATATACAATCGTACTTTATTTTAGAGCTAAACATTTGTTTTATTCGCTCAAAATGTTTGAAGAGACTTTTTAAAGCATGACTTTTAACCAAAAAAGGTTCTGAAAAGTTTTCAAGAGGTTGCAGCCGTGCTAAGAAAATTTTTCGGAGCTTTTTAAAAGGTTAGGCACTATATTCAAAAATAAAGCACTGCTAAAAGTTTTACACTGTAAACAAGAGTCTAAACAGTCTCCTGATTTTTAGGAAGCCACTGAAAAATTTTTAACATTTTGTTTTAAATGAGATTTCATAGTAGGTCTTGCTTGAAAAACTTTTGAACACGTTTGGACCAAAGATTCTCTAAAAATATGAAAAAGTGTCAGCTAAACTTGGTCTAATTCATCAACGCGCTTCTTAGACAAAGCAAGAAACCCGTAAAATATTATAAAAAAATTTTTTGGCTGAATCTGGTTCCAATTACGACACTGATAGTTTAATTTTGCATCAGCTTTTCTTATTGGAGAAGAATTTTTTAAAGGCTTAATTTTTAATAATTAAAAAACCTTAGAGTGCTGTTGTCATTACAAATGTTCCAGCTTTTTCTAAAGAAAATTATGAATGATATACACACTAGCGACCCTAGCGACCCTAGCGACCCTAGCGACAAAGTTTTATGTCTGCTTTATTCCTGCATATATTATAGAATTAAAAGATCTTTGAGTATTCACATCACTAGATGAGTAATTCGGATCTTACCCAAAAACCCTCTGCTTTTTTCGTGACAAAAGGTTTCAGGTTTTAGCTTATAGAAAATAAAGTCGGCTTATTCAAAATTTCCAACGCTTTCTACTGCGATATCTTTAGGCTTAAAACGGTTTTCCGAATAGAAGACGGCGAACGAGGTACGACGTCATTACCGATTCAAATCTGCTTTCCGCGGTAAAAAAATTTTCGTCGATTTCTTTTATGAATTTTTACAAATTTAAATTTTTTAATGCGACTTTTCCACATTTATCGACATTATTAAGAGCACACAGTGTGACGAATTGCGATTCTAGCCGGTCAAAAATCGAAAAATGAAGGTCGTTAATTTGGTTCTAAATCGGTCCAGAGTTGTTCACAGATACATATACTGATCATTAATGCCCATCCCTGATCTCTTTGCACCCCAAGTTTTCGGTGACCTGTCTGCACAGTGTAAAGTACAATCAGTTGACGGCTGTATTCGGTTGTGGTTAAAGCTGAGACGGACTGTTTCATATATTTTTTCGTTAACATGCTTTAAAACAATGCAAACTACGAAATAATTTTTTTTGTCTGTCGTGGTTGCATCGCTACAGCCGTTTAAAGATGAGCATTAATGGTGCCATATATTTAATGTTTTTTAATGGTTCTCATTGGTTCTCTAAAATTTATACATAATTTTGTTCTCTTGACCATAGCGAAACTGTGCTCAAAGTTTCATTTGCCAAAACTTTTGCCAACATGCTGAAAATTTGAAGACGGAATCCCGAAATTTTTGATGCAGAAGCCGCCATATTGGATCCGCCATTTTAAATTTTAAAATTTAAATTTTAACAGCCATTTTAAATTTTAACAGCCCCAGTTTTTTTTTACGACGCACTTACCTCAACCGTCCTTTACATCAAACATTTCAAAAACACTAAACTTAACTTTTCTTTAAACAAAAAATAATCCTCACCTCTCGAAACATTTTTCGCATAATGCGGGGAATATTTATTTTCCAATAACGTCTGTTGAGAATAAAACTCTGGAGAATTTTCTACATAATGAGCCGCGTGATGACTCGGATCTAACCCATGGTAATCAGAATCTTGTTCGTAATGAGGAAAATTAACCGGAGGTGGATCGTCGGGAGGCGGAGGCCCCGTCTGACCGTGGACTCCCGATAGATCCCCGTTTCCCATTTGGTGCATGGTGTCCGTTATCTGCCCGTACGAGCCATCCTTGTGGAGGTAGCCTTGAACCCTTAACGGATGAACGAAACCGTTCGAAGGTGGAGGCGAGACTTCGTCCCTTCTATCCGTCTCTGGACTTCTTATATGTGAGTTATATCCTCCTGGAAAAGACAAAACAATCAATCATTAATACCGAGAGAAAGTATAACTTAACAAAAAAAAAAAAAAAATAGACGGCTATGAATAATCTTTAATAAAACGAAGAAGAATGGACAAAGAGGAACCACAGTTCCAGTTAATTACACTCCAGTAACACCCGTGTCGCCGCGCACGACATTCTCTTGTTATTCAATCATTATTGCCAATCATTTCATTAACGGTACACACCCCCTTAACTTCATTCAGTTAGTTTAAAAAAAAAAAAGGAAATCTCGCAGTCTTGCTAACCGAACCGAGGAAAAAAATCAATAGAAAAAGATCAACCGTAATTAGTTAAAAAATAGCAGAAATCTTTTTTAAGGAATAAGATGGATGATGATAAACCTTGGGGAGAAGTGTTTTAGAATATTAAGTCACGTAGAATGTTTCATGCTAGATTGCTATTCAATTTATTATATTGAAAATGTGAAATGAAAAATAATACTATGCAATGCCCGCGGCTCATGCCGATTGCTATTTGCATCTGATATAACCTTATTTTTATGATCTTCCACAGACAATGATGTTACACGGTCGCCAACACGAAGATACTTTTAAGATATTTAATTTAGGTCATAAAATATTGTAATAGGCTTTTGGAATAAGAATGATGATCTTTTAAGAGTTCGTCTTCAGGTGAAAATCAAGTTATTGCACTTTCTTCGAGAATGATATTAGTCAAGTTCAGTGGCGGACTGGGAGATTCTTGCTGGTTATAGCTAACTCGAGCTGAGTGAAGAGATGTTAGAATCGTGTGAAATTGACGGGGTTGGCAGAGAATAAGATTAGAGGCAAAGCTAGAAATCAGTTCGATAGAGCTTAAGGCCTAAGCTCAAGCCTGTTATTGCAGGTAGTGTCCTGACATCGAGCTTAAAAAGTTATCAGCATGTCTGTGAGAGACCTTAGCTTTCTTCAACAAACCGGATCATCCAATCTGGCTACAAGGCGTCAGAGGACTCTAAAATGGTGCGAACAAAGCAGCCGACGTTTATCTTATTACATGTAACAATCCTTAGCAGCCATTTTGGTTTCCTCTGACGCCTTGTTGTTAGATTGAACGGTCCGGCTTGTTATGAAGAAGGCTATGGCGAGGCATTTACTTTCTTTCAACTTGCACACTAGTATAGGCTTCATCTTGAGTACGAAGTACTCCCTAAATAATTTGATAAGAGGACTAAAAAGAATTTCAGTCACAGATTTTCTAGTTCTAGGATTTATGCTACATTTTCTCGACTATCATAATCATGTCTGAGAGTTTGTCAGTACGAGCAACATTTTGACTAAAAAACTGGCAAAGCCTGACACAGGAGCGTTGGTAGATCACATAACCGGTGGTACTACGGCATGAGATGCAAATGTTGAGATTGTAGAAGTATTTGTTCAGAAGTGGTTGAAAGTACAGGTTAAAGAAGAAGAACAACCTGAAATGAAGGAGACACCTATAGCAACCGTATTTGCACAAAAAGTGGCCTATATTTGCAGCTGCTGATGGAACGCAGATAAAAGGTTTGCAGACCTATTCCTCAGATCCGCTGATGCAAATTTACCATTGTCATTTCCGATTGGCGGGCTAAGGGGTCCAGAATATAACCGACAGAAGTAAGAGACTGTAAGGCGGTTACGAAAAATTCAGCTAATGGCGGCGCAATCGGTCATTCATTAATTGCTCCTAAAGGAAAAAACCATTGCAAAAATTTATGACGAGAGTCACAACAAACTGCATGCAATCGAGCAGAGGTCACTTTGTTGAATGTTGAGGTCCAATGATTTAAGCAACAACAAGATGACATTTATACAAAATACTGATATTACCAATGGGTCACCTGCAATCCCCGTTAATAATCGATGGATAGCACGGCTGCTGACCTTGCAAACATAGAAGTTCAAAAATAAACAAATGCAGCATAGCGTCGATTTAATTTAATAATAATCTATAAGCTATGAGAACTAACAAAGAATTAAAGTGTTCGCCTAGCTAGTCTTTCAGTTTTTCAACAAAGTTGATTCTTTTCTCTGTCTAAACAGGAGCACTGTCGCAAGGTAATTACCAAGACTTAGTGTTTTCTCAATTTCCTTTAAGGTTAAAAGTTACAGAAATCTAAAAACTTTTCTGTAGGTGTAGATGCATTCAAGATTCCAAATAGCTTAATCAGCGTATAGGAATCAGTGCTTTTATGTCTTGAACTGCAATTGAACATAGCTCTCATCGTCTTGATGGATTCTTTCCTTCTTCTTCTTTAAATGCCCGCTCCTAGTCGGAGATTGGCGATCATCATGGCGATCCTAACTTTGGAGGCTGCCAAACGAAAAAAGGATACCAGTCGGCCGTACCAGTCTCTTAGATTCTTGAGCCAGGATCAAAAATCCTGGTTCAAGGCGACTCAGCTTAGAATTCTTGGATAAATACTATTTGTCGTGAAATAATTCCTAACCTAAACCTTCCAAAATCAGGTTAATTTTTCCATCATCGTACTTGCTAGACAGATTCTTATTCCTTATGCTTAAAATTCTTGTAGCCAATGGAAAATTGATAAGTTTTGTAATGTCACTGAACTGTGTTTTTTATTCTAATGAGAATCATACATCAAAAACGATTTTTTTTCCTCAATCAAACAACATGATTCAATTTCTCTATTAATTTTTTGTCTTCACTTTAATAAAAAGGTTTACCCATCTCTTGCACCGTAAGATGGGAAACAAAACAAAAAAGACAATTTTTTCGAGTCCAGTTCATAAATGTTTTGTTTACATCGTCAACAATACAGTCGTACTTGTTTAAACAAACATCCGTCCGTCCGCCCCATTCCCTTTTTTTCGGTTCATTCATTCTTATCCATTCAACCTGATTCAACCATCCTTTGTTTCACCAAGCTCCACATACATCTCCCAATCGGAAAACTAAAACACCGTCCGACATTTTCTCTTTTAAATAATAAAAACAAAAAAAAAATTAAACAAAAAGAGCAAGCTCACCGATGAGGTCAGACCGTAAGAAACAATAGAAACTTGGAATACATAAATTAACAAATGAACGATGAGGTCATGGATTGTGTCAAGTGCTTGTCCACCGTTTTGAACGCTGTGGGGGGAAAAGGGGAGAAAACAAAGAACAAAGAAAAAACATTAAAGTTAATTAAATGTAAAACAAGTTTTGAGAAAACTAAAAGCAGAATAATGTTGTAGCTGGCCGTGCGGTGGTGGGGACGGGAGGGCTTCATTAGCATTAAAACACTTGGACCATGACGAGAGACCATTTTATCGACAATGTGATAACCCACAACATGGCCAATCATAACAAGGAACCGACATTTTACTTTTTCTTTTTTTTTGTTGGAAAGAAAATGAATTGAGGAAAAAACATTTATTTTATAATGGGATTTTGGTGTGAAGCGAAATTACTTTTTCGAGATAGTAGAGCAAATTATATAATTTTCCAAGTTGGTGCTGATTGAATCAACAGAAAATAGTTGATCAGTAAAAATACAAAGCTCCAGACAAAATTTGGTTTTCCCAGTGTATTCTCCAACAGGTATGTCCATACTCATTTCGTGTTTTTCTCGACGCACTTTTCCCCTAGTGCTCTCTTTATGATTTTTAATTAAACGAAAAAAGTTAAGTGTCGCGTTTTTAAACAGGACATGGGAAATTCCTATTAAAATTGTTGATATATGCTAAGGTTCATGTGTATAATTCTTTTTGGGTTTTTGTCTGTCTGTCAGTTTGACACGCTAGCTGACTCGTAAACGGTAAAACATAAAGATTGATAACTACTTAATTACTCTGGTTGGTGAGAACAGGCGATACTGAAAAGAAGCGTTTATGATATAATAAGTATAAGCGTTCGCCGTGTATATTTATTAAAATATGTTAATCATTTTTATTTCGTACAACTTGGACAAAACATAAATATTCGGAATAGTAATAAAATACACCATGCTTGAAATGATGAAAATTTAAAAAATTTTTTTTAATAGAAATTAATTTTTCACACAACACGCCTACCTATTACTTAGGATAATTTTTCTTTTTTTTGGGATGTGCAGCAAGCAGTGTGGAAAGTATGGAAATGAACAACGATTTGCTGTAATTTTGTTTATTACCCGAACACGCCGGTGTAATTAGATTGGTCAAAGTTTGTTGAGGAGAAAAAGAAATCAAAGTTATAAAAATGGATAAGAAATTGAATGCGAATTGACAGTTGACACCTGTTGGAGTTCTGCACGGGCAGAGGCAGATTGTGGTCCAAGATTTGGGAAGGAAATTTGGAAATTTTATATATTTTTTAAACCCAGTACGGGCCAGCAAAAATTGAATATAGACTAATGAAAAAAGGAACTTTAGGCAGCAAATCAAAGTCCAAGTTAACCTTTTGAAAACTGGAATAATTCAATCAAGAATTTCTCCGCTAGACAGATTATTTTATGAAAATGATTTTAAGAAAATGGCCGTGCGCATTTTGCAAATTTTATATTACAGACCCGAGCAACTAAAATACATTTAAATAATGCCCATAATATTTAGGTTGAAACCCTTTGATTCGACAATTTGAATGATTTTCAAGAATGGGAAAAAAAAGGAAGAGGAGAAAACATTCACTTTTTTTCTAAAATTAATACCCAGGGAAAGAAGTACCATCGTTAGGAGTATCAATTCCATGTAAGGTTGAGGCTGGATGACAAAAAAACCCCCTAAAGAAGTCCGAATCCAAAAAAAAGGGGTCGTGCAAATCCAATAAAATTTGTATGGAGTCATTAACTAAGAAACACATTCCGTCGCCGTAGGGTTAAACGAGGGAGCTTTTAGGGAGTAGACACTTCGATGGGTCGTCTGCTACATGGGGGTACGCCATTTTGAAAACTGTAAGCTGCCATGATCTCGAATTTGACGGCCGCCATTCTCGAATTGAAAAGCGAAAATCGGGATTGGCAGATGATCATGGCAGCTTCCAGTTTTCAAAATGGCGTACCCCTGTGTAGCAGACGACTTATCGAAGTGCCCACTCCCTACTAAGCTCCCCAGGTTAAACTTACAAGAAATATTTCTGGTAATATGCGGGCCTTTGTGGTGTCATCAAAACTTTATTGGAAACAGAGGCCGGGGATAAAGAAATTTTTCTCATGCAAAACCATCTCGTTAAATACTAAAGGCAGCAAGTATTCTCGCCCAAAGCTTCATTGTCCAACTATGTGGCTTTGGACATGGTCGAAAGATTTGTCGGATACTCATCTATCAATAAAAGACTGCTGCCAGTCCAATTTAGAAGCAAATTAATCCCAGCTTTCATTCTTTTTTTCCTCTTTCTAAAAAAAATTCCATCATTCTTTTTCTTTTCTTTTCCTTAATCCTCGAATTCATCGAAACCGTTTAAAAGAACCCTCCTACACCTTCCCAAACAATACATCCATTTTGTAAGCAATAATTCGTCTGTTTGGTCAGCGGAAGTTAACGCCCCAAATGATTCAGCACCCTAATCCTAAATCGTTCACGTAATTTTTATTTTTCAAGGTTCAACGCAACAGATGAAAAAGAAAAAAAAAAAAAAGCAAGCCGATTTGATTATTTCAAGGTCAGTTTTAGATAAGTATGACGAACAAATATTATATGGCCGTAATGGAGGACTGTAACATGGAGGGAGTACATGATAGGGAAAAAAAAACATAAAGAACCATTGCCAGTGTATGTACACAATACCATCACACGAAAAAAAAAAGAATATCTAAAGGTATAAAATTAACATAACAATGAAAAAAGTAAATCTGTTAGTGAATGGTCCATGGCTTGGAAGGCGGGGACTTATATCGACCAATCGGGTTTTCTCTTCGCGATACGCAAGACTTGAGACAGATATACTTTATTGTTCTGCCACTTGTTCCCGATGCCATGACATGACAAATGACAATCAATCTTTGTTTAATTTACACTGAAACGCAATTATTGTGCATGTCTAATTTTTTTGATATTAAAAAAAAAAATAAAACGACAAAATATAAATAGAAGGTAATTTTTCTAAGAATCGGTTATTTGTTTAATTCCAACAGATATGATCTTTCCTTATGATTTCATCATTTGATTCGCGAAGCGTGGAAAAGGGAAATGAATTGGAATATTGTTGAAGTTTGAGGTAAATAATTTGGGGGGAAAAAAATTGTTGCACTTTCCTCCTTTATAAACTACTAGTTGTAGCATTTTTTAATTTTACAATTACGGAAATTCTCAAAAGTCTAGTAATTGATTTGATGCGACTAATAAAGAATTAAGGTACTGCTATTTTTAAAAGTTGGCAGTGCATACAGACTGTTTTACTTACATTTTTTGTTTGATTTATTCTTGGAGCTTTTGGTTTATGGAACAAAAGAATTAAATCAATTTTGGTTTAAGTCTTTCATTTGCCACTTAATACATTTTTTGATGTATCAGAATCGAATTTAACTCAGGCTTAATGTCTTAAAAATCCAATAAAGGAAGAGGTAGTGCCAAAGAAAAAAACAGTGAAAAATTTAGCAGAAAATTTTGCTGAAGATCTTTGTTGCATGCGCAAAAGCTGCGGCAAGTTTCAGAGATATTTTGACTTTGCTCCAGGCCAAGCATTGAAAGTAAGGCTGGATAATCTAATTTTGGGTCTGCCAGCTGAATGTGCTCACGTGTACCAAGCGCTATTCTTGGGCTAGAAATAAACTTTTTCACCGGATCACTTTGTTAAGCCCTGAAAAAGTTTCTGCGAAGTTTCTTAATATTGAAGATCTTTAAATATTGTACCTTCATTTTCAGTGATATTCTGCTTTTTCTTCCTAAGGTATCGCAAAATCTAACGGTGGCTCCAAGACAAGACTATACGAGAAATGACCATTTCTTGTTCTTGTCTTGCATGATTTTTTGATTTGAGAGTCTTGTCTTGCCTGATCTTGCATTAGCAGTGTTGCTTCGGTTTGTCTCGCACCTGCTCTAATCTTGTCTTGCATCTCTCGCAGCCATTTTTACCACTGTCTTCTTGTTTTCGTACTGCTTCTTATTGCTAAAGTTCTTGTCTTGTCTTCTTGCATCACTAGCAAAACCTTTAAATTTTTTTAAACCGCTCTCTTATTACCTTGTTTATAGCTTTCCATTGCTGAAACCTACAACAACGACAATCGTTCTACTTGAAGAAAAAATAGAGTGCCGTCATATCCTCAATAAAGCGCTTCGTTATTACTTAGTTTTTAAAAAATTCTACAAACCTGCACGCAAAAAACTTGTTTCTTTTACATCTTAGGACTTCCAAGCAATCTATCTGTTCGCCAAGACTCCTAGCATGGTCAAGTTCATGATCACCCAACCAGAACAGGGAAAAAAGATTACTCGGATCTCACAATAGAACTGGCATGAAGATGTAGATAAGACTTACAAACAATATCACAACCTGTATTCAACTATAACTGGATCAATTTAAGCCCTTTAAACATTATCCACAATTTAGGCGAAACAAACTAAAATGAAATGTCGTTAAGTTCGCTGACGGGCACTTCAACCATTTGAATGTAAAATGTCATTGGATAAGACATGACAATAGACCGAGATGTAGCGACCGCCCATATTAACAATCATTCTTTTGAAATAGTCATCTACAATCTCATATAGCTGACTATCAAACTACTGCAGGCGATCCCCTGTTGCTACTTAACCCCTTTTAAAAAAAACCAAACGACCTTGAAACCTGTATAAAAAGTGAAAGCATCGACAAATATTATAATTAATATAAAACAACGGTACATCCACGGATGAAGATTGCGGAAATGAGTGATCAACGTAGCGTTCCCGACCGGAAGGAAATACGGAGAGACGGCTGCGTCCTTCAAAGGTTCTGAGCCGAATGAAACGAATTTTCACATTTTCTCAGGATATCATTGTCCTTTAGTCTCGTACACTGATTAACAAAAAACAAACAGGAAGATGTGGTTTGTCGAGATTATACAGAAGCCTAAACGACCACGTGCTAAATTTAAATAATATACGCATTTCGCTTATTATTAAAAAATTTTTTCTTTACAACATGATGGACGTAAAAATTCGATTGATAAAAAAAAAGGTGTTGGTATCAGCTGTTGATAGTTAGCTCGCGCCATTGGCAGCAGGTGTCTAATGAAATTTTTTTATTCCAAGAGTTATACCAGCGTTGCCAAATCGCTTTTGAATTATCAGGCTCAAAAATTTCTCTAACTCTTCTTGCATATGCCGAGATAGGTAAAGATGAGGCACTTAACATAAATTCAGAAGACGAAAACATTTTTTGAAGGGCAAGTCATCGAAGGGCTAAGAGAGAGAGATAGGAAGATTAAAAATTTTATATAATGGCAGTGGCACATGTTACAAAACCGAAAAACAAGGGTTGCTTATACAACTACGCTACCCATCTGGTACACACCGTCTTAATGTCTGTCTGCCTTGTCTTCTGCTTCCAGCTGTACTTAATATTAGAGGAATTTGACTAATGTAATCATTTTCTGTTTCTTATTTCGTTTACCCCAGTAATATACTTTAAGGTAATCGCGTGCCCGAGTTATTTTTTTGTCCATCATCCGGTTAGCCAGGAAATTAAAATCGGTCGAGAGATCAACTCAAAAAAATAATCAATCGGATGTTTATATAAGTACGAAGACCTGACTCAAATCACGGCACAAGCTTCTTTATATATCGTATTCAAGATGAATACGGCGCACGTGAACCGCTAATAAACAGCTCCATTATAACTAAATACACGTTACCAAAAACGGCTGTTGATTTTTTTTTTTTCAATGCCAAGAGGATTATTACAAATTTTTTTTGGCCATAGTTCAAACTAATGACGTTCGTCGGAGTTTTCTTATCGCCTCATTCAAACTCGCCCGTTTCCGTTGTGGGGAAATTTTTGCGGTTGACGAAAAAAAACAAAAAAAAACCGATGATGATGGATCCAAAGGCTTACGGCACTGACTTCAGCTTTATAATATCTCGAAGCAAACAAGTGGCCTTTATGTCAAGTAATAAAGTTAAAGTTAAACTTATTTACATTTGAAAAATTCATTGTATTCACTTATTTTGTACGATTCCCACGGAGGGAGGGGAGGGTATGAAGGGGGAGGAGAGGAGGGTCATTTACTGATGAATTGTGCGCTAGAATAATGAGTTAGGCTTTCATTTCCGCTTTAACTCAAGACCTGCCCGAATTATTTTACTTTTTTATGTTAAATTGTTTTCGGGAAAAAAAAAGAGGAGAAAAAGTGTATATTTATTAGCTGCGTCTATCTCGTCAATCAAAAGTGATATTTGATTAAATTATGCTTTTCTATATTGCGACCCTAAATTTTGTATCTTCGTCCTCATCAATTTTGTGACGTGCCCTAATAATATTACTCCTCTTTGGAAAAAGGTAAAATTAGGAGAGTGAATTTATTATTTTTTGGTTGTCTATATGTATAGTAAAATTTTTAAATTGATTGAAGTTTTAAAATGGCGATTTTTTAACTAATAAATTTTTCAGTTTTTAACTGCTCTGAATTTAATAATAATAATAATGCGTTGGGCAATTGAATAATAAGTGCGTTGGGCACAACGGAGAACACAAGTTGTGAATGAAGTCAAAAAATAAAAAGAAATTCGCGAAATGTTAAAAAAACGTGTCATTATTTGTTGGGTCTGCTGGTCCCCACTTCTTCGCTTGGTGATCAGTACTATAGCTTTAGACTGCAGGACAACCATTTACTCTCTGTGCTGCGATGCAGAAAATGTTTTGAATCCATACAACTTTAACATTGGATATTGAAGTTGCAATAAAATCCGGCTTACAACAATCTCAATATCCCATTCACAAAAAAACAAATATTACACTGTCCTAGTAACACTTAACAATTTGCGAAAAACCACAAACACACCAAACATAAAAAGACATCAAACAAGAGAACAAACATAAGTAAACCAATGAATTTTCAACCCACCGGAACTACATCAAAGAATTACAAAAAAAAACATCACATAATAACGTGGGACATCTGAACGACTTGATAATCAAAACAGCGATACTTACGACCAATAAACTCAACCGCGAAAGATAAGCATTTTAACTCACACGACCTTTTCTTCTTTCCTCAATGGACTTGACAAACGATCAAAATCTACCTTATTAAGCATGAATGAGAACTAAACCTACAAGGGGTTCCTTCATTGATCCAACATCCAGTCTATCAATAATTTTACGATCCACCACTTCCTTGTGAATGGAAACACTTTTACGATATTTTAAAGGGTTGTTTCCAACAAGATTTTACAATATACCAAAAATCGAAATGATTATCACCAACAATTTACAAGATCCGAAAACCATTTAGAATTCAGTGGCGGATTGTTTTGTTCATATCAAACTGTATCTATTGGCTTGAAAAATTTTTTAGGTTCAAGCCAGCGAATACAACCGGCCGAGTTCCTCCAACTCCAGTATCCAATCCGACACTGCTACATCCCTTTCATACTCTGAAAAGCTGATTTATTTCTTTGTATGTATATCTAACTACCCTAATTGTAAAGAGGAGTACATAGGGTGTTAACAACTTACTGTTTAATAGTTTTATCACTCCTGCGATCAAAATGAAGGGGAGTCATGTAAACACGCGGGATCATGCTGAATATGTCATGTACTACCGACAAAAGCCAGCAAAGTTGTTCGTTTCTATAACCAGCAATGCAATAGGATTGCACTTTCTTCGAACTAATAAAATTTTATGACACTGTCGAATGAATATCAAGTCAGTGTTTTGTATAGCCAATTGTTATCAATTGCAACTGGTATGCATCTTTTTATATAAGTTGTGATAATTGCCAACGCAATCTAATCTAATTCCAACATCCTGACATTAAGCATCTATTCCGAGAAAACTCTTTGGTCCTCTTTATATCATTTGTGCTAATTAAATAAAGATAAATAAAATGTTTTCGGGTGTTGTCCTTAATTGGGACAATTATCACATATTGAACAAATACGTAGCAATTTTTATACATGTAATATCCCCTAAAAAAAAGTCGGCAACTTCTCGTGTCGGAATGCCGTTAGTGTCCGAAAGTCGACAGGTGCGAGTTAAAACACCTGCGATCGGCTACGTCGGTTAGTAGTCAATGTTTCGATCATTGTATACTCGAATACTCATTTGCTCGTAATTTTAAAGAAAAAAGTAAGTGTCTTCCTGATTCGGTTATCGAAAACCCGTCAAGTGGGTCTATTGATATTTTCAAGTGATTAGGGATATTGCTTAACAGGATTGTTACTTGGTGCTACTGCAAAAAATTACGATCAAATTAATGATGGGGTTATTAGGTAGTTGTAGTTGTTAAGGACCTTGCACACTCTAAAACCGAACACGCAAATGAGCTTTGTAAAGAGAAGTACATTTATTAGTTCTGCAACGGATTTCGGCTCGTAAAAGAGATAAGGTCAGATTGGGCGCTCGATTCAAGCGGAGGGCAATACGATATTAAAAGTGAGACAGACAGGAAGAATTGTTCATGGTTGCGCAATATGAGAGTTTGGTCTGGATTAACCGATGTGGAACTTTCAAGCCTAAGATTCGGAGAGTAATATGAATGTTCGTTCGAATAGATTTGCTACTAGAATGACGATGCATTGTCGGAAGTTCTTTGGTGACTTCGGTTAGGCTTAAGAATAGTTTTTCCATGAAAAGAGCTGAAGATGGGCAAAAAACGGTCGCAGCTTGGTGGCTCCAATTTTTTCACTTTTGGCATTTTTCAAACATTGAAAATCGAGTATTCGGACACGTGTTGCGTGGATCCAAATTAGAGCTGCTTTCGACCATCATGAGAAAGATCGGTATTGATGCAGCATTCTCGGTCACCAAATTCTTCATATTCACGCTCTCCCATCTCCCGCAATATAGATATCATAAATCTTGTTTTTCCAAGTAGACTGACCCTGTCTTCTTTTACTTGGCGATCAAATAACCTAGCAATAATTTTCCCTGTAACCTCATTATTCTCTCCACTACATTCTTCATCCTTCACAATCTCATCTACTCAATCTTAAAATACGCAAATTCAATGACAAATTTCCATATACCTTGACGATAGATCATTAAAACATTCAACGAGCATCACTGCAAACTTAAACATTCTCCCTTGTTATCTCCCACATCAACAACACTTAAATTGCATTAGTAATAATATTATCCGATAACATTCGGCAGTACGTGCAAGAAGGATCCGCCAAAAAATATTATAAAACTAAACTGGGCATGGCGATAAGTTAATGAAATAGCCCAAACATTGGAATTACTATTTACAAGACATATATATGCATCGATGGTATTTTACAATCTTTTGAATCTTTGAATTCTTGGCACATACATCGCCCACCTGCTTCACTTATTTTTATATATGTATAGCAAGCATTACCAGGTCATACCGAGTATTACACACAATCAATGGATTCTGAAATCGACGAAGCTTTTAGCACTTCTTTGAATGAGAAAATAATAGACGCCAATTACATTGTAAATAAATCCCTTGATGGATTCCCCAATAAAGTGCTACTTTTAAGGGTTTTTGTTCTTTTTTTTTAAATTTAAGAAAAAATTATGCAATGGACGAATCAAAAAAAAAGTATGAATCGATAGTAGGCACAATATCACCACACTCCAGTTGCTTCCATATAGATGAGATGTGTATCTCATGCAAAATGCAACGTACAATATATTTTTTCTATAGATCTCAATTAAACTCAGCCTAATTCTTTTGTGTGCTTTTTAATTTTTTCAGAATAACATCCGGCCAGTATTTAGCTTATGCATTTGGAAAACAAAAGCCTGAGGTTATTGTACTCTTGCTATTCTATTGTATTCTGCCGTTAATTTTAAATTATTTCCATAAATATCAATTAATTGCAATAAGGGCATGACCGATCTGACTTTTCCAATCGAACGAGATTTAAAAGAACAAAGATCCATACTAATCGAAAAAAAAAAGTACCAATCCAATGAATCTAATTACAATCAAACTGATTAGTGAATTGAAAATAAAAAGAGATCCTGTCTAGTGGGTAAGCAAACACTTCACTTGATATTTGGTATCAGCGTGGAAAAATGTTTAGAGTGGTGCTCGTTTTGAAGGATAGAAAAAATATTTTTTTTTTTGGTATTAATTGAAAGGTAAACATACATACATGAGATTGCGGATCACAACACAAACTT
Organism: Liposcelis brunnea; assembly: GCA_023512825.1. Classification (NCBI taxonomy): domain Eukaryota; kingdom Metazoa; phylum Arthropoda; class Insecta; order Psocodea; family Liposcelididae; genus Liposcelis; species Liposcelis brunnea. The sequence goes on along the minus strand of CM042073.1, from coordinate 3,031,074 downwards.
ATGTAATAATTAAAGGGAAAAAAACGTCATTATGTCATTACTCTTCACTAATTAATAACAGCTTAGATTATAAATGTAATTAAGATATCTTTTGGATGAGCTGCAGGATTTGAAATAATTATGCTTGTATGAGAAGAGTTATGGTCGCATGATCTGAAATTAAAAGGTAGATGTTCAAACCAGGCCTAGAGTGGACATGCTATCGAAAGAAGTAGATATGTGATAGAGAATAAAGAGAAAAATGAAAATATTTGAAAGTTCCAAATAGATTGAGCTTAAGCAATCATCAAATTGGAATTGAAATTGAACTGAAAGGAAAACAGATGATAAAAATCATGAATAAAAGATCATAGCTGGTTTTTTGTATCAAACACATTGAATTTTTTTATGGTCGGGCTGCTTGCACTTTGATCTTTGAAAGTAAGTAGGCACGTTCGGCCAAAAAAAAGCGATGGAAGTCACAAACTTCTGCAACTAAATTTGCAACGACAAATTTTGTCAACTGAATCTGATTCGACATCAACAGTGCGACAGCTAAATGATATGATAAAGTAATGGAGGCGTGATATTTGACCGAGGCTTATGATTTTACAGAAAAATATATCTAAGGCATTTTGCTTAAATTGATACTTGGTTAAGTAGCTTATATGGATGCCGAGCAAGTGAGAGCGAGGTGCAGTGATCACCGCTGCACATTGCTATCGCTTGGTCAGCGATTATTATCTTTCCGATTTATATTCACTACGGCTGTCCGAGACCAGTATCATTTGTTCTCCCATAGTCTCGTATCGATAAGTACAGGTCTCGAACAGCCCTAATATTCACATCACTATTACACAGTTCAAAATAATATTCTCATTTGAGAAAAAAAAGAGTTCCAGCCTAAAAGTTTCAATTTGAAGTCAAAAAAGTTTCAAAGTTGAAAATTTTTGTGTGAATAGTTTCAGGAAATATCATTTGAAACTCGTTTGCATTCAATTTGAAATCGAAAAGGTTTCATCCCCCAGTGAAACCTAAAAGTTTCAAATTTTCTCAGATATTTTGAACTGTGTAGAATCTGATAATTTTCACATATCATAAAGAACATCAATTGGCTTAGAGATTCAGTGTTTTTTCCAAAACAAAAGTATAATATGTAACTGTTTTGTCTACTGCTTGCTCCATATAAAACTTGCCTGGCAAATTAGCAGAAGACAAAATCGTTACGTTTATTTTGCTTCCAAAAAAACTCACCTTTCTCTATTATTATTTTCTATACAAAGTTTCTAGATTCTTGGTTGGAAAATTTAAAAAAGAACTACCTATAGTTGATATTGAATTGTATGTTGTTTTGTAACTCTGCTGATAAGTCAAAAAGAAATTCTTTATCCTTCATTTCACTACTTTCATAGCGATTCAATTCTCAAATAATTTATTTTTATCTAATACAGGTTTCCCATTAATCTGCCACTCGGGTTTTTTATTTACACAAAAAAAAAGATTAGTCCTCCCAAGTAATTGCTTCTGCAATAAATTATACCTCAATATCGAGCAGACTGGAATAATATACCCGACTACAAATTGCAACATTCATTGATTCCAAAACCCAAATGTTTCTCAAATAAATCACGTCTAAAAACCACGCGACACGACCCAACAAAAAAAAAAAGAATTTCATCTCCACATATGTCTCATCCCAGCTCCATATGGATGTGAGGGATTAACCTGATTTACCCTACATCATCCATATATCCACCGAACGTTACCTCCATAACGAAAATTAGCCTCACAACTTATATTGATTAAAATGTCCCTTCGGTGTGTCTTATATCAAACGCGAAAGCCGGTTTTCGGAATGGTATTTCATCGGGTTCAAATCTACATAATATCATAGTAACGAGGCAGCTTTTTGGAGAAGAAAAAAAACCCTTTTGGCATCAGTGTAACTCATAACGCGCAACGACTTGATTCCAATTTATTCGTAAATTAGTTTATTTTATATTGTTTCGAGGCTGTTATCCTTGGTAAGTCGTAGCTAGCAGCTGCCCACGCACCGGTGCGCTTAGCACCACGTTCCACTCACCTCACACCTGTTGTCTCTCCTTTTTTTCCCTAAAATTTTCAGTTTGTAACGTCTCTCGAGTTAGTTTTAGACTTCATCTTGTCAGCGATTTTAGAAATTTATCCGTTTGGCTAAAAAAAAATTCAGACGCGATGTCGTCACCCGTAGGCATTATCAGTCCGCCCTTTTTTCATTATTTATTTCACGTGTCTTATCGGGACCGTTCCATTAGTTTATCGTTAAATGATTCATAAACGTTAAGGAGGGGTATACGACTTATTGATAGCGGCGTAAATTTTTTTTTAAAAATAATTTACCAAAAAAAGAAATGTAGGCTTTTTTGCGTGCCCTTGGGTTATTTGATTATATACCTACGGAATATGAAGGTACCTAGGTATTATTTATAATTAAAGCTTCCGACTTAAAAATAGAGGTATAAAAGTTATCTGGAAGTGCCTTAATCGGTTTTTTTTTTTTTTAAAAATTATATTCAGAGGTTGTTGTATGTGTAACAAATGAAAATGGTTCACGTTTCGCTTTTGTTTTTTGTTCACCCACGTAGGCTTGTGCGTAATGAGTCATTTTACGTTATTTTGTTTAATTAATATCATTATTACTTGGTATGACCTTGCGTTTCACGAATTCATGACAATGTTGTAGATTGTACATTATGATGAGTTCGTATGCTACTTTAGAATGTTACATACGAGTTGATTTGCTATTTTTAAAATATGAAATGTTTTAAGAAGATAATAGCTGCTTAAGCGTCATAATGCGTGATGAGACAGCTTTACTTAGACAAGAGATCCAACTCTTGTATAGAGTTCAGAGAGCTGAGAAGCAGAAACTGAAACTGATTTGAGAAATGACGTATGTGGCTTTCGGAATGCTGGGGGTGGGCGATGAAACCTTTTAGCAGCTGAGGCTAGTGAATAATAAAAATTTTGGGGAGTGATAGCCGAGGTTTTATTAGCAGAAAAATTCTTTGCTAACCAGCAAAAGTTATAATGGTTTTGAAAAGGAGCTAGTAGAGTAACAACGCCTCAAAATGTTTCAAAAGAGCGAATGGGACACCACAGCTTGGGTTTTGACGACCACATTTCACCTCTACCCGGTATTATCTGCAAAAAACTAGAGACATTCCTCGATCATTATCTATCTACCGTAAATGATGCTGCGTGTTTACTGATGTCTGTTTTAGGACTATCTTTTGTCACAAGTCACGACAGCACGACTAAAACTTTTTCCGGGAGTCATTTAACAAGCTGAAATGACAATACGAATGGTATCAAAACTATACCTTTAGTAGGTCACTCTCACATCCAAATGAATTAATTAAGGCTGCTATTTTTTCCGAGAAGATCTCGTAGCATCGCTATTGGAGTCCTTACTTTATTTTTTTAGGGTCTAAATGCCTAAGCCGGAGTAATAATTTAATTTTGCTACTGGTATTTAGCCTAACTACTATTTCGCCCAGGAGCTTTTCTGACTGTAATTTCTACAAATGTTCTCACAATTACTAAAGCTCAGCTCTTTGACCCACTACGACTTCAAGTTGCTGTTATAGCTCAACTGAATATGCGTTCCCACTGTTACTATTTGATACTTTCTAATGTATAGACCTAATTTCGCAGGGTTTGCTTATCCTATAATCTGTCATTCATATAATCTTGCACTTGCTCAATTGGCTCTAAGAAGCATAGAGCCCCATCGCCCATCAAAATCTTTCAGTCGCTCTAGTCTGCAGTCACATATTCTAAACAACTATATGCTGTAGGCGCTTAAAGTGTCCTAACAATCACTGCCGAAAGAACAGACTCCCCCTGGTTTCTTTTTGGTAATTGGTTACCCCTGACACTGATGTTGATGTTACAAACTGCCCCATTCTGTTTGTCGTCATCATTCTGCCTCGCATTGCTTCCTTCAGCAATAACTTGCTTAGCCGATCTCTTTTCAAATATTCACATTTACCAAAGCTTTCTCCTGATCCTCTGCTCAAGCCCAAGAAATGACCTAGCAGAGGGCGAAATACATTCACTTAAAATTGTTAACACTAAGTTTGGTCTAATAAGCCTATCTGCTCTCAAAAATCAATTCTTTTTATCCAAACAATAGCACCGACAAATCTCAAAGTCACCTCAATCACACCTAACCATAGATCCCTCAATATTTTAGCCATGACATTCTCGACAGTGTACGACTCCAGCCTATAACCCGGCTAACACAAAGAACTAATAGGATGATTCTTCTGATCTTAAAAACCCGCGATGGAAAAACTATGATGAAAACGACAATGGCGAAAGACTCGTTCTGTGATGATTGTTATTTTATTTCTTTTTTTTTTTTTTTAAGACGTGGAGTAATGACAGTCATCACGGTAACTTTACTATGTCATTATATCTGCTAACATTTTCACAAGAAAATACGATGACATTTTTCTTTATAATCATTTTTGTCATGTTACGTAAATGCCATTTAACCCTTACAGGTATTAACTTGCACGGTATTGAGGTGTCTTGCAAATGCCGACTAACAAACAGGAAAAATCCTAGACTTTATTATTCCGAGAAAAGAAGGTAAAAAAAATAAACTGATTGTATTGCATTTTCAAAATTCAATTTTATCCATATTCCTGTTTTCTTGTATCTACAAATCAAATCAAGAAAGGTGCCCTGACTTTCAATAGTGGACTTAAAAAATAAATATATTCTACAATTCAATTCTCTCAGAAAAACGTTGTACGCTTCCTCCCTTTTTTGACTTCCTAATCATTTTCATCTCCGGACTTCATACTCCCAACATCCTTTCACCCAAAGGAAAGAGATAAAAAAAATTGTCCTATGGAACGATTTCCTCTGCCTTAATGTAATATTCTACTTCATTTCAATACAAAGATTTTTTTTTTAGGGAATCGTGCAGTTAGGTTATGTGTCTACGAATATGGCTGATGTGTGTTGTTATTAGTGAAAAAGCAAACGACCGGGTGATAGACAGATACGGTAGAGTTGGCAATTCGAAGGACTCGAGCCTGCACACGCATGCGCAAACTATTCATTCTCCTCCATTATTATAATGTATGGAATTATATCTTCTTTTGTTAATAATCAGAGACTTAGTCATTCCATGACATATCTAGTGTATGTGGATAAAAAAAACGGAGATTCTAGGAATAAAGTTATGGGGAAATACTGGGGCTAAATTAAGGGTGACAATGTTCACGCGTTTGAAATATAGCAATCAAAAGATAAATGGTTTAACCCTTGGATACTGACCACGAGAAATTATGTAAATAAAAAGGAGAATGAAATGGCCCCAGGGGATCTAGTGCCCCTACATTACTGCAACGGGAGGCTATTAACGATCACAATTGGTGCTGTTATTTGTCTAATTTGAGTAACGAACCTTTGATTATTTTATTTATGGAGGATTGTGTCAAGGAAAAGGTTGCCGGAGCTCGTAAAGCAGGGTCGTAGAGAACACGAGGGAGCAAAGTCGTTACAAAGTAGTTGATGAGTATTAAAAATTTTGGAATAATTTTTCTACTGAATTCGGTTTTTTTTTTTATTCGAAGTCAGCATTTTCAATACTTCTAACTCGATTAGTAAATATTTAATGAATGTTGGAGCTGAAAGCTTGTTCAACGAATACGGCTCATTGACCATGCGCCAACTAACAAATCATACTAGTCGAACGATACGTGGAGGTATTCGCAATAATAAGACAACAATGTGTATCAAATATTTTGCAGCTAAATCGATATTTTTGTATTTGGCGCTAAAATTTTAAAGTCAATGATGAAAATGGTTTGTTGAGAAATTGAGAAATTACTGCAACTTAGACAGTACAGAGTAGCTTATGGGATCCTGGGACAAACCTAATAAGTGTGTATGCTCTCTTAAGATAAAAAAAAGCACGTACTGCTACGGAAGAAATTACTAAAACGCAGAGCTTTGATCTGATTCAGCTTTGTGATGGACTTCAAGGATGGACATTGACCAAGGCACTAGAGAGGAAGTTGGCGGCAATTGAAATGTGGCTTTACTGCCGCATATTCCGATAAAGTGAGGAAAACCGAGGTGCTAAAATGGGCAAGGAGATGGAGGTGCTCTTTAAGATTAAGCGGCGGAAGCTCCAATATTTCTGCCATGTGTTGCGCAATGAAAAATACCGGCTCCTGCACCTAATCACGGAAGAAAAGATCGAGGGACAGCGCAGACCAGGCAGACGGAAAACTTCGTGGCTCAGGAATTTAAGGATCTGGTATGGACTAGATTCCACGTCCCTGTTTCGGGCTGCGGCATCCAAGGTTCGAATAGCGATGATGATCACCAATCTCCTACTCCGAGACGGCACTCAAATAAAGTAAAGCTTTGTGGGATCGAAGCTAAAATTGGACAGAGGGGTAGAAATGCTAAGCCAAATAAAACCTTAACCTAATCCCATCAAAATTATGATTTACGGTTTGAAGACAAATGTAACTGAAATGTACGTTTTCCAGGCACTGGTTAAAATTATACAAGTTTATTTATTGACACGATACTTATCCACTTAATGATTTTACAATTAACAATAACAACTCATTGTCACATGCACAACTGAAAAATTGTTACTTGTGACGTAAAGCTTGTTTTTTTTGAATACGTAAAATAGCCATTCTAATTAGGAAGATTTTAAAAAAACCTTTAGCAAGATTTGATAAAAAAAAATACGTTTTTTACCTGTCGAAATGAAAAACTATAAATTTTTACTGTAACTCTACAGAGCGTTTTGCGTTAGAGGCAACAATAAGGTAAACTTTTAGCGCGCTTTTAAAAAAAATTAGCGCTAAAAGCTGACCCGGCCTTATTGTTTCTGGAGCAATAAATCTAGCTCAACTGTTTTACGCCCAGCTGAAAAGTAATTGCAAGTCAGCCGGACATAATACTTCTCCAGACTTTATTTTCAATACACAAATTTTCATTTAAGCTTAAGTTCTTCGTTCGAACCAAAGCTTACCACACACATTTAATTCACAGTAATAAAACTAACTCAAATGCAACACGCCCAACTGAAAAATCATGGCAGGTCGGGATGGGCAAATTAATAGCCATTACACAAAGCATAATGTATGTAATTTTTTGGGAAACTTTCAAGCTATAACTTTCTTTATCCTGCCTCTAAAAGTAAGTAAAAAATTATTTTATCAGAATGGGAACTGAAAAGTATTACAATGTAAACCTAAAGCTCTAACTTTGTATTACTTTGACGCTTAAGTCTAATCGTACTTCTTTTTGTTATCACCTAAAGTCTGAAATGTCTCACTGTCACACGCCCAATTGTAAAATCATTGCGACAATTAGAAATATCCAATACCAATAAACAATATTGGATATTTTTTTTTAAATTTCAGCTTTCTTTCGCTTTATTTCACAAATGACTCAATGTCCACATAACCGACAGCAATACTATCACAAGTAATTTGCATTTACTGATAAGTATGATTTTTGCTAAAAAAATGTTGAGAAGCTTGAGCGTCCATTTCGGAAAATTAGCGCTAAAGCTCTGCTGGATGATTTCAAATTTTAAAAACTCCAACTTTTCCCTGGGAAATTCAAAAATTTTGAAGTAAACATTGACTTTTTCATCATTCTCGTCAATATTTTTCAACTGAATTTCTTATAACAGTCAATTACTTTTTTTCAAAATTTTCACATGGAGGAAAAACCAAAAAAAAAAAAAAAAAAAAACCGCCTACCTGGTATCATAGTAGTAGTATTTAAGCAATTATTCATATTGAAATCCTCCAAACCGGTAAAAGATCCGCCACTTGGAGGGCAATCCTCATACAAAACGTCAGGAGAGTTCACTAGGTCCACCATATGTAATACCATTTTGTGCCGGAATTAAAAGTCGGAAAAAAAACTCAGCGTCGCGAGCGAAACATGATTCGGAAAACGTACACTTGAACGTAACACAGATGTGACACGACCCGAACTCAAACAACCAACTGATCCCCACTCGGCGCAAGGCGACACGGCCAGATCAAGGAGGACTCCAAAACAACATATCCCCTCTACAATTCAGTATTCTCTACACCTCTCTCTACCTCTATGCTCGGTTTCTCTATCTCTCTCTCGCTCCCTCTTCTTTTCCACTACTTCACAATGTTTTTATTTCTCTTTTTATGTAATTCAACTGTTTATCCATTAAAACGCAATAAGAATTAGATATGAAGTTCAATGGGATTAAAAAAAGACCATAATCTTTTTTTTTTCTTTTTTTAATGGCGAATACGTCAAAAATTTTTATAATAGATTTCTAGCCAAAGGCCTTAGCTATTTTTTTTAGTGTTTTAGGAAATGCATCAGACTTGATACCTGAGCGCGCGCAATCTCTCTCTCTCTCGAAAAAAAAAGTGTCATTCTAACCCGCGATAAATCAGATGACGCTAAGAAAACGTGTCAGTAATATGTAATGGCAAACTACCCCGCAGCTGTTGCTACCCCTCGAGTTATCTGCATTCAATGATGCTGTTTCCTTCGCCGGAAGTAAAAACAAAAGACGAACCGGTCCGTCTTAGATACGTAACACGCCTACCTCTCTTCATGATGACTGTTTTGGCTTTTTTCCTCTCCCTTTTTCATTTTTTCAAGAGATCAGATCGATCTCGACTTACAGAAGTGGATTAACCTTTTCATCAACAATGCCCCCCTGCCTCCTCCCTCTTTGGGGTGGCGGTACGCAACAATCATCACCTTTCATCATAATTTTTGTTGTTTTTTCTTCAAGATTAAAAAGATAATTATCCAAAACGTTATGAGATATAAAAATGCGTGACAAGAATCATGTCCTGATTTATGAAACAACCCTTTGCGAAGAACTTGTCACCCCCTTAACTGTGAGATGGATGATTTGAAATCTTTCCCTTTTTCCCTCAAGACAAAAGGAACACGTGTTCAACGTACGATTCGAAGAACTCTGATATTTTTGCTGCTATTTTACACGATTTTGCTAATATTTTTTTTAAACATCATGACCCAAAAAATGATGAAGCATGTAAGCACCGGAAGTTGAAGGCCCTTTTGTTCATGAAAAAAAAAACATTGCAATTGTCGCGTGACACGATGTAACTCGAAACTCGGCAGCACACGATCTCGATATGTACCATTTTTTGAGTTTCTTTTTGTGTAAGGCCGGAAGTTCCTTTAAGTCTTTTGTTCAAAACTTTGAATTAATCTCGTAGTTGTCTAACCAGATGTTTTTATTCTTGATATCATTTCTTATTCCTCCCAGGTAAATTTGAATAAATTTTTTAAATGCTGTCGAGTTTCAAGTAATCAGGGAAGATGTGGAAAATGAATGATTTTCAAAAGCAGAAGGTTTGAAGAGAGTAAAGAACCGAGGTGAGAGGGTTTACTTAATAAAAAATCTAATGTCAGCCAAGCAACTTTTTCTTTCAGAAGAAAATGGATTTCACTCACAGTTTTAGACACGATTTTACTTGCTGACGATAAGATTTCAATATCGACTGACCAAACCAAACTCTATTATTATTTAATCGATCGTGGCTCCAGCCTGCAATTCGCAAAATTGTTTGTCAGCACAATTGATTAGTCTCCAAATTTTTGTATTTTTAACATCACTTCCTAAGTAAAATGATGCGGCAGTTTTTTGTAAATGGCGCTAAAGCTTCGCAAAAATAGACGCTAATGTTTCAAGATCAAATTTTATCATATTTTTTAAATTTATTTATTTCTCATTTCACATTCTTTTTGCATTAATCAACAATTTGCCATTGCCTTTAGCTCGATATGACTGCATCGATTATTTTTGTAGTTTCTTTTTCTTATTTTCATAGATATGGAAAATTATCATGTCACTAGTAAAAATACTGGAAAGAGGACTCTGCACGGATCCATTGTCTAAGGCTCACCTTGGCTCCGAAAAAAATTCCTGCCTTAACCTTGGCTTCAGGTTTGGCATTCTGCACATTAACTTAAGATTTGTGAACACTCTTATGGGCAAACACATCCGAACAATCAAAAAGTCAAATTGATTTTCGAAAAAAGCAAACGCAGTTTGAAATTTAAAGCCATTCAACAAAATCCTATGGTTAAGCTTAAAGAAGCAGAAACCCCATTAGCTCTTCACCCACACACTTTTCAAAATGCATTCCAATTGCAAACCTTGCTTTAAATTCTCATTTTCCGAATAAACAACAAATTTTTAAACCCCTTCACCACATTCCCAAAATCCTTCCATAGTCCACAAATAACAACAAATCAACATCTTTTAAGAAACGAACACCACTCCACATCATCAAAAAAAACAACTTCAACCCTTTCTTCAATGCCTTCTCTTTCTTCTAGCAAAAATCTCATCTTTTCAATACATATCAAGTACTTTAAACCTCAAAACAACAATACCAAAAAGAAATGCGGTGCGTAATTGACATTTTTTTCACGAATTGTTTTATACATATTTCTTTTAACAAAACTCCGGATTTCTTTACATTCCCTAAAACATTCTTTACCTCTCTATCCATTTATTTTTTTTTAAAAAAAACAAAAAAAAATATTTCTCAGCTTCCTGTCTTAAAAGAACCGTTCAGCTTCAACCCGAGCTCGTAACCTTGCGCATACGATCAAGGTTGCGCAATTTAAGAACCTCTAGCGCGTAAAATAGATGTCAGAAGCTAAAACCGTTTTCTTATACACCACGTCGCAATAAGTTTAAAATGCAATTTTCATTAAAGGTAATATAGGATCTAATACATAATTCATAATTCGGATTTAATTAAAGTTAAGGTCTTTGTGTTAAGTACTAATGGAAAGTGCTGACCTCAATGGGTTCACTTATATACTAAACATTCTATGTCTATAAATCAATTCCATTTTTATGACCTCTCTCTTACTTAGTGTCTGTCTAATAATTCGATTTACATTTTATATTACTGACTACTGCTCTCATTTGAATTATGCTCCATAGCTATAAAGGATGAAACGATGAACAATAAAGTTATAAAAGCTAACTCTTACCTATTAATAAAATGATTTCTTTTAGCCCGCGACACAAAACTTTAAATTAGAAACTACGAAAACCGAGAGCACATCATCTTTTCAATAACTTACGTCCGGTTTTCTTCATTGGGCGAAACTAAAAAAAAATCTTACGACATTTAAACGGAATAACACAACAAACTGCACTTTTACAGGTATTCGTATAGCATGCTAAGAGACGCCGCGCAAGTACAAGTATTACATTGGTGGGGTATTCACTCATTGTGCGATTACATAAAATTATCTCATTTAATTATTAAGTCATTATACTGGAAGGAAAAAATAAGGAATGAGATGAGCATATTTTTTTCCCGATCTTTCCTAGCTTAATATTCATGAATCAGTATAAAACAGGTCTGCAATGAATGTTTTTTTGAGATTATGGTAAATTATAATAAGAGGAGCAATTACTGTCTTTAGATGCTGTGTAGCTGAAAATCCTATAATAACTTTAATTTGGTTTTAATAAATTTTTTTTTTCCAAAGAAAAATGTACGGGTTTAGATGGGCGATAAAGAAATGAATTGTTTACATTGTGTCTAGACCGTGTTTTGGCCAAAAAATCAAGTTTAGATTTCTCACATTAATTAATTCTGATAAGGTTATGTTGTAATGAATTCACTTGAAAATTAAAGAATGGAGATGAGTTTTAACGAGAGGCAAATAAAAATAATATCGAAAATATTTTTATGGGTAAATATAAAAGATGAAAATATTTTGAGGAGGACAGGGTATTGTACTTAAAAAGAGAGAAATATAAAAGACGCTAAAGGAAGAAAAGGTTTTGCTGAAGCAAACATGAAAAAAGGCCTCCGTTCCAAATATGTTAAAGTTGGAGTCAGCAATCTTAGCAATAGCATCAGGTGCATCAGTAATCTCTGCTTCAGCTTTCACCATCTTTCATTGAGTGTCCATTATCTTTGCTTCAGCGTCCACCACATTTGCTTCAGCGTCCACCACATTTGCTCGAGCGCCCATTATTTCAGATAACAGTCCACCTTATTTTCGTGGCGCCAGTATTATAATGTTCTATTTGCAAAAAAAATCGAAAATCGACTTTTTTGCATAGTCATATTTTATTTGCCGCCCTTTATCATTTCGTGAAAAAAAAATATCAAAAATTAAAAAATGAACTGTTTTATTAGCAAAATAAAATTGTCCTATCTGCATCACCTTTCAAAATTTCAGGATTAGATTGTTCTATTTGCATCAGACAATTTTTCCCCCTTCTTTTCCCCGTTAATTCTGACTTTTTTTGTATTTTTACGCAGTTGTTAATTGAAAACATGGATTAAAATCCTAAATACGGCCGTATTTTTTTACCTACCAGTCAAAAAATAGAAAAAACCATCATTTATAATAACCGTTTTAATTTGATATTTTGATTGTCAACAACAAAGATGGCGGGCGTTCATCGAACTTGCGAGTCAATGCAGCGTCTTTCATTTGATACATTTTTACTTAAAAATTCTAATAAACTGATTTTAGAGTATTTCAGAAAATAAATAAAATCTTTAAAATATTTATAATAGCCTTTGCAATGAACCGCCAGTAATTTTTCCGTTGATTTTTCAGCTGAATTAGAAGAATTAAACGCTATTCTGATACGACAATATAACACTGTAAGAAACTGAAATTTCTCATTGTTATATTGTTCTGTTTGAGCGGTAATTTTTTCGATAATTACATTTTTCGTTGTTAAAAATAATAAATAATAATACAAATGAGGTTATTGGGGTTATTTATCATCTGGGCAATACATAACAACTTGGTTTGAGGCTGTATAATGTGCGAGTAGAGAAATATTAGAGGTTAAAAATTGTCATCCCTCTATTGTAAAATTTCAAAAAATGCAAATCGAACAATATAATACTGGTGCCACGTATTGTCTTTGCTTTAGCGTCCATTATCATTGCAGTCAGCCTCGTGGCTCAGTGGATAGTGTGCCCGACTCACACTCGGCACGCATGGGTTTGATGGGTTCGATTCCACTCTACGGTTCGGATTTTTTCCGACCGTATTTCACCTCTGACCACTGTCATCTGCGTCATGTGAACTTAATTCGAGGATTTGAGGATTCCGAAAAAGCGATTAATGTGTGTTGTCGCTCGATATTACCACATTTGCTCGAGCTTCCATTATTTTAGCTTAAATTCCAACTTATTTGCCTATGTTCATTATCTTTGCTTTAGCGTCCATTATCATTGCTTGAGCGTCCACCACCTTCGCTTTAGCATCCACCACCTTTAATTGAGGTCCGTTATTTTTGCTTTAGCGTTCACTGTCTTTCCTTTAAGGTCTTTATTTCCCTGTTTTCCATTTTCCATTATCCTTTTTTCTTTCTTATCTCTGCGATTCTTTTTTAATTCAAATATTGTTTATGTTTTGTTCGTTAGCTCATTTTCATTTTATCACAGCTCAGATTTCTCGTTTTTCAGCTTCTTCGGTTCGAAAAGTAGCTGCCACCAAAAAAACTGCTTAGCAGTAGTTTATACTTTGGAAGCTTTTAAGTTTACTAAAGAAGCGAACAGTACTTTAGTCGCGAATAGTGGACTAATTCCCCCATAATTTTTTCAAATCTTCCTTCGTTTTTGGAAAGAAAATATTATAATACAATATATTCGACCCTAAAGAATAGTAATTGTCGTAAGATTCTGAGTCCAAGTTCGCCAGTTGCTAAAAATTGCTTCTTTTTTGAATTTCTTCAATGGTTTCTGTTATGGATGTGTTTGAAGTCGCCATATCCGATTCTATAAAACTTTCATACAGGATTCCTTCCTGGTGGCTTTTGAGTAATGTTTTTTAAGTGTCGGATGCTATTTCTAATTCTAATTCTCCCATAATTTTATCAAATCTTTCTTCATCCTTGGAAAGAAAATATTGTAATACAATATATTCGACCCTAAAGAATATTTCATGCTCAGGCTTCATCCTGTCATCTTCAAGATCATATCAGCTTATTACTGCCAAGAGGAACCCGACCAAATCTATCAGTTGAAATCAATCTAGCTAGTCTGGTTACATAGTAGCAAATGGATTTTTAATTCCAAAAACTTGTTTCAGCCATTTACTTTTTCAAAGACGCGAAATCCGTCTTCACGCTACAATTTATTTACAGAAAAACCGACAAATGCCAACGCCTAAATTTCTTCCGTTCTGAAAACCCAACCACCAATATAAAAAATTTTCAGTTTCGCTTTAACATTATGCAACAACTTTTATCTTCACGAATCTTGGCTAAAATAAGTTAAGCGGTAATGAACTTTTGTGTATACAAATAATTGGAAGAATGAGCAAGTAGAGCTTGATGGTGTAATGCCTGGAAAATTACATAACGTATTCATACGTGTTACCACGAATGAGAGGTGTTAGGCGAGTCGAGTATGTTTTGTACCAAAAATCATAATGAGCTTACAAACTGTGACCGCAAATATAAAAAAAAATATATTCCATCATCACACATACAACACCGAAAAAGATACATATCTAAAGAGCTACCCGTGTTATTGGGACAATCCACCCGAGATGCGAAGCCACGTATCATCTCGAAGCGTGTGCGCGCCAGGGTAACTTTCACTAAACATAAGTCATGGTGAATTGATTTAGTTCCGCGGAGAATGAAAAGGTGACCATAAAATAAATTGGAAATAATATTATTCTAACGTGATGGCCAGAAACCATTTAAAGAGAATTCTTCAGAGATCCTATTTATAAAAAAACGATGAACGTTAAATTTTTTTAAATGTTTGGCAATATCAGAGGGGGGAATATGGAACATCCGAAACAATGTCCATCCGTGACTTAGATTCTGTTTTTTTTTTTAAAAAACAGATCCTATCACAAAAATAAAACAAAGAATCGCGTGGGGCCATGCTTAGTTGCGCATCTTTGAACTTGCGCAATATGTTTCCATTGCATCATTCTTCAATTTTTACGCCGTGAAGATAAAAAGTGCACTCGAATATCATTTTTATTGGCCAGGTTATGGAAATGTTCCTTACATAACACCTTCCAGGCATCATAACTTTTAAAAATTAAAAAAAAAATCGAAACTTACCATCAGTCATGTGATATTGAGCAGGATGATGGCTACCGGCCGTAGGCGGCGGCGGTGGCGGTGGAGCACTAGCAGCAGACGACGTTTTTTGAGATTTTTCTTCCGAAGATTGGTATCCCCCTAAAAGCTCGCTTAAATCCGGTACGCAGACCGATTCGTAAATATTCGCGGGAGTTATGTTGTTTGCTACGGTTTTGTCGCGATCACGCTCCACCTCTGTAAAGGAAAAAAAAAAAATACAAAAATGTGCTGGGTTGCGTGCGTCCAGTGTGGTATCACATTATCGTTTCCGGTTCACAAATGATTTCGAATTTAATATAACGGCACGATAAAGGTAATGATCCGTTCATGTGCCCGCGATTTCATGTAATTTAGGCTATTAGTCCGAAACTAAGTGATCTGTACGTAAATTGATGGCATAAAACTGGGGAATTATTGTCATGTTTAGGTTAGAAAATAAACATTTTTTTTTTAGGATGAAGTAGAAAGATTTCGAAAGCAACCTGCTTGGCGACTTATAGGAAACCGTAACATCGGAAACGGAATAAACAACAAATAACATTTTTAAATTCAATGCCGTACTACGTCACTGCACATATCAATGGTCCGGGCTTTAAAACACTCTTCCCGGACATGCATCCCTTTCCGGGTCTTTCCCGATCGATTCTTTTTTATTATACTGTTTAGTTTCAGTCAAACCTCCGGTTGAAAAGCATTTGTGAATTGAGTTAAAAAAATAACAAAATTAGTTATTTCATGATTTTTCGGGCAAAGTAACATTAAAAAGTGAAAAAATGTGAAAGGAAAGCCTGTGAGGTTAGCCTAAATGTAAGATGGATTAAATGGATTAACATGGATCAGCTGTTGTCAGTTTTTAGGCAGCCTATAGAGATAATAATTCTAGGAATTGAAAAACTGAGGAGTTTTCGCGAAGATGTGGATTGCGGTGTTGACTGTGATATGTGAAGTGCTGGTTGTGAGAACGAAATATGAAATGCGGAATTAGTGAACCGTAAAGCGCTACTTATAGTAAAGTAGCAACTATAAAAAATTAGAATAAAAATAAAATCTGTGTAGAAAAGTATTTAAATAATAAAAGCATAGCAATTATTATTTACATGATTTTTAGTGATTTTTGATTACTTCCAAGAGAAAGGATTTCAGCTTTACAAGTTTATTTTTTAAACAGGCAAAGAGCTGAGTAAACTGCTAAACTCAGAGTTCATTTTATAGCAAGAGTTGATTTTTAAAAAAAATGAGCGTTTTGAACTTTGGTTATAGAGAAAGTTGACAGTGACAGTTGGTTGACAGATTTGAGAAAAGCTCCCTACTAACTATTTTTTCAGTTTTTCGATGAGCTTCGTGGAAGTTTTTGAGTTAATCAGTTCCTATAACTGATTTATAAAAAGTTTGGCAATAAACTGACACTTTGCAGTTAAATAATAAGTTCGAATTTTGATATTTCCCCAAAAATATAGATTTGTTTATATGAAAGTCAATGCCATTTTCCAGGAAAAGTTGCCCGAGAGTTCATTTTCAAGGTTAAAGCTGAGCTAAAGGCTGATCTTTGACTTTAAATTATGTTTAAACGATTTCGAAACGGCCTGCGGTCGTTCTGTTATCATGCTTCAGTATGTTTTGCAACATGATAGCGGTCCGATAAGCTTTCAGCGACTTTTTTCATGCTTCAGTGATTTCCAAGCTTGAATCTGTTTACAAAAACAAGTCGCTTCAACTTTTTTTTCGCCCTTTGGTCAATTTTCTAAACAAAGAATAGAAGCATTTAGACTATGAATTTCTTCCAGCGCGGCCAGAGAAAAAGCAGAGGACTCTGGGTGATTTTTTTGTCGAAAATGGTCGAATGGTCCAAGTAACGCTCCGGAGCCTATCTGACCCTCAACTTTTCTCTGAGATCTAATTTAGCTTTCAAAGTTAGTGTTTTCTTAAAACTTGTGCCTACGAGCTTTCTCTGGAAGACAAATCGTGCTTTAACATCATTTTTAAAAATGACAACTGTTAAATATTTTGAAAAAAATTCTGCAGTTTCTTTTGTTTTTTCTAACCGCAAAAAAAATTAATTTATAAATTCTTACAGGGTTTAACTTTTTCATACTGCTTGACAGGGCATCATAGCTGCCAAAAATGCGTCTGTCAGAATGAAAATAGTCTTCAGCATTAACAAAAAAAGCCCTATTACTATACTTATATTTTTTAAGAGCTGGCAGCGCCGAACCTTCGAGCAAAATCTCGTAGTTCTTCTTTAAAGTTAAAGTAAGAACTGCAAAGTATCCTAATCTTCGAACAAACTTTGTGCACGCAAAAATAAGGAAAAGTAACTGCCTAAACTCAAAAATTCTTATTCAGTATGCCTACCCATTCCTTCGAATCTCTAAGCCCTAATACGGGGATGTACATTAATTACGTGACATCAGGCACAAATGTTCCTAAAACTTATCGCTCGATCATTATTAACCTCACTCAATAAAATTTCATTATTGAAAATAAATATTTCACCGAAATCCATCATGCGCCCAAGCAATGTTTTTATGAAACAAAAAAAAGTCACTTTATTGGCCCACCAAAGTTACTCATTTCTTCGGACTAAGTAGACTGCTTTCAACGACCATTACGATATTTCCCCGGGTCAAAATCATGAATAATATTAACATTTTAATTAGGAACAAAAACCGTTCTGACGTCAAATACGGTTCCTTACTACAATGACTAATCACGATTTTGTAACGACCCCCGAAAATAAAATAAAATATTTCACGAGCCTAATCAAAAACTTTCTAACTAGCCATTAAAAAAAGCACATTTACCTCCTAGAAGGAAACGCAATAATCTATTTATATTGGCAGTTAATGCAACAAGATTGTTTTCAACGATTTCAACTTCTGTCCTGTAAATTTTGTGGCTGAAACCTACCTCGCATTGAAATAGGTCTGTTTCACCGTTTTATTTTAACTTTTTAAGGAAGCCTAACCGCTTGCTAACAGGGCATTGCTATGTGACTACGTGGCAAATAATGCTTGTGTGATGATGGAAATTATTTATCATTGAAAACGTCGTGTTAACTACTCTCGCTCGATGCGATAAAAACGAAACTATAGTTGATTTGTGCTCCACTTCCGGTCCAGAACGGATATGAGAGAGACGGAAAAAAAGGAGAGAGAGAGGAGGTAAAGGATGGCTGACTTCGAGGAATTCACTTGCTCCGTATCACAATCAACCATTCCATTGTGAAATCAGTAAAAAAAAAATATTCAGGAATAATAAAAAAGTCAATTTTTTAACGAAGAAGGGGAATAAGAGGGATTGAAAATTTTTTTTGTGACAATATTTATTTACCTTTTTGTAGAATTTCTAAATGTTCCCAAAGGATGTCACCGGTAAATGGAGGAGCTCTGGCGAGGAAATTTTCTTTACCCATAGCGCATATATCTTTTCCTTTCATGTGAAATTGCTGGATTGAGACGCCTTCTAGAGAAAATTCTCTAATGGCCCAATACAACCAATGAGCAACGTGTGTTTCAGTCCACTGTTTAGGATCTGGAAATAAAGAAAATACAGGTTATTATTAAACAGTTCTTCACACCTGCTAAATTAATGTATAATGTATTTTAAAAATGATGCGGTACCCACGATTTTTCTGATTTTAGGCAAGAACAGAATTGTTGAAGGGAAAGCACTCGTAAATTTAAACTCTTGTGTCGCTGCAGTCGTTGATGGCAATAAACGATTATTGTTTTTCGACACTAGAGTTTCAGATTTCCATTCGAATATTTCATAAACTAAATGCACTTGTGCTAACCCCAATCCCGAATAATATTTTTGCAAAGATTAGCCATCAAAACAAGGATTATAATTTACGAGATAATAATTTACATTTTGGCCAAAGATTTAAATTCGGCAGTCACGAACACAAAATTCCTGTTCAGTTCCTGTGGTGTTCCACACCACTGCTCATTCTCCATATTCATTAATTGCATGTAATTACTAAAAAAATATTTAGGGAGTCTAGCCATATTATTGTTCGAATTTCGTGACTGCGAGATGTAATTTGAATTTCTGACACAATAACTGATTAGAGCTTTAGCTGGGGACATCAATGGTTTAGCACAGGCGAACACGAATAAATGCAAAAGTTGTGACCGCATGGAGCAAATTACAATTAATTTAAAAATCGTTGAATGCTTTTCAAAATTAAGGAATAATCTGTTGCTGGCAGAGAAGCTTTGAACTTTTCTCAAGTAAATGAGTGGCAAACTCAGATAAGAGGAGATGATTCTACTTTTGAAAACGCTGAGGCCGCCCAAAGTATTTAGACGTATTTGGAAAATTGTGCAAAGCTCATTCCTCATTACGAAGCGATCTACCTTAAGACCTATTTTTTCTTTATTAATTTTTACTGTCCTCAACTTCTAATTCACTTTTTAAAAATTTTCTTATCGCATGCGGCATCAAATAAACCTGCCACAAAGCTATCCCGCTCAGTGGGAATTTCAAAAAACCCTTAAATCACGCAGTATTCTCAGAACACAGTGATAACAATTATTACAATATGAATTGGGCTGTCATAAAAATCACATTTTCATTCATCACCGTGTGTTTGATAAAATCAGAGCAAAAAGGGCTTTTCTGGTTCATTAAACCATAAACCGATTCCCTCATTATAAAACATAAAAAAAAATTTTCATTATAAAATTTCACAGATCTATTAGTAAAAATCATATTTACGGCAAAATTACAAAATTTCAACACTCATAAAACAATACTTCGAAAAATGGTCTTTAATGTCAACATGTGCCGTTGTCCCTCTCAGAGAAAGTGTTAATATTTAACTGATTTGTGAGCAAACACAGGACTATTGACTAGCAAACAAGCGACACTCGATTGTTTGCCCAAGTAAACATATGATTGCTTTCATATACCGCCGTGTTTGTGTTACAATAAACCATGCGGCTTTATTGATAGCCCGTAACCCGACTCCATAGCAATTTCGTATGACAACTTGCCGCCTTTTAAATTCTCTCCAGGAGATTAAAAAAAAGAGCTGCAGCAGCATTTTTTTTGTTCCCTTGTCAGCGATCTCATGTTGGTTTTTTTTTGTGTTTTGATTTAAATTTATGCGTGTACAATTAAATGATTGTGTTACCGGTACGTACCCAAGTGTGATGGTAAGTTATTAGAGCAGATATATTAATTACTGAAAGGATGCATGGAATAAAGTGAAACTTCCGTCAATATTATGTAATACACACAGCTAAATATCCAAACAATTCATCGTTGTGTAATTCGGTTTACTTTGTGGAGGGCCTTGAATGCCTGGAAAACACAGCAACCTGTAGAAGTGATTTCTATAAGATTCTTGGGAATGGAATAATCCTATGATGGAGTGATGTTTGCTATTTTCCTAATAGAGCACGTGTAGAAAAATTCAACAATTGAAAGTGAAAAAATTAAATTGAGATTGAAAAATTGAAAATTTTTTCTCTCCTCATTTTCAAATCTGTAATGGAGGGGTATGAAGATGATTGGATTACGAAGGAAGACTTGAGGTCTCAGTTTTGTGCCGAATTCATCAGATTTGGACCAAAATTTTGCAGTAACATCGAATTCTATGACCTAAATTAATTCCTAAATCGTTTGAAAAATTCAGCTTGAGCAACTAATGCAGATGCTTAGTTTATTGTTAGACTCTAGTTGGTTATAATCATGCCAGCTTAGGCTGGAGCTATATCTGCAGGTGTGACCTCCATCTCCACTGCTCAGGTTGACCCCAGCTAGCCATAAGCTTAGCATATGGTCTTCGTGTCACCTCCGCCCTGGAGATGGAACTTTCTAATATTTAAGTCACGAAAGGTTTGGCTTAAACCTCCGAACAGGATCACCCGCCGGACTTATAGGTTGCAGCCTACAGCAAAACATTTTTGTGGTGAATCTTTCCATGTTCACCTATTTTTGCCAAGAACTAAATCAAGATTTCACTTCGTTCGACTTTTTATTATCGTTCAATGACATTTTCGCCCTACCGACAAAGATAAAATCCTAAATATTTGCTCTAAAACTTTCAGATCTGCAGAACTGTCATCGAACTTTAGGAATGAAATCATTCAATAAAATGTTTTCGGAAGAATGAACTATATCAAAGGTTAATATTCCCTTTTTAACGAATCCCCTCCCCAGCTTTATTAATAGCTTTGGCCAAATGACGTCAGCGAAGCGTGGATCAACCGACAACCTGTTGCTTTTCACCTTTCTCCCCATTTTCACTTCCCAATCCCCGTCCTTTTCCAGTATTTAAAGAGAAAAGTGGAAATTTTAAAAGCATAAAACCTCCTACCCAATCTTGATGCAATATATCGGGAGAAAATTGTTTTTTGTTGATGTCACATTTTCAAAAAGTAAATTAATTAAATCGCAAAATTAAATCTGAAACACAGCACTCTGTTTATAGCTTGATACATTATAGGAAATTCTGTGTTTAGATTAAATCAGCGGGAGAGGTTTTTCATGCCCGGCGATTTTATCTGTTTCTTTTTTTTTCGGCTTTAATTGATGACAATCAAGACTTTTTATTAAAATGATTTTTTGAAAAAATATAGCAAAAATTAAAATATGGACGTTATATAAATCAAAATACAGGAAGCACGGTGTAATAAAGGAATGGCCAAAAGTTGGTGTGACATAGCGAGTGTTCTTTTGTTATTTTATTTTTATTCCGTGCTTCCTGTCATTTTTATGCTTTTGCTATTGGTTTGACAGGTTCATCAGTTTAAAAAACGCGATTTCGCGATAAAGCTAGAGGACGGAAGAACACGAAGGTGAGAAAATTTTGAAGGGAGGTGGTCGGCGGACAATGCCTATATAAGGCCAAGGCCTATGTGGTCTCCATTTTATTGTCGCGGTCTATGGCTGCTGGTCTTCGTAGTTTTTAGGTGATGTTTGATTATTTGTTGTGAATGATGATGATAATGATGATTGTTAGTATCATTCAACTTATAGCTGCCTAAACTTATATCTAACATAGCTTACAACTGACCTAACTTATAGTTAGGATAACCCATAGTTTAAGATTCTAATTGTAGCCACAGGCTTGTTGCTCAAGACACCAATTTTTCCCCAAACTTTGCGCAATTGTTAGTCTTGATTAGAGATTTCTTCAGGGCAAGTTATCACAAGCACAATCTCTTTCTCCTAATCCCTTAGCACTACCCAATTAGAAAAATTTTTTCCTTCTTTCCATCCCCACCCCTTAAATTTCATCACTCCCACCTTGCATAAAAATCCGTTCACCTAAGCAAGTTAATTTCTGCACGACTCCCCGAACCATTCAACAGCGCTTTTCATCGCGGAACAATGGTTAATTATGAAATCGTTTGAGGAAGTTTATCCATTCCAAAAGCACGGATCGATTACTGATTTCTAACATCAATGGAAGGATTAAGGGCGAAGGATCAAAGGCAAAAAGGCTAGAGGGATTGCGGTAACAATTACATGTTTCACCTTTTGTCGTGTCCCTTCTTATTAAACCCTCGGTTGCCATGGTTGGCTCGACGTCTTGTCTAATTACTTTGCAATTATTTCTACTATTATCTGGTCAACATAATGAATTTCTAAATTTCTAAAATCCCATAAAGAAAAAGATAATACTAATAAAAAAAAATGATGATTGTATCCAGAAACCGTTCGATGACAAATTACGCAAAATCTTCTTAAAATTGTTATTGGAACCCGCAAAACATTCTTCGTCTAATCCATTTGGGATTGAAGATTTAAATCAATTAACTAAAGAGAGTTGAAGGGAAAAGCAATACTTGCTGAAAACTAATTTACAAAGACGGAAAGTTTGAAAATTTATTAGAATAGTGTTGGAAACGGAGGCGATTGAGTGGGTTGCCAACTTTTTGTTACATTCCATCAACTAATTTCTTTAAGACCTCGTTCTTGAAATTATTTACCGATTAATATATAATAATGCTGACAGGTTAATGTTCCTCCTTACCTTTAACTATATTGAATTTTAACTGTTCCTTTTCCCAAGATGCGAATGAAGCCTTTAAGGCTTCTGTCATCTTTTTATTCGTCCCAGGCGTGAGTGGCGGCACCTGTGCGGGGATATCTGAAAGAAGAAAAAAAGAAAAGATTAGTACGAGTAAGCAATCGATTTTAAGTAGTGGCAGTTCATGGAAGGAATGATGCTTTATGACAAAATGTAATTCGATGCGGCAAAAACCACAGAGGTGCTAAGAAAAATCATAACTCCAACTGGAATTATTTCGGCACTTTTTTAGCCGTTCTGATGAATTTTTTAATGGACTCCATCAGAGACTTACATAGACCTAACTCACTTTTAAGTCTCTTGCTATCTTTATAAAACTACCACAAGACATTCGGCAGTACAGCTGTCCAGCTGTCCCTGTAGTAAAAGTACATCTTCTTAGGACAAGTTTCAAGTTAAAACAAGTTAGGACAAGTTAAAATGCAGAGTTCCAGTTGATCACGGCTTAAATAAAAGCTACTAACACGAGGTGATTTCGAATTATTTACCGAAGAACTCAAAATTTTTGTAGTTCTAAACTATATGATGATTGTCTTGACATTGTGAATATTTTTGTCCAATAAAATCTTTAGGATTTTTTAAATCACAACACTCGTCGACGTGTTAAACAAGTCGACGAGTGTTGTGATTTAAAAAATCCTAAATTAAATTGGTCGGCGGGGCTCCTCAATTTAAATTTAATTTTCAATAAAATCTTCTTAAGAAATGTCCCACTCTTCAATTTCCTTACATACGCCCCACATGCAAGAGCCTATCTCTGACCGATGGTTACGGTTGAAAAGTCTGCCCGAACCCACCTTTATCAGAACTCTATTGAGGTGTCAATCAAAATTTCAATCACGCAAGGGAAATGCACACTAGAGCCATGGACAACATAGCCTAACCACAGCAAACCATCTTCTCATATCGTGCAGCAACAGTAACATCCCCACCACGCAACAACGTCAAAATTTCTAGACGAAAATCCCTCCCCTCTCTCCACAAACTATTAAGCCACCAAAACCAAACTACTTTACTCACGATTAATCAAAAAATTAAAACCGAACAATTACTCTAAACCTTGGGGGGTTCCCAAACCAAATTAAATCGAAAAGTACCAGCGTAAAATTATTACAATTCAACCTGGCGGTACCTTGGCATATTTGAAACGAGTTGCAATGAAGAGGGTGGCATAAAGTAGGTCTTGTTCGCCACCTGTCACGATAAAACCCGAAGGCAGTTTCAATGTGCCATTGTGTGCTACCAATTCTCTTGTAATGAACCTCTTAAGACAGGTGCATCTGCATCATTTACTCTTGACTTTTTCTTTTCTTGCATTTTCCATAATCCAAAACATAAATATTGACGGTCTGAAAACCTTTGAAAAAGGTGATGATCCCCATACAATGTATTAATGTTAATATTTTCGTTCCGTTACGTCGACACTTATAATTTGTAGTCCATTACAGTCGAAGTACCACGGACAATGAGATTTGTATAGTGCGTGTGGAGGTTTGTGTATTTGAAAAATTCTTACCTTTAGGCCTGGTAAACGCTTTCATGGTCTTGATTCCCATTATATCCCAGATTCATTCCAGGGGCAAGTGACAGCATATCCAAAAAAAATTTTACGTGAGTAACACAAACATTTTTTTTTTTCGTTTATCAATTTCACTTCACTTAAAAAACAAATGTCATTGATGCTTCGAATAGTTTTTTAATTTCTGTAAAATTAATTTTTCAGGTTAATGGACATGTCGTCGACGATTAAAAATCAATTTGGGAATCTAATTAGAGATGTGTAAAAAAATAGCCATTTTGCCAAGTCAAGATCAAAGACAAGATTTAATTATTATGCATATGAGTCGTTTTGAGTGAGCGGACTTTAGAAGAACAAATCCTCAAGAAAGATTAACGAAGAAGGTCCAAAGAAAATTGTAGCCGGATAATCGTTTAAAATCAAGAGCTATATGTTCATTTGCAAAAAATTGGAAGAATCAAACAGCAGACGAAAGTTTTCTTGCTTATGATAGCGAAGGGCAACCAACCCTCGTGCACATTTTCATTTTGTAAAAAACGATCGATCTTAGGTGTTGGGTGCTTTTTCGCAAGACGAGACATCGAAGAAAAAAATGGATGAGGAATTTCAAGAAATCGGCCCACAAAAAATATAAAATATATTTTGAGGGGGTTTTTATAGGCAAAAAGAAGGTAACAATTTTGCCTTCTGGCGATTGGCCAGTCGAGTTTCATGTGGAAAACGCAGACAACAATACAGTTTTGAACTTTTTTTTTATTTTGAAAAAACCCTTATTCAGTAAAAACTGATACACTGAAGCTAAAGATGAAAAGAAGAATATTGTTTTCGCAGAAATGGGAAATTTTTTTCAGCAAGTTAATAAAATTTCGCCAAAAAATTTTGAATTAAACCTTTGGATGCCTTAATTTTATACTCCCTACCACCTACAGCTTTATTAGTTAAACGTAGTAGCACAAGATTTAATTTACAGCTAATACCAAAAACTCATAAAACTTTTTTTCCAGGGCAATATAAAATATCTTTTTAAAAAAAATTTATATTCCATCTACAAACTCCACAAGTCGATTCCTTCGATAAATGAAAACATATCGCAACCAGCTTTTAAAAATTTGTTACGTTTACCCAGCAATACCACACGAAATTTCTTCAAACGTTAAAAATCCTAATTGATGAAATGGTAGTAATTTTCATTAACCCTTAATTAAAATAAAAAAAACAAAAAAAAAAACCACTGTCAAGCCCTTTATTACTTTTTAACGACTTTTTTGCAAATGAAGGTAGTCTAATGCATTTCTAGATTGAAAAGATTAACATGATCCATAAACTCTTTTTTTATTTTTTCAGTAATGTGAAAAATTACAACCGCATGAATATTTAACAAAAAAAGAAGAAGACGATTACGCAAAAAAAAAAAAGAAGAAGAAATTAACACTTAAACACGCATCACTGCTCCTAATGTATACGAATTAACCAAAAAACAAGCAGCTATAACATAACAAAGACAATATTTTCCAGTGCTATTTTGTCTTAATTATATCATGCGTCAGTTCTCCATCAAGTATACGAGTTAATTGTTTCAATAGAAACTGATAACGTGATGGCATAAGCGAATTCTTCAGAAAACAGAACAATGTACACGATTTTTCAAAAATAGAAATAATTATTCCTCATTATATATTTTTCGAAAAAATTATCCTGGATTTCTGCCCAATAACCAATCTGATCGCAGATTCCAATTCTAATTAGTCAGGAGGGTAACACCAAGCATGCAAATTACACATGGCGACCATTTATTCCAAACGATTGTTTTTTTTTACTGGATTATCCATTGATATTCAGGAGGGCATATTTCCGCTCGTAACTCTTAGACTCCTTTGGTTGGGCTGATTCACCTAGCCGCTTCACACTTCACACTTATTGAATTCTAATGGCTATTCTTTTTCGGGGAATATATCAACGCGTTCGCAGTTAGTAATATTTCTGGGTCAAAAAAAAAAATCAGGTAAAGCCGTTATATTTTTTTCTTTTCTCGAAGCATAAATATTTATTTGTCTCCAACTGGATTGTTTATAATAAAAACGACCATTTTAATATGAACGAATTAACATGTCTATTGTAAATATTTATAAAACAAACCACAGCGTATCTAATAAATACAAAAATTTTCATTCACAACGAGACGTTCTCATTCATTGAAAATCTTGCCTGGCTTTAGGGAACTTTGCCAAAAATCATCTCCATTCACACTCTTATTAATTTTTCATCACGGTCACAATATATTTCTTTGATTCTTTCACTTCGATCCGCGTCTCTTACGTACCGAAAAACGTCTTTATTTTTCTTTGTATGACATTCAATCAATTTGATTTCCGTTATGAAACATTACGCGGACCATATGGTCGTCAATATCCAGTTGGAGAATCCCCGAAAAAATTTCAGAAAAGCTTACCCCCGATTCGAACTAATAAAAAATCGTAACCGTTACAAGCACATAATACACTTTAAAACCCACAACTCTTTAACATGCGCGTGAGTTAGATCATTAATGGCGCGATGAACGCTAGCACACCTTCGTACAAATCTTTCACGTTTTCCGCGGCGCGAACGCGATTAAAGAAAAAAATTAAAAACCAACAAAAGATTTTGTTTTTTTTTTCAAAAAAAAAAATTAACAAACAAAAGCAAGTTAATGTTGTGTGAATATGAACGAAGAGCTATGAATGACTACTAGCCTAGTCTTGTATTGCCGATGAGCCGAGTTGTCACACGGAGCGTACGACCCTCCAGTTTTACCGCTCGATCCACTTCACAACACTCCAGCACGGAGAATATTTATCGTGCACCTTCCAGACCATTCTTATCTAATCCTTTTTCTTCATTATTCTGAGAAATTTCAATTAGGATAAATTGCTGCGATTATCATGGAAAGCTGAATAAGTGTATTAAGCAATTAGCAAAAGGTATACAGTTGGGTCCATAACACAGCTGGAACGTGAGAAGAGCCTCCCGAATTTATACCTCACGCAATGAATGAAAAACCCTTCGGAAATTTTAAAAAAATATTTAATGCAGGAAGGGATCATCTTCGCCGGCTCCATTCACACGGATAAATCTCCTTTTCATGCTTCTCAAAACCACTTTAGTTTAATAAAGGTATATTAGGGTAATGTTTTTCGAGTGGTTGTGATCCTTTTGGAATAGGTCCTCGTGTCTCCAACATCTTTGTTCAGGTTGGGTTTTAATTTTTACTACGTTTTTTTTTTTTTTACATATAGACCAAATTTTCATAGGGTTGTCCATTATTGCGTAATATGATACTTAAATGTCTGTACGGGGAAAGTGCTTTATGAATGGGGAGGGTGTTGATGGATTTTGATGTAAGATGGTTGGTCTTGAGAGTATTGGAAGTATTGCTACAGGTGTGGTTGATATTGGGAGTGGGTTGCAAGAGACTGACAGGATTTCGTAGAAAAGAAAGTAAAGAAATGGAGGACCAATGGCTTATCAAGGGATACCAAACTATTAACCTTTTGGAAATTGCGAACGTATGAACTGTATAAGGTCGCAGACCCCGCACCGCACAGACCATGTATTGCAAAAAACCAACGCTCTAAAAGATTCCAGTCTGCTCCTTGCCGTTCTGTCCTCCGTTTTCTTTTTGTGGTTCTGCTTCTTTTACTAATGTCCCTCAGTGGCGTTTTGTTCCAGGTGAACAAAATCCAGCAGATGTTCTTTCAAAATGATTAACCAACAGGTTAATACAATCATGCTGGTGGGAAGTCACATTCACGGGACTCGAGCAAAAGAGGGCCCAAAAAAATGACTCTCTGTAGCAGCCGCAGCCTCAGCCGAAGACGAAAAATTCTTCATGCTGAAATAATTTACCAACATCAAAATGACGACCTCAACATTTAGAGATTATGGCCCCCCTTTACGACAAAATCAACTGACCGAGCTGTTAACAAGAGACGCAAGTAGGACAAATGCGAGGATGGCTAACACGAAGTTTAAAACAAAAATTTCAAAATCTTCTATGTCGCCAAAGAATGATGCCAAGTTTTCCAATCATATGCCGGAGAATCAGAAGAAAGCTTTAAAAAACAATTCAGAGATTAGTTCAAAGGAACCGGAATGGTCCCAACTATGGTCCTAGCGGATACTTTAGCCCAGCTTTTCCGTCAGGTCGCTCTCGACTGTAAGGTACATTCAACTGCTTAGTATGGCAAATAATCGGATAGATGCTGCTGAATTTCGTTAATGCTGCTCTTATGAGTTTCACGGGGATTACTCCTCGCAGATTTTCGTCCTGAAAAGTTCCCTTTATTCATTTCAAACAAACATTTCATCTAATTCCACGCGACCTAAATTTCCTGTATACCTTTTCTTCCAGCCACATCTTCACAATAACAATTAACTCCTAAACAAAACCAATTTTCCCAAACCCGAATCCCTTATTTCCTACGGCTTCCGTAAAGCAATTTCACACACTCCCTAACAATCCAACATATACGAATCCTTACTAAAAACCAAATATATGTGTTTCTATGCATTCAAACGTAATTTAAACAAGTTAATTATCGATTTATAACGTTGATACGTGTTTATTAGCGATGCCCCGGCATATGCTTTTAAAATATATAGATCAGCTTGCCAAACAAGTTGAACCCATAGCGACAAGTTCGTTACCACCGTCTTAAAATACACAGAGGAAAAAAGATCCGCGCGGGCTTTTTTCCCATTGACAACGACAAAAAATAAAGGGGATTTATTTACTTAACGGATAAAAAAAATTAATTAAACCATTAACGTAGGTAATCGAATATATAAACGAATGTTAAAATACCTGGAGAATCATATAATGAATTTTGTCCATCCCTACTACAGAGCAAATACCCTGAAGCGATCCGCGGCTTGAATGAAATTTTGTGTAAACTGGAGGGAGAGAGATTAGTTTCGTGGTAGATGGGTTTTTTTTCTGCACTCTCACTATATTTTTTTTTATTTATCTCTCGGCTGAAAACAAAAACGCAAATGTTTGCGCAACGTCTTCATTTTAATTTATTTCATTTGTTTGTTTTTATGATTTTAACCTGTTAGTCACGAATTTTGGAAAATAAAAAAACCGAGGAGAAAGCGATACGATAAACGCGATAAGACAAAAGAGGAAAGAGATAAAAAAGGTATATTCGAGTTTGGTCCGTAAAAGAAAACGGAAAGTTATCCAATGGACACCGGACTATGAATTACAACAAACTAGTACTGTAATTACGTTAATTGTATGGGAATCTGTGAGAAAATGACCTCTGCGAGCACATCTTAACATCTGTATCCATGTCGCACTTGATATCTTCCAAAGTGCTTTTTTAACAGTGTTAAGGTGCACCTAGGTTGATTCATTCTTGTTTGGACAAATTTTGGGTTAAGTAATTAGGCGAATAATGATTCGAATAGGTACTTAGAAGTCTTAATTGAACAATTAAGAAGAAGGTGGGTTACTAAACGAAAGACCTCTCCAATAATTTTACAGAAGTATGTATTAAAACGGGCTTGAGGAAAGTCGTCAAAAGCTTCATAAAAAATATAATAAACAAAATAATGGCCAACAGCGTTCAAAAAGGTTATATTTGGTAAGGTAAAAAAGAAAGAACTGGCTGCCCACAAGAAATCGAAAGGTTGTCTCAAGGGGATAAAATTTGAAAATTTTTGCAATTTTACTTCCTTGTTCATAGCCATTGAAAAGGCAAATCTGGTAAATTAGAATCTCAAGTCAAATTCTCGTGACAGTGACTGCTCTTCGAAAAACCGAAGCCGAAGTCGTTTAAAATCTAAAAAGCCCATCAGCACCACGAACGGAGGGCGAGTAAGATTTGAGCAGGAAAACTAAAGGACGAAGTAGGGTCAAAGGTTTCAAATACTGAACAGAGCAGACTGAATATATTTTAAATACTGAACCTCGTGAAAATGTTAAGAATCACTCATGTGTCCACGAGTTAATTGCCGTAATTATCTGACAACCCTTAATGCAACCAAGGGCCAAAAATTAACGAAGAGTTATATCCAGGAAGCCTAGTAGGGAGTGGACACTTCGATAAGTCGTCTGCTAGATAAGGATACGCCATTTTGAAAACTGAAAGCTACCATGATCTCGAATTTGGTGGCCACCATTCTTGAATTGAAGAATCTGCCAATCGCGATGTTCGCTTTTCAATTTGAGATCATGGCAGCTTTCTGTTTTCAAAATAGTTATCTAGCAGACGACCAAGTGTCCACTCCCTACTAGGCTCCCTAGTTATATCTGTATATTTGGACGCATGGCCACTAAAGCCTTGCATTTGGAGCTCTGCTCACATTTTTCAACCGATGATTATCGGCTCATTAAAACGCTTCCTTTCTAGAAGAGGAGCTTGTTCCAGACTTTTCTCCGATCAAGGCACGAATTTCATTGGGGCCAAAAATTAGCTAGGGGAATTATACGAGTCCTTAAGTTCGCCAGAATACCAGGAAAGATTCAGGTTCGAATTGGCAAGCCAGCAAATCGAATTTAGCTTTAACCCGCCAGCCGCGCTGTATATGGGCGAACTTTGGGAGAGTTTAGTTAAGGCAGTTAAGTTTCATTTACATAAGGCATTGGGAGGCCAGCTCCTAATTTATGAAGAATGTTCTACAGTACTCGCACAGATAGAATGTCTTCTTAATTCTCTTCGGAGGCTCGTTTCGATAATATGTGCTCTGCCGAATCAATAAATTCACGTTTGTATTTTATCAAATCGTAAAAAAACTTAAAACTTCGCGAAAAAAATTTCAAAGCCCCAAAACACCAAATGAATTAAAAAGTACAATAAAACAAATAAAATTGAGGTCGTTTTGTATATGATGATGGGAATAAACGACAAGAGTAAAAAAAAAGAAAAAAGAAAAGAAGATTCTGAAAGGTAAAAAACACGCTCGGAGCAGTAGCTGTTTAACCAGATTAGGTTGGTAGTAAAAAGTACCCAGTAACATGTAATTATGATTTGGTTTATTAGTCTATCTATCTTTTCTTCTTTCGTTTCTTATACACTATTTGGAGATAAAGCGACTACTCTATTGTAGCACGTATAAAAAATGAGTTTTTTTTCTCAACCAGTACTCGTAAAATCTTGACGACTTATTCCCTTTGATTGTTGGCGGACTGCGGTCTTTACTTAGCGGTTTTTCTATGATGTTAGGGTCGGGGAGTAAATAATAGATTTTCTTACATTTTTAAGGTGTTTTTCTATGGAATAGGAGTCTGGTCGCGTTGGGGGTTCGATTTGTTTTACACGATTAAGGTTGTTATTAACAGTTTTTTTTGTAGCTGGTTAATGTGGCGTATAATTGAAAGTAACGTTTCGCCCAGTTTTTAAATTTTTTTATTTAAAAAAAATAAGGTTATATCCTAACAATAAACGCATGTGTGTCTATTTTTAAAGTCACTAGCTGGTCTAATTCTTTTTGCAGTGGATGAGAGCAGGAATTTAGCAAAAAATAAAAGAGCGCAAGATGAAATATTCGAGCCTACTTAAGTCTTAACCCCTCTTGGTCTGAGATAGCTTCAGCCTAAGCAGAAAAGACTGTAGAACTTATGAACTTTAAGACTCAGCATTACAAGATTGAAACGTTATTAACTTCATAATAAAAATAAAATTAAAAGCCGGTAAACAGGTTCTACGCTTTTAAAAAAAAAACTGAATGATTTTAAATTAAAAAATAAATCAATGAGATGATAAAAGCAAGCCAAAGTAAACATCTCGTAATTCTATTGTACGACGTCAATAATTAGATTAAAGGTAATTTAAAAAGGGAAGGAAAAAAAAAAGATTGTGCACGCATGAAAATAAAATCATTTAGCGAGAGTCAATAATGGATTTTGACAGACAGAGAGATTCTGAAAAGCGTGGCTCCACTTCTCGAAATCTCGACGACAACCACCGACCGGAAACGTGTCGCGTGGGGGTGATCCCCTAAAACTATCGAAAAAACCGTGGCACCGGAAGTTCGGTGTCAATTCCAAGACCCCGAGATACACACAAAAATGACGTCACAATCTCACCTTGCATCATTTTTCGCTCTCTCTCTCTTCGTTAATTTTCAAAAGGCAGATGTTCTCCATGGGGTCAGCAAACCTCAAGGCCGGGATGATTTATTGGAATTCATTTGGCTCGATATTTAAGCTTTAAAACCTGATTCTGATTCCGGTATAAAGAGAGCTACGCGGCGTGATTGTAACGCTATATTGCGACTATTATTATTAATAAGTTAGATAATGTTTTTGTTAGTCGATCTGCATCATTGGATTTAGTGGCGCTTGAGGCACATCGCGCATCTGGACCTAACGCAATCGCATTTTCTCAAGGTCGTCGTCCTAACCGTCTACAAAATTTATTTCAAATTAACTGGAACGGAAATAAATGAAGCGGCTAAATTATTTTTTCCCACCAATATTTTTTTTTTTTTTTTTGAATAAAGACGCACAAGCTTTGTTCTGTCAGCAAACAGAATAGCTTTGTCGAAGGAGTTTCACGTTATGTCAGCATTTCCGTTATTGGCTTAGTTTGATTTTAGTCCCTCCCATAAGTACAAGCGCAGTTTAATCAAGGATCATTTCGTTGGAAAGCAATCTGTTGTCCTTGTGACACGTTTTTTCATTTTAATGAATTGGAAAGCCCAGATGTGTGAATTTTGTAATTGGCGAATGATATGAACAAAAAGGCCTGATCGATTCGGGGAAATAAGGAGAAAAAATGATTGGGAAAAAATTTACACCAAACATTTCAGTTAAGATATAGCTTCATTTATCTATACGGCTTGCATGTTGAGATAAGGCAATTATCAGGAATATGGTGTGTGCGCATTTACGATAAAAACACCCGTGGGAGTGAGAAATTACTTCACAACATTTGTTTTTATGTTTTGAGAAATTGTCAAAATGTCAAATTGACAAAGGATGAAGATGTAGCAAAATGTGGTGATATTTTGTAAAAGATCAGATGGATTTTGAAATACCGGGAAGAGAAGGGTCAATTTATCTTTAGCAAACACATGGGATAATTTTGTAGATAATGAGAGTACCAAGAGTGTCTTAGAAATGGGGTTAGACAGGGCGGTGAGATAAGGTTTTAGGCCCCGGAAAGAAATCAAGGCTGTAAACTCTTTACATTTTGCACGGTAAAGGGCTTAACTAGCCAAGACCAATCCATAATTGCAAATCTTAAAAGTCAGGCAGAGTCAGCAAACATGTAGGCGACAAACGCAATCATTGGTTGAAACCTGGCAAAAGCTCTGGTTTAAAATTTCTCCGCCAAAGTTGAATACAGGTTCACTTTCTAGCATAAAAGCTGAGACTCTTTTAAATTTACTTGAGAGCTAAAAATTTAGATGATAAACCATGTCGAAATTTGGTAAGTTTAGTGGAAACCTAATAAAAATCGATTCTTGATCGCCTCAGGGCAAAGTTCGAGAGGTCTACAGCCTATTTTTTTAACAGATCAAATATCAAGGGGTTTGTCAAGTGACGCTGCCGTTTAATTAGACCAGATTTTAAAAATGTAGCAACCTTTCTTCTTTTATCTTTCCACTTTCCCTTAAATATTTTAATAGAAAATAAAAATTTACTCAGCTCTGAAGCCTTCCAATCCGCACAAAATGTTTTCTTCTTTTTCCCTTTTTTACACAGCGACATATCTAGCACGAGGGAAAACAAAATATTTACTAAATCTATATTTTCAAACACCATTCATAAATCGTCCTCTTTAAAAAGATAACGACACTTCAAACAATTTTAAGTACCCCATTAATTAGTATCATTGAACTATGGACGAATTATTTGCGTCATTTCCACTTCAGCCCGAAAAATCTCAATAATCGAATATTCAAGATAAGACAATTGCAAAATTTTCCTCAAACAAGGAGGCTCGCCTAAAACAACGTAAATTCTCACCGCAAAGATAAAAACATTTAGAGGTCTGTCTAACAATCAAAAAAGCTCATTCATAACCGCATGAAAAAAATACAAATCCTCAACTGATCTTACTCCATTACGAAGTTTTTAAAGCTTAGTAGCTCTGATTGTTGACCTGCTGTACAAAGTTTGACCTCTTGTGTCACTGTAGCGTGACTTAAAAAATGGTGCCTCCACCCTTTTTGCCTATAAATGCATTGGAGAATGATGGTTCTTTACGATGATCACTTTGTTCAGCGTTCTTTGTCGAATATGTACGTCTATTTCGTATATCCGTCAGGTGAAAATAAAAAAAAAAACTTTCGGATAATTTTTTTCTATCGTGTTAGGGAAACAACCGCTATTGGCAACGCCTTTCGTCGTCCTCGTTAAAAAAAACTTCATTACCAACTACGTATAATTATAAAACTTAATGCTTAACAATTACGCAAACTTTGATAAGCACTTATTCTTAAGAATCTTATCTTTTTCAAATCAATTTCCGAAGAAATCGGTCAATAAGTAGTGAGATGAGTCATTTTTATACGTGGTAAATTTTTAAAAATTATTAAAAGTATTTAATAATCGTAAAACAGTAGCGGATTGGGCGGGTTCGGAGGAGAGAGAAGCGCATTAGCCTAATGGGTATCAGGATCACGGCGGGAAGTAATAACGATGGCGTTCCCAACCTCTTGTGGCGACTTGTAATCTGTATCTGTTTGTTTTCTTTAGCCAAGCAGGCAGATTCCTTTCTTCGCCGTTGTTGTTGTCGTCGACAACGAATACTTTCATACTTCCGAACTCTTACGGATGAATATTTGAGCAGCGACCGAGGATATAGTTGTTAAAAACAGAAGTGTAGTTGGGGGGGGGGGGGGGGCTGCCAGCCAAGAGTGCCAAGAAAAATTCTTGTCGGCACCCTAATTGGGTACTTATTTTGAAGCTTTACAAGGATTTTACAAAGGTAAAATTTTGACTCGGCCCGCAAAGCGGGCCGAGTCAAAATTTCCTATATTTCCTATATTGCGAGGCTCGCTGCCTCGCAATATAGGAAATACAGCAGGGTAGAGAAGGGGGTACCAAATTCCGAATGCCGGTGCCGGGTTCCGGAATGCCGCATCCCGGAACCTTCATCGTTTCTATGGTAGCCAAACAAATTCGAATTTTTAGAGAAAAAAGTGTCATTAAAAGTTAAATTCATTATTATTATTTTATCAATTTCTTATGCATTATTATTTACGTTAAGTTTTTTTGGGGGCGATTTCCTCGACCTTCTTTTTTTCCTCCTTTTCTTTATTTACAGGGAAAGTAACGAAACGAGGGGGAGAAGAATCAGCTGGGTTAGAAAGTTTGAATTCATTTGGAATTTGCAATTTCTTTGTTGCATCGATGGGATGGGGTAACTACGCCATAGTTTTACATTAATCATTTTCTTAAGTGTCGTTTCTTTGCATTAAAATGGCTTCTTTTTCACTGATAAAGAAAGGCATAAGTTATTTTTAACTGGTAGCTAGATCCCCGGTAGCTAGATCTTTAGGCCCCCGGGTGCCTAAAGATCTAGCTACGCCTCTGATTAAAAGTTTCTTTCCTAGACAACCCTTAAATAAATCCAATTCGGTACCTCAGAGGTAAACTGCCACTATGACGTCAGAGCTGAACTCTAAGAAGGCAGTTCCATGTTTGTTTTTTATTTGGAGTCGATCATCTTTTTATTCGAGGGCTATGACGTCATAGTGACAGTTTGCCTCTGAGGTACCGAATTTATAAGACATTTATTCCAACCTTTGGTCCATAAATGCTCTTATCAAGAGTGTGAAGTTCCTCCACTTAGGTTCAGATTCTCAGAGTGATTTTACTTTATAAGGTAA
The DNA here is from genome assembly GCA_023512825.1 of Liposcelis brunnea. Taxonomy (NCBI): domain Eukaryota; kingdom Metazoa; phylum Arthropoda; class Insecta; order Psocodea; family Liposcelididae; genus Liposcelis; species Liposcelis brunnea. The sequence goes on along the minus strand of CM042073.1, from coordinate 2,994,528 downwards.
ATTCGGGCTGTTGTTTAACAATCTCATTACACGGAGTGTGCCTGGTTTGAGCTCCTCACAAAACAAATAAAACTTAGATCCACGCGTGTCCTTCTGACTGATGCAAATACTCGCGAAAAATTGCCTAATTCCCATACATCACGGGGATTACCAAAAAGAAATATTTGTCACTATTTGATAGTATCGCATCATATTATTTACAGATTAGTTATTGATAGCTCATGACTAATACTCGACGATTTATTACTATGCTAATGATAACTTGACGTGATGTACGTAGTCAACTTGTCTAATCTTGCGTAAATCTTTTTATTATTGTTCATCTTCATTTGAAAAAAAAAAAAAAACCAAAACAAAAACCACAATCTGATAACTCTCTCCAATCCCTTCAGAAATTACTTCATCAACACATTACGCCGCAAAAAAAAACAAACCTTTAATTAAATAATTACATGGTCCGAGCTAATCTCATCTCTTAAAAATGTTTACTCGATCCCTAAACAGTTAATGAAACATGAAAATCAGTAAATAAAAATCTTTTAATAAAAATAAAGTTTTCCACGATGAATTTTGAAAGTTAAAAAAGCTCCCGGAGATAAACATTCCACCCTTCGTGAAACCGGAAGTTGATGTAGTGAAGGGAGATGTAGGGCACTGGGTCCCTCTTTCTCCTACTTGGAACGTCATCCATCTGGTGATATGGGTGATTGCTTTTGAATTGAGGGGGTTGCTCTTGTCTTTTAAAAAATTACTGACCAATTTTAATTTATACTCGTATCTCGTCTCGGTACTTTTTCGAAAATAAAATGAATGAAATGTGTGTACGGGTTTGTTGATTTTTTTATTAAAAGGGTAAACAAAGGAGAGGCTAGGTTAGTCACATAATTAAGGAAATCCTAAAGGCCTGACAATTTTTTTTTTAGAAAATATGAATCATTTTTACTAAATGCGAGGCCAGATAATATTCGGAAAATTTTAAATATTTAAAAACGAATATAGTATTAATTTCGGATATTAGTTGAAATTATCTTACAATTAAATCGAGATTTAACGGCCCATTTTCTAATAGCCGTATCAGGTTTTTTATTTCACGACGGGTTTAATTAAGCCGGGTACCGATATTTTTCGTACATTAGCATGTTTCGGGTAGTATATTTAAAAAAAAAAAAGTTTATGGTCAGTAGCGGACTGGACCTAATAGCTAATTAAGACTAAGCTATGACGCAGAACTCACACGAAAAGTTATAGGTCTTCTTCTTTACTGCATGCTCAGAACTGAATTTTGTAGCGGATTCGAAGACGATCTTTCAAAGAATGGGCCATTTTCGCGCCAAGAAGCTAAAATTTAGGGGCAACCGCAAATAAAAAATGATTCAGGAAATAAAAACGGCTGAATCAATTTTCCTCTAGCTGCACTGCTACAGGGACTAGCCATATACTTTGGATTTGTAAACTATTCGTGGAACCACACGGTGCGCAATGGCTATCGATAACAGAAGAACAGTTGGAACAAGCAAAAATAGTTTCTAGATTACATTTTATTGAATTGGGAACACTGCGATTTGTAGCAAATACCTTGAATACGGTTGCGAATTGGCTTTTTGGTGCAAAGGTGCCGAGATGTGAGGAGCATATGGAGATGAAAAGTAATTGAGCTGATAAAAAAAGCAACTGGTGGCTCTGTTCATAGCCATTTTAGCTGTTGCTTGGCTCCAATATCATCTACCCTTCCCTGGCTTTCATAGGCTGCTCCACTTTTTCATCTTCTTCAGTATTTTTCCGTCTATTCCAAGAAAATGGACATAGGATTCCCCATCTCCTCACACTCCCAAACAGGTTTTCAAAGTGGTAAGGAACCCTTTGTGCGGTTGCCGTTTACTCAGTCTCCATTCTTATTGCAATTTAAACTGGTTGTCTGAACATTTTTAACCACCACAATAATCATTGGTCTATCCTTTAGGCGAGCCTCCACAACACGTGAAAAGAATCTTTCCTCAGTCAAAAAAAACTGGCTGTCAGGTCTCTATACTACTTCTGAGGCTTAGTCAATAACAATCTCTCCGAAGCCTTCCCTTCCCTTTAAAAATAAAATTCGTAAAGTTGGTAAAATCCTACGCATAACTACAAAAGTAATAAATAGAAAATTAAATCCGTGTAAATAGAGTAAATCGATGAAAACCCTTTCGCAGTGGTTTAGGGTTGACTCGGGGCCATTCCAAGAGAGGAAGATAATGAAGGAACTCTGCTTGAACGAACACGGAGAGCTGTACAGTCGGGAATAAGGAAAAGAGAAGGGGGGGAAGCAACAAGGAGTAGGAGGATAAAGAGGAGGCATATATCAATTCTACCGTAATTGTAAAGTGTGGAGTGTGCAAATGAGATCAGGTTATTGTTTTCAACTGTTAGGCTATGACCGATCTCAAAATTACTGATTTCCAATTTTTTTCCTCTCTTTCCTAAAACGGCACAAATACAAATTAACGTCCACGATAATTTTATGATGTTAAGATGTATTACCAGTATAAATATTCGTTTTCTAGTCCGGCTTATCTCGAGATCAAGCTCACATAAAAAATAAAGAAGCAAATCTAGAAGATAACAGGCAATCGTATAATAAGCACGGAGAGATACATCATTAAGATTAAAAAAAGAAAACAGTTAAATGATTGAATTATTGTGAAGCTGGTTTGGGAAGATTCAGTAGCGGCGTGCGAGCGCGCGGTTAGCTCAAACAAGGTCAAAATCAAAAACCTTTAAATACTCTCCAACGCCTTTATATTATAAAAATTCCTTTTTCCTTTTGCCGAATTATTTCAACTATCCGATTTCATTTAAACCTTCAAGATGAATTGGTCAATTACTTTTAAAGAAATCTTGTAATCCAATATTTTATTTCCTAATCATGTTTTCATTTCAAGGGGAGAAAGAAAAACATGTTGACAAATTAAAAAGAACCCACCGCAAAAAGGTAAATTTCACCCGCAAATCCTATCAATGAATATTTTCCTTATGGTTCGTTGCTCTGAAATAAACATAAGCTCATTAGACCACAATAACTGTACGATTGGCATTAAATCAAAATTATTACGCAAAAGAAACTGGATTTTTCTTAAATATACATTTTAGCCATTTAGACGTTTGGATCCCTGCCACTATAACTTGCCTTTGCATGTTGCAAAGGGGAAGAAAAAAAATTGGTATTATGCGATGTAGATTAATGCATCATACAAGAAGGTTTTCCTAGATCGCTTGTTCGAACACGAACTAAAAGAAAACAATAATTAACCTCAAAGAAGTCACGAACTGATCAGGTGTGTATTTAAATGTTTTGAACCCTGAATAACTGGAATAACATTACAATTTTTTTATTTTAAGTTTATAGATATATACACAAAAACCGGAAATGGCGGTTGAAGATCGCGAAGCCAAACTTTGCCACACTTCCGGCTCACCTGTGCCTTTACTTCTTTTTATGATAGTTATCGCGAGAGGTCGTTATTAAAGGGTCTCGCAAGTGTCTTGTTTATTTTTTAAGTGTTTTAAATAAACAATAATGTTTCAAATTCTTAGACACGAATTGGCTGTTAAGGCTTTTGAGAGAAAAAAAAAAAAGAAAATGGAGAGTCGAAGGAGGATATGTTAATTTTGATTTGTAGAAAGTTTTGCAGTAAATGTTACTTTTAAAAAAAATTGTAAAGAAATCCTTCACTTTAATATTTCCATTGTTGTAAAGAACACAGAGTATTTGTTTCAGATAGGTTGGTAGGTCTATGATTTCAAAAATATAAAGAATTTTCCTATTTATGAAAGCAAAAATTTTTAAAATCAATCAGAATTTCAAAAATTCCCCATAGATATTCCAACTATTTTTCTGAGCAATTATTTAAAGATTTTTCTTTGTGTTGACAATCTACAAAATTTGACTATAACTTCTAAATATTTAGGAATTATTACTACGACTTAAAATCCTGCCACCGCAACATTTCAGTTTTCAATCAACGATCATAAATTTATGTCCCCTGGACTGGAAAGATACTTAAAACAGCAAAGAAAAGGCAGAGGTGCTATTAGTTCCACAGGATCTGAAGTTTTACCTCCACCAACAGGAAAGTTCTCCATAGAGTTCGACTGCAGCGATACTAACAATAAAATCTTTTCCTTAATTTCTCTTTAATTTTACGAATTTTTCTTAGGTCAGCATTACCTCAAGTTTGTAACACGAACTCAGTTTTTAATCTTCTTTATGCGCCACTCCACTAATAATGCACGTTGGAACTCCAAATTTTATATACAGCGACGTGTTCTACGACGTTGCCCGGTGCCTAATTTCCACTAAACTCGGTTTCCCCACTGCTGTTCCCTAAGGTCCCGAGCACTCATTGCCTTCTGAACGCCTTCCATCCAGGACTTTCTCGGTCTTCCTTGCCTCCTCTCTTTGGGCATCTATTCCCACACTTGCTTAGGAAGCCGTTCAACCGGCATTCTGCAAACATGTCCATACCAAATCAGCTGTCTCTCCTCGATGTCCTCAATTACAGCCTTTTTAGCACCCATTCTTTCTTTCAGATCTTCATTCCTTACCCTATCCATTCGTGAGACTCTCAGCGATCTTCTAATAGCGTCCATTTCTGTTGCTGCGACATTCTTTTTTACTTTTTCGGTCATCCTCCACGCTTCTGCCCCATACAGCAATATGCTCTTTATCATGCTGTCGTATATGCGGTGCTTTCTTCTCTTTGTAATCTTTCTGCTCCATAGGACTCCGTTAAGACACTTGATTGCTCCAAATTTTACATGACTCCGGCTCAACTCCAACAAAAAACTTGCTTTTTTTTTCATTCATAACACTTCTGATAAAAATTCCTCCCAAAAGCTTTCACCACAAACGTTAACAAAAGACATCATCCTGGCGCCTTTTTTTTCTTCTTTTAATAAAGATGAATGAGTTAAAATAGCTGCAATAATTTAGTACCAACAAAAAAAAGGAGAAGATGAAGCCTGAACCATTAGCCCTCAATTGAGCATCTCGTGAACGGTCACAAAACATGGTAATCAGTGTTTGAAATCTTGCTGGGATATTGTATAACACGAGTTAAACAGTTGTAAAAAGATATTTTTTTGTTACCCATACAAGTACATTAAAACCATGTCATCGGGTTCTACCTGAAAGAGACACTTGTAAAAATCCTCCCGGGGTTCTTTGTCTTCTGTTTGTTGCATGTAAGTGATGCTTGATAACCCCAAATATGACCCTTGTACCTGTTGGGGAGAAAAACTCTGGCTCTCTTTTCAAGTAATTAGTACTAGCCAAACTCAAACTCCAGCGCTGTCACAAAATTTTTTTTATAAACATAATCGTGATGACAGCCAAACACCTGCATTATATTCACCGAACGATAAAATATTCCCACACAATAATTATAAATGGAGTCATTATTAGTTTTATTAGGGACACCTGAACGGCATCGAATAAAAGAAGGGGGGTAAAACGTGACGGGTTTAGGGAAATGCAGCGAAAAGCCTCATCGCTAAATTCTCCAGATCATAAATTCTCCAAGGTGATGATCTAATTAATCCTCTGAGTCACAATATCAAAGTCAAAGAAACTCATCCCCTTGTGCCACAGCTTAGAGGATTAATTGCACCCTCGAGTCATTTGCTCTTTGAAAAGCTTCCCAATTTGTTTGATTTTCTTCATTTTTATTTTAGATTTAAAACTTTTTTAATTGACTTCCTTCTTTTTCTTCTCTTGCCCTCAAGCAACGATGCGTTATTGGATTCGGCTTCCAGGATTATTAAAAAAAATTATTCGGGGAATTTTTATAAGTAAGCGTTATTACGAATAAAAAAAATCGATTAATTAAATACGTCCATAGGGAAGAGAAATTGATGGGAAAAAAATAAGGGGGTACTTTTAAAAACGTCGATCAGTATAATAAAAATTAATTTAGAAAAAAAAATGCGTGGGAAACCAAGGTATCCAATGTGTTCAGCGATCTGTGAAAACTAAACCAACATGCAAGCTCTACATCATTAATATTAATACACACATTTGTAGACTATCCATAGGCCTTACGCCTCCCTTTCCCTTGATTGCTTCACCTGTTGGAATGCTTGACTTAGTGAGTCTGATCATGCAATATGGGGGTTGGTGCTGCCGAAGTAAATTTTGCAAACGTTAATTTTGTGCAATCGGGGATAAGAAAAAATGGATATTTAAAAAAACCGTCAACCACTTTTAGATGAACTTAAATTTGCTGTTACGGGAAACCCGACGGAGGAGATGCGGCGAACTTTCACTGAGACGCAGATGAAGACCCACCTCCGTCGGCGAACGTTGTTTCCAACAACGTTAGAGCAACCCTTCGACAGGACCTCAAGTTAGCCGCAAGTGACAACAGGGCGAACAACGGCATTATAGATGCCGTTGTTGCGTTATGGGTGTGGTGTATTGTAGGCACAAAGCTTACCCAAAATATTGTGGTTCTTTGAGGTAGAACACAGAACACCTTCTAAAATCTTTTTTTTTTTTAATGAACAAAAATTGGTGCTGGTCAAATTTGACTCCGTGCTTACCCTTACCTTGGACCTTTATCAAGCTCTAGAAATCTACCAACGAGAACACGCCACTTTTTATTTTCGCGAGCGCTTGCAGATGCTTCTTTTATTTTTTTAAAGGAAATGAGCACCACAGGTACAAGAAGGTTGATTGAAACAAGAGAGAAAGAAAAAAAAGAGTGGGAGGGTTGTGAAGGGGAGCACGTGAAGAATATTTACACCGAGAAGAGAGGTAAGAAAGAGCCGTGTTTGAATGGGGTATTCTTTCATGACTTCCGGTCCCGTGCCCGATCGGAAATGACGTATTGTTGCGCAGACAATATGGTGTAATACGACCTGACCACTCTTGTCGAGTATGTTTACCATCGGCTAAGTTCGATTTGCGCTTTCTTTTGTAGGTTCATAGACCTATATTTGACTTTATGGATGAATTTTCTGGCAGGAAATGACATTTAGTAATATGTCTTCGCGGATTTTAACGTTCGGTAGTATAATATAACCGAGTTAAACAATTCCTGCGGTTTTTAATTGTTTAATTATACGTTTACGATGTATAATTATTTAATTATGATTGTCCTTAAATTTTTTACCTGTGATGAATATTTTCACGATGGTGTAGGGGGGAATATTTTGAACTCTTTATACGGAATTAAAACGATCTTTTCTAAAACAAATAGTAAGGGCATTAAAGTTTACTGATCTTTTTAATTCTATTTAATTGTGACAACTTGAACCGCGTAATAAAAACGTTAGAAATTTGAAAGTGAACCTGAGAAAGGATGGCGTAATTTTTCAAAGGAACGATTCGAGTTTTGCAGCTTTTAATTCTAATCCGATTATACATTTGGCCTTATAGTCGTATGAATCATTTCAAGGTGACAGCTTCCATTGAATAGTAGAGAGCTACCAGTGAGTATGCAGATTTTCAGTCAGACTTGGATAAGGAAATTTGCAATAAACATCTGGAACATACGATTCAAGAATGTCCTTGAGCAGTCTGCAGAACTAAAATAGATGAAGCTGGGTAGGTCAAGCACGAAAGGCTGCAATGATCCTATGGAACTTCGATTGGAGGATATCAAGTAGATTGATAATTTGAAGAATTCGAAGCCAAGATTCCACCATAACCAACGTAAAGCACCTAACTTAAGCAATGAAAGGAATAAAGCTGCTGAAGAACAAATTGTTGATCACAAAAAATCTTCAACAAGAGAACAGTCCAAGATTTTTCCTCAAAAATATCTACAGCGACCACCAATTTTTTTATGGCTCATAAAGACCACCAAGCACTATGTGGACAAATATTTCTCTAAACAACCAACACAAAGGTACAATACCAATCAAACGTGACAGTGATAGGGTTTAAGTCTCAAGAGCCTCATAAGTACTCTCGAAATTTCACATTTCACTAATCCTCAATAGCTTCTCCTTTTCATGCTTTTATCATATAAACAAATATTAAAAAACCCATTTAACGGTAAGGAATGTATGTCATATGAAAAGAAGAAAATGTCTGACAAGAATCCATTTTGATTTTGATTATTCTACAACACCCTTGCTCTTGAGATATGGCAGGCAACCCCACAAAAAAATCTAAAATTTTTAAAATAACCTTTTTTTTCTGCAGTGAATTTTTTTTTTTAAAAAAATGGATCAACCCCATTGCCCGTTATGAAGACTGGTTAGCTGAATTAAAAGAAACTTGAGATGGGGTGGCTATCCAAGGATGACGTAACCCGTTTTTTACAGTATTTAGAATGGCCGCTCTTGCAACAAATTGACAAATTACAGGGTAACAGACGAGTGAGTCAATTGGATTTTCTGTCGATTTATGTTATTTTAAACCCCCCTTCCATAAGGTTTCAGCCCTCTTTATGGATTCAATTAAACGAGACTAGATAACCCTTTCACGGTTCATTTCTGTTTTGGTATCTCAAAGGTAAAACTTGTTTACTGAATATAAATACCGTCCAACCGTTTGCATGACAATTTTTAAAGAGAAAGGAAGCAAGATTATGGCGCTACAAGCGGAACGACAGGAGGAAAATTAAATAATACTGCCTCAACGGTGACCAATCAAAAGAGATTTTTTCCAGGCAGGTTTGACTTTTACTTCTATGCTTTCGCCCTGCTCTACTGCTCAAAATTTTGAAATCTTTCAACTTTTCAAATCTTTTAATTAAGACTAAGGTCGAATCAGCGGTGCAATATGCGCTTTACGTGTCGCAAGTACTTCGATTTATTTTCAACTAATTAGGTCAATGATTGTGGAAATAACATCGATCGCAAATCGATGCATGTATAATTAAAAAGATATCCGTTTTAATAAAAAGAAAGAATGGATAAAAAAATTATAAATAATAGGGAAAAAGAACCAAGGTCAACTCCTGTACCGCGTAAAATTATGTTGCGTGGTAATTGGATGTGAAATTACATGTCACACTAATGTCAGCTCATTCCAAGTAAAAATTTTTACAAATATTTAACTAATTTTTTTTTTTTTTTTTTTTGGGCTCGATAATGCCGTGTACAGAGAGCAAAAATTATAATACACTTGTTAAAACAAGAGCTGAAGAAAAAAAACTGATGATGGTTATTACCGAAATAGAGGAAGCGAATATATACCTAGGTTGATTCCCACACCCGCATGCTGGAAACTGGTAGCATATGTTCTTGCAAGAGTTAATGGCACTAATTTGCAACATGTTATCTTTTCCCACTGACCAGCGGTTCAACTTTTTAACCTAACCGTAGGCATATTTTGTTCTCAGGACATAATTTTCCTTTTTGCTTATGGGATTTTTTAGTTATAATTAGTAAAATGAAACGGTGGAAGAAATCGTGACTGATTAAAGGAAAAATTATAAAATGGCCAAGGGATTTATTAAAGATTAAATGCGCGGATGTTAATGATTTTTAAGTGCTGCTATCAGGGTGGCATTGAACGGAATTGAGAGACTTGAGCTATCAGGGAAGTGATTGAAGAAGCAGGAAGGTAAGAAAGCTAGTCGAAGATGAAAGCAATTGTCTTGCTGGTAGTTCAAGCTACTGGTGGTCCAGCAATTGGATATTTGTTAGACGAATCTGGACTGTTAAATCGTGGCTGCAACACGAACAGAAAATGCGTTTTTCCGTTTTAGTTCTGCCGGATAATCTTGAGTGAAGACATAACAGTCGCAGCGAATGACTTCGTTGTCAGCTGCTGCTAGAACTTAAGATTCTGATGACCATCTTTCCCATACTATCTTTAGGGTCTTATGGGTCTCTTCGGTTGGTTAATCAAAATGTGTGTCACCTCACGCGTTATTTGCTAGTCCCTCAAATGATCAAGAAAACCAAACCAACTTTTCTTGTTCTGCGAGATAGAAACTTCTTCTTCGTCACATAAAGTCTTTGGATCGAAGAAGCCTCTTGATCAAACACGTAAAAAGTGGCTCTTCTAACGAAGCCGAGGGAAGGAATTTTGATTATTTTGGTAACAATTCAGTTGATGCAATTAACCTCCACTTTTGAAACAGCAGCAAAATTGCAAATTAACTCATGAGATCCAATACCTTGCGAGGGGCAAAACCTTGAACTTGAAAACCCATAAGAATTAAAAGCCCCATCAAAGGCGGAAGAGGGATTTAACTAATGACGGAAACCTTTTAAAAAACACAAAAATTAAAATAAAAACATTTAAAATAGTGGCCAATTATCATTTTCCCTTTGTGACTGGTTTTTTTTTAATTGCCCGTAGGGTTGATTTCGAGTACACACATATCGCGGGTGTCGACTGTAGGTCACTACTCACTGTCCGAAGAAGTTCACCAAGTCCACGGGCGTCATTTTCCCACGTTCTAGTATCGTCTTATAAAAAAAATTTACAACTGGTTATAAACTAAATATAAAACACACGAGATCTACATGATTCATGAATGAATTCATCTACTTTTTTCCTCTCTTCATTTCACATCTCTCAAGATGGGGGATTAACCGGCTCGTTTAATCCATCTTCGGATGTTCATCTTAAATTGAATTCTTAATTTCTCGTTTAATCGTTTACGATTGGCGGACATTAACACTAACTAAGGTTGCGTCCACTGAGGTTTTTTTAAATTTCCAGAATGGTTTAAGGCCTTATTTTTACGTAGATTATATCACCTTTACAAACTTATTAATTTTTTAAAGTTGTATGGAAAAAATTTTTATCAGGGGTTTTCAAAATGACCAAATTTATGACCGAACACAAAAAACTGGCAATTTAACTCTTTCGATGCGAAGTCCGGCCATAGACATTCAAACTACTGTGTGCTCAGATCTTGTATGGACCCATTTTTCGATCACAACCTTTGAGAAAGTTTTGAAATTTTCAATCGGCGCAGACTATCACAAACATTAGACTAATTTCCTTCTTTGGTAATAAAAAATTCTCAGTTTTCAAATTAACGTTTGAAGTGTTGAATGAAACAGCGAAAAAGAAAAATATCATCTTTAAAATAGCCCAAAGAGACCATTAAGGAGATAATGCGCATCAAAATGATTAAGCGCAGCGTAAGAAACATTTGAATGGTCAGTTTTAATTTTACCAAACCCTAATACTGGGAGCTAATGATGAAGGAGTCGCGTGGCGCTCGTGACGTCATTATGCCTTCTGGTTATTTGACCAGATCCAGCTCTCCGAACCAACTCTCCTCCAGCTTCTCCTAATAATAAACTTCTCACGACATCTGACAGGGACTATCATTACATATTGCTGTACTTCTGTTCATTGACTCTCTTTTTCATACCATTCATTCATATTTTTCATACTTGATAATTGGTCGATTGCCCTTTTTTTTTCTTCGCTCTACATTATCAAATTTTAATTTTCGGAATCTGCCAAATTTAATTATATATGCGTCATAATGTTTGATGAGATTTTTCACGATGACAACGATTTCATGTTCTAAACTCATTATCCAACATTATTTTTTTGTTTGGTGTCTTTTATTGTGACCTCACCGTCCTATTAATCATTATGTGACTCAGTTTGTTTCATCTGTTGTTGCCATCTAATGGTCAGTTTAAGGAAAGGAGTATATACGAAAGACCGTTAGATTAAAAAAAAAAAAAAAAGAACACCTGTCGCCTGTGCCACCTTTGAAAAATAGAAATTGGGGGCTGCCCTAAAGATGAATTTTTTAAAACATGCCCCTTTTTTCAATTATAATGATTAGTAGTGGACCTTGTTTGAATTGTAAATAACGCTAATAAATAACGCCGTGCCATCCTATTCTAAACATTTTTGCATGTAAGGTGAGCTCTAAACCGAATTTGTACGTATCAATATTCATGCAAAAGCCCTTTTTCAGACAGCTTTAATTTGCATATAAACATTGTACGTATCTATTAATATATAAGCCTCAAGGTATTAGTGAAGACATAATTTGTGGAGTTAACGTGATCAGTGGTCAATATCCCCTTATGCTTTTTGCTTGGGCTTCTTCGTCCTGAATTTAGATTATGATTCCAGTGGTTTTCTTATAGGATTTTAAAAATGCGTTTGTAAAAAAAAAAATCTTGGTAGTCCGTATGGCCGAGTTCTTTATTTTTTAACGTTTAATATTTTCACATCACCTGCTTGAATGCGTATGCTTTCATGTCTTCGGGGAACCACATATCATCTTTGTACATGTCCCAACTCGGGGCAATTCCAACTCGTTAGATACCAGGATCTTGAGTTCTTTATTAAAACCTACTTTATTGTGCGGGATAGTTAAATAAAAAAGGCCTTGGTTAATTCTTTGTTTCGGAATGTATGAAGTCAGATCCAAGCTTTGCTCATTCTCTATAGCACTTACGTTTTTAAAGGTAGAAATGTGAATAGAATAGAATTGACCGTCGAGGGAAGGTTACATATCTCACGAGCTATTCTGAAAATGTGTGCAGAACGTACCCAAATCAGGGATAAAAAGAAGATAGCCTAATGCAAAACAACAGCCTGAGAAAATTTAGAAGAGCATCGCAAAACTTTTGAGTTTTTAGATAAACATGGCACCAAGTGCAGGTCGAGCATTTTTATATTCAGGAAGATCCACATGCTGTAAGGAAAAGTTTCCAAAGGTGATTGTCATGTCAGTGCACGTTTTGAGCGGCAACTTGGGAATACGGTGGTGGGGCCGTGCCTCTTTTTCCTTCGCCTGATATCAAAATTTAGTGGATCTCACTAAGGACGCCCCCGCTGACATTAACCAGAGAAGAACTGGGACTTGATTTTACACCTTGCAGGTCTGAAATAATTTTGAGCAATCTGAGAATATCAGGTCGATACCTGAAACGTAATAATCAATAACAAATTGATACTCTCAGATAGCACAAAATTCTTTTTGACCAGCGACCTCTCCATGCCTTTTTTTCAATTTACAAAAACTTTCAGTTTTCTTGTATCATCTGATCCTGACTCTACTTTCAGTAAGTTATTTTCCGCATAATGTAACCAATCATAAAATGCCTGAAAAATTATTCCGAGTTTGAAGTGGAATTTGACGTGGCTCCTACACTGTTATCATCGAAATTTGTACAATTTTGAATGTGGGCTGGCGGATTTCGATCTTTGAGAGACAACCTTATGATCAAAGTGAAACCCGGAAAACTCGAGCTACGATGCTACAGACACTCGAGTGCTCAGCGGCACACCAAAGCTCGTAAAATTTAAACTCTTAAAAATAAAATTTCACTGTAATAACTTCAAACAACAGCATTCCCCTAATTTACCATCAAATAAATTACCTTCACCCAAAAACTAAACAAAAATCCTTTACAATTTTAAAAAAATTAATCGACTGAAGCGCTATAAATTAATTTTTCTCCCATATACCAGATCAAACTTTGCACGAAACAGGAAAATCCCCATCATTAACAACGATGAAAAGTGTTACGAAAAAAAAAGAAGAGAAAAAATAATAAAATTATATGGGAGATAATAATCATAACAAATCTATATCGGGAGTATATTTTTTTTACTCATTTTGTGCCCACGCAATAGCAATAGCAACAACTGTTCATGGGAAAAACTCAACGGACCGTTGTAGAATAATCATTAATTCAGTACAAGACAGGTGTTCATCGGAATTATTCGACTACTCGTACCATGAGAACTGAATCTCCCACTGGACAGGTACGAATCATGCTCGGGCGTCGGGAAGGCGTCCTCGAATCCGGAAAATTTCCCGAAAGACAAAAATTCAAGCAAGAAAGTAACAAAACGTATAAAAAACCAATGAAACGAATCCCGCGTAATTATTGAAGGAAAAAATAGGAAATTTAATAACTAAGTAAATAAACTAAATGAAGCGTAAGCGAGAAGCTTTATTCGAGGATTAGTTTTTGTGAATTAACGCTAGGGGCAGCACATTCTGGCTTGGTAATCAAAGAGCGTGCGTAGATATTCCTCCTATGATTAACTTATGCCTGTTATGGTAGATAATACTTCTTTTCGGTGCATTGTAAAAACGAAATAAGAGTCGGTAAAACATGAGATTACTTTAAAGCGTTATTTTTATGGTTTAAGTTTAAAATCTCTTGTAATCCAATAATTGATCAATAATCCGTGAAATTTAGCGTGAACTACTTGAGCATAGTATATCAATTACTTTAGCAGTTTGAGAATATTTGATTATTTCTTAGTTAATAAGTTTTCTCAAGATTTTTTTACATTTACAATTCCGCTGTATTGACTCGATTTGGCCTCAAGCCCTTCTGCGGCCCTCATGGAAGTCTTACATCGGGAATGGTTACAATGCTCTTCCAGTATCTCACAGCAAGAATTTGGAAATTCATTTTAACCAGTAGCCTAGTTACTGGCATCCAATCTCATTGCAAGTCAACCATAAGCCTGGCCTGCTACAACAACCTCTTGTCGGTCAGGATCAAATGCCTTTCTCATCAATAGTAGCCCGACCTAAACTAATTCTTCTTCAGCCTGCTGTTTACTACCATACCCAGACCTCTTCTAATCTTCCCCATGCGATGTTCAATACTTCGCTGGTGAGAACCAGTTCCTTCAAGTTGTTTTAGCCGCAGCGTCAAGTCGCCTTCTTTGAAGTTTTTCGTACTTCTATCCAAAAGCTGCTGCCTCCAATCCGGAATTCTTAACGGCCACCGCTTTAACCTCGTCACATGGCCTACAATCGCCATTTCAGATCTGCAACTCGACTCATAACATTCACCCATTAACTCGCGTCTGCTTGCTGTTCCATAAAATGCAGACTTATTCCCAAAGTGGATCTCCTCATTGCGAGTTGTGCTTCGTGGATTCGACCAATGCCACCTTAACCATCGAATCCTTAAGCTGCTTCATGGCCTAGCCACAAACACCTGATCAGTTAAATCTTTCAATATTACTCCTCCCATTTGGCCAAAGTTTATTATTCTTCCTCCTTCTTAATCAACAAATTTTCTTTTGAAATTATTTCACACACACATGCTGAAAAAAATTACTGGAAGCACTCCAGATTTTCAGTCCTTTCATCTATCCTACGACACGAAAGATCATTCGAATGAATGGATCGTCCGCGTTGAATACAATTAGAGAAGACATGTAAACAACAACACGTGCTGTGTGTTCAATATGAGTCATCTACGCCGACAATATGCTTCTAACACATCGTAATTCCCATTCAAAATTCATTGTTTTTAACGGCATCTCATATGCACCGTCTCCCTTTTTCATTTATAAGCAGAGGGACTTGTCGTCGCCTTCATTATACACCGTAAAATTCCATATTCTTCCCAGACCTTAAAAATCCTGAAACTTTAACCAGAAAAACTAAAACGAGCAGGTGTTCGGATTTAACCAAAACTGTCACAGTATACGAAAATCCTCTGGGGAGTCTAATTCGTTAAGAAACATCTTTTTCACGTCATAGTAATTACACGGGACCGGTGATTAATATTTAATTATCACAGCATGGCAATGCCAAAAAAAATGTGTGAACTTGTATAAGTAATAAGATCTCTTTTTAAAATTTATTTGAGAAGAGGAATATGTAAAAATCAAACAGAATAAGGAAAAATAAAAAGTAAACAAAGGTAATAAAGGTATAGTAAAAAGATATAGCACTGATGTGCCAGGTACGGGAAAGGTCGGTCAAAAAACCAATAATTGGGAAGTTTTTCCCATGAGAACTTGATAGAATTTGATAGACTCCGCAGCAACAGGTGCCTCATCACCCCTTAGCTTACGAAGACACCCTTACATAAACCCGATACGACCCTTATACAATTGAATGTTTCGTGCGATATGGGAATATGAAACTTTCTCGTGATGGTTTTTTATTTTGAAAAAGCTTCCATGGATAGTGGGGGAATTAAAGAGAATCATGACTTTATTACAGAAAATCTTGCTTCAATTTAAAAGGTGCTCTCTAGAGTATGGAAGATGGGGCCAAATTCTGGGAAGAGGTGCTACATGGGGTAATTCTGTGTTTTTGTCGCTGATAATATTAGAAACCATTGAAAGAGGTGGCACAAATTCATCTCACTTGGTGTGAAGTCTCTCCAGTCGACTAAGGATTACATTCGGCCTAAAACAAACTAAACTCCAAAACCAGGGCCAGGGCAAGTCCTTGGTGCGCCCCTTGCCGCAGGTTGCGATTGAGCGCCCTTTTCCCTTTAAAAAAATTTTAGACTTGGCTACGTAGCTCCTGTTCAAAAGGTTCATGAGGCCATGAGCATAAGCATGAGCCGGCATGCATGGGCATGAGGCATGAGGCCGGTTCATGAGGTTCAAGAATGTGACCGAATTGTGACCGAAACAGGGCACCCCCGTCGCGAACTATAAGACATAGTTATAAGACTATAAGATGGACGCTCTACAAGCCCAAGACCTCAGGGAAGACCGCGACTTCGATGGGAAGACAACATATTTAGAGATGCGGGTCGGTTATGGGTCCCCGATTGGCGAGCCACCTGCCAAGAAAGATCGGTGTGGAAAAATATCTCCGATGCGACGATAAGGCTACAGGCCCTGTCAAGCCATAGCAGCGCCCCTTGCTGTTGGTGCCCCCTTACCTCGATTGTCCCAACCCTGCCAAATACTCCTTCCCTAGCATTAAAAATCTTAGTATCAAATATCCAATTCATTAATTAAGAAATTAATGTCCGGCACGACATTGAAAAACTTAATTTTTTAAAAATGTTATATAAATCCTTTTAATACTCCACAACACCTTAATTTTACAACCGCTTCACTTATAAACTTAAAAAGATCCCCAACTCCATAACACCAACGAGACCCCAATCCATCAATTTTAAAAATCCAAGAATTTCATTCACAACGACTGAATGAATGAAGTTGAATCGCGCGGCATCTAACGTCAACTCGCTGAACTACCACGCTCTTACTATGATTAATCAGTCCAGTGACGAAACCATCACTTTTTTTTCTATTATTTCTCGATGATTGCATCGCATAATAATCGTATTCTCGGAATCGTTATTGGTTTTACTTTATAAATTCCAGCTGATGATGATACCTGGAATGTTATTCAAACCATAACCTGGCAACATTTTTCAAACTCAACAAACAAAAAAAATCAATATTCCCGGGTTTAAAAAAACCGCAACTCAACTCTTCAACTCCAAAAAAAAAAAAAAAAAATTAAGAATCTCATTCTTTAGCCATCATTGTGAACCATGACAATGTTTTATTAGACCAGTAGCATCCAAGATGAAATCATCACATGAATTTTAAACGGTTTGGAAACAATGGACGCACGGACGGGCGCCTAGTTGTTAACATTCACCATGTCATCTCCATTTCAGTCTGACATCTAACTCACATAGAATTACAAAACAAAACTTCCCCATTTAGGATTCCATTTCAAAGAATCCATATAGACATCCCAAAAGTGGCTAAGTCAGTAATTTTAATTTTATATGGACATCAACGGGGCGCAAAAAAAAAGGGAGATGGATGATGATAAAAAAAAGGAAAACATGTTTCATTACAGAAGCGGTGTGGTAACATGATGACCCCGTGAGATGCAATTTGAACCCAGACTTACAAGCCTAATCCAACTTGACTCTAGCACAACATAAGATAAACAAGGTCGACGAGGTCTTGATGTGGGTGGAACAGTAAACAACCCCATTTCACATCTGTTACCAGATTTCGTTCAACTTGTTTTGTTGTAATCTCCTTCTAACAGGTTCCCAATAATACCAGTGGCATTTTTTTTTTTTTTTCGAAAAAAGGCGAGAAATAAACTAACTAGATGTAAAACAAAGCGTAATAAAAATTAAGAACACAAAGTCAATAGGTGTACAATGTACAGACTCGGTCAAGCTCATGACAGGGTCGAGTGTTAATGAGGATGCTGGTGATTATCCTATTAGCTCACCAACACATTACAATATTTTATCACCACGCGTTCTCTAATATTGTACCAGGACCGTCTTAATCTTTTGATTAATTTCTTGGAATGAGTATGTTATTGTTTGTTTAGCTTCTTGTTTATTTTAAAAACTATTTACTTGTAGCTATCTCGCAAATTTTTTTCAGGTTGAAATTTTAAACGCTTAGAGGTTGCAACAAAGTTGCACTACTTGTTTCTTTTACTGGGAATCCCCGTCAATTATTGTTTCGAGGAATCGTTTTAGCGAGAATGAATTTTAGCGTCAATGTTAAGGTATTCGGTACACAAAGTCTAAATACATGAACATTGTGTGCTTTAGTAAAGAGAAGGGAAGGATAGGTTAACGGAACTTATGCGATAGCTAGTGCTAATAAGTGCAGCGAATTCAGAGGCAATTTTGTGGATTTGAAAGCTTAGGAAATCTACCTCTACAACCAGTCGGTATCTGTGCAAAGCACATACAGTCAGATTTTTATCATTAACAAGTGCTTTTTTTTCTTCAGCTTCTAATCAGCCATTCACAAGAGAAATCGATGAAGAAGATCAGCACTTTTGATGCATCTCCCACATTTTAAATTTAGGAGCACAAGATTTATTGAAAGAACTCAATATCTCAACATCATGAGTGTACACTAATCTTAAAATCCACGTAGAATACACAGCTAAACTGCCTAGAATTTCTACCGCTTGCTGATTGGGATGGGCTCGCTGCTGATTACTTTTGACCTGAAGTATATCAATCTGGCCTAGATATAAGCAATCAAGAAGGCCGAGAGGAATCGTGAAATAAGCACCATATCCCCCAGAATGAAAGGAATAAGGAAATATCTGTCGAAGAACTCAAACGCGACGAAAATCTTAAATCAAACGGGGGAATCATTCGGGGGATAGATCTACAACTCTGCTTCGGTCCCAATTGGAACCCTTGGATAAAGAATCCTCAAAACTGTATCGAAGATCAGCTTAAATGGTACCGCAAAATTGTGATCCAAATCAGCTAACCCCAGCTGCACCCACTAAGAACCCCAGATTGCTTTTATTAACAACCAAAAAAGTTGTCGAGCTATCAGCTATAATTTTCCCCTTATATAAATAGTACCAGTACAAAGCGTTCGACGACATTGCCCGGTGCCTAACCTCCAATATCGCTCCGTGAGGTTTCGAGCATCATTGCCTTCCGAACGCTTTCCATCCAGGACTTTCTTGGCCTTTCTTGCGTCCTCCTCTATTTGAGTATCCATTATACCTATATTCAGTATCTCTCTTTATGGGACTTTTTTAGGAATCCGTTCATCCGGCATTCTTCGAACACGTCCGAACCAAATCAGCTACCTCTCTTCCATGTCTTCAATCACAGTTTTCTTAACACCCATTCTTTCCTTTAGATATTCATTCCATTCCATTCGTGAGACTTTCAGCGATCTTTTAATAGCGTCCATTCCCCCTTTAAATTTATATCATAAAGTTTTAAATTGTCAAAGTAAAGTGCCATAAACTCATTTATTATAACCCCTCATACTTCCATGTAAGCAAACCCACCAAGTTTTTCAAGTAACCAGATATCTTGTCAGATAGCTACTGAATTTCATTGCCAAAAGGAAAATATTCGCCAAATTAAATACCATCATTCAAAAACGCTGTAGTTGTCTTAATAATTGCTCTTTATAATAATTACACTTAATCTCAGCTGCACTGCAGCGTAGGCAATTTATTAACATCGAGTACTTTAATTCACTTTAATTTAGTTTATGCAGACGGTCATGTTTAAAAAAAAATAAATAAATCTACACTGGCAAAAGACAATTTAAACAACGCCATAAAAAAAACTCACTCAACACGACTATAAAGTATATAATAGCAAACACCTTGCACCTCCATATCTCTTCCTCTTAATTCATTCTTTATCACAGAGACTAACAGCCATC
Organism: Liposcelis brunnea; assembly: GCA_023512825.1. Classification (NCBI taxonomy): domain Eukaryota; kingdom Metazoa; phylum Arthropoda; class Insecta; order Psocodea; family Liposcelididae; genus Liposcelis; species Liposcelis brunnea. The sequence continues at coordinate 2,974,667 of CM042073.1, read as the reverse complement.
CGATATACAAATTAACCTCAGACCACCCCTTTCAGACTCTTTCGGTCCTCATTATCCTACGACATATAATTTTACACGACTCCGACATTATGGAATATTAAGACACGTGAAAAAAAAGCCGCGCTCGCATACATTTTATCATAAAAACAACGAGAAAAGTTTAGGTTAGGTCTTGGATGGTTAACAAAGGGCACAATCGAAAGAAATATACCGTGGAGAACGAAATGAAGCAATAAAGTAAGTACTGACACGACGTGACCGATCTCGACAATCGAGTGAATCGTTCTGGAGACACGGCACGTGCCGACGCAAATAATTTTCCAGCCTCTTCCCTTCAATCAAAATCCTCGTTAGTTAAGTTCGAAATCTTAAAAAAATAAATTAACTGTCATTTAAGTTTCTGCGCGATGACGAGTTTAACGTTACCCGGGATCAATTTTCACGGGGAATTGATTAATGTCAACGGATCCTCAACATTTGTCACATCGAAGCCCCTCTCGGCTACTTTCCCACATAAAAAAAAAACGAGTAATAAAATAAATAACAGATGACATTACAATAAATTTAAATAATTCCAACATTTCGACGGGGAGGAGGCCGCTAACAATGATGAATAAGAAAACAATTAACATAAACCTAGACTTGAGACTGGAGTGGGCTCGTAAAATTAAGGGACCATTGTGTGACGGACATGCGGACAATATAAAGTCTGGGGAGTTGTTTCGGTTCAGACAATACAAACACACCACGTGCGTCGCACTATACTTTTCCGCGCAAATAAACATTTTCCGTAATTAATCAAAAAATGAGAACTTACCCAAAGAGCTTTCAGGATCGCTAAGGTCGCTAAGTGAAGGCACTTTTTGCATGGAAGACAACGGTCTTGATACTGGAGCTGGAACGCAAGCCTCATCAGTCACCTCCTGTTTGATGCTTGGCATATCAACCACATCCAGAGCAAATTTCTGAAAAAACAAAACATTCCAAATTAAAAATTTCAGCCAAATTCAAATTAAACAAATAAACGATATTACCAGAGAGAAAAATAACGAACCACACGATGATCAGAATGATTGCAAACTGATAATTAAAGCCAAGATATTGAGATCAATACAATGATTAACATACGCTAATTGATTTATTGTGTAAAACCCTATGGTTTTAATTTTTCTTCAAGGAATAATATTTTCGCCCCAAAATTTTAAGTAAACAGCGAAAGCAGGTGATGTGGATATTGGCCAGACGCATATAGAGCCAACCCTTGAGGATTGCAAACCCCAAAGCACATGATGTTTACTTTTCTTCAATACATCTGTGTTTCTTTCATCGGGTTAGGGGTTTAAATTTTTATATGACTAAATTAAACCTTGTATACGATGCATAAACAAAGCACCTGTTTGTGTCATGGTTTGAGTTTAAAATTATTACTTGTTAGATATGAAGCTGGCTTTAAAAGATACATAAATTAATACGAGAGTTTTAATCATGGAAATTAGTATAATTTTTTGGGAGCCCGAAGGAATGAAAGAATTGCCACCTATAAATATAGCTATAGGGTGAATAATTATGAATGGCAACGTGGATATTAGAGTTAGTTTATAACGTTTTTATAAAAGCTATGAGAGATTGTCAGTTTGGAAAAAAAAAATATAGTTTTTAGCCAAAATAAAGAAGCATCCGTGTGAGGATTATACTGTGATGGCGAGTTAATTTATGAAACTAGTTTTACTATCAGGTTTGGTTATCAAAATAGACATTATGCTTGAGAAGAAATTAGGCAGATTTTTTTTCGCTACTTGACAGAAGTTTTAATGTCCAAAAATTAGGGATATAGTAGGCAGTGGACACTTCGATGAGTGTTCTGCTTCATACGGATCGTTATTTGCAATTCTGAGAGCTGTCATTTGCTTTATAAGCTAAGTATTAGCCATCATGGCGACTTCCCTTTTCAAGATTTTGATGGACCCAGTTCGAGAACATGGCAGATTCCAGAACTGCAAACGGCAATCCTGTATGTAACAGGAAATTCATTGAAGTGTCCACCACAACCTATTATGCTCCCTATCAAAAAAAAATCACCTAGAGTTTTCGGCTAAATTTGGCCCTATGGTAAAATTGTTTTGGTGCTCACTTTTGAAATTCTTTGGTTAGAACTTTAACGGTCCCAGCCCAGGAGCGGTAGTGGTCCTTCGAGAATAAGGTGCTGAGGAGGATTCTAGGACCAAATGTAGATCCTATTACCGGACGCGTGAGGAGATCCGGAGGCCCGCCGATCAGCATTTTGCTACCGTGGGCGGGACATGTAGCACGTGCGCCGCCATCGAGGACTATCAGGAAGGTGCTGGATGGTCGGTCAACGAGCCCTAGCCATTGGGAAGGCCGCGGCTGGGGTGGTATAATCGCACGGGATACAGGTCGTGTGGCGGCTCCGGACTGAATGGCGGCGGTCCAGGATAGGTCTGAATGGCGGAAACTCTGTGATGCAGCAATAAAGCTTCAAGCCTTGTAAAGCCGGATAACTAAGTAAGTAAATTGGTTAGAACTAAGGTCTTTGCGGCCAACCCTCCCTATATTGATTGAATCCTACAGAAGCGGCTCCCAGGGGCAAAAAAGACCCATTGCCCTTTCTAAAATTTTTTCCTCCATAAGAAAAGCATCGCAAGACGCTTTCGCCAACAGCAAGATTTCAGTGAAATGGCACTTCTGGCGTCTCCATCGCAGTATTTACAGATGGATTTTGTCGGTCATGGAAAACTCCTTCGACCACTGATAAACTCAATTAATTAAAGAAAAAAGTTTCTGCATTCCCTAAATTTTTTTGCTGCCTTTCTTGTACAGTACAGTATGTCGAGGACTGTTCACCTACACCAAAAATAACTCTCACAGGGCCAAACACAAATCTTAGACTCCCTCTTTTCTTTCTGATACTGTACGAAATCTTTATGCAGTAGTCAAATTATTCTTCGATGCATTCGGAATACAAATAATGGAAATAAAAATACAAGATTCATTCAAACACCTTTGATAGTGAGAGTAGGAGTACCGGTCTAGAGCTAGCCAGACACGTAGGTTGTTAAAAACCTTGAACACCATCTCTTGAACCTTTTTTTATTCGTACCCTCTTGTGTTTTTCCCGCGATCGTAAAAAAAAGTGTGAAAATTATGAAATGTAAAACGAGATCCCTATTTTCCTCTTTATTTACCAATAACACGGACGTTTGATTTTATTTTCAAAATAAGATTTAAAATGAATGAAGAAAAAATAAAAGAATGAAGTTATAAAGTATCTAGTTTCATCAAACCACACGATATATACAGTTTATAAGTAACGTGATATATTTGGCCAATCGAGCTCGCGGTGTAATGATCAGTTACATCACCAAAACAAAAATCACTTTTCCTCTGGTCAGGTTTTACATGCTGTCATATGTTTCAAGGGAAAATGAGTTTGCAATAGGCGGTTGGAGATACGAATAAGGAGTAAGCCCTACTGACTGGGTTGTCTGTCACTCAGATCTCTGACAAATTGTTTAGTGACTTGACATCTGACATTGACATTCGACCTCTTAATACAAATAATGTTGTTCATCGCTAGACCTCTTGTCTCGCAACAAATCTCGATTATAATCCTAAAATTAACGATATAAATGAGATTAGCGTTGGACGATTGTAAAAGACGATTTTGGGAAGCGTGGATGAAATTCGCGAGGTAATGATTTTGGTGAAGACCTGCGAGGGAAATGTGGTGATTGATGATGGAAGAGTAGAGTATAGGCGATTAATTTGTCGCGGTATGGAATTGTCAATAGTGTTTGGAAGTTGAAGATTAAATTTGACCTTTAGTTTTAGACTATTGTTTACAAATTTAGCAATAACGGTTTGCCCAAAACTCAGTGAGTAAAACACGAGGACTATTGATTATGAAGTCAAAGGAATAGAAAACGACTTGAGGCTCATCAGAATATCTGCTGAGTGGTTGGGACAGGGTCAGGCGACTAGCGTCAAAATTTCGGTAAGAAAAAAATTATAATAAAATACCTCTTAAGCTTTTTAGCGTCTTCTTTCCTAGAGATTTTGTCCTACCATGTCCCAATAATGGTACTTCATAATTTGCTCAGTTATCTGAAGGCCACAATCAATTTGTTTTCTGTATCCAGCAGCATGATTTGCAGCTTATGAAAAATTATGTACTGTTGATCCTCAGCTACTTGAGGTCAAATAACAATCTACTTACGACTATAGGGTTGCCTCATTTTCAAATGCTAAATGCTTCCTGGTGCAGGAAGGTTATTTTAGGGAGCCTATTAGCAAATGGACACTTTGAGGCGTCTGCTGCACACAGGGGTGCCATGTTCTCGAATTGGCATCCGCCATGATCCCTTATTGTCCCACAGCGTTCTAATAATCCATTATGGCTACTACCAATTCGAGAAGATGAGTAGCAGACGACTTTCAAGTGTCCACTCCCTATTAGGCTTCCTAAAGAATATACAGTTGCCTCAGCTTGGCACTAGAAGGCGCAAGAGGAAGTTTTAGCGACAGCAGCTTTTAGATTTTTTAAGTCCCAGTCTTTGGTGAGACTATCCTCCCTTGATTAAAGAAACTGTAATCACCTTAATCTTGCTCTAACATGGATTCACACCCTTGAATTATTTTCCTACTCTGGCCAAAAAAACGCAAAGAAACCTCACCCATAAAAATTCAACCAGTGCATTATTTACAGTAAATAAAAATTTTATCAGCGAGTCGTCACGGTTGAAAGAGATTAAAATTAAATTTAAAATGTTGTTAATGATACTTTTTTATGTTCCTCCACTATCTCAATCGGGAGTGATGCTAATCAAAGTGAACAACGTGACCTTATGGTTTTTTCGGGGTAACCATATGACTATCTCCAACCCTTCTAATCACGAATTTTATACTTTTTATCATAGAAAATATTTTTAAAACCTTTTTTTTTTATTATACACAATACCTGGAACCCGGCGCTGTAGGAAAAAATATATAAACTTAACCGGAAATTTAGTCCGATCACATTTCCAATCCGTTTGAAACTAAAAGGAAGTTTTCGAATCAGTATTCAAATGAAAGGATTGTTGAAAATATTTCCTTTTCAACAACAGACACAACAAATAGTCTTCATTTTCTAAAATGACTAACTCGATAATTATACAAAATGGAAATAATGCATTGATTGGTTAAAACCTGATCGATTATTATTGACTGGGTGTTTATTATCGTTTAAGATGTTTCAATTTCGATGCAATTATAACATAATCGGGTGATAATAAATAATAAACGCGATGTGCAGAGTAAGGTTTTTGTACGGTTTTCTTGGCGCATGCGCGAAAATTAAAATGCGCAGTTTTAAGCGTGAATTTTTTTTTAAAATTAGTTTTTTGTGTAAAAAGGAAAAAAACGTCTGAAATGTGTTGATTTAATGCAAACCCCTGACTAATTGGCGGATTATTTGTTTAGGCCAGGCGCCGGCAACGTGGGATTTTTTTTTCAGAAAAAAATGTTTGCAGCGTCAACAATAATGGAGTCTACGTTCTATCATGCTGACGTGACAAATGAGGAGCCGCCTTTTTAGGGCAACCTTTAATTTTACGTATTTTGCAAATTGAAAAAAATATAAAGTCAGAGGAGTTATTATGGAAATTTTTCCTGGTTCTTAAGAAAAGTTGAGGTCCAAGCTTTGAAATTGGAAGTCTGCGAATAAAATCTTTTCTAAACTAAAGTGAAGCTAATACCAAGAAATTCTGAAATCAGAGCCATCAAAACTAATATATTCTCTATAAAAGGTTGTATCTATTTTGCGATACAATTGATTATTTCAAAGGCTGCAACCAGTTAAGGTTATCGAGAACCAGCCAATGAAAACACAGATTTAAAAAGTTTGAGATTTTTGCTTCAATCTTCTACCGTTAAAACCTTGAGGCTTACTACAAAATCAGAGTTCAGACAGAGTACTGGCCACTGGTCGAAGCTATGTCTGAACTAGTTCTCTGTTTCAAAAAAGGCAGTTCAATTCCTTGGCTAATTTAGTAACAGGTGGAGGGTAGTCGGATTAACATGGTAAAACTAAAAGTTAAACTAGAGCAATCATCCATAAACGATATGGAAGAAAAACCGATTGTTAGAAAATTCGACAAAAATTCGCCAATTGGCAATTATCTCCCAGACCTTGTACATTTGATCTCTCAGATAAAACCTTTTCTCGTGAAATTATGAAACCTTGACTTGTTGAAATCTCTAAGTTGATAAATCGAACCGATTGATAATGCACTCCAATAGTGTTATACAGTGGCAAACTGGAGGCCGTGAATATGCTAAAAATTGTTTTCCTAATTTGATCATTAGATCTGCATCTCTTACTAACAGCTTTAAACGCCAACTAGCCAGTTTCTGGTTCTACAATTCATCCCATACAAAATTTCAGAACATTTTATTCATCCTAAGATAAATCGATTAAACCTCAACCGCTAATCATCATCTTGATCATTGAACTGTCAGCTTATGATTCAGGCTGAATCGTTCGGACCAAAGACTAAGTCCAAGTTGAAGCACCACTTGCCATTTAAATCAGACAAAATGCTTAGCACCTTGACTTTGGCTACCAGAAGCCTGTTAACTACACTGTGACAATTCGTTGGCTGAGATAGCATAATAAAAATGATTCTATTATTATTTGCGATTCGTGGGTTTATTTTTCGGCATTGTGTCATTCAACAAAAGATGCAGCATCTTGTGTTATTTTTAAGATTTAAATTGTTTCCGTGCCGATGTCAAAGTTAAAACGAAGCGATTTCGATTTATTACCACATTCTACAAAATATAAACCCATTCTCTCTTTACTTTTTTTTTTTATTGCTATTATTAGAATTAGTCGCGTATGGGTGTTTTGGTTTTGTCATCCTTCACTTTGTCTGTCCCCCTCTCCCCCCTTTCCCGTCTAATTGGGTAAAAGAATCTTGAAATTTGAAGAATCTCTTTAATCCGAGAATAACTAGATTTATAGTGGCGGTGGTCATGGAGGTAAAAACGATGATTCTTATTTTTTATTTTTAGGGAAAATATTTGGGATCGAAGCGTGATTTAAAACATTAATTAGTTTAATGAGACGATGGAAGAATTGTATGTCGGTGGCCAAATCGTGTGTAATGGGGTATAAATTTAAAGGGATAAATATTTGAATGGCATTCGAGAGTTAAGAAGTCATTTTATTTACAGATAAAGAGAGGTGATGAAAAATTTAGAAAGTTTCAACGATGCTAAAAAGCTGATTATTGATGATAATCAAGCTGCCGGTGCTGGCAAGTCTGAGTTGTTTGAAATTTGTTGATGTTAAGTGGAAAATTGTTTTTCGCAAGTAATAATCGATTTCCACAACAGCAGGAGCCCAGCTGAGGCTTAAATTTTAGGCATCTAGCTCTAGCCCTACCGAAACATGACTGCGCAGATTTCTAGTTCTAACTACTGGAGACTCAACTGTACCAACATTATCTGATATTGGATCTCCAGCTGTTTGCTGTATTGAATCTTGGAAATTCCTTCAAACCTTCTCCCTTTCCCACACTTTATAGCCAATAAAACCCCATAAAACTTACCAACATTTTACTAGGTTTCTTTTCCTTATCATTGAGATCCCCTGATTTAGTTTGACTAGTTGCACCATTACTATCACTATCTGAGATCGATTTCTTACATTTAATAGTCACTTCCTCGAGCTTCACCATTGTTGTATCTAAATCTATCGATATTTGACGTTTACACGAGTCAGCCTTCTGACGGACTCTTGTTGGTAGCGTCATATCTTCTACCATTTGCCTCGACTAATCACTATAATATCATCACTTTATATCTCATTTCATTTAATCTAAAACGAAGAGGGATTCGCGATCGATTAAACATTTTGAGAAAATTTTTTTTTTTTTGGATACTTGAGAAAAAGGGCTGGTGCAACATACACCTCCGCATCTTCCCAAGACAGAAATAAACTTGGATGTGTGTGAATATATATATGCGTTCGTTTTCTTCATTCATAGATCTGTTCACAGTTTGCCCGTTCATTAAAAACATGCACGGGTGTAACGCAACGTTCATTTTCATTTTTAAATTAAAATTTTTTTGAAAAAAAGAAATTTTAACATGTCAAAGATTGTTTTTCGAAATGTTCATAAGATTACCCCCCTTTGTCTTTTTGTATTTCCGGTGGGTTTAATGAAATGGTTTTAAGGCTTCAAGAGAGGGTTTTCGAAAAATAAAAAACCAAAGCCTGAAAATTAATAAAAAAAAAAGTGAGAGCTAGTAAAACGTGAATAAAATATGTTAAAATCTTCCATTCGGTTTTAATTTGAAATAGGTTTATTTTTAAACTTTGAAAACTGGGCTACGCGAATCATAACTTTGTGTCCAAAATGTTATGAAATTTATTTATAATTTCATTTTTTTTCGCTTTTATAATTTTTTTTCCTTCATCTGTGATGGTTTGATATTTGAAAGATTTTTTGTCACTACAAGAAGTTTTTGATTATTTTGTGAGATGTTTGTGGAAAGTTGTTGACAGAAATATTGACTTTTTCGTAAATAGTAGACAAGTGTACAGCAAGCCAAGATCGATTTGTAAAGAAAAACTGAGTTTAGGAGTTTTCAAAAAAAATTTTACTTGTGCCATGATTTTTATTAAATTCTCAAAATAACATTTGTAGCCCCAGCTGAAATTTTTTTTTTGCTAGAGAAAAAATAAAGAAATGTTCTGAGCTAGGCTAATTACTGGGGAGGTCTAAGGTAAAATAATTTGGCAATGACTAGCAGGACTTATTACAGCCTTGAATCCACAAACATGGAAAACTGGAGAAGAGTTAACAGAGATGGAGGAATCTGTTGAAGATGGCATTAGAAAGATTCGGGCTCTGAGAGATAACTGAAGAATAAAAGGATTTAATGAATGGTCGCATAGCTAGACTTAGCCAGACTCATATTTTACAGAAAATTTTATTCTTTTATTTCTTTGACAGAAGAAAGAAAATTTCAAACTTTGATGTAAAGTTGAATCCGGGTTTCCTATTAGTCAATGGAAGGTTTCGCCCAGTATGGTCAAGCTCAAGATGCCATTCAAGCAAGGCTAAGATCAGACTCAACTCGGACACAATTTTTTGGTTAGAATCCAAATTATTAGTCTAAAAACTTTAAATACTAAAAATTAATTTTATTTCAAGTATTCTAGACTTAAGAGCTCAGGATTTCTCAGCTCTCCAACTTTCCTGGGTTTTCCGATCCATCAAGTAAATTAGCGCCCTTACTCCCACCCCTTTCTACAGTCCTGCTTAAGGCTGAATATTGCACCAGCTTAAATTTAGGCTCCTAAAAAACTTGGATAATCTTATTGCAAGAAGTAAGCCAGCTTAAAGGTTGCTGCATGAGAAAGTTTTTGCTGACCTGAAAAAGTCTTACAAATTTTCTGGAGCTTTTAATCTAGAAAAGAATCAGGGCTTGTTTCTTTTAAAAAGGATTTCGCTTCACATATTATTTAATTTCTTGGACTATCCTAAATTTACATTATGGCAAAACGAAAAAAAATTTCAAGATAAGAAAAGGAACCGCAGGACTCATCCCAAATATCTCTTTATCAGATAACCAACACCGAATGAAAGATCTATTATGGCAGCTGTCAATATTTAAATCAATATTTTCTTTTCGAAAAAAAAGCCACAGCAAAATGATACAGAAAAAAAATCAAGAGCAATATATTTCAAGATGGTCAGTTCTAATAAAATCTTTTGGCAAAAAAACGCTTGATTAATTAAAAAATTCGCAAAATTAAATTTCGACATTTAAGATTAATGACATTTTAAAAAATATATCTCTCTCTAAGAGATATCATCAAATATTTATAAAAGTAAACAATCGTCTTCTTTGAATCCTTTTCCCTTGAAAAATAATTTTAACATTTCTTACGATTCATCTTTCCCAAATTTCAAACACGCAAAAAAATAAACTCATTTCAAAGAAATAAAAATCCCGAGAAATCGGCTTTAGTCTTAAAACACAAAATATCCCTTTGGCTATAATTAAAGTAAATAATAACTATGATAACACGTTTGTTTCAAAAACTAAAAGCGGGGAATTTTAGCAAATGTTTAACAAAACCCCGTAAATAATTACAAATGAATCAGACGATTTTTCCGTCTCTATTATCCCTCTCAATAAATATTCAACAATAATTTTTTAGTAAAAATTGCAAGATCAGGTAAAGCACATACGATCGAAAATAAAAAAAAAACTAATGATGAATCGATAAAAAAAAACAAAGTGACCTTGAACCGAATTATTTCACATTAAGCAGATGGCAAATTTGTTTAGAACCATTTTTAAACCACCATGAGAGTCTGGAAAAACTATAAACGGTCTACGGATTTCTTTAAAATGACCGCAAATTTTGGTGAGAGATTAACCAAAAAATCGGCTATTTTCAGCGTGCGGTCAAAATTATTTTTAAAAAAAAATGTACGCAACAGTTTCGATTTAATTTATTCGATAATTTTATTAAATCGAATGTGGGAAGGATGTATCTAATCAATGACAATTTATGAATTTAAAAAAAAAAATTAGCGAGTGCTAAAATTAGGGTAATTGAGATGCATTTAAAATATTTTTTCTTTTGCTAATTTATTTTTAAAGCCATGATTTTCCTCAAAGCGCGCGCGCAAATCCCTCTCCACTTTCCACTTGATTATAAAAACAAAACCACGTTTGGTTATCACTTTTATTCTCACCGGTTTCGAAATATCATTCGCACATTTATTATTACTTAACAATTTTTCCGGGAAACAAAAAAGCACTTGACCGAGGCTACACCGAAAAACCGAACAAAGCAATTAGGATGAAAAATAAACCACAGACGCACATTACACATAAAATGAATGAAAACGTTTTTTCGTTTTTTTTTCTTTTTACTTTTTTGTTTTCAAAAAGAATGGGGAAAAAAAATAAGAAGTAAATCAGATCAAACACAAGTTATCGAGAAGACTGAAAGAAGAAAAAAGATAGTTTGAATTACTACGATTTCTGAATGAAATTTCAACTTAACATAAGTTTACTATCTGAGACATTTCCAAACCGATTCACTGCGGGATTTTGTGGTGAAGAAGATATGAGGAGCGAGACTGCACCAAGAGGGTGGTTACAGTTGGTTGAACATGCAACCGCTTCGTCTGTAGTTTCGGTCGTTATTTTTGTCAGGGTCGGATGGGGGATCAACCTGGGTCTCCCCCCGCCCATGTCGGCACAAAGTTTTTTATAAAATTCTCTCTAAATGAGATCGCGAATTTTTTTCACGAGGGACTGGGTGGCCAAATTTTATTTCGAACCAGTCAATGTCCTTGGCACTGAGGGCATTAGACAAGCGCTGCGAGATTCGAAAATATTCATTAAATCTCAAGAGTAGGTAGCCTAAAAACGATGGATGACTCTAACGATCAAGAGCGTCAACCAGTTCTTAGACAGATCCATTTTGGGCATAAGTTTGCGAGATAGGATTATAAATTAAACGATCTGCGGGCAGATGCTGAGACCCGAGTGATGGATGCAGTAAGTCAAAGGTAAAACATGAGGCCAGGAGCGGTGGGGCATGACAAAAACACAACTGAGGTTACGATTAAGAACGAAAAGCAGAGGAAGACCCCAAAAATGGTTATGGTTCGACCACATATTCAAGCTGCAGGAAGAGGACCGATAGACTGAGAAAGATTGGGAGATATCTATGTCCAAAAGTGGATACAAAAAGTCTGGAGAAGAAACAAAAGAAGTGTAATAACTTTGTCTGAAACTCAACCAAACTGGGAGTAGAAACCCTAATGGGAACCAAAGCTAAAAAATTTCTTCTTTTCTTGCCTTTTCTTTTCTTGCCTTTAAAGGTCATTACTCAACACATTTGGTTTTTCCTTTGATAATTCTATATGGTAATCACGCGCAATGAGCTTTAGCGGGAAAGCTGTAGATCGTCACCGTTCCCTGATATTGTTGCCAAATCATCAACTGTATACTTGAAATAATATTCTCAAATACTTGATACAAGTAAGAATGCCCTTTTTGACATTAAAGACTTAAAGGAAAGGTTTAAATTTAGTCTTTACATGACAAAAGCAGAATCGATAAAAATCTAAAAATAAAAATGCTCCAACATCACTTAAGATAAGCCCAGATCAAAATTAAATAACAAATATACAAAGTCAATAAAGTTCAAAAACTACGTCTGCACCCTGCAGACCCTCAAAACCCAATCCCACTAAAATTGCACACACCCAATCCGACCCTGCCTCGACTCCAATAAATTTCACCAAAAAATCATTCATATCACTCTCCCTTCTTTCAAAAAAAAACCCTAATATAAATGATTCTGCAGTATGAAAAATAAAAAAATGGACCCGACCAGACACACATGCCAAGAGAGAAGAGATTCTAACTTGTGTTGTCTGTAGGCAGAATGACAAGCCAAGGATTAAGTTAACCCCGGTTAGATTCTTCAAATCCCCATTGACTCCATCATCTTAACTTAAGCGATTAAACAACCATCACAACACTAATAAGAATGAAAAAATCAGTTATGCTCTTATGACATTTTATTTTTAAATTTAATTTTTTGTTAAAAATCGATTGAATAAGCAAGCCCAAAGGAAAAACGGGTTAACTCTAGTTAAAATTATCACTTTAGCTCGTTTTGTGGCTAAACATTTTTAACGGCTTCTGTATTACACTTGTTTGACATGATAGGTCAGCCTTATCTCTCCTTTTCTTCTTTTATAACCATGTATGCGCGGACAGATTTTATCCCGCGGGGGTTTTCTTTTATTATAATTCTTTGTACGCAAATTCCTAAATTTTTAAGGCGGTTTTCCACCGCAAGGTCACGATTTTTTTTTTAAAATTTTCATTCATTGTAGTGAAATCATCACAAATTTTCCGAATATTTTCTAATGTAAATTTATTTTTTAAACTTAGTGACTCAATGCAGCAGTCTTAATGCTTTTATTTGCATTAATAGAGACTTAAAAGAAAATGTTGATAAGATATTGTAACGTGACCTTAAGCATATGGACATTAATCATTTTTCTTCAGAGTAACTTAATTATAATAGCCATATGATTTACTCATCGTTCGTTTTAATGTGATGAACTCTGGGCTATTGTAAGGAGATTTTTATTCAATTAAGATATTAGATTTAAAGTAATGAAAATATAAAGATGTTTTCTAATATAATGAGCGTTCAATAGAGCTATTAGATGATATGGAATTTTTGGATTTGGAATTGAGAAACGAAAATCTAGAGCCGAAGAGAAGGCGGCTCAATGGAGGAAAGGCAAAGTTGGCTATAGTCGAAGAAATCCTGAAGCAAGCCAAAAAAAATATTTTCAGCTCAGGGCATTAATTTTGAGTTTCAGCTCTAGCCCAACCTACAGAGACTAAATAAAGAAGGAGGAAGCGCTTTAAAGACACAGCAGAAAGGTGAGTGATGCGCCATCTTGAAATTCAGCCATATTGCATGTCTATTTATCGTTCAGGCTGTGGATTATTTAATCTGCATTGTTAATGTTGAAGAGGAAAACAAGAACAAAACTCTGACTACCCATTTTCCCAATTGGGCTATTGCTTAAATTTACCGAGTTTAATTTTGAATGACCAACAACCCTATAGTGAAGTACTAGGCCCAGTAAGTCAGCCAGAAATATGGGAACGCCTAAATCATGGATATGCAACCTGCAGTAAATGCGTGCATATATATTGCCAATTTTCATGTAAAATTATTTCATTGGTTTTTAAATCGCTTCAAAGCCAGCATATTCAAATCTGAGCTTAGAATCCCGAAATTTTCAACAGAAAATTCAATATGGCGGCTTAGCTGTAAAATTTTTAAACAATTAATGTGCAAACTTATATGTGCTACGGGTTGCATAACTGCAATTTGTAGAACCGATTTTTAAAAAAGCTCTACAAAAGTGATGAATCTATGAATGTTCATAAATTAGTGATGAATGTTGTAGCGAAGAGTTGCAGAAAATAACTTGTAAACAAAAATAGGATAAGTCGGAAAAATGGCCTTCCGCCATCTGGAATATTTACATTTTTCAAAGATTTCGAAATCTAAGCATAAAATTACCAGTGTAAGCTAATTTTCATGAAAATCTAATGAAAAATACAATAGAAAATCGATTTTTTTGGAAGGGTTAATTTACGACCTAATGAAGGCTGCGGCCTAAAAAGAATTGCCCATAGAATATCACCTCCAAATGCTGTAGCTCTTGCTGCACCTTAAGTTCTTAAGACGTCACTGAATGTGATCATTGTAGATATACAAGACACTCATCATTTTTTTTATAGAATCTGAATCATCCTCTTGCAATCATAAATAATTTTCAGAAAAACTAATTTTCGGAAAAATCAATAAAACTGGATTTTTTTTCTAACCTTAATTTTCTCAAAGCCAAAAAAAACAAACATGAAATGGAAATCTTTCAAGTTACTGGGCAAGTTGAAGGACGGTTTGTGGGTCGAAGTCACCCTTGTTTGAGATAATAACACATGATTGAAGTCGCATTGTGTTTTCAATTGCCAAGCCATTGAGTGTCATCAAGGAGAGCAATTTTCTAATTGATGAAACGTAAATCTAAATCATAACAGACAAGAAAGACATCATGGAATTGACTTTTTTTTCCCATTTAATTTTTTATTTAACTCATTTCGTTAAATAAATCGATTCTCCCATGGCATTAAGGTGATTATTATAATGAGAAGTTAAAAACAAAAAAAAAAGTAAAAGAAAAACCTTAAGGTCCCAGATGCTCACAGGTGGATGAGTATCATACCTGATTGACCGTAACAATTCGAGTAGTGAGCACCTGATTTTTTTTTCTCATCTTTATAAAAACGTATCATGTTACACGATCTCATGTTGTAAACAAAAATCGATTCGGATTTTATCTTTGATGCACTTGCCTTTATTCAACAAATTTTGACATTTTTTTTAAAAAGGAGTCAGGTGGCTATATCTTTATTGATGTTAAGGGAGAGTAATTAATCTCTTGTCGCGCGTGGGGTCCGTAGATTTTAGGGTGTTTTGGCGTTTACGTGACTAATCTCGCAGGAGTTGATTTTTTTTCTATAGTTATTCAAACGTGAATAATTTTTATTTAATAAAATTCGGAATTAAAATGAAATTCCGAAAGAGGAAACTTAATCCAAGAAAGTGGTGGCGTCAGGACTATAGGGGCAGTAGGAGCTACAGCAACTGGAAGAATTTTCTTTGAAAAAAAACAAAAAGATTTAAAAAAAAAAATCAGTAGGCAATTTGTATGCAGTCATGTACAACCGGTTGCATAATCACTTTTCGGAAATTTTAATATTTTTTGCAAATTAATCAAGTCTTGTGATTTACCAGCATGTAACAACCTCTTTCAAATAAATTTTGGTAGTTCTTAAACATGCTTAGGCTTGATAAATTCTCGATGAAAAAGTTAAAAGGAAAACTCCCTGAGATTTTGATTGAAAATAAAATTTTCAATACCCATAAACAAAATGAATTTCAAACACTCACGAACCCAATTACCATATTAAAAAATTAATAATCGATTCCAATCAATCTTTTTCTTAATATGGTTAATTTTAATGTCATCGATATTAAAATTAGAAAAAAGGATTAAATGCATCGTGAATCCATTATCTAAATCATTTTCTCACGCCCTTTTTGAAAACTGTCGACACTAACCGAGTATACACCCTCACTTTTTCTTTTTTTCTTAAAAAAAAATCTCTTTTCTAAGCCAAAGAACGAAATATATGAATCTGGAAATTTAATCCCGATTCCTTTTCGATAAGGGAAGCCTTTGAATGAATGAATCGTTTTTTAAAAACTAATCATTTTAAACCCGTGTTGCATGATTATAGGATGCTTCTTAACGGTGAAGAGGGTGAACTAATTATTATAGCATGCTGCACGAATGGTAGCTCTATGGGAGATGAATTTGATTTTTTTTTAGAAAATAAAAAAAATACAATAAAAGTCTATCGTCATTTAGATACCTTTTGTAGATTTCGTTTTTTATTATTTGAAATCAATGTGAAAATATAGAAAATTGGTTCTCACCTAATTGAACTTGATAGAGATTTTAGGAGTGATGTCGCGGCGAATAGTCTCAAAAGCGTACTGATTCATAGATTGATTAAGAAGAAACATAAAGTAATCGATTATTATCTCTTCATTCATGAAAATGTGAATGAGGTTATTTTAAAAAAATGCGATAAGTTGGATTGCGAAAAAAATGATTGTGAGAATGAGGAAAATGAAGCGAATATTGAAGAAGATAGAAAATTGGCCATAAAGAGGGAGCTAGAACTGCAGTTCAATATGAAAAATCATAGCGCTAGTCTGAAGGAAAAGGCACGTCTCTACAGCTGACTCTAGAGAGCCTCGTAGGGGCTGAGTCCTATTGGCAAAGAAATTACTCGTTTTTTGCCCCAAAAATTAATTCTACATAAAACTCAAAGATCTTATGGGCAAACCAAGTATTAAAACAGCACCTCAACGGCTCCTATAGCCCCTTAGCTATGATGGTTCTACAAGGAAGACTAATGAGAAGAGGTGGCTTTCCACCACTTTCCTCACTGTCATAAAAGTCACACCATTGCTGTAACTGTGCTTTCCATTACCTCTAATCCTACGCCTAGTCGATCTATATTGTCTGTAGCATTCTGCCTTTACTTATAGGGCTGCTGCCCCTATCAGGAATATACCAACCTTCATTCTTGACTTCAGGGATGAGCATAATCAAAGAGCTGCAGGGTCACCACTAATGCAATTCTCTCAAAGGCCTAAAATTCCAGATCACCATTATGATCGCCAATGCCCCTTATGGAGCTAGAAAAACCTAAACAAGAAGCTTCTTTAACTAACATCTTACAAAATCAAACAAGATTAACAATCTTAACGAAGCGACTTTTTTTTTATTAAACGCCTTGAAAAACTCGAGGGCTTGCGTTCCCTTTGTCGAAGACTTACAATGCAGGGGTGTGCTTTTGATTATGCTGCTGGCTAATTAAAAGCGAGGGTGGGTTCAAAGAGCAATATATAAACTGTCTACAAACTAGATTTAATTTAATCAATCCCTTCATACATCCCTCCCCAAGGTTAAAGTTTTCTGGGTTAATTGTTTTCCCTCTAGACAATAAATATTTAATTCTTTTTTTAAAATAAAGCTTGTTGGTGACAATAATGATGAACCTGTTGAAAATGACACCTTAGAGGAAGTATACTCCATTACTCTTCCAAGTCACTTGTCGTATCGACTTCCTGTTTCTTTTTTTATTTTTATATATTATTAATTTCTTGATCCCCCTCCTCCTACACTATATTGTCTCGGGTGTAATTCTCGTTGCATCTTTTTGCATCAAAGGATTCATAGCGTTTTACCAGGTACTCTTTTTATTTTAATGACTTTAATTTCCTGTAGTAGTCGGGGCAATCTTGATGAATCAGAAGATTTTTTGGTCATTGTGTTGGCCGTTGAAGAGTTTATACGGCTCCCCGTCAGTCACGGCTTGATAAACACCCTTGATATTATCATCATTATTATTGTCTTGTTTTTCATTCATCCCCTTCGAGATTGACTATCACTGTAAATATAATTACCATTCATTCATGATTTGCCTACCTTGACGGACTTGATTCATTCACTGCTGATCGCCCTTTTCCTGAAAAGGGGTCCGGAAACTTCGTTTCATGATTGAAGTCTTATGACTTGGGATGGGTGATGATAAAAAATTTATGCTTTTGATTTTTTTTCCTAGTATTGTCTGAGGTGCTTTGACCTCATTACCTTATCGTGCTGTTATTTTCTATTCATTCATTTGATATATAGGTTGTCTGATACTGGTAAAGCTTTTCTTTTGAAGCTGATATTAAAAAGTAAAATATTACTATATTTGTAAGATTTTTTTTCGTCCTAAAAATTTGCCTACTTATGTTGCATTTGGATGGATAAACCTAACCTCTGATGCAATTAAAAAAAACAAAGAAAAAGTTCCCAAAAAATGATTGAACCAACCTAAAAATTCCAAACAATATCCGAGCACAGAGACAAATTTCCTAAAATTCTACAAAAAATTAAACTCAAATATTATAAAAAGTTGTGCTGTGAACCCAAGACAAGAAATGAGCGTTCAAGCACACAGCTGTAATTTATTGAAAGCAATTGGCATTTCTAAGCAAAAAATATGCCAGGCTTTCTTAAAAAACCAATTCCATTTTGGGAAAAAATTCCAAAGAACTTCTAAACACTTAAAATTGTTACTGCTGTTCGGCCAAATTACAAGTTCAGATAATCAACAATCTTAAATTTTCCTTGGACACAACTGCTGCATTAATAAGTTACATTAATTTACTATCACACCCTCTTCTCACATCTTTTGCTAGAAGGACATTTACAAGATTTTCAACCAAAACTATCAGTTTTGTTCCCATGGCTAAACCTAAATGCTGAAAACTGAAAGCACTGTCAATACATACCTTGACGATCAGATACTTTGGAGTATCCAGTTCATCACAAGAAGCTGAGTAGAAATCTTCATCCTCAGGAGAAACTGAGTCCCCTCCATAATCTTCATACAGCATGTCCAAATCCATGTTCGATTATTCCTACAATAAAAATACAAATTTTGATAACACTCCTTGATTCGTTCCTAAACAAAAAACAAATTAAAAACAATTATTATCATTTCGCTATCACAAGGTAGCCTATCATGATAAGATATGAAAATGATTACTTGATCACAATATTTACTTGCTAATATAACAATTCATGAAACGTAAACACCCTAATGTGAGAATTTTTTTTTTTTTGCAAAATTCGCTCAATACCGATAACCCTATGAATGGGATACTTGATGTGGTTGATTGTGTAATTTGAGATTATGGGAAAAAAAAAGATCAATTACTTACAAATCAGATAAAATAGGGGAAGATTGTTCATTCAACAAAGGTAATAGGATATTAAAACTCAATTTATTCACCTGATTTTTTTCCCCAATTCACAGGCCGACAAGTGTTAAAAAATATATAAATGAAGTGGGGTTCGTGATTTGAAAATTTACGAAAATAAATCCGGCGAGTCAACGTTAAATGAAAGCACGTTCTAACCTCACACCAAGCTACACATCATCAACTTACATTTTCCGTTTATAATTTTGTATTTGTTCAATTAGTATCCTTCTAATTTTCATTTTAATAATTAACATAAGCCTTACTATTTTGTCTCGACGATTATTACAGATAATCGAATTGCATAATGCGTATTTTTCAAATGAATGAAAAAAAAATTGCAATAAAATGCATGTGACAATAGGTTATCGGTAAAAGACATACAGACGCCATGTTGTTCATTCATAAAAATTTTTAAGAGTAAAACCGAATACATACCCAATATAAATGGTTTATTCCTTTAATTAAAAAACCAGAATCGTATTAATTGCACTTTTGTAAATAATTATTAACGATTTCCATACAAAATATTAAAATAAAAGCATAATAATCCCGTACGTTACATTCCACTTTGTCAGACGAACAAAGCGGTTATGGATTCGACTCGTGTTTTCAAAGTTTATCATTATAGTTCCGGAGCATGACGAGAGAGGGCAGCACCAACGGCTTCTTTACGCTCGCCATTTTTGATGACGTCGTGTCGAGAGATCGACTGCTTTTTCGCATAATCGCATCTCGCATCATAATTTTTGTTTACTTTTTTTTTTTTCAATTTTAAGAGGCATTTTTTTAATTAGGACATTATTCGATCGGTTTTTTAATTAAATAAACAGTTTTATTTTAATATAACAGGTATGTATATGTCAGGAAAAGACGATCCTAAAGAAGAATTTCGGTAAATTTATTTTTTGCTTTACCGGTGTCTATTTTCAAATGAAGTATTTGGTGTTATATTTCAAATTTTTGTAGCATAAACGTTTTCAAGAGTAAAAAGTAGATGCAGGTTTTATTTTCTAAGGAACTCAATATACAAGTGGAGGCAGACTAAGGAGAAACCTATTGCTGGAACAATCACTACATTGATCAAAGGCAATTGTAAGTTGTTTTATGACATTTGAAATTAAAAAATAAGTGCATTTCAGTGATTTTTACTAACCCAAATTTAATGTATACAGTATCATTTAAAAATATATCATAGTCTTTTATTTATTAAAAATATTGGTAAAATTTTTTCAAATGGATTGCACAATATGGTGCAATGGAGGCATTGCAAGCTGGGTTCATATAAAACCATTACACAACAGGTACACAATTTGTGATGCCTCTTTCGAAGAGGTTTTGTTTTATGAAGAGGAATGACGAATGAAGAGGAAGTTTTAGACTCTTCATAAGAATTTATACCTCTGTTTAAAAAATGTTTCAGTTATAAGCCCTATGCAGAAAATTATTAGAGAATTGTGGAATCATTTATGAAAAATGAATTGCTTGTATCTTACTTATACTGAGCAAGCAGCAGTATTTTTAGGCTACCATAAATAGAATTTTTAGATCTTTGTTCTCAAAATCAAAGGTCAATGCCTTAGGATAATAGAGTTAAGTAAAATAAAGAAATAAAAAGTGAAGAGATTACCTTTTAAGACTTCAGTTCTTTTCTTCAGTGTGTTTCTCTAATTGATTTCCAATTGACCAAAAATACTGAAGAATTTAAGTGAATTTCCAGTCTTCTCAGTGAAGTAGGATTCTTCAAAAAGGTTGCTATGATTATCATCATTTCTTGACACTGATAGTGCATTTTTGCAAACAATAACAGGAACCTGAAACAAGAAAATTTTTAATTACTGCTCAATTTTAAAATCAAAGCTTTTAAGTAAGATTTTTCAGTAAGAAAACTTTTTATGCCAAAGTGGTAAGTGAAAGTTAAAAAATAAAAAAAAACTTTTGTTTTATTAAGAGGCAAGTAAATTGAAATCAAACTTGAATCTTCATGGGAAATTGTGGTGTTGGTTTATGAAAAGATGGTGAGCGACTTTCATTCAACTTGGGTGATGGTGGAGGTAAAGGTGATATAGATTTAAAATTTTGGAGGTTGTGGTATTATAATCTCCATAGGTAGAAATTTACAAGTAGACTTGATGACATTGAATGATGCTAAATTTCTAAATTATTGTGCTCTTGCAACTAAAACTAATTAACAGCATGTTTGGCTTCAAAGCTTTTTTCTTCCAAGGCTAGAAACATGCTTGTGGTTTTGCAAGTATTTTTTTTCTTAGATAGAAAGTTCAGAAAATCTTTTCTACATAATTTCTGATTTTTTCCAGTTTGATTTTATTGTTTGCAACTCGCAATGGCCTCAACTTCAACTACCATGACGAAGGTCATTAGTCAAGTTGGAGACAGTACCGACGAAGAAGACTACGAACTTGAAGACGAATGCAATTTCGTGGAAAAAATGAACGAGCAATTTAAAAAAAGCAACTGCACAAAAAAATATAAAGATAAAAAGAATCAAATATCTTTTAACATAAGCACTTCTTGCAAGCTGAAAACGATCGGCCATTTAATTTTACAAAATGAAAATATCAGAAATGAATACAAAAAAATTAAAGCTGGATTCATACCAGAAGATTTAAAAGAAGAATGTGCTGAACTCGATAAATTGTTTAAGGGTAACTGGTTTAAACTTTTGTTACATAATAATTTTAAACCCCATCTTCCTGGTTGGGGCTCCTTCATGTACAGGATATATTACACAGAACCTTTGGATAATTTTTTTAAAGAAAGTGCAATATTTAAAGAACCTTGTAATTTGAAACTAAAAGATTCGCAAAAAAATGAATATAATGTGATCAAAGAATTATTTTCAAGCGAGGATTATGATATTCGCGGAAAAAGTGTAGAAAAATTGATAAATCGAATTTATTGCTTACATAAAGAAATAAAATTGCATAATGAACGTATAATGCAAAGGGAAAACACAGAACTCATAAAATTGTCTGAACAGTCACAAGTTGAACCGCATGCTTGTTTGGCGCTAGCTCGTTTGAGAGCTAGCTTGAAACTGGATAGAGATATGATGAAGAATTTTATAGAAGAGGGCTTATTTAATAAATGGGAAGAAGAAAAATATGTGTATACTCAAAAAAATGAATCATTGAAAAGATATCGTTGGGGCAGATTTACGCTTTATAAAGAAAACCTAGGAAGGTATGCAGACTTATCTAACACTTTAATCGACTGGAAAAAAGAAGGATTTAATGAAAACAAACTCAAAGATTTTATTAAATTTGCATTAAGAGGAAAGCTGGACAAAAGCATTGTGACTAATGAAAACAAGAATATGGATAAATGGTTAGAAAAGTTGTTAAGTATCATAGAACTGATATTCGGCATTGAAATTAAAAGAAACTCAGCTGCACTATTAACCGGTGCCATGTTTTTCGATTTACTGCATGATGGAATTTACAAACTAAATGATCTCTCTACTAAAATGCCAATGGCGACTCCAGAGGCTGTAAACTCAGGTGCATATATTGATAAGATAATGAATAAGCCTTCTCGACCTAACGCTTTTGATGCAGATGAAAATGTTTTAAAGTTCGTTCAGAGGGAAGAGAACATTTTACAAGACTGGTTAAAATTTAAATTAAAGACTGATCAAGACTTTATAGAAAATGTTCCTGCACAGAAATTCAACGCATTGATATTGGACTGGTATGGAATAGAGTTACCACAACTAAAAAAGGGGACAATTAAAATCGAACGTGTGTCAAAAATGGAAGAGGAATTGGTGTCAACTGCACAAACTAACGGAACACCTCCGGCATCCGATTTGCGAAAGAAAAAAGATCAATTATTGGATGAAGGAGAAACCGAGCCTATGATAACATTTTATAACATAAAATCTGAAACGCCTGAGGTTTCGCCAAAATCGTCGAAAACAGGCTTAATTAAATGCCAGAATGGTGTTCTCAACGACAATGACGTAGTCAGCAAAGAGAATCTTGCCTTGGAGAATAATAATGCCACAAAGTCTACAATAGATTTAATACAAGAAACACCTTCCAAAATTTTAGCAAAAGAGGTTTCCAGTATGAAGTTAGTTGGCGGTGATCCTCCCTCGAAGCGGCTTGCTAAAAATCTTGCCAGAAAGCTAGAAGAAGAGGATTTTGTCGAGGAGGTATCGGCTAGGAAACGACCAGCTGAAGATCCTGCTGCAGATTCAACTGTGGAGGATTCTCCAAAAAAGCTGGCGGTTGGCAGTTCTACCGTTCACACAGCCGAGGTAATTCCTATACCATCAATTTAGTCGAGGAACATTCAAAGGATTGCGGTTGCCATCACAGTCAAATATTAGAAAAAAATAGAATGAATGTAGGGGTCTAGCAATCTTTCTATAGATATCACCTGGCAGGCGAATTTTCCTCACAATGGGCAAGCAATGCGTATTTAATTTGCACCAGTTAATTTCTAGACAAAGCAAGATGTGCCGCATTCATAAGTAGTGGATGCTCATTATTATGTAGTTAAGCTATTGCCCATCAACAAAGCCTATTTTCTTGATCACACTAATTGCACGAATCCTCCGTTAAATTAAAATTGTTTCAGATATAATTTTTTGCTTTAAGGCGGCTTTATTCATTTTAAAATCATGATTCTAAATGCAAACTTTTAATTCTACAGGTATTACGTCGTTAGTCTTCCGCCCGATTTGGTCTTGCCGCTGCCATGGCGTCATCAACTAACGAAAGAGTGATCAGCCAAGTAGGAGACAGCACAGATGGGGAAGACTACGAACTTGAGGAGGATGAAAAGGATTTCGTCGAGAATAAGTTAAACAAGGAATGCAGCGGGAAAAAATATTCGGGAGACATTTATTGGGTCACGCAATATGGAAGGAAAACTTTTAATTATAGTATTTCTTGTAAATTGAAAACCCTGGGCTATCACCTTTTGAACAATCCTAAAGTTAAATTGGAATATAAAAAAATTAAATCGACGTTTATAGATCCGCAAGTAAAAAAAGAATTTTTAAAATTTGATAAAATTTTGGGTCGCGGATGGAGCACCGTTGTGAAACATTATGATTTAACCGGCGGAAGCAACGAAGTTTTTTTCCGAAGATTTTATAAAATAAATCAAACAAAAATTGACAATTTTTTCATAGAAAATGAAGCTAAAGATTTTGATGGTATGTCTGATTCAACAAAAGTGGAAAATTATTTGAAAGAAAAAGCAGTCGAGATCGGAATAGACACTAATCAAGCAGATTGGATGAAAAATTTTTTTATAAGTATTCAGTTGTTACACGTTAAAACAGCAGACGTTAGTCTTAATAGAGAAAACACTAAATATTTGCTTTTCAGTAAAGAATTTCCTGATGCCAGTCAATTTTTGGCCAGAGTAAAAGCTGATTTAAAACTAGATAAAGATCTAGTAAAATTTCATTTATTTCAAAAGAAGTTAGAGAATCCGGCATTCACAAACAAGATGATATTTGACTCACAAGAAGGCGAATCTATAGATATATACCCAGACGGCAAATTTATGGTTTGGAATCGTGGCGTAGGAAAATACTCAGAATTAGAAGAAAAACTAAGGAATTTGTTATCTAATGGAGCAATTGAACCAGCTCAAATTAAGGAATTCATCAAGTTAGCATTGAGAGGAAAATTAGATGATAGTATTGTAATAAACCGAAACTTTGAAGAGGAAGCTATGGAAGTTCTTATACAGGCTGTCGAATTAATTTTTGGCGTTGAAGGAAAACGAAATTTCGCTGCTTTTGTGACGGCACCCATGTTTTTTGATTTAGTAGATGCGGAGAGATATAAAATTGAGGCTATGTCTATCACTAAGAAACTGCCGATGGCAATAAATGGAGCTGTCAAAGCAAGTGTTATCATTGATGAAATAATGGGAAGACCCTCGCGATATGATTTTTCTGGTGCTTTTATAAATCCGCCAAACCAAGACGTTTTAAAACTAAGAAAGGCAGAAAATGAATTAGTACAAGATTGGGTGAAATTAAAGATGAATAAACCTAGATCTTCTAGCAATGTTGAAAGTTTCGATGCCGGATTATTATATGAATTATTTAAAGATTGGTACGGAGTGGAATTGTCTCAGTTAAGAACTGGAAATATTATATTAGAACCGGGATCATAAGTAATTAATAAAAGCCCAGGAGTTTAAGATGAATTTGAAAGTGAACCTATTTAATCGTTCAATAATATTTAAGACTGAAAATTTATTATATACTCAGAATAAGTTAGTAAATGCAGAAAGCTTGGCAAGTGTAATGTGTAGATACCTGCGCGAATCATTATTTTTTGTAGGAAGCTAATAAAAATTCAAAAGTTGGATAGAAAAATAAAATCTGCAGGGAATTTAAAAAACACGAAAAATGGTTTTTAATTGCATGGAAATTAGAAATTAAGAAATTTTATTATGTAGAAGTAGAATAATAGAAAAAATAATGTTTAATAATAATTGTCAATAATAAAAATATTTTTCATTAAAAATGAAATCAATAAAATTATTTTATCTTTAAATTTTGATTCAAGAGTAACTTTTTTTCAAAAATGTTTTTCCTAAAATTCTTTGCAAGTCAGGCTCAAATCGAGCATGATTCACTTGATGGTTTAATGGATTGATTATAAGCATGACTCACTTGATGGTACAATCAAATCAAGTACGAATTGATAGCTGATCGAATTTTTGTTGATGTCGAAGATGTGGCTTTGAAAATACCAATAAAAAGTCGGAACATACTATTTCTCGTTATTTCCCGGCAAAATACGCAGTTTGGCCAAATTTCATTTTTGAGGCGACCGCAATACTTACTCTAAAAAGCTCGAAAGTAATAAAAAAAAACTAAAATTCTTTATTTGCTTAACGCCCATGCAGTTTTAGTTGCCTAGCCTCAACGCCGAAAAGATTTTATTGGTCACTAACTGCGTTTTTTCTTCCTAATAAAAGCACTCAACTAAAAAATTCCGTAATAAAAAGTAATTTTGAAAATCGAATTTAAACTTTAGGGAACAATAATTATTAAGATAGCTATCAAAAATGAAACTAGTCATCAAAGAAAAAAAGTCACTTTTTAAAAAATGTGAAAAAAACTAAAAAACTTATTAAAAAAAAAAAAAAAAAAAAAAAAAAAAAGGAGAAGCAATGCTTGAGAAATGCTTTGCAACAACGTGATTTAGTGAGTGATTAAAGGTTGACACAACCTTATAGTTTAGGCTAACGATAAGCTAAACATTAACAGCTCCTAGTTACATGTTAGTGGTTAGTCTGCGTTCCTGACGGTTAGCTTCGCACTTTGGTCACATGGTCGGTGTTTTTGTTTTGAATTTTTCTCAGTTTCTATCACTCCGCTTGGATGGATAGTCTGTGAAAACAGTAGTGTCAAATTCATTTGACAATTTTATTTTCCTCCTGTGTGCTCGCAGAATTAAAAATCGTGAAACTGGAATGTTCAGTCATTGGATTTTCAGGATTTTCCATTAATCTGGTAAGTTATTAAAAGATTATTAGATACTGTGCTATAATTAAATCGAAAATATTTTACATCAAAATCAATACGTTGGACAAAAATTTTTTTTACTTGTAATTATTTTGCGTGAAAAAATTTTGCTTATGACAGTAAATGAATCTTACAAATTTAAAGACACCATCACGCACAGAGCAATAGTAACGTAAATTAAACGAATTGTCAAATTAATTTGCTTTGATGAAATTTGTCAACTTGAGTTTCGGATTAGACCTTTTAATTATCAATGCCGCTTTTCAATAAAATTTTTAATTTCCACAGTTTTTATTCTTATTCACGAAATACTCTATTAGAATCTTTAAGTTTATTTGTAATTTATATTAATTCATTCAAATATGAGAAAGAATTTTATCTGTAGTTGTATGAATTAGTGATTAAGCAAAATTTTCAACCAGCAGAAAGATAAAATCTTGTTTATCCAGGTTCTATTTTCGTCTGACTGCCTGTTCAAGCAGCAACGGCTGTGTTGTTTTGTATATTTATAATTATGTTTTTTTCACGGGCAGGCCTCCCTTGAGAATTTTCTGGATGCTTCATTTCGTTCAAAAAAAAACCTCCAAAATCTTTCAAAGGCCCTTAGCGCGATTCGAATTATTTGAATTTGAATGAAGCGATCCTTCCAGTAAATATCAAGTGATGCTCCTTCGCAATATTTTCTTGGAGCTTCTTTTTTTAATTTTTTTCGCACATACGGTATCCTATTGAGAGCAGCGGAAAAAAGTGTGAAAAGAGGCTCTCTTTAAACCTGGATGCCTGGTTAGTGGGACTTTGATCAGAATATCAAAATCACAAGATTCTTTATCACATAATATTTATCGCAGAAGCTGATTCACTCTGTCCGTGACCGGATTTCCCACTGAGCAGATTCTGCAAATGCCTAGAGGCCGCTCACGAATATATGATTACAAATTTTGTAAAAAATACAAAATTTGAGTCAGTTTTGAAAAAAAAAAGGGGGAAATAGATGATGCCTAGAAGCCGCATTCGCCTAAGCCGTCCCTAGAAGGTTTTCCATGCTATGGAGTCTGAGGGGAAATGGTTACTATCCACTATGCTTTCCTTTTACTTGCCATTAGTTCGACTTTCAAAGGCTTATTGATGAAAGTCAGATTCTGGTAATGTGTTAATTTCTCTGGTCTCTGTCTCTCCTAAAAAAATTTCTCTACTTTTCGAAATCTTCACGATTTCAGAAAAGCAAGAATGACAGTTCTTCTAAGGTTTAATTTCAAATTTAAGTCTATATTTTTCAGGGTTAATATCCTGATTTTTATATTTTTTACATATTTCTAAGAAAAAGCTCTTCCTAAAACTTCAATAATTGAAACTCTTTAAAAAAAATAAAACGATAAGCAAAAATGTGCCTGGTGTGTGTTAACAATTTGTATTCTAAGACTATACCTTCTACAAAAGAATATTTATGACCACCAATCCCTTTTCAAAAAACTCGACCTTGAGAAAACTTTTTTATGATGCACTGCAGACCCTTCGCTAAACCTGAATCTCAAACCAACGGAAAAAAAATTACGATTTAATTCTACTAGTTGCTCAAATACAAACCACAATCGTTTGATTGCTATATGCTGATCCTGCAAAACGATGATTAGGCTAACGCGTATTCTTTTTAAAAAATTCCCGAATGTTATTTTTTCTTAAAGTTAAAAAAACTTACCCTGTTATTTGGTCTTCGGTTTTCAATCATCAAGTTGCATGTGTGCGCTGTGATGCTTTCAGTCGATATTTCTTGGCCACGAACCTGAGATCCATCCGCCATGTTCTCAAATAATTTCTGGAAGAAAATTAAGAATTTGTTATTAATCTTTTGATATTTCAGAACATGTTCACTAAAAAATAACTTAAAAATCTGATTTGAAAATCTTTGACTTAAAATGAATTTGCCAAAATATTAAATCAAAGTTATAATTAAATTTTATCCTTTTCAGATAAAATCACATCTCATCTTTATAAAATGGGCATTCGAGGTCTTCTCAAGTATATGGCAGATTACTGTCAAGACGGATGCGAACCAGTAAACATTGCAGAAATAGCCAGAAAATACAAAAAAGAAACCGGCTTGGATCCTGTCATCGCTTTCGATATTTCTTCCTGCATACGCGAAATTTACAAAAAGAATCAAATCGACTGGCTAGACGCAGATCGTTACAAAAAATTTGAATCAGTTGTGAATCAATTTCTAGAGTCATTCACCAACATCGGTATTAAATTCTTCGTTGTATTCGATGGAGTCACCCCAGAAACGAAACTTCCGGTCTGGATAGAACGAAAAAGAGGTCGAACCAATACTTTGGCTGAAATGTTCAAATCCCTACAGAATAATAACAATAAGAATGAGGCTCTCAACATAGATGGCACTGTTTTCGTTTTGCCGCCAGGGGCTTATTCAGTTTTAGAATCGATATTTCAATCTAATGACAATTGTATTTGCAAATATTCAGTTTTGGAAGCAGATGAAGAATTAGCCAATTACGTGGCGAATAATGAGTGCTTCGCTTATTTAACAGGAGACTCTGATTTTATTATATACGATGGGCCTAAGTATTGTTTAAGCATTCAAAATTTAGATTTGGAAAGTATGACAACGATAAATTATAACAGGAACGCTTTGGCTAAAAATTTAAATATAGAAGTGGCCCAATTGCCATTATTCGCTTTGCTTTGTGGGAGTGACGCTATCCCGTTTGACAAGGTTAAATATTTTCAACATGAATTATGTCCCAAGTTTCCAGTTGGAAAAGTGTCTTATGATATTCTTTTTTCCGCCATAGCAAAATTTGTTAATGAATTACCTCAAGGGCGTGAGATTTTAAAACATCTCCCAAAAGTTTCGAGAAGAATTTTTAAAACAGAAAAATTTGTAAATCACCTAAAAACTGGCTTGAAAAATTATTGGGGAGATATCAGTTATCCGGTTATCCCGAAAATTTATGATGAAAATTGGGATCAGATTCTCGAAAAATGTTATGAGAATCATGTGGGATTTTCATTCGATTTAATTATTTACAATATATTATTTGGCTACTCTGTTAAAATAGGCCCATTATTAGAAAGCATGGAAGATACTAATCTCCCACCTTCAGCCTTAGCTTGCCTTCCACTTCGACAAAAATTATACGGAATTCTTTTACTTGAGAAACCAAACAAGGAGGATATTTTTTACATCGAGGAATGGCTGGCGTTTAGCAAAGATAGTTTAAACGCTTCGTTTAAAGTAACGCCTTCATTTATCGAACATCCTGGATTATTAACTCTCTGGAACGAAAGGGATCAATCTCGAGAAACTGTAAAAGCAAGATGGCGAACATTCTGCAAAGCTATAAGCCCTAAATTGAAATATCGAGAAATTATGGCTTTGCCAAAAGATTTAATACTCCCAATTTTGGCCTTATATTATTTGAATAATGAATTAAAAACTCGTTGGGAGACGTTCGGAAGAGAATTTGGAAGTAATTACATTCCTAAACTTGAAAATTTTGAAATTGAAGCACTTTTAGCGCAAGCGGTTATTGTGAATAATTCTACGATTGAAGAAATTGATGAAATAATTAAAATTTTGAAAAGAAGTATGGATTGCTGGAACTTTAATATGAGGGCTGTGCACCTTTCTTCTCTTTTTCAAAATATTTGTAGATTGATGTTTTCCTTATCAGTGGCGTGCGGTAATTTAATCAGTAGGAATGAGGCGTCTGCTTCGAAATATTTTGATGGAAAGTTGTTTATGCATTTGTATGATATGCAAACGACGACTGATTGTAAAATTTGGAAGTATTGCGTATTTGAACAAGAAAGCAGAGAAAACTATGAAAAGTTTTTAAGTTTGATTACGAGTTCTGAGTAAAAAGTAATTTAGTTTTATTTTTGTGTGAAATTTTAAAGAAATTTTAGTCATCTTTCAAAACTAGCAAAAAATTTTGCGCTTATGAACTTTGATTTTAGCCATTATTAAAAGTTATTTGTTCAATTTTTAAAATTTTTTTTTTAAATTTTAAAGAAGGAATTGCCCAAAAAAATTTTAAACTACAGATAACGGAAGTCAGATATTTGATTTTTAACTCGCGGTTTCGTGTGTTTTTCGTTTTGTTCAAGCAAAGAATTTTCATTAAAAATATTTTTTTTTTAAAAACTGAAGTTTCCAGTTTATTTGAATAATTAATGAAATTTATTTAAATTATTTCGAAATTTCTCCGTCTTTTCCATCTTTAAATTAAAAGAAAAAAGTAAAGTCCCGATAACTTCAGAGTGGACCCGACATTCCTGTTGCACGAGATAAGTCGATGCCCCGACAGTTAAAAGTTCTGAGAAGGATACATGGACCAGTAAGTATGGACGTGTGTAATGGGTCTTCCTTCATTATTTCTAAAATGAAAAGGCACAAGCAATTGCCGGTATATCTATAGCTAGTCTACAAATTAGAACCTGTCGGTGTCGTTGCTTGGAATCACTACCTGCTAAAAGTTACTACCATGATAAGCCAACTACCTCTAAATTGTAAGAAAATCTTCAAAAACTATTTGTCAAAAAAAAAAAAAAAAAAAAAAAATCATGCGCAAATAACTCTGCAAAGATATTTAAATGTTAGATTTAACAAGGACAAAATATTAATAAATGAATAAGACAACTTTTTACCTGCCCATGAAAAACTTTTATTTTACAAAAATTATAAAAACGTTTTTGATTAAAGCTAAAAATTTAATTATCCTAACCCCACGGGACCCCGGAATTGCTGCGACAAGTATTCGTAGAGAATCCAATTCGTTGTAACAATTTTGGAATGACATCGACAATGATTCTCTACGAATCCGATATTTTGCGCAATTTTTTGGATTTACATCGACATGTATTCGCAAAGAATCTAAAATGAAAAAGAATCGCGATTCTGGCAAATTCTGGATTCCTAGAGAATCTGAAATGAAAAATAGCCGCGATTCTGGCAAATTTTGGAACTTTTAGGGGTGTGTATTAATAAAAGAAATTAACTTAACACTTATAATAATTAAAGTTTAAATATTTTATATTCACTAAAAAAGGTATTTAGAAAACATCATCAACAGATTTTAAAATTCTCTGTGCAAACATGCTGTGCCTCCAGACGATCCATCTTGTCGCTCAGTATTATTTACTTAAAAAAGTCGCACAACAAGTCGGAAGTGTAAAAATCTGTTTTTACAAACATCTCCCATGAATTTGTTGGTGCAATCATGATTCACCTCCACACACTATGCTTTGTTTGACTGTTTTGTATGAACGAAATCATTTTAAGACCGAAAATCGTGTGTGGAGGCCAGTAAAGTTTGTGCAAAATGTTTGTGCAAACAAAATGAAAAAAGTTAAAACGGTTTGACTTTTTCAAAGAGATG
The DNA here is from genome assembly GCA_023512825.1 of Liposcelis brunnea. Classification (NCBI taxonomy): domain Eukaryota; kingdom Metazoa; phylum Arthropoda; class Insecta; order Psocodea; family Liposcelididae; genus Liposcelis; species Liposcelis brunnea. The sequence continues at coordinate 2,942,710 of CM042073.1, read as the reverse complement.
CCGACATCACTAGAAAGAAATTGAAAAATTAATCGGAAAAAAAATAAAAAATATTGGATGCAGGAAAGGCCCTATTTCGTGGGCCTCCGGATTTTAATCGGTTCACTACAATTAAAATTGTCCATTCTTAAAAAATTTTTTAAATCTTCTCTTGATGATTTCCTCAACTCTTTCACAACATTACAATGCGACAGTGTGCTTCTTTTTTGCAACCACTCCTTGCACAAAACTTTTTTTATTCTTTTTTCCTACTTTAAACTGATTATTAAAATGGTTAATGATTATCGCGGCCGCGATTTTTTTTCCGATGGCATCGTGGAAGTGAATCTACAAACTGTGTGGAGGCACGCCATGTTTGTACGTTCACCCCTATGAGTACTGCACGCGCAAATGTTTGAGCAAACTTTTAACGAATCCACACGGGAAGTAAAGTTTGCGCAAACTTTATTTTTACCAGCATGTTTGAAAACAGCATGTTTTTACCAGCATGTTTGATAAAGAAGTCAAAGTTTATCCTCCAGACCGTGCGACTTGTTTTCAAACATGCTGGTAAAAATAAAGTTTGCGCAAACTTTACTTCCCGTGTGGATTCGTTAAAAGTTTGCTCAAACATTTGCGCGTGCAGTACTCATAGGGGTGAACGTACAAACATGGCGTGCCTCCACACAGTTTGTAGATTCACTTCCACGATGCCATCGGAAAAAAAATCGCGGCCGCGATAATCATTAACCATTTTAATAATCAGTTTAAAGTAGGAAAAAAGAATAAAAAAAGTTTTGTGCAAGGAGTGGTTGCAAAAAAGAAGCACACTGTCGCATTGTAATGTTGTGAAAGAGTTGAGGAAATCATCAAGAGAAGATTTAAAAAATTTTTTAAGAATGGACAATTTTAATTGTAGTGAACCGATTAAAATCCGGAGGCCCACGAAATAGGGCCTTTCCTGCATCCAATATTTTTTATTTTTTTTCCGATTAATTTTTCAATTTCTTTCTAGTGATGTCGGCATCTCTTTGAAAAAGTCAAACCGTTTTAACTTTTTTCATTTTGTTTGCACAAACATTTTGCACAAACTTTACTGGCCTCCACACACGATTTTCGGTCTTAAAATGATTTCGTTCATACAAAACAGTCAAACAAAGCATAGTGTGTGGAGGTGAATCATGATTGCACCAACAAATTCATGGGAGATGTTTGTAAAAACAGATTTTTACACTTCCGACTTGTTGTGCGACTTTTTTAAGTAAATAATACTGAGCGACAAGATGGATCGTCTGGAGGCACAGCATGTTTGCACAGAGAATTTTAAAATCTGTTGATGATGTTTTCTAAATACCTTTTTTAGTGAATATAAAATATTTAAACTTTAATTATTATAAGTGTTAAGTTAATTTCTTTTATTAATACACACCCCTAAAAGTTCCAAAATTTGCCAGAATCGCGGCTATTTTTCATTTCAGATTCTCTAGGAATCCAGAATTTGCCAGAATCGCGATTCTTTTTCATTTTAGATTCTTTGCGAATACATGTCGATGTAAATCCAAAAAATTGCGCAAAATATCGGATTCGTAGAGAATCATTGTCGATGTCATTCCAAAATTGTTACAACGAATTGGATTCTCTACGAATACTTGTCGTAGCAATTCCACTGACACTTAATCATTGTATTGCATAAGGATTGTTTAAAATATATATAGACTTTAATAAAAAATTTTTGTCACTCAATAATGAGGTTTAAAAAAACTAGGAGGCTTAGAAAAGAAAATTTTTTTTGCAAAAAATGTAGACTGGGTAGGAAATTTCGAGAATTCGTAGATTTTAAAAAAATATATGGATATAAATTTAGAGACCGATTGAGATGGAGCCCGATGGAGGAGAAGCAATGGAGATCGAACAGAACTATAACATTGACGAAGCAATGGAGATCGAGTAAAAATAAAACATTTAGACAAAAAATGATGCGAAATCGTACACATGGGGCAACGATCATCTCATTTCTCCTTATCATTCGTTGGCGTCACAGTCGATGATGATAATGTTGCCGAGGGAATTAAAACGATCATTATCAAAGTTAAAAAAATATCAACGAGGTGATGAAACAACAGTTTTACGGCCAGATTTGGATAATAAGTATCGATAAATTAGTGATTTGGATGAATTTGGATGAATATTCGAGGTTTCATGTAGAAAAAAATTTTATAATTGTAATCATTTTAAAATTCATTAAAAAAATTTTTTTAATTTATTTTGATCCAATTTTTTGACGAAGGACTTCGTCTTTGTTTTCTACAGGAATGGGGTGACTCAAAAAATTTGTCTGTCCCCCCCCCTGCAGTAAAAATTTTAAAAAGTAAAAAAAATTAAAATTTTACTACGGGGGTATTAAAGGATTGAAATAAAAAATGTGTCGCGTTTGACCCAAATCATAACCGTTTATTATTCCTTCATTTCAACTACACGACTGAGTGATGACTAACTAACTAAAACAAAGGGATTAGTGTGCCATATATTATTACATAGAAAGATCTGGAATATTCGAGATATAACCCGACTATACTTTTCTTGGAATTCTGCAATATGAAATGTTTTCATTCATTTACCGTATCTTAACAGGGGGGGGGGGGGGGGGGGTGACTCGAGATTTCTCTGTCCCCCCCCCCCAGTAAAAATTTTAAAAAGCCTTCACGACGAAGTCCTTCGTTACGGCTATATAAATATAGCCTCGGCCAATTTTTAAAACAATTACGTTTAAAACATAAAACATCCACCTTTCATATTTTCAATCGAAAGATCAAAATATATCATAATAGTCCAGTCATTAGAGTTTTTAACATCTTTCCACCACACGGTCACAGCCCTTCCCGTGTCGACGTAGTCATGCCACAAAACCAGCTATTTATTTAATCGCACCTTGAATTATCTTCTCACATCACACCGCACATTGAATCATTTTTCTTTAAGTTTCCTATGAGTAGATTTTCGGCACAACTCTCAGCATCCATTATCAGTTTTTTTTTTTTTTCAGTAGGCAGCAACGTAGCCCGTCATTTAAATACCCACAAGATTATCTTCATTTAACTGCAACTAATCTCGCACAAGATCTCTTAAAAATTGCCTCTTTTAGTCCAGTCATTAGAGTCGAAAAATTAATTCAAATATGAAATAACTCCGAAGCGAAATTTTTTTCGTTAAAAGGGTAGTATTACGCTTCAGAAACATAAAAAAAATAAAAGCAACCAAATCCGAGGGTGCGTTTAAAAGTTGCGCACCTAAAAAGGTCCGATTTTTCACGTTTTCGGCCATAAGTCAAAATCCCGCAACGGTATCGAGAAATCGTTTTCACCATCGTATTCTACGTAAAATTCTGAGTCAGAAACCATTTTGTTAGAATTTTTTCCGATGACGAAAATAAGAATTATTATTGTCGGAAAAAAAATCAAAAAATGGCGAAAATCGTGAAAAAACCTAAGTTTTTTGTTTTTTTGCTGCGACGGGATTTTCCCTTCAGTATGTGGAAAATCGCTTTGCATATCGTAAACTAGGTTCATTTTGGAGTGTAATAGGGGCCAGACCGATTTTTTGTCTTCAGTCCGTCCGGCAGATACAGCCCCTCAAAACTGGCCGGAACGATGAAAAACTGATAAAAACGATAAAATACCAATTGAAATCGCAAAAATTTGGTTGATTATCATGATATATGATTCTTAAGATCGAATTTATCAAAAAAAAAGTTGGGGGCAAAGCCCAGGAATTTTAAGGACCCGGCAAAAAATTGATATCAAATTTTTCCTTCAGACGCCTATGCTTTGCCTCCAATTTTTTTTTTTGATAAATTCGATCTTAAGAATCATATATCATGATAATCAACCAAATTTTTGCGATTTCAATTGGTATTTTATCGTTTTTATCACACAGGTAAAAATTTTGTGTAAAAAGTAACACTTTTTAGGAGTAAAAAACGGTCTACACCGTCAATATGTCAACATGTCAACAAATTTCAGTTAAATTGACACAGCACAGAGTTGTTTTTTAACATAAAAATCTTAACACATTTTTTGTGTAGACTGTTTTCTACACAATTACACAAAATTTTCACCTGTGCAGTTTTTCATCGTTCCGGCCAGTTTTGAGGGGCTGTATCTGCCGGACGGACTGAAGACAAAAAATCGGTCTGGCCCCTATTACACTCCAAAATGAACCTAGTTTACGATATGCAAAGCGATTTTCCACATACTGAAGGGAAAATCCCGTCGCAGCAAAAAAACAAAAAACTTAGGTTTTTTCACGATTTTCGCCATTTTTTGATTTTTTTTCCGACAATAATAATTCTTATTTTCGTCATCGGAAAAAATTCTAACAAAATGGTTTCTGACTCAGAATTTTACGTAGAATACGATGGTGAAAACGATTTCTCGATACCGTTGCGGGATTTTGACTTATGGCCGAAAACGTGAAAAATCGGACCTTTTTAGGTGCGCAACTTTTAAACGCACCCTCGGATTTGGTTGCTTTTATTTTTTTTATGTTTCTGAAGCGTAATACTACCCTTTTAACGAAAAAAATTTCGCTTCGGAGTTATTTCATATTTGAATTAATTTTTCGACTCTAATGACTGGATTATAATAAGAATGGCTTTCCCAAAAAATGTATTTGTCTTTACGTGAGTGAGTGCAAATATCCGCTACTTTCAGGACATTTTGTTTGTTTTTAATATATTTGTCTGGACTTCAAGAAAATTCGGGACCTATTGATAATCTAAATCGATTTTCGTTTTAATACTTAAGTTATGAGATCCGTGATGGGGTTTGATACATTAGCGGTTGAATTCGGAAGAAACCGTGATTAATAATTTTTCATTTTAGTTTACTGATGAAGTGATTTTCTGTTTTTACTGAAGTCCCCATAATTTGACTTTGAAGAAATGATAAAAGCCGGGACCTTATCTTTTTGATAAGATAACATTAAAACTCGGGACTAACCGAAAATTAAAATTTGTCTGCACCAATTTTTATAATATCTGGAGTGTCCCTTATCTTTTTTAAATGAGCGTAATTTTAGACCATAATCAGCCTTTAATTTTTCCTGATAAAATATCATGTTTCAGCATGCCGAATTAAAATTAATATTTAACTGCTAGCCAAGAAAGAAAAATCACTGCCAAAAAGACATGTCAGCATTACTCGAGAGACATATGGCAAATTTTTAGCCCAAATAATCGAAAAATCGGAAAGGAAAGTAAACGTAAGTATTTGGAATGCTCTAGCTAATTGGATTAAATTTTCATTTTTTCAGTAATAATTTTTATTCGTGTTGTAGGAAACATCAGAAACAGAAAGCGGATTAACAAAAGGGAAAGAAAATCGAACCACTACTCAAGTAAGAAGCAGTTTAAGAGAAAAATCATTGGATGCTGCAGAGAAATAGAAACAGACGTCAACCAAAATATAACTTAAAAAATTAGACAGGTAAATCCAGAGCGGCCATTGTTATAATAACAAACATCTATAAAGAAATCAATGGTATATGAATTCAGGGAACCAACAATTTACAAAATCCTTGTTTGCTAATAGTTTCTTATTACTTTTTTGATCTTATCCAAAATTTAACCATCGACTAGTCTTGCCATATGCTGTCACCCCACAAAATTTGGTACGAATCCGTCCAGTTTTTGTGAAATCCCTATGTTCCATTTACACCTTATCACTCACTGTTTTTTAATGGTTTCATAGATTTAGATCAAAACTTGATACAAACTTCCTCTTAAGTCCGTCAACCTTCCTGTAAAATATTGTAACGATATCTGGCATCTTTTTCACTAACTTATGGACACGATCAACTTACCAACCAACGAACCAGACAACCTCACAGACGTAATTCAGATATAGGTATTTTTGGACTCCTCAAGCTTCAAGAAGTCCAATACAGTCAAAAAAATTGGGGGTCAAAATTTTTGCGAAAACAATACTTTATCTACCTACAGTCGATAAAAGCAAAAATTAAATTACTAGAAAAAATAGATAACGTTGCACTAGAATTATTTTTCGAATTGCACAGCACGAATTTTTTAATAATAATTTTCTGGGGGATTTTAGGGGGATAAAGTAAGCGGCAAACCGACAGAAAAAAAAACGATATCTTCTTACTCAAATGGGAAGCAACTTTATTGTAGAAATACCATGCAACGTTGTTAGCGAAAACAAAGCTGAAAATATTCAACAGCTGCTATTTTACTTGGATAACCCTGTAAGTTATTTTTTCTGGTGTAATGTGGCTAAATCCCTTTTTTTTTGATCAAGCGTCAAGATTGAATTTTGCAAGGGCTAAAAATTATAGTAATATATAATAAGTTTTTTCGGTTTCAGGAAAGTGAAATCCCAAGTATTTTTGCAGATCAGTTCGATCAAGACTATGATTATGCCGATAACCATTTTAAAAACTCTTCCCGTAAATCTTACAATGTTGTCGATCATTCAGGCGGCAATGATTCCGATTCAAATAAATTTTGTAATAAAACTGGTAGTCATTACAAAAGTGATTCACATAACTCTTTTAATATTTTCAATTATTCTGTCATCAATCCCGGTGATTCAATTGATAAAATGGAATTAAACAAAAAATGTGCAAAGGTAAATAAAAATCTAATTAAAGTTTTATCGTTATACTTATTTACAAGAAAGGATTTTCTTTTCAGAATCCGAAGACGAAAAAATATAAAAAAAGTTATGATAAAAAACAGAAATGTGTATACTGCTCAAATTATTATTCAAAACTTGCCAGGCATCTTCAGTCTGTCCACAAAAAGGAGACGGAAGTCAAAAAAGTTTTAAAAGAAAAAAAAGGCAGCGTGGAACGAAGGAGGGGATTCAGTAAAATTGCAGCGTCAGGAAATCACATCCACAATTTAAACGAGATTTTGAACGACGGGGAAAATTTAATATTAAAAAGGCAACCTACTGAAAAAGAAAAAAAATTTCGGAAATTAGAAAGCTATCTGCCTTGCCCTGATTGCAATAATTGGTTCGTAAAAGAAAATTTATACTTGCATTTAAAAAAATGCGCAGCTAGTACTTTATTAAAATGCAATGTAAAAAGAAGGCAAGTTCAGGAAGAAGCCAAGACGGCCCTTAGATTAGCTTTTAACCGAAACAAAAAAAATATTTCTGAGAGGTTTGAAAATGAAATATTGAGGAAAATGAAACCGGATTCGATAACCGACTTAGCTGTGAACGATGATTTAATCCTGAAATTGGGATTCGAAATGTTCGAGCAATACGATTTGAAACAGGCAGATTGGATAAGACAATCCATGAGACTGGCGGCGAGACTGTTAATTGAAGTACACAAAATAAATGAATCGGATGACTGTTTATCCGAATACATCAGGCCGAAATATTTCGATAGTTTTGTCCAAGCGGCGCGGGTACTTGGAAAAGAAAAGAGAAATAACGGGACGATAAGATATGAAAAAGCAAGCAACGCGACAAAATCTGGCACTTTAATTATAAAATTAGCAAAAACTAAAAGGGACGAAGCGATACTTAACGAGAACAGAGAAGACGCTCAAATATGTAGCGAATTTCTTCAATTATACGAAGAAAAATGGAAAAGAAAAGTATCAGGACCTGCGTTTAGGAGTGAGCGATTTAAAAAGAGTAAAAAAATAGAAATTCTTCCTCTGACTAGCGATTTGCTGACAATAAGAAATTACATAAAAAAAGAATCGAAAACTTTGCTTCAGAAGTTGAGAGAAAATTGCTTTTTGGCCGGGTGGGAGACTCTTGCAAAATTAACCCTTGTAAGAATAATCATGTTTAATCGTCGCAGAACTGGAGAGGCAGGCAGGATGACTTTAGAGGATTTTCAAGAAGACCTCACAAATCATAATGAAGACAGTTTAATAAGCCTGACCAGGTTTGAAAAAAAAATGGTAGACAGAGTAAAAATGATTCGTATTTCCGGGAAAAGAGGTAGACCGGTATCCGTTCTTCTTATCGCAGAAATAGTAGAAATTATAGAGTTTCTTATTTCCACAAGAAATAAAATGAAAATCCCAGAAGAAAATCAATATATTTTTCCTCGGGTACACTACGGATCACTCGGACATCAATCTGGAAGCAGTTGTTTACGGGAAGTAAAGGAGACCTTAAAAAATCAACTTAAAAATCCAGATGTGATAACTGGAACGAAAATGAGGAAGCACATGGCAACAATAATACAAATCGCCGATTTTTCGGAAAATGACAGTGACGGCGTTGCGAAATTTTTAGGCCATGATATAATGACTCATCGAGCTTTTTACAGGCTGGAAGACGACGTATTTGTTACGTGCAAATTAAGCAAGATATTGATTGCCATGGAGAAAGGGAAAATAAGTAATATTAAGGGGAAAAAACTTGAAGACGTAGAGATAAGCGGTAAGTAGAGCGGCCATTATGACAGTAACTCTTGTGCCTAAAAGCAAATCCCCGTCTGTCGATGTTTCAACATTGCGATTCAATTCAAAAAGTCGTTGCAGAAAAGTTTCTGTAAGACTGTGCGATAGGAGCCATTGCATGTAAATAGTTTCACGTACAAATGATTATCTAAGGCAATAATCGAATTCTTTTATTTTTCTTGTAGATGTGTCAGAGTCTGGCAACGATTCATACGATGATGAGTCCAATTCTGATTCGCATTCAGATTTGGTTCCAGAGATTGGATTTAATGAAAATAGACAAGGACCTTCTTCCGAAACGAACCTACAAGGCGAAACTTTTAGAACGTCTAAGAAAAAATATAAAAATTTCAATAAAAGATCATTTTGCCGAAAACCTAAAAAAGGAACCGATAAGAATAACAATAACAGCTCAACTGATGAAAACGAAGAAAGCGCACAAACTTCACACTCTAAAACGCCTAAGAAAAGAAAACATGAAAACGTCAGAAAAATATTACCTTCCCAAATGTCTAAAAAGGAAAACGACAATAACTTGTCCTCTGATGAAAACTTTTCCGATTTCGCTTGCCACCCGCCGAAAAAAATCACGAGGAAAAAACTATCGCACAAAAGGCAAAAGTTTATAAAAATACCATGGTCGGATAGATTTGACTTCATGGAAAAATATTTCAGTAAATACATTTTTACTGAGTAGACGAAAAAAAAATAACGCCTCTTTTTTGAAGGCGTATAAATTATTAAAAAAACGGGGGGCGGGAATATAAAATTAAAAAAATATTTATCAAAAAAATAGGAATATCCGAAGGAAAGAGGGGCAAAGGTGGAAAACTTATCCAACAATTATAAACGATTTCTTGTATGAAATAAAAATTATATCCTGATTTATTTGTAATCCATAACTTCGACTAATACCAAATTTAATTTAAATCCTTAAATTATATCACCATGAGTTTGTAAATATTCCGTAAAAAATGCTGCACTTGTACTCAAAAACTTTTAAACTATTTAATTTTGCCGCCAAAGAGCCTTAGTTTCAAAGTTCTACCACAGAGTGAAGCACTTTGCACGAACCACCATTTTATTTCGACTGCTTTTTCCTTGGCAATTAAATTTTTCCCGATTCACTATGTAAGTATTATTATTTATGTTTTGAACCTGATTTCATTTGAAAACTACCCATGAAATAAAATTATTAAAAAAATACAGAGGATCGCGTTAATGCGAGATAAAAACTTTTGTCAAAATATAGCATCCAGTCTTCCCATTAATTTGTCCTATAGAAAGGTTATGCATGACTTTTTGAAGTAAAATGCATTAAAATTGTTTGTGTGTTTCTTTCCAGAGTAATGCAGTCTCCAATTTTAAGGGTGGCAAGGGAAGCGCCTAAATTATTCAAAAGAAATATAGGAATATCTGCTGTTGCTTTCCAAAAAGCAAGCGATCCAATTCAGCAATTGTTTGTTGATAAGCTTAGAGAATACAAGCAGAAAAGCAGGTAATTGCACATGCTATTTGCATGAATACTAATTGAAAACTGCTAAATTGAGACAGCAGGATCATTTTTTCTTGTTTGTGAATGAGATAAATCTGCAACATGTCCCCAAACAATGAAATTTGGTTTTCCATAACTTTTCTGACTCACATATTATACAAAATTCAAGCTTACTTAATGCTTACAAACTTTATGAGTTTAAACCACATTCATAAAATGCAAATTCATTGTGCTAATGTAAATATTGCACTGTAAGCAAAACCAGAATAAATGGATAAAGATGTTCTGATAAAATATTGATTTGCGATTGACTTCAGGAGTCTAGCCTTAAAAATATTAGCAAAAAATGAAGACATTACATGCAAACTTGAAGCACTTAAAATTACAACTGAAAACTCTTAGTCCTAATTTTGTGTACGTGTGATTCAGTGCTTGATCATAAAAAGAGCCTAATATAAATTTCACACTGGTTTTATTCTTAAAAATTAAAAAAAATATTTTTTTGGATGATCTGGTTAATGACCAGTTCACTTGCGTTTATTTACCAGTTTCACTTCAAAAACATGGGTTTTCTCGGTTTCACTGTGAAAAGCTGTGCGCTTTTTCAATTCTAAAGCTCTGCAGCTTTAGTTTGAAACTGCCTCCTTGCTTGGATGCATCGAAAACAACATTTATCAGTGGCAATAACGCATGTGACAAAAGACGTTTTGAAAAAGCATTTTTTTCTCTTGATTTTGTAGGTTGAACTTTTATTTGATGACAAATATGTTTAACTTCCAACTTCCAAGACCTGAAGCAGTGCTTATTTAAAGCATGAATTGGTTCAACAGTCAAAAATTTTTTACCTGTTCTCTTGCTTAAAGTGATTGCTGTTAAAACAATCATTATACAGTGATGATCAAGGGTAAATATCCAAACTGCTGTAAACAAAACATTTTTTTTTAGGATATTAACTCTTAATCATCATCACTATACTTCATAGCAATCACTGCAAATCAGGCCCACTGCCAGGTCAAAAGGTTAGGAGGGGCTCTCATCGACCCCTTACAACATGGAGGATAGGGAAGATCCGTATGGGCCAAAATTTTTTCAGGGGGGAGGGGGGGGTTGAGAATCTGCCACGAGGATCAGAGCTTGTTTCGCCCCCCCTTTGCAATGAGCCTGCTGGAAATTACTGCATGCCACAATATTTCAGCAATATTTCTGCAATATTCTACCTCTCACTTTGTTACAGCATATCAGTTGTCTTCTCAAATTTTTAGTTTTTTAACATATTAACAATTAACCTCTTATGTGTACAGGCCAATACTTTGAAGGTATTTTCTAAAATGCTGTTGCTGACAAGGGGTTAAATTACAGCAACTGAAAATGGTGATACTTTGGAAAATGGAAAAAAAATGTTGAAGCTTTCACGAGATACTAGTTGTTGATGAATTAAAATAATGATTCAATTCATAATTCCTAACCAATATCCCGTACAGTCAGAGTATCAAGTGGAACTAAAACTTGTAATATATAATCAAAAAAATGTGCAGGCTTGGATAAAAATTAAGAAAATATCCCTGTTTGTTAATTAACTATTGATATGTAAACAATGATGACTACAACAATTAACCTGCTTTTAGTAGCATCGAACTAAAAAGCCTGAATAGTGTGCTTTTCAATATCGCAAAGGCGACCTCATCTGATCTGAAAATCCCGATTTCACATGCAATTGCCATGCCGCCATCTTGAACTATCAATCGAAGAACCGTGACACTGATAAATTCAAAATTTTTAAAGGAAAAGAAATGACAATCGAAAAAAATATTGCCTAGAAATCGAATTACTCCATTCCAGAGTATATGTCAATCGTTTATGGCCATTTTCATCGGTATTACACTGTTTTTTAATGCCAAATCGAGAGCCGGCTAAACCGTAAGGTTAGCATATGAGCCATTAACCATTTAATCAAAAGCATTAGACATAATTCCCAAGTACAACAATGAAAAATAGCTTAAATTTAATCTATATAAATACCTTTCCAAATCTTCGATGCCTTGAATAAACTTAATCACTCGAATCATTATTATTCATCATTAAAAAAACCACAATCACAAACACGAACGACTCAGGAAAAAAATCACCATTTTTATTTCCTTCCCGGGTACATTTGCAGTGTTGCCAAATTAACAAATTCAAATTTCTCGCGTTCTATTCTAAACGACCGTTTTTTTATTTACAGTGGAGGAAAATTAGTAGAACCGTCTCCTGAAATGGAAAAAGAGCTTAAAGCTGATTTAGAAAAGATATTTAACCAATTCGGCGGAAAGCCTGGAGAAGATATAACCAAATTTCCAACGATTGGCTTCAAAGAACCTACGATTGACCCCATCAATTTGGATAAGTAGAAAAAAAATGGTTTAATATTTTTTCCTAGGATTCTGTATAATTTTCTGTTCTGTAATAATTCATTAAATAAACCTAAGTAGTTCATAAACCGTTTTTATTAATTTATTTTAAATAATTTTTGAATATAAATAAATATCAATGGAAAGAAGGGTTCATTTGAAGCATCCAGCTAACGGATTCAGAGAGCATTGGCATGGAGAAATAGTTAGCGATGCTTTGGAGTGTTCTTAAGTGCGTTAAAATACTTTTCGGTGGGATAAGGGTTTTGAAGCCACCAGCACATGTGCAGTATTCTGGTAAATTGTCAGCTTTTATCTGGAAGTAATAAGTTTTAAAAAATTTATGAAAGTTAAGGGATAAAAATTCAAAATAGATCATTTCAGTACCTCCAAGCATTTTTCACATTGAAGATCTTGTATTGTGTAAGCCATTGCTTTCCGTTGAATAGTGTTTAGTAAAAGATATTCAATTTCGTTGTTATCGTATGTTGATCGACAAAGAGGACATTGCCAACACGGCCTGAAAAAAAAATTAAAAAGTTTTATTCTCATTTTTAAGGATTCAAAGTTATTCCTTCAAAAAATACTTACTTTCCGTCTTTTTCGATTCGATGCTCATCTTTACATAAATCAATATCCCTACAATGATTGCAAACTTTACAAATAACTTCGGGTAGAATGACAGTAATGCATGGGTCATGCCAAACAGCAGCATCACTGAATTCTCCGATATTAATTAACTTTAGCATGTTTCTTTTTAATTTTGAAACTTCTTCAGATATAGAACTATCAAGAGATAAAACTTTGCAGACGGATTTTATAAATTCCAGCGCTGGGTTGATAGTTTTTGATTGAGTACCTGGAAGGCGGGGGAATGAAGAAGTTTCTTCCGTTGTCGGTAATTTTCTATGAATTTTTTGAGTCAGCCTAAAAAAAGAATGAAAATCAATCAAGGTGATTTTTAACTTTTCATAATAATTTTCAGGAAACTTACATAAACAATTTTTGAGACATTTCACCGCTGACTAAATTTTTAGCGAATTCTTCGACGGATTCGTTCACGCCAACGCCAAGCGGTGTAGCAGGCGTTAGAGTTTGACTTGTAACATTTTTCCTTCTACTCGGAGTTTTTGGTCCTCGGTCTTCTTCGCTTATTCGTGACCATATAGCACTTATGTAGCCAGCTACGACAGCACTAAAAGCTGTTTGCACTCCAGCTGCAGTTGGGAGATATTGAGCTAAATTCCAGTTCATCACAATAGGAAACTGCAAAAGAATTTTTTTCAAAATTAAAAATAAATTAATTATTGGACACTAAACAATTTAAAACTCACATCTTCTTCATCATTGTCCTCTAAATCGTTTGAATCATTCATCAATGCAGTATTCTGACTTTCTTCTAAAATACTACCAGACACTCCAGATGGTAGTTTTCCTTTTATGCCAGCATAATTGCCCTTTAAGGAAATATATTAAAATTAAAGAAACTTTTCGAGACACGATGAGGCCTTTTAACGCCACTAGACCAATTATTGTGAACTAATCGCAATTCTTACCGGATCCAGCCACATTAAATAATCCCAACATTGATGAAATGTAATTTGAATACTATGAAACAATTCTTTATTCCTAATACTAGCCACAACAAATTCAACGTAGCCAACAGCATCTGCTACTGTATGTTTCTTCGTACAGATTATTACTTTATTAAAATTAGCGAACACAATAACTGAGCCTAATCTCTTAAATTCAGCAATCAACTGAACGAACAACTTTTTCATTAAATTATACAAAGTCTTCCTCAACGCTGGATCGTATAGTAAAGCATTGGGCGATCGTAGCCACCTGAAAAATATCAAAATTAAAAAAAAAAATCTTCGATAAATTTAAATTGCCATTTTTTAAACTCACCTATAAAAATGCACAATCTGATAATCAGCATAAACATTCCTTCTAATCGAAACATCTCTAATCCAAGAATTAACCATCGCTCTTACAACCCTAAACGCAGCGCTGCATAATGCAGTTTCATCGTAGCTTGTTAAATTTGAACCATGGCCACTTATCAATTCATCAACTGAAACTTGAGGAGCTGCATCAAACGCAACGCTAGAACTCGTTCCTTCAATATCATTAACATGATGCGATTGAAGTAATGTATTAACAGCTAAAGCGTCAATGTCCAATTCGACGGTTACCGATGAATAGCAGCCATGTTGGTTTGTAACGGAAGTTGAAGATTCATCGAAATCGGTTAGCAAGCGGCTGTCATCTGCTTCTCTACCTCCTAAATCGGGTAGCTCAGTGGGTGAGCACCATAAAATAAAATTGTTTTTGAGTAAGTGTCGGCCAAAAAAGAGGTCGGCGCCGAATAGTGTGGCGTCGGCTGGTAAATTTCCTGCAAAAAAAATTATCAGAGGTTATTTTGGAAATAAATATGAAGAGTAGGATTCATTAACTTACCAATGGGGATATGGAAATATCGGCATTGATCCATTGTAGCACCTAGTACGGATTCTGAGTTTAGATAATGTTGAATCATGTATTTAGCTCCGATTTTTTGCCATTCCATAGTTGCGTATAAATTTTCAGGATCTTTTACGTGGAAAGTTACTAATGGAAAGTCGCTCAGTCCAGGCATTTGGGCTACAAGAGTAGAAGTGTCTAAAAATATAAGATTTTAAAATTTTAAAAATGATTGTGGCTTTAGTCTGACAAAACGTCAGACTCAGGTCAAACTCGCATTTTAAGATTACCTGTACATGATTGAACAGTTATCATCGTAGGACCCTTTTTCTCATCCTTATAACTTTGAAAGACCCTTTGAATTGCTCTAAACACTTGTTTGACATCGTTATAAACTTGAACCTCAAAAGCTAACTCTCCACCTGGAAGCTCATCTTCAGCATAACCTTTACTAATTCTAAAAATGAAAAAAAAAAAAAAATTAATTACTTCGTTTTTTTCCAAATTTTAAAATTATTAGCCAAGTTTACTAACTTCGAATTCCTCTCATTAGTGTACATATTATTTAAATTAGGCATTTGATTGGTTTTCACTGTATCCTGCACAAATATTACCGCTTTTTTTAAAGGCCCCAGAAAAACACCATAAAGAGCTTTTTGCGAATTCGAAGATCGATGATGATACAAGAAAATACATTTCACAGGCGCTGAACCGTCCGGCAACTAAAAAAAATTCTTATTGATTACATGTTACTCTTTTTGATTCCGGAATTAATTGCTTTTTTCGAATTTTACTTTTTGTAAGTACGGCTGTGCTTCAATACTCTTGAAATGCAATTGCTCCAATGTAAAAGAATCCGTGTCCTTCATGCCATCTCTTACTAATCTATTAGCTACTCCCCTATCGACAGCACAAACGCATCCTAAACGCAGCAGCACTCGAAATTCTAAAGAAACTTGAGTTTCGTAAATTCCTTCGATGTCTGGAGTTGACAAATCAGCCATTAGCTCCCTGAAAAAATTCGAAAAAATCAAAAAACGAACTTTTAATTTTGGAAAAAGTTAACTTACAAGCTATGTTCCTTAAAAATAGCTTCCGGTACTGAATACTCGTATAAATGATAAGCCTGCCTGGACCTTGGAAGAATTCGATTTGCTTTTTTCCAATTAACCCCAGGATCATCCTCATTTTTAGGTGTTCTTTGATTTACGTAAAAAATTCTAGGAACTGTTAATTTTATTTGATGAAGTTCTTTTTCGACTAATGCCCAAACTTTAAACGTTCCTGGTTCGTTTGTTTCAGCATACTAAAACAAAAAATTAACTAAATTAAATTCACTATTCTTTTTTTTTTCAAATTGAAAGTTTATTTTTTGTACGGACCTGAATAACCTGCCAAGGACAATCCAAAATAGTTCTCTGAGCTTTTCTAATAAATCCTCCAATAGTTCCAGTTTTCCGTAAAGCTCCACCACCACCTGACGGGGCTTCGACCGTTCGCCCTCTTTTACTACTAACTCCTCCTTCCCTCATTTTTCGCTGTTGACGCTGAAGCTCCCATTTTTGTTTCTGATATTTTATCCAAGCCACGTGCTCTTCCTAAAAAATACAAAAAATTAATTGATTAGATCTAAAACTAGGCGCGACATAATTCCAAATCTTTCAAAAAAAATACTTTTGTCGTGCCGAATGGAGGTGGTGGCCCTAGCACGTCTCTCCAATGCTGAGATAATTGTTCTTCATCAAATCCAGGCGATTTAGTTCTTTTTCGTTTATGGGTCACAGGTCTATTTGGTCGGATTGGTTGAACTGCCCCCGTGTCTTCGATGTCGATCGGAGTTATTTCGCTATTCTAAAAAAGCGAAAAAAAAGATGACAGGAATATTATGATAAATGCTTTTATTTTTGCTTAAAAAAAATTTTCTTAATACCTGTGAAGCTGACGGTACCGAAAAATCTTTCGGTGCAGACTTAAAAAACTCATTCATTTTCCTTTGCTTCAAGACATCATTTTTCTCCAACATTTTCTTATGCAGCCAATCCGGATGTCTTACTCTCGGCACAGGATTATTCAACTAAAAAAAAAAAAATAATTTAAGCACCAATTTGTTTATCTCCCTAATTCATATTTTTAAAATTTCCTCACTCCTTGTAGCGCAGCTGGAATCGTAATAATCTTCTGTATAGCTCCATTTAACCGTTCAATATAATAATTCCAATCCAAAACTTGACGTATATCAACATCAGTTATCGAATTATCCTTTAGCCATTTTCTTAAATAATGCCTTTTTACACTCGGCTCCGATTGAAAAATCGCTAATGGGATAGCTCTTTCCGTAACTGGAGATCCTTCCGGTTTTCTAGAAATTATATACCGACAAGCGAGACCTTTATCCTTTACCATTTGATCCCCTAAAAATTCAGCTAAACGTTTAGCAGTTGAAATCGATGTCGATTTTTGAGCTCCGTAATCTTCTAATTTTTTCGACATTGAACGGTTTTCGGATATCAGTTCGAATAATTCGGAATCAGGTAAATTATGCGCCTAAAAAAATTAATAATGAAAAATCAAATGTTTTATAAAATGCGAATGAGCGGAAAATTGATCGTACTTTGCTGTATAAAACGTCTAGCCAATAATCAGCAACTTTAGCTACGGCCTCGTAACACTTTTCAAGCGTGTCTCCTTTTAAAAAAGCTTCAAATACGGATGACTGAAAAATTTTGATTAGTTGAAGCTCTCCTCGTCTTTTAATTTCAAATCTAAAAAAAATTAAGTTTTGGTTAGTGAATTTATTATTAAGTTGGAGGAAGATTAAAATTTTTTATTTACCCTTTTAGTTCGGCTAAAGATTTATCGAAATTAAATACAGCGTATCGTTTCTTTAATTTTTTTCCTTCCTCCTTCGACGCAGGTAAAACCATGGCTAAGTAGGGACCATCAACTTCGAAGAAAATAGAATTCTCGCTCCGTTGTTCGTATTTAAGAGTTTCAGGGTCAACTAAATCGTGGTAGACATGATTAGTAAAATGATCCTGCAAAGAAAAAGCAATAAATTTATCAAATATGAAATTTTTAGCCATTTTAAGTTTGAATTGAATTAAAACCCGAAGGAAAAATTTTGAAAGTTTCGGATTGGGGTCAAGTCTTAAAAAGAACATAAAATTTTCCGTGCGCTTCGAAACTCCCAAAAAATATTTTTATTTACCTTGACCATGCAATTCAAAACCGCATTCGGATATGATATCGTAACTTTCGATTTTTTCGGATGAGTCGTTATAATTTCAAAATTTTCAGGAAACGAAGATGGCAAAACGCACCAAATCCCATCAGTGTCAAGCTCCAAAGGCCTTCCCACCTGCTCGATTATTTCCCTAGCTTTTGTAATAATAGCAGCACCCGTGTAACAAACTATTCCTGCCATTTCCATGCTGTGCCACCTCGCCCTGAAAAGAATTTCAATTATTTTAATTTTCAAAAATTTATCCTTAGCCGAATAAATAAATTAAAACAAACCTACCCTCTTCTCATGACATATCCATAAAAAGAATTTAAAATACATTTATGAGCTAATTGCAGTGAATCATATAAAACTTCACGATTCTTCGCTGATTTAATTTCTCCCGCATCTCCACTAGCAACAGCTTCCGAAACTTGCTTCTTAGCTAATTTATTTAATCCCTTATACTCGTATCTCCTATCCCGAAAAGCCCTTACAGTATCCACGTAAAATGAATTTTCTTTTTGGCAAATCGTCGTTTCTCGTTCTTCCGTTCTTGTAACGTGAACTTTTTTATAAGCTTTTCTACAATATTCAGTAAGTCGTTTCTTTTCGTACAACGCTTGCTCTTCTTTTGACAGTTCGTGAAAAGCGCGTGACGGGCCACCAGGGTACTCAGATGGGAATTTTTCGGTTTCTAACTGTTGCTGAATACGATGAAATTCGTTTCTAGTCGCAGGCACTAAAAATGAATATCAGTAAATGTCTTTTCTAATTATTCATTTTCATAAAAATTCAAAATTATTTGCTTACTGAATTCTCCTCTCCACATCCAAGTCATCGTTCTCTGGCATGTAGCTCCAGGTCGATTGAAATCACAAGCCGCGCAAGTTTCCTCATTAACAATCGCAGATGGCTGCAGTCGATTAGTTAAAATAATATTAGGGTACATAGCTCCAACGTCCAAATGATAAATAATCGGATTTTCCATCCTCACAGGATTATTTTTTAAATTTATTAATTTTTCTTTAATTTGATCAACTACTAAATCAAAGTTAGTGACCATGTGCATTGGAATTTTTTCTTCTTCTTCGAGTGCATGGGTCATCGCTTTTTCAACTCCTTCGAGCAACTGATCAAAAGCTTCAGGGATCTAAAAAAAAAAAAAAGAATTTCGTGCTGAATAATAAAATTGTTAAACAAAATTATTTTAAATTCCTTTAGCTCACCATTCTAAATCTGCAAGGAATGTCAGCTCTAAACACACCAGACTCCAAAGCTTCTACATGTCCCCCGACGTATGTTTCCGTATCAAGCACATGCCCGTCCGCAGTCATTTTATTCAATTCAGTCTCTTGTTTATTCGGAAAAATAATATTCGCATGGAATGCTTCCACCATTAGCAAAGTTTCACATAAAGTCCCTGAACCTTTTCTTAGCACTTCATCTGGTTCCATAGGGATAATCGTACACAAGGCAAAAATAAAAGGATGAACGTATTTCATGTATAAATAGTAAGTAGCTACAGCATCGGACACCGAATAATTCGACAGCACCTACAAAAACATTAATTTTAAAAAAAATTTTTAATGGCTAAAATTTACCGAAATACAAACCTGCGGCTCTTCAGCTGCTAATCTACACATTTCCTCAGGATCTAATTCAACCGGATCGTATCTTAATTTAGCTTTAGCCACAGCTTTCAAGTTTTGAGATCCTACTGGTAAGTATGAATCTCGTTTTACCCAACTAAAAAAAATAAATTCTTTAATTTCTCACTTCATTTTTATCCGAAAAAAAATAATGCTTACCAAAGACAATCCATATGAGTAACGGGACGACAAGAATAAATCCCATCTTTAGATTTCGTGAATCCGATTTCCAACTTCATACTCATCCCATTCGCAGCAGCTCGAGTTTCGACAAACGGCCAATCGAAAAAATCTCCGTTGTAAGTTACGATAACGTGAGGTTTTATGTCAGCTATGTGCTCGAAAAACCTCTCAAGCAAGGCTTTTTCATCAGGTTCATTAAAAACTGTAAAATGGCCTTCGAATTCCGGTTTTGGAGTATACTCAAAATCATCTACATCTTGCGACATTATTTCTCGATTATTAATTAAATACCTTTAAAAAAAAATACATTAAGTCTCGATTGATAAATTAAAAAAATTTCTTCTTAAAAATACCATACCCTTGCCCATCAATCATATATGATATCATAATGATTTGATCATTCTCCGCATCTGGAAATTTTAGGGGCTGCTTCGTACATTCAATATCAAATGCTAAAACTATAAAATCCGGCGTTTCGATTAAATCATTCCGCCTTGTAATAATAGGTGCTTGGCCAGAACCTCTGGTCTTGATTGTATACCAACAACCTACAAATATCTTGCAATCAATTGATACTCTAATGTGATATGGGACGTCATATTCCCTAAAATCAAAAAAATAAATTCATTAGAAGTTTATTTAAAATTAACAAAAAAAATTTTTCACTTACCTTATATCTACTATATTCTCAAACTGATCTGTATGCTTCTTAGTTTGAAATTCATGAACACCATTGACGTTAAGTACATTATTCATCATTTCTGTATAATACGTATTTGTTTTAGCTCTTTCTTTTGATTTTTTAACAGCTCCTAACATATCACGCCTGACTTTTAATAATTCAGTTATGGATACAAAACTAAGTTTTAAATATTTCTGCTTTAATCCAATTAAATGGTTTGGCTAAAATAAAAATTTTCAATTAATTTACATGACAAGAAAACAATAAAGTTCAAAGAAAAAATTATAATCTCATCCATACCAAATCCAAATCCTCTTTTGCTACAGTCTTAATATTATCAATAGTCCCTGCATATTTTTTCATAAGAAACGATGACACTTCCTGAGCTGTATCTTTCTTGGGTAAAACATAAAAGTACGGTTGAAATGGTAGAGAAACCTTAAAACGACTTCCATCCTCTTCAATAAAATAATAATCAACTGCACTCTGCAATCTTTTATCTTCATCTATAATTTCAGTCTGAGAAAAAAAATTGGTTAAATTTCACCCTAAACTGACAGGTAACCACATTAACTTACTGTGTGCATATTTATTAAAAATCCAGTGCGTTCGACCATATCCTTAACCCGATCAAAACCAAATTTAGAATCTACCATATCATTTTCCGTGCATTGCCGTAACCTTTTCTCAGACGATTCCTCTCTAAAACAAAAAATTAAAAATCCGTTTCTAACCTAACATCGCCACCACATTTATAATTAACGATATCTCACAAAAACCTGAAAGTTTATAAATGACATTATTACAAAAACTCACCCCCCTGTATAGGACCTTTCTATTTGATGCCTTTCGTTCATTTTTGCAGATATAACTTAAATTATCTAAAAATATTTACAATAAATCCTACGCGATCCTACGTAAGGCATTTTTCTTCCGTTCGCGCGAAAACGCGATCGAAGCGACATCTAGTTGTTTTCGGGGCTTTATTCATTAAACTCGGGGCCCTTTCCATTTAATTCCACGTCATTCCGGTTTGTTTTTGTTGTGGTGTGTTGTAAATTAATTTTAATATTTTATAAAAATGGTTACAACGATAAATACATTCGATACCGGCCATGAGGATATGATTCATGATGCCGAATTAGATTATTACGGTCTTCGTCTAGCTACTTGTTCTTCCGATCATTCAGTAAAAATATACGATATAAAAAATGGCACTCAAACCTTAATCGGTGACTTACGAGGGCATTACGGTCCAGTATGGCAAGTTGGCTGGGCACATCCTAAATTTGGTAATTTATTAGCTTCCTGCTCATACGATAGAAAAGTCATCATTTGGAAGGAAATAGGCGAATGGAAGAAATTGTATGAATATGCCGGACATGATTCCTCTGTTAATTCAGTAGCCTGGGCGCCGCACGATTTCGGATTAATGTTAGCTTGTGGGAGTTCAGACGGTGCTATATCTATTCTATCAGCAACTGCGGATAGCTCCAGCTGGGATGCTAAGAAAATACCAAATGCTCATACGATAGGCTGTAATGCAGTTAGTTGGTGTCCTGCTACTTCTTTTAATCCAGCTTTTGATGCTAATGCTCGACCAGGGCCACCTGTGAAAAGGATAGTATCAGGAGGATGTGATAATTTAGTCAAGATATGGAAGGAAGATGGTGACAGGTATGTGTAAAGATTTTTGTGATAAATGTTATCATGTATAGATTTTGGTTAATTTTTATTTTTTTTTCTGAACAGGTGGGTGGAAGAAAGCAAACTTGAAGTTCATTCAGACTGGGTTAGAGATGTAGCCTGGGCTCCATCAATTGGTCTACCTCGTTCATTAATAGCAAGTTGTTCTCAAGATAGAAGAGTTATTATTTGGTCAAGTGAAGATAACCTCAACTGGACCCCAACTGTTCTAAATACATTTGATGATGTTGTTTGGAATGTAAGCTGGTCATTGACAGGAAATATCTTATCAGTGTCAGGTGGAGATAATAAAGTATCATTATGGAGAGAAAATAATGAAGGGCAATGGATGTGTATTAGTGAAGTAAATAAGGGACAAGGTACTATGGCTGGAAGTGAGCAAAGAGCATTATAAATGTAATAAAAACTGTTTCTAAAAATAATATAGTGTTTATATAAATTAATTTGATTAATAATTTTTTAAAGGGAAAAGGCCCTTTGTGTATATAAGAGTAATGAAAAAAAAAATGCATTACCGGTTATTGCATATAAAGACTAGCCGCAAATACAATATCACGTTTAATTGCATTAGAAGCATCCTCCATTTTTTGCTGTAAAGTTGGTTCCCCAATTATCCTAGCAGCGTCTTTTACATCTCTTATCGTTTCGTTTAATTGCTGGATACATCTGACTATGATTCCTTCTTGGATTTCGGTTAATGTCATTATTTCAGAAAATGGCTAGAAAAAAAATATTCGTTTTTTAATAAAGGAAAAAAATTCAGGATGATTTTTGAAATTACCTTTTCTCTGGCCCATTCATAGACAACAGGAACTAAATCAAAATTTAAGTTTTCTTCATTTCCACTAGCGTCGACTTGGCTGACTCCGTATTTTTTCTCAGCTTGGAAAACTTCTCTGGCTACTTGTTTAATTGTTTCAATACCCTTTTAAAAAAAAAAATTATTGGAAATAGAAATACAGTGATAAGTTTTTTTAGTAAAACTAAAACCTTTTGGAGTGAAGCAGTTAATTCCAGTTCGTTATTCTCTTTTTTTCCTTGGTAGACAAAACATGACAAGAGTGCTGCAATTTCAGCTGGTTGTAGGTCGTTCAAAGCATTTCGAAGTACTAGTTCAGTTATAAGAAGTTCATGGTTGCTAATTTCGCATGCTACGTTCCCTTTCATTTGCACTGTAAAATTACAAAAAATTTTAAATCTATTTTTTCAGCATAAAAAATTTAATGCCACACCAGATTTTTTATATCGTACCTGAATTTTTATTATCTACATATTTCAACTCCCTCAAAACATCCAATCGACTCTGATAATCCGCATACAATGACATACTTTGATACGATAACAAGTACTCCAAGTTTTCCTTCTTCATTTCTAACGATTTCACTCTAAAAACTTCTTTCAACTGCTCTTCATAATTAATTATACTCTCGGTATTAAATTCCATGATTTTACTCTTTAACCTTTTTAAATCTTTAACCATTTCCATATCACTCGAACTCGTTATTGTCAAATCTTGAAAAATATTCAAATACTCTAATTTCGAACTGTTCATTTTCACATTACGAGTCAATTCCGTTAGTTCTTCAAGCGTTCTTTTAAAAGTTTGCCCAGGCGGATTATCCCTACAACAAAAACAAAAATCAAAGTCCTCACAATTCAACAAAGTCATTATTTTTCATTAAAAATTTTTTTATACCTAAATCTTGGAATCTGACGATTATCCCAATCCCCCAAAACAATTTTCGCATCGACTTTCACATTCAACGACGTAATTTCTAAAATATCCCAAGGATCAATCATTAAAACCTGATGATCACCTAACGATTCAGGCACGAATAATTTATCCCTTTGCGTAAGCGCCACCACTTTATACCATTCATCATCGGCATTAGTCTCTTCTTCTTCATTCCTTTTATTATCCAAAACTAAAACTCTAAATTTAATCTCTCGTTTATAGAGGCACGATAAAACGATTCCTAATTTATTAACGTGAGACTTATGAGTGACTAAAACAACTCGACCAACAGTCAAAGTTTTTAAATTTTGCTTATCGGTAAAAGCTTTTGGACTGAACTCTTTCCATTTTTCTAAATATTCGATACAATGCCGGCAGATGTCACATAACTGTTCCCAAGCTGAACCGCGTTGCACGCTTCCTTCAATTGCAGATAAATCTTTTTTAATTTTGTCTAAATTTTGAGAGTAAGTTTTTTTCATTTTGATGTGATTCGCTTCTTTAAAACTGTGAGCCATCATTTCTTCGACTGTTACTTTACCTTCTGCGGCGACACGTTTTCTTTCTAGTTTGAGGATGATGGAGTAAGTTAACCTGAATTGGGATTCGATTTTGCGAGGATTTCCTAAAAACAAAAATTAAATTAAAAATGATGTTAAAATTAAAAAAATAGTTTTTGTGTTTAACTGACCTCTCATCATTGTTTCCAATTCCTGGTACGGAGGCACTTCTTTTTTGCAAATAATTATAACAGTTCCTGTGTCATCTAAGCCTCTTCTTCCTGCTCGACCTGCCATTTGAATGTATTCGGACGGTAGCAACACTCTTTCTTCCAAGCCATCGTATTTTATTATGGAGTCGAACACGACGGTTTTGGCAGGCATGTTCACCCCCATAGCGAAAGTTTCAGTCGCGAATAAGACTTTGACGCATCGTTCTTGGAAAAGCATCTCGACTATCTCTTTTAGGATGGGAAGAATTCCGCTGTGATGAACTCCAATACCGTTTTCTAGAAGTTTCTGCATTTGGATAATCTAAAAAAACAAAAATAATTACTATGAGTAAAACTGGATCAAGATTTTTTCTAAAAAATTTTTTTTTTCATTTTTAAACTTTTGCAACTCATTTCCAAATTCGCTTAGTTGCCTGAATAAAGAGCAGAGTTCAGCCAAAATGTAGCCAAGGGGGAGCTAAAATGGGCACTGCTTTTCCTGGCACTTTTATACAAAAAAATATAAATGCTAAAATATATTATATCGAAAATGCTAAATAGGCGATCGAAATATAGTTTTGACTTTGATTCAGGCTACTAGGCTGTTAGAATTCCACAAAGCCCATTTTTGGTCTCAAACAGCTGCACAAACTCTAGTTTTAGCCTTAACTGATTCCAAGGCCACAATATGTAGAATTTCTCTGTGTTTTCATTTTTTTATCTCTATGAATAAAGCTAAATCCTCTTAATTCGATAAGAAAGGATAAACATTCTGAATCAACAGAAAAAAAAACATGACAGCAAAAGACCTGAATGAAAGATAAAAAACAGAAATTTAACTCTTTATTTATTCATTCTTTCTGGCCTATTTTTTTAAACAAGCAAAACACAATTTAATTTTCCTTATATCTTAATCATAATTAATTCGCCTAAAAAAATATTAGAACCATTAAACCAAAAATTACTTAATTTAGAAATTAAGACCATAATTTCGTCATCCGTAAATTAAAATTTGAAAAAAGAAACAAAAAAAGGGAAATAAAATTTAAATTTTACATTTTAAAAAATTAGACCGGTATTTAAAAAAATGAAATTTGAAATTAAAATTTTTAATAAACTTAGTTACAGTGAACTTCAGTCATTTGAGCTACTCAAAACATTTAGTAGGTAAACAGTTACATTAAAAACTAAAACAGGTACTAAACTCTAAACTCTTATCTCAATTCGAACTAAATCCAAATCTTTCATTGCAAATGAAACTAACTACTTAAATCTAATAACTGAAAGTTACAAAAATTTTATATTTGTAGAATAAAAAAAATTATCCCGTGCCCGGATAAAATAAAGCTTTAAAAAATGAACTAGGCAAATTTATAACTCTGTAATGCCAAATTAAAAAATAAGTGAAGGAACAATTCATTTCCTGAAATTATTAAGATATTCACAATCTTCTTGTTTAATTGCAAAATTAGCAAAGAAAAACTAAATTAAACCCATAAAAATTGAGATCAAATCAATAATAAAAAATTATAGAAGATATGCGATAAATGGTATAAAAATTAAAAATAATAGTTTGGCTTTCTACATCGAAAGCAAAACTTCATTTAAAAAATTAAATACTTATTCTGTGGTAAGCTGGCTTTTACAGTTCGGACATGTTTTTACTATATGATCGGGAAAACCACATCTACGGCAAAATTTCTTTAATAATTCAGGACATTCATTAAATTTATGGCCACGTACTTTACAATTCCAGCAAATTAAGCAGCCGCGATATGTGTATTTAACGGGAATCTTACGAAGGGGATCGTTTGGGTCGGGATTACCCGCACGCATAATTTCAATGCAAGGAGGATTAGGATGATAGTCTTTATTTGGACAGTTAAAGGCTGTATATCCTAAAAACCCACAAACATAGCAAAAACATGCAGGAGAATTATGATCATGATCATCAGACTTACAATTTGTATGAATACGGTAACGATAAAGGCGCCCCATGGGAGGATTATTATTTTGATCAGGCTTTCTAACTGGCATCATCTCGATGCAGGGAGGAGAGAGATGCTTGGATCGATTAGGGCAACTTATTTCATTGAAACCAGGCGTTCCACATAAGGGGCAAAAAAGCTTAGGTTGTTTATTGCATTGAGAAAAACCATGATCAGGAGATTTGCAATTGTAACATACACGTTTACGGGGAATATTTTCACAGGAAGTGGCTGATTGTGAAAATTTTGGCGAATGTGATTCGGCAGACGAGGAAGCTGCGCTTAACTTGGGAGAGATATTGGGCATGACAATATTCGAGGGTTTGATGTCACCGTGTACAGTTTTCCCTAGAGCAATATTTTCACTGGAAGTAGCTGATCGTGAAAATTTAACCGACCGTGATTCACTAGACGATGAAGCAATGTTTTGCTTAGGAACAATATTAGGCTTGAAATTATCCTTTGGCTTGACGCATCCATGAATAGATTTCCCAATTTTAAGATCAGAGGGAACAGATGAATTACTCATGGGTGTTTGATTTTTAAGATACTTATTGCACTGCGAAATGACATGATCTGGAGATTTACAATTATAACACAAACGTTTAGGGGCAGGGTTTTCATTAATATTTTTTATTCGAAGTAGCTGATTGTGGAATTTTAACAGACTGCAATTTGGTAAACGACGAAAGAGCTACGGTTAAGAAATCTATTGGTTGAGGAATAACATTCATATTAATATTCTTCGGCGGCCTGATGCTTCCCTGAATAGATTCCCCACTTTTCTTGAGATCAGATGGTGCAGATAAATTATTCAATGTTGTGTGCTGAGCGGGCTTTAACTCCCTACTATTTAAAGGAGGCTCATTTAACTGAATCAAGTCTTGGGCGACAGTAGCATCATTTGATTTAGTCTTTTCCACTTCTACTATTGAACCGATTTTGTCTTTTCGAAAAGGATGATCAGCAACACTATCTAAATTTTTGAACTTTAAACATATACATTTTACAGCTATGGATTCAAAAACTAAATGCAAATAGTGACTTTTAATTGAAACCGAGTTTAACAAACACAATAATTTCCTTCCTGAAGCGTTATTAGTTTCTATTTTAGGACTTACTGATGATTTCCACAAAACATTTATCTTCTTTAGTTGCAACGCGATTTCCTTAACCAAACTTTCAATACTTGGCTGATTTTGCATTTGAGGAGAAAGTGTCTCATCAATGTTCTCAGATGATAACTCGAGATCTAGACCGAGTAAAATCGGTAATGGAGTTACAAGAAGATTTTCATGCGAAATCTTAGGATATCTACAACTTAAGGCATCTAAAAGTTCTTGCAACTTTTCTGTAACAGTGTTAACCAAATCAACTATTTTATCAATTTCTAAAAATACAGTTGGAAGAGAAAATAATACATCCCAATCAAAACTGATTTTCTTCAAATGAGAGGAAATTTTCCTCAAAAATTTAAAAATAATTTTTACATTAATCATTTTTTTATCATGAACTAAGGTTTCATATGTGGCAGGAAGGTGACAACAGTGTAAGTTTACAGAAGTGAATTGTTTTAGATGCAAATGGGAGGTCAGAGAAGATTTAAAAATTTACATATTTAACGGCGAAATTCTTATGGGAAAGCTTCGTAAACTTCCAAATCTCATTATGGCTTTAACCTCAATTTTGGATTACCTCCCAAGCTATCATTAATTTAACGCTAGCTGAACGCTTGCTTAAAATGCTAGCTTCACGCTACCTTAAATGCTAGCTTCACGCTACCTTAAATGCTAGCTTCACGCTACCTTAAATGCTAGCTTCACGCTACCTTAAATCCTAGCTTCACGCTACCTTAAATGCTAGCTTCACGCTACCTTAAATGCTAGCTTCACGCTACCTTAAATTCTAGCTTACAGTAACCTTAAAACTCTTGCTGAACGCTATTTTAGAACTCTAGTTTAAACGCTGTTTTAAAACTCTTGTAGCTAAAACTTTAGCTTCACACTACATTGCCTTATTACAAGGCTCCACATGAAGATCTACTACTGCGTAGGAACATTCCAGTACTAGTATTTAGAATCTATTTTCCTATCAAATAAATCAAATTTGCCTACAACATCACTTATTTAACCGAATTGCAAATGAAAAAAGAAGTTCTCCAAAGAATGCAATACGATCAATTGTCATTCAGAATTTATCACTTATTCGTGTGTTACTGCCATCAAATTTTGAAGACGCAATCCTCTTGAATTTTTAAAATTGATACACCAAAAACTGAATTTCATCAACTGGCATCATTCAATTTTGCAGCTAATGGTACTCTTCTTCTATTGGAATAGTTTTGTAATTGATCTACAAAAATGTTTGATAAAATTAATAATACTAGTTATCAGCCAAAAGTAAAAAGTATAAGTAAAATTGAACATACATACCATGTGTATTCTGTTAAAGAAAATAAATTGGTTTTGGAGAGATTTATTTCATCATAACGTTGCCATTTTAATCAGGAGCACTCGTTGCATCATATTCGAAAAAAATTAGCCTTTGCAAAAATCTAGATAATCGTAGGTAAATTATAACAAATTTCATCAATAACAGCCAAAATGACACAATACTACGTCCTGAAAGTTATATTTTAACGAGATAAAGTTAATGTAATTTTGAGCACGTGGTTAATTTAATTGTCTTCTCCGAAACATTTACATCACCTCATGCGTCACTTGTTCCCGAAACTTACACTGTCACCACCTTCTTTATTCACACACGAAACAAAAAAAAATTAAAACTTCTGCATTATTTCAATTTGTCCGATTAAAAAAAAAGAAGAAAAGTAATGAAACATCAAATGTAAAAAGTGAAAATCAAGCACTTGAAATCTTTCAATGTCGGACGTGATCGTCTCCAGCTTGATCCTGATCGCATGCGCTTCGATCGTTTGTTTAACTCCAACTCACTGCGCATGCGTCAATAATTAATTTATATTCAATTCAATTCACACCGTATATTCAACGTAGCGAGCATGAGCGCCAATCACCGAGGTCTGCGGCTCCGGGATTTTTAGAAAATTAGAAGAAGCCAAGCTAAACAGCCGAATTTGATTAAATGGGACGAAGATATCGTCAAAACAGGGATTTTAGTTAAACTAATTATACTTCATGTAAATTAGGGCTCCTTGAAACCTGCTTTATCTAAATCAACTTTGAATCTAAACTAATGCTAAGGCAAGTCAGGCGCAGGTTATGCAAAATCAACAACTATACCTTGATTACTTAAGCTAAATATAGGTTTATGATTCGTGACGTCACAAACACTTTGCCTAAAGCTTCTTCGCTTCTTCTTTGGCACTACATGACATTTCGGGCTTAGATTCCGCGAAAAATAAAGATACTCCAATTTTTTATTATGTAGAAGTAGCATTATAAACAGGAAAAACTTTGATTTACTGGAAAATTAAACTAGACAACGGAAAATTTTGTTCAAAACAAAATGATGATCAAATAAGATTCGTATATATAGGTCTTTATTTATCTAAATTTATTTATCAATAAATCCTGAGTAAAAACTAATTCATTTCCCTTACAATTGTATACAAAACAGTGCAGCATTAAAACACCTAATATTTCTATTTTTAATAAAATTAAACTCATCCAAAATCCACGAAAATCAAACGTAAGGGAAATGAAATTTTAGAAACAAAAGAAACGATATTCGAGCATATTAAATTTACAATTGGTTTTGATTTAAAAACTAAAAATTAAAACAAACATTTCTGACAGCCAAAGAAAATTAACCTTGGCAAGAAAAATAACTATTTTAAAAAATATTAAAGAAACAAAATATCTGAACTAACTTTTGAGTTAAAATAATCCTAAACTGCTGAATAAAAACTGGTGTATAACTCAACTTAAAAATAATATTTTAATCTTATTAATATTTAAGAATCAAAGAAATAAAATTAACATAAAGAAAAATAAAAAATGAATTCTGAATAATAAAAAATTAAACTTTTGTTTAGGCAGAAGAATATAGCCTAAAATCTCATCAAGTTAAATTAAAAGAACCATTCCTCGCCTGGCGATAACACATTCGTAGTTCAAAAAATTTACAAGCTAAACAAAAAATTGATTTCATTACTTTTAAAAACTCGAGATCAAACTAATAAATAATTTCTTATGTAATTTGAAAAAAAAAAAATAACTTTAACGATAAGGCAAACTCGACTTATGACAACGAGTTATGACAACTTATTTTTGAGAAGCCTGGTCAGGCCAATTACAATTAATACAAGGGCTGGATTTAGATTTACGAACACCAGGCAATCCACACCGGTGGCAAAATATTTTTGGAAATTTTCGGCACTTCTTGAAAGAGTGTTTAGTAGAAAGGCAATTAAAACATTTTACATCACTATAAATAGGCTCAAAATAAGAGTCTCTTTTCCCACTAGTGCTATAACGACGTTTTGAATAAGGAACTAAAAGAATACAAGGTGCCATACCATGATTAAATCTATTTGGGCAATTATTTACAGTGTAACCAGGGCACCCGCAGCATTTACAAAATCGCCTACGCTTTTCCTTGCACTGTGAGTACACATGTCCATGAAATCCGCAACGCCAGCAAACACGAACACGATACACTGGATAATTGGATGATTCACTAGAATGAGAGTCTGATGAAATTGTAGACAAATCAGAATCTACAGAAAGTTTTCTTTTGCCTTTTCCTTTCCGTTCCATTTTCTTTAAATCTTCGAGATTAGGTTTTGCATACTGAAATTCAGTTTTAACCTCTCCAATCTCCTCAAATTTTTCATTATCAGAAACATTCAATATTTTGGTATTATCATTATCACTTGAGTCAGAACTGATCATTTCTGCTTCAGTGTCAATGCTACGTTTTTCGAGTGAATGCTTTAAATGATCAATTTTACATTTTAAAGATAATTCTTCAAATACTGCAACTAAATGATCAATTTTTCTCTCAATCGAATCTAGACGTATCAGTAAATCAGACGGTGCATTTTTTACTTCAAAACTTACTACTTTCAACAAAAAGCTAGTTTCTTTCATTTGAGAAACATATTCAAAAAATACTAAAATAATCGGTAACTTCGATGTTTGGGGCAGAGATTTATCATCAGATCTTGTATTTAATTTAAGTAAAGACTCAAATTGCATTTCAAATATGGTTTCATCTGAAAAATCACGACAGTTCAAACTTAAAGTATCAAAAAGCACTAATGTTTTTTCTTTGATGACATTCACATAGTCTTTAACTAGATTAAAGTAATAGACAACACTATGGGGGATGAAGTTTTTCCACTCATTGTTAATTTCTTCAAGAACAAGGCAAATTTCTTTTAAATAATCGCACACCATTTTAAAATTCATGTTTTTTTATCATACATTAAACTTCATAAGTGAAGAATGGGCAAAAACAAGCAAGTTTACAACAAAAAATAATAGTAATATAAGGTGCAAATAAAAAAAAGAGAGATAGTTGTTTCACTAAACAACAAGAAGAGTTGTATATCACTGATAAGACAAACTGATAATTTTCATTCTAAAATATTTTTCAAGGAAGTATGTTCAGACGCCATTCCACTAACCTAATGTACCTCTGAAAGTTTGCATTCAATATTATTTGACAACAGATAATTTTCCTGTTACACATTAACCGAATAATCTAAATCCTTTAACCTTTATTGCAGTATTTAGTTGTATTTCCCCACTGAAAAATTGAGATAGTTTTTTTTTGTTTTTGAGGTAGTTAGTTCCAATTAATTAATAGCTGTAGTTACTTTATAATAAAAATTTTAAGCCCCAACTGCTGAGAAAATCTTTCCCAAACATAATCAAGTGCTAACTAAACTCATTATAAATGATAATCTGCTAAGAACTGATATAAATATTAGTTTTCATCGAATTTAGAAGAACCAAAACAATATACACTGATGAATTCCAGATTCCTTTAAAAAATCACCATAAAATGAAAACTATTGATTGCAGATTCATACTTGAAGTCAAGAAATTGGGAATTATCCCGGCTTGAGCTTATGGCCTTTCCCCTGAGTTGACAGATCTAATCATTAAAAAAAAAATTTGGATAAGTTATAGGAAATGACAATATAACTAATTAAAATAATTGATAGTACATACCACAAGATGAGGTAGCTTTCAAGAAAAAAAAGATTAGTTATTATTTCAATAACAATAAAGTCCTTTTTGTCCTTGTCATCTCACGTTACCCATTGCCACGATAAAATATTTTCGAACAGTGACAAAAATCTACAAAATGATTCAAGAAGTTACATAAAAAGCTAATGTTGATAACTTAAATTCAAAATAACACGTACCATCGTTTAGAGTTCACAAAACTTTTGATTGCACCTTATGCACGTGGTTGGTTGCCTTCATATTTAAACTGTTTTCTCTCAAACACCTTTCAATGAATCATGTTTTTTTTGTATACTTGCTCGTTCGCCCATTTTCACCCACGAAATAAGAAAATTAGAAGTTTAGGACCATTTTGCTTAGAAGGATGAATAAACAAAAAAATCTAATTAAACTGAAACACATTGGAAAAAAAACAACTTCAGTTTAGAAGCTCCCGTGGTTTACTCTGGTTTGCTCCACTCGGTCAGTTTTTAATTTTTTTTTGTTTTGAACATAGAGTATGGTTTTAGAGAGTCATGCGCTTACTAACTCCACGTAGCGGCTATCACCATAGACAACAATCAGCTCGAGTTGATTAAAATTCTGGAAATTCTTTCAAAGAATTTTCCAAAATTTTTCATAAAAAAGTAATGGGCAAAATTCTAACCTAAATTTTTTAAAAAAGAGGATCAAGTGAAAAATTGATACACACTATATTTGTATAATATATTTGTGTTTATAAAAAATTAATTAGCCTTGGTAAAAAAAAAATAATAATTATCCACCAAAAATGCAGAAATTAAGAACAAAAATAAAAGTATCCAAATTTAATAACAAATTACACTTTTAAAAAAAATAAAACTCACGAAAATGATATGAAACTTCTTATTTCATCTAAATTAAGATATTAAAATGCTAAATTAAATCATGTATTACTAAACTCAATTAAAAAATAATACTTTGTCTTAATTATTAAATCAAAGCAATAAAATAACAAAAAGCACAAAATCAGAATATAATTCTGCCTAATTGTAAGTAAAATACCTACTACGAATTGGGCAAGAGAAGTTTTTCTAAACCTTGAAAAAATGAATAAAGAAAACAATCTTCTTTTTCTGAGAATAAAAAAAAATTTCAGTTCAATAATTACACATTTTTCTGCAGTAATTGTTCACTGATTATTCATTAACATAAAAAATTTGAGATCAAATCAATAAAAAAATTATTTTTTAAAAAAAATACATCTTAAACGTGAAACTTAATTACTGATTTTGCATTATTTGAAATGTAAAAGGAAATCTGTTTCATTTACAAACGCTGTTGCCAGTCGCAATGAATGCAAACTTTTATATTACGGTCATTCCTTTTTTTTGACTTAAGGGCTGGAAAACCACATCGAGGGCAGGCAAAATTTGGGCTCTGTTTACATTCTCTCAATAAATGATCACTACTTTGACAATTCCAACAAAGCTTATTTCTGTAAACCGGTTCAATATGATTTTTTTTCAAAAAAGTATTCGAGCGACTGCGATGTTTTTTAGATGGAATAAGTAATAGAGCAGCTGGGAAACCATGGTTATTTCTATTGGGGCAATTCCTTTCGTTACAGCCCGGAATCCCACATCTTTTGCAAGAAAGTTTTTTTGGTTCACTGCATTGAAAATGCCCGTGACCCGGCTGGTAACAATTCCAGCACACGTTAAGACGGATCACTGGGTAATTACCGGAATCACTTGCATCAGAACATGAGGAAGCTGCATATTCAGTTTTAGAATCTGGATTGAGATATTCAGTTTCTGTCAGCTCAATATTTTCTGACCTCTTAATATTTTCCGGTCTTTCATCAATTTTAGGAGCAGGCCTGTTTTTCACGGTTGAACGATTTGCAATCTTGGAAGATTTACAACATAAAGAAGGCGGATTAAGTATCTTAGAGTTACCCTTGTCATTTAATTCAGAATTAGTTACTTTAACTTCTGGATAACTCCTGCGGTTCTTGCGTGAATTGTTAAACCGATCAGTTTTCCGCTTTCCTAAAGATTTTTTTTCGCTTTCTCCATTTAATTGGAAGTCCGCCACTTTTTTCCTTGGATAACGTCTGGGATCCTTAAGTGAATTCTCAAATTGTTCAGTTGTGTAATTTACTGAATACGTTTCTTCGCCATTTCCACGGGCTTTAATCTTTCCCACCTTTTCTTCCACATGAAATCTCTGGTTCTCGAGTAAACTTTTAAACTGATCAGTTTCAAATTCTCCAAAAGATATAGCATTCAATTTAGAATTTTCCGCTTCTTCTTTTTGGCTCTGGCCACGTCTGCAACACTCAAAAAAATCAAGTTCCCATTTTTCTGACCTTAATTGTTTACCGTCTTTATTTAAATTTAAGCTTGTACCTGTTGTTTCTGAATTAATACTAAGAGTCTCAAATAAATGCTTAATCTCATCAGTCCTAAAATTTGGTAACAATAAGTCATCAATTTTTTCATTAGATTTTAAATTACACCTTTCCACATCTGGATCAGAACTCCACTGCTGGACTGACTGCTTAAACTGATCAGTTTTAAATCTTAGAGATAATTTTTCAAAAGTCCAATTCAAATCTTTGATTTTCGATCCTGTTAAGTGTATTAAAAGTAATAATTTCATAGGAGGATTCCTTTGTTCAGAGGTGACTGCCTCCCAAATGACTCGAATGTCTTTAAGTCTAAACATGGTGTGTTTAAGAAATATTAAAATCTTCGATTGATCCAACTGGAAAAGAGCCTTATCATCTTTTTTAGATTCAGAATCTAAATCAAACAAAGTTTCTAAATGTAGAGAAAAAAATTTTTCGCCGGAGTTTTTGCACTGGTTAAAGTTTATGGTATTGTATAGCTCAAAAACTTCTTTTTTGATGCGATTAACAATGTCAGTTAATGAGTTTAAGAAACATAAAAAGTCAAGGGAAACGAATTTATTCCAATCGTTCTTAATTTCCTTTAAATAAGAGCAAATTTTCTTCATACACTCAAGGACAGCCTTAAAGTTGTTCATGGTTATTATAAAAAATATAGGGTCATTTGAAATACGGAAATTAAAGGACTAAAAATCGAAACAGCGAGCTTTTTAGAACTAAGCAACAAACACTTATAGTTTAAAATCCGTGATTTTAAGCTCTAACTAACTTAAGGATAAATAATTTCGGACCTATACGTCCTAGTGATCGAAATAGTATTTAGTATGCATTAGTCCTTTTAGATAAAATTCAAGAGCCACTCAGTATTCTTTAATTAATCCTGTATCGAACAGTGAAGAATCCTTTAAAAGTATCCCAGTGAAATATTACTGATGAAATATTACTGGAGACTATGTTTTCCAATTTTCTTGAGTACAGACTAATACATTTAATACACGTGCTCGAACCGATCCGACTTTTATTATTTCAAAACCTAAAACAAAATTATTTAAGTTAAATACAATTTTACAATACAGTAACCAAATAAAATGAATGCACATACCAGGAATATAATTTTTATGAAAAAAAAATTGATATTAAAAATGTGGAATAATCTAAGATTTCCTTACTCCTCGTGGCGCCTACGCCGAATGCATCAAATCCTGAATTTTTTTGTCATTAAAAAATTGCCTACAAAATTTTTCCAACATGTATTCCAATCCAAAGGTTAAAATTGATAATTACAATACACCATAATACAAACCAGAAATGAGTTTATAAAAGAAAAATTAGAATATCATTCCGTTGATTAACATCATATTCTTACTTTTATTCGCACGTCAATACTCGATTTAGCTGCAGAAAATCAAGCGATTCTTCATGAGTTCAATAAATAATATTTCACGTCTAATCGTGCCGTTTCTTGTTGGACCATACGAACAGTACCTCCATGTAGCGGCGAAGGCGAGAAGTTATTTTACTCATAACTGTCAGCCGCAAATATGAATTCAAGTTTACAAAGATCTCAATAATAAAAATTTAATTTATTTTAGAATTTGAGCGCGAAATATTCAAACACTTTTACACTTCTGCTTTGCAATGCAGATCCACAAAAAAATTCACTAATTCATCACAAAAATTTTCACGTTCAAACCGCCAAAAATAATATCACGTTAAAAATTTAATTTAATCAAATTAGCTAAAATGAGCTTTTAATAAATCGGGGAGAAGAGAGAATTGACAAGGGATGTATTTTTAATATTTTTAAATAATAT
Source organism: Liposcelis brunnea (assembly GCA_023512825.1). Classification (NCBI taxonomy): domain Eukaryota; kingdom Metazoa; phylum Arthropoda; class Insecta; order Psocodea; family Liposcelididae; genus Liposcelis; species Liposcelis brunnea. The sequence goes on along the minus strand of CM042073.1, from coordinate 2,905,682 downwards.
TTCTCTTTTATCATAAGAAATCTATAACCTCATTTAAATTTTGGGTACAGATTTGTAATTTTTCGCATTATTTTGCCGAATCCCATTAAATTAGAAAAAATAATTGATTTGCGAACCAAGAATGAAATACTGATAGAAAATTATTTCTTCTAACATTTTTCATTTTAGACCGCTCAAAAATTTCTTATGGTTATACTACTGACATAAAGCATTAGAGGAAAAAATCTTACCTGAGGTAACTGCTGATCAGAGTCTTTCAACCTCTGGATGCTCTGGCGAACAAAATGTCGAACGTGAGACTTTTCCTTTGCTGTTGTTAAATCCATCGAGCATAAACATTCTGCATTTTGATCACATCTCTTTCTTGATAAAGTAAAAGCCACAACCGGAAGCTTGTCATGTTTTTTCAAATGCTGCAACAAAGCAACCCACATAGTTGTTTCTTGCTTTGCTCCTCCTTGAAGCCGAGTCTTCGCATTTTCTCTCTTTTTCTTAGCTTCAACAGCCTTGGCGTATCTAATAAAATAAATTCAAAAAAATTAAGAAAAAAATTATTTATTGGTTAATTTTTTTAAAAAAATAGACTCACCCAGCAGGCTGGAGCTCATTTTTAGCCGAAAGTATCAAAAACCTTTCATCCATACTATTCCCACCAGTGCCTGTATATAAATAATGCTCTAAAGGCACGGGTCTTTGGGTAGTGCTAATTACGTACATTTTCCTTTGTTTGGTCCTTCCAACCCAATCAGCAAACTGCAATGCGTTTGGCACCGTTGCGCTTAACATAACAATACAAACATGCGGTGGTAGTAAAATTATTACTTCTTCCCAAACATGGCCTCTCTGCAAATAAATTAAATTAGCCAATAATTGAGTCAATATTTTTCCAACTTTTCCGCACAAACTTACATCAATATCATTAATATAATGAACTTCATCAAAAATAACATACTCCAAATCTCTAATAATTTCATTTTGAGCAAGCAACATAGACCTCAATATTTCAGTCGTCATTATAAGGCATGTGCCAGTTGCATTAACTTGAAAATCTCCTGTAATAAGTCCTACATCCTTAAAAGTCTTTCTAAAGTCTCGATATTTTTGGTTTGATAACGCTTTAATAGGTGAAGTGTAAATGGTTCTGGTCATGTGTCGCTGTGATAAGGCAATAGCATATTCTGCCACAACTGTTTTTCCAGCAGAAGTATGCGCAGATACCAAAACATTACAATGCTCTTCTAATTTTAAAATAGCTTGCTTTTGAAAAGTATCCAATTCAAAATCATATTTAAATGCCATGTCTGGTACACGTTCATGAAAATCAAGAACTGGTTGACTGACATCAATCATTTGTGCCCATTCAGTTGATGTTTTTTCTTGTAATGGTTTAACGTCTGATATACGAAGTACAGGAGCACTGAATTTCACTTCTTCAGGAATAGCATTAATGATTTCAGAGTCTTCGATTTGAGCTTTGTCAATTTTATTTTTGTCTTCAGTTGTTTTATTTTCAGGCTCTTCTTCTGAACTTTTTTCCCAGAGGTTCAAAAGAGCTCTGTCATCTTTTAAGACATTAACTAAATTGATAATATAAGAGTTTTCTGAAGTCTTTGAAGTATCTTCATTTGATTGTGATTGTATATTTTCATTGAAGTCTATTCCTCTTGAAAACCATGGTGGTTTTGTAAGTAAATCTGTAAAAAAATTAAAAGTTAGATACAAACAATATTTCAATTAAAATGTCTGAGCCAAGAATTACTTACCATCATTTAGTCCTAAATCATCATCATTAACCTCTTCTAAAAGTTTTCCGATATCATCCAAGCTAATCCTTGAATCTTCTGGCAATGAATCTCCATTGCACAGCACTTCTCGAAATCCAACTAATTCTCCAGTTGTAGGATCTCTGTCAACTTTCAAGGTGGTTCCTGCTGCTGATAACTCATGGTGATATAACGCTGATGTATTTGGTGTACGAGACCAATGTTGTTGTGCATCTTCATAATCATGTATAGGAAGTCTCTCTGGATTTAAAATATATTCTTTCAACTGCTTCTCTACATCTGGCAAAATCGGAGGCGCCCCAAATGGCAGCTGAAATCAAAAAATAATTGCATTTATTAAACCGAAAAAAAAGCCACGTGCCATTAATTACCCAAATGGATTTATGAGTAAAATGAACCAGTACTACACATACTTCAACTTTAATATCCATAAAGACGCTGTAATTTTTGTTAACATTTATGCAGCACGAGGTTTCAAATTTTTGCCGATACACAAAAATTATTTATTTACAAAAATTTTGAATCAAACGCGTTGCCAACATAAAAAATAAAAATTCCCTTCAGGAGTGTTTTACCGGTTTTATTCAAAATTCGGGAAAAACTTCAACCCCGTTTATAAATGGGAGTCATTAAACTTGACCTAGTTAATAAATTAAATACAAAAGTTTTTACGTCAAATTAGGGAGAATTTCCATGCACGCGATGGAACGAACTGACGTGATTAACTGATACCGTTTCAGTTCGTTATTGCTTTAGCTTATAAACGCATGTTTCGCAATTTAAATTGCTTGACTTAAAAAAAATCTTAACTTAATTGATTTTTTCTAATTATCACCTGACACGACATTTTCCAACGCGCTTTGTTTTAAATTGAAAAATCATCCCCGGGAAAAAAATAAAATCTGACATTGTTACGCGAATCCGTTTTTTTGTTGTGGAGATGTGATAGGCGCCATTTTGAATTCAAAGAGAGAAAAGTATCGTGTTGCTTGTAATCTAAACCGTATCATGTCAAAAATTTGATTTGTTAATTTATCATGTCGCTTACGAATGAGATTAATATGGAATTGTACCGCCAAATGGTGGAGCTACAGGAGAAGTTACGTAAAAGGTAAGGACGGCTTTGAATTGTTGCTTTACTTCGTCGTAGTTGTCGATCATAACCAAAATTGGTTAAAATTGTTTTTGTTGTATTTATTTTTATAGCGAAGAGGAGCGCATGAAACTGGAAGAAAAATTCAGATTCCTTATGAAATCTTGCAGAGAAGAGTAAGTAGGTCACTGCTATTGATTGCTGTCTTTTTTAGTTTTCGGATGTGTTTATGTTTCATGCAGGATATAAAAAGTTTCAAACCTACACCTTTTTTATGAATGACAACTTGGAGAGGTGGGAGATTTTAACTTTTTATATTGTATAGTTTGATATCATAGGTCGCTTTTTGAAGTGTTTTTAAAAAATGTTGAGGGATTGAAATTTTATTTCGTAAAAAAATTAATTTTGCAATGCATTACAAAATGCAGCAATAAAAGTGCAAAAAAGTAATAACGAATCAATTTAGATTTTTTTTTAGAAAAAATAATTATCAGCTTAGGGTAGTGTCAAATTAGTTTTATTCGGTTTTTACAGAGAAGAGATCCGGCTTAGAAATTTGCAAGAAAGGTATGCAAAATTTCTAGAAGACTGTAGCAAGAGAAATGATAGGAACGACAAGATTTTAAGATCCCTCGAGAAAGTTGAAAGTGGTGCAAATATATTGTTTGCTAAAACTGAAAGATTAAAGCTATTGAGAGTGAGTTAGATTTTTTGGTTTTTTCAGTTTTTAAAAATGCACTCAAGTAGTGAAAGGATGTGGCACTTTAAAAAAAATTTTTTGTTTTAATAGAAAACAGATTTTATGTAAGTAGCTTTTAGAAAAATATTTTGCACTATAAATTGTGATTGATTGTGAATTCTTAGAAGATAATTTTAAAGAAAAATACTGCTAGTCAAATCAGAAAATTATTGATCAGTTACGCCTTCGGATGAATGATTACGCAAATAGCAGTGATGATTGTCATTCGTGTTAAATGAATTAAGTTTTGCCGTTCTTACTTTAGTAAAATATTGGCTAGAAAGTTTTTGATGTAGGAAAAAGTTCTAAGTTCAGTTTTTTTTAAACAAGCAGAAGGCAACAAAGTTTTGCTAGAACCTGGTGGCTGCTATAGATAAATTTTGAGTTATATTTTCAAAGAAGGTTGGGCTTGAGCGTGATAGGCCTAAAAAAATTCGGGCTCAGGCTTGGTATTTTCAAGTTGGGCCAGAAATTAGTAAAATTTTCTCAGCCAAACGTAATAAATGACTTGTAACTACTAGGCCCATTCCTTTTAATTAGTTACATTTAAGCCTGAATGGTTTAACAATTATCAACAATTAATTAGAGACTGAGCTCACATTGCACCTTCTTATTATATTTCATACTTCAATCTTTTAGCATGCATTTAGCTTTTTCATGACCTTGAACTTTTCAACAAAAGCTTCATTTTGACAGTTCTGAATCGAATAAGGAAAACAAAATAAAATCAAACGAAAGCTGGTTTTAAAAATAAAAACAAAATTTTTGAATTTTCTTGTAACTAGTCCATAAAATCCCTTTCTTATTTTTTTTGCTGGCCTAATTAATTAAATTTTTTTCATTCCGATTCAGTAGCACGAATCTTTAAATTGCCTTTCTGCCACCCTAAGATTTTAATTTAAGCGAAGATTCAACAGCTTGAAGCACGATTTTAAAACGCGATCAAGTTTGATTTTCAAGCATCCCCCTACAATTCTAAAAAGTCAGAAATATTTTTCCTTGAATCGCGTCACGATCTTTCAAAACCCTTTTCCAAAAGAAAAACAAAATGACAAAAGTAAAATTTAATTCGAAACAATAAAAGAGAAACTCTTAAAGAAAAACGTGCGAGAAACTTGATTTTCTTTTTCTTCCTGTTTTGGTTTCTTTTCTTTAATAGTTTCCTTTTTTTAATGTTTGAAAGGCACCTCCTTTTGTCATCTTTTTTTACAAAAATAAAATTAATACCGCGGCTGCTTCCTTTTTCCCTCACTTCGTGTTCTACTTCTAGGACTAGGTTAACATTTAGTGTGTTTTAATATTTTTTAAAAACTGTAGTAAATTTTGTGAAAGAAAAGTAAATAGCAAGCGATGTGCAAGCCTCATCAACAGTGCAGCTGATGGATATAAAGAATTTTGAGCTCAGATTTGAAATCAGTGGCCCTATAAACCTTCCAGAGTTAGTTCTAGGCCTAACTGGCTTATTAGAACTTCTGGCAATCTAGCGAGTAGTAGCTTGCATGGTACAATAACTCTCCTTAGCCACTCTAGACCTATGCAGCTAAGATAATTTGAAAAATCTCATTAACCGATAATTGGAAGAAAGATTGCCCATGCTCAGACTCGGAATCAGCACTTAAAAGAAGAAGAGAACAACCAAACTTGTATCCCTCATCAAAATTCTCAAAGCCATTTTTCTTGATCTTTCTCAAAAAAATTTGTAGCGCCACTTTTAAGCCGACCAAATAATTGGTTTCACATATCCTGATGTCTTGAAGGCAATTTTGCAGTTTCTAGTTCAGTTCCCCTTCCTCAGAAATGCCACCTCATTTAGTCCAAAAAGAAAGTGAAATTCTGAAGAAAAATTCAAGCCAACAGCGCAGCATTTCGATTTATTCTTTTATTTTTACGCCCGTCTAAATATAAAACCCTTGAATAACGTTCTAGAATGTTTTAAAAGAAATGTCAAAATGGCAAAAATCTCCTGTCAAATGAAAGGTTATCGGAAACGGTTGTGCGCCATGAGAAACCGTTCAATATCAATATCAATACACGGCTTCGTTTTTTATATTTTTTTGGATTGCCTATTTGTTTTTTTTCACACGCTATAATCCACTTCACGCTTTCAAACCTTGAAAATTTCCACTTATTAAAAAAAATTTTTTTGATTCTCGCAGAGTCATTACGAAGCCTACTTGGAAAGAGTCATGCCTCAGTGGAAGCAGCCATCAGCCATCACGTATAAATCAACGTACTCCTCGTCCATGCAACAAGCACCGAATACCTTCAGGTCATCCTACTCGTCCAGATTGACGTCATCAGGTTCTGATTACTTAGGGAATTACGCGGCTGGATCAACACGCTCCACGGATGATAATGATCGAATATTGGATTTTATTAGGAATAGGAGGCCGTTTTTCAGGGATAGAAGTTTTTCTACTACGAATTATGCTGATACGATTATTACAAAAAGGGATGTAGTTCCTCCACCTGTACCTGTTCCTGAATTGGAAAGAAAACCCGAAAGGGTTTATTTCGAAGTTACTAAACCTGACGATGAAGTCGTTAAAGAGATTGTTAAAGAACCGACAATTCCAGTTGTGGAAGTTCTTCCTGAAATCCAGACAATGGCCATTGAAGAAAAGCGGCAAATTAACATTCCAAATGAAAAGACTTACTATAAAGAAAATTTAGAAATTGAGTGTTTGAGTGAAAAGGATGAGCTACCGCTGGCTAGAAAGAAACGCGAAGTCGATTATGTTTTGTCAGATGAGGAAATTGTTGAACATATCCAGCCGGAAGTAAAATCAACACCGTACGCTGCTCCTCCTACTCCACCAGCCTTAAGACGGGACTTATCTGCTCCTTCTACTCCTAAAAAAGACATTAACGTTGGGAAATTGCCACGGGATGTGACTGCGAAATTCGATGCGCCTGTAACATATCCAAGAAGTCCGATTCGCTCACCAATGACAACCAGACCCAGTGAAACTATAATCCAAAACGACGTCGAAGATCTTAGCCCGGTAACGAAACGAAGTCTTGTTGAACATCAAAAATCAATCGAACAACTCAAAGCAGCGTTATCGATTGAAGAACCTGAAATAGAAACTCAAGAACCGGTTGTGCAGAATGAAGAAACAGACGTGACTGAAAGTTCATCTGAAGTTTGGCAGCCGCAGCAACAAATTGAAGACTGGCAGAATGTTCAAGAACAACCGATAATTCCGAGTGATGTTGAAGAAATAGAAAATCAATTCGCTGAGATTGTTAATAATCCATCAGAGCAACCTGTTGAGCAATATTACGAAGAACAACAGCCTGTGTATGAGGAACAGCAAAATGAAATTGTAGATTATAGCGAAGAGCAATATCCTGAAAGTTACTACGAACAACCTGCTCAACCTCATTATCCAACGAATATAGCGTCGAATGTTATTTTAGAAGAAGATGAATATGAGGAACAAGAGTATGCGCAGGAACAAAAACCTGAGTATGAGCAAAATTACCAAGAACAGAATTATGAATATCAGCAAGATGGGCAATACCAGCAGGATTATCAAAACTACCAGCAAGACAATTTCTATGATGAAAACCAACAGCAGCAGAATTATAATTACGATGAGAATAATCAGCAATATCAACAAAATTATGACCAGAATTACCAACAAGAAAATTATCCTCAGGAAGGTTATCAAGAAAACAATCCACAATACCAAAATTACAGTGAGAACAATTATCAGAATCAGGAATATGATCAGAATAATCAACAGTACGATCAAAGTAATCAGCAGTATGATCAAAGTAATCAGGAATACGATCAGAATAATCAGCAATACGATCAGAATAGTCAACAATACGATCAGAGTAATCAGCAATACGATCAGAGTAATCAACAGTACGATGCAAATACTCAACAATACGATCAAAGTAATCAACAGTACGATCAGAATGATCAGCAGTATGATCAGAGTAATCAGCAGTATGATCAGAACTACACGCAAGAGGGGGAATATACTCAGCAGCTTGAAAACGCGACGGAGCAAGTTCCCCAAGAAGAGTATCAATACCCTCAGGAACAAACTGAAGGTTATCAGCAGGATTATCAAGGAGAGCAAGATACGACAGCGTTGCAGACTAAACAATCGAACTTAGCGCATTTATTGGAATCTGATTCGGAATCGTATCAAATAGAACATGGCGGTGGTGGTACTGGGAATGAAGATAGCGATTTTGATTTTAGTTTAAGTCAGAAACAATAAAACTGATAAAAGGTTCATTGATAGAAATTTAATCTTCGATATTGATTATGAGATCTTTGCGGCATTTTTTCTTATCGATGTACTATGAGATTTGAAATTTGGGCGGTTGAGTTTTGTGGATTTTGATTTGATGTTCGAAATGAATCAAAGTATTGATCCGCGGGAATGTTGTAAGGAGTGGCCGATAGACTTTGGCAGCTATGCGTGTATATTTACGCGTATCGAGTTAGCGCCTTTTTCGGAAATTAAATAGAGCTTCTATTGTTGACTAGAGGCTCGCAGTGGTCATAGTCAAGCTGACTGCTGTAGTCGTAACTCTCATTGAATCTGGTTGCGAGTGAAAGGCGAAAACTTCACCGTGATATAAATTTCAATGGAAGCCTCAGCCTTATAAGATGTAGTTAGAGCCTGTGTCTTAAACACGAGACTGGATCGTTGCATCCATTTCGGGTATAAAAGCTTTAGGCTCAGCTTTTGAAAGAGGTCTTAACTATGATAAAGATACAGCTTGGGTTTTTCCTAGAGATGTTAGTGCAAACTTGGTTCTTTAAATCAGCTTTTAGAATGAGCCTATAATCAAGTTAGAACTTTCAAAATGGACCTCAACCTCGTAGAGCTAAGCTGCGGCAGGAGAAGTCTAAATCTTATTTGCGTTTTCCTGTATTAATCTCAACTCTAACAGAAATACTCGGGGAGGTCGGCCCTATATGACCTCAAATTCATGCCTTTTGGTAAATTGTAAGGAAATGTTCAACTTAACCTTTTTCATCATTCATGTGCGTAAATGTTGTTTATGGTGAACTGCAACTTTGGAGGTCTCTTAAGAGCTTCAAGGCTCGAGCTTATGAAGCTCTATCGCTTAAACTAAGGTGTCCCTCAAATCTAAATTCAGACTTTCCATTTTCCTTATCTTCAAACCCATCAACATCGCAAAAAGGCCGGAAACATACATAATTCAATACAGAGGCGATCATATCGCATTTTCAATACTCTTTTATCTCTGATAGGACAGGAAATATGCAATCTACAGGAAGCCCCGTCTGCATAAAAGAATTGATAAGTATACAAATATAACAAAACTCAACCTATCAAATCATAAAAAACACGATTCTCTTGAACTTGGGGAAACTATCGGGAAAACTGAACAATCAACAACACCTTCTCCAAAAATAAACTTGAAACTTTCTAAATTTCAAGAAAATCACGCAGATGAAATTTATCAAGAACACGTCATGCAAATTTGAACCTTTTACTTAGAAAACTTAATTCACAGAAGTGCAAAACCAAAAGAATTTAAAACGATCCGTCCTAAATTGTGCTTTTAAGAAAAAATTTTATATTTTATTACCATATTTTTAAGTTTTTGTAATAAGGGCAATAATTCAAACTCCGGCATGACTGACGTAGATAAATGAAACATATTATCGACATATAAAGCCGAGTTATGGATTAATGCCTTTAATGTGTAATTTTTAATGTATGTAATAAGCATTTTTTAAATGAGGGAATGTTGAATCTGTATACGCCAGACGAAGACGCATTTCCATTAATTTTGAAAATGCTCAGTTAATTGTTAGTTTTTTAGATTATAAATTATTAACTTATTTTGTTAATTTATAATGTTTGAATAAAAAAAATCGTTTTATGTACAGGGTGATTAAAAAATTTAAAGAAATAGGATATAGCCCTGTCTTTGTTGTGCATGTACAATCGATTTTAATTATTTTTAAAAATTTTGGCCCTAGCGTGACTTGTTCGGGTTAAGATTTCCTATATAGTTTGATGTCGAATTAACTTAATTTTGTTTGTTTTACATGAAAAAGTCGAATATATATGATTTTATTTCTTGGATTTAATGCATTTTCATTTCGTCGTCAAATGAATTTCATTTGGCACAGGTCATGTTATCAGAATCTTGATTCGTGGTCATCATATCACGGGGCTGCTATAAAGCTCGGGTTCATTGAAGCTTCTGTGACATACAAGATCGGCGCCATGATTTTTTAAATTTTATTAGGTTACCGCTTTGGGTCAGGGTCATTCACTCGACACTTGAGAAAGAAAATGTAATAAAAAAATTTTAAAGTCATGAAAGATGAGCTCTTTTATGTTTCGTGTGTCGACCCCACCGAACGGTGGATATGGATAACTGGTACGTGGATTCGGGATTTAAAAAGAAAAGGGAAAAGGACAAATGTACGTAACCATCGGCGAAAACAAAAATGTCTCACGTGTTACGAACCATTCTAATTTTGAGCCTTATGACGTTGGAAGATGCGGGTTTAACCGAGTCGTTCTAGATTATTTTTAATAAATGGATGATTTCCAAAACGATATTTTTAAAATAGGCGGTTTTGAAAAATGCCTTTGTGAGTGCGAATTCGAAGGGCAGTTAAATTTTTATAATTAAAAGTGCGGTGTTGCTAGAAATAATGATTTTTTTTCCCCGATAGGAAAAGTTTAGAATATGTTTGCAATGTTGTAGAAAGGAAGCCAAGCCACAAAATTTCGTGTCAGCTTTAAATAAAGAGAGGTTTGTTCATACAGCAAAGCCTGACAATCTTGTTATAAGGTTCACGCTATGTCTTTTTCTCTTGCTTTGGACTGACTAAAGAAAATTCATTGAGGCAAGCAGTTTAAAGTCAAAATTGCTGGAGAAATCTATTTTGGACAAAGATAGAGCTTCAGGTCCTCTCCTCCTTTTTGTCAATAAGATGCCCTTCCCATAATTCTTAAAATGTCGAACTTTTCTTCTTATTCCTCTTCTCTGAGGCAATCAAAATCCCCTGGGTTGAAAAACTTTTCAAGAAGAAAATGGAATAAACCTAAAAAATTCCTTTTCAGTTACAGTAAAAATCCGCTCAACCTTTACTCCTCGACCTTCCGACAGCTTAGTCTTACCGCTAACTCCTCCAACATCAAAGAAATTTACTAGCCAATTTTTTTCATTAATCCACAGACAGCTGCCAATCATACTCAATCGTTATCTTCCTTTTTTTCGTCATCATCATCTTAAATATCAATTCAAAAAAATCCCAATTTTATCTCTTCCTGACTTCAAAGAACTGATCACCAAAAGATTTCGCCAACCCTAGCCACGATTACTGCTTTATGCATAACATCGCGTTCATTCATCTTCAAAAAAAGCAATAAAAATAATAATCAATCCCTTTTTATAAAAAAGTGCAAAAAATAAATATTGTCATTTGATCTTTGACACTCGGATCACATATGACGGCCATACCACAAACACGTCTAACTTAAATCAAAAACTTCGCTAAACATGCCAATTGATATCTTCAAACGTGACTAGGATAAATTATGATACGTGAATCACAGTATCACTTGACCCATCTATTCAATCATCATTGCGTGAAATATTCTCGAATCATCTGGGACCGATGCTCATATAATCTCATTGATCCCTACAAAACAAATATTAGGACAAAAATAAAAAAAGAACAAAAGATAACGCACTGAACAAATTCTCTTATTAAATATTTATATTCTTCTGGCTAATCAAACTAATTAAGAAATTCCCGACAGAACGTACTAGAAGAATCCATACTACTTTGAACTGGTTAAATGTTCCACGGTGACTTTACATTAGTCTATCCGACATGGTCAAACATCGTACGATTTTAATGATATGATTAAACTCATCTCGTTTAATCCCTTCGTTTTAGAAAATGGCCGCAGAATTTTTTGAGACAAAAGATACCATCCCCTTTAATAAGCCTCTACACTGCCAGATTGGATTAGCCAATACATTTGTGAAGAAAAAAATGAAAGGTTAAATCCGCGTCGCAAATCAACAGCCAAAACAACTCGGTATGAATGTCCTCTGATGAGCATCCATTATCCTTTTATTGATGAACGGATTGTTATATTTTGTTTGATTTTTTAATTAACTCCTGGATTATTAGTCGCGAATTGAGTGAGACTTGACATTTCGACATTGGATTTGCTCAGGGAGGTCGGATGGAGGACGTTAGAGATCAGGTAATTTGATCAAGTTTTCTTTGAGATAATTATAAAGCTCACCGAGATTCCAGGTGGAGTATTTCTCATCCAGGTAAGGTTATATAATAGGCTTACCCGTTAAATGCAGAACCAAATATTTCGTAAATTATTGACACTCGATAACTGTGAAATATTAAATCTTAATCAAATTATAAATTACTATCACAACACGAATTCAATCACAATAAAACCGATAAATCAGAAAAATGACAAAAAAAGAAAAAGCCGGTAGAATTTTAATCATGGGTGCCTTTTTCGGGGCCTTTTTGGATAATAACGTCATCATTCCAGAACAAGATGGCAGCGTTTTTTGCATTTTACAATTTTTTTCCTCGTAACATTTTTTTGCTTATCATTCTTACTTGATAAAATTCTTCTAGAATAATACCTAAAGAATTTTTATCATTTATCAAACACTATGTTTAATTAGGGGGAACCCTACACTTTATCCTCTGTAGATAAATCTTCCTTTAAATTATCATCGATTAGGAAATGACACACTAATCTTTCAAATCGATTTATGGCACTTAAAATCAATTAACTCATTCAGTATGACGCAAAAAAAAAAGCTCGTCACTTGCCCCCGATCAACGATTACTATATCATTTGATACGTCTTCCCTGCCCTTCTTTACCTCTGGGACATCGACATGACGAATAAAAATGAATGAAAGTGAAATGCAAAAATTAATCGAATAAAAATTCCATCGTTGCATCAGAAAGCTTAAGCTAATTAATCGGCACAAGGTCAGGAAAGTTTTAATGTCATTTTAATATGAGTATTGCGCCGGACCATGTAGTAAAGTTTTTATTAGTGGTAAAAACGAAGTTTTTGGTCAGGGTCCAGAACTAATAGATCAACTGCCGCATTTCGGTACGAAAATAAATCTTGAGTTTTTTTTTTAATGACGATTGAAAAGAAAAATGGGGCCGTTGATGTCTACAGAAACGCCGGGTCTTTTTCCATGCTGATTAAGTTTACTTTTTAAAAAAAATTGATGGGGTGTGTTAATTTTTTTCAAAGTAAACAAATTTCACTTTCATTTATTTTATGATTTTTATTTTAGGCAAGAAAAAAAATCTCTGAGGCTAATAAAAAAATTGCTGCTCAATGTTTCTTGAATCATAATTTTTTTAAAAACCTCACTCTTTTTGTGGAAGGGAAAATATTTTTATATTGACATAGGTGCCATTTAAGTAGATAAACCTTTAATTAGGGCAATCGTCATAAATAATATTACATCCAACTAATTAAGCATAATTGAATATCAAGTGTCAACTATTATTTAGCAAAATATTAATTGATTTTGATAGCTTTTCACTAATCAAAACACTGGTAAATATTTTTCACCAATCATTTAAAATTTTGCGGTTTTTTATTAATCCCTACACCAAATCAGCTAAATTCATGTCATATAAACTAAGATAATAATACTTTCTTGCAGGCAAAAAAGTAATAAAAATTGCTATTAAAGTAAGTGGGTTTACATAATAACAACTGAAATAGGAATTAAATTACAGCATATCGTAATGTAAACTGAAAAATCAATAACGCCTGCTTAGTGCAATATTTGCATATGCATCCCAGATTCTCTCTTTTAAATGCATGTTAATAAACGACAATACCCAATCATGCTCTTTACACAGCAATCAATTTCATGGTAATAAAAACTGAACTTGAACTTTCCACTCATCCCACGATACTAAGAAAAGAAATGCATTGGGCTTTCATTTGCATGAAGATGATTAATTAGCAAATATCATCCACCTATCATGCTTTCTTTTTTCTATTCCTTTAAAACTATTCTTAATTAGCATTGAAACTCGTTCAATTTATCTTTTTTTATGAAAAACCAATTGACATAAGATAAAACCAGTTGAGGTTATGTCAATTTGTTTTTTTTTTTAAATTTCAAGCTATAAATAGATAATTAATAACGGTACCTGCATGCATTATAACTGGAACCATGGCACTGGTAAATGAAAGCGCGGGTGTATTTTTCTCGAAAAACTAGTTTTTTTTAAATTTCCTGACTGCCCTTATTTGAAAACCGTGTCATCAATGAAATCAAACCGATTACCGCGTTTTTTAATTTGAACGCTACCAACCTTAATCGATTTTTCAAAAAAGTATTTTAATTTTTTCCGTATAGATTACCCAAAATTATTAATTAGAATTTCAATAATTAAGGAAATTAAACGATTTTAAAGCAAAATCGGAAAAAGAATGAACAATTTTAGTAAATTAAAATCGATTTTTCAAGATCGTAAAATTAAGTTGGTAATAACCACATTTCCCTCCATATCGTATGACGTAATCACTCAAGGACGAATTTCGTCGACACACCTTCGATTTTAACCAATGGCAGTGTAGAAAAGAGTGGGCTCATCTTGTGTAAATGTTTCATGGAACCTCATGTCGGTGTATCTCTAATATATTCGTTAAAATGAAGTCTAGTAACGGTCAGTGTGAAATTGTCAAGTCTGCGAGTAGATAGTGATTATATTTTGTAAAGAAAAGACTTGGTACCTCATTACTCATTTTCTGTTGTCATTTTTCTCATTTCGGCTTGTTGATCAGTTTTTGAATATTTTTTGTTGATTCCATTCATTTTTTAATTTAATTTAAACAAAATGGTTATCACCGAGGATGTGCTTGTGTCAGAAAAGGTAAGATTTTTTGAAATTATTCGACGGATTTACGCATTGGTTCAATACACATTCTCCATTAGCAGGAACCATTTTTTTCCCAGCTAAGTGACAAAATGTGTTGAAGCAGGTTATGTATTGATCTTCCCCCTTTTTTTTTTTTGACATTTTTCTCACCACTGATTATAATTAATGGGGTGAATGTGATTTCAATGTTGAGGTTAGAAACTGGATCAAAATAGAATTTTATTCATCGAAACTTGACTTCTCACATTTAAGTTTATTTAAAATTAAATAATATTAGGTGGAAATGATTTATTACTTTTAATAATACTTAATTATGTTGTTAAACAAGATTCAAGCTTCCTTAAGAGAAAGATGATTTTAAGTGGAAGTGAAAGCTTGGAAAAATCCAGATTTAGGTTATATTTATTCAATGCTATTTTTAGATCAGACAATAGGATATTTTGAAGGATAGAATATATTTATATACCGTTAAGCATAACGTGGGCTTATACAGGTTCAGGTATGGGTTTGGCATTTTTCATTATGAAATCCCCTCGGGGGACATGACATGGGATGAACGATTTAAAGTACAAAGTACCAATAATCGAAGGTTAAATTTTTTTAAAGTGTTTTTCTGGAGCAGAAAAAAATGAATGATGCAATCCTTGAAGCAAATTGCAAATACCTGCAGTTTTTATTTCAAGGTTATAAAGCTACTCCTTCAGAAAAAAAATGCGAACCTGAATTTTATTTTTAAAATGATTCCTTCTTTCAAGAAAATGATTTATCCCTTTGATAAGGGAATCGAAACAGGTCTCGCCCTAAGATGAACGATAATATGCAGGTACAATCCCTTCCATTTTAAAATATTGATGGTTCAAGAATAACTACTTTAGACAAGATTGAATTTGTCTCTCTCAGGAAATAAATTTCTAGACTGCCTTGATGTGACCTCTTTGACTTTCAGAAATTCTGTCTGGCTTTCCCTGTTACCCCACACAATAGTTTTATAACTGTTCATCTGTATTGTTGAGCCGTTTTAATTATTATAAAATTAATTTTTTTTTTTTTGAGCTTTGTTTCCTTGTTGGAAGCTTTTTGATTTCCGTTTCCGTGCCCTTGTTGGTTCTTTAATTACCCGGAAACGTCTTTTAACTATGCGCGCGTCAATGATTTATTAGAGAAACCTCTTGAAAAGTCTAGAAATGTTTATATTTGCATGGACTCTGTTCAATGCCTCGCGGTACAGTAAATGAACCTTGCAGCTTAGAACTTGAGAGTTCAATATACTGGGGGGCTCGCCCCACTCGTCCTATTAAACTCTGACTCATTGTTTATTTGCGTTCTCAATTTCTTTTTTTTTTATAATCTTATAAACCTGCCTAGATTATGCAATTCAGGCTGAGCTAAAAATTAAAAAAAATTTGTTCAAAAGCTTTCGTTTGAAGTATCAAGACTTTTGACGTCATTGCAATTATCTTGTAATGATCGTTTATGTGACTTTTAAACGAGGTCAACTGAAAAAAAATTGCGATGAGCAACTTTGGCTAACGTAAGTGGCGCCACCTGATGTCTAGTAAGGAAACGTGCAGGAAAACATGGCTTAGGCCAAAACTTTCATTCAAGTATAAAATCGGTTCAGTGATCGCTGCTCACGGGGTCACCTTGAATTTTTTTTTTTTTTGCACTAATGAAGATGAGCGAATTTGAAGATTAGCTTTAGAAATCCTTGAAGTATGCGAAAAAAAAGACGAAATAATTGTCGTGACTTGGTAGAAAATGTAATAAAGTATGTTTTAAATGATATAAAAACGAGTTGCGAATGGCGCCAGTCGCGACCTTTAATTGCATCAGGTACGTCGGATTGAGCTGAGTATGACACAGGTTTCAACTATAGCGCAACATGAACCAAAGTCAATATTTAACTTTCTTAGAAGTCTGTGTGTGACTTTTTTTAAAAGGCAAAGACATGATTTCTTGATTTTTTTTCCATTAGGATAGATCACTTAAACTGATAAATTGGACGCAATGAGGCTTTAAGGGGGAAATAAAATAAAAAAATGATTAATTAATTTTAAATTAGTGTGAAAACCTTGATTTTTGAAGATCTAATTTGCCAATTTCAATGTCAAGGCTATTTTTATTTGGAGGTTTAGATTAAAATAATTCAATTACAGCATTTGTATGATTTATAAATTCAGATACAGTTAGTTGAATCATATCTGATTTTTCGCAATGATTGCCAAAAAATTTTGTACCTTATCTTTGCAATTTTGTATTTACAAAGTTATCAGTATTGAGTAAAAATGAAAGAATGAATTGCAATGTAAATTTCCATAGGCAACAAGTCGTTAAAAATTTAATCAGTAAAGCGGTTCGGCTTTGTAGACCCTGAAAGACCGACGATAAGGGTCTAGAATCTAGAATCTAAACTCTAGATAAGCAGAGTAGCAGAAGAATTAATTAAGAAAGTTTGAAATCATTCTGCCACTTTACTGAGGAAAAACCTTGGGGCCTTTAGTGAAAATTTAAGGGCTTCACTCATTACTTGGACTCAAGCTAAGGTCAGGTTGAATTTGAAAGACACTTTAGGAATGAAGAATGGTCACCAGAGCCCGGCAGAAGGTTTAATTAGAAGTAAGGAGTTGAATGAGTCTCTTGAGGCACAAACGAGTCTTAAGTTAGAATTAGGTCTGACGCAGATTTGATGTCGCAGCTAAGCTTCCGAGCGTTAGAGACTCAGTTTGAGGTTTACAGAAACAATTTACCAGTCTTAAGTTTAGGGGAAATAATTTGAATTGGAATGAAAGGGTAACGGTTTGGACAACTAAAGCCTGCAGACCGGTCAAAGACTTGGACTGAGCCGGAGCCAAGATTTTTTCTAGGCATGTGATTGATGAAGGTCGATGGTGCCGGTTAAAACCGGCCGGCTGCCAGCAACTAGGCGGCGACATAGGATCTCAATAAAGAATATTTATCGCCTAAGGGCATTGAATTCTCAGAACTGGGTGGCAGCTTTACGTAACAGGAAATTCTTTTTTAAATTTTGGAGCAAAGATTTTAAAATAGACACGAGTTTTATGTTTGTGCTAGGCATGAGGTACAAATCTACTTTTTCCTGTATGGAAAAGCTCTTAAAGAACAGATTTTACCCCATCAGAACTGGAACTAATCTTATGCCAGAACTTTTTAAGCCATTCTGCCAATGAACACTTCAATTACTTTGAACTTTGAAAGCTGAATTCCTAAAATAAAAATTTTATATCCGATTTTACGATAAAAATCAGGTTAGAGCTATTAAAAAGTCCTTGAGGATCAGGGTTCAACGTAATACTCGTTTAATAGCCCTGCCTGTTCAGGTTTCAAGTTGAGGTTCGAGTTCAAAGTCCTAATTTTCCTCATTTCTAAAACTTCAACTCATCGCTTAATTCTCACCTTATTCATAAAATCTCAATTGCGAATTATTGCATCAGTTTCGAACCTTATCAACCATTGATGTAAAAAAAATATTCATACTCAAATCGCAGAACAAAGCAACGTTGTTTTTAACATACGAACTTCAGGCTTATCAATGAAACACAATGCTTAATGAAACATGCGTCAGTAAAACGCAGACTTGCATAATTAGTCAGCGGATTAAAAAAAATTTACGTTAGCGATTTGCAAAAATTTTTTTTTTAGCAAATCACTAGGAATTTTTTAAATGTCTTTTCTTTTTAAAACTTCCTTATCTTTCGTTCTAAATATAACAGGGAAAAAATTTTTAAAGGTGAGGTGGAATTCACTTTTTTTTAAAGAAATAAGGTCTTTTCCTTATCTGAGTGAGTCAGTATAAAATCGTAGACGCTTCAAAATGAATTCGTCTGACATCTTTTCAATGTTAAGGACTTATGATCGTACGACGTTGAATTAACGAATGAAATCTTTTCTTTTCATCGATTGTAATTGACACATTATCGCTTGTTATCTGTCATAATAAACCGCAAACCGTTTTATTGCGAAAATTACTGAGAATTGATGGGAGTCAGATTGGCCCATTATATAATCTTGCCCAACCCCTTTTGTATTTTCAGTGATTTAAGAAGACCGGAAATCGGTTTAGCCCTATTATGTATTAAATCCCTATTTTTCAGATAAAATCGTCTCGGTTAAAATTGCTGAACAACGTCTGACATTTGTCATTGAACTTGACAATCTTTCAGGTTCATAGAATATAGCACAAGTTTCATATGTTCACACGCTGATGTTAATTAAAGATTTGTTTGACATTATTAATGAGATTAGTAGATAGCTGTGAAAATTTATAGCCCGTCGGATTTGATGATGATTGGAGGAAATAGATGGATCTGTTTGAATAAAAATTGGATTCCCCTTTACGTGACACCGACGCCTGGCCTATAATTTGTAAATGACGCTTTTTATTTGATCTCCTGACATTGATATTGTGAGAGGACGCGAACTGTTGACATTTCTGATAACATTTCCCTGAAATTCTTTATTTTTAAAAATGTATCTAGGTTTAGGGTTAAGAGATTTTAATGCTACCAAGAGGGTCCTTGTGAGATATAACTTGAATATACTTCACTGAACCGATTATTGAAGTTGGTATTTTAGGAGTGGAAAATTTTTGATGTGAAATTACCTCATGAAAGATAAGAGATTAAATTTTTATGGTAATCGTTCATTGAAAGGATTGGATTAAGTTATTTAAGGAAAAAATTTGCAGTGTAATTTGATATCTAAATGATAAAGTTTCCACTTGACTGCAAGTGTTAGGGGTTAAAATGTAAATGACAATAGACTAAAATTTCTGAGTCGAGTAGAGATGAAAGGCCTGGTTAAATACATTAAAACCAAGCTAAACCTGCTAGAATCATTAGAGGCTCCAAGTAGGTTTATGAAAATCATTAGCAAACTGAGCTAATTTTCAGTTAAGTCTTCACGAGGCTAGGATTATTGCTTTTGATGTTTGATAAAACCATTTTTTTCATTTCACTTTATACTACTGTCAAGTAAACACAATTACTCAATTTACAAAAAGCCCTTACATCTCATGGTCAATAAGACACCAACCTTAGTTATTTTTTTTATTTTGGCATATCACATCAGACAATAAATAATATTCAAGATTGCAAAACATCTGATGGTTTTTCGGTTCATTTATCACTCATTTCTTTATGTAAGGAAAAAACCTGACACTTTACAATCACATTCTACTTGCAAAATTTTCCTTAATTTATAAAAAGAAACCGTACAAGCTCTAGCAATTGCTTTAATTACTGAAAAATCGTAATGTCTAATGGTTTTCAATCTGTCAGTAAAGAAACCTAACCAATAGTGGTCAAGGTTTTGAATTTTTTTCCTCGTTACACATGATCACATCCAAGAATTTATTAGACACTGCGGAAACCTTTACAAAAATTTAATTTCTTAATAAATATGTGAAAAGCAATGACTAAGTCTGAAGAAAAAGAAAATAATCCGAAAATCCCTAAAGTGATTTCTGAAAGTATTTGTCAAGCAACCAATCAGGCGACGCGTCACGTGTCATTAAAAACCGGTTTCAGGCAACGTGACTAACGAAGGTGGCGTCGTCTGTCTTTGGATTAACGGTTTTTTCATCGTTTGAAATTTTCACACAATGAACCCTTTTTTCCTTAAAAATTTTAAAATGTAAATACGGAAAAATTTTCTGATTGTTTTTAACGTCATGATAAAGATATTTATTGGTTGTAAATAATAGTTGAGGGAAATCAGTAACGGTTTTTCTTTTTATAAAAATCAACCTTGACCGGTCTAGTTTTCTTGTTTTTTTGCATCTTTGCTTTGGTTTCTGGAATTAAATTAATTAATTACGTCCAAGGGTCAGATTTTCAACTTTGACTTTATTAGTAAACATTGTTTTGATCCTTTTTTTCCCATTTGCTGACGCATCGGATTGCCTAACAACTTTGGACTTGACAAAAACCTTTTAAAATCGAGTTCATTCTAGAATATTTAAATAATATTATTCGCTAACACGGCCTAATCTTTTTGTTTTTCTTTATAGGTGAAGAGCAAATGTCAGGAATTAGTGGTGGATAATGAGCAATTATTTAGAGTGAAGGAACAATTATTGGTCGACATTAAAAAAGGACTTGGAAAAGAAACTCACCCAGAATCAATCGTAAAATGCTTTCCGACTTATGTCCAGGATCTCCCCAATGGGAAAGGTAAGTAATCAAGATTTGCCACGCTCTAAATTTTCAAGAATTAAATGAAATGGCTCTTGTCCAAACTTCCTTGATTTTCAAAAAATGCGACATTAGTATTCGGATACTTTGAAGCAGGAGCTAATTAATAAGAGATTACATTTTTTATCTAAACTTGTGCAAACACTTTTTAGTTCGCTCTATAATAATGAGGTTTAATCAAGATAAAGGGATGGCTAGATTTTTTTATTGCACACGATTAAGGTGCTTAAGAACCGAGAAAAAACTTGATGGATTATGTAATGCCTTAAACCTTAAAGTTGCGTCTTAATGTCACTTTAACAATGGCCGATGCAAGGTTATTGCCGCATGATAAAATGCAAAAGATAATTACTTTGTGGATTGTTTGAGGAAAATATTTGCAGAGTGGTAAAAAGGCCTCATTCATTTATTAGTGTCAGCGTTTTTCATTTTTTAAAATGTTTTTCAGAAAAAGGAAAATTCTTGGCTTTGGATTTAGGCGGCACAAACTTCAGGGTTTTGATCATTCATCTTGGGGAGAAACATTTCGACATGAAGTCGAAAATTTATGCCATTCCAGAGGACATTATGCTTGGGCCAGGCACAGACGTAAGTTTATTAAAATTATTTCCAGAAAGAGTATCTAAAACTATTGTTTAATTTTATTTGAATTTTTTTAGCTTTTCGATCACATCGCTGAATGTCTTGCAAATTTCATGAAGGACCAAGAAATTGCAGACGAGCGGCTTCCATTGGGTTTCACATTCAGTTTTCCATTAAGGCAAGAAGCACTTACTACAGGATTGTTGGAAAGTTGGACGAAAGGATTTAACTGCAGCGGTGTTGTTGGGGAAGATGTCGTTAGGTTGCTTAAAGAGGCTCTTAAACGTAGAAATGTAAGTTTTCTTGCTTAAAAAGAAGACTTTTTTTCTTCTATCAATTTTTCTTTTCTTTGCACTTCTTTCTTAAAGACAGAATTAAGCTATCTATAATTATAGGTACGAATCGATATTATGGGCATTATGAATGACACAACAGGTACACTTATGTCCTCTGCATTCAATGATCACAATTGCAGGATAGGTTTGATTATTGGTAAGTGCAGCCAGTGGGACTAAATTGGGTCGCATGTACCTTAAGTCGTTTTTTATAAGGCGATTTAAGGTATTTTACACTGTGCTGTACGAACTGATCAAGGGGATCGGTTCAGAGAGATTGTTATTAACACTAAACACTAATTAGGGAAGGGGGGAGCGATTTTTTGAAAAATATAATTAGGGAAACACATAACAGGGAAAATATTTAAATGCATCCGATTAACTATTTCAAATTCTTCGACTAATTTTACTAATTAAAATATTAAAATCACTAAAAAATGGATTGTTTTATAAGAGTCGTGTCAACGGGTGTTGCTAGTTTCAGTTTGTAGCGACAGGTTTAAAAGATTTGTGAACTAGGGAAAACTCAAAAAAATCCTAAAGCAAAATAAAAAAATATTTTTAAGCTCGAAAAAATCTTTAAAACTTATGAATATGTGAATAAAATTTATTTTAAAAAATTTTTAATGTGAAATCCAATTTTGAAAAACATGCTTTTAGACAGAAAAGTGAAATTTTCTATACTTTAAAAAGGTTTTGTTGGGCCAGGGGCATCCTGGGGGGAACCGAGGAAGTAAAATTTGCGCTACTCGTTGAGTTGTTTCAAAATCTATCTTAGCAAGACGAATTGTCCCACTCATAATCATCAAAGCTATAACTCAAATTAGTCACACCCGTGTCAACTAAAACATTGACCTTGGCTTAAATATTTTATGAATAATTAAAATTAGGGCTAAATTTTTTCAATCAGTTTGGGAAAAAAAATTCTACAACAAAACAAGCTTTTTTTTTATTTTTTTCGAATAAATTCCGCGGTATGACGTCAGCAAATTTAATTTTCTAGAAAATAATTTTTAACATACATACACATTTATACATAACACAAGGCTTATTTTATGACTGAAGATACTTAACAGGGGGCATCGACGATAAATCATTTTACGAGTTTTTTTAAAATACAAAAATAATTTCCGGATATAAGTGATAGGAAGGATTGGCCTAAAACAGGCTGGTTAACAATCCTTTGAATGGTTCTAGTACAAAGTCCAATAATGTCATCTTTGACATTATTTTTTTTTCTTAATCTGGTTCATGGAACACAATTAATTACCCAATGATTTTTTTTTTATAACTGGTATGAACTTGACTTTTATCGAAAAAAGTTTTTGACCCTTTGGATACGATGTTAAGATGTGGAATTTTTTAAAAAAAGGTAAAAAGTTTATAATAACTAACAATACTAAGCGGGCTTGTTTGTGATTTTTTAAAGGATGTTCAAATTGATGTTTGTGCTATACTGAACGACACGACTGGAACTCTCATGTCTTGCGCTTGGAAAAATCACAACTGCCGAATTGGACTTATCGTGGGTATGTTACCTCATTCATCAAAATTATTTTTATAAATTGCATGTGAATGTGGGGCTTAATTTTTTGTTGCTAATTTCTTTAAAAAAAAAATTTTAAAAATGATTAATTCGGATTTTTAATTTTTTTTAAGGTACTGGAAGCAATGCTTGCTATGTTGAGAAGACGGAACGTGTTGATATGTTTAATGGGACGAAAACGAAACCACACGTGATTATTAATACGGAATGGGGCGCGTTTGGGGACGATGGATCGCTTGAATTTATCCGGACTTCATACGACAGAGATATTGACGAAAATTCAATTAACCCAGGGAAACAGCTGTGAGTATTTTTTTAATTTTTCTCAGTTTTATAACAGTTGGTCAAATAGTAATGGCCGTAACTTAAAATTTTAATTCCTAGCTGACTTTAATGATTACCTTAAGCTTGTCTTCATTTTATCTTGAATCTTTTAAGGCCTAAAAATCCTAGCCCTACTTTTTTGCCTGCAATAACTTTGTAACTTTGTTCAGGCTTTGGTCTGGTTTGATAAGTCTAAGTCAAACCTCTGACCAGTCTCAGAAATACAGCTCCAGATTTAAATTTTGAGCACAGAGCACTGAGCACTATTTTTTGTTTTGTTACAGTTTTGAAAAAATGATTTCCGGCATGTACATGGGAGAAATCGTAAGACTTGTCCTTGTAAATTTAACCAAACAAGGGCTTTTATTCAACGGAACGGGTTCAGAAGACTTATTCACAAGGTGGAAGTTCCTTACCAAATACGTATCAGAAATTGAAAGGTAAATTTCTTTACAATCTTTTCCCCGCAACACAATCAACCCTTAACTAACATTTCTTTTGAAAAAATCAGTGACAAACGAGGTGAATACGACAACTGCCGCCAAGTCATGATGGAATTAGGACTTGGCCACGCAACCGACGAAGATTGTGCCAATATTCGATACGTCTGCCAATGCGTTTCAACTCGAGCTGCACACATCGTATCAGCTGGAATCGCAACCCTAATCGACAGGATGGAGCAAAATAACATTACGGTTGGAGTTGATGGATCTGTCTATCGGTATCATCCACATTTCCATGATCTGATGAAGGCCAAAACTGCTGAATTGGTTTCAAATTCAGCTCAGGTAAGATTTTCAAACCTGGAAATATTGGCGGACCAGTTAAAGACCAAGTGAACCGCTGCCACCAGTTTAAAGTCTTTCATTTTTAAATTCCCAGTTTAAGCTTTAACGTATTAATTTTTAAAAATTCTTTTTCAGTTTGACTTCATGCTGTCTGAAGATGGTAGCGGCCGAGGAGCCGCATTAGTCGCAGCAGTTGCTTGTCGGGTAAGCGAATATTTCGCTTCATTGAAATTGAGATAGTTCTGCTGATGGTGCCGCTACTGCTTATTTTCTATCGCAATCTGCTTTTTTCTTTTAGCTTAGTTTAAAAAAATACTCTATCGCAATCTTTTTTTAATTTATTTTATTTGCATTTTGTAAATAGGAAGCTTGAATCTTAGTTTAGGAAATATTTAATTCGTCTTCCGATTTAAATCGGAATTATTTTTTTTATACGAAAATCATTTTTTTATTCTTTTTTCATGTCTGAACTAGTGGGTGAAGGATCAACAAATTATGAAATATAAGTGATGGCTATTTTCCCCATTTACGAATTCCGGGCTCAATAAAAAGTCTTCTTGTGCCAATATGTTTATCGCTATTTCCCGTGTAGTCTTTGTCGCTAGCGTCGCTTATCTTGTTAAGAAAGCGGTTAGGTATTATATAGATTTTAAAAGTATATGATGAATGTAAAGAAAAAAGTTTTTTGCTTTTAATGTGTAATTTTTAGTCGAGTTTTATTGTAACCGAAAAAAGGGAAATAGAAATAATTAGCCGAAATTAGATGAAAAAATATTTACTTTAAACGATTTTAAAATTCCGCCGTAGGCCTAGTGAATTAATTGCATTTATTATTACAAAATATCAGGCGGATTATCTTAGTCAGAGATTCAGAATTTTGTTTGTTTTCCAGGAAAATTGATTAAGAAAAGTTAATAAAATTGGCGTTAAGGTTCATTGTACCTTGATCTCAAATTGTAAGTTGCTTTATCAGGTTGAGTTGTTTTTTTTTTGGTTTTTTACGAAAAATCTGTTTAAGGACACGGAAAATAATATTGTATAGTTTGTAAATAATTGCGTTCTAATTGTTATCTTTAGAAAAAATAATGGTCTAAATGTCTGTAATCGCGACATAGCTTCCAGTGTTATCGAGTTTTCTTAGCTTGCCTAATGGTGATGGTTTTCTTTCTTTTTTCTTTGGTTTTAATAGCTTTTTCATTGCTTTTATTTTAAGCATGGATTTAATATTTTTTGAAATGGTTCCTTTAATATTAGCACGGATGGAGATAAAACGGTTAATTAAAATGGTTGCTAAGTATGATCAATTAACTTGCATTGGAGTTTTACATGGGAAAAATATAATCGGGAAATTTCAATGGGTTTAAAAATAGAAAACTTGTCAGATTTGAAATTTTTAGCTTGGGTCCTTTTTGACTTTAAAAAAGTTTAGTTGTGGTCTGCCTAAAGAGATTTCTAGTCACAATTTACAATTCAGTTCAAACCAGGTTAGGTTATGTTATTAAAGCTTCATTTTCATTTTATTCTTTGATTTTAAATGATTTAATGGGAAACATTTATCGCCGCATGTTACGAAAATTAATGAATCGTATGAGCAAGGAGATGGAGATGCTCTTCGAGTTCAAGCGGCGAAGGCTTGAATATTTCGGCCATATTATTCGTAACGGGAAATATTGCCTTCTGCAGCTGGTAATGGAGGGGAAGATTGAGGGCAGGCGTAGACCGGGTCGGTGGAAAACATCCTGGCTCAAGAATCTAAGAGACTGGTACGGCCAAAATTCAGATCCCTTTTTCGTTCGGCAGCCTTCAAAGTTAGGATCGCCATGATGATCACCAATCTCCGACGAGGAGCGGGCATTTAAAGAAGAAGAAGAGTGGGAAAGAAAGGAACATTTTTTGAGTCACGGCATTTAAAAAAAAATTAAAATTAACATTTAAGTAACTAAAATAACTAACCAAAAATTCACCTACACTTTTATTTTTACCACTCTCTTATTAACAAATCCACATGGGCAAAAACTTACTAAAAAAACTCGTGGGATGACGTAAGCAGCCGCCATTCTTAACCGCTAGAGTCGCTACTGTTCATAACAATTATCTTTTTACTTATGAACTCACCACACGGCCAAACTTATAATTCAAAGACAATAATACAATTTTGAGTTTAGTTTTTTTTTAAAAAAATATGTAAAGCCTATTATTCAATGCAGATCCATGTTACAAAAAAAAACTAAATTCAAAACGAATATCTTCATAGTGAAGTGTGACCGTTATTTGACTGCAGCGACTCTAGTGGCAGAAACTTGTGACTGCTTCTTCGTAACCAAGGCAACAAAATTTTCGGGGTTTTTCTGGTCTCACTACTAATTATTTCAAGGCCATGCACCAGGGGTCTAATTTTTTAAATCTGACAATCTTTTTCTAACAAATTAAAAAATAAAATCATCGACTAAGCAACCGTTTTAATTTTTTTTAGATCAAAGGAAGTCGCCTATTCAAACTCATATTCTCGCATTACTGAAAAAAAAAATTTAATCTCATCCGTGGAAAAGTTACAGGAACCAATTCGAAATTGGAAAATCCAAAATTAAAATCTCAAATCCTATGGAACAAAAATCTCTTTTTTCAGATGGAAAAGCTAAAGGCATCATAACGGTTCACCGTCGGGAAAGTATTATTTATTTAAATAGTGCCTTTAACAAGGAAGCCTGGCAGTTAATATTTTTTAATTAATATTTAATTTTTATTATTGTATATAAATTAGTATAGCTAGTAGAAAAACCGACTGATTAAAAATCCAACGGTTAAAAAATATCACCAGATAATGTTATAAAGAATGGAGTTTTGATTTCATGGGAAGGGTTGTTTCCTTACTTAACCGTAAGCACCACATTCGCTCAGTATGGCTTTTGCCAAATGCGGCGCTGGCTTTACGGCCAAACGGGGAAACAACCTTCCACTGAAAATCAAGAATTTATTCTGTAAATTCTGTGATATTACGTTGGACTTTTACTCTCCGGTTTAATTTTTTTTGATTTTTTTTTTAAAAAATTAGATGAATTGATAGTGTCCCCTTTTTTCTCTCGATCATCGTGTATAAAAAATGCATCGGGCTAGTTTGCATGCATATTTATTGAAAAAGAAAGCTAGGAGTTTGATGCTGGAAAAAGTCTGATTTCATATCGTTGGGGATGATTATAATGATTTCCTTAAATCATGACATTGTAGGAAATATATTGTGCGAATGCAATGCATCAACGGTGTTCTAAGTCAAAAGTATGCGTGTCTCGTTGTTTTGTATGTAAATTAATAATTTAGTAGTAGGAAAATTTTTTTAGGAAAAAATATTTTCGGTAATCGTGACTTAACCGTAGGTGACCCTTTGCTTTCTTTTTTTTTTTTTTTAAATTTCTGTGATATAAAATCAATGTTTTAACTTAAAACGAATAAAAATCATCTAATATCGCTTATTTATTTATTATAATATTCATATCGAAGACAGACAATATAGTTTTGTCATTCCGCGTTTAAATAAAAATTAGAAACTTGGGCACCTAAAGAAATTAAAAAGAAAATCAGGCTTAGCGTTGATTTTTTATTTATTTTCTTGATCGGCGAAAGAAAATATAATGTGATGTTGAAAAGTTACTATATTTTCGTTATAATGCACTTATTATTTCTTGCTCATGTTATTTATTTAAATTTTTTTCATTTGGCGAAAGGGAGCTATGAGTTGTTTTTCTTTATGTTAAATTTTTTTTACAAGAAGTGTGCAAGCCTGAGATGACAGTGAGTTGGAAATGTTACTTAATTAAAAGTTAAGTTACCGATGACGATGATTAATATAAATAATTTTGGTACTTTGTCGGATTGCTATAAGTACCATCGCGTTTTATATTTAAGAAGATAATAAGAAAATTTTTTTGTAAATATAGTAGAAAATTTTGTTATAATGAGAATTATATATTTATATTTTATGAGAACGAATTTTACACGTTTGTACAAGTAATATAGTCGACAGTATAATGAAATAATAATGTGAAAAATAAAAAAAAATGGAATGGCATTTGGGATTAATTTTTTTTGGAAAAAACCCTTATCCTTTTTACCTTAATACTGTAAAAAGCAACCAAGATTTCGAACCTTGAACAATTTACCTTCTTGGAATTTCCCAAGTATTTTTTACAAAACATTTTTTAGGATTTTGGAGAAATACTGAATGAAAAGGCATTATTTTTCAAAATTTACCAGGATCAGATTTCCTCCTATGGGAGTCATCAATTCTTTTAAACACTGAACATTGGAACAAGGCCTTTCAAAAACAGGATGACTTGCCACATGATCTTGTCACTTTAAACCAGTTAACAATCTCTTACCCTAAAACGAAAATGTGGTGTAAAAATTGTTTTCTTCAAAGCTACATGCAGGATAACCTGAGATGGTTGATTCATTCTAACAAATGTTTCTTGGGATGAAAATTTCTAATGTGATGCAAAATAATAATGGGAAGTTTAAGATTTATACTTCGTAAAATGTCATTCAAGTAAATATGGGTGTGCTGGCGAAATATAGTATTCAAGTATAGAGGGAAAGAGATGGGTGACATATTACTATTACAGAGTCCATGGTTGTAGTAATCGGATTAAATTTCCCAGTTTAAACTATATGTTCGAGTTAAAGCTTTTTTACCTTTCAAATGTCCTGTTCTCTCGATGATACACAAGATCTGTCACACACATTCACGCACAAAAATAATCTTTGCACTTATTGCACTGCACTATGATCATTTTTGGCTTTTAGGCTTCCTACAAGATGGCCGATGGCGCGATTTCCCTGCATTTAAATTGTCTGCCTGCGTAAAGCGCCATTTTCGTAATCTGATAAAAAAATTTTTAACTTATTGAAAAATCCTTTGCTAATTAAATCTAAAATATTTATTCCGTTAATTCTTGGTGCATTATTGAGAAAGTGAAAATTCAAGGGAAATTAAATATAAAAATGAAAGGACCTAAACCACATTTAAAAGTAAAATTAGCAACCAGTTAAGGTTAGATAAAAACAAAAATTCACTGATTTCAAATTATTTTTCTTCTTCTTTGCTGACTCGATAATATGATAATTTCAGCATATTACTTCTGACAACTTACCCTTGAGGAGGAAGAAATGCTTTTAACCTTTTATTCTACTGAAGGACATTTATCAGGTAGATTTTCGTCAAAAATGATAACAATTCATATTAAAATATCATATAATCTTTATTTACATATATTCAGTCTCGTTACAAATTTTAGCAAAAGAAACTTAACATTGAATGAAACATCAGCAACAATGTAATGAATTTCTACAACTATCAACTATATATTTCATACATCACTACATTTTGATAAAAAAATGCATGGACATAATTCAGTGATTTCATGTTCTAAATAAAAAACAACAGCCAAACAAATTTATTGCAAAACATCAGTTCAATTTGTCTTCAGTTATAAATGCACCGATTTCTAAAATCAATCTCAGTAAAATAAAATTGCAAGATAAATAACTGCAGATATATTCAATCAATATTATACTGTATTTCCTTGTAACAAAAATGATAACTTATTTCACTGATCACATCCAACTTTCAACAAAAAAGATGAATAACTACTGTCACAATTCATCAAGTTCATTTAAATATCATTCTATTGATTTTTCAAAATATTCCTTTTCAATCCTCTTGCACAAATCAATTAAATTTGGGAATTTTTTAACAACTGATGCTAATTTATTACCTGGGAGCGGAGTCGTCAAAATGCTAAACAAATGCCCAAACACCAATGCATCCAATTCAGTTGGTTTATCCCCAAAAAAATATGGACCTTTATCTAACCTTTCTGAGAGACTTTGGCAACAATTTTCAACATCTATAAGTACTTCTTCCAAACTCTTTTTACTCCAGTTTAAAACAGCTAATCTTGCCTCTACTGTTTTCTTTTTCTGCCAAGTAATAACATAATTCAATGGCCATGGAAAAACTGATGAATACCTCTTCCAGGTAACAGTAGAATATGTTGTTTTATCACACCAGCAAACATACAATTCAGCATTTAATAATAAATTATTGACGAGGGACATAAAAGCTCTCATGTCAGCCCACTCAGATTTATCTAACCTTTCACTTATGTTAATCCCTTTGTTATTGACAAATTGAACAATTGGCTCCAATTCAGATACAACAAAAGCCCCACATTTGATGAATGGAACTTTGCCTGAAGGTGACATATATTCAGCATTACGTCTTCTCACAACTTCAAATTTTAAACCGTTCATTTTTAAATATGCTTGAACTGCAAGGCAATTGGCATTATCAGGTAAAAGGATTTGTTCCACTTCGTATGGTGTGTATAATTGTACATCATCTGGCCACTGTTCTTGTCCTAAGTAAGAAAAAATAAGACATGATCTCATAGATGTCCTTCATTAAAATGAAAATGATGAAATAATAGGTTAATGCGAACTTACCTTCCAACTCCACGGCCAATGACTCTGATAATAGAACAGACGGCATTTTCCAAATTGAATTATGTTTTTCGTGACCAAAATGTTCTGCGAAATAAGAAATACCGCCTGTAAAAGCAATATTACTATCGTCCATCTGGTTGTAAACATAAACAGATTAAAAAGGGCCCCGAAAAATTTTTTTAGAAAGTCTCAGGGGCCTTTTTTGAAAATAAAAAGGCATTTTTATTGAAATTTTTATGTTTCTATCTTTTTCGGAGAAAATTAGAAGAAAAACTTAATTAAGATTAGCTTGAAAAACAAGCTTTTAACGTTCAGTAGATGTAATACATAGTTATGAGAGTTTACAGCAACAGCCATTAAGAGATTTTTCGGTTTTCTGTACTAATTAAAAGTGTAATTTATTAGTTTGATGCTTAATTAGAAACTATATGATTTTTTAGTAATTTATCTAATTTTAAAATCAAAAGATATTTCTTCTTTAGTAATGTTTTATCCTGAAATCTTGAAAAACGCCCATTTTGAAAACCCCGCTAAATTGAAATGTTGGCAGCACTGCGTCGTGGCATTAACCATTGTAACAAGTGAAATTTTCTAATCACAAATCAGTCGCCAGTACTCACTGCTCGGTTGCCGGCAAACATAGAGAATTAGTGAATTAGATTTATTTTAAGTAGTGTAATTTTACTAATATTTAAGTGATCATGATATAATTCAAAGCATTTTGAAGGACGCAAGGTATGTACCATATCAAAACATTCATAAACATTCAATTTAATTCATAAAACGACGATAATTTCCGAAGCGTTCTTATCTGCATACACAAGTTGCCTCACCCCACTGTACAACCAATTTCAATTTATTTGATAAAAATGCTGTGTTATTTCTGCAAATCATTTCATTTTCAGCATAGATTTCCGGTTCAATTATGAATAAATCACAACAATGCTTATTGGTTTTGATGATACTGCTGAAAATAGTGCTAATTTTTTTTCTTTTTTTTTCTTATGTGATGCAGAACTGTAAAGTGCTTACAATGACAAACAATGGGGCTCCTAGAGTGCTTATCGACATTGAGGGCAGCCCAAACATGCTGTCCCCAATGACAAGTTTGGCAGTTAATTTTAGCGGAACATCCTTATCTTTGACACCGAGGCTCAGAATTTCTGGGAGGCGTTTGTCAATGTCAAGCCTTACTCCAGATACACCTGTTGGCGGTTCAATGTTATCTGATTTCCCAGAAGGTAAGAATTTGGATTTATTTGTTCAAGATTAATGAATTTTTTTGCTGTTAGGAAAATTCTAGACAGAGGTGCTTTTCCTAAGCCTTTTTTAATGTATTTTAAGCAAGACCGAGAAGAAAGTAAACAATGTTATTGTTAGAAATAAAGTTTAATAGCTTTTATTGATTGTGTGCTGTATACAGGTTATAAGTTGACCCTCATTTTTTTCCCCCAGTCACTGTTAATGAAAACCAATATTTCCAGATTTAATATTTATTAAACTTATGAAGCTCTTAGACAATTTTTTGAAAACCTTTTACTGGAAACAAGTAAAAAAACTTTTAGAGGAGCTGATGCAAGACTCAAGGGGGGCTCTGACTTGGTTTTTTCCGCTTATTGACTATGAACCTTTTGAGCAATCCTGTAAAATTGTTTTTTAATGAAATCTACATTTGCAATACTTCAAAAAAGATTTGTTTAACTAGGGCTGAGAGTTAACATCTACATTTCCTGGGTAAATACCACCCACAATGTTTTACCACTTCTTTGTTATATGCCTGCATGTTACTTGACCTCGCCATAACTCTCGCTATTCATTCTTTTTCAAAAATCGATTTCACTTAAATTTTAACGGTCAAAATAAGGCATTTGTTTTCATCCAAATTTTTTTTTATCAAAAACCGACTACGCCTGCAACTTCCTTAAAATATTTACATACTTAACGTTTTAAAATTAATTCAAGTACAAACTTATCAATTGAAATTAATTAGAATATAAAAGAAGACACATTTTATCTGATGCGCACGCCATAAGTCATTCATCCCTTATTGTGGGCATAAATGGGGAAAGCATATATGACATGCAAGGAGACAGCTGTGTTGATAACCCCTGCCATTGTGAAAAACTTGTTCATATCTCACACTCTTACCCAGGAACAGATGGTGAAATTTTCCATAAAGAAAATATACAGCAGGATATATATTTGCTGTAGCGTTTAATTTTTCAGAAGGAGCATTCACATATAGACATTAAAATGTGCATGCGGGATCATTATTGTTTTTTTTTCTGTTTTTCCATTCATTCTAGATTTGCAGACCCAATGCCCCCCTATACGAATGTCAAACATATGGCAAACGTCCCAACTGATTGTATAATATTGTTGAACCAAAAACGACTTAACAGGAATGTGCAATATTAATTTAATTGTTTTATTTTTTGCAGATCGTTCGGGAACTCCTAGGTAAGCAATAATTTTTTATTAAGCTCATGTTACAACGATTGAAAGCATTCGTCAGCGTTAAAAAAACAATGCTCATTTCGTATTGAATTGCTGAGGGATAAGTATCCGTCACTGAATCAATCACGGTCCTTTGAACCACATGAAACCTTAAGGGATAAAAAAAAATCCCAGCACCTTGCAGCTGCTAGGCTATTAAATAGTTTAAAAGCCATTTACCGCCAAATCCTCTTGAGACGGTGAGATGGGATGGTCGTTTTTAGGCTCCTGTGTTTTATGTCTCTATATCTGTTCCTTTGTTCTGTTTTTCATCAGCAGGTTGAGGTTTAGGGTGTTTTGAAAAGGATTTATTTTTCAGGTTTTATGTTTTTGTGTTGCAAGGTCCGTTTTTGGAATTTTGTGGAATTTTTCTGAGGTTTTGTAAAAAAAAAAAAATATATTTTGTTGGGGATAATAAAAGGAAAGAATTGTTCACACGAATGATTTCTTCAGGCTAGGTAGGGTTGGGTCAGGTTCATCGTTCTTTATGGCGCGGAGTCTTAATATGTGGGATATGAGGATTTTACCCAGATTTTGATGCTACAAAGAATTTTTGAGGAAAATTAAGGAGATGTTTCTATGATGAATTGAAACCGTTGTAACCTTTCAACCCTCTCTTGTTAATTAGAATTTTTTCTGAGCTGAAAAGTTTTTAGATTCTGTTTTGTACAGGGAAATTTGTTTGAATTTTTTTCTGGTTCAAAAATATTTTTAGAATTTGACCTTTTTCCATACTCAGGCAGGGGCGCAATGTCAATGAAATATTGAGCATTAAAGTCACCCAATGCTTAGCTTATGGAAGCTAAAATGGCGCCCGTGTTCAGGAATTTTTATAAAATTCGTTGAAAATTTATAAATTCATGGAGTATTTTAGTAATTTTCGTTAAATATTCCTAATGCGTAATTCTTTTTTTTTTTTGGGGGGGGGGGGGGGGGGGGGTCAGTTTTTTTAAAAATATTTTTGCACGAAGTTTTTTGATTTTTTTCTGGTATTGCTCAGGGATTTTTGTAGAATTTCTTTAAAATTTTTCTTAAAGAATTTTTTAACTTATTGTAAAATAAATTTTTCCCTCTTTTTCTTGGGCTCAAGAATTTTTAGAAAAATGGTTTTTGGTTTCACTGTCTTGTTTTTTTTTCAAAAATATAAGGGGAGAAAATTTTGAGAAATTAGAGACCTGCGGTTCAGCTCAAATGCAGCTTGGGTGCGATTCAAATTAGTTTACAGTCAAAATCAATTTAGGCTTATATTTCTGTATTCTGCAGAGCCCAATGCGGCTTACACTCGCTCTAAACGGTTTTTCCTGTGGTTCAAACAAACTGCTTTTAAAAACATACCATTCTTCAAAGTTCATGGCTAAAATTTTTTCACGACATTCCGCTACCGCTTTATTGTTCTGACATAAAAGAGCTGAAAAATTTCGGAAGTAAGCCATAAATAAAAAAAACGACAAATTGGGTAACTTTTTCCTTATCAAAACGGTCACTTCAAAAAAAAAAAAAAATTGTTTACCTGGCCCAGATAAAGACATGCTACTAATATTTAATTGAGGTTTCCGGATTATATGAAAGTTATTTTTGTGAAAAGCGAATACCCAAAAAGTAAAAAAAAAATGTATTTATAATAAAAGAATTAAATCAAGGAGAAAAAATAGGATTCCGAGAATGGGTCAAATAACGATTGTAGGCGCTTCAGTCTGAAGCACCTGAGCATTCAAGGTTGTTTTGAGAGTTCATTCAATTGGGATCAGGTATATTTCTAACCAGCTGATTTCAATGCACCTTGCATACCTGCCTTTTTAGCGTAAATGCAATTTTCTAACGGTCGAAATTCCTTTGGCTTTTCAAAAAAAGAAAAAAATGTCATTTTTATTTCTTTTTCCTATTGAATGATCAATTGCGGGGCGATTTTTATTTTCCCTCCATTTTTTTCCCGCGTAATAAATTATAAATTGAGTTCTCAGGCCGGCTGGAAGTTTTAGTCAAGATAAAATTGGGACGTAAAAACCTTTTTTTAGGGTTTGTGGAAAGTTCAGGCATAAAAGCGTGCGAGCTATTCTAGTTGAAATCAGTCACCTCAACAAAGAAGTCAGACATTTTGTGTAGGACCACGCCCGAGTCAAAAAAAGTCGTCAAGTCGGGTAAAAGCAAAAAATTTTAGTTCCAAACAGGCTAACAAGTCTTTAGGCCAGCTGAAAGACTTGATTTAGGTCGATTAGAAATTTTAGCTTAGCTTGGGCTAAACTTACCCGCAGCTGTAGTCGACTGCTAAATTATGAGAATTGATAAAACCCCCGAACTAGATTTAAAATGGTCAGAGCCATAAGCTAATAAAAGAAATCCTAATTTTGAAATCTGGAAATACAAAAATTACTTTAAGAACAAAAGAGCTAAAAATCGTGATAGGCTCTGACAGGTCAAAGGGTCCCGACCTTTGTGTGAAAGTATAAAATTTAAAAATTCCAGGAGCTAAAGAGTGGTGGGTACGTCTATGTCACCCCCGAAAAAGCATAATGTTCGAAAAATGGTCACGAAGAAGATGATTTCTGATATGGGAAACTGGTTAGAGGATGGGAGAGAGCGTGTGAACTGGGGTATATGTTGGTGTCCCGTCAGATTTTTGGGGTTCGGAAATGGGCTCATTTACATTGTCTCACTCTCACGGAGGTGGAGGTGAATTTTATTTATTTTTTCCTTGACTTTTTTTTTGATCTTTGATTGTAATTGCTGTGCCAGGTATTGGAAGTTATCAAGTTACGGGTTGATTTGGTTGCTTTGAGTAGTAATGTAGGAAGTGCAATTAGGTTACCGATTTTTTGGGATTTGAGTTTGCTATTCCTTGGAATTTTTTTTAAAAAATATTTTTTCTTGGTTTGGCATCATTTTGAACCGATATCTGCTAGAGCCTCCCCAACACATTTCAGACTTTTTTTCAAAATGTCTCAATCTCTTCCACAGCCTTCCCGATTTGCAAAGGTGAAGTCTGAGCGGTGGATTTCACGTAGATTTGAAGACTTTTTTTGATGGATGGTGGAGAAAATTAAAATCCACGTGGAATTCATCGCTCCGCCTCTACCTGTGCAGATTGGGTTTAGTTCGCTAGGAATTGTGGCAACCTAACCGCAATTTTCGTCTTAAGAATTCCAGATTCTTCCCTTAGTCAATGTCACTTCTTAATTTTCGTATGGATGTACAATGCCAGCTTCGCTTGAAATCACTTTAAAAGATAACAGAGCCCAAGACTATGGTGCATTCCTTGTGAATCTCACCAAGTGTTCACCTTTGTTCTAAGCTTGACCAAGGCCTGAACTCCCCCCTGGCGCCCTTCCAGGTATTTCACAGTTAAGCCAACCTCCCTTACAAAAAAACTCTCAGTTACTAGGGAAAGTGCATGTTCTTCTGGCTGGATTATTGCTGCAACTAATTTTTCCTGGTAACAGCCCCTTATAATTCCCACGATGATTTGGGGACCTTGAAAGTAATCAACGGTACCCCTTTACTTCTTTTCTTTTCAACATTCTAGGGTAGCACTGTGTCTCCTCAATATTTTTAAGTAATCCTTCCATAAGGATCTCTCCCCTCCCACTCTGTCGCTAGAGCTTGAACTGGCCTCCATTATTTTTTAAAATCATCGTTTGATGAAAAGTTGTCCAATATTTTTGGCAATATTCTGGAAACAGGCTAAAAAAAATGTTGACAATTTTTTGTGTTGACTACTTTCTACAGAGCTGATAATTTATCTGAAGCTGCTTATGAAGCTTTCTCCTGTTTTTTTTTTCAATATTCTCTTAAAAGTTGCCGACTCTTTTTGTCTTAATTGGTTTTTACTAAAGTGCTATTTTTGCAGATTTTTGGAAGTTCTTTCACCTTTTATTTTTTTCAAAATTTCCATCTCTGTTATTTTTTTCATCGACTGTCACCGATCACTTTATAATTTATATAGATTTTGTTCACATTATTAACGTCCTTTTACCTGTCCAAAAAAAATATCCAAAAGATTCTATAGTCCCGTTTCCATGTACTAATTAAAAAATAATCGATGAAAAGAACCAGTTCTCAGGTAATGCCCAACAAATATCATATTCAAAAGAATATAGCCGATGACGACGATCGCCAGCAGGGTGGTTCGGATAATTTTTATTTTTCTTCACCGGTTGAAAAATTTCATACAATCGAAAAATAATCCTTATCAATTCTTCCAAGGCCGAGTATTGACTCTAGATTAAAATACGCTCCACATAATTTTATTTAGGTCATTTCGTAAATCTATTCGAACATCAATAATACTTATCAGTCTAAAAATGATGTCATTAGACTCTTGTTATATATTTTCGAATAATTTCCGGCCGTTAAACTTATGTTTGATAGTACCTGATAAAATTGAACCTTAGAGGTCAGAAACCGTTTGGATGTAGGTTTAACCACAGTTATAAGAAAACCAGTCGAGAGTGGTCCATTTCGAGTTGAACTAGTTAACCCTTTTTTTTCGTATAACGAACCTTTTCAAGACTTGTTTTCCACTAATTATATAAAATTTTAATAGATGTAAGAAAAGAAATCCCGAAGGGCCGAATATTCTTGAAAAAAACTTGCCTTTTTTTCACACGAGATCTTGAAAGGTTATTTGCACGTCAGAAAAGAAAACTTTTTCAAGCATAAATGTCTTAAGTAGTTTGAAACAGGTTCGCAAATAGGGGAATTAGTTGTTGAAATTTTTGACTTTTAATTTCAATTTTAAAAATTTTAACATTTTTTTTGTTCGGCTATATAGAAAGCAGCCAACACGGAAACTGGTCAACTTTTTGATCAGAGACCAGTTTCATTCCACGTTGTTTCCAGAATTTTTCCGAAAATATTGGAGGCTGGCACTGGGGCCAGTCGACCTCGTTATTATTGATAGTTTAGACCTTCTTAAATAAAGTTTCGAAGTTAATTTTTATCGAAAAATTTGTGACTTATTACTTCGCTTTAAGGTCGCCGTGCAGACCTGAAGAGTTAGAGTTAGATTTCTGAATTGCGACTCCCTACAGTTCCTACAAGCAGGGGAGATAAGTTCAACGCTCGCAGACCCCCCCATGCGGGCAAGAGACTGTGGTGCAAGTAGTGGTCGTCTGAGGGCGCCAAGAGCTCTGTTAAAGCTGTATATCATAGCAAAAAAACCACAATTTGCCTTTTGTGTACCATCGTTCCCAATCACTTTTCCTAAATTTTTTTCCTAAAAATTAATTTCCTAAAACCGTTTTGCCTAAACATTTGTTTTCCTAAAATAATTTTCCTAAAAGTTTTTTCCTAACAGCTTTTTCCTAACGCTTTTTTTTTCTAAATTAAAATTTCTAAAATATTATTTTCCTACTATTAATTTTTTGAGAGACCCTTGCTCACTGTGCAGTGCGTTTTACGTTCCAAAAATTGGGAAATGAAATTCTGTTGGTTTCTGCTACCGTCTTGAGACTTTTTCCGTTTGTTTTTATTTCTCATGTTTTGTTGTCAAAATTCAAAATTTTAAAAATGATTGCAGTGTAAGTTTGATTTTTCGGTGTAAGTCATGGCTGAGGAAATTCCCGAAATCGTCGATTCGGAAAGGGGGGGACAAAAATTGCTCTTAAGGGGCTATGTATATTTCTTCTTTCCTCACTCATTGCCCGTTCACTCCGAATACAATTTTATTTTTTTTAAAAAAACTATGTAACGTTAACCATTTTTTAAAAAAATACAAATTTTAGGAGAGAATACTTTTAGGAAAAACCTTTTAGGAAAATTATTTTAGGAAAAAAAATTTTTAGGCAAAACGGTTTTAGGAAATTAATTTTTAGGAAAAAAGTTTTAGAGAAAAAAATTTTTGGAAAAATTTTAGAGGAAAAATTTTTTAGGAAAAATGATAGGAACTGTGTATCATGGCCACATTGCCTCCCTCCCTCCCCTTGATCTTTTCATACGCTGAATATTCTGGTTAAGGGGCTATTTGATAAAAAGGTTGGCCGGTTTTCGTAGCCCTGCACCATAACCCTTTTTAGGGCCAAAATTTTCTTTAACGCTCCACATCTTTCTTAATTTACAATTTAAAAATGACCGTTCCTCATAACATTAAAAACTTCTTGCGTTGTATAAGTTATTAGTC
Organism: Liposcelis brunnea; assembly: GCA_023512825.1. Classification (NCBI taxonomy): domain Eukaryota; kingdom Metazoa; phylum Arthropoda; class Insecta; order Psocodea; family Liposcelididae; genus Liposcelis; species Liposcelis brunnea. The sequence continues at coordinate 2,866,231 of CM042073.1, read as the reverse complement.
GTTTAAAAACGTATTTAACCCGACAATTGGAAATTGAAAAACAGAAAATGTATTTTAATAATTTTCCGGATCACATATTTAACTTATCAGTAAAGCAAGTGCCATGTGCTATGAAGAGAAACTAGGGGTGCTCAACGGCTATCACTTGTTCCGCACAGTGGGTAATGGTAAAGGGCTTTTCGGAACGGAAAAATTTACTCGATGATAAAAACCCTGGCGATTATAAAAAAGGCTAATCACCCTTCTATCTTGTAAGGATAAACGTTGCGGAACATTGAAATTATAAGAAGATGACGGTTTATGTTAATGGTAAACGGGTGATGTGTAAACTCCAGGCGGCATGCTGCAATTGTAATTCAAAATAAGCGAAGGGAAAGGGGCCCAGGTGCAACGTGACACACGGCCACGTGCCCTTTCTCTTCCCTTTTTGCTACTTACTATACACTCCACGTTCATCTACCACTCTTGTCCTAATCTTACTTCGCATAATTTATCAAACTGTCAAGGCGAACGGTTAAATCTGAGGAAACGTTATCAGTCTGAACAGATTTTTTTTTTTATCAGGGATAAATATTGAAATATTTTTTTAGAGATTTCTCTGGCAAATGGGTTTTGACAAAAGAAAAGGGCGAAAGGATGAGGAAGGTTTTTGTAATTAATGATTCATGATTAGCTGTTGAGGGATTTTGTTTTTAGAGGAAAGAAAAAAAAGGGCGAGAAGAAAAAATTAGGGTTTGATTTAAGATATCTTTATTTTTGAAAAAAGGGTTAAAGTGGTTTGAAATTTTTTCAATTCTCAGGTCGGTAGAGCTTTTCAGTTTGAGTGCAGGATGTGGTCACAGAGTCAGACTTCTAGTTCAAAAGTATATATTTTGCCAAAAAAAAAAAAAGAAAACCTCTAAAAATATTTTTTAGAAATTTTTCTTGGAGACAGAAATTTTTCTAAATTTTATTTTTGACAAAAAACCTTGGAAAAAATTTATTTTTTTGAGCTTTTCTTAAGCGATTTGATTTCGAAGAAAAACCTTTAATTTAAATTCAACAGAAACAATTCTGAACCAATTTGTTCAACCAAAAGATTTCTGAAAAATATTTGTGATAAAACTTGTTTGTCAAGGAAAAATTCTGAAAAATAATCTGTATGACCAGGCAGAATTTGTCTGAAAAGAAAAAATTCTGAACAAATTTAGGTGACAAGAAAAAATCCATAAAAAAATTTTTCCCAACAGATAAATTCTAAAATAATTATTTGGCAAGAAAGATTTTGATAAAATTTGTTTGACTTGAAAAATTTTGAAGAATTCGTACAGCAATCTTGCCTAAAAATTACGAAAAGACTTGTTGCTATCAAAATCAGTACTGTCCAAAATATTTTTTTACTTCAAAGTTCCTATTTTTTCCTTCAATAAGGAAAACAATCAAGTCCGACCCCTTAGGACATCTTTAATTTCATTTTTGCAAGAACCCAACCCCCAACATGAGAATCGCATCAACCTTAAAATCCTCATAATTAGTCCCCTATTTTAAAAATGCAAAATGAAGCGCCCTCATTTCTAGTTCTCAGAAAAACGACCGGAAATGCTTTTTGACACCATCCATTATTTTTTCTTCCTCGATCATTATTGGTATTCGCCCGAAATGTCCCTTATTCTCACATCATAATTTTTTTAAATAATTCATAAGACGAAATTGCGCCAAATCCATCTCCCCCATTAATTTCACACAAGTTAATGAACATACGATTGTTACAGGTCAATGAACCGGACAGTCAACCCTTTATTATAAATGTGACTAATGAATGAGGTTTGCATGCCTGTTAGCTGTTTTTTAGGTTAAGTCAACCGATTACTTATATTTAGCCAAACGTACAGGCCCACTTGTTAATTAACCTTTTGCATATTAAAATTTCTTAATGACAAAAGTAATACGAAACGTTTTTCATTTCCTTTGGCTATAAAAAAAAAAAAGTTTTTATATGAACCTTAACTTTTTTTTTCAACCCCAGATACAAATTCTGATTTGTGAATGTAACGGATTTAAACGTGTAAACCGAAAATTCGTTGAGCCTAATATAAATGCTTATGTTCCGAACCCCTTGAAATTAATTCAGAAGTTTTATAATGATTTTGATAAAGGTTTTTTAAAATCTTTCTAGTTTTCTTATACGTATGCTCAAGATGTTTAGAAGAAACTGTTCTTTGATTTCTAAAAGGTTGTTCCTTTCTTTCGGGTGTACACTTGCTCGTCAGTAGTGCTTCCCTTTTTTCGAAAGACAAATCGAAAAAAAGTTAGTTGTTGATGAGGTTTAAAATTTAGGTCTCAAGAATCGTTTTTTGGGTTGGTTAGAGTTGATTTAAAAAAAATTTGGGTTCGGAAAATGCGTGGAAATTGTTGAAAGAATTTTCAGTAAAATCGTTGGGTAACGTCTTTGAGATCGGGTGTATGTTATATTCATAACCCCTGTATAATAGAAACAAGTTTTCAATTATTAATTCAAAGTTGGCATGTGCTCGAATGGTATCAAGTTTTTTTTTGTTTAAATGATATGAAAATCGTCCGTTGTGAAAACATTTCTTTTTTTAAAGATGAACGTTCTGTTATCAATATGATCATTGTGATTGTGCAGGAATGTAAGGCTAAGAAAAAAATGCATGCTGAATGTCAACGACAAGGCAAAGAAGGTATTTGTTACTTGTCAGTTCAAGATAGCTACTAGAAGTGAACAGAGCCCGACAGCAGTAGGCTTCATGGCAGGGCACTGTTGTCTAAAGAAAAATCTGAACGATTTGGATCCAGTAGAAAAATTGTACTGTTCAAAAGGAACTGGCAGATGAAACACTGTATCACTTGTGGATTGTGAAAGTCTGGCATCAGATGAAAAGTTTCAGGGGCACCGCGGCCTGCCGCCTCAGCTAATAAGAATAAGGTACTGTAGTCGCTAAAGGCTTAATAAGTGGAATAGAAAGAGCACAAGAGAAAGACATGATAGCTCAAATACATCTAGAGCTTTTTTTGACGTTATTAATTAACTCTCATATGCCAATGGCATGATGCCCACAAGAAAGTTAAGAAATGAAAATCCCGCCCTAAGGGAAAAAATATGGAATAACACTTCCATCGTCAAAGGGTTAAGAAGAGGCTGATATACGTGTCTAAAGACTCATTCGCTTTAAATTATAGGGGACCTCCTTCAATTCAGCAAAATTTGAGTATTCATAAATTGACACAGCTACACGGGACCTACAACTAAATGTTGCTGGGTAGGAGGTTTGTGCTGGGCGAATGATTGTTATCCTACCAATCTTTTAACCTTCGGACCTAGGAGCGAAGCCCACCGGCAACACATGGGCTTTTTACCGATGTCATCGGCAAGTGGTGAAAAAGAGTTTCCTGACACTTTTTCCTTCAAGCTTCTATTTTTGCTGAACAACTTCAGCAGTTATATCTCTGGTTCCTCTGCGACTTTTCGTGCGGCCTGAACTCTGATTGGTGCAAACAAAGAGCCGGAGAAACAACTGCAACAGTTCCTTCCCTCCAATTCCTCCTAATGCTTTTTGTCTCTAGGCCGATATTGATGAAACAGATCAAAGACTGGGACTGGACTTGGTGTCTCTTTTCCGCGATATTGGAGCACTTGCCACGTGATTTGCAAACTGCAGCCTCTTGGACTTGGCCGTATCCGAGATTAAGAGCTGCCCAATGGTTAGGCTAGTCTTCATCCATTTTGACATTCACTTTGCCGGTTGTGTGATCCATATCATGTCCTTAACCCTCCAAAGCACTTCATTTTTAGACTTCAACTTCTTCCTTATGCTCGAACAATGAAATTCCTGGTATTGGAGCAGCGGGTAACTGGACTTAGCATGGCGGTGTAGGGCCTGCCATGTCCCATCAAGCTCTCACGCCTGAATTTAATCCTGTTCCACGAAAATGTTTTTCTTAGCGATGACGTCCAAAGTTAGGTAGACTATTAAACATTTTCCTCCTTTTTATTTCTCCAAAAATTTCTCACCTTAACCAGTCTAGACTACATTTCAAATTAGCCAGTATAACTCAACTCCTTAGATCCCTGCAAAATTTTTACTCATGCTCCACTTGCAAAAACCCGACATTTTCTCAAGTACATAGACCTCTTGAGAACCATTGTTATTCCCAACACAAATCTTTATTTTGATACACAAAGAACACCCATTTAATTGACTTCGATTGTTCAAATCCAAGTATAAAATTATCATATGATTCCCTGTCAATCATCTCAGAAGTTGACATTCCACATATTTCATTTCTAAAATCATCCCATAATGCCCCAAAAACGACGATCGCACGTGGACGATGGGTTTTGTCAAATTTCTTTTCCCTTCTTTCAAAAAAAAAGAAAAAAAAAGGTCCTCTATCTTTTTCGGGATATCACCCTTGAATCAGTTAAAGACGTTTTTCGGTTTCGACATCCAGGTAAAGATGTCTGGAGAAGGGAATCGAAGACGGGGAAACCCCCCGACCTAATTCCTTAAAAATGCATTGTTAACCTATTGTTACTTTATATTTTCTTACTTACAACGTATTTGCACAATGCATTTCATTTCCATAATTTATACTGGGTGCCGCAAAAAATTACGAGTTTCGTTTAAATCAATATAACGGAACAGAAGGTTTTTCCCCCCGTTTTTTTGATTTTTTTGGCGGATGTCAGTTAGGAAAGAAAGAAAAAACTTTCTTTTTTGAATTTTGACAGGATTGAAAATTCGTGAAAGAAACCGCTGGCGGTTTCATCAGGTATAAAAACGACCCGTCATATTAATTTGGACATGTCTATTGATTAGGATACACAATAGGGAAAAAATATTAGTAATAAATCTATAAGCAGCTTATAGAAATAAAGGATTAAAATGTTCATAGAGGTCGTTTTACCAAGACAGACGTGAGAACTAACGGCTCCCCAAAAACACGATCACATAGCAGCACTTTTTGACTGATTATGTAAAAATTTTTAATTTTTCTTCCTCTGCTACTTTTTTGAGAGTTTTCCAGACTATCCTGGTCAATCCTGATAATGGCTGCTGAGCATTGCCACTATAGCTGGAGTAACTATGGCCCTCCTTGGAGGGGATCGGCGGCCGCGGACTCACAGCTCGGTTGGCCTAGAAACAACTAAAAGAAGAACGTCTTACAAACCTTATCAGATCTGCCCTCTGGGTATATGCTCTGGGCCCTTGGTCAGTCTTCTATTTCTTTCAAATTTTAACCAGGTGAGGTTAGGATCGACTACATTATTCTTACGGGCAAAGAAATCGATCAGCCAGCGGCAAAAAGAACTAATGTCGCGAACTCGGTATTAGAGGGTTCCATCTTTACTGCGCAGGTTGACCCATGCTAGTCATAAGCTAAACATATAGTCTAAGTGTCAACCTGAGCAGTGGAGATGGAACTCTTACATTGAGGTCGCGATATAGTTGGGTATTTATTTTCTCTCTTTCTTTCTGTCTGTGCGCTAAATGTCTGATACTGGACACTTGGTGTGAGATTTAGACATCTCAAGGAACTTTTCTAAGGCTTTTACCAGCTTCTAACCGCCTTGACAGATGTGGCAAGCATTTTGATCAGGTCACAGCGTCTTCTCAGTAAAATCTTGGGATAAGGGAGGAGGCAGATACTCAAAGGTCTTGAGGAGCTACAGCATTTGCAAAAACGTTTAGCTCGTCTAAGCTCACATTTTTAGTTTGACAACTGACCCTGCTAAATCATACCCCCCCCCCCCCCCCCCAACGACGCCTCTGAATAATATAGGCCTCCAAGCTACATTTTTAGCCCTCTTTAGCTTCACTTGATTTGTTAATTACTCCGTGACGGCTTTGCCTTTCTTTGTACAGAAAAAATCACCGATTTCATCCTTATCCGAAAAAAATCTTTTTTCTTTTTTGTATTATTTTTTCACCCCGTTAATTAATTATTCGGGGATGGGGGAAATTAACCTCCTGCAAGAGAACAAATTCGTGAAGGAAAAAAAAAGAAAGAAAGAAGGGGGCATTCCCCGGGAACTACCTGGAGAACTACCACATGCCCTGGAATTGTTTTCATGAAAAGAAATAACAATAAAAATAAATGGTGTGTGGATATGTGATGTGTGTGTGCTGTGCGCTTTAAGATATCCTTGAAGAAATATTGTATACTTAACTTAAAGGAATGGGATTAATCTTTATATTTTTTTGAAGAAACTCATATGGGGTTTTTCTTATTGTCGTTTCTTCAGCTGTTTCAGCTGCTGTTCCCTGATGTATGAGCGAGACGATCTAGACATTTGCTAAAATTTTATTGCCTGGATTTTGATAGTGGGGTGAAAAAAAAAACATGTGGAGTCCCGTTATTTTCGAATGTTGCAAAAATGGAGGGAAAATTTTTAATAAAGTTTAGGATTTTTAGAGTTTCAATCAAAAAATCCCTTTAGAACCAGTGTACCTTTAAAAATAGAGTGAGCCAGGCCAAATTAGGTTAGATGAAGTCGGGATGCCAGTTTTGTGGAAGAATTGTGCTAGTCTTGGGTGAGGGTCTGACTCGTAAAACCAAAGCGAGAGGCGATGAGACTGATGGAAATTTCATAAAATTGTAAGATCATTGTTGGACGAAATGGGCCGCGACAAGCAGTATCCTTGTAGCCTCATGATCTAGCATAATATGGCACTAAGAATTAAAGTTTTGGAAAAGAATTCACATAGGTCCGAAATTTTGTTTGCATTACTTCTCTTCACTTGGATGACTTCTATCAGGGAGGCTAATATAAAGAGTGGACAATTTGATGAATCGTCTATTTAATGGGGAGGGGATTCACTATTTTTATATTCGAAGCAGCCATGATCTCGATTGGAAAGCTGACGTTGCGATTGGCAGATTTGCGGTCGTGACATGAGGATTAAAGGGTTCTATTTCATAATCTTTAGCTTATGGCTAGAGTAGGCTTTTGATCCTAAGCTCACGAAAGTTCAAAGTCTTTGCAAGCTTCGCGTTAATCTTACACGTCTTGCATAGGTCTTGCTTTCATTTCTCGTCAGATTCCCACAGGTCTCGAAATTTCTCAGACTTTCCACCATTATTCTGGCATAGGTTTCACATATATCTTGCCAAGCAAGCAATCATTGAGAGCAGAATCTAAGTAGGATTTGCCTGAATTTTTCATCTTTTTCTTATTATTTGACATTGAAGGACATTTTTTGAATTTCAGCTTTAAACAGAAATGCAGCAAATTAAGAAAAATATCCCTGAAAAATATTTTCAGTCCTCAAACATACGATCCTCTCAAATCCCTCTGAACAATTTTTGAATGAATTAATTTTTCTCCCAACATTACTTGCATGTTAAATAAGACATGACAAGCCAATTGTCTATAAGGCGAGCGCCTGAAAGGAAGGATGTGTACTCGAGTAAACAGGATCAGGAAAAGGGCATTATCCTGTCTGCAAGAGTCGTTTACCACTCGTGTTAGCACCCAAGGTCAGGCTCACAACCATAAAACCTGAATCTTCCTAATTTTTCCCGCTTTTACTTTCAAATCTCCATTTTATTCCGCATAAGAATTTCCCTTATCCTCGGACTCAATTAAAATCCTCTCAAAAAATCCTAATTATCACCCGATTACAGAGAAAAGATGCATTATGATATTTGGAGGTAAAATTTAGGCGCGAACAGCTGATGAATCAATGACCCTAACCACACTTAGGCTATTTATACATTCACATACCGTCTGGAAATAGAAGTCTTCTTATAATATAATTTTTATTTGATTTATTGGCCAGCTTTCTGGCTTTATCCGGATTGGAAAAAAAATCAATAAATGATTCGCAGATGTCACCCCACCCCTTCGAAAAATTCCGTTTCGAATAAATTTTTTTTTCCGTCAACTTTCTACCCTTCGTATCGATACAAAAGAGTAAATTAGAAAGAATAGTGGATGAAAGTATCCATATGTAACTTATGGCATGAGTGAATGTTTGTTGTGAATGCAAAAGGGGGATCGATTTCTGTATGGATAAGAGCCATAGTCTGGTTTATGTTAGTCAGATTGGCGGGAGTGCTCGCGCAGTGATCATCTCTCTCACCTATTTTTATAATAATTCAAGCTCTGTATATATGAAGTTGTGAATTTTGTGTTTTTGTGTGTTGTTTTTCTGGGTGATTTTTGAATTTTCCTAATGGGTATGAACGAGATGGTGGAAAAAACCTGTGAATTATGTCAGTTTTGTTCGAGGTATTTGTCAAAATAATTTTATGCCCCGAAGGATTTTTTTATTTTTAGAATAAAGTGTTAATTGTGATTTTTTTTTTGTTTGATTTTAGGTTGACTAGAAATGTATTGAGGATTTCCGGGAGCAAGGGATTAATGAGGAGGATGAATTCGGCTCCTCTCACATCAAGTTTGACGACGGAAGACGTTAGTCCGGGACAAGATGGCAATAAAGAAAATAGTAGAGAATCGTTATTAAGTCCTATTAAAAGAGATGCAATTATAAATACGACGGTGCTGAATAGTCCTCTAAGGTCTAGGACGTTATTCGATAATCATGATAGTAATTCTCAGGATAGTGGATATGCTGCTTCGGACGAACCTCAAAGCGGATTTAGGTTAGTATAGTGATTTTCGGTGTCAAAAAGTAAAAATGTGAAGAATCAGAGTGATGGAGAAATAGTAGACAGTAGGATTGAAACTAGCAAGAGCATTGAAAGTGGTATATAGCTGAATTAAGCCCCTAAGACGGACAGAGTGGCAAAGAAGGCCGCCAGTCGTCTCTGTCTCATCAATTGGCGCCTCAAATGAAACGCTTTTACGCTTTAAATAAACAAAATTTTAAGTTTATAGCAAACATTCATCACAAGATTAAGTTTTAATGAATCAGTGGGGAAAATTTTAAGATCTCAAGTTCCGAGGGAGAAGATAAGTTCAGCTGGGAATAAGAGATTGAGCTTTGTTTGGCAAAGCAAGAAACTCGCAAGTGGCACAGAGCTCTAGCTTTATATTTTTGGGCTTGGCCCGTGAAAGTTTTTATTCTACAGATGTAGCAAATCAAATTCTGGGTTTTCTACCAACATTCATTTGATAATCTTTAACAATTAGACCTTTATATTTTCTCCATATTGGATAAGTTACTCATCTAAGCTTGTTTTACTGCCTGGAACAATTTTTTGAATAATATTTGAAAGTAAAAGTAATATAGTTATAATCTTTTGAAAAAAAGTGAAAGAAACTTTGCTGGAAGGCTGTATTAAGGCCAAAGCATGGCTTTTAGTGCTGGTTGGTGAACCAAAAGGCAAAGAATCGTCTATTCCGTTTCAATAATCAATTTTAGTCATGTCTTAGTTCTACCTAACCTCACTTGGTTACATATTTTGAAATTCGATTGGTTGAACCACGATGTAGACGTAGCCAGTAAAACAAAGAGCTGTGTCTGATGTCAGGCTCTTTAGTTTAGGTCTAAAAAAATAGTTTTAAAAACTTTTTTCTCTTATAAGCCCTCAGCTTAGTCCGCCATGATTTCCAATAGCTTACCCTATTAAAATTTTTAGAAATTGGAAGGAGAAGAAATTGCTTAATTTTATTACGAGCAATTTTTTAATCAATTTTTTTCTTTTTAGATTTGCCGAGCCGAGTGGTTTTGCTCCGAGGAAAAGCGGCATGGAACCATCACCTTTGAAAAAAATCCCGGATGCCCTAATGTCTCCTCAATCGAAGCTATCAACGAACACCACCGTTAAAAGCTCAAGCGAGGGAAAAGTTAAACCAATTAATTTTTATTCATCAGAATCGTTTGACGATGGCTTTTTAGAACTCGGTGATTTGGATAAATCATTTTCCGATGAAAATTCGGAATTGCCGGCCGGTTTGGGGAATCTTTTAACCGGGCCGTTAATTTCATTGGACGATACTTTACCTCTCGCCGATAATGACACCCCTATTATATCGACTAGACTTCCGTTACGTAGAACTGCGTCTATGATCGAGAATTATACGTCACCTGCATCTAGCAAAGTAAGTCTAATAAAATTGGTAAATATTTTTTCATATTATAGAACCGAAAATTAATTTTTTTCCTTTTATTTTTAATAGGTAAAAGTCGGATTATTCAGAGATGATTTATTTTCACCTATGGATCCATCTCCGTGTGAAAAAATCCCATTTAAAAGGCCGAGAGAAGTAGAAAACAGTTCTGCGAAAAGAAGGAAATATAATTCGCTTCATACGCTTTCCGAGAATTCACCCCGGTATAAATTACAAAGGAGCATCTCAGAGACTGCTGCCACGAATTTAGCTTCAGTACTTCATAAAAGTAAGAGCGAAGTCAAGCAGTAAAGCTGTAGTCAATGAGTTTTTTTTTATTAAAAATTTGTTGATTTATAGATGATCTGATTGCTGACTTCAGCCGACCATACGCTTTACCTATCGTCTCAGGGCGACACGAAGATCTTAAGAGCATTACGTCTGATACTTTAGCCAATTTAATAAATGGAAATTATGATCATACCATTAGTTCGTATAAGATAATAGATTGTAGGTAAGTTAATTTATCGTTTAGTGGTAATTACAATCCGATTTGTAATCAATAATTGGATCTAGAGTCCTGATTGGGCTCTCAGGCAGTTCCAAAAGTTTTCGCTAAGGTCTCAAATATCCCTAACTGGAATTTAAGACATTTAAGTCGCTTTAAACGGCTCAAAGGATTCGCCTAAAACTCGTGGCAGCTGTAACGGGCTTAGCTCCACTCTCTTGACTAATTTAGGACCGAATCCAAGTTGATCTCTTAGCTCTTAACTTGTTGCTGATGAAAATCATAATTCTAAAATTATTTTTATTTTTCTTTCAGATATCCTTACGAATATGAAGGAGGCCATATAAAAGGTTCCATTAACCTATATACAAGAGAACAAGTGCAAGCCGAATTATTTAACGACTCAAAGTCTGAAGAAACCTCAGGTGATGGCAGGAATATTCTGGTTTTCCACTGCGAATTTTCTCAAGAACGAGGACCTACTTTGTAAGTTTCTCTCTTTCAACCTCAACATTTTTTCAGCTTGCGAACCTAAACTAACATTTTTACATTTTATTTTTGCAGATACCGGTTCCTTCGTCGCTGCGATCGAAACATAAGCAGCTACCCGTCATTAAAATACCCTGAAGTCTACTTACTTCACGGTGGTTACGAGTCATTTTTCGCAAGTTATAAATCACTATGCGATCCATGTTCCTATCAACCAATGGTCGATCCTAAACACGAAAACGATCTCAAAAAATTCAGAGTTAAATCGAATTCATGGAGCGGGGATGTTAAACGTCCACCTGCGAGGGCTAGCTTAAAGCGTCTTGGATTGTTTTGAAATCTACGCAGGCGTAGTTACGGAATTATAAAAATATTTATATCCTTTTTTGGATCAAAAATCTTTTCGTAATTACGTACTTTTAGTACAATTTGCCAGTATGTTTAAAAAATGCAGGGTCGATTTAAGAAGACCGTTTTATTTTAATTTTTTTATTATTTAAAATTTTTGACCCAAATATTTTTTTTTTCTCTAACACAAAACGAGAATCTTTATTAATTTTTTATTTTTAATATTTCCCGAAAATTTATTAGCAATCAAAAATTTTCTTCCGACCCTGTATAATTTTTTTTTAAAATTTTAATATCTACGTAGTGTTTTTATTATTTCACCTCATAAAACTACAATCTAATTTTAAAATAGCCATCAATAAATAAATTTTCATCGCGCTTTAATCCCCCAATACAAAAAAAAATTTGACAATAAATTAAATTAAATATTAGGGAAAAAATTTATTATCACTGCCAATATGAAATGGATTCAGAACTAATTGTTTAACGTAATTTTAAACTTTCTAGAATATTTATGCTAATTATAATCATTTATAATTTTATTGATATTTTTTTGTCTAGTTAATAGCTCTAAAAAAGAAATTAAATATTTGTTATTGAAATTAAAATGAAAGAAGTTAAAAGGAATTGACAATTCGTTCCGAATCCCGTTGAAATTATATCGCAATACTAACTCAAAAAAATAGAATTGGTGATTAATGATAATTCGTAATTGTAGTAATTTTCGAGCAATGAAACGCTTATTCTAACGCGAGAAAAAATTAATTTTTATATTCGTTAGAAAAATTTATTGTATCAGTTAACAAAAAAAGTAGAGAAAAGACAAAAATTTATTTGAAGTTTATTTTGTAAGTCTATGAAAATATTTAGAATTAATTTCTTTTCAGTAAAATAAATATAGGAGAAAATATGAAAGGATTCTTTTGTTTTAATTTGTTTACTTTACCTCCTAAATCATCATATGAAATCCGCAAGTTTTTCATCAAATTCATAAAAAAAATCAAGGGTGTTATTCCTCTTTCATCAGTAGTTTTACCTTTTATCAGTAGTTTTTTTGGCTTCGGGGATGTTTGTTTACATTAAACACTCACCGATTTGTGATTTTACAATTCCTGATCACATTCTCATTTGCTAAGTTATCTTAAAAAATTGCGTATAAAAATCCAATATGTTTTGTAACATTGGAAAAACCGTTAACATTTTGAAAATGAAAATATCGATTTCAGCGCCCCTACCGGAAATAGTTAAAATTCAAAGGAATATAAATTTCCTTTTTCTCACTTCCTTTTTTCTCTGTGGAGGTGGCATTATGTCGGTATTTTTTTCTGTTGTCCGGCTTTAAATTTTTAAATTATTTTTTTTACAATTACGCATTTTTACTGTGTTTTAAGGTAAGGCTATTTTAATTTTCTGAAACCTCAAATGCCTTAACCATTAAAATTTTGAATCACCCCAATCCCTTTGAATATTACTTCGTGGAAAATTTCCGCATAAAAAAAATTCATTACTGTGTACATAGGGTTGTACTTTACACTGTAGGGTTAGAATCAACAATTTTATAAAAATTGATAATTTTCTAAATTAAAACCATGTCAACGACATCGCCGTTCTTTCTCTAGTACTTCAATCTTTCAAAAAATCATTAGATGAGTAAGCAGAATTTTTCGTGAATGTTGACAAAAAATGTCATTGGCAGTTTGTTGGAAACATTCTTAAAAATCTTGTTCAGATTATTAAAAATTTAATGCATTTCATGATTTAGTTTTCAGTGTTGGCTTTTTTTTTCATTTTCTGTGAAACATGCAAGGGAAAAAAGCTGGAAGTAGTTCTCAAAAGAGAAAATCCAAGGGAAAGGAACAAAGTCGTTCATGTTGTACTCGTCTGATTGTAAGTGGCTGTCTTTAAGTCTTTTTTTGTTAAAATTTATATCTGTGCAGTTTTTTCTTATATTCTAAATAATATTCTTTTGTTTCAGATGGGACTCATTCGATTTACATTTTTTTCATCTATTATCTTTGCTGCAATTTTGTTTATTCCAATGATTCCACCAGGAAATCATGTAAAGTTTACAGAATTTCATGTAGCACCATCTAAAAACTTAGAAGGAGTCTTAGCACTAAATACAGTTTTAAATAATGCAGAGAGGTTATTTGAAAAGGAAATCAAAGGCCCTGAAGCATTTACAGTTTTAGATGGAGAATTATATACTACGTTACATGGAGGTTATGTGGCAAAAGTTTATGAAGATCAAATAATACCTGTGGTAAAATTTGGACAACCCTGTGGTAAGTAAATTTCCTTTATGTTTATTAAAACAAATTTTAATTAATTATGCTAATATATGTTGTAATCAATTATAGAGCATTGGTGGGAAGAAAAGAAATGTGGAAGGCCACTAGGTATAAGAGCTACTAATGATGGCCATTTGATCGTTGCTGATGCATATTATGGAATATTCAAGTATCATGTAAATAGCGGGAAGACAACAGTACTTGTAGAGAGAAATACTGTAGTTGAAGGAAAAAGAGTTGGAATTTTTAATTCTGTTGAAATTGCTAAGGATGGTACAATTTATTGGACTGATTCTAGTTCTGACTTTGAGTTACAAGATGGAATATATACTATACTCGCAGATGGTAGTGGAAGGTACGAAGTTCATTATTTATCAATTTAGTGGAAAATTAATAAACAATTAAGTTGTCTGAAGACACAAAAAGGTGGTCTGTGAAGGTCATGATTTTTTTTTCTTGAACTAATAGAGTAATGCCACGTCAATTTGATGAATAATTAAGAACATTGAGGTTAATTTTTTTTTAAATTTTATTTTTCAGATTGATAAAATATGATCCTAAAACAAAACGCAACACAGTTTTAATTGACGGATTATATTTTGCTAATGGGATCGCCTTATCACCAGAAGAAGATTTTATCGTTGTAGCAGAAACAGGACATAGTAGACTGCAAAGATATTGGCTGACAGGGCCAAAGAAGTTAACAAGTGAAGTTTTTATTGATGGACTTCCAGGTTTGCCTGATAATATAAGACCGAATGGCAAGGGTGGATTTTTCGTCCCGCTTGTCCTTGCAAGAGACGCACAAACGCCACTTATTTCTCAAGTTATAGCCCCATTTCCTTCTATTAGAAAAATTGCAGCCAGATCTCTTTCTCTTATTGAACTGTTTTTCTCTCAAATTGAGGATAATTACCCAAATTATTTTTGTAAAAGAGCTGTTCATTTTCTTGGTCATTTTGAAATGATGTCACCTTTGAATCCTCTTAGATTTACCTTGTTAGAAATAGATGTTAATGGCAATATTGTAGCCAGTTATCATGCTTTAGATGGATCTGTTACTTCCATTAGTGATGTTATAGTACATGATGGTAATTTGTGGTTAGGCTCTCCTTACAATAATCATTTGGGTAGAATCAAATTATCGAAGTTGCAAGGAAAATTTGTTGAAGACAAAGGTGTAAAATCTACTTCAACTACAACCACTCCCAGACCTGCTACAACTACAACAACTACCACTACCACCACAACTCCTAAACCAACAACAACAACTACAACGCCTAAACCCACAACAACTCCCAAGCCAACTACCACAACGCCTAAACCTACCACAACTCCTAAGCCCAAGACTACTACCCCTAAACCAACGACTAGCACTGCCAAACCAGTAAAAAAAGAGACAAAAGACAATAAAGCAGCTAAACCCAAAGAGGAACTATAACAGAAGTAAACATGACAATTTTTTCTTTCCATAATTTTTAACACAAAACTCAACAATAAAATAGTTTTTAAAATGCTCAGTAAAACTTTGACAAATAGACTACATTAGATATTTCCATGTGCTTGTTAGCCACTCTATTTTTGAATTACAAACCCCCATTTAATTGTTTTCAGCCAAAACTTTTAATAAATTCATCACAAGTTAATTAGAATTCTCTTATATACGTAATTACATTAAAGGTCATTAAAAATAATAGACAATAGAATTTTCTCAAAGGGGTGAAGACCATTTTTTTTTAAAATAATGCAAAAATTGGTTGTCTTACTTAAATTCAATTAAATATTCATGAAGATCTGCTGTGATAAAAAGGCTGCTAGTTATAAATAATCATGTCAATGTTTCGTACTTTTTGCATTTTCTTTTAATTCATTCTTTTTTTTAACTGAATATTTTTCCTGACCTTTAGGCATTACATATTTTCTTTTCATGTACAAAATAATACAGTAAAAGTTATGGCATTCCAGAAATTTTGATATTCCAACTTAGATTAAATAACATTTGTAATTACTGTGATTATTGTTAAAAATGCCATTTACGTTTTGTTATTTACCTTTTCTTTTTGTATGATCTTTTTTCCTGAAAATAAAACATGAAGAAAAGTAAATCAATTTAAATCTTTCCGCTCACCTTTCTTTATAAATCATTGTAGTAATAAATCCAAATTGTAATTTTTTAACGAACTTCAAGAATTTAAAAAAATAAACAAAACCCCCATTTTATTTCTTTTTTCAGGGCCTTATTCTTCTTCCGGTTTAAAAATCCAGGAGGCTTTGTTGCCACTTCCGCATCTGTAGTTCTCATGGTCGACCATGGTAGTTCTTAAAATTGTCACTGTGCTAGTCTCACGAGGCGTCGGTGAGTTTCAATTTATTAATGTTAAAAGAAAATGATTTAATCGGTGAATTATCAAAGATTTCACCTTAAATTTACATTTGGTGAAGTGGTGTTTTGTGTCTAGTTTATAATTGTGATTGAATTATGCCGAGTTACTCGTAAATAAGTGCTGTTACAGTGAAAACTATTTTGGCATCTACATCTAAATGGTCTACATGATAAGTGGAAGAGAGGAAATGGCAGTGGCATTGTTTTATAAGGTAAGAAAAAAATTATCGAGGTGCATCGCATTTAATGTTGAATGACCGGCGGATATTATTGAATTATTTGAAAATTTACTCATGCCTACGTATAGTGATACAGTTTTCTAACCGGTAAATTACAAAATAAAGGGTTTTTAAAGAGGATATAAATTAGTATGCTTGGCTTCTGTATCTCATGGTCTTCTTACACTTTTCCCATGTGAGAAGAATATCTTTCTCGAATTCAAAAGTACAGTTAAAGATATATAACAGTGATGCGAGGTTTTTTAAATTTTAAACGAAAAACAGAGTTAATTACATGGATTTATAAATTAATTTTGTGGAATTATATTCGGCATAGCACATGGCGGCCATTAACTTTTCGCGGGTGTGATGTAATAGCGGAATTTAAGCTTCGGTGTAAATCCTTCAACCCTATAACGGTATTGCAAATTATGTCATGGAAAAAATTTGATCAATGATTGGTTTTTTCGTTTTTGATTTCACTGGGAGTGTTTTAATATAATGTATTAAAGCATTTCGTTTTTTTACATCATTGCTAGCTTGAATTTTTTGGTTTTATTGTAAAAATTGGTAGTTACACAGTGCATATGTCTGAACCTCATTTGTTTTGCTACCGTTATTTAAAAACATGACAATCACATGAAAGACAACGCCATCAAGTTTCATTATTGAGAAATTAATTTTTTGGTCAAAAAATTTTTTACTTAGTTTGTTTTAGTGCAAGAAAATTTGAAAAGCAAGCTGCACATTTGAGTTTGCCATTCGTTTAATTTTAATTTTTAGTTCTCCTCAGTGCATTAAAGTCGGTTCTCTTTAAGAAATATTTTTCATCATTAAAATTAGTCTGTTCTAATCAATCTATTCATTCATAGCACTGCATAAATGCAATAAGATAAGTCTTCGTTGATTGTGCACAGCATCAAAAAATTAACCTGAGGTTAACCTTCAACAGCCTCGATGTTTTATTTAACTCGATTTCATTTCATTTTAAAGAGGAAGATTGGACAGTTCGTGTCACTTTTGTTGCACTAAGTAGTTGAAATGCCTCCTGAATCATAAGTCTTGTCAGAAAAAATTTTAATTATCGATCACATCTTTTAAGGTAGTTGATAAAATACTTTGTCAGATATTCATATTATTTAATTCATAAATGATAGAACAACTTACCCCACAATGGCTTACTGGCTGCTGAAATTCTAAGCTAAAGAAAATAGGAGCAATTTTTACAAGAAAGCAAATCTCACTTAAATTTAAAATTTTTTATTTTATTTTAAAATTACTTTTAAGAAATGATTTCATTAAATTGGTAACGACTTCCTCATTGATAAAATATTTACACTTTAGACTCTTAAATTAAACATATATTCACATCGATCCCATATAATTCAACTCTACTTAAATTTTCTTCGATCCAAGTTTCATTGGCCCTGTACTTCTATTCGCCCTCCTAGCTTCCAATTCTTTTTGCCTTTGTAATTTTTTCTCTTCTCTTCTTTTCCTTGCTTCTTCTAATTTAGTGCTAGATCCAGGCGTTTCATCGAACGGTTCCCATTCCGTTTCCTCAACACCAGAAGGACTACGATGAATATGATTTGAACTGCGTACTGTTAAGTGCGAAAGCTCGCTCGGACCCCCCGTGTCCCCCCAATTATACATGTTCGTATTTTTACTAGGTTCACCAATCGGGGATAGTTCAGTCGCTCCCCATCCATCACTCGGACTTAAAGTATGTGGTTTTGGTTCGGTTGGGTTTGTCGGTGATTCTTCAACGTCTTCTAGCGCGCCCCATTCTTCATTATCCCATCCGTCTTTGTTTGATTCGCTACGTTCTTTTGGTTTTTCGCCGCTGTGGGAGGATGAACTTCCCTGCGTCTAAAAAAAATAAAAAATTAATGAAATTCAAATTAAAAAGAGAGAAGTATTTTGAGTTTATACCTCCATGTCACCCCAGTTTTCGGTATCCCAATTTTCATCATAATCAGAAACAGAGTCGGCTCCTTTACTTTCTTCTTGCTCTAATGACGTCATGGATGTGACACTAGACGTTGTAGTTGATATGCTGCTACTTGAGGGTTGCTCTAACGAACCGGGTTTGCTAAGGGTTTTATTTACTAATGGAGTATGCGATTTGACAGTGTCTGATTGGCTTCTATAAAATTTAGCAGTTACGGCAGTGACAGCCCATCCCGCCCAGGTTGCCGCAGCATTTGATAAGCTAGGAGTTGCCGTGTGTACATCAGCCTCTGTAAAAAAAATATGAACAGGTTAGTAAAATTCGGTAGTTCCAACTAGCAGGCCTAAAAGCCATTAGCTAGCCCAGGCTCAGGTCTGATCGATTAAAGAGTTTTAGCTCCTTAGAAGCCAGTCCTGCAATCGATCAGCTTTGCATTGGGGCAAGAAAGTAAAATTACGAACCCATTGATTCTTTCAGACTAGGATCCTCTGAGACCTTTTCTAATTTTCCCAAAAATCCTTTGATTGTCCTAAACACACTATCTCGTACATTTTTATCTGGGTCTGTAGTTAATTGACATAAAGCCGGTAATATTCTCGATGCGACTTCCGATAGCAAAAAATACTGTTGCGTTGCTGCCAATGCTAAAACCCCAGCAGTTCTTGCAGGTGAAAATGGATCCCTCATCGCTCTTATGAATGCTGATATTAAAACTTTTTGCCTAATTTGTGGATGTAAATGTTGAGCTATTTTTCCAAGGCACACCGTCGTATTTGTTCGGATTCCTGGTCCTTCATCTTTTGCTTGTAATCTTGCGAAATGTCTCAGCACTTCGACGTTTAAATTGTTGTAATTTAACTTCGGCGCCAAGTGAATAATCGACTGGAAAAATTGTTTAGATAAAAATAATACTTAAATTCATATTAAATTCTTACTTAAGTTTTTTATTTACCTTCACGGTCTGTTCTCTTATGGTAGGATTAGTATCCATAAATCCATGAGCTATCTGAGGGAAAATTTGGTCATTTACAGTGTTTGCATGTAAATGACCAATAAAATGTTCCAATTGCTGAAGAAGACGGATTCTCGTGGCTCGGTCATTCGATCCGAATAATTTAACTACGCATGGCACAATTTTTTTTTGATATTCACCTTCATTTAATAACCTGCCCAACTGAAAATAAAAATATATAGGTTAGTTCTTAGCTGAAGGCTTAGAAATTAAAAAAATACAATTTCTCAAAACCCTTAAGCGAAGATGAGAAAAATATTTACTTTGAACATTGGTGCGAGCACAGCAGACCCAGCTTCGCCATATTCAAACGCAGTAATTAACTGTGGTAAAATTTTATGTCGACAAACATGCTCCGGGAAATTATCCAAAGGACCGACTAAGCTACTAAAAAATCGATTTTTTTCGCTTTTTTCTTTGATTTGAATTTCTTCAAGGAACAATAACGTATCGACTAGCTCATTCTTAAAATATCCGCCATTTTTCCTACATCTTGTGATGACGTCTGCTGGGTTAGGTCGCGTTGACGGGTTGGCTCCGACTAATTCGCAATAAACAGCTCCTAATGATTTTGGTATCTAAAAAAAGCATGAAAAATCACAAATTCTGATGAAAAGTATTTTTTAAATTTTATCACTTACATTTTCTAAGCTCTTAAGGGACGTTTGCCTTGGTAGTGGTCCATTGAATACTTCCCATATTAAACATCCTAGGCCCCACATGTCCGTCGAACTAAAAAAGAGCAGAAATTTTGGTTTTTTAAATAATATGACATCAAAGGGACAAAGTCTATGTTTAAAGTTGATTCAGGCACCAAAGAGGTAATTGCAGTTTAGCTGGCGGGTTTCCAAGAGGTTTAGCTCAACTTTAGCTTGAGCCTTCAACCTTGAAATAAGCCTAGTTAAAGCTTAAAACCGGTAAAAAGATAATAATTACCATTTTGTGATTAATCTTTGCTTGCTTGCATCTGCCTTTTCAGGTGGATCATATTTATCTAAAGCTGGAAGTATTTTAATTGGCAATCCGGAACCTTCATTAGCTCCCCCCATATATTCAACTGCACCCAGCTTCCATTCTCCTGCTGTGTTGACAAAAACGGATGTAAGGCAAACATTATTGTGTCGAAGGTTTCCGTCATTTATTAGAAAACTTAAAGCTCTCTGAAAAATAAAACAAAACTAATAATATGCAGTATTCATTCATACTTCGGTAAATGACACTTTGTTTAAATATCAATTAAAGTGAAAGGTGTTTGTTTTTTTGTCCCATTTTCTTTGACAATAAGTGTCATTAAATCATCATGTGCTTATTTTCAAAAATTTTGCTGTAGAAACTTACAGTAATTTGAAAAATTCCCCATGATAAATAGAGATCTCTTTGATGTCCTTCTTTTGGAAGTGTTTTTATATGATTTGCTAAAGGTTCCACATATTCTGTAGCTAAATACAAAACTTTATCAGACTAAAAAGAAAGAATTAATTATTTAAAAAATTATGAACAAACAATCACTCTGCATAAAAAATGAAGTTGACGAGTTACCTCTAAACTTTCTAAATATGTCAAAATGCTAGGATGCCTCAATGTTTTAAGTCTCTTAACAGCAGCTTTACAAACTTCAAACTGTGTTTCATTTCCATGTCGAACATCAAATACAAAAACAGAGACTTCTTCACCAGTTCCCTAAAATTTAAAAAAATTCAAACTTAACGTGTATTAATAAGAATTAGGGCATTATGAAGATAAGCATTGGAAAACTAGGCGGTGGCATTACGTACTCATATCCTCTTCAATTTCACGCAATATCAAAAAAAGATTAACAATAAACATGACACAATAACATTACCTTTTTCTTGGCTTTGTGTAAAACCCATAAACTTTTGTCCTCGAGGCCGGGAACCGGCTCCCCGATTTCAAAAGCGAAATCTTTGGATGGGTCCCTGGAAAAAAAAGACCACATCACATCTAATAATAATAAAAGGACTCGACTACTAAAAATAATTAAAATTAAAAAGCATGTGTTTGACGTATGCCAACAGATCCTAAACATCCGCCATTTTTTTTTCGATTTGTTGACGGATGACAAATGTCTTCTGCTGGCTTTAATAATTTCATGAAGGTAAACAAATTGTGGTTTTTTTCTCATTTTCAATTAAATTTTTTTATGGTTAATGATATCAAGATCAGGGACGAATGAATTTTTTTTATAATATCGATGGATTTCAAATGACCTTAGTTTAAAACGATTGTTCATTTGCTACGGTTATTGGTTTCTCTTGCGACGACGGTTTGTTTTCTAATCTAGGTAAGGATACTTCCTTGTTGAAAGTTCAGTTTTAGTTAAGTGGTACGTGTTTGTCAATTATCTCGTAGAGATGGATTCCGGTAAGTATGATATATTGCGAAATTCATAAGGAAAATTTTTTTTAAAAAATTTGACACATCATCGAATGATTTTTTTTTGCATTAATTTATTTGAAAAAAAATTTAATTATTTTCATTTTAGAAACTATGGCACAAAGTTCTCCTTTATTATTAAGGCTTATTGCTTCTTCAGTATCAGCTGCTAATAGAGCTGGTAAAATAATTCGAGATGTAATGACACATGGGGATTTAGCAATCGTAGAAAAAGTAAGTGTTTTAAATTTAAAATTAATTTCAGTCGAGTAAAGTCCATGATGTGTCAATCAATTTTTTTTTATAGGGAAAAAATGATTTACAAACTGAAGCAGATAGATCAGCTCAACGATGTATCGTTGCTTCATTAGCAAGACAATTTCCAACTGTAAATATTATAGGAGAAGAAGAAACATCAAATTGTGAAGTCCCATCTGATTGGTTGGTGACTGAATCTGAACAAAAAATATTACAATTGGAATGCCCTGAGGATCTTGCCAATGTAGCTGATAAAGATGTGAGATAATTCAAATCTTATTTTTACTTTTGGGGTAAGACCCTAATAAAATGCCCGATTGAATTTGAAATCTTGTAAAATAAATTTTTGTTTTGAAATTTAGGTAGTTGTATGGGTTGATCCATTGGACGGAACTTCAGAATACACTCAAGGGCTTTTAGATCACGTGACCGTGTTGATTGGAGTCGCTGTCGGTGATCGAGCTGTTGGTGGGGTTATTCATCAGCCATATTTTAATTACCAAACTCAGAAAGAGGATCTAGGGAGGACAATTTGGGGAATAAGAGGAATTGGGATAGGTGGTTTTACTCCTAAATCTCCACCAGAGGGTCAAAGGATTGTAGCTACTACTCGATCACATTCCGATGGGCTTGTTAATCAAGCTGTGGATGCAATGGAACCAACAAGTGTTTTGAGAGTGGGAGGAGCTGGCCATAAGGTAGGAGTAAAAAAAGGCATTTAGAAAAAACCAGATTTTTACAGTCTAATTTTTTAAAAAGTCAAGACACTATTAATCTTGCAATTATAAATTTTTAGGTTATGCTGCTAATGGAAGGGCAGGCACACGCATACGTCTTTGCTAGTGGCGGAAGCAAAAGATGGGACACATGTGCACCAGAAGCAATATTACTTGCCATGGGAGGAGAATTAACCGATATGCACGGAGACCATTATCCATATTCCAAAGATACTAAAAAAGCAAATTCAAGAGGTGTTTTGGGTACCGCAAAAGGCGTCGATCATAAATGGTACTTAAACAGGATTCCACAGGATGTTAAAGACGCTTTACAATGAGGAATAAAAAAATTAATTAATAAAAATTAAAAGTGGATGTTAAGTGTCGATTTTTAATTTTTTTAAATTAATTGTATTTGCATTTAATGTTAAGTGGATGATTTAAAACATTTATCGGTGTATTTTTTTTAATCATAAAATTCCATTTTTCGGGATGTCAGGGTGAAAGGCCTAAATATCGATTTTTTTTTAAAAAAGTATACGAAAAACAATATCGAAATTTTTTATATGTTGCCCAGAAAATGATTGGGCAGGTAAATGTTAATTAAAGAGCATCCATTATTTTTTCGTAACATACCATTATCGTTTTATCATTTTGAAATTAGCATTTATTGGCATAAGCTTTAATCGCAATATACTGTATTATCGTAATTTTTTATTGAATGGTAAATTATTACTTTTGTCTGACTTGAAATTTTCTTTCGACTTATTTCCGCTCACTTGAAGGTCTCTCTCATTTAAAAGGAGATGCTTGTGAATCGGTGACTTAAAAATATTCTTGTTGAGGTAAATTTTGTAACTAGTGCTTTTATTTAAAAAAAAGTACAACAACAAAATCTCCAACCTACGACAAAACACCAAAAAAATGTCTTTTTGAGCTTCAAAAGAAAAGTTAATTTACAAAATTATCACAATGATTTCCTATTAATTTACAATACTTATCAGAACACATTTACAATTTCGATTTTTGTAGCAAAGCCCTCAATTCTCTTCTCAAAATTTTCCCGCTTGGATTTTTCGGTATTTCATTTACAAATCTAACACCGCCATGCAGTCTTTTTTGTGCTGATACTTTCCCTATAAGTAAAATATTAAAATTAGCCAAGAATTTTCCTAATTCATTAAGGATTGTAAAATGCGCTTACCAGCTACGAATGATTTAATTTCCTGTTCAGTGACATTCGAATCAGGCTGCCTGGCCACGAAAGCCAAGGGTAGCTCTCCCGCTTCTTCGTCAGGGATTCCAATCACAGCCGCATCTTTCACCCCAGGATGAGTTAAAAGTAGAGCTTCTAATTCAGCTGGTGGCACCTTTTAAAAAAATTATACAAAATCACAATCTCACAAAAAGTTTTTGGCCTCTTCGGCCATCTTCTTTATTGTCACTTATTAACTCACCTGAAATCCTTTGTACTTGATCAACTCTTTCAATCGATCTACTATGAATAAGAAACCTTCATCATCATAATACCCAATATCGCCTGTGTGAAGCCATCCTTGAGGGTCGACTGTTTCAGCAGTTGCTTGCGGGTTATTCCTGTAACCTTTCATAACGAATGGTCCTTTAAAGCACAATTCGCCTTCTTTATAAGGAGGTAGAGCTTTCCCAGTGTTGATATCGACTATTTTGCAATCCATTCCCGGTGCGACTACTCCAGACGATCCGATTTTGTTAACGCCAGGCGGGACGATTACACAAGCAATTGATAATTCAGTCATACCGTAACCTTGCTTTATATCTTCTATTTTTAATCTTTTCTGAGCTGCGAATTGCACTTCCTTACTTAGCGGAGCAGCTCCGCATCGGATATCTCGAATGCTTGATAAATCATATTGAGATACTAGTGGGTGTTTACCGAGGAATACAACTAGGGGAGGAACGACGAATAAAACAGTAACCTGAAACGAAAAAGTGATCAATAGAGGTCGTGATAATGAAAAAAGTCATAAATTTTTGATGGAGTTATGATAGTAGACTTACTTTGTAATTTTGAATTGCTTCCAAGAATTGGCGTTCGTCGAACATTGACATGACGACTATTTTAACTTTTCCAGCGAGGCAGAGCAAGAGTGTTCCCCAACCGTAGCCGTGGAAAAAGGGAATAAGTCCTAGGAGTACATCGG
The DNA here is from genome assembly GCA_023512825.1 of Liposcelis brunnea. NCBI lineage: Eukaryota > Metazoa > Arthropoda > Insecta > Psocodea > Liposcelididae > Liposcelis > Liposcelis brunnea. The sequence continues at coordinate 2,841,456 of CM042073.1, read as the reverse complement.
TTTGCCTTGTGCCTGACATTGCAGGGTCCCTGAATTTGAAAAAAATAGTTATTTAGAAGCTAAGTGGGAGATTAAGAAGAATAGGTTAAATGGCGAAATTACAGGTTCAGAGGAGATTTTCTGGAAACTTTTAAAGTCATTTAGCCTTTCCTTAGTCCCCTCTTTTGGAAATGAATGCTTTGACCATTAGATACACTAGCGACACCTGTTACTAAAATTTTTATGGCCCATCCTAAAGTCCACTCTAATTAGGGTAGTCTTCGCATAAATCTTCTAAGGCACAATTTCAACTAGGGTCCACCAAGATCTATACAGGGGCAAGCAGGGCTTCAAAAAGTATATTAAAAATTATTTACATAGAGCTAGCTAAATCTTGGAAGGGTCAAAACCAGGGCCGGGGCAGCACGGTAAGCGTCGCAAGGGGAGCCAACAACAAGGAGCGCTGCATAGCCACCTGAGGACCTTTTTTTGCTTAAGGTCTAAACTTTTTTTTAGAGTGAAAAGGGCGCACAATTGCTACCTCTGGCGAAGGACGCACCAAGGGTTTGTTCCGGCCCTGACCAAAACCGAGACATAGTGCAAGTCTCTAGCCAGCTATAGCTTCGGCTTCTTCTTAATCATTGCAAATTTTATGCCAGCCCAAAAACTTACATTATATATTCCAAAAACGCCAGAACATTCGTGTGCGTCAACTCCACACACTTTGGCAGCCCGGTAGTCCCACTAGAGCATAAAACCACAGCTACATCCTCCTTTCTTTCTTCAATTGGCGCGCATTTAAAATCATTGACATTAACCCGTTTTTTGAGCAATTCAACGAACCAAGTGAACTTTTCATCAGATTCAACATCGTCACCGAAAACAATTATCTCTTTAACACTTGGCAATGAAGATCGCACTTCATCTAACTTGACAGCGGTGAAAGGAGAACAAAATACGATGCTTGGTTTTGATATTGACATTGCATGTTTTAATTCACCTACAAAGTTTAAATTCAAAAAAAAAAAGGAAATTAGTTAATTCTTTTCAAATCTTTTTGTAACATAAAGAAACTTACCAGTCGTGTAAATCGGATTTAAAGGAGCACAAGTTGCTCCGATGGCTAATGTAGCTAAAACTGGCACCGGGTATTCTAATTTGTTCTCGCTGCAAATCCCAACGACGTCTCCTCGACCAATCCCTTTGGCTTTTAGTACAGTAGCTAATGTAATTATATCTTTGCGTAAATCGGTGTATTTAACTGATTTGCCACTTGCTGCTTCAACCTGAAGAAAAATTATTGAGATGATTTAAAAATATAAGCCCGGCGAGATATTTTAACCAATAGCCAAAGAGGACTATAGCCTCTCATAAAATTATACCTAGTTTAGCCCCTTGCCCGGCATAAAAAAATTTCTTGGCGTCGCTATTGAATTAAGCTGATTAAAATTTTCTCAGGGACGGTGCCAAGGGGGGCAGGTGCCACATTTTTTCCAGATTTATTTGGGAAAAACAGTAATATTACTGTAATGTAACACTGTTACTCCACATGAAAATTTGTGGCCCACCTTTGGCTAAATCCAGAATTTTTTTCTGGCGCCGTCACTGATTTTTTTAAAAAAATATTTACCATAGCTACATCGTCTCCATGATCCCTCATGTGATCCAACACGAATTCCCCTGCATTTTTATTAATTGTGAACTGCCTAGGTGCCCCCACAAGAATATATTCATGAGTTAACACAGGAAGGAGCGACATTTTTGACAAATCTGAAACAAATAAAAATCCAACACGCACGATTTTAATCAAATGATATCAAACGAACCCAACCGAGAGATTTTTTTACTGATAGCGAAAATTCACTATAAAAACACCTTATGGACCAAAAAACACTTTCACGTGAGCTAAACGAGTTCCATTGCGGAATAAACAACTCTGTATACTAATTTGTTTGGTTTTGCTGCGATCATCGAGATTCTAAAGTCAAGGGCATTGCCGCAACTAACTAAACATCATTTATTAACGGACGCGTGAAAAAAAAGATAGTAAATAATGAATTTTTTTTTTACGATTTCTTTACCTGAGTTTATTTAGAGAAGAGTAGATTTGATGTTATATTCGTATCACTTTACAGATAAAGTAAACTTTAATTAAAGTATGTATTGGTGATGATAAATTTGAATTGTCATTCTTTGATAACAAAGCTTATGGACTTTGAATTTGTGATCGCGATCATACGTTAGCAACACATTTAATTAGTCTCAAAACCTTGGCGTCCTCTAAATATTTTTAAGGGAAATTAATTTATAATTATTAGTTTAGGAACTGAAAAAGAACTAACGGTTATAATTTATGAAGTAAACTTGCAATTAAATTTATTTTTGGTTTATTTTAAATTTATTCATAACGGTTTTTTGAGAAATGTCGTGGCAGGAAGCGAAGTTAACGTTTAGTAGCTTGGAAAAGGTTTCTTTTATTCTCTGTTCAAATCAGGAACCCTAAAGTTGCTAAATTCTCAAGACAAGGACACGGGGCTTAAGTTCACTTCAACTCCCGCAGATATAGTGGATCCTTTTTGGATTGGATACGAGCTTGAATGTTGATAGAGGCTTTGGGGACTAAGCCTGGGCTTCTACGTCTCGCTATGCCTCAAGTCTCCAACTCTCACTCCTTCACTACACTTTATTTATCATGATGACAGGATAAATAATTTTTCAACAAAATCAACGATCACACAAATTTATAATAATCATACAATTTTTTCTAATAAAATAGTAACGAACGATATAAAATTTTTTCTTTGTATTTTGAATCAACTTGGCTTCTTCTCAGAAAGAAAAAGCGACAAACTTTTCAAATTTAAAATTTACAATATCCTCTCACATTGACAAGCAATTTAAAATCTTTCAATGTTTTAAGATTTAAAATTTCATAGGCGTTAAGAGTAAATTTTCAAAATCAGTGAATTTTTAAAAATTAAGTACATTACATTCGTTATTTCCATTTTTAAAAATCCTCTCGTCTCACAAATATTTAAAATATTTTATAATAATGAAGACCAGCTTCAAATTTTCTTTAGAATAAAAACTAATTTAAGCAAATATATAAGTTCGAAGGAGTAATATCATAATAATTTGCTCGGTTGAAAAAATACGACAATATCTTGAATGACCTTCATCACTTACTAAGCGTATTTAGCATTGGCCGGAATGAAAATTCAAGGAACCAGCCTTTTTCTTGTTTTTCGGAATAACATTTCATCGATTTGTGTAAAGTTCTGATCATACAGTACTTTCACGAATGTTTTCTAAGTCGGATTCTGATAAAATCACATCATCTTCTTGGTTACGGAATGTTTCTGAATAAGATGGAGGTAATAGTAATGACTGATTATCTCCAAATAATGATTCGTATGTTGGTGGTGGAAGCGATGAGACTGGAGATGGTAGGTTGAAGTCTTTACTATTGGTTTCTGAGTCGATGTCAAGTAAACTAGGAGTGCTGAAATAAAATAAAAATTAAATGAATTAGGATTATCTGTGATTTTTGAATAGCACACGAATATCCTTAATTAATGAGTGCTCTTTGAATACTTACCTCGTTAAGCTATTTGGAGTTATCATTTGCTCCTGTTGTGCCCTAACTACGCTCTCTCCTAATTCGAGTAAATCCAAGCCGGTCGTGTCGGCTTGAAATTGAGCAAAAACAGCACCGTCGACAACTAACATTCGACCGTACGGTAGTAAAATAATTGTAGGTGTCGAAGCGCATTGATTTAAGTTGTAGTCATTATTTGTTTGTGGTGCTTCAGTATTATTAGCTAGAATAAAAAATAACTAATTAAATTTAAAATATTAATAGAATTTTTTCTTTCTTTACAGGTAAGAGATATAACAGCTAATAAAGACAAGAAGATGACAGACAGGGAAGTGACTACTGATGAAAGCAAACATAACTAAGCCGTAGGTAAACATATAGGGAACTTGTTCAGTGCAGATAAAACAAAATAATTTTAAACTACGATTTTAATTTCTGTAAACTTAGATATTTTCTTGGCAACGTCCGTAGCCTGTTTGAGCATGTCGGTGGTGTGAAGTCGGTGCATGTCGGTGGTGTGGTTTAAAGATTTAAGTACAGACTCACTCTTAGATGGGTGGCAAATACCCGACTTTTAAAGAGAATATTAAGGATTTTCATTTAGAGTTCTGACTTTGTGGACATTGAACGTGGCCTTTATTCTAGGATTTGAAGACACAGGGCTCCATAAGGTGGCCCGCTCCCAAAATCAGTTTGGGTGGCCAAAAGCGGTCCTGAACTGCTTTCACATAAAATACATGCCTCTGTTGTATGTCATCTCACCTAAAGAGGTCCGACAAAGCGGCCGAATCCTTGAAAAGAAACTCCTGCATCTTTTAAGGGTGAACTAAACTACATTTTGGAATCAATTCTTTAGAAAAATTCGTGATATTTAAATCACAGGTGAAGATGCCCGTAAAATTTGCAAAAATGTTCGTTGCAACCTTTTTGGAATAAATTTGCTCTTTCTGGCACGTTCTAAAATTGCAGACTATAGCCATAGACTATGTCAGCAACCGCTTTTCCAGCAAAGTTCCGTGTCAGCGAGCACGGATCAAGAATTCTCATCTAAAATGCCACATTTTCCAATTTCAAAATTTCATCCCCCTTTCACCCCTATTTAATAAAAAAAATTCTAAAAGGTAAAAAACCTTGTCAATGACCGCTGTTAAGGTCAAATCTCGTGTCAGCGACAACCGATTTGGATTCTAGTCATCCAAATAAAATTTTTAAGGCCCTCACCCCCCTCTCCCAAGCCAATGGCTGATGTGAGTCCTAAGAAAAATGTGAAAACTGGAGCAAAATATTTCAATGCCGGCAATCCTGGAAATATTTCATTATTTTTTTGGCCCAGCCCCTGCTTTTCTGACTAGATGACATAAATCATACTAACCTGAATGACAACAGCAATTCCTGTGACAAATTGAACGGCAGCACGGAGCACCCCAACAGCAATACGCCAATATAAAAATCAAGACAGCAATCATAATGAGTATTGCTACGAGACCTTGCCCTTGTTGGTTCGGATTAGCTGGATTTAATCCCGTAGGATTTGATCCGACTTTTCCTGCAAGATGATATAATATTACGATATAATAACCTTGATCGTACAATGCACTTTCCCCTTTTTTCCAGTTCAGTTTTTCAAGACCGTAGGCGTTATAGAAAATAATTGGGAGAAATAACAAGAAAATCGATAAGAAATTCATTTCACACAAAGACTCATTATCATAAATGACCTTTGACCTCATCCTTTTTATATAATCTTACCATTTAAATTCGAATGCCTAAGCGCTTCCATTTCCTCTCCGATTCTAAATATTCTTTTTCCTATTTGATGCCCTCCGGACTCGCCCAAATATTCCATCTGAGTTTTATACTTTTTATCATGAACAGGAAAATTTAAAAATCCCTTCCATGTTTGTTCGTTGACTCATCTCAAGTTTCATCGTCCCGTATCGGCAAGTCATGCTGAAAGAAATAAGGGGGGAAAGACGATTACAATGAAAGAATATTTCAAAACAAAATTTATGATAATTCATTAATATTCACTAGATATTCAAGACAATAAAAGCCTGAAGTTTAATTCGAACAATAGGTTTTAATAAACGTTTAAGTAATCTAATTCTTGCGAGCTATAACAATTTTGGCAAACGAACCCCATTATGAACACAAAACCAAATTTTTTTTTTTGAGTAAAGGGAACGGGTTTTTAAAAAATTTCCAGTAAAAGCTGCGATTCGCATTTATAGAGTTATTTTTTGCCTGAGTCTAAAAATTTCCATTTTATCTGATTTTATTTCTTTTTTTTTTCTCATCAGGATCGTTCAACATGAAATCCGTTTACTGTTTCATATCCATTTGTCACGATATTTTACGCAGATCTATTTTTGTTTTGAAATTTAAAGCACGTTTGCATTTCAGGAATCGTCCATTGTTATTCATGATTATGGAGTTGTAAAGCTTTAAAAGTGCATAAAATGCATGGCTTTCTTTACGTGAGACCGATTATGTAAAAGGAAAATGAAAGTTTCCTTTGGAGTTGCCTTATAAAAACATAAGTGTCGGAATTTAATTTTATTTGAGAGTAAAGAAAATTTTATTTGGGAACTCTTTTTCTTATGCAGCCAATTTTGGATTTTTGTAAACATGAGCACCCGCGAATCTTATGTTTGTGGATGCTGTTCTCTGAGAGCACAAGTCGACCTCAGGGATATCAATGGTAAATCTAGAAGATTACTGGAACCAAAAACTTCGTGCAGCAATGGGTGTTCTGAACTCGATGCTTGACTTAAAGGCGTCGAGCACATGCTAGAGGCTTAATCTTTGGACTTAAGAGTCGCTTAAGACCTTAAATTGACTCCCTGAAAATCCAATGTGAAAAGTAAATCATAAAAATTTTCATGAAAAAAGATTCTCTTGAAGTCCTCTCCTCTAGTGTCAGATTTGGGGTGGGCAGAAAGCTCTTGCACTCTCAACACCTTAAACAAATCCGGTCCTGTTTTGGCTCCAATTTTTTTAAGCAGTGGATTGCACTTACAGGGGGGTTCTGTCAAATAAACTAGGGGCATCACCGAATCCTATTGTCGCATGGATGTTAAGCCAAATGAAAATTGCGATCGCGAATTGAGGATCTAAAACAATGAGTCTTTGTACTTTTGACATATCTTAGAAGTTAATTAGCTTGTCATTTGAAAAGATTACATGAACTTGAAAAATAAAATAAAGTTAAAATAAAGAAAATATTTATGCCCTGGCAGTATTTTTTTAACAATGTCAAGGATGAATTAGACAATGCCGGTTAGTTCATAATATTTTTTGCGATTTGAATTTTAAAAGGAAGGTGTGTTTCGATATTATTGATTAATGAATTATTGATGATTCTTATGCATCATGCACATAGGTTTTTCTCATTTTGAAATTTAACTGTGGGAAAAAAATGAAAATGAAATTGAAAGAAACTCTTTGGTGGGTACTTTGGCCCATTTGCCCTGTAGGATCCATTTCAAAGCTTGAAAAAAATTTTCTAGACTGATAATTCATGAAAATTCCCCTGAGAAAGTTATACGGCTTCGATTATTTTTAATTTCTTTAAATTACATTTGACTTCTTGCAATTGAAATACAGGTCAAGTCGATTCAATGTGCTTCAACCAAGGATAAACTTTCTATCGTGCTCTTCTTCAAGTGGCCATACTCATTTTGAAGGTTAAGTTAGTCGATTATTTTTTGCCTGACAACGGTAATTTCACATAGATGAAAAAGTACGTTCCTGACTGAGCAAGTTGTGTTTTCAAAGCCACCAACTTGAAATGTTTTAAAGATGTGACACATCTCTAAGTTCTAGCTACAACCCAGTAGGCAGCTAGATAGCAAAAAACCTCATTTCTATGCAATGAACTTTTTGTTCTTGGCAGCCTAACTACCTTTGTTCTGGCTGTGGACTGGCCTAACTGATTTGGCTAGGTCTTGTAATTGGTATAGCCATACCCTATTAAAAATTTCCACGTCTAAAAATAAAACGGTTATTTTTCAACCTTTTTTAAATTAAGAGCCACGATCATTGAGTTCTTAGCACCATTCATTTAATATCAATAATTCATACCCATTTAAACAAACTTAATCGTTCATTTATTTGCACTTTGCCTCACCAAGTTTAAAAATAATAACCTTTTTCAATTCAACTTTTGTTGAAACTAAAATGAATGTTTATGAACTTAGCATTTATACAGAAAATTGATGCTATATGACATTAATTTAAACACTAAGCAGATATTACTGGTTTCATGTTTTTCAAAGGTACTATTCTTTTGATTTTATTCAAATCTGCTTTTGTACTCGAAAGTATATGAGAATTAATAAGCAATTTATACGTCAGTGTTTATTCACCTATAAGGAAAAAATTGATTTTCAGTTTATTATAAGTTAATCAACCCTTTGGAGGTTATTTCATTATGCATTTATCACTTTAACTTATCACGTTAACAAACCATACAGCCATAAAAATAATAACAAAGATTGCAATTTTTCTATGTAAAATAAAAAGATGTTATAGCACTATTAATCTTTCTTGTTTTCTTTTAAACCATAAAGGAAAATTTATTTATGACTGTTCCTAATGTAGAATATCATGCAGTAGTCTATTGCAGTGAACAATTTGTTATCAATAAGTAAATAGATAAGTATAAATCTCACTAAAATCAAAACAAATTACTTGTAAAAAAAATCACTTACCTTTGTAATTTCTTTGAGAAATAATAAATTGCTAAACAAATCAATTTTTTCTAACGGGCGGAGAATCACAACATAAACCAAAGCAGTAGTCAAAGAAGCACCACACATCGATTTCAGCAGAACGAACTTTGCCGTTGAACTGGCTCACTGAATACTGATAGAGAAATGCGAGAGTTTATGACCGCATTGTAAAATGATATAAGCGTTACAAGTTGCATAAACGAATTTTAAGGTTCTTCTTGTATTTAACGGTTCGTAACGTTCGTAGGCAACATTCAGCAACGTTTTAAGCATTTTGTAACGTCAGAGGAGGTCTTTTAATTTAAATATAAATTCGTTTTGAAGGGGAGTTTAAAAAAATATTACAGGTTTATTTAAATAAGGATTTTATTTGTTTAATGGGGGGTAAAAAAATAATGTTGAAGATATTTGACAAGTTCTGAACGCGCCATTGGCGAGACAGAAAGGCGACTGAATAGAATTTTTAATTTTTCCTATATTTTTAAAACTATTGTTCGGGTACTTTGTTTTTAATCCAAGAATGTAATTTGACTAAACATTCTCGTTTTAATTCATGCAGTGCATTTTTCCCTGTGTGAAATTCTCCTTTGATTCCTAAATTATAAAGAGCTTCAAATGTTTCCTTCCCCCATTCTAAAGGAACTAAATCATCACGAGCACCATGCCACTGAAAGAACTCAGGTTTATTTCCCCTATTTCTCTTGTAATCCTCAAATATTACAGATCCATCATTTATAAAAGCTGATATTGCAAATACTCCTGCTAATTGCGGGAAGTATCTGTACCCTAAATGGAAAGACATAGCCCCACCCATGGAAAATCCACCTATTATTATTCTGTTTAAAGGTATTCCGCTACTAACTTCACTTTCAATTAAACTACTTAATTCTTTGGCCATTGCATCTATTGATGTTCTATCTTCTTTAACTTTTTTTGAGATTTCGACCCTGTCAAACCATACATTGCTCAGCTAAAATTACAATATTAACTTTCATTTTTGGTTTCTATGATAAAGAATGAGAAAGAGCTGTTATTGTACTTACTTCTCCGCCTAGTGGGGTGTAAGGCCTTTGTGGTGCTGTAGGAAAGATAACTTTTAAATGAGGGAAGTTAAAATTGTTCATTAATTGATGAACCCATTCATAAGCACCAGGTCCTGTATCACCTGAAATTAAAAAATTTAATAAGGTTAGGTTATGCTAATATTTTATGATTTGATTAAAATTTACCTGAACCGTGAAGGAAAATCACAGTTCCTGTATGAGTTTTCCCTGTTTGAGCAATTATTTTGACTGGGTTTAGCAATCTAGATGCCATTTTTTAACAAAATCTTTTTTCTTTTTTTTTGAGCAGTTTGATTACTAAAAAAATAAACACCTCACGTGGGTCAAATGTTGCCAAGCATTAAGAATGACACTTCGAAAAACAATAAATCCCGATTCATGCTGTATAAGCAAAATCGATAATTACTTACTTGGTAATAAAACTTCATTTGGAGATTTATACTAATCGCACAATATTTTAAACAGAACACTTACAATAATTTATTTAAAAATCACACAAAATCGAACTTTTCAGTCGCAATTTTAAAAAATATCAAGTCTTTCACATACACACTGCAGTTAAAATAATTAATTACGTTTAATAATGTTAAGACTGAGACAACTGGTAATCCGAATTAATTAATATTTAATTCAAAACTTGGATTTTTTCAAAAATAATTCATGATTTCCGAAACGCGACGCCATTTTGGCAACACTGAAAACTTTGACGTGGCGTTAAAATCACTTCCCGCTTTTTCGTGGCTTTAATCAATATGGCCAGAGAAGAAAAACAACAGTACATTCCGGTGAAAATATTTTAATTTCTGGGATTTGTCGAGTCTCCCTATAATTGTTTTTAGTGAATTTCAGTAATTTTAAAACAAACTTTTAATTTGAACTAGAAATCATTAATTTTCTACCTTTTTTTATTGATGTTTTTATTGGTGATTATTAACAATGAGTGAATCAAGTGATAGTGATACAAACGATAGTGAAGAAGTTGATACTCCAAAACCTTTAGCACCTCGTCGTGTTCAGGATTCAGAAGCTGATGATTCTGAGCCAAGGAGTAAATCTAAATCACTTGACAGTAGTGATGGATCAAGTGATGAAAATTCGGAAATGGGAACTCAGTCGAGACGTTCGAAACTAGGTAAAAAAAAGCGGGCTATTGTATGTTCAGATTCAGACAGTGAAGAAGAGTCTGTCATTAGGAAAAGTAAAGGAACAAAACGCAGTGATGATAGTGAAAAGGAAAATTTTGACGAAGAGTCAAATTCTCAGTCAAGAAGTCAGTCGAAACCTTTTTCACCTGTTAATAGTCAGGAATCACAAGATTCACAGGTGGGTCCTCAGTCAACATCTCCAGAAACAAGGAAAAAGAAGAGAGTTATTGTCATGCCAGACTCTGACAGTGAAGATTCTGTTGTTACAAATAATTTAGTGGGAGAAAAACAAAATGATGATGTTAAAGAGGATAGTTCTGAAGAAGAGGAAAGAGAAGAAATAAAAGAGAAAAGTGTAACTGTCACTTTAGATTCTGATAGTGAAGATCCAGTTGTTATGAGTGAACCAAATGAAGCAAAACATAGTGACAATGATGATGACAAGAAAAATTCTGAAGATGAGATGAATGATGATGAAATCGTACATAAAAAAAATGAGATGTTTGAAAAATTTCATGGATCTGATTCAAGTGATGAAGGACCATTTATTAATGAGGAACATTGTGAAAACTCTAGTCAAGGGAGTAAGGAGAAAAAAAAGGAAAGAAAAAGAAAACCAAAACCTGTAGAGGATGAGAAATTAAAAATTTATAGTGAGACACAACGGATGATCAGGGAAAAAGAAATTTCATTGCCTTATCATAAACCAAAACAAAGAAGCCTGAAGGAATTTTTAAATAGGAGGAAAAAGACTTTAACCAATGTGCCTTTAAGTTCATCTTTTAAAAATATGCAGGAAGTATGGTGAGTAGCATGAGATTAAAATTTTTTTCCTGATGAATTGTTTACAAATGATATTTTTTATTTATAGGAAAGAAATTGAAGAAAGTACTCAAGGTGTTTCTGAGTTTTTCAAATCAGAATCAGAAGGAGAAGATGAGAAAAATGAAAAGGAATCAATACCAGTAGCAGAAAAATTAAATGATAATGAAAAAATTGAGAAGGAATTGGAAGCAAATGTACAAAATTTAAAAGATGATGAGGAAAGTGAAACTGTGCCAGAATCAAGAGTCCAGAAAAATAATTCTGAAGTTAGAATTTTAGATGATAGTCAAAGTAGAATAGAAGATGAAGCTGATAAAGATGTTCAGGAAGAAATACAGATCTCAAAAGCTGTGAAGAATTTAACTGCGGATTTGATGGAGGTTGAAATGAATGATTTAGCTGAAAATGACAAAAATAAATCAACTCTAGGCAACAAAATTGATGCCACTGCAGATGCTGTAAAAGAAGTGACTTTGAAAGAGAATGCAGATTTGAATGAAAGTATGAATGCTGAAAGTTCTAAACTTGAGACTGATGAAAGCATAAGCAATATTCCAACTAAGATAATCACAGATCTTGAAGAAAAAGCAGACACTAATAGCAACAGCACTTTAGACTCCAAAAAAAATTGCAGTAATTGGTTGAGTAATGTATTGGAATATGAAAATAACGAAAAATCTAAAAAGAAGTTTATTAGAAGGATTAATCCAAAATTGTTAGAGTTTACTCCTAAACTTAGTGGGGGCCCTAATTCATTTATTGATTTAACTGATGAACCAGACGAAATAGAAACTGGTGCCAAAAAGTTATTGGATCGATTTGTAAAGAATTGTATTATTCCTAAAAAGAAAACAGTTAAAAACGAATTTGAATTAACAATAGCAGCTGATGAGAGAAACGATAAAGGGGAAATTTGTAATATAGTAAGTGAAAAATTAACATATCGTATAACGGAAGATATAATTATTGAAGATACTGAAAGTGAGAAGCCAGGGGCAAAGCTTCAAAGGTTAAGGATGGAATTGCAAAATAAAATGGCTGAAAAATGGGAAGAGGAATATAAGAAAAAAATGGCCGAGGAAAAAGAGTATACTGTTGCGAAAAAGAAGGAAGAGGAGCTGGAAGAAGAATGGGAGGAAGAGGAAATTGAGGATAGTGAAGAGGAAGAGAGTGAACCAGAGGAAAATGATGTGGAGATTGTGGATAAGAAAAAGAAGAAGAGTAAATTTGTTGATTCTGAAGCGGAGGAGTCTGGGGAGGAGGGTGGAGATGAGTTGGAGGAAGATGAGGATGAGGATGATGGAGGTAAAGAAGAAGAGGAGAACAAGGATGGAGATTCAGATAAAGAGGAAGAAGAGGAGAACGAAGAGAGTCAAGAAAAAGAAGGTAAGTTGTTAGTTTTGAAGAAATAAATCTAGTTGTCGAAAATTATCATTGTTTTTAAACAATAATTTACAGGTGGTAAGGATGATAAAGATGAGGATGACGAGGAATTTGAATCACTAGTTCCAGCTTATCAACCAGGGGGTGGATTTTTGCATGGAGGATCGACTCTTACTCAGCCAGATAAAGATAAAAATACTTTGGAAGGTTTGCTATCGCCTTCTTTTACTCTAAGTGGAATGACGCCAGGATCTCAATATTTGAAGGTATGTCTAGATATGGTGTCACATGAAAGCTGGGCATGGGCGTTAGAATTCGGGATGGGAAAAATTTTGCTGCCCTGGGCTGGCACGAAGTTAAATTCATCCTAGTTAAGTTTACTGTAATAATATTTTTTGTTTCATAGGATTTATCGCCATCTACTCAAGCTTCTCAACCTTCTCAACTTACGAATAATTTTACTTGCCCCGACAGTGTAGATAGCCACCGGAGAAAATTATTTACAGATAGTACTAGCACGGGACATGGAAAGTTCGATTTAGACGATGCATTTGATTTCTGTTCTGGACGATTCCCAGGTAAAGTGTTTAGTCGAAAAATCGGGTTTTTTTAAATTGTTTTGTCCGTTTTCCTTAGTAGCAAGAGACAATTTTGGCCAAATGAGACCTAATTATTTTTTTTTGCTTTTAGGTGCCACTCAAAAGGATTTCGAAGAATCTCAGTCCGTTAGAAAAATAAATGGGATCAGCCAGTTAATGAATGGAGATTCGCAGGAATTCAATACTGATGATTTAATATCTGGAAAGTTTGAAACTCAGAAAAAATATTTTAGTAGCATAGACAATGAATTATGCCAAGGATGGCTTGACACGCAAGAAACCCAAAAAACCCAGAAGCATGTTAAAAGGGTAATCGTATTTGAGAAGGACTTTGTATACTCATGAACCGGAGCATGAACTAATATCCCAATTGTTTTTGTTTAATTTTAGAGGATTACAATTTTGGAAGATGATGAAGACAGCAACTTAGAAATGGCAACTGAATTAGAAAGCATGACTGCAACAGAAATATCTACCTCGAAAAGAATAGCCTCAGACGATGAAAATGATAACGCCATGGATGGATTATTAATTTTTAACAAAAAAACGAAAAAGAATTTAAAATTTTCGGACGATGAAGATGAAGGAGATGAAAATAAAGAAGATAAAGACGAAGGAGAAGGAGTAGATGATGAAGAAAGTAATTTAGAGAAGGAAGTAGATGAGAGCGAAGTAGAAAAAGAAGAACCCGAAGGAGAAGTTGATTATGATTCCGAAGAAAATGAAATTATTCACCCTACTGAATTCATTGAAAAAGAAGCAGAGCTAAGTGAGTCCGAATGGAGCGGAGATGAAGATGAGAAAGGGATGGATTTCTTAGATATGGAAGCTGGTGATCAGGATCAATTAGACGACGAAAAAGTTCGATCTCAACTCGAAAAAATTCACATGAGACGTGTCTTAGATGAAGATAAAAGAGAAGTTCGACTTCTTCAAGAATTATTTTTTGAAGATGGGGATTTGCATTCGGATGGAAAAGGTCGTGACAGGAAATTCCGCTGGAAGAATAATGGAGCGTTTGAGAATGATGAAAATAGAGCGAATGAACCTGGAGAAGAGAATAGTGACGATGATGCGGTGGAAGATGAACAGATGAGGAAATCCCGTCTTGAACGGGCAATGTTTCTAATGGAGCAAAAAAAGGTAGTGGTTGTTGGGATTTGGTTTTGTGGAAAATATAATTAAATTTTATTAATTTTTTTTAGAAAGGAGAGATTAAATCTGATGATGAGAACGACGACGATGAGAATTCTATACTAAAAAGAGGAATGTTGGTTTTGGGAAAATGTACAAAAACTGTTTTGACTTTAAATAATAAGCCAGATGAAGAAGATCTTGTTGTGAAGAAACCTTTTGCACCTGTTGTAAGTGTCTGTTAAGGAAAACAGAAAATTTTTTTGGAATTCATTTATTTTTTGGTTAATTTTTTTCTAGATCAAGAGAGGTTCATTTTTAAATAGAAATGAACAGTATTTGTCTAGGCTCGCCAAGTTAACTGGTACCAGTGATAATATAAATGGACCAAAACATTCTAAGAATTTTGTATTTGCAACTAAGAGCCCTGAAAAGGAAAAAATAGCTCCGGAGGTAAATGCGAGTAGAATGAGAGTAATTTAGTGCCTTGCCTTGGCTCGCTTCTTTAACAACAGCCCTACTAATAAATGATTTTTTTAATTTTAGGGTGGCAAAAGAAAACTTCAAGACTGCAACGAAACTGCCAGAAAAAAGAAAAAATCAGACGGTAACACACATATTAATTTTGGTCCGTCACTTTTAGATCAATTAGTTTAATTTTTTAGTGATTAGCTTGTTTATTTTTTAAAGTTTAGGACAAATTATAAAAAAAAGGTTTTATATTTCATTCCCGATTAAAAAAATATATTTACATGAAATTAACTTTCACAAAGTTTTTCACAGCCAACTCAATAACCAAACAAAAATAAAAACAACTATATCGAGATCAATTCACGGAACGGAACTAAAAATAAATTAAATAACGAAATGGAACTTTTAAAAAATTAAAAAGATCTATACTGTACATTGTCCTAGACACTTATTAATAAATTTTTTTTAACATACAAACTGCACAATATAAATACGAAGAATTAAAGACGATTGCCACAAATAGTCTTTTAATCTCATTTGGCAATAATAAATTCTTTTGAGTATTGCAAAAACCAAGCAATCGTCATTTTATTATTAATAATTACACTGGGTAAATTTAGAAGTCGTTAATAGTCATTTTCGCCAAATGAGCAGGTTGAAAAAATCGTTCGGGATCATCTGTAATTACCTCTGCTAAATAGTCGACTATCCTAGGTGGTAAATGTAGTGCTCGTAAAGTGCTAATTTTTCTAATTCGCTTGCCGATTACGTCCCGGCATCGATCCTGTAAATTGACAAAATCTCTTCTTTGTATTGTTAATGTCATTTCCGTTTTAGCAGCAGTTGAACATACGTATGGGTAAAGAGGTTCTTTGCATCTGTTCAATTCTCTGAATGCTATTCCTAAATTTTTTCCGTCTTTGTAGTAAGTTAAGGTTCCTGCGATTCCATCGTATAAGATGCCTGTAATGAAGAAAGGTGAATAGAGTACGCTCAGTTTGATTTTGTACTAGACAAAGGCATCTCATAACTGGTTTACTGCGGGGGCCCTAGTTAGTCTCTGACCAAACGGTTAATCATCTTAATTGGTTAACTTGGGTCTTCTCCGGCTTGATAACTTACCTATGGTAGTTGGTTCATTTTCCGAAAAAGGCTTCGTGAAAGCTGACCATTTGCCGTTGTGCCATAGCAGCCCTTTATGTGACAAACCCCAACCCTGATCATCTTCCCCTAGGAGATTGGTAAACGTATCCGCGTGAAGTCTTGCTCGACGTGTCGCCACACCAAACATCATACTCGTGCCGAATATCCGTTTCCCGATACATATTTCCCAATAATATCGTCCAACACTTAACGCTCTCGTACCTCGAACTCCTGCTGTACCTGAGCTCCAATTCGGGTGAAAACGTGCTACCCGAAGGTTCGGACCATAAAGTCTAACTTCATGGCTTCTGTCACGTCGGTTCCAACACCAATTATCGGCACATCCGTGGCTAAGAGGTCGAGGTTCAACTTCGGTCATCATTACATTTAATTTGATTCATTTTTGATGAATTACATTTCCTAAAAGAAAACGAAAACAATGGTCAGAAAAGCCGGTTGGGAATGGCGGAGACGCCATTTTTTCGTGAAATCGAAGGAAAGAAAACATTGATGGGAAGCCCCAACCCGGTTCGGAAAACGATGAATCAGTATCGATCAATACACGTGTCTGATATCAATTCCAGCCAGCTGCCGTATTTTAAAATCGGAATGCTTATGGAGAGAAACTAAAAATTCAATCATTCTTAAATAATCATCCTCATCTATGTTCTCACCTGTTAGGATTATATGTTTATAATCCTAAAGACGGAAAACCAGGTTTTGTTTGGAAAATTGTCGAGAAAAGCCGACATCAAACTCGATTTCGTTTTTTCTTAAATAACAAATGAAATAGTGGCATTTTTGCGACAAATATTGGTCGCTTTTCTTTCTTATAAAAACAAAGAAAATCAAAATAATATTAACAAAAACTTACTATTTTAAAAATAACAATGCTAGACTGATTTTCCGTCATGATGAATCACATAGCGCGACGATCGTGATTAGAAAGTCGATTTTCAATGTGACGTCATTATTTGTCATGCGTGGAAGTTAATACGAACATGCGCTGGGGGAATATTTATCCCTCGGTTGGTTTAGTGGCGGGAAAAAAGGGAAGATTACAAAAGGGGTTCAATGCCCTGTGTAAATGTATTAAGACGTCGATTTCGACCCGAGTTTAATTTTCTCATTTGAAATCGAAGTCCGTTGGACTTTTTTTTTCGGGGGAAATTCCATTTGGAAAAATGGAGTGTTCTTCTTCTTGTTGATTATTTGGCTTCGGTTGTGCTCCCACGAGCATTAGCCACCCAAGTAAATGGAATGTTATTTCATGCTTGACGTCAGATTTTTAGCCACTTTTTTTTGGCTCCCATTTTTTATTGAGACCAGGAAAAAATTGAAAGTGATTGGAGACATTTTTAAATGGAAAGATGAACTGAACCTGCCATCCTCCCATCGTTGTATCAATGATGATCTTCTTTCGTGCCTTGCTTCCAACCCAACTTAAGCGGCTGTCAGTATTATAATCATGACGATTGCTCTCAAGGATTAAACAGTGCAGCACCTTCCCTCTTGCGATTTTAGGCGCAGCCACAAAAAACCCCGAGATCAGTATCAAAAACTTATGGTCTGATGCAAGGTTATCGCCTCATTACATATTGTTAGTAAATAGCTATGGACTATCGACTAATCATAGTGAAGTCCAATAATGATACTGAATTTCAGTATCTTGGGTCCATCGTCACAAACGAGATTCACATCTGAGAGGTCGCTACACAGATTTAGAGTAGAGGCCGGTGTTTGTATGCTGTGGGTCAAGTTTTCCACAGTAAAATCCTAGATGAGACCATCTTATCCAATAAAGATAGTGCCAAAGGAAAGAAAAAAAGGAAGGAATACTGAAGTTTAAAAAGTTTTAATATTTTATTGTAGTATTTTTTAAATTTTGATAACAATAATTTAGAGCTAAAATAACTAATTCTTTGAACGATTTCTTTTTGATCATTACTGCAGGTTTCCTTTAGATTAATTTCCATCTATGGCATCAATAATTTAACTCGAAAACTAATTTTCATTTTTTTCTTAGAGAATTAAATTTCTTTATCAACAAATTGTTAATCCTATTAAGAGCACTTTTCTCTAAAGTTTCATCATTTTTATCGTGTAATTGTTTGCTTTCGTGGGGTACGATTCTGATGTCTGAACATGTCCTAAATGTTTCCTGTGCTCCGCAACCCAAAGCTCCTGTTCCGTCTTCACAGACTCCCCAGTTGTTACCTTTAAAAAAATTGAAAAAATGTAAAGGCTTGTACTATGTTTTTAATGGTTTTAAAATTTTTTTCGATTAAAATTTCTTGCACATACACACCCCAGACAGAATACAGCCCTGCGCTCATAAAATTTCTTTTACTTACCAGCTGTGTATGTCCATCTTAAAACACAACGTTCGCATGTAAGCCCTTCCGGTAATTTAAGATATTCCGAATAATCAGCCACACGATCAATATTATACTCCTCTGATCCAAGTCTTTCCAAGGGATATTTTGCAAAGCATTCTTCTGATTCTTCTTCTAAGTCCAAATTACACAAACTGAATTCAAATTTTCCCATATGGCTCGCTGTAATCCTTACAATAGCCTGAATATTAGCGCCTGAATGATATGTTCTACCAACAATCCCCAACCCGTATTTTCCACCGTCTTCATTATCCCTAGGTCTCGCTTGACCGTAATTATCACCGCAAATTCCGCATTTCCCCCCGTAGATTTCATGCTGGGTGTGAAACCCTCCACAGAAGTTTTCGTTATCTTGGTAGTTTAATGGGGTTGGGAATCCGTACCTCCACATCGAACTTCTGTTTGGGGGTTCCAAGACCATTCCATGTCCATGGACCTGCACATCAATAAATTTTTAAATCCAAATCGTAAAACTAAAAGGTTGATATATCAAGAAACTTACACTGTCCAGGACGTATATGACTGATAAAACTAGGAAAATATATCGAGCAGCCATCTTATAAGTTTAAAGCGTCAAAAAATTAATAAGAGATTTTCGCAGGATCCTTTTTATTTAAATAGATGACGGATGTTGATTAATTGACTTACGTTTCTTTTTTCTTGATAAATATCTTATCTTTATGATACACGCGGGCATTATTTTCTTTTTTGTCATTTATTCGCAAATACATGAACCAAATTCGCAGCACTTTGGATTTATAAACGATAAAGATTATTGAAAGGTTGAGATTTCATATTGCATGATGCATTGTCGTGGCATTCTTTTTAAAAAAAACAAACAGGAAATAACGCGTTTAATATGTTTATTTTGACGAAAAGTATTTGTAAGGGAATTCCCAAAATTAAGATACTAGGCTTGTTTGCTTACAATTTTTTATCTATAATTTTGGCAAAGGAAGCACATGCCTTTTTGCCTTAAGAAACTTTTAATCAAGTGTGCCCCTGCGCGGAGTAGATTTGGCGCGAAAGAGTAGCTTGTAGATTTCTGTGGTGATAACCAAACTTTGATGCAGAGCTAAACGTTTGACGAAGAAAAATAAAACCGGGAAAGTTTTCAGTCGCATGCGCAAAAAAGGTTAAGTGATCACTTAAATATTATTAATAAAATTATCACTTATAAGTTCTAATTTTGCTGAAACTGTGAAATAGATTTTGGAGGACGCTTCTACAGACTTGTAGTAGAATCGGTAATTTCCTGTCATCATGGTTAACTCTGTATGACGTAAGACGGTTCAACGTTGTATAAATCGTTGTTGTTGTAGTCGTAGTAGTTATAGTTGTAGTAGTTGTAATCATCATACCCATTGACCCGTTTTGATACAATCCTAATATCGGAACAAGTCCTGAACGTTTCTTGACGTCCGCAACCTAATCTCCCATAGCTTGTACGACGTCCATATGAATCTTTACAATAGCCCCAATTGTTACCTTTTAAATAAAAGTAAGAAATCATGATTTTAATTTAATTAATTTTCATTAAGCACTAAAGTAACTCACCAGCTATGTATTGCCACCTCAAAACGCATCGCTGGCATGTCAAACCTCGAGGCAACTGAAGGTCTATATGATGAGTACGGGGAAAGTTTGCTTGTGGAGTAATTTCGTAATCACTGCGACCGTCAGCCAGCGTCAAGGGATACCTCTCAAAGCATTTTTCGGTTTCATATCCTTTATCTAAATTACACAGGGAAAATGTAAACTTTCCCATATGACTTGCTGTTATCTCTACTTTAACTGGAATGACAGCGCCTTCTTTATATTCTCGGACGATTGTTCCTGTTCCATATTTTCCGCCATCTTCATTTGGTCGAGGTAATTGTCGCAGCCTGGGGTCATCACCACAAACTCCACAGTTAATATCTCTACTACCATGTTCGTTGGAGACTCCTCCGCATCTATTTGCATTATCGTTGTAATTTACTGGTGTATTAAACCCGTATCTCCACGCCGAACTTCTGTTTGGCGGATCAATGACCATACCGTGCCCGTAAACCTTCAAAAGATTTTTTAAAAAATTTAAATCCGAAATTTTTTGAAAGAAAAAATAATTTTTTTTAGATACTTACACTGACGAGAAGGTATTCGAACGATAACACCAAAAAAATATATCGACTAGCCATCTTTCACGTTTGAGGACACAATGAAGCGAATCCGTTTTATACAAAAGATTTTGCCGAATTTTTTTAATATTCGCATACATATAACGGAAATTAATTAACCTTGGCCATGCAAAATCAACTTCTACTTACTGATTACCAAAATGTCATAACAATGTTCAAACTTCGGAAGAAAGCTGATTACGTCATAAGTCTTCTGAGCTTTGAAACTCGCATAGTATTTTGGATGCGAGGTGGGACATAAAATTCTTGTCATATGCTGATCGTCATTGGCTGAATGATAAGTTTTTTCGAAATATGACTCCTTCTCTTACTCCGTTCTATAAGCTCATTTGAAAGCATAAAATTTCAATTTTATATTGTCTTTTATGGCGCAGACCGGTCCTCATCGCACTCAAGTGCTGACCGTGATTTAAAGATTCTGTCATTCACACTGTTTTCGCTGGTTTTCCCAAATTCACAGAATCCGTTAATATGCAGCAAGACAATCAAGGTTTTTTAATATTCGAATTATAATGAGCTTTCGTTTTACTTGAATCGATGCATATGAATGATTTTTCCCGCTCTTTATTGACGTTAGGGATTTTCTTAATTCCCAAACCATTCCGGGTTTCTCGGACGAGCATATTTTTTAATTAGCTAAAATCGATAGACATCCAGTCATAGGCGGTTATGCTATAATCAAGATTGGGGGATTGACGAAAGGTCGCTCAAGATTAGGGTATCAATTAGGGCATAAAGTGCGGTTATTTGTGTAGACTGATCAGTGTTCGAACAGTAGACCGTTTGAAAAACCAACTGGAGAAGAACCGGAGATATAACTGCAGAGATCGTTCAGCGAATTAGAGCCTTAAGTTGATTAAGCTGTTATAAATTTTAAAAAAATTTCCTCTGATCAAGGCAGCATTTTTGGCATTAAATAGTGACTGAGCCAGTATGATTTTGCACCCTTTAATAGCTTATTATACTATGCACTAGAGTTATATCTCGATGTCTAGTGTTGCTCATACTGTCAGGCGAGACTAACTTTATTTGGGAAAATTTTTTGGCACCTTGAGGATTTAAAGGCCTAACCTTTGTCAAATCATTCTGAGATTCAAGCGATCGATTATATGCTTTTATCATTTTTTGATACACTTGTAATCGAGATCTACCAACGCAATTTGGATATTTACTTCATTTACGAGGGTAAACATTAAGAGTGTATACATACATTGTTACACAAAATTGCAGGCTTCTATTTGAATATACATAATAAATCGTATTATTTGCATGTATTCACGATTAAATTCTTATTGCACACATTCATTACGACAATAGTTTGATATCAAATCCCATTGAATTAAGGAAATTATCTTGGAAAATCTGATTTCTTGATGTTATCCGATTCTCAGAAGAATATTCACGTAGGTTATTTCCCTTTTAAGATTATAACTGATCAGAAGACAGCAAAAATTTTTTTTCAGTTCGGCTTTTAATAACTAATGTCTTAAGCCAATATTGCGAGAACAGGTATGACCCATGTACTTCTTGGAGGCCATCTCAAGATTAATCGGATAGCAATTTGATCGCGAAAGTCGTTAATACTAGTGGAACTACACGATACGCCTATTTAAATTCCAATATAATACTATTGTACTTTATTATCTTATAATAATGAATAATGTCAATCAATCTTATCAATCAATCTCAAAATATAGATTGTAAGAAATTTATGTACGATGATATCGATTTAAGTCATCGTAACGAATTAATTAATCCTGTATTATCCTAATAAAATACTTAAAAAAAATTAAGATCTAGAATACGTTAGGAGAATACAAATAACGGTAATGCAGTGCCATCTACAGGGATTGTTATGTAGCAATAGCGTTAGTCCCGTTACTCTTGCGGTTAGTGCTCGAACTACGTAGTGATAGCGACCGTTAGTTGTTAGTTAGTGTTACAGGTGTCACTATTATTAACATTTACATTTTTACATTAGTTAAACATTGATTAGTAGCGGATAGTTTGTGTCACTGGTTAAGGATACCGGATAATTTTTCTATGTTCGGTATCGCTTCTCGGCCTTATGGCTAAGATCAAAGTGTAGTATCTGTTCTTATCAGCTTAATATCTGATACGACTCACATAGTGGGTCCAGAATATTAAACTGATTTTTGGAATTAGATGGAGTGTTAGGGGCTTGCTCCACCTCCGTCACGGGTTGGCCTGGCATTGCAGTACAGCCAGGATCGGCCCACCTGAAAACTTAATATTAGTAAATTCGATCCTTATTCCCCTAGTAACTTCTTGTAACTTTTTCTAGTAAGTTGACATTGCAGTCTTTTAACACACAGTATAATGGATATATTAGGTGCTAAATTTCTATTATAGGGAAACACACGCGCGTCAGTGCAGAGAATTCCGTTCCCAAGGGAAGATTGGCCAAAGAGCGTATGACTTAAAGCAAAATTTCCAGCCAAAACGACTATTTTGGGTCTACCGGTTACCACTTGTTTTTTACAAAGCATGAAGATACTGTGATGCTCACAACGGACATGAAGTTTTTTCTTGTGACATGTAGTTTTCATGCATGTTAGTTAAAGACTGGAATCGTAATCGAATCCTTTCTGGCTGGTTCAACTTTTTTAACTAGTGAAACCCAAAAAACAAACTGTTTGTGGAGGTACTAAACGGTCTCATAAATTATTTTCCTGCTGGTTTTTCTAAGGAAATTCAGCTTTTTTTTTTCTTCCAAAATGGCTATTTTTTTAAAAGAATGGAAATTCTTCTTAACATGTAAAAGTCATTTTAATGTGATCCCTTATTCATATTTCAAGTGCCGCCGATCACCATCGCGTTGGTATTTGTAGTAGGATTTGCAGGAGGTTGTCGGTACTGGAGATCAGGGCCGTTTTAAGAGAAAATGCGCCTCTAGGCTGAAAAATTTAACTGGATTATTCCCTGTAGTCGTATTTTAAAAAATCAGAATAAATTTTAAAATCCGAAGCAACAAATAATTTGTTTTGAGGTTTTGGCCAGCTAACGACCGTCCAATTTTTTTATTTGCTCACTTTGTTTTTCATATGCAATAAAAACTCAAAAATTTTCCGCCTTCCTGCTGGATATGAAAATGATCTGCAATCCTCCTTGGGCCACTATCTCTTTGAATTTGTTCGAGCATCATGATGGCTTCCTAAAAAGGGTAAAATTAGCATATCTTTATAAATGATCTATGAAAGGTTTAATAACTAAAGAATTGCTAGGGATCATTCCGGAATCATTATCAGATCTTCATGAAATGAAATACTAATATGAGTACTACCGGTACATGTATGGTGATATTCTATTTTTAAGTTTTTAGGTGGGCCGATCCTGGCTGTACTGCAATGCCAGGCCAACCCGTGACGGAGGTGGAGCAAGCCCCTAACACTCCATCTAATTCCAAAAATCAGTTTAATATTCTGGACCCACTATGTGAGTCGTATCAGATATTAAGCTGATAAGAACAGATACTACACTTTGATCTTAGCCATAAGGCCGAGAAGCGATACCGAACTAAGAAAAATTATCCGGTATCCTTAACCAGTGATACAAACTATCCGCTACTAATCAATGTTTAACTAATGTAAAAATGTAAATGCTAATAATAGTGACACCTATAACACTACCTCATAACTATTCAGATTTGCTAGTGTCAAGAACCCTTCGAATTAGTCGAACCCTAATGTTTATTGTTTACTTGTTAGGGTATCCAACAAAAATACCTTTTTGGATTTGAATATTAATATTTCAAACATGATTTATGCAACGAAATATTTCTAGCAATAATTTTATTCGTTATTCTCATAATTAGTGAAAATAAAGTAAGTATAATGGTTAGAACGCATCCAAAAGGCTGTGAAAGTATAACAATGAACAGCAGGTTACGCTGACACGAATGTAAACATAATTTTTTAGTTACTATATCATCATAATCTGGCCATCTGTCTACGTAAACGTCTGTGTAGTTAGTTGACCTTCACTTTCTCCAGACGATTTTAAAGTAGACTGAGAAGTGGTGATGGGAAAAAAAGCAAAAGAAGTCGGGTAGGTGAGATTGAAAGTGCGAATATGAGAATAGTGACTAATAAGAATCTTATAACCGACCGAGAATCCATCGTCAGAACGCAGAAGGTTATCAAAGAATTAAACCAGGCTTATAATAGCTGTTGGCCAATTACACAGTGCTGAGTTAATATGTTAAGATTTAAAGAAGATAGGCCGTATATTTTTTGCTTTTTTCAGACATATGCTCATCAAGCTATAGTGTGTAAGCATTCGTATGACTAATCCGTCATGCAATACGCAAAGAAACGAAGATATACCGAGTAAAAAATTGATATTGACATAATCGTCCAACCCGTCAATTATAAAATGAAACAAGATGGTCCGTAAAATGAGACATGATAGTCATCAACCCTTGTGGTATGAAGCACCTTTCACCACCAATCATCTGATTGTCAACAATAAATCGCCCACAACGGCATATACCTTGCCAAAAAAAAAAAGTTATTGTTCGGATCACCCCGTGCCAGAAGATATAAACGGTAAGATTAGGAAATAAGAAAACTAGGGTGCGTAATAGTAAATAGCATGACCAAGACGGTCATTTAAGAGGGGAGCAAGAAGCCGAAGCCGAAAGCATTGTGCATACCTGCCATAGTTCAGATACCTGCCTACAGGTGTGCTTGCGACTCGATGGAACAGTCTTCAGTTGGTATTCTGGAGAGTGAAGTGGTGTAGTGAATGGGAGGTGCTTTTTTTTAGTGATTTCAAATGATTTTTATGGCTTTTATATTAGTTTTTAGGTGATTTTGAATTATTTTAAAACGCCATGCGTTGGCTGTTTGTATTGGTGTTTTCTTCGGTTTCGTGTTTTGTTTTGTGTTTAGATGAACAGAATGGGATTACACATACCACCGATACAATTAGTTCAACTGTTTCGTCTGGTAAGTTGTTTTAAAAATAAGATTTTTTTGAATGAAAAAATTTTTTAAAAATGTCACGAAATTATTAGCAAAAAAAATGAGAAAGTTAAGGACGGGGGGAAAAGAAAATTATAGTCCATGACACAGCGTCCAGTGATTGATGATTCAATTACCGGTGAAGGGATCTAGATTGCTAAAAAAAAGTAAAAATGACGAGCGAGAATGAAAAGTCGTTGTTAGGCTTTATTCAAATGTTAAAAAAAATTGTGAAAGAGAAGGAAAATCATTAAGGCTTTTTTATTCATGATGGGAGTACCGTTCCAGCGAAAAGAAAAGAGAAAAAAAAAGAACAAGAACAGTGTGGCATTACACCAAGTCCACCTGTGACCTTGTGTAAGATGAAATGCTACTCACTACTATCCAACTTGCATACCTAGTTCCAGTTACCTCTTTACTCTCTACCGCTCTACGTTTTCCAGTTAAATAGTATAAGCTGGTGCTAAGGTACAAGAGAGCATGGACCTATTTTATGAATACATGCAACACACAAAAAAACCAATTCGTGGATCGCTCCAGGTTGTATAACAAAACGATTCTTTATTTAGTTATAGAAAAGCTATGAAGATGGCGCGTGGTTAGGCATGAAAAAAAAAATCGGGCACTAACGGGGTATTAATTGTGAAATATATCAAGATAAATCCTTTTGAGTAAAACCCCCCCTTCCACTTGCAGTCACGAATCCCTTTCTCCAGGTCGCCATGAACCCGATCCGACCTACCATTCCGTGATGGTTGATTTTTCCACTAAAGTCATGACATATCAGGTTCCGGAAGATTTCTCATCTTTTTAGTTATCCCTTATTTCGATTACGTTTTCGATTGCGAATGTATCATCGGATGACTGACATTTTGAGGAATTAGTGAAAGTCAAATGGCGGCTACTTGATGTCCGCACGGAAGCTTTTTATCATTAAAAAAAAAGGACATGCAACGGGATCCGTTCTCGCCGAGTGCAAATATTGTCAAACAAGAATTGTAGAAAGTAGAGACAATGCGCAAGTAGAGACGGTCTCACGATTACCTACATATTTAGCACCTACATACACACCCAGTGAAATTTTAATGGCCTACCGTCGGGTGATAAAATAACGTAAAATCCTTATTGCTTAATTGATTTAGTTAGAAATGATTCATGTTTTGTTTTTTTTGGAATGAACGGAGATTAGCTATGGCGTCAAAGCGGAACTTTTATTTCGTAATTGAACCCATTTGAACTAATAGTTACTTGGAAAGATAACGGCTATTTGTAAAATTAGCATGAATAGTGAACTATTGTCACCAAAAGAGTTCATTTTCAACCCTTTGATCATAGTAGCGTTCATATCAAATTTTTCTTAGCTTGGCAAATATGTCTGAAAGATTTTTAAAGCTTAAAGGAAATGAAATTATGACGCTTGTACTTTTTTATGAGTTTTTAATAATCTTGAGGAGCAATAAAAATTTAGGGGACGGCAATGCTTGGTCCATAAGTTCCTAAAGACACCAAATGGTCTTTCTCTTGGCCTCTGAAGAGCAGAATTTCTTGATTCCTCAAGGGTCATCCTTTCAGTGACATGATCATTCCAGGGCTGGAAAATTAGGATTATGGCAGAAGCACGTGTGATCGGTTTAGGAATGAAGAAATCAGCAGGAAGATTTGGTAGAAGGTGCGGTGCAGATCTGGAATGACAGTACATAGACCATATGACTATAAACAGTATACCAGAAGCATTGGGCAGTCACAAGGTAGCCTAGCCAAAGTGTAGAAGTTACTCGACGATGTGATTAAACCTGCAGGAAGAAGCTGGTTCCGAAAAGCGGATGATCAAACGACTTAAGAGAGATTGGGGACGACCTATGTCAAGGAATGGATAGGAAAATGCTGGAAAAGAAGATGGGTGTCCTTATACACAACATACGAGGTCCATTAGCCAAGCTAGGTGTGAACAAAGTCCATTAGGAGGCATTGGGTTTTGTACAGGGACAGAAAAAGCCCACCAGAGATTTTAGGGCAGTGAAAACTTACAAGCCCCTTAGAACCATCAAGATGGATGTAGCATAGCTCTTACTTTTATTCAGCTCTGACCTTTTTTCCCCCTTCAAGGGATATTAATGCAAATTCAACTCTTATCAAGCCAGCTAAGCGCTTCAAATCACATTTAAAAATTCAATTTCCTTTCACAAGCTACTCCATATTTCAATAATTTATAACCTCTTTAACCAATTAATAAATCCTTTTTTTCTCTTAAGTTACTTTAACGCCGTTGTAATTAAAATAAAATCGTATAATTAGATCATTTTTTCAAAACGAAGGTCATTACATTGACCGTAATCCGTGTCTTTCCAGATTCGGAAATAGTGCACTCATGTTTCACGCTCAGTTACCTCATTTACAAATATAAAATTAAAGAAAAAATAATGTTATGAAAGTGAATCCAATTTTATTTTTGTAACTTTTCGGTTGCAATAAATCGGATTATGAAAAATAATAAAAACCGAGATCTGATCCACGGGATAAGGGATCGATATAACAAAAGTAACCTTTAAAACGGTCAAGTAGGATTTGAGAACGAGTAGAAAGTATTATGCAAGACGCGTATATACGTATAGCCGAGATCGTTTCTCCAGCCTCATGTGTATACCATTTAATACCTGATCGAGGCCAGCATCCACGATTTATTGCATTTGTTTTGCGTGCAATTGCATTTGAAAATTATTTTTTTTTTGAGTTGGAGGTAATAAAGCGTTACGCCATTTTGATGTATGATTCAGATTGTAAATTTTGGGTACGGTGATTTGATTGTAGGCCAGACGATATAAAATTGGTGTTATCGTCTAGACGTGAAGTGATGCAGTCATTTGCCAGAGGAGAATTTGGCCACAGGGTTTGATTCGAAATGCTCTAAATGGCAAATCCGGATGGGCCATCAAGTCCAGGGCGTGAGAGAGATTGATAAAAGCATTTAAAGACTGTGTTTGGTGAAATCAGCATTATGCCTTAAGCTTTCTTGTAAGACTACTGCTGTGACTGGGATTACTATAGTTTTAGCTTCCCATCTACTCCCATGAGATTCTTGTTGTATCTGCACTTTTCTGATATTAGCTTTGACGTTAGAGTCTTAACTTGAGCTTAGTTTATTTCTAAATTAGAGTCAATTTAATGGGTGTCACTTTCCCGATATCTACTAATTGCTTTAGTGCCAACTTATGTCCACTTTCTGGTTTTAGTACAAACCTCCTGACTTAAAAATTGGTTTCGCAGCTTTACAGCTGCAGTTGCCTGGCTTAAGCCCCAAACTTCTAACTTCAGCATCAATTTTTCAACTTTGTCATCAGTTTCCTGGCTATAGCATCAATACAGCATTTATAGCTATAGCATTTTTTGCTTTAGCGTCAATTTTTGGAGCTTCAGTGACATATTTTTAATTTGAAAATCGGGTTTTCCTCTCTTGGTCATTAACACAAATCTTTATTTCAGTGCTCTCTTGATTTAATGTCCATTGCATAGGTAGATTCCTTTTTAAGGCAGGTCCTTTTATTTCTTTTGTCAGCTTCTTCATTACTGTCATTAATTGATTACTGATCTAGCTAATCATCTAAGATTTCATCCAGATCAAATGACGTTGAGTAAGAGGGATGATGTGATGAAGCAGTGAAGCAGGAACAGTGAAACTTTCTCAAGCGCATCTTGTCAGGCTTAACAGGGCAAACCATGTCTGGTTTCGACTATGCATAATGACTGCAACATGCTGAACTAACTGGAAAATTGCACCACGAACAAGGCCATCAAACTGGAATAAAAAACGCATAACTGAAAGTGATACAGTAATTTATGGCACTTTTACCTTCAGAAAAACGTTCTTCACCGTCAGGTTTTTTGCACATATCTGTATTTTTCATCGGCAGCAGGATTTCTTCTGAAGAATTTCAATCTAAAAATCTGGAAAATTTTTGGCAAAACTCCCTTGGGCAACAGTCATCATTTCGATCAAGTATAAATCTTTAAATTCTTGTAAATCCGCTCGCTTCTTTCAAATATCCCAAAGCGAAATCAATATCTGGAAGCACGATTTATTCATCCAGTCCATTCGAGTTATTTTTCGCCTCCAGGATTCACCTGAAAAAAATCAATTATGGACCAATTTACACTTTACTCTTCACAATCCATATTACCCATCAATTTTCCAATATTCAGCATGTAATCAAAAAGAAAAATTTACGATCCAACAAAATGATTATCATCATTAAAATACAAAAATGAGGAAAAAACGTCATTTTATTTTTCATTTCTAAGAAAACAAACGAAGATCGGAATGTAATAGCCCTCCGCACAAATATTTTCCGTGACCATCGTTCCTCCTCCGGCTGATATTATAACTTTTTCCCCTGTACTGACCTGATTCATATCAAAAGATTTTAAAATAAACCCATTCACATGGCAAGTACCTATCGCCAGTGAAACTCTTAAACATTTGCTTTCTTTTATATCCGATAAAATAAAAGGAAAAGTACATATCAAAGAAAATGGGCCCTTTTTGCCGTGAAGTGGTTTCTTTCAAATGATATTTCCTGCTTGTGCAATACTTATAACGAATCAATGTTACCAAGATTGCACCATAAAGATCACACTTATTTTAGATTTTCAACGATATATCAGCCTAATGTTGACCTTGTTAAATGAACGGTCATTTCAAATTACACAGAAGTATAATTTTATTTTTTTTGCACAGAGAAACTCCGGCCCAAGCAATTTTTTTTTAGAAATATAATAAAAGTTAAATTTCATGGCTGAAAATCAATATTCAATCAATTCTACATGAGTGGCGTAACGCATTGAATTATCGATGGTAGTAGGTATAATTTTTTTCTATTAAATATTTTCCTTTTATGCTATCAAAGTTTTTCAATGGTGTTTTCTAGGCGGACGTTATTGAATATGGCTTCTATTTGAATCTTTGAACTTGTAAAATCTCGCGTGACTATTTAGTCACGATGTGTCTTCAATTTTCATCAAACGATTTTGCTTAAAGAAATTGTATGATAATTTTATGAAATTGAAACAAGGTATGGAATTTTTAAACGTTTTGTTGTTTTTTTATTTTATTATTTTTCTGAAAAGTGGATTATTAGGATGCTTGCAGCTAGGATGTTGTTTATCGGAAATAGGAATCGTTGTAAAGGGAGGTCCAAAGTGATTTTTTGCACAGAATAAGGAAATTCATGAATGAGTAATATCGATGGCCAAAAAAAGACGGTCTGGTTACATTTGCTTAGAGTTTTAGTTCACTATGCTAAAACTTTGAAGTAGAAACATTGGGATGACCTCTTGTCTTTTTCGGATTGATTGCTGGGTTTTACTTTCAAGCTCTTCAGCCTTCTTGGGCTCCAAAAGATAATTACTTGGGCTAAGTTCATGGTCTTCTTTACATTTTGGGCTACAGTTGTTGTTGCTGCTTCTGCGTCGTTCGCTTTCTTTCTATTCCTAAAAGCCAAGCATGGATTCGATTAGAACTGAGCATCTTAAGATAGAATTTTGAAGCCTGGATTACTGAAACATAACTTTTGTAGACCCGACCCAACTAGCACCAAAAAATTAAATATTGTGGGTTTTCCGTAACCCAGAAACTAAATCATGTTCATTAGCTCCGACAAGTTTTACATGAAATGTACACTTCACCCACAAGCGTTATTTGCTTTTCAAGCTAAATCTCTGTTTAGCTTGAATTTGCGACCAGCACCAGCGCAATTAGCAAACCTAAAGCTCACTTGGCTTTCAACTTCAAGGTTCCGTTGCACAGCTCAGATCTATCAGCTTTATCAGCTTCACCAGGTTTAGTTCTACCACCATTGTCAAAGTCCTTCGCATGACTGTATGCTGCACACTGTCCACCAAGGTCACTTTTCCAAATCCCCGACATTCAGAATTTACTAATACGCTCGTCAACCCATCGTATGCTAGGCCAAAGCTTCAGGCAATCGATTTGTTGGAGCTTCAGCATCGGTTTAATTCTTGCAAAGCATCAATCAGTTATTGAGTTTTTTTCCAGCCCCCTCAATATCCTGGTCACCCAATTACTCGGCTGGCCGTCCTCTGCAGTTGTGCATTAGTCTTGATTGGCTAAAGGGCTATAAATTTCATAAACCTATCAAAAAGTAATTCTAATTCAACGATCGTTACAGTGGAATGTTTTATTTAAGTAATACAAACGGCCAGTTCAAACATTGGCATCGTGTAAAAAACAAGCAAAAAATTACAATTTACTCTTCAAATAAAGTAATTAACCTAATTAGAGCACAATCGACCAGAAGTAATATATTTTACTTTTTATTACTTTATAAAAAATACCAAGATATTATTTGATTTATATCGCTCTCATCTTATAAAAAAAAGTAAAAAAAAAATGAATCAAAACAATGGGCCATTGTTAATTCCGTGTTTTGTAATTTTCACGTTTCCTTTCGTTCATGGTATCACTCCTACCTTCGGAACCATTTTCTTTGTTTCATATTAAACCTTGAAAATAAATTAGCGACGCCAATTTTTTATATAAGACCGATTTTGTACCTGGACGCGGATCTTCCCCCGTTGCGTTTTCCTCTTTAAACCTATAAACACACAAAAGACAAAACATTAATTTAGCACACGAAATAACTCGCCCTAATTACAACTAGAAAATAACAAAAACGCAAACACTCACGAAAACTAAGTTAACTTATAATACTTAAACTTCAATTTACAGATCGTGAAAGAAAGGGACAGATTAATTAAAAAAAAAAAAAACAAACAAACGCGGTTTTACAGTGTTTGGTCACGGTGTAGCTCTCTAGGTGTAGCTCTCTAGGTGTAGGCCCCCGTCGTACAGCCACGAGCAAGTTTTTTTCCTAGCTCCCATTGTGCTTGTTAAAAGAAAGTTAAAAAACAACCCGATTTGGATTCGTGGTTGGTAAATCGAGATACCCTCAAGGAATATCAAATCGAAACCTAAAGCCATTCATAAAGAAAACGTCTGGGCTTTCCTTTATCGGCTGAATCATTATAGTAGACGGTAGACGAGTTCGATGACGTTATTTTAGCCATAGATCTTTGCGTACGAGGGTGTGGACGTATAGTAAATTGAATGTTTTGAATGGCATCGTGATGTCTTGTTATGAGATAAGAAGGAAATAGCGTATGTAAAGGATTTGTTGGGTGATTATTTAAAACTTGAAGCACTTGACTAATCAGGCAAAACATTGAAGCATCGTTGAATTCGTCAATTAATGGAGTATTGAAATTGATTGCTATTACTAAAGTGACAAAAAAAAAAGATTGTGTGTTACCGCGCGCTACCTACTCACTAATAGAAAGTAGGTCAAAAATATCCTAAATGGTCTTTGAATTTATTGCTCAAGAGCAAAACGGAGGTGGAAGTATCATCTCACTTTCTTCCTTCCGCCTTGGGGTAAACCCCGAAAAGAATATTTGCTAAAAATATTTCTGAGAAGTTGGCTGCTTGTGAAATTTAAAATTGTCGTTTGTATTTAACGGAGGAGGAGGTAGAGATGGAGGAGCTGGGTGCGGTGAAAGCTCGAATATTTTATGTATATAATGTAGATATATATGATGTATATAATAGAAGTATTGCTACCGGCAGATCGTAATGGAGGGTGAAATTGAAGGTAAATGAAGGTCTGCCGATGGAATATCTTCTGGTTGAGGAATTCAATAGACGGGTTCAATGGCACTGCTCCAAGCAGAAGCAGCAGCATTCCGAAGCTAAGATCACCATGATGATCAACCATTTCTATCGCAGAGAAACACTTGAAGAAGAAGAGGAAAGAAGACGAGGAAGAAGTGGGCTTGTCGTGGCAGCTAAAAGCTCTAGATAAATTTTGCAAGGAAATTGTAATACCAATCCTAAGAGCTTTTGTGTCCTCCCACCCGAGCCAAGAATATCCCATTTATGGTCCAACAGAGATGGTCAGATGGCCTGTTCTCTATTGATCATCCACAAATAAAAAGATAGATCATACTGAAAAGAACTATTTCTTACCATCATGAAGGAGATCATAAAAACCCAGAGGATGGTTCAATAAACTTCTATGAAAGAACATATTGCTAAGTCACGCAATTACAGGATGTGACAAGATAACTATGGAAGGAAAAAAAGGGAGGAAGAAAAACCTATAATCAATATGTGAACTAACAACTTCATATTTTCAAATGAAAAAATATATCCACAAGATTACTATGCAGGATTAGTACCGAAACATTAGTATGATTTGAAATTCAAGAACCCCTAAGTGCAAGCCGGCATAATTAACCATCGAGCCATAAGATTAGTTCCGTAGAAAAATAGCAGGAGCTCAAAAACAATTAAGGCCAAGCTAAATGTCTCTCCGAAAGACAAAAGCCGACGTGATTTGTTGGCCCCAAATATGGCGAATTTAGTGCAAAATCTGACTTTTTTTCAATTCATGAGACATAGTACGAATTTGTATGAAGTCATGCACTCACTCTCTTACGCCTTTTCCATTTCACTAAAATTATCAATCAATCCACACTTATTTATGCCTCATTTCCCTCAAAACATAAAAACCTCAACAAGACAATGGAAACAGGTGGTAATGCCCCTGATCTAGCCATTAATAAATAAATCCAATATGTCACTTTAATAAGCATTTTCTTTTTTAATATCTCTTCAACACACCTCCTTGTACTACTTATGAAACAATTCAGTCATTTCATTTTTAATAAAAAAAATTTTAAGAAAATAATAACTCAATGTCAAACGCGGGGAAAATGGCGACTCGAATCAAAAGATCCGCTATCACCTCGTTTAATTTTCGTTCTACCTCACACGCCTGCACCATCGTATACGGTGCATCTGCATGAAAATTTGGCGAAACCACAATCCACGCAAACCATTTTAAATTTTTTAATAAATTAAAGAACAATAACCTTTGTAATGAGTCATACTAATTACGATAAGATCCATCATCTCTCTCGCGCGCATAAACGAGGCCTATTTGCATGGTATATTAAAAAAAATTATAATTATAACGGAAAGGATAATATAGGCTGGGTTTTTTTCTTTTCAATCGTCGGAATCATAACGGTCAATTTGTGATTATCATTTCTGATTTAAATATAATGATGATTTTTTGAAAAAAAAAAGTGTCAACTGTATAATTATTTTATCTCGTAATGATTAAATTCCGGTAATTACAGATTCATTTTAAAACGGTTCCGCGATTCAGAGTCATTGGCGGAGTGACCATATGGGCGCTAAAGGCTTTAAGATAAGTTCTTAGCCGCAGTAAAGACACCAGATCTTTTTTGGATCGGCGGTAGCTTACTCAAAATAAAGATTTAATAGGTCTAATTCGAGTCATCTTATGCTAAATGGACTTGATAGACTTAGTTTGGGCTGGGAATTAATTGTTCTGATGGGTTTAACCATAGTGTCAACCTTGATGAGCTTCACTTAGCTTGGCTAGACCAATAAAAGCTCCATTGCGTTTAGCTCAGACCCTAAACTGCTATAGCGACTAGTGTGCTTAGTTCATCCAAATTACCTGAGCCCAAATTCATCCAAACCTAAGCTAGGCTCGAACCTTTAGCACCTTTATTACGAGCTTAGCACAGGCCTACAAGCTTAATTCTGACTTCCTTAAGGTCGGATTAAGGCTTCCCACAATTCAATTACATTTCCATAATTATATGCGCTCGATTCTTAAAGGTGATGACAACACGACCATGGATTAACAAATCAAATATAACCAGAAAAATACCATTCGAAAATTAAATTGTTCCGATTAATCCTCAGCCTTCATGCTTGTCTCTCACGATATCAACGAATAAATAAGTCACACCCTTCTTACAGCAAACCACTGCCGTGTTGAAATTAGCAATATTCACGATCTTAATTAAATTATCAATTCCTTCCTTTTCATTCTTTTCAAACTTCTTAAATCTCATGCGGCCACCTGTCCTCTTCTTCGACATCTTCACATGACATCATATAACGTGGCTGTCCCTGGAAGAGTATGTTCACCTGTGTGCCAAGTTCCGAGTTCAAACAAAGTTCAAAAATCGCATTTACTTTTTTTAAACAATATAACAAGGTAAATTAAACATCTGATTACCGAACGTATTGAATTTCAATCGAATCCAGCGACTTAAAACCGATATGAGTAATAATAGCTAAATCATTAATAAACCTGTTTATACTATAAACATTCATTAGTTCATTTGAATATAAATTTAAACAATAAAATATGAATAATATATGGAAAAACTCCAGTTTATTGCTTTATGTAGGCCTTTGCTACAATAATGCACCAATCAAGTCTTGACTTTTTTTTTGCAATTAAAATAAAAAATTCCTTTTGAGATGGAGAGCACGCGGTTTTTTATGGAAATCGACCTTTAAAATGCAGATCGTTAACAAAGAAACAAAAAAGTCCTGGCGGAAACCGGAAATATCACATTCGGTTTCTATAAAAGGAAAGCTTTTACGATTTTAAATCAAGGATAGTTGCATAAAAGCCGAGCAAAATCATTCATTCTTTCGCATCGAAAGAACATAACAAAGATTAGTCGCGCCCTTTTTCCGAACCACTTCAAATGAATCCCTAAGGGAGATTAATAGTTAATTTAAATGTAAGGGTCTCAGGCTTAAAATTAAAAAGAACCTGAACAAAATGATGATGCTTCATCAAATATTATTAAATGGAGGTCATGTTGTGCAGGTATTACTATGCAAAAATTCTAACTTGATTATAGCCCTTTATTGTTTGAAACAAAACCGGCTGAGTCTTTTTAAAGTTGATACGAGGAGTCGTAAATTGTGTACATTTCAATATCCGGCTCGGGTGTATATCAGGTTTTTGTAAAGGTCTGATTTTCAATGTTTGGAAAGCAGGTGATTGTTAGGGTTTTGATATGAGATTAGAAATTTTGCAGGGCGATATCCAAAAACGATTCGAATGAACCAAGGGCTCGTACGCCTCCAAAGCAGCAGTTAAATACCGAACTTGGCCTTGGCCATGGGAACTTGTTCAGGAATTAAGCTTGCTGGTGCCAGCCCACTTCTTTAAGCTCTGAACATTCATGTCTCGGTATGAACCTCTTTTTTACGACAAGTTTGTACAGTTGAATGTCACGCTTGATGAGTAGATTGGCATGAAGTGGTAGTCTGAAGCTGCTGACATTGCCTTTATAATAACGTAACAAGTATGACCCAAACTACCTGAAATAAGATGCTGCTGGTAGAATAGTGAGCTTTCTTCTCTTTCAAGAGTCTGTTGCCTTGTGGCTCAGACGAAATCGTTCTTACTGGGCCCATAACCTGTTAGATTTACTGAAAAGTTATTCTTTACAATTGTGGAGTTGAAGCTTGATGAAGAAGAAGCTTGGGTGATGCTTTCAGAAGTATGTTTGCACCCCAGAGCCTTGAGGAACCACTTCACTTTGACAGAGTCGACGAGGACCAGAAGCAATACCTCTTTAAATCCGTCGACTGTTTCCACTAAATCGACCACTCGCCGAATTTGCAGCCACTTCCCAATTGGTCAGTAGTTCATAGTTACTAAATCATAAGTGACTGAAATTATCAATATGGCCAGAATTGGGATCACTAAGCAACCAGTTCAGATGCTTAGTGGTTTGCCTTATAGAAGCAAGTTTAAGATGAAACAACCATAAGGTCCGGGAATTTACCCGTACTTAAGCAAAATCACGACTGACTGACAACTCTCGTCAATGTCGCCTCTGTTCCATGAAGAGTCAACAGAGAGAGAGAGACAACTAGCGAAGTTGCAGAGTCAAACAATACACTACTTATGGTCACTCAGTGAATAAGTTACATTACTACCTGAAGAAACCTAATTGGCTAAAGGAAAATTTTTTATAGTTACGAGATGGGAATATGATGACCAGCTAACCGGAAATAGCAAGCGAATACTCCTTGGAATTCAGTATACAATAGTTTTTCTAATCACGATTCGTGAATCATTTTATTGTTTGATGATTTTTATTCCCTAACCTGTTGCCATCTTCATTCCTAAAACCCAGAGATTATATTTTCATGCACACTGATAAGAACGATCAATATCGTGATCAATAAATTTGAGAAAGCACGATCCGTCTCATAAAAAAAAAACTTGTTCCAACCCTGATTTTCAAATTAGCTTCCCTTTTCCACTCCCATTACAAATTTCGAATACCTAAATAACCATTTTGGCTACGGAATATTATATGAAATGACGAGTTCAATAAGCATGACTAAAAAAAGAAGTAAAAAAAACCGGGCACTTAGAAAAATCACGAAGTGCAACAATGAATGATTCCAGCTATAACATAATCACATAGTCAGGATGACGTCAAATTTGCAATTTTTTCTCCGCATTCAAATTTAGTAATAAAAACATCATTATATTTTCAGGATGGATATGTTAAACAATTGGATTCACCTTGATCAAGTTAGAATTCTGTCATTGTCTAAAAATGGCGTAGGATGACTTTTTTATAACAATGATTTGACTAGTGCCTTTCTCATAACTGAATCTAGACGAAATGTATAAAAAGACCGAATATCTTCTGTATTGTCCCATTTAGTCAGGTCCTTGACGATTAGACAATAGGAGATCGTCTTCATGAGATGCATACGAATTTTTTTGGAGTTAATGAGAGGTGGTTGATGTAATGGGTTATGAAAGGAATTAAAAAGGTATTGTTCGATAAGTATTAATCGAACTGCGTCTTCAAAAGATTACATGCCGTCATCTTTTGTATGGAATAGGGAAATAATTTTATGATGGAAATGTTAATGATTGCGGTCGTCTCGGTTTTCCTCGTAAGAGTGCTCATAAGGAAGAGACGA
This sequence comes from Liposcelis brunnea, assembly GCA_023512825.1. Taxonomy (NCBI): domain Eukaryota; kingdom Metazoa; phylum Arthropoda; class Insecta; order Psocodea; family Liposcelididae; genus Liposcelis; species Liposcelis brunnea. The sequence continues at coordinate 2,802,953 of CM042073.1, read as the reverse complement.
AAATCCCCCTCAATGAGCCTACGCGGTTTACGCGAAATGACTTCATATGAGAGGAAGCAAATTGTCAGGATTCAGTAAAGTATTATGTAACATTGATGGACAGGGTATACTAATTACCTTTGTTTGACTAATGCCCACGATGTAGAGTCTGAAATAATGGTATCAAAAAGTTCAAGGTGGTATCTACAAATTTTAAAGTAAAGACCAGATTAGGGGCATCCGCAAAAGACATTGATCGATGAAAGTTGATCTGGTTGACTTGTAATAGAAATAAACTTTTAGAGAAGAAGCGCTGTGAAACAACGAACGTAAAATGGTGGAACGGATAGATAAAAAAAATGTTTAAGTTTTAATAATATAGCCAGTTTTAGGGCTACAAAATCCAATTCCTACCTTCCCGTGGTGTAGCCTGGTAACCCTGTGAAGGGCTCACCAAGACCAGGACATTTAGTGAACGGGGAATGGACGGAGACTTCTGGGGACTAATGGGGCAAGGGCAAGGTGGTGGGTCCGCGCCAATGCCTGCTGGCAATTCGTAAAAGAAGGTAAAGCCGCCTTTCACATTAAGAAATCCCTGGAGGATACCACTTCCTGGCATGTAGTAACTGGAGTATGCACCGGGGATGGTACAATAAGCCCAGCTTCAGTGCCTAGATCGTCAAGCGATCTCCCCACCCAGCGGATAAAAAAAAAAAGGCCAGTTTTAGTCAAGTTAATATGATTTTAAAACTTTGTGAGCTAGTCTGCTTGTCAGTATTGTCGCCATTAGGACAACCATGGTTCACAGCATATTGAAGACTGAAAATTGTTTGCGTTCGACTTTCATCTGACACCCAGGGGGTGTCGACATTATTTATAGTTAAGGTTTTCCTCTGCATATGGGAATGTTTTACCATTCAACGACAGATAAGGGTAACTCTCCAACAGCAGAGTGGGGACCGACTGAACGGTGCCTCATGGACTGATATAAGTCAAACTGACACAAACAAACAATAAAACAACATTTTTGAAATACCTCAAAGAATATTGATATCGATCAGAATTCATTTGGGAAAAAATTCAGCTGAACAGCTTATACCCAGTGAAACTGCATAACCAGAGCTCATGTATCTGCTAATCTGACAAAAAAATCAGAGACGTATTTTAAAACACAAGAAGCAAAACCACAAATACACGGTGAATTTCACAAGAAGTCGAAAAAAACCAGCTGAAATAAATTAAAAGTCTGCGTTTTGCTTTATTTATAAGATCAATGTATCGCTCCGAGTTATGTATGGTACCAAGATTACGCACTAGGCTGCTGCAACTTAATAACATTGGAAAGGCGATTGCCAGCATGAACCCGTATACGTAACTAATTAAGAATCTCTATTTGTACTCGAAAAGATTTAAAATTACAAACCCACCCAAACATCGTTGGGCTGGTCATTTTTTAGTCCCAGTACATGGCAAAGTTCATTACAAACCGCTTGAAGCTAGTATAGCGCGGCCAAACAAAGAACTCTGTAACCTAACGACACTGCCATTATCCATAATTACCAACAAAACCAAATCGAAACAACGGAAAATCTGAATGACAAGTAGGGACACAAAAGCGGGGAAAAATTGTGGTCACTCAAACGGGCTTACACTGTATAATGTCAAGTTGAACAACTGCTTTTATTTATGCCCGTATTGTCAAATCCTGAGAGTGCTTCAATTAAAAATAAAGAAATACGGACACCTTTTGTTGTTTAGCATAAAACAGTTTTAATTGATGGAAAACTAGTTAACTTTTAATTCATTTAATTTCGATTCGGTCCGTTTGCTTCTTGATAATAAATGTCGACAAAATTGACATTTCGCTAGGCAAACATATGAGTCAAATATTTGTTCCTGGCTTTTTTTTTGCACATTCCAGCAATGTGGTCATGCACCTAGGCCGTATCCTGCCGTGTCTTTTGTTATCGAGGGCTCATTGTTCGCAGCTTTGTTTGAATTAATTACACAGTGGACAGGGTTGTCGACCTTAATTATGTCATTCGAATAAGAACTCTCTGTGAATCTTCTTCTTTTATATGCAAAAGCAATATTTTGCCTAATTAAGAGGATTACATCATTTTTAAGGAAAAAAAATTTACCAGGATATATTTAACCAGGCACCATGATGACGGCAATAAATTCGCAACTCTTTAGCCTCCGCGCAGATTCCAAGGTTTTGAAAATAGCAAAAAAAAACGGGTAATTAAAATGGAAGTTGCATCGTCTCGCGTGTGATATCATTTCCATTTTTAATAAGATTTTTAACTTTCTACTTCATCAACATTAAGATGTCTGAGAATTTTAATCGTAAGTGCACGATTAATAAATTTTTTGATTAATTACATCGATGAACATGTAGTGAAAAATAGTTATGGTTGTCGTCAATAAAGTTTCTTGGGTTACTTAATATGATGTATATAAATTTACCAGAGCGAAACTCAACAACACGCACTTGCTCCACTTGTAAAATGAAGAAACCGAATCCACACATACCAATGCATTAAGTAGGTGATTTGCGCTAAATCTTTCCGTACAGCGCATTAATTTCCTATCCTGGAAATTTTTTCGGCTCGGAATTTTTCTGTAGGATTTTGGAATATCGTATCCTGGATTGTGGATGCGTGACATCGAGTGTAACGATTTCACCATTAGCGGGTTCTGAATGACGAACTGAACTTGTTTATAAACGTACACCTTTAGCCGTAAATGCCATGTTGTTTTAAGTCTAAAACGTGTTCGTCTTCAGTCCATCCAAGGTCACTCTTAATGTTTTTCCGTTATTTTGAATACTTTATTATTATTTACTCGTTGCTTTATAATCAAGATTAAACTGGATGGTTTAATACCAAATACCCGTGAGAGTGGGTGATTGTCCGTGTTTAGTGATGGAGGCAGTGGCGGACTGTCAGCCCTTAACGTTTTTGGGCTTGTTGTGTGACTTAGAACTAGGCTCACTCAATGAAGACGTTAAAGTTTGGGTTAAAGCAAATATAAAGTTCCCCGACTGGCGGGCCACTATCAGTGGTACTGATGTTAACAAATGGGGCAGTGGTCAGCTTTTTCACGCTGACACGCAGACATTCATCACCAGCCTTCCGTGAATACCTTGGCAAGAAAAATATACAGTTTCTGAAATTTCATAAAAATAAGCGTCAATCTACTTATTTAGCCCCCAGTGTCACAGTAGGATATTGACATGTTCAGTAATCCTTACCCTGGAGGTACCAAGATGGTGCGTACTTTTCATGTTCTGATCTTCACTTCCTACGGGTCTTGCCATCTTGACCAACGTCTGCCGTTGCAGGTGGAAAGGTTCAGATGGCAGTATCCTGTCTACTGTAGGACTATCCAATGATCTTTATTTCAACTGACCACATGACCTCACAAGGAATCATGGACTGCTCAATACAACGAATTGCCTCCCTTCTTGAGGATACCAACCTCCTGGCGTTTAGATGACAGAAGTACCCAACGTGGATGGTGCAATAAGCTAAGCTTCAGTACCTAGGTCGTTAAGCTGCTTCCCGTAGTCTGGGTAGTCAAAGCAAAGCTCAGACTAAGTGATACTCTAGAATAGTGTTACAGATACACAGCACTCCTCATACTAACTGCTTTAAAGTATGCAGTGCCTGTTTTCCTCCATATTCTTTGCCTTCCAGTTAACCCGTTCTTTCGTTCTTCTGTAGTTTTCCACTCGCTAAGGACTTCACACCATCATCACTTTGGAACACTGTTAGGACCTAGAGCGCATTTTCGAGTGCGAGTGCGGTTTCGACTCTATAAACCTTAGCTCAACCTGAGCCGGCTAAAGTTCGCTTGACAATACGATCCGTTTTGCTCATTTTTCTTTTATACCAGCCCTTATTTCTGTCATCGGGTTAGCCCTACCTCAGTACAGTTTTTCACATGACCGATCCGCCACTGATAAAAGTAAATACCAATTTGATTACTCCAACCTGTGAAAGTCTACCTTTTTACTATTCAAAAAATGATATATTATAATTATAATGACATCATGCTAATGACGAAACCGATAAACAGTTATTCAAATCATCATATTTTTCTGCATATTGACACTACTAAAAAATATTTCTTACTGCATTTTTCCATTCATTAAAGTTCATATGTACATATTTAAATAAGCGGCTTGTAGGCTACTCTCACAATACAACCGTGTTCATTTTTATAACCGAGAAAAGGAGTCGCTCCATGTTCATGGGTAATAATATACCCTACCATAATATTATAAACATCGGAAAGGCATTAACTTGAGTAAAATACCTACAAGATTTTTTTTTTTTCTTCTTTAAAATATTTTATGCTCGGAAATTTATTCATCGAAGAAAATAGGTTTGAAATTTTAGGTGGAATTCGAGTCATGCCTAAGGGTAATCAGTGCCTATGGTTATTACTTACCAGTCAGCAGACGGTTAACCTATGATCTTTCGGTCATGAAATTTTAAACGAAATGTGTATGGGTTCATTATCATTAATTTCGAGTAAAAATTTGGGCTACGGTGTCATATTTAGCAGGAGCTCTTTTAGGTAATTTTTTTCACAGTTTGACCTTAGTGAATCATTTAACTGTTCTTTATGCCTACATATTGTGAAGGTAATAGTTAGTATGCAGCTTAAAATGTCACGATAAAGAGGGGCAAATTGAGTTGTAAATAATCAGGGAAAAGAAACATTAAGCAAGATGAGGCGCATTCGTTGTGTTTTTTAAAGATTTCAATTAATAACATGCTGACCCTAATGTCCCCATAGAGTAAACTGGGACAGGTAAATACAAGCAATATGCACATTCGGAATTAAATAGTAAATCGTATTGTCGAAGTGAAATTTTATTTAATCAATAATTTTTCATTTGTACATGAATTTACTGATTTCACTAAAATGCAATAATTCAAAAAATGCCCTTTCTGAACTTTTTGCTCTTTCCAAATTTTTAGGTGTGTTTTAAGTTTTCGTGATCTACTAGAAGTTTATCAAGAATTTCTATTACTGCCAAAGCGTAAGGATTTTTTTAAAGTAGATGATGAGCCCTAGCGTCATTATGAAGAAGTTTTACAGCTGGGGGAAAAACCAGGCTCCATTGGGTCTTGATCTGTTTTTTGGTTGGCCAAGTATTGAAAACTAAAACATTTTTTTGTGGTTTTGAAGCGCTCCTCTCTGGTGCTTAAACCGAAATCGTTTCTCCAGCTCTCCGGCCATTCTGCAACTCAGCATCTATCTACACAATATTCCAAAAATACCTAATCCTCTGCGATCAATTATTTTTAAAACGTTCTCCCATCAATAAAAAAACCATGCAAAATTGCTTTTTCCGATAACTACAATCCAAACTCACCAACCACGAGACATTTAAATTATTTCTGCGTAATTAAAGCATTTTTTCTAACGAATACCTGTGAGATTTAATAAACACCCTGTTTAAAAAAATTACTAGACAAACCGCCCGGGAAAGAAAACCGCTCGTGCGTGTTATAGGACTTCATTTCTATCAAGCAAAGCGGTTGTCAAGTCCTAAATATTAATTTAAATATTAACGGTTTTCATTTGGCACACCCGTTCTGACCCGAAGAGACGAGATATTTAGATCACAATATAATTAATTCTCATAAATTTTTTTAAGGAAAAAAAAATTCCTCAAAAAACCGTAGACCAGTTCTCGTGAAATTTTTTTTTCATGCACTCTTGTATCTATTTTCAAGATTGAATCGATAAAAATGCAACGAACAATAATGCAGGTCAGTCATAAATTAACTATGATTGTATAGCAAGAGTCTGATCCCGATTGAACAATACAAGAGTTTCACATTTGATGACTTTTATAATCTTCCCCGCGATAAAATAAAATAAAAGGGACGGTCAGACTATAGTACAAGGTAAAATGTTTTAGCACTTAAAGTTCATGGCTTTGTGAGTTTGATAACGTCTAAACTCATTTAACCCATAGCGATTTATGTGCAGCTATGTTCGTTCTCATCCTTGGCTAGTTCCATATTTTGCATATTGCGAACCTCCGCCCATAAAATGTGCGAGTGCTCGAAACGTCCGTGCTACTTTTCTGGGGGGAGGCAAATCGTTGGGCCAATAACGACAAGGGGTAAATTCTTCGAAGCTCAATAGCAGGGGCCGTCAACACTAGGCTAGAACTTTTTGGGGTCATTTTAACAAATTCTATAATCTATTTTTTGTTTGTTTCAGAATCCGGGGTGAACACCACGCAGTCACCGAGTGACACCACAAAAAATGGAGAAGTCACCACACAGCCATATAATGATAGTAGTACAGTCACCAAAGGTAGAGCCCTCAATCTCACTTATCCCGACACGGGGAACACCGTCTCGGGGGAAAACAAAACCCGACCGTTAGATGATTTGTCTCTGGATGACGTGCCGATGCTCGTAATGCACACGCACGACACATCCACACTTCCAACAACAGCTCAAATCAACGCAACCAGCACTAACAAGCCGATGTGCGTAGATAAAGACGGTAGAATATATAAAATCGGTGAAAAGTTTAATAAAGGTTGTGATGAATCATGTGAATGCAGTGCAGATGGAAAGATAATGTGTAAAACGCGTTGTGAAGTTCCGTATTTTAGAAAGGGAATGACTAAGAAAGATGGATTTTGTCAAGAAATGCCGACTGATGATGAATGTTGCGTTCTTTTGAAATGCACACAGGATACAGGTTGGTTCAGACAATTTTATTTAAAAAAAAAAAATAGAATAGGGGTTTTAAGAATTAATTTACAATTTGAAAGTGACTGATGGAATTTAAGGTTATGGTTTCTTGGTTCGAATGTATAGGCTTAGTCCGGCAGTGAAAGGGACGATGAATAGACAAGGTTTGTGGGTTAGGTAGCCCCGTAGCACGAATTTGCTGAATATACACTTCGAAAACATTTCTTCATGAATTAGCTTGATTTAATTGTTAGGCTCCAACCAGCCTATTAGATCGGTAAATGGTGTTTGGCTAACTGGTGTTTTGAGATTGTCAAAAGTTTTAGCCAAGCTTGTTTGGTGTGCCTGCGGGAGGATGATGCTAGTTCAGATAATTGAGATTTGAAGTATAGCTCCCTGTTCGAAACATTCTCGAATCTATCTAGCACATGATAGTCACCTATTTGCCCCTTAATAAAATAATTGAACGCTTTAGATGTATCTCTTAAAAATACCCAGTTATTCGCCTACAAGTCAAATCTTTACTTTTACCTACACTCAGTATGAATACATTTATTTAAGCAAAGTCACTGATTGATTGACTTTCAACCGTAAAAAAACTCGCCTTGAGGTATTTACCAAGATAAAAGAATCCCCATTATGAATGAAATGAAATCTTGTCCTATAGTTCTCACCTCACCTTTCCTGTTTTCTCGTTCCAACGCCAATAAAGGGAACAATCCATTTTTAGTCCACATTTCCTAAATTTAAGATCCGTTGCAGTGAATCTTTGATATGATTCTATGTCAATCCATCATCCACTTTTTTTTTTTCGGTTGATATATTCAACTTTCCTTGCCAAGATTACATTATACAATCCGTTTTATTATTCATTTGTGTGATTGTGAGACAAGTTTTTAAATCACGAAAGGAATAATTTTTTTGACGCCACCGGCCTGATCGAATTCCAGCCAAACCACTTTGCCACCGATAGAGTTTACGTCTACCGTCTGATATTTTGCGTGTCATCTTGCCGTGAATGATCAGATGCATAAGGTCACCTTATTATACGGCCTTGGCACTGTGAGTTTTGACTTAAAATGTCCAATAAGATTATTCTTTGTTTATCTTGTTCACACTTCGCCATGACTAATTAGGTTTATAGCAAATAAATTTTTTTAGTTGTGTTTAAAAATTAGAGTCCAAGAGTACACATTCGTTCTTTCACGGATTTCCTCGTGGAATATCTCGGAGAATTATTTCTTGGAGATATTTTTTGCAAAAGATTTCTATGAAATGGAGGATAAGAGGTTCAAAACATTGGTGGAATAGTACCAGACGTGCTTTAAGCGAAATAATTCCAGTTGTAGCATGATATTGAAAATACAAGATGTTGTTAATCGCTGGAGGACGCAGCTGGTTGCTGAAGCTATGGCTGAAGAATCTGAGCGACTCCTTCAGCATTTTTGCATGAACTCCTGGACACAGGCTTCTGCCAATCTTTTTCATACCGTGCAGTCTCCGATCCAGTCCTTTAGTGTTTTCAGTGTGTAGTCAAGCCACGGTTTTGAGCTTACCCCTTACATCTCGCGGTAAGTCGCATACTCCGATGTGTTAGTGCCCATTGTTTCTTTGGTCTTGCTTGGCCACATGATATACTCATTCGTTTCAGCTCTGCAACTTATCTCTCCTTTGCACACTGTGCTAAGCGGAGCTGGTCGGTGCTCTTCAGGGACTGGCCAGCAGCCTGGAAAGTTTGTTCTGCAATTGTGATCGCCAGTCTCCACGCAATGTAGATGGATTAAGATGGCACCTGAAGAAGTAGCTACCTCTGTTAATTTTGTCCTCAATTTGACTCCGCAACTGCTCCTGGATTTCGTGAACTCTGTGTTCCACCAGTTCTCCTCATTGGAGATTTCCCTTGTTAGGTAGCAAGGCCGGCGGTGCCAGATTTCATTTCCTGCAGGTTAGGTATCATCCGCTGCAGACGAATCATACTCTTTCTAGTTAAACCCCCTGCCCTTAAGTCGCTGTTCAAATCTGACTGCACATTGATCGTACCAGATAGGGATGCAGACACCACAGAAATAGTGTTTCGTTTGGTTTTCTCTTTTATTTTCTGCTACCACCACACTCTTTTATTAAATCTTCTCTAATTAATAAAATCTACAGTTAGCAGACTGCAGGTGGCAGATTCTGAAATTGCGGTTTCCAGGTAACCACCTTTCACTTCCCACTTACAAAGAAATCAGCAGCACTTCAAAGCATATCTGACGATGACAAGCCTAAAAATCGTTCGCTTTTATCTTGTATTGACCCAGGTACTTCTTCCACTGCTGATAAAACTCTTTAAAAAATCTCGAGAGAGTAACACTTTCCTAACAAGTTCCATTTCCCGCTATGTTAAGATTACGACGGTCCATTAGGTACTCACAATAAACGCTTTCAGCGCAGGATATCTGCTTCAAGATGTCAATTCATCGCATAGCAATTAAAAAATGCGTTGTTTTTGCATTTTATAAGAAGAAAAGTATCTTAATTAAAACAAAAGATACAGAATTTTTTTTTTCTTTTCATCTCAAATGTCTTCTACAATCTAACATCTGGCTTGCGAGTGAGAATAATATCAATTCCACCGAGCGATGTCAACGTTTCTTCAAGAACTTATTCTAACTTTTCAAAAATTTCACCTTAAAGATTTATTTTTTCCTCTTGCAAAATTTTTAAAACAAAAAAATAATAACTAACCCACTGTTTTTTTTTTTATTTGGGCGAGGCTTTTATTTTATCCCGCCATAACGGGGCCACAATTATTCACATTTCGTTTCACAATGCATGTAAATATCGAGGAGTGCTCTTTTGGTCAGATTCGTGGCATTACTCGGAGCTTTATTTCGCAGTACACGAACATTTTTAAAAAAAGAATTCCTAGCTTTAATCTTTTTCGGGTCATCTATTTTATAAGGAAATGTTAAACGTACGAGGTGACCTTACTATTCCAGGTATCAAATAACGGTCGTTGACTCCTCCTTATCTGCAAGAAAAGTTTGTCTTTTGATAATTTTATTAGCGAATATTTTTTTTTCCTCCGAAATGTTTGATCTGGTATAAAAATAATAAGATCCTCCTTCTACTCTTTTTAAAATAAATTACGTTGCATCTTTTCGCTGACCTTCATTGATTATTATTGCTCCATTCGATGTCACGTAAACTAATTATTGTTAGATTAATCGTGATCCCCAATAATTTTATCAAGTTGAAAAGACTTGTATTTATCGTTCATCCTCGGTTCATTGCTGTGCGTTTACCCAGAGGCGGACTGGAAAATTTTTTAATCAGGGCAGACTTAGGCCAAGCTAAGCTCATTGTAGGTCACAAGTTTGCGAAAGCCGTTAGAGCGATTAGAGGTTTTTATGGTTAAGCTCAAAGGTACCAAATTTTTAATCAGTTTAGTAACTAGTTACTATCACCCAATAAAAATGAGCTTCGACGTCAGCAGCTGATTTGGCATATAAAGGACAGAGTGTTGTTAGTTATAAGCCCTTCGAGCTAAAAGTAGTTGCTGCAGCCTCTTTCCTAAAGGCCTACAACTACAAAGGGTTGAAGTTCTTAGTGCTCATGTGGCCAATCCGACATTGGCTGAAAATGTTGATTACATACTAACGCAGTCACATTTGGGCGACAACTACAATTAAATCGCAAACCTTTCACATGATTACCGAATGTTGAAATCATAGACGGTATTTGCTTTTTAATCGAGCCGCACACTTTTAAAATCGTTATTCTAATGAACTTCATCGTGTGAGGTAATTACATAATTAAAAAGAGAACAAGGCATGAGAAATTCACACTTGTTAGGTTAACTCAATCAATTGTAAATTGTTCTGGATGTGAGAACGAAAGTCAAGTTATAATTATTACGAATTATGCGGACGTAAGACACTTCGACAAATTCACTTTTTCTTAAAATTTGCCCTTATTTCATTCGTTTCCTTCTTACATGTTAAAATTGTATGTCGAGACACCTGAACTCTTAAGTATCTTTAAGTAGGGAAACCAGGCGCTTCATACGAACAGCCTAGCCACATCAAATTTAGTCGATCACAATATGATTGCTATAGGTATCAACTGCGTCTAACTTTTATAAGCTCAAGCTCAACTTTATGAGAGATTTAGCTGCTCTAAAATTCTAAAATCTTTCACGATACTTATTAAGACAAGCTCTAAAAATTGCTATAAGTAGAATCTGCTGTCGCGCTATTGCTAGTTCCGCCAACGACGCGGCCACTATCGGCATAGTTGTCAACAAAATCGATATCAACTGTGTTTGGCATGTGTGAATTTTTCGTGTAACGCATCTTTGATTTCTTAGTTCTGGTCTCTAAAGTTCTGAACATGTCAGACCAATAACACTGATCATGTTTCTCTGTATGAGTCCAACTTATATGTCAACTTGTTCTTTTTTCAGAAGCGGAACCACTAGAAGGCTGCATTCACAAAAACCAAACCTTTCACCGAGGAGAAATGTTCAACGACGGATGCGAAGCCGTTTGCTCTTGCGGTGACAGCGGTAAAGTTCAGTGCAAATCCAGATGTCCACAAGTAAACAACAATTCATCTGAAAATTGCCTGCCAATCCCTGATCCAGCCGATCCATGTTGCACTGTTGTGTACTGTGATGTCACATTAGGCGATCACGACGTAAATAAAATTAGTAAGTACAATTCATGCAGTTCTCATGCTATTTCCAAAATGAAAACATTGTTAGGTAACACCCTACAACTTACGAAAGCATATCAAACTCCCACACATCACTCGACCCGGTTACTTTTTTGTTCCTAGCAATTTTCTTTCTCTTTTAATGTTTCTTTTTTTAACCCTTTTAGGTGGGACGGAGGAAACCATGTCGGATTCCCAAATACGACTGAAATCAGCCGATGCACTTAACAGTACTTCAGCTATTATTCATTTCTTGGGAGAACCAGAATTAGAAAGTAACATAACGGCTGAGATAAGTGATGATCAAATTAAATGGAATAGAACAAAACTCGACGGGGTTATGGTTCATAATCTCGAACCTGGGAACACCTATTACATAAGGGTTGTTTCCGGGGGTATGGTCAGTAACGCGGTAGTTATAACATTGCCAAAGGATACACCAGAAATTGTTGTAGCTACCACGACTCAAGTTCCTTCAAGTAGTAGTACACCGAAAAATGCTACTACGACTAGTCCGAAAGATGCTTCAACTGAATCTAGTGCTCAGGATGAAGAAACTTGTCATTTCAAAGGGAAGAATTATACACTCGGTAAGTTTGTCTTGATTTATCCCGATATGAGGAAAAATTGATGTATTGCCTGACCTGGTATTCAAGTCCGGTTTTCCTACACGCTAATGTGGCACTTTAATCACCTCATCATCAAATAATTGAGTTCGGAATTGCTGCCGAATGCGCAGGTCTTCCAAGCATTTCGTGAGGATGCGGATTAAGCAGCATCTAATCACTCTAAACACTCTTTTGCTAAAAGCTCGAGATAATGAACTACTGTTCAATCCGATTTGGCTATCAAAAACAAGTTCATTCCAATATTTAGAAATCTTCCTAACTTGCTGTTGAACCCACTTACCACATATTTCAGACTAAACCACTTAAAATTAATCATTCTCCTTTTAATAAAAAGTAAGATCGGTGAACTCGAAACAACTAATAAAGACAATAATCCGAATCGAAGAAATTCTAATTCAGAAGACTCGGAACCTGAAGCAAAACAAGAACCGGTATTACGGCGGCAACATTGACCTAAGCCGAATTATAAGACAACTAATCATACAATGAATCTTCCATTCAATGATAAAAAAACTTTATCTTTAATTCTAAAACATTATAATTCCAGGAGAAGAATTTTACGACGCCTGCATCTCATTCTGCATATGTACTGAAAATGGAGTGGAATGTTCTCCGATCGAATGCCCATCTGAATTCGGTTTAGACGTCCTTGATTCTAGTTGCATTCGATGGGAAACAAGACCCAAAGACTTCGTACCGGTACCGCCCATGTGTTGTCCTGATCATGTCAGGTGCCTCGATAACGGATCGTGCAAATATAAAGGAGAAACTTACCCGAATTGGTCGGAAATACCATCAACAGTAACAGGTAATTATTGAAAGTGTGTTTGTTTTAAAATAATTTTTAATTTATGGATATTGCAATGGTTTTTTAATATTTTTAGGTTGTGAGAAAAAATGTTATTGCGAGTTGGGTAATGTAACGTGTCAAGATGTATGTCCTCCGGTGTCAGAAACTCCACCTTCTGATTTACCGTGTCGAGATCAAGCGTTTTTACATCGGCTACCGGGAGATGATTGTTGCTTGTTTTGGGTTTGCCCTCAACTTCATCATCCAGGTGAGTAGTCTTTGTTAAATTTTGTAAGAATTGATATTGTGGCATCGGAAAGGTGATGTTAGTGGGTGCTAGAGTATTTAAAGACGGAAAATTTAAGGAAAAGCAGAACAAAGGTTTTGTGGATGAGAGAGTCGAAACAGGATGTGCCTTGCTCCATCCTCTGACTGGATAGGCAAAGTCAATTCTGGTCCCTTCACCTATCCTTAACTTATGCAAACGCAAATTAAGGCGCAGGTTATGCAAAATCAACTTTGAAGCTCGATCACAGAAGCTAAATTCGTGACGTCATGAGCACTTTGCCTATTGAGAAACCTGAAGTATTGTTTTAATGCCCAGGGAATGAAGTTTGAAGAAGGAAGCTAAAGAGCATATTCCATATACTCAAGTGGGACATTTTTTGTGGCGTTAGAAGCAATGTTTATCTTATGAGTAACCATGGCAACGCCAACCTCAAAAGAAAGAGATAGAGAAGACATATACTCTGCCACGAACGCTGCACATAGTGCGCTCCGCGTTCGGGGCTTACCCTGAACTTTTCTAAGCTCTAAAGTGATTTCTTCGAAATTTAATCTTCCAAGTCTCCCATCAGATCCTTTGAAAGGGGATAGATCAGAATTTTCTCCTCCCCAGATAGCGTGGAGAGCTTAGGATGTGTTGGGATTTGGTTAAACCGAGTCCGATGCGGACCGACAACGTTATAGCTCTTACCCAGAGCCTGATGTGCAAATCTGATGCTCCTCATTCGCAAAACCCTCGAAATTATAATCTGCCAATATGTACAATGAATCTTCTTACAAATTTTTTTGCACCCAATGACAAGACTTTAGTTCCGATGCCACTAAATTGACTTAGCCTCGACAATTTGACAAAACCTGACTTACAACTTCGACTTTGTTCCAGAACCGAACGGTACCACCAAAGAAACGATGAAAAATTCAAAAAAGACATCAAAACCAGACACGACCAAAACGTCTACGCCATACCTTGGACCGTACAACCCCGACATGCAGCACAACATGCACGTTAAACCACCCCACCACAATATCCTCGCGCCTTTTGGTCTCGACGAACAAGGGCATCCGACTGAACAACCATTACCCGGTCCGGTAGTACTACCCTACGACAAGGACACTTCAGCCATACCCGGCCCGCCATATTTGGGCCCAGATCAACATCACAAAACATTCGGATTTAAATCATCGAAAGATGAAGGAATACACGGGCCTCCTCCGTTTGTCGTCAAACCCACCAAGGATGATTTCGATAAGAAACATAAATATCCAGGAATAGCTCAATCGACTATAGATAAGGCGCAACCGGACAAAAACACAAAAACTAAACCGAAACCAAACAAAACTGGATTCCAGCCCACGTTACCTCCGGATAACTCCGAAGATGATAACGAAGACTATGACGATGCTAATGACGAAGACCAATTTCAAGATATCCCACATTTTCACGCCCACCCTCATCATCATCCGCACCCAGGACAACCTCAAGTTATATACGTTAATCATCCTGGAGATTTGCCTCATGCCCCGACTCACGGCAATGGTAAACCTCTTCCGAACGAAATATTCCAACCGCAACATCCAAATTTTTATCATCCTGGTCTAGTCCCTAACAAACAAAACGACAAAAACTCAAAGCCAAAACAAAATTACCAAGCTGGCAATATCCTAGACTTGGCACATCCCGGGCCGGGTGGGCAAATTCACGTGTACAATTTACCCCCTCACAAACAAGACAGAAGACCGTCTGGGGGAGATATTGGAGGAGATGAAGAAGCGGCTTTACATTATCATACTCAAGATCTACCCGATGATCCGAGAATAATAGCTAAAGAAATATTAGCGCATTTGCATAATTCTGAAAATGGCGTGGCTGATCAAGTTTTCGGAGGCCATCATGAATCTAATATTTCGGATGTTAATTTTTCGGTTCATCGCGTTCCTGTAAATCATACAGGTCAGTTTTTGGGTAGATTTAGTTGAAAAAATTTTTTTAAAACGAAATTTAAATAAAATGACTAAAAAATATTTATTTTTTCAGGTTTTCCGGGTAATGTACCTGGTCTTCCGCCTGGTTTCCCAGGACCCTCGAGTCATATGCCGCAAAACGGAGTAGTAGTTCAAGTTTTAGAGCCAGTGGATGAACATACGGTTAGATTGGCGTTTACAGTTCCGGCTGTGCTGGTCGGTTTGCACGGAAGGGTTGAAGTGCGGTACACTCCAACGAAACAGTGAGTATGATTAAATAAGGAAAGGAGATGCTGAACTCTGATATTAAAATCGCTGCATGTCTGCGTAATGAGAGGAAGTTTTCCAGATTTTTAGTCTGATTACTAGGGACGGCGCCAAGGGGGGCCAAGTGGCAGGTGAAGTCCCCACCTGGGAAAAATTTGGTCCCCCCTATTTGGGGAGAACAGTAACATTGCTGTAATGTAACACTGATCTTTGGGCTAAACTAGATAATTCGAAAGATATACGTTCTAGTGATACTAACGGCAGAGTTTTGTTAGCTTCGACATTAAATTTATTTTAATGATTAACATCTCCAATTATTTCCCTTTTTTTTCTTTTTAGTGAGCAAGATCCGTCAACATGGGAGTTGCAGGTTTTAGCACCGCCACAAGATTTAATAGCAACCCCACAACTTCATTTCGATTTGGGAAATCTTTTACCGGATACGACCTACAGTATTATGATTAAAATCATCCTTCGGGACTTGGCTAATGCGCCACAAAGTCAAATTTTAACAGTTAGAACTCTGCCGGATTCTAGTCAAGCCACAACGTTGCCCCCGCAAATTCCAGTCGATTCAGGTTTGGCGGCGGCTGAAGTCAATTCGACGTGGGCTCGATTAACTTGGAGGAAATTTACGGAGTTTGAATTGCATTTTATAGACGGGGTTCAATTGAGATATAGAGAAAAAGACGGAAAGGTATGTAAATCCTACAAAGTCAATCGGATTGATCTCGAATAGAATTTAGAGGCAGTTACAATAACTTTGATCTATCCGATCGACTTTTCAAATACTAGTAAATTTTTTAAAAATTTAATTTAAATAATTACCTTTAAGGTTTACTCCGCAACTCCGTTAATCCATCGACTAGTAACAAGCTATACGATTGAAGACTTAAAGCCAAATACCTCATACGAAATGGGTTTGTTCTTCATACCATTCCCTGGTCAAGCAACTGAACTTCAGTCTGAAAGAAATATTCACGTAACAACAGCATTAGAGAACGGTAATTAACCAATAAAGAGTTCAATTTAAATATTTAAACTTTTTGCTAATTTCTTCTTAATTTTTTCAGATCCATATAAATTCGATATTAATTTAGAAATTTTGACAACAAAAGCTACGTCAGTAGAGCTTACTTGGAGTGGGGTTCCATATCCTGAAGATAAATACGTTAATATTTATAGAGTCATTTATCAAAGCGAGACTGGGAAAGAAGATTTTAATAGTTTCAAAGTAGCCAAAAGAGATCAAACTCCTAAAATTACAATAATGGACTTGAAACCAACGACAAGGTAAGAAATATTGTTTCATTTTCAGTGGGAAACTGGTTATAAATGTGCTAAGGGTTTTAGCTAGCCTTGCAGCAAAAATTCGAGTAATGTTGGGTTCTCGAGGGATTTTCGGATTTCTAAAATCAATGAATCCATTTAGTTTGGGGCCTCTGCTTGGCCTAGAAAGTTTAATTTGAGCTTTCAAGAGCTCTAAAAACTTAAATTGAAGTCTCCTGAGCTTGAATTCTCAAATTTTTTTTAATGGAATTAGCTAGGGCTTAGTTTCGGCCTGTGTCTGTCCTAGCTTAGGCTAGTTATAGACTTTCAATGCGCCATAAGTCTTAACAGTAACCAATTTTAGCCCAGTGGAAGTTTAACTAACCCAGTTTTTAATGTTTTCAGGTATAGGCTATGGCTAGAAGCTTACCTTACAAATGGTAGGACAAAGAAAAGTAACGTACAAGATTTTGTTAGTAAGCCAGGAGGTATCGTAGCAGCTGGGTCAACTTTCCAAGGTAATTTTCAATTTCTCATGACTAATCTATTTCACTTCAACCAGTTAAATTATATAAATTTTTATTTTTTGTAGGAAAATTATCGGGGACGCCACCAACAATGGAACCCGGGGATTATTACGGTCCATTAGTAGCAGTAGCTATATTAGCTGCTTTAGCAATCATGGCTGCTTTAATCTTATTGCTCGTATTGATGAGGAAACACGGGCAAAATAAAGCTGCAATAACGTCGACTAGAAAAACTCAATCTGCATATGATAATCCCTCATATAAGGTAGAAATTCAGCAAGAAACTATGGGTACGGTTCAGTCCATCAAAACTTTGCACCGTTTCCATGTACATAACCCCCGAGCACATTAAACTAATGTTTTTTAATTTTTTTCTTTGAAATTAATCAACAATTTTTTTTTCAGACTTGTGAAAATGATCAACAGTCAGGTGCAATGAACGGTAACGGCGTTTCTAGAGACAGGTCTACAGCTGAGGACAACGTTTAGTAAATTTGTTAAAATTTTAGATAACTTCAGGGCTAAGAAGTATAAAAAGGAACGTTAAAGGGAATAAGTGAAGTGTTTTTATGTTGTTGCCAATAGTTATTATTTTTTTTATGTACGAATGAGTATATAGAGATCGAATGCCCCAATAGCCAGCTTCACCCTAGGGATATTGCTAAATTTCGGGCTGTCTAGAAGATACAAAAATGCCTAGGATAGACATCTCACATATAGGGGATCAGATGTGGCGAAATTAGGATATCTCAGGAATCGAATATGTTATTGGGGAGGAAAATCCTAATAAGAATCTTAGGTTATTTTTTTTTTGATCATATTGATCTCATGAATAAGAGATATTTTATCAAAATATCAAATCAACTGTCATTTTCTGCCGGAAAAATTATTTTTATTTTGAGTTTGAACCTTTTAGATAGACTCAGTTAAAGTCTTTTCAAACCGTGTGAATGGCTCGTACTATGAAATATTTGCCATTTTCTAACCAGTTTATACTTAGGAATGTAAATAATTTCAATAATATCGATGAAGTTGCTATAACAGCAACAATTGTAAATTTTCGTTAAATGGATGAAGATAAGTAAAGTTAAGATCTTTGAGCAATGGCTCTAATGGGCTTAGATCTGTAATATTGAGCCCTTTAGCATTGGCCTAGTAATTGTTTTAGCGCGGCTCTAACAGATAGACAAAATCCCATGAACAAAAAATAATGTCTTCATCCATAAAAAAAATGTATGTCATCGCTCAATAACTGCAATAATTTTTATTATTATTCTTTTTTAATTTTCGTGTCTTTCTATTTCATATTTTTAAAATTTTTGTTAATTATTTCGCTAAAATGAATTTTCATTAATTGTATATAAATTTTAAAAAAAAACGCTGCTAAAAATGATATCAAAATAACTGCGAGAGTAAATACTGTGAATATCTAATAATAAACTTGTAAAAAAAGTCATCAATTTTCAAACCGTTTCATAAAGATATTAAGTTTTCAGGAAAATTTTATTTAATTATTTTCACTAAATATCAATTATGTTTAAAAAAACTAGCATTAAACTTTTAGGCTAGAATTAATTGAACAAGTATCCCTTTTAGTTGTATAAAATGTGTGCGAACTAGTCCTAATCGATCACGATTGCTAACTCTGATCGAAAGAAAAATAATTTGGTTAATTAAACATAAATTAAAAACTTTTGTGTTTTGTTAAACTGGTCTTTTAATTAAGTTTTCATTCATGCTTAAGCAAAGCAGTAAACATATATTTTAATAAAATCTACTTAGAGCAAAGTGTTAATTAATAACGTCGTGGCATTGTTTTTACTTGTCACGGTTTTATAAGTTTAACCTTCAAAATACATATATTAAAATTTTGAAATATTTGCCTCACTATATAATAAATAAGTAGGCATAATTAGATTAAACAAAATAAGTTTTCTGATATTCATTAAAATTTTCCTGAAAACTCAATGATTATTTTTCCAATATAAAGCACTAGTTACCTTTGAACACATTTAAATGAAAGATAATCGGAGTTTTTTAATTTTTTTTAAATTCTTCAGTGATAAAAGGAAGACACTATTTGAAAATTTTTATACTCTAAAACAAGTAATTTTTTATTTTATTTTATTTTAATTTTTTTTTGAAGGTAGAATCATTCATCTTAATTTATTTATTATTTTTCTTATAAGTGATAAGAACTCCGACTGATATCAAAACTCTTAAAAAATTATCATTTCTGTTGTAAATATTATAATAAAAATTCTTATAAAATTTTTTATGGTGTTGTATTTATTATTTTTCTTTCTCAAATCAGTGTAAATCATTAACAAGAGTTGGATAAACTTCTGTGTGAAGACTTACCTCATGGATACAGCTGTTCATTTGACTCATCTCTAATCCACAGCTAAAAGCTTTCTACTTTCGATTCTAACAAGCTTTCCCCTGACATCGAAGAAAAGAAAGGGTCAGTAGGTTCCAGGAGTCCTCGTCCTCTTTCAAATTCTTAAAACATCATTGCGAATTCAAAATAATCACAGTATCTTCTGCAGAGGAAATCACCTTAAGATTTCCTTTTCTTTGCATTTCTCTTCTCTGCAATTTGAATTTCGTCATTCTCAAAAGGCTCCTCATAAGTAAGTGACAATGCTTCATCTTCCCCCATTAGACGTAATGCCATAGATAAGATTAAGCAGATCAAGATAGCTCCGGGAGGGATGATTTCCTTTAACACAAAAACATTCCTTTTCCTGTTTACCTTTGTTGCTTTGTCTGCTTTTCTTTGTTACCGACCAGCAGAAGGAGCAGAAGAGCGGATAGCGCTGGACAAGAAAAATAATTTAATTTACATTTACTCATTTACATAATTAATTCTCTTAAAGAAAATCATCTTTACCTTTATTACGGCCCTGAAAGCAACCCTACTATGGACAATGCCCTTTAGTTCAATGTTTAAAAAACAGATCTCGACACCGTCAAGTAAACAATGCATCCGGAGTAACAAAACCTAAGATGGCGTATTCTCGTGTTTAGTTTACACACATTATCAAGTTTAATTTATAGTGAAACTAATGAACCATTTGTTATTTCCTTTTTTCTTTGCTTCTTTTTATTTAAAAAAGAACACAATTACATTTCTATTACCATACTGCAGTTTCATCTTTTTTTATTCAGTAAAAATAACTGGGGTGTGAGAGGCATGTGCAACATTTTTCTTTTAAAGAATGCATTATATTAGTGTGAATGCACAATCGATAGTGTCTTCTAATTGTTTTAGTGAAGAAATTGCATTGTGTCTAATATTCAATTCATCATCGCGTAAATTTTCGCGGTTTCCAAGCGGGAAACTCACGAACTAATTTTACAAACAGAACAGAACGCCGTTCGTTCAACGAACGTTTTAAATATAATCACAACTCAAGCCGGTAAACTAACAATAACATTAATTTTTTATGGAAACGTGCAGTTCGTCATGTGAATTTCTTTTAGTGACGTACTTAGATTGCAAATTTTTTTTCGGTAAATATTTTTGCTTTGGTGAAGAGTAATAATTTTACGATTTTTGAGATAATGGAACTAATTACAAAATTCTACGAATGTAATTAGATATCTCTATTTTTATGTCATTAGAAACATTCACCTAATATCTAAAATGGTGTCGCATTATTCGTCATCAGTGAGGTATACCACGTATGCGTCATAAATATACCTGAAAGACAAGGTTAAATGCAAATTTTCTCTGTCCACGGTAAAGGAGGCGGAAAATTATCAATCTAGAGTGAATCATATTGGTAATTACATGAATAAATTTCATGTAAAATGGTATCAGATGATACAATATAATTCTTTAAAAGGTAAAAATATTTTTCTTTATTATCTTGTAATTTATCAACCTAAACATAACTGGTTTGTGTTTTCCTTTTTTTCCAGCAACATGTAAATAATCATTTTAAAAAAATGATAATACTTCTGGTTTTATTGTTTTTATCAAAAGTGTCAATATCCTCAACTGCCAATGATTTATCTGTGAAAATTCCATCAAGTTCAAATCATGTGGTAATTCACAAATGTTGTGAAAATGACGAGTTAATGGATGAAGAGCATCATTGCTTACATGTAAATTTTACTGATTCTACACCATGGTCACCAATATTTAGTGATGGTCTTGGAAAGCATAATGTACAAGTAGGTTAGTATCTCAAAGATTAAATATTTTTTTTATGAATTTGCCTCAATATTTAATTTGTCCATTTTTTAGCTTTTAGGTCAGTTATCGGGTTTCCAATATGCACCACAACTCAACAATGGCCAATTTATCATACTCAAAACTCATCGGACAGACTGATTTTATTACCTAGTGGTTATTTACGCCATTACACTCATTATGTAGAAATAGATCCGGATGATTTTCCTGAAGGGATCACACAAGCACCTATTGGGCCAAAAGGAGAGCAATATTATTATGATTATCCTCAAGGGACTTACTGCATGGATAAGGCTCGTGTTAGCAAGGGTCATTCAATTGTTGAAGCTCAAGGAGCCATAGTTTGTGTACCTGAAATTGCAACACAATGGGCCAGTACTGATTTTATAATTCGAAAAATTTTGGATCCAGTTCTTCATGTCATTGCTATTCTTTGCCTTTTGGCAGTTGCAATTGTTTATTATGTTTTACCACCATTGAGGGATTTAGTCGGAAATATTTTAACATCAATTATGATTTGTCTTATCATATCAGAAGTAGCTGAGTTGATTACTATTTTTACCGAGTTTACAAATCATATTAGTTTCGTAGTTGCAGGTAAGAAATTTTTTATAATTACTCCCTAAGGTTTCCAATACCTATTCAAAAATTTTTTAACGCTCTTTAATGCTAGGAATTTTCCTCAGCATTCAAGTATTAAATTTTTTTGTGATGAGACAATTTTCCAAAATCATGACCCAAATTCAAAAATTCCAAAACCAGTAGCAACCTATTTTTGGGACCAAAAAATTTTTTAATTAAGAATAAAGTGGGTGTTTTAATCATTTAAATTTTTTAATTTCAGATATAGTCAGACATTTGAGTTTAGTCGCTGCCTTTTTCTGGCTGAATACATTCGGGTATTACATTTGGAAAACGTTCAGGTCCAGAAATGTATTTTTAAGAGTGACTGACGGAAGGAAATTTTGTTACTATTCTACATATGTTGGAACTGCTACTATTGGGACAACAGCTGTTGCCCTAGTAGCTCATTATTTATTAGACCACGATAAAGGCGTAGCAATTTCGCCGCACGGGGAAGTCACAATAGGTTGGTTAGGAATGGCAATGTTCTTCACACCAATAGCATTTACAATCATCGTAGATATATTCTTTTACCTGGCAACTGGTCAAACCATCAGTCGTATGTCAACTTATGGAAGAATACATAACAAAATGAAATTCAGGTAAAATTTTAAAAATATTTTTTGTTAAAATTTTATTTCCTAGCCTGTTATAATTCCATTGTTTTTTATTTTCAGTTTTGAAATGTTCATAAAATTATTTCTCGTCATGGCAGCAGCTTGGTTGTTCCTTCTTCTATCATGGCTTCAAAACGACGTACTTATTTATTGCCATATAGCAGCTAATGCTTTACAGGCATTATTAATACTCATAATTTGTGTACTGAGCCAAAAACGGGTCATTTATTTACTTAAAAAAACGTGTTGTTATCAGAATTGCATTTGCCCGTGTTGTAGGCCTGATGATAATGATCCTAGCGATTGGGGTGAGGAAATGATGGCTATGAATTCTTATAACTACTGAGTTAATTGTGATATTTTTGTAAAATGTACAGTAAAGAAGATTTTTGATATTATTTACTTGAGAGCATAGCAATTTTGAATTTTTACAGTAAAATATTTTTAAGAAAGAAAATTTTTTAGGATGTGCCTCAAGTTGGTTTTGATATCTAGTCCCACAAATCATTTTTTAGAGGTAATTTTAGTTATTTGTACTTAATGAATTTTTGATATGATACGGCTTAAGTGTTTTTTTAACAATGCCTTTTGGCAAGCCATTTTGGGTGGAAGATAAATATTTAAATCAGATATTCGTGTTCACAATGTTAAAATATTATTGATTTTTTAATAATTTTTGATAATACTGTACTGCGTGAGGAAGGTTTAACTGATATTTATTACGGCTTAAGGTCAATAAATGTTATTTTCTTCTGAATTGTTGCTATGAGCAATGCTTGAACTAAAAAAAAAGTAAATTTGGTAAACAGGGACGATTTTTAGTCCTCGAAAGCGGATTTCATTCGTTAGTTCGGGTTTAGAAAATTCAAAATCTTTGTAAAGGGTCGTAAAAGGCTTAGATCAGGTTCCTAATGGCAGGTGTGGCCTCAATGTGGCAAAATTGCTATTTATCTTAGCTGGAAATTGCAGAGCTTTAGCTTTAATTGCAGAGCTTGCAGAGACTTTGATTTCCCAACATTTTTCAAATTTTTTATCAATCCCATCGTTTAGAAGAATTAATTTAGATGTAATCATTATAAATTAGGAAAATTTTTTGCCTTAAAATCAGTATTAAACTGTTGTTTGTGCCTTACTAAGAAAAGGAAAATGAAGCCTTATCAAGAATTTTTCTGTTGTGAGATTGAAAAATTTTTTTTAAGAAGATGACTCATTTTTATCAAGAAAATTTATTTATTACTTTGTACTTAAGCTTAGCTAATAGTTTTAATAAAAATTTTTTTTTTTAAATGTCCAATTTTTTTTAGTTAAGTTTTTAACCAAAAATACTTTTAAATTTTTTACAGGAAAACTTCAGATTCAAAGTAAAGGTCTTAAAACATTGTTTTGATGTGAAAAATCATATTTAGATAATCTTGTACTGATTTTTAACCGTTCTTGAATTAAATTACTAATTTTTATATATTTTTTTTTCGATAACGGTTTTCGGTCAAGGACTCCGCTTGTTGGCTTGTATAACCTCTAGTTTCCTTAAATAATCGTTTAAAGGGTTAGCTACTCGATAAATTAGAGCATTAATAATTACTCATTGGTTTCCCGTGTCGTTTTTGTAAAGAAAGCTGTTATAAAGGAAAAATTTAATGGGGGAAAAAAAAGTAGAATCCAAGTAAAATTCGTCATTTACATTCTGTTGCCACGACGTTTGTTTTTATCGTGTCATCAGGTGATTATTTAACTGCGTAACAACAGCTGATCATATTTACAAATGATTAAATTGTTATTGATTTCAGCTTGCATGCGAATAGAAAATGACTGATTTAAAAACAAGTGTAAATTTTGTATGCCAGAGATGTCTTCAACCTTTAAAACTCGATCAGAGTTTCAATCATTTAGGAGAACACACTTTAGCAGAATTATCATGTAAGTCATTTCAAATAATCGTCATGTTTACAGCTACTTTAATTATATACTAACGACTCTTATTTCCAGTACCTGTGTTTACAAATCCTGAGGTTGATTTAGAATCACAATTAGCAAGCCTTGATCATTATGTACCAGCCTTTCGCCTTACTGATTCCAAAACAGGATCAAATGGTTTTATGCTTGTGGATGAGAAAGGTGAATCGGAAAATCTTAGTCATCAGTTGACAGTAACTGCTGGCTTGTTCGATATCATGTCATCAAATTCAGATGTTGATCATCCATTATGTGAAGAATGCACTGATGCTTTATTAGATCTCATGGATCAGCAATTACGATTAACAGAGGAAGAATTAAATGATTATAGCAATTTTTTGAAAAAAATTGAGAATGAGGATGATTTTGAGAATTTAGATAATTTAGAAAAAGAGTTGGATAGCGTAAGTTAATTTTTTTGCCTTGTAATCATGAACTTGATGTATTGTTAAATCATGAAAACAATATTTTTCTAGTTGAAAGCAGAGGAAGAAAAATTAATTAGTGAGTTACAGGAATTAGAAGAAGAAGAAAAAAAAGCCAAAGAACTATTATTACATGAAGAACAAGAAAAGGAGAGGTTGGATAGGGAAGAGGATAGGTATTGGAGAGAGTATTCCCATCACAGGAGAGATTTAATGTTAGCAGAAGATGAATCAAAAAGCTTAGAATGCCAGTATCATTACACTCAATCTCAATTAGAAAAACTAAAAAAGACTAATGTATTTAATGCAACGTTTCATATATGGCATAGTGGAGGGCATTTCGGAACAATTAATAATTTTCGCCTTGGTCGTCTTCCAAGTGCTCCTGTTGATTGGAGCGAAATAAATGCAGCTTGGGGTCAGACTGCACTTTTATTAAATGCCCTTGCTAGAAAAATAAATTTAACATTTCAAAGATATCGCCTTGTGCCATATGGAAATCATTCTTATATTGAAGTATTAGAGGATCATAAGGAATTACCTTTGTTTGGATCTGGTGGAATAAGGTAAGAGTTTTTGACATTGTAAAAAGCTAAATAATTATCTTGTAAGTCACTTGCATTGAAAACCAGGCAGGTTCTAGGTTTATTTGGCTTTTATCTGTACTTTTGCTTACACTTGGCTCTTCGAAACCTGTTTCGAGTTAGATTAAGTGTCTTAAAACTGTTAACAAAGTTTCAAAGCTCATAGTTCTTATCTTCCTAGAACTTTTATTGAACTTCTCTTTATATTTTTCAGATACTTATGGGATAATAAATTCGATGCTGCCATGGTAGCATTTTTAGATTGTTTACAGCAATTTAAAGAAGAAATGGAAAGAGGTAATTCTGAATTTTGTTTGCCTTATCGTATGGAAAAAGGAAAAATTGAAGATTCAGCAACAGGGACATCTCTCTCCATAAAGTAAGTAATAATTTGTTGTGCAAGTTCTAAATTTTTAGATTGCAAAACCCTCAATATTTTAATTTTTGTAGGATTCAATTCAATTCAGAGGAACAATGGACAAAAGCTTTAAAATTCCTTCTGACTAATTTAAAATGGGCACTTGCTTGGGTGTCGTCACAGTTCACAAAAACAGAAGCAGATGTAATTAATCAATAATTTTTTTATTTAAATAAAATTCTATAGTTTAGTGTTTTTGCCTTCTCAGTCAGGTATTGCAATTTTAAAATTTAAAAAAAAAAACGAAACAATAAGATTTTGGGTCGTGTGTGCTATTTGTGAATGACTTGGTCGTCCCAAATATTTCATTGATTCTTTTTAAAGTGATATAATTATGCCAAAAAAGGCAGATTGTAAATTTTATTTCGTTTTCTGTAAATTTCCGTGATTAAAAAAAAAAAATGAATAGCAGCAATTTTAATCAATGTACAAAATAGGGTGATAAAAATTTTTATACACTTTAAAATAGGAAATATATATTAATTGATTGTTTAGAACAACAGTTTTTATTTTATTATAGCTTTCTGATAGTTAAAAAATCAAAATGCATCCCTTTTGTTAGTTACCTTGAACCTTCGTAAAAAAATATGTATAATTCAAATTTGCGCGCGCATCGAGCAAAAAATTCTTCAGGGCCCTGAAAAAGGGAACAAATCCGTTTTGTTTTTGATGTTGAAAAGCTGTAGAGTGAAAAATGTAATTTAAAAAGGATTAATAATAATAATTCTCATTTTTAAAAGTCAGTAACGAATTTCAGTTCATCGATTTCATCATTTGATTTCTTTTATCGAAAGTAATATTGAGGAAGTAGCAAAAAATCATGAAAGCAACCAATAAAAACGCTTGTTACATTCTGTGCGTTAATACACCAATAAGATTGCATTTTAAAATGAAAATTTAGCAGAAGACGCAGGAATTGCAAGGCTGCGATGAATCTTATTGGTTGAAAAAAAAGGGAGATTTGTCGTAAGATGGTAAAAACGTCAGGATGTTGGTGCTGTTTAGAGGGAGGCTTAGTGGTTATTTACAAAGTTTTTTACATTGTTTTCTTTATGTTCAAGTGTTAATAATTTTGAAAATGTGTCGTGAATTCAATATTTACATGTTAAGTAAACGTTTAATTATGTTTATCGTCATGAATCGGCTAAACTGTGCGCGATTACGGCGGATAAAAATTGCCTTGCGATCCGACTCGTCTAGACTTTCATTCAAGCAGCCAGCCATATTGATTAAGGTAGGTTTGGAAACATCCTATTTTTATATTTTTTAAAAAAAATAATACCGTACGAGGGGGCTAATTTGTGGATTGCGGGGGCTTCTTTGGTGGTTTATTTAGTCACATTTCTGAACGTTTCATGACATTATAAGACGTTGTAATTTTGTTTTGGCCCAGCACAAAGAAGCCCCGCAATCCACAAAGTAGCTCCCTCGTACGGTAATAATAAAAAATAATAAGAAGAAGAATTATTTTCGTAAGAGCAGATTTAAATCTGTTTTAATCAGTTTTTAGTGTCTCTATCAGTAGGAATGAATTTTTTTTGTGATAAACATGTTTTTTCAAAATTGAGGTTAGGAGATTAGGATTAAATGATTTAAAAAATTTTGCAATGAGCCATCTACCGTATGAGTTTAAATCTCATGGTAATTTTTTTTTTAGTGTTTTGTTTAAGTGAGCAGACATTTGTGTTAACGTGGATCATCATAACATTGTTTTTTATTCATTGAAAACTAAAACCATTTTGGAAGCTTGAATACAAATTTGTTAGTTGTAGGTAGGAAATGCTATAAAGTATTGTGGTAATTATCAACACTGGATGAGCCAGAGATTTTATGTGGAAATTGAAAATGTAATTATTGCGACAAAGATAGTTGACAGCTTGTGAAAATGAAAAAATCATTGAGTTGTAATTGGATGAAACGTTCACTTTCTTGCAATGGTTGGTATGAGGCAGAAACCCAAATTGAAATAAAAAATTTTCTTCTCTTTCTTTAATTGCAGCAATTTAGGAAACTAGTCAACCTTTCCCCAAGCTATGAACCTGGAAAAAAGAGAAAATCGGGATACTGTTCAGAGATCTTTCAGGTAGTGGGAACTTTCGATGCCTTAGGACAAAATAAAAACCCTAATGCAGTTATTACCAGTTCTTAAGCTGTGGTCAGTATATATTTAATTTGCCATTTTCAACGTACTTCTTTTCACAGCTTTCTTCTTGCCTTTAATTTTTGGCGGTATGTTCTACTTATTTTCTAAATTGTGTAAACTTTCAGTGAGCCGACACTTCGGTACATTAATAGAGTTTTCCTTTTCACTGCAAGCTTGTTCATTTTCGCTGTGTTTGTCAGGATTTAAACAACTTAGCTGTACTCTCCCTTTCGTTAGCGGAGATTCGTATTTGTTCTTGATATTATTTGTACTTGGAGGCATAGTTATTGGATTTAAAATAAAACGATTAGGCGCGGGAGTAATGGGATTTTCCCGTAGATATGCAATCACGGGTTCGATTCTACTTATAAAGAAATCACTCGGTTTCGGAGCTGTGAAGACTAAAGCTTCATTCATTTAATAATTTTCTAAACTCGGATTAGAAAAAAGCTTCAGGGCTTATCGTATACTTTTTTAAAATGCTTGATTACTTATAATACCCCTTTTGCAACTTTTTACACAGAAGCCTTTGTTTTTGTTAAAATCTAGAAAATATTTATCTTAAAAATCTGCTTTGATTTAAGATTAGCACGATTTTATCAAATCCATTAGTAATTAGTTTTTCCTTTGTTTAAAAGAAAATGTACATCGCAGATTCTCGCTTTGAAAATTCCAATTTAAATTTAAAATAATGCACGGACCATTCTAAAGACACTTCATATTCTTTTGTTACAAATGCATATTGTTGCTAAGCCAAACATTCGTGCAGGTTTCAAATTCATTCTCAGAATGATGAAATTTTGGACACTAAATGAATTTCAAGAGAAAGTGCGCTTTTGACTCGTATACAACGTTCTAGTTTCTTGAAGATCACGTTTAAAAACTATGTTTCTTGTCATGCTTTCGCGAAGATCAAATTAGAACCTTCTTGGAAACTGTCAAATACGTGCTTCGTCATTTATAGTTTGTGCATAATGAATGAAATATAATTGGGTAGTTAATGAAAGATTTCGTACAAGGAATCGCTGAGGCTGTATCTCCGAGTTTTTCTCCGGTCTTCTGTTGACACAAATCAGCGTTGAAACCTCACAAAAAACCGCAACTATTGTTGAACGAAAGCCCGTTAAGATAATAATGAACTCAGTTGACCAATGTTGAATCAGTAACGCCAATTGTGACCTATTTTTCCACGGTTTGGAAATCAGCCATTTGCCATTGCCCTCCAAGTACTTTTTTCAGGCAAGAAATCGCGAGTTTAAAATATTTTTGTGCTATCTGCGAGTTTTAGGTTCATAGGGCGTTTTCCATTTTAAACACAGTGAATCCGTGTCAACCTGATACTCGCAGATAGTACAAAATTAATTTGGACCAGCGAAATGTTCCATCTATCAAGCCATTGTGTGGATGCATGATTGACTCATCGCTTTTTAATGTTGACCAGCATAGGCCTCTCTCTATATTTTCTGGTTAGCATATCAATCTCAAATTTCCATATATCAGCAATTTAGCATAAAACTCCTTTAAAGTCCATGAATATAATACTGTATATTCATGGACTTTAAAGGAGTTTTATTTATTTCATTCGCTCGGCCCATGGTGCTCCACTAGGATTTAATTATCAGCATTCATGATTAACGAACCATTTGAAGAGTACAATACGCAAATCCAATCAACAGCAACAATGCATGAAAACACATAAGCTTGCAACTTGGAAAAGTTCCTGTAAATAAATTTCACCGAGCTCACTAATTTCTTCGCCTACTCTCAACTAAAGTAAACGGTGTTGCGCAGATCGGTACCTCCGAAGAAACAGATCGTATCTCATTCAGCTTTCTATAAGCTTAACATAGGGAACACCAAGTAAATACGATCTTTTTCTTCGGAGGTATCGAAATAAGAATCTCAACCAACCAAGAACAAAACGTGATGCTTATTTACACTTTATTCCTACTTAATACTTCAAAACTCTATTCCACGCTTAGAAACACCTGAATAACACCGTTTTCCCTGACATAGAATGATTGTCTCGAATTTCAATTTTGAGTTTCTATATCCAAGCTGAAATCCTTTTGCGCTTTGACAAATATACGAAATCTTTTATAAGGGAAAAAGATCAAAAGGGGAAAAATAAATTATTAAACAAATATCTACCCATGCAGAACCTTTTTGAATAATCGATAAATTAAGAGAGTGACTGAGGTAAACGAAACATTTTATTTCTATGTTTACATTTCGGAAAAGGATTCCGGTATGGAATTCGGATTTTGATTTTAGCTTAGCTGAAGATGGGCTGTATGATTGGATGATAATTGAACGGCGACGTTGATCGCAGGAAGTGCCGGCGATTTGCAAGAATTGTTTAACCATGTTAATAGGATCAGCAATCTGTATGGCCTTCGTATGAACATTCAGAACGAAGTTCATGATCGTTAGCAAGGAGGAAGTTGATGCTCAGCTGACAGTAGCCGGTGACGATGTCGGGCGGGTGCACTCTTATAAATATGTTGGATGCTTGGCTAAATGATGCTTGGAATTACTGCCAGGAAATTAAAGCTCGTATAGAGCAAGCCCGAGGAGTTTTCGTAAAAATGAAAAGCATGTTATGCCATGTAGATCTTACCTTTTCTCTGAGAATGCGGATTTTTAGGTGTTATGTTCTCTTTTTTTTATGGACTTGAGTGATGGACATTGACCAAGGCACTAGAGGGGAAGTTGACTTTACCGCCGCATTCTCTGCATTCCGTGGACCGATAGAGTGAAGAATACCAAGGTGCTCTTTGAGGTTAAGCGGCGGAAGCTCCAATATTTCGGTCATGTGTTGCGCAATGAAAAATACCGGCTCCTGCACCTAATCCTGGAAAGGAAAATTGAGGGACAGCGCAGAACAGGCAGACGAGAAATTTCGTGGCTCAGGAATTTAAGGGACTAGATTCCACGTTCCTGTTTCGGGCGGCGGCATCCAAGGTTTGAATAGCGATGATGATCGCCAGTCTCCCGGCACTTAAAGTTCTTTAAGTGCTTCTTCTAAGAAGAAATGGCGACGGGCTTCAAAACCTGCCGACTCTACCCCCAGACCTCTTAGAAGTCCGCAGCTTCTCAAAGGGTCAATGTGTCGCGTCTGTGGATCCCTGAAGCCACCTGCCAGAATAGAGCTGCGTGGCGTGGTGCTTTTAATGCGGCAATAGGGCTTCATATCCTATAAAGTTATGAGTGTGAATCTAGTGTGAAACATGACGTGAACATGTGTAAATTAATTCATATGGAATCAAATGACAGAATGAAAAAATTAAGAAAAAACCAAAATCTAGCACAAAATTTCATGTTGGAGAACGTTGAACTTTATTATCCCCGTGTCTTCTTTGTCTCTGATATCTTTATTATTCCTTTGACTTTTTTATGAACTCATCAGAAATACATTAGACCAAAGCGAGTAGCAGAAAACTTTTTTTTTTTAAATCTCATTAAGTAAACTGCCACTGATCCGTTCGTCAACCTGGATGTTCTATTTACCTAATTTCAGAATTGCATTTAAATGAGCAATGCAAAACTTCAGTGTAAATATTTATGTAATTCTGTAACAAAATCAACTCAAAATGACATTTTAACATTTTGTGTGACGTGTACTGTTGCATATTTAATGTCCGCAGACAGTTTTTTTTTTTTTGCAATTGTAACTGCAGAACCGTTCTTAAAACACTTTCGAGTCATTTTGCTTTAACTTCACAAAGCTAATAAAGGAACTTTTTTTTTTCTCTTTTTTCCACTCTTCTTTTTCCACACCGAGTTGACCTGTATATCTTTCTCGAAATCGCGAGCTCAAAACGCAGTTTCCACTTTGATTAATTATCACCATTTTTAGGATTCGGTTTGGACACTTCTTTACATATTTATAAATTTCCCATATTTTATGCAAATTTTTAATAACATCGATGCTAATTTTAGAATTCGTTACTGTTGGTAAACAATTTTTTTTGGTTGCTTTATTTCGCGGTGGCGTGTTATCGATTTTTTTATGGGAGAAGAGGAAATATTTACCTACGAGCTCTTAATTTTGTAAAGAAGCTAAGTAGCTTATATTAAATTTAAAGGTTGTTAAATATCCATTAAGCTTTCTCTTTTTATTTTTCTTGTTGATTTTCTGGCGCCATGTAATAGGAGGAATGAACGATGAATTTCATACGTCGTTGCAAAATTGGCATGCAGTCCGGAAAAGTGTTGGCAGCTATATTATATCTCTTCTGCGGATTTAATTTACGAAACTTTGTTTTTTGTTTCTTCTCTCTTAGTTCTCCTTCAAAATAATGTTTTTGCAGACGATTATTGTAAGCTCGGGAGTCTTGGGAATGTAAAAGTTGTTCGTGGAATGTCGTAGGCGCTTCTCCTTGAGAAAAATCTCCAACTTGGAAAAATGTCTGACTTGAGATGAGTAATTTGATTCTTTTTAATTTTTTTATCATCCTCTGGCTCTTAAATGACGTAAATGAGAAGGTTTTAGGTGTTCGATTTTCTCACCTGTGCAACACTAGTGACATTAATACCTTCAAAGTGGTTCAAATGTCACGCTCTTGGAATTTTATATAGAAATGAGAATTCTTTTTAGAGAAACGTTAGTTCCGTTTGCTAATAAAAATTATCTTTCTCCACTGCTTTCTCCGAAGCTTTTGCGATTCAATTCGCAAGGCAGTGCCATGAGCAAAAAGTTGACATGCTGGTGGACACTTGTTCTTTGGGTGCTTAGGCGATCGATCAGACGAGCTCCTTAAATCGGAGCTCGATTCATAGGAGTAAAGGTATAAGCCGAAGACGTCAGAAAAAAACAAGAAAAGCTACTACAGTCGAACTTCGATAAGTGGAAGCCGAAGGGAAGGAAATTATCGTTTCACTTATTGAGGTTTCCACTTATCGAGGCAAATTTATTAAGGTAAGATAGGGCAAACCTTAAGAAATGGCTTTCACTTAAAGAGTGTTTCCACTAAAAGAGGTGCCACTTATCGAAGTTCGACTGTATTAGCCTTGGACAGAAAAGAGAATAAACGTAAAATCTAAGCCCAGCAGTAGCAGTAGAAAATGAATGAAAAAGTTTTAACTTTAATATTTCAGAAACGAGGAAAACCGATTGCCTTTGAATGCACCATTAATATTTACCGAACCTTATTTTCTTCTGTGAAATCAAGTCTTGCCCTCAAAAATTCATCTGAGGGTTTCGAATAAATAACCTTTAAATAAGTATCCACACATTTTAAGCAAATGATGTAATCTCCCTTTGATTAAATATTTAGACGAAAGAGAAAAATAGGTTTTCCTTTTTCGGTTGAATGCGTTAAGTGGATCATCACTTCGCTTCCTTGATAAGCAAAAGGATAAGAGTGAACTTGGAACATATTAAAGGGTTTTAAACTTTCGGTAATCAAAGTTGGATAAAACTGAAACACTGGACAACTACCAAGAGGAACGTTTTTGATCGGTTTAAATAAAATGTATCTCCGGTTCCCTGGGGGTATCTATTGCGCCCTTTTCCATTACATCTAAATATCATTTAACTGACAAGTTCGTTCATGTATTTGATAGCATTGAAAATTTGAAATGGATCTTTAATATCACTTGCCTACTGATGTTTAAGAACCGGAGGCTAAGTTTGGTATCAGCATCCCACACCTGCGAAATTACTTCCCTATTAAAGGTTTTTTTTTCGTAATATGTCTTCAGTGGCGTAACTGTGTAATTTTAATCGCAAGAATGTCTTCTTCTTCTTCAGCCTGTTCGCATATACTCCTGGATATAGGCCTCACCCAAATTTTTCCATGTCAAACTATTCTATAACTCCCCTCCTGCCGTTTAAATGATATAGTCGAGCAGCCGTTTTTGAGGTCTTCCCGTACTTCTAGATGTTAAGCGCGGCCTTCATTGGATTAATGTTACTGCCCATTGCTCGTGATCCTGCTTGGCCACATGCCCTACCCACTGCCACTTCGGGCTACGAAATAGTGGTAGGCAGCAGTGCCACAATTAACTGGTTGAGCTCATCGAGAATTGAATAAGAACTCCCCAGAACGAGTTAACACTAAGAACGAGCGCCGCCGACGAGGACTATTATGAAGGTGCTGGATGGTCGTCCAACAAGCCCTGGGCCATTGGGAAGGCCGCGGCTGAGGTGGGAGGATACATAGTCGCACGGGATGCTGGTAGTGTGAGGGCGGCGGCCCAGGATAGGTCTGAATAGCGGAAACTCTGTGAGGCTTCAAGCCTTGTGACGCCGGATAAGTAAGTGAGACCTCACCAATGGCATCTATAGGCAGGATTGGAAGAATCCGAATTGGCTATAGTACTGCGCTGGGGAAGGCAACGGAAAAGCACATTAGTACTTGTTCCTTGTAAATTATCATGACGATAAATGATGATCGACGATCTCCATAGGAGAGGCAACTGAAGAAGAAGAGGATAACCTGTAACAAGCCTTAGATCCATGGGAAGGCCGAGGTTAACGTGGAGACAGTGTCTTAATATACGCGGGTAGCGCAGGAGCGCCGGGAGCCGCATTTGTGTTGAGGCCAAGGCTTCAAGCCCGGTAACGCTACATAAGTATCTCAGATGCTGGATCACAAGCATAGGCAAATGCGACAAATGCGTCCCTCTTTTCCACCCCTTTTTTTTGCTCTCGCTTATTGCATTACCTTTGATGGCGCATATCGTTATATTTTCTAATTTCCTTTGATTTGCTAGAAAAATTTTTCTCACTGCTCGAACTTCTTCAAAGCCTTTTAAATACTAAAACCATCAACATTGAGTGTTTGAAAACAATTTTTTATTTTTCAAGCTTTTAACGCTACTGCACGACTGAACCCTTTCTAGACAACAATTTGTATGCATTAAGAAATGTTCTTTTATGTTAGTTGCAGCGTATTCAATCATTTCAATTCTTGAATTCTACGAAAGCGTTCTCATTATGTTTTTCAATAGAACTTGTTTTTCCTTTGAGGTTCTTTCAAATTTCCATTATAATTTTTTCTCCGTTATATCTTAAGGATACTAAACCGTTTTTCAGATCGCTGCGGGTTATGAACTTCCGTTCAAAGGTTAGCGATCTTTCATAAATAAACTTTTAAATTTCTTCTTTCCTTCACTCTAGAGATTTGAATAAACGGTTTAATTCAATTAAAAAATGATCAAGTAGAAGGTCGTGTGCTATTTTTAATCCTTTACACGGCGACGAAACTTAAAAATGCATTGGTGAAAATTGAATTGAAAACACCTGGGAGTTTTTTTTTTTCTTTGAATAGCTGATGAAATGATGGGAAAGTTTTTCGATTGAAAATTTTATTTTCAAAACCGATGTCAGTCGAAATGACTGACGACAAGTTTAACCCTGTTATAAATTTTATAATGGCCTTTATGAAAACTTTATTTTTTTCTAGGAAAATTGAATTAAGAGAACACGGTTAGATAGTGGTTTGATATTCAAAGTATATTTAAAAATAAAATATCGTTATGGATAAATGACTATAATAACTCAATATGTAGTGGATTTTATGAATTCAATTTTTATGGTCATCGTGTGCATTACGCTTGGGAATAGGTTTAACGGTAGCAACGGCGCTCGCCCTTCAAGACCTTTTAGCTGCTATTACCCTCTAAAGCTTTTTTTCATATGATTTAATTTTGTAAGAAAATGAAATTGACTTCTTTCATCGATTCGCTGTTTTTTATGATTTCTTTTGCTTTTATCGAAGCCATTTATGATTCGTGATGCGTGGTTATTCCTATCCACCTTTTTTATTATTCAAATGAGTATTGAACAGAATTTTCTTTTCTTGAATGTAATGATTGATTGAATGGACAGATATTTTATTTATCTAGTTTCGCTGCACTTTGTGTTGAGTTCATCTTCCAGAGTGAATCATTTTCGAGGGATAGCGCAGTCTGGGCCTCGTGGTTCTGGAATTTAAGGGACTAGTACTGTATGAGATCCCATGTCTCTGATTCTGGCAGCGGCAACCAAGATCCGTATAGCGGCGAGGATCGCCAATTTCCGAAACGGAAAGAAAAGTACAAAGAAAAAGAAAAAAATGTTGACTCCACAAATCTACATTATGGGCATGGACGTCCTGAGCATTTCTGGCGCCCCTAGGCAGGACTTGATGTAGGCGTCCTTTAGTTTTGAATTTTTTACAAATTTACGGTATGCATTTCATCATAAAAATTAAAGCCGATACAATTTTCAGCCATCAAATTACTCACACTTAAGAATTGTCTAGTTTCAATTTTGCGCCCCTGTGATATTGGTGCCTCCCGGCGTTGCCTAAGTTGTCTTTACGATCGGAACGGGCCTGATTTTAAGTAATCTAATGTATGAAAGACTTGAAATCCAATTGATGAAAAATGAAAGAAAATAATATCAAGCTCAGTCTTTGATGTCTAAAGTCAACAACCTGACAAACCTTAATCCATAACTTGAAGGTAAAGAGTTTAGTCACTCTGAAATAAATGCGTGGGCACAGCAAGTCAATCAGTCATCATAAGTTTCCTGCAGTTACATTTTTCCCCTATAAGATATTGGGATAATTTTTTTCCCAAGGAAAACTCGACGGCTGTGAAAAACTTACTTTCGGCCAGTTGAAGCTTACGATATAATCTGATAACCTTTCCTCCTGAATATTTGATATTTTTAATATAATCCTCAAATTTCCTGTCGCCTCTTCCTATGCAGCGGTCTTTGTTTTGTTGATTCTTGACTAGGGTATTAAAATTAACTACCGTTAAGCCGGAAATATCTTCATGGGAAAACATCAATAGCTGCTTCGCACAGTGGCGTGGTCCGTCCTGGAATGACTTCCTGATTTAATTTTGCTTAAACTGATTGTAGAGCAGGCCAGGAGTGCTTTCATGAAAATGCGAAACCTGTTGTCTAAGCGTGAACTTAGTCTCAATACGAGAACTCGTATCGTCCGTTGTTACGTCCTCCCTGTTCTTATCAATTCTCCAAAGAACTTTTTAGGATGTAAAATCGCTTTCTTTATTTCAGCCTTCGTTACTATTCCTGATATTGTAAATCTCGAAGTTTTGATGGAACTCCAAAAATCAAACTTGAAAATTTTTGATAAATCTGATGTCCATCGGGTTAAATTGGGTGCTTTCATAAAGTCTGGTTTTTTTAGCAACACTGCATACAAACATAATAATAATTTGGGAAGAGAAGAATTTTGGGATGTCTAAAAAAAAAACGCTTATGATCAACTCTAAATGTTGATCGTAAAAATTGTAAGGAATCGTCGACATCTTTCTTACTGTGCTAACGTATATCTTCCTGTGCGGTTAACGTCCACCCTTCATGGCCATATAAAATTATATGGCCATGAAGGGTGGACGTCAACAAAAGTGCTGGAAAAGAGGCTGGCGGCTTTTGAAATGTGGATATATCGCCGCATGTTACGAATTCCGTGCACCGCACGAGTAAGCAATGTCGAAGTCTTGAATCGTATGAGCAAGGAGATGGAGGTGCTCTTCGAGATCAAGCGGCGAATGCTTGAATATTTCCACCATATTATTCGTAACGGCAGCTGCAGCTGGTGATGGAGGGGAAGATTGAAGGCAGGTGTAGACCGGGTCGGAAGAAAACATCCTGGCTCAAGAATCCAAGAGACAGGTACGGCCAAAATTCAGTATCCCTTTTTCGTTCGGCAGCCTCCAAAGTTAGGATCGCCATGATGATCGCCGATCTCCGACGAGGAGCGGGCATTTAAAGAAGAAGAAACTGATTGTAAAGAGGTTGATGACTTTTAAGCAATTCAACGGCTCGTTTTTGAACGCTGAAAACTGATCAAGGTCTACAGAAAAAACTGACCTAGTTGAGAAGATGACTCAAGTTTCTATAAAGAATGATCAGAAAACGATTTACTTCTCAATCGATCGGATGGACTGGCTCCGAGCCATATTCCTCAACAGCACATACAATGGGTCGAAGAGAGTTTTGCGAATGTAAACATGAACTCCTGCTTTTTGTTTCCGGGAGTGAACAATAGGAATTCTAATTTAATTGCCGAAGTTAAAATCTGTCTACCGGGTTATAAAAGCTCTTTAGTCAAACAAAACGTATTGCCTTTACTTTCAAAGAAAAACAAAGCGCTACTGCTAATTATACACAAGCCGCTTATAAATACTCGCTATTTTAATTATAGTCAGTTTTTATTTCAATAATGAATCAATTAACTTGGACAAAAAAAGATCGGGTTTTCCGAAAGAGTCATTAATCGCACGTTGGCTCGTGACGTTTCACCTTATGAATTCGCAGTCTGTAATGAGAGAGGGGGGAAATGATGAATGAACAATTCGGAAAAGCGTAACATATTTTGAAATGTCATACAAAAGCACCGATAGATGATCCTTGAAGAGGGCCACGGTGTGTTTCGTTCCGATTTGTCAGTGTCAGTTCTGTTCGCGGGAAACTTGGAGTAGGACGTGTTGTTGAAGCGTGCGTACGAGCCGTTTAACCGTCACGTTCGCGAAGTTTTTTTCGCTCTCGGGGATCCGATTCCCTATTTCAAAAAAAGTTTTAACGCGTGCAAAGTTTTTTTTTTTTCAATCATATTGTCATGTCAGGAATTTTGTTTGTGAATAGCAATTGGAAATTTGCATTTTTTTGTTGAAAATTATATTTATTAATATGAGTGAATGTTCAAGTGAGTGAAGTTTTTTTTTTTACCGTGTGGATTTTCATGGTTACTTATAACGGATTTAACCGGCGAAATAATTTTTGTAAGTATTGATTTATTGTTGAAGGGATGAAAGCCGGGTCCTAATTTAGTTGAAAGGGAAATATGGCGTCCGGGTTAGCTTTTTGGGAAACGGGATAATTTATTTGTCGGGTCAGTTCGCTGGAGGATACGAAGGGATGTTTTAAACAATTCAAATTCTTTAAAAGTGTCAGTTAGGACTGGAATGAGAAATGAACGTGATTCATCTTCGAAGATGGAATTATTGCGTTTTTGTTAAGGTTTTGTAAAATTATTTTTCTTGCGTTTTTGCGGGAAGATAGTAAAACGGAAATTAAACGTTGGTGAAGAATAAGGTTTCATTATCCATTATCATTGAAATGAATATTTATTATTTTCCTTATTATGAAATTGAAAAGCATTCTCTTTTTTTGACAACGCCGGAAATTTTGAAAAGAAAATAGTATTATTATTTTACTTCGTGGATTGTTTAAACGGTATTGTGAAGATTTTGTTGATGGTGAAATGGCGAGTTTGTAATTTGATTCGGAATCTTGGCGTTTAACAATGAAAGGATGAGAATAAACAAAAGAATTTTGTTGGTTGTAGTCGAACCCGTTAAGAAGATGCTAATTTTTATAGGATTTAAAAAATTGATTGCAGTGGAGGTTTTTCTAAACAGAAGCTCAATCGGCTGCTTTGATTACTTGTGTGATACAAGCATGTGGACTTAATGGAAGGGGCATGTGGCGCATGCTCCTTGTCGCAGATAAATCAGGTTCTGAATGGACGCCCTGCAGATCCGTCACCTCTAGCTAGGTAAATCGCAGACTGTGAGGACAATTATCTCAATTTCGTAGCTTCCCTCAAAGATAGAAACATTTAGAAGGGAACTCGGAATGCGGCGATAGGACTTTTGGCCATAAAAAAAACAAACTAAACTTTTTTTCCTCAATCGTGATGATTCTTTTCTTTAATGAAGATTTAAAATCTGGTTTGAGGTTTAATTTAAATAAAAAGCGAATAACAGATTGTTGTGCATGAAGCTTAGAGGCTGTTTATTAATAAATCTAGACTGCTTATGTATTAACTAAGCGATTTTGAAGATGTAGCTGTAACCATTATCTTATTGAAAGAAAAATGATAGGAGTTTAATGGAGAGCAGTGTTCACCCATTTTACCTTTCAATCTAGCCGGGTTACGGTAATTTACTGCTGAGGAGGAAATTGAACGTGCCGAGTTACTTCTCTCCTTTGCTTTTCAAAAGGCATCTCGTCCGATGAAAATAAGTTCTCATTTTCCTGGCGATTTTTCTATTGGTCGTTAAAGTTTAAATTTGTAGGGCAAGATGTGATATAAATTCTGCGAGTAAGTTGGTTTATTCGCCCTTTTGCCTTCTTCATATTTTTCGTAGTGGATTACTTGCAAAGCGCAGGAGGATTATGAGTACGGCGACGGTTGTGTTTTCGAAATAAAACCGTGCCAGCTGTTTTAAGATTGTTGTTAAATATTTTATAAGCGTTTCGACAAACTACCGTTTGTGTTTTTGTTTGCATTCTAAATTATTTGCCTCGAATGTAATGACAACGACGCTGGATGTTTCAGGTTGAGTCGATGCAAGATGTGTCTACACATCTACAGAATTTTCAACATTGAGTGCTGGCTAAATTTTCAACAGCAGCTCGGTTATGTAAATTGGGAATTGGGTGTAACATATTGCCTTATTTTTTTTAAAATAGAGAATTCTTAAGAATGAGTGGCTAGTGCTGCAAAACAGTAAAACCTCCAATAGCGGGCCCTCCTAAAAGCGGACTCTCGCCGTAACGGACAAAATTTCCTGAAACGGATTTTTCCCTATTCAAAAAATATCTCCAAAAAATAAAAGTAGTATTCCCAAAAGCGAACACCCCCCCCCCCCCCCCCCGCCCCAATAGTGGACAAAATTTTCGGTCCCGAGGTGTCCGTTATAGAGAGGTTTTACTATACCACAAAAAATCTCTAAAAGAAGATTTCCATTGAGCAGATTTTTTTTCGGACGAATCGAATTTTTTAACAATTAATATAACTTGGTAGACAACACCAAAAAGAACGAATTCAGTTCAAAGATACACAGAACATCAAACACCGTGTAGAATAATATCTTCCTACACGAGTAAAAAATAATTCCCATTCACACGCCGTTTTCGAAAGATCATCGGAAGAAAAGCCCGAGCTGAGCTAAAGAAACTTCATTCTTAAAGGAATCCCATTCAGCGAGCGCAACGTAAAATTCTTTGTGAGGATCCCAGCCTCTCATTACATCCCCTCTCCCTTCTCCCACTCCTAATTTTCTACCTTTCCAGGAAGTGTGGGATGACTTTAAAAATGAAATCTTGCAGAAAAGGAATTTTGTCTTCTACTTACTGAGATAAAATCTAAGATGAAGGAAATGGTGACAGTTATTATTTTATTCGCTTAAAATGTTGGTGAAAGAGCTGAATGAAAAAAGTGTTCCAGATGCAATCTCACTTCATAGTCTCGGTTTCTCGAGGTAAAATTACCTCAGAGCGGCTCGGCCGTCTTCATTCTTTTCTTTACTGTACCTCAGCATAAAACTTAATTTAGCTCTACAGATATTCTCTTCATAATTTTTTAGTATTCGACGTCAAAAGGAAAATCCATTTTTTTTTTTTTTTTGAAAACGAAACAATAAAAATAAAAAAATTTAATTATTCGCATTCTTGAATCTTCCAAGCTAATAACAAACAAACGACAGATTTCTTTTTTAAATTTATTAAATTCCCAAAAACAGACGTTTATGTATAATCTGAAATCAAGAAAGAGAATTATTACAATTTAAAGCGATGAAATTTTTCTTGCTAGGAAGTATGTGCATTCCTTTTAGATGTTGAAAAATTAGATTTGTAATTTAATTTACTTTTCTTGTAGAAAGAAAAATCGGATCCTTGAATCGTTGTCCTTAAGCCATTCCGAGATTTATCGCTTTTTAGATGACTCTCGTCCTGAAATCGTTAAGTAAAATCAATCAATGAATTTTCTTTTTGCTGAAACGAATGTTTGCAGAGATGATCCGAGCTTTTTTTAAAATTTTCAGGATTGAATGTTTGAAGTAAACGAAAGCCGATTTAATCTCAATGATTATTGTTTTAAATCCGCAAATGACAAACACAAGTTTGAATAAGAGAAGGGTTAATCACTGTCCTTGAAACTTTTCTTATTTATTTCAAGTTTGTTTTTAAAGGAATCCAAATTAAATCGGTTTATTTGCTTTTCTCAGAAAAGGGTTCATCGAGCCTGAGATGAGCAACAGGATTAGCATAAATTGATCCGAACGAGATCGATAACCGGCGATTGAGAAAATCTTAACCCTTTTTAAATGGTATTAACAATTTAATCTTTTCCTTCCTTTAATGTGGGCGTTGAGCTGCCCCCTGGATATTCCAGCCGATAGATGATTAAGATGGATATTATTCACTTAAATGTGGTGGATAATTTAATTAGGTTTCCTTTCCTTCATCAAGCTAATGTAGACACGGAGTTCGAATCAGGCTCTTACCGATTATATGGAGTTTGTTGTCAAACAACGATATTGTCATCCGGAATAATAATTAATTTCAAACCATTATCTCTTTGATGGGATATTAATAAGTTGGATAAAGGATATAACTTTGGTTTAGAAGCGTAATCTAAAGGATATAAATCATTTCCCGAGGAAAAGTGTCTAATGAGCTAAAATGAGGATTGTTTGAGATTGTGGAGTTTTCAGTATAAAGAGCGAGGTTGAATTGTTTTTGGTTTAAGGAGCATGAAAGGAAATGAGATGTTAGTTTTGCTTTTGTAATGTCGTTGCTGGTTTTTCTTTAATAAAATTTTGAAGGGAAACGTAAACGTTTTAATATAGATGTCGGGTTTGGTTGTGGCAAGGGTAAACAAGGGGAGTGGGAATGAGGTAAGTTTTCTGGAAACGGGTATGATTTGTCGTGCCTGATCTTTCAATTTAAGGATTTGGCTGATTTGTTTTTATAGAAAAAGATATCTCTTTAGTATTAAGAATATA
Organism: Liposcelis brunnea; assembly: GCA_023512825.1. Taxonomy (NCBI): domain Eukaryota; kingdom Metazoa; phylum Arthropoda; class Insecta; order Psocodea; family Liposcelididae; genus Liposcelis; species Liposcelis brunnea. The sequence goes on along the minus strand of CM042073.1, from coordinate 2,760,082 downwards.
AAGTTGTTCCAGTTTCTCCGGCTTATCTTGGATACTCATGGTCGGTTTTTGATCCGCCGGTCGATGGTGACGTTTTCATCTCCAGGGGCCATGTCCAGCTTGAAATATTTTCACAAAAGAATAACCATTACTCAAGCTTATCCTAGATTTCCCTCACAGACTAAAGGAAATCTAAAATGCTTTTTTTTGATAGAAGCACCTGATCTTAGGACTTAAGATAGACCTCAGTCGGTGTGTCATCACTATCAAGCAATATTCTTATTCCCCAAGGGCTTAAAATCGGAAAGATTTCTTTCCTGTCAGGGACTTTGGTTGAATCTGCTGTAGCCCCTTTCCGATTCAATATGAGATCCCAAGCCGTTCATGCCTTATCTGTTCTCAACATTGATATATTTTGTTAGCCTTTTGTTTTGACAATGGATCTTATTCTAAATTTCCCGAACATTATCATTTCGAACTGTGTAATATTTCTTCTTTGACCATATGAAAAATCAACAATCCTGCGAAAAGAAATTGCCTAAATTAAGAGAAATTTTTTTCATGATAACATGAAGGCTTTTTCAAATAAAAATTTCGCGCTTGTTTTATATTCTCACAACCGTCACTCATTTGTCACTAAAACATATTTCATACGAGGAAAATCTTCTAAAGCTTTCATCGTAAATTCATACATATACATTTAATCTCGTGTCTTGCTCGTTATCATCCGTTTCTTCGTAACATTTCTTTTGTAAAACTGCAAACACAGAATTTAGGACTTTTTTTTCCGAGCAAAGATTTGTATCTCGATTTTGAATTTTTAAACAAGAAAAGCTTACTTATCCTCTGTGCCTTCGTCGTTAATGATTTTTTAAGTTTATATTATCCAAACAACTTGCTCATTTTTTCCTTTTATACGAGAAAACGGGAAGCAGAACGATTGAGAAAGTTTCCCATAAGAAGCTTTTAACTTTGAAAAAGTTAAGGCGATATTGCGTGCCATTACTATTATTATAAAATGCAATCATTTTTATTTTACCGAGGAGAATTCTTTCGTCATGAATAAATTGCATTTGCTTGTTATAAATCCAATTCATTTTCTTGTTAAATTAGAAATTTTTTTAGTGGGGGGAGAAAAAGCAGACAAGCATAAACTTGCACACTATCTTAAAGTGTCACACATCTTAGGAGTTTTGTTCTCTGGATCAATTCATAAGGCAGCCCTATTTCTTCTAGTCTCTGGTCTACGTTCATAAAGTAAAATGAAACTTGTCCATTGCAGCAGAGACACTTCCTTGGTTAGATTTAATTGAAAGCTTTGAGCCTCTAGCACTTTCAATCAATACCATTTCCTTAATTAAAGCGCGAAGCTACTACTTGACAGAAATCAGCTTCTTGTTTTTAAGGTGAAAGTGCTTTCTGACCATTCCTCGGTTGAATCAATGAGATATAACCCTACAATATTCTCTTGAAAGTTATTGAAGTTGATGAAATTCTTCCTTATTAGTACCTGCGAAATGATTTGAAGTAGACTCTGCATAAGCGATTAATATTGTCTAAAATTTTCCTTGTTTCGCAATTATGTGAAACATAACCATATTAATTATTCAATAATTTTCAATAAATTTTGAATTGTTTGAAATAACTTGTTTCCTTGCTGAGCTGTAACCATAGTTAATTGAGCTAATTTTCCTTATCATCTTCAGAATTTGGTATATAATGTGAGTTCTCGTGAATTTTCAGCCAGATTTTCCTTTAGGCACTCCCTTTACCACCGAAAAGTTTGAATTTAGGAAATTAAAAGTAGCGCTAAATCGAAAATTAACAGACTAAATTTTTTATTTTTACAAAGTTTTCCTTGTTGGAAATGTTGTGTGGGACTAGTAAATAAAATCTCTATTGCATTTAGCCATCAAGCACTCATAGTTAAATAGAGAGTAACTTACAATCGAAAGACTAATTTTTAATGTATGCTTTTATTTTAGAGAACAAAGAGTTTTTCTAAGGAAGACGAAGAAAAAACTAAAAGCACTTTCACTTTTCCCTGCACGAGGGTTTTGATTACGAAAAAATACAAAAGATTGCAGCAAAAGATTTCTGGCTTGAGTAAAATTTTTTTTATTTTAACAAGGAAATGCTTGGAAAAAAAAATTCATCCGAAATATTCTTTTCGATATTTCCCGCATCGCGATGGGAATTGGAAAGATATGTCGGAAAAATGGGTTCGAATGTATTGTTATTTAAATTTACTTGAGTTTTAAAAATGTTTTTCCGCTGTTGGATTCTGAGAAGTTCAAACATATTTTTTGGGCCATCATGATTTTTTATTTTTTTTCCCGTCGGATTTTTTTTTTTAAAGATTTCCCTAGAGGTGGTTTTAAATGAGGCAAAGGGTTTTGGCTGTAGAAAAACACGAGAGTTTATTTTCGGTTAAAATATTTAGAATATTATAATCGAAATAAATAGTCCATGAGCTAGCCTCCGATTTTTGACGTTTTTATATTTTTTGGGGGGAATAAACGCCCTTTTGCACATTGGTTCTGCAGGTCCTAAAAATGAAAAAAATCCATGAGTGCCATCTTGAAATGGTAGCTAAACAAAATGGCGGCCATTTAAAGATGGCGTCGGGCCGGTTTCGGTTTTTCCAAGTTTTCTCGGAAATGGCTTAAGCTTTTTCGACAAACTTTTTTTTAAATGAAAGCTGTGATTATAAGCTTTTAATTAGGTCCTTAAAAATATTTGGCAAAATCGAGCCGTTTGGCCGCAAAAAATTAAAAAGTGAAAAAGTGACTTGCCATTGAGTCAGTTTAGGGCCGATTTCTCCGAAAATATGAAATTTATCGTTAATCAAGCGGTATAAAAAAAAAAGCGGGATTTTATTAGCTATCGAACGACCCACTTGCCGAACTTGTCCGACGCACGCTAGCCTAGCGGTGGAGGCTTTTCTCGCGCGGCGCGGGACTTTTTGGCCGGCACGGCTAGGATTTGTGCATTATGAATTACCGTATATAAGTGTGATATGTCGTTGGAAGTGGTATTAATTTTTTTTTAATTATTTATAAGCTATTTAGACCTTAGTCGAAAAAAAAATTCCGGTGAATTATCTCCACTTTAGGGGCCGTTCAAGTACTACGTAAGCATAAAAATGGCCATTTTTGACCCCCTCCCTCCCCACTTGTAAGCAAAAATAAGCATGAGCTGTACCCCCCTCTAGGTATTACGTAAGATTTTGATGACCCCCCCGATGGGGGGGGGCCATCGAAATAGAACTTTATTTTGTAAGCCTCATGGTTATGCTAAAATTATAATTTTTTGGGGAGGGAAAAAGGGAAAAATCAAAAAACTAAGTCAAGAAAATGTAACTCTTATTTTTATCAATTTTTCAAGAATCATTTTCTCAATTTCTACTAAAACTTAGAAAATTTTATGCCGAAAAAAGCAAAAATGCTAACGTAAGATTGGCCAGACCCCCTCCCCTTGTAACCAAAATAAGCATTTTGATTATTCCCTCCTTCCTCCCCTAACGTGCTTACGTAATACTTGAACGGCTCCTTAACTCGGTTTCCCCTCTGCTGCTCCGTGATGGTTCCCAGCACTCATTGCCTTCCGAACTCTTTCCATCCAGGAAGGATGGATATATTTTTATCTTAAGCTTAAATACACACAAAGTATATCAGGAACACGATTCTGAAGCCCAAAATAGACGTTGCCAAACTTTAACGCGCAGAAGTGTGTGAGAATGTCCAACAGAATTTGGTCCGATGTTAATTTAGTATCTTGAGGGAAGACAGTAAGACGTTGTTAACACGCATTGAGTTGAAGTAAAAAAAAAGTGCTCAAATCAATAAGCGAGAAACATCTGAAGGATGGGGGAAACATAAGACCTGGATTTTGGATAAGGTTTTTGATCTCATAGAAGGGGCCAAAATGTAAGGAAAGGGATCAAATGGACGTATAATACGCTTCATAGGCCTAGGACCATATACCAGGAGGAGTGAATGGGAGGAAAAAGGGATAAAGGAGTGGATGATCGGGGAAGTGGATACGGGACCTGATATTTTGAAGGAGGTGATAAAATTATACATGACTTTACACCTGATAAGCCAGCTGGGCCCGACTAAGTTTATGCAGAGTTGCTGGAGGTTTTGACCGATAGCGATCTCAAATGTTTTTTTTTTTGAATTAAGTACACCAAAGAAGTGTAGTTCATGAAGATTGGTCGCAATCTGAGAGAGGCCGAAAAGGCCGAAAGCCCGGTTTTGCGAAGAGCATCAACCAAGCAGCATGATACCTCATATTTTAAAGTTTTGATCCAAAATATAGGTAATCCCCAAATGGGTCTTTCGAAAATGTCAGGAACTAATAATCTTACGCAGTTCCGATTTATAGGTGGGTTGGGTATTAAAGAAGATTCGCAGAGAGCTGCACCCACAATCCTGGTTCTTCTGCAGAAATGTGGAGATATGAAAAAGGACATATTTTTTGCGCTTCGTCGATTATAAGAGTAAGGGATTTCATCTTGTTCAGCATCAGCCAGTGCTTCATCTCCTTTATTGGGTAGGGCTCACCGATAATCCTAATCAATGATTCTAATCTCTACTGGAATCACCGAGCTGATTAGCCGAAAAGCGTGTGTTGACTTCATCCGAGCTGTGTTATCGTAAGAAGTTGACATGAAAATTGGAGGCTCTTGAAGGCTGCGTTCTGTCTCCGATGCTTTTTAGTACATATGTGATGGTAATCTCATTTGTTTTAGTAGTTTGAGGGGTCATGGTCAATTGCGAGATCATTAATAATCAGCGGTAAGCATGTGACCCAACCTTGATTTTGGGTAGTCTTGGTGGTCTGCAAGCACTGTTAGAACGAGTTCAAGCTGTAAGCAGCAATGATTGCCTAAACCTTGACGTCTGTAATAAAATTCATTGCTCCTAGGAAGCGGGATGTTCCTGCTCAGCTATCAGCCTCTGCCTAGGCTAGAGCTTGTGCTTCATAAAAATATTTAGAAGTTTGCCTGAATGAGATATGAGATAACAGCTGCCAGGCCAAGAGAGCTAATGCTCGAATAGAACAAGCCAGAGATGCTTTCATGAAATGTCAAAACCTATGTTATCCAAACATATTTATTCTCAATACGAGAAATCCATCGTCAGCTGTCACGTTTTTCCTGTGCTTTTATACGGGCATGGGCTGGGAAGTTAAGGAACTTGCTAGAAAAGAAGCTTGAAGGTAGCAGCTTTCAAATTGTTGCTTTGCCGCTATTTTAAATTTCGTGCACCTCAAAAAAATGTACAAAGTGTTGCATTGTATGCCTGGGCCAAAAAAGGAGGTGCTCAAGTACTCAGTAGTCGCGTTTTTTAGTTCTGATTTATTTTTAGCTTCAAAAATAGCTAAATTTATCATGATTAATGAATTTTAATCATTCCAATCAATAAAACTCTTAAATCGCTGGTCCGAAATTATGTTTTCCTATCGCGGTTATCTGCCTATAAGCTAAACATGGGATTTTTTTCAGACAGAAAAATAATATTGGACCAACGATTTGATAATAAGCAGTATTTTTTTTCCACTAAGGTCTAAATAGCTTATAAATAATTAAAAAAAAATTAATACCACTTCCAACGACATATCACACTTATATACGGTAATTCATAATGCACAAATCCTAGCCGTGCCGGCCAAAAAGTCCCGCGCCGCGCGAGAAAAGCCTCCACCGCTAGGCTAGCGTGCGTCGGACAAGTTCGGCAAGTGGGTCGTTCGATAGCTAATAAAATCCCGCTTTTTTTTTTATACCGCTTGATTAACGATAAATTTCATATTTTCGGAGAAATCGGCCCTAAACTGACTCAATGGCAAGTCACTTTTTCACTTTTTAATTTTTTGCGGCCAAACGGCTCGATTTTGCCAAATATTTTTAAGGACCTAATTAAAAGCTTATAATCACAGCTTTCATTTAAAAAAAAGTTTGTCGAAAAAGCTTAAGCCATTTCCGAGAAAACTTGGAAAAACCGAAACCGGCCCGACGCCATCTTTAAATGGCCGCCATTTTGTTTAGCTACCATTTCAAGATGGCACTCATGGATTTTTTTCATTTTTAGGACCTGCAGAACCAATGTGCAAAAGGGCGTTTATTCCCCCCAAAAAATATATAAATTTTGTCTAGCTCATGGACTAAAACCTTTGTTACGTGAACGTGTTAACGAGTAACCCGAGAAGGCCTGATTTAAATGTAATTCGACCCATGGATATCATCATTTCATTTCTCCCGCAGCTACAGGCGCTGGTTAAAAACTCAAATTCGATATTTTCTACAACGGCATCAAGGAATTCGATTTCAACTTTCCCGTTTTTTTCTTTTTTATGGGCGTAGTGACGCGCAACTTTGCGATTATTATTGACCGCTCTCCTGCCATTATAAAGTGGACTTTCTACCACTGAGCGATATAAAATCAATTTTTGTTTCTTAAGGTTTTGAAGGTAACAAATAATAGATAGAATGGCAAAAAGTTAAACATGTTACAAATTCTTTTAAACAGGTTTGTATTTGTTTGTTGACTGAACTGCTGCGAATATTGACACTGATTACAAAAGTTTTTCGCATATACAGTTGCTAATTTTATACTTTAGAGTGTTAGGAAGAAACTTTAGAGCTATTTATTATTTATTCTAATGATTATTTATCCTAACTTTTCCAAACTTTCTACAAGGTTGAAAACTAATAGATAAATAGAAGCAAAATTGAAAGTTTATAAAATGCTGTTGATAACCCTTCAGTTTTTGTCAATAAAATCCCTTGTAGGAAAAATATCATTGTTTCTTAAGGATTAATATATCGAAGTAACTCAAGTATTAAAGGTCTACTTAAATGTTCTAAATCTTTCCCGATAAGAAAGTTCGCCGTCCGTAGGAAGTTTTTTATTTTGAAGTACTTGGTAAAGCACTCGCTAGTTTTGGAAAAAACATCTCCACAATTAGTTTGAAGTGAGTATTTTATCGATACAATTTTTTTAATGCAAGTTGTTTATCGAACGATATATAATAAATAATACTGCCTGGGTAAAAACCTTTTCCCTGGAAACTCTTAAATTTTTTTTTATTGAATGGTGGTTTCACAGGTCATTGAATTTTTGGAACCCGTTGGCAAATGTTTTAAAATTATTTCCTCTTGAACTGTTTTATATTTTTACCACATTGCGGAAAAGTAGAAAAGCGGTCAGTATTTTTTATCATGTGGGCGACTAAGAGCGTACGTGAAAAATCTGTCTAATTGGGGAAAAAATTCCTGCCATTGGCAAAATCGATTTTTTAAGTTCGAGAGTCTCGTTACACGTTAATCGAATCATCATTTTTAATGTTTGTGAAAGAGGTTTTTTGTTCTAAAAAAGCATATCTGCCAGAGAATGTAGTAAATCAACAAAAAGGTTGTTCGCTTAAAAGCTACATTGTTAGTGAGCTTGTTATGGCGTTATTAAATAAATATATCGCTCAAGGAATAATTTAAAGGGATGAGATGAGCTGCGGAAAAAGGTGAGACTTGCGAACAGGATTACTTTTACGTAAAAACGGTTACACGGTTGCGGTTTTACGCTGATATAGGGGCAGACGTAGATTTGAATTTCCAGCGGGCAACTTTGACCACAGTTAAATTGCGTTTGGGTTCTAACTCAGCAATCGGTTAGAGAGGTTTACGCCGAGGAATACGTGTGTAATTGGTTTCATATCATGATACAAGTTAAGTAAAACTAGTCCGCAGAGTTTTTTTTTCTTGAGGCAAGCATAGCTTAAGTTTTATTCTCATCAAGACTGTGAAGCCTTCCTCGGATCTAGACCGAGAGGTCAACAAGTTTACTGTTTGGAGGCTGATGATGGGATTGGTTTTGATTAGTATGATAAAATATTGATAAAGTGTCGAGTTTGTAATGCTGGATAATTAATTCTTAGGTGTTGGCTTTCGTGTTGTGCGTACTTTACTGTCATTTGTTGTTACAGTAATCCTTAAAAGCATATTCTTGGCTAGCTACTGAATCTGTTACAGGAGAATCTGAAGGTGTCATAAAGTAAATGACCAAACGTCAGCAGAACCACAAGAGCTCTTGATATTTCTCCAATAACCAAAAATATTTATATGCTACTTCGCTATCAGGTGGTCTCGTCCTTGAGGATTCTCTATGGTCTTCTCGATGATCTTCGGCAGAGATTTACGGATCCCTCACGCTGAATCCAGGGTAGAATTCTGAAGTTACGCGATTTCTAAAAAAAAAAATCCCATAAAAAATTTAGGCGCTTTTTCTTGCCTTTGTTCTTGAATCACTAGAGCTCGGCCTTTGTGTCGGGTGTAACAAAATCATGTTACGTCCATTTGAGTTAAACTCAAACCAAAAATTGTTGACCCGTGTAAGATGCTGTATACGAAGCAGTGATTTAAAAATATTCAGAGTGCCTTGCGATTTTTCAAGGAATTTCAATTTCCTTTGGTGTCTGAAGTGGAATGTTTCACACAGCTATTCTTCAACTGTAAAATTTATCCTTCACAAAAATCAGCTTTCATTCAAACACTTTAAACCTTCTTTTACCACCATCTTTTTTGAGTAATTTTTTTCCCGATCTTAAACATGTAGGAGGTAATGTGGAATATCTTTTAAAGAAATTCTCTTCTATCGTACTCCCCCCTCCCGCCCTTCCTCTCCTAAATATCTATCTTGTCGTCGCCAAGCAGTCTTCTATTTTCAATAGACGAACTTTTGATAACTACTCAGTTACCAAATTCTTAAGAACGATTATAGTCTTCCTAGAATAAATTATAGAAATGTTAGTTGTAAGATGTCATGTCGAAAGCCGAATTCACTTTATCGACAGTCAAGTTGTTAAATACGGACCTTTTTAACATTTGAACAAAAACTCAAAAATAAAACTGAAGTAAAACGTTAAACGATGTAATATAACCTGGCGACAAATTTTTTTGGCACTTGCTCTTTTTTTAAAAGTTTCGCAACATATATTTTTTTAAAAATACTTGTTTTGTGTACAAAGGCGTGTAATTAAGTCGATCGAACATTTTAATCCCGAAATTCAAACGAAAAGGAAAGAAAGTTTGGACGAGTTTTCATGTCACTGAAGGGAAAAAAATAGGACTTTTGGGATTTAGCTGCCTATTCAACTGCTACACCGTGAATTCATTTTTTTTTTACTGCTACATAAAAAAACGGCTTCGGAAAGAAATCCCTACAGAAAAAAAAGTTTGTTTGAAAGCAGCTAACGATGTTTCAAAGGTACATAAAGTGCAAAGTTTTTAATAGGTCTTATTTTAACGCGGATCTTAAAACGGGAATTAATGTTCAATTTACTTTGTTGCGTAATTTGAAATGTATTTTAATTCCCATGCTGTCTTCTATTGTGGATTTTTTTTTAGACGATTATGGGCTATGAAATTCGAAGTAAACCTGTAATCAGATTGGCATTAAATACATTAAACAGCAATAAATTATGAATTGCTGCATACCTGTCAAAAATTTAAATTATTTAACTCGTTTCGCCATGATATAAATTAAATATTAAAACGTATGAAAATTTAATTATGTCGCTCAGCCGAGGGAAACTGAATAACTAAAATGTCAAGGAGTTACATTTACTTCGCATTAAAAAACTATGCACACTGCTCCAGTTTCAGTTTTATTTTTTTTCTTAAAGTGTCATACACACTCTCAATGTTTAAGTTATGCTATTTTTCTGCATAAAGCTTCCGGTTGGATTGAGAATTTTCACGAGGAAACCTGTGGGCTTTGCTTTAGATATTTCTATGAATACTCTGACCTAATCGATATCTTTTTAACATGCCTCCTGGTGTCCATTATGACCGGAAAGTATTTTGCACTGTGCAAGAAACCTATTCAAATCTTCAATTACGTACAACAAGCCCTCGGGTATGATGGTTATCCAAGGAAGATTATTGTCGAGGCTTTCCAACGCCTTAGTTAGCGAGAAAACGGAATATCTGCATATGGCGAGGATAAGACCTGATGTGACCCCTCTAGACGTTGAAGGGGTGAGGATGAGATTCAAGAATGTTACCGAGGTCGGTATCTGGGATCCATCGTCACCAGCGACAATGACATCGATACGGAAGTCGCTGCACGAATCCAGAATGGGAATAGGTGTCTTCGAGGAGAGATTCGTTGACTGGGCGGGTAAGAATGCGTTCTAATGAGGAGATCCGAAGGCACCTGAGCAGCCGTTGATTATTGGCGTGATCAAGGATCGTAGGCTTGAGTGGGCGGGACATGTAGTGCTAGCGCCCCTGACACGGAGGATTCGGCAGGCCCTGGATGGACGCCTGACTACCCCTAGACCTCTAGGAAGACCGCGACTTCGGTGGGAGGATAATGTGTCGATGGATGGTCTTCTTCTGTTTGCCTCAGGCCAAATTTCCGAAGAATATCAACGAATTTGATGTTCCAGCACCTTGGACTTTGCTTAAGCCCGTATAGACTTCTCTTGAGTCTGCATACTCTTCCCGTATTGTCGTCTATCCCTTCCGGCTGTTTCATAAAAATTTCGTAATCTATTTCTCCATTGAGAAACGCAGTTTTCACATCAAACTGGGTGATTGAATGATTTTTAGCTGCGGCCATAGCGAAAACTAATCCTAATCCGACTGGAAAAGTGATTGAGCTTCAAGCTAACGGTGTAAATTATCCAAGCTGGAGTTTTCAACTGAAAGTGATCCTAAGGGCTGAAGGAGTGTTCGACGTTGTGAACGGATCAAGAACCCGGACCGGGACGAACGACGAAAAAGAAAAGTTTGATAAGGATTAGTTGAACTTGAAGTTGCCATCCCAGCTATCTCCTGACGTCACCAGATAGTTTTAAACAATGGCCTCCGTTTAAATATTTTCACCAGCTTCAAACTAACTTGATTAATTGATTAATAATTCCTCTTGATTATCCTTCTTAAATTACTTGATTTGCTGGGCCCATAACCTTTTATGGTTTTATAGATTTGATATACTTAATATAAAAGTAAAATATATTAGATGTTGATACAGCGGAAAATGTAAGCAGAATAAAAATTCAAAAAAACATAAACAAAAACAAAACATTTCTAATGTTCCTTTACTTCTCGAATTCTCGAATCAACACTCAACAAGTCCCGCATCCATCGACACATTATCCTCCCATCGAAGTCTCGGTCCAGGATCCCTGGCTGGCTTGCCGCTTAGCGCGGTGTTTGTGATGCGGCGATAGGGCTTCGCGTTTTGTAGAGCCATGTGTGTGTGCCACCAACGCCTTGAGCATTGGAGTGTAGGAGCCATTTCGTTGCCTAGTTGACAATTATGTCTTGGGCCTTCACTTTGGGCTGCTCCCTCCGTACCAGGAGTATATAACGACCTTCCAATCTTGGTTGCTTGCATAGTGGCACAGCAAATTCCCTGCGCCTTTCTCGACAAACCTTATCGATATAGTTTTTTTTCCTAATGGAGAAATTCGATTTAATGTCCTACATTGATTTTCATATTTCAATACCCTCTTCAATCTTTACAAGTTCTGGACTTTATCATCAGTGAGAATTTTACATTTTTCAAAGTTCATGCTCTTTAATTTGTCATCCTTTGATACGTCCATCATTCATCTCATAGCGATCACTTACATAGCACACTGTTTACGTTTTATGTCACAGTTTCAACAAGGGATTTTTTCTCAAAATATAAACTTTAAGAGAAACATATTAAATATTCTCTTGTACAACTTTAAAGCTGACGTTAATCTAATGAAAATAATTAAATAAATACAAACTTTATTTAAGTTTCGCTTAATATAAGCACTACAATATTACAGACGTATTTAAATCCTAAATCTGAGAATTATATTAAAATATCTTCCTACGTAGGCCTTTTACTAAAATATCACACAATTGAAATGCTTTTCAAACTTTATCCTATTAGCGATGAAGCGATCTTGTAGGCGGTATGATAGCTAATCGAATGAGTTTATTGAGTTAATCTTTATTCTTGCCACTTGTGATCAGGATCAAATTGCTCTCCAAAATCAGTTAGGTATGTAATAATTATTTAATTGTCGGTTTCTCTTTTTATTCCAATTGATTTTTGACGTCCTGCGATAGTTTGACCATTTTTTACTTCGCCTCTTTTGCTTTATTGATTCAAACACTAAGCGATGTCGAAAATTTTTTTCCGTTCAAAAGAAGCGTTAGAATCTCACTTTAAGCCCTAATTATTTTGTATGAAAATTATTTTGCTCCAAGCTTTTCATAACACCATTATTTGTATAAAGCAAAATGGCTAATTGAAATTATAAACTGACACCTTGAGGCCAGCAAACGCTTATCCAATCCCTGCATAATTAATTTAAGCTTATATCCCTTAAGGTTGTTAATCTTTCCTTGAAAGCGATTCTCAATATGAATAAGTCGTTTATTTATAAATGAGCTTTTAATTAAGGAGGTGCATCGCGGGTTTTCGGGAATTTTTTACTGCCAGGCTCGCCATGAGTCCCATTCCTAAAAGCTGAAACCACACATCCGCTCTGAAATAATAAAAAATCCGGTTTTTTTAGTCCCTAGAGCTTTTCAGAAAATGTTTATGAAATTGAAAATCTGGCAGATCGGTTTTCAAATATGAAATTTAAATAACAACAATGGTTTTATTGTCACTTAGGGTCAAGGGTACTTGCGTTGGTCTTTTGCCCGCTTTATTACGTGCTACCGTAACTATAGGTCAAGGTTTCGTTTTTTCTTCATCGTTGCAAAAAAAAAAAAAAGTTTACTTAGCAACTATGTGCTAATGAAATTGAATTATTTTTATTGCCTTGTTAACATGAGTTTAGTTTAGTTTAAAAATGTAAATTATAATTTTGTTTTTAGAAAGTTGATATTGACTGAAAGCATCGGCAAGGCATTTCAATCATTGACTTTTATTACCGATTCCTTCAAACTTTGGTTTTCATTAGATTTCCCCTTTTATTAAATTTTTTCCCATTACAGGCAGCTGTTCACAAGGGCGTTATTGTATTTCTCCTTTGGGTTAAACTTGTCTGCGTAAAATGAAGCACAGCCTTAACCAGAGGAATTTATTTATGAAATGGATAAGTTATGATCGAAGAAAAATTATATCAAGATGCGAATAGGATTTCGTTTTTAATTTTTCGGTTTTTTTAAAAACAAAGTTAAAGTTTCATAAGGGAAATTCTTAACAGCTTTTCCTACTTATTCTGTCATTAACATTTAAAAGCGTAATTACGTAAAAAGATAAAAACGGTTTTATAGAAATTCTATATTCCCTCATTTTTTTTATATTCAAGCCACAAATATACGGTTTGAATTAATTATCATTTTAATTTTTTCCTCTGTGTTTCAAAACATTTGCATTTTTAATAAGAAAATCCAGAATCGTGGCTCAAAGAGTGAAGTATTTAATTCAAGTTTAAAATACTTGAATTAAATTCAGCTTACAAGCTTCATATGCATGAGGCTGCTTCTGCTAATGATAAGTTTGAGGTTAAGGATGTCTGCAAACGACATTCTTTATCACGTCAAAATCGATCAGGATTTGTGGAAAGATCAGGATTGATTTAAGCCGCTCAAATATTAAGTGGCTCTTCTTGTTTATAGGCATCACTATTGGTCACTTCCGCCGCCGGCCTAATGCACACTCTCAGACTGGAAGAAGGACCCTCTTCTCCTTGAGAAGAAGCAATGATGCTGCTAGCCTGTTGTCAAACTTCTTTATTAGCCAGTTGACGGAAAAAATGTTAGAAAGTCTTGGCGGACTGTTGCCATACGAATGTTCCGGTTTTCTCTGAAAGAGGTTTACAGTTTCTCACAAATTCTTAGCAAAAGAGGAAAAGATTCTATTATTTTATATAGTTTATGATTCATACCGATCACCGTTAAAGCTCAAGGAGCAGACATACATGAGTATGCACTACAAAATAATTACTAAGTATAGAACCTAATTATAATGGATGATTCATTTCGAGTTTTATCGGCATTCCCTGTGCAGACATTACCTTGACATACGCAGATTTAATGACAAAGTTCAGTTTGATCGTTGCACAAAGCATCCTAAAGCAACACAAGTGATCATGTACTAGTGTTGTAAACTGTGGCTAGATTTACTTTAGAGCCCAAGCCACCTATTTATTTCCGATCGTACAAGGAAGTTTGCTGCGAGCGGGATTTATTTTAAATATATTATCGCAGTGGTTCTTGGTAGATACTGTACCCTTTTTAGTTCTTGGAAGAAGTTCTTGATTGGAGATTTAAGTAAATGAAGTTGAGAAAAACGAACTGTGAACCTTACGTTTAATACTGAAGCGAACATATCCTTCGGGTTCATATACAGTATTAATTGTTGTCAGGTCAAGCAGAGAAGAGTGAACATGATGAAGAGTAGTTTCTGCTTTTTAACCAACAAAGTAACCAGTAAAATTTATTTTTTGGTTAGTGGTCACTCTTTGAGCAATCTTAGGGAAAAGGTTGCGGTAGGAAGTAATTTTAGTAGAGCACGGGCCGAAATTTTCAGGCCCGAGTCCGGCCCGACTCTAAAATTCTAGGCCCGGCCCGGCCAGATAACAATGTGGCCCGAGTCCGACTATGGTTTCCAAAGTCTCGGCCCGACTTTAAATTTTTATATTTTTTCATTGTATATTAATATTAAAGTATTGATACAAATCAACTCAACTTCATCCGAAAAAGTTCATCGCCCATGTAAAAACAGAATTGAATCGACTGTTTCTGGGCTGAGAGTAGCCCAGAGAGTAATGTAAAAAAAAGTAGTCAAGCCCGAGTCCGGCCCGGCCCGGTCCGACTGCCACCCAAAATTTTCCGGCCCGAGTCCGGCCAGATTGATTAATGGCTTACTGTCTCCTTTTAGTGAGTAATGTCGAAAACATTACTTCTGGTTTTTTTAAAATGGCGGTCTCCGCAATATAGTAATCGAAACAATACATAATGAGATCATTAATTATTATCATAATATTTCTTCCAATTTTTCATGCAGACGAATCAAGATACATTTCCTAATCAAAATTTTTATCTAACCGTATCAATCACGTCCTTAAAAACAATGCAATTCATCATATCCTGATCTACTATTACCTCTTATCCCTACATAAAAAAAATTTATTGCTTTTATTATCGCATTTCATGTTTACTTTCTTTTCATATTTTTCAAATAAATATCGGCCGCTTTTATTTTTTTGTTTTTATGGGATCCAATAACCGATCAAGGAAAATTAGGTAAAAATCAGTTTAACGATCCTGCTCTGGAAAATCAGAAAGGATTATTCGAAACCGCGCGGTAGCTCTTCATCTTTTTATACATATGTCCTCAATTTTATCAAGATGGAAAGGAAATCAGTATGAATTCAAATCTGATGAGGTTCTTATTCAAATATCTTAAAGGATTTCCTGTTGCTACACGATTCCGGTGCTTTCTAAGCGTTATTATTCCCATAGAATACAATCACAATCGACATATTATGTACATTCGAAGAGATGAGATTTTAACTCTTTGAGATTGTAAATGGAAACTGAAAATCGTATGTATATCTCAGACAAGTGGTTTTATCCGCGATCGGTTTTAACTTAGGGCACACCACTCAAAGTCGGCCACTTGAAACGTAATCCCTGGAAAAGTGAGCGCATCATCTGATTATTGCTCCCTTTGATTGAGATCCGTTTTAAAACTATAAATGGGGTTTGATGATCGAAAGAGAAATTATACTCTTGAAATGTGTAAAACAAAGCTGGGTAATCGATACAATTTTACCACTTGTAACAGATTTCAATCAGACGTTTCAAATACCTGTCACGGAATGTTTTAGAGAAATATTTTGAGTTGTGGGAGGTTCGAGAGTTGAAAGAGGAGTCGAAAGCATAATGATAAGGTTTCACGAAAAGGAATGTGGATTATTAGATTGAAAGGCGGAAACTCAAACCACCGAAGAAAATTAGATTTAGCTTCTCGGGATATTCTAACAGCTTATTAAAATTTGTTTTCACATTTTCGAATGGTTTACTTGTTGATTTGATGTGTGAAATGATGTGGTGGTTTTAAAGATGAACGAGACTCAAACCGAGACTCTGCAATTTCTTATGTTTTACTTATGCAAACATCGAAACTCGAGAGTTTGAGAGAGAGAGAGATAACAAAACTCATTTATTTTCCTTGCTGCCGTCGAAGAGATCCTCCGCTTGTTTGGGGTAAGACATGTGCCGGAGAGGGCTTTCTTCAAAAATTCCTTCTACTACTTGAACTTGTCCACTCACCGTCAAAACCTGCGATCTTCTAGGGGCCGTTCAAATATTACGTCATCATGAAATCGCCTGTTTCTGATCCCCTCCCTCCCCTTGTCAGCAAAAATAAGCATTGACTAAACCCCCCTCTTAAAATTACGTCAGCTTTTCCAAAATTAAAAAATTCCGTATTTTGGAAACATGATTTTCAATCTACTTTTTACGTAAAAGTAGCCCTATAGACTAGGATTTTAAAGCAAATTTTAAGCAAACTTTAAATAACTTTTAGTAAAAAGTGAAAGTTTACTAACTCATTTTAAACTTTTTGACTGCAAATTTTAAAGGCCTATTACATTTAACAATTAGTTGCATAAAAAATTCAAAAAACTTAACTCTTAGAAATTAATATTAGAACAAAAAATTTAAAAAAACAAAAATTAATTTTCATTATTCCACGGACCCATAAGCCAGTCTTCTAATTTTTTAATAAGAGCAATAGGCTGGAAAATATTGTCCGTCAAGTCATAATTTTTTCCTGACAAATTTACTTTATCGCTTTCTTTCAAAATTCAGTTCTACTGAATTTTGAAACAGACCATAGACTAAATCAGATGTGTTCCTCAACCAAATTTTAAGCGGGAAAATTTTTTTAAAGGTTTTTTTAAATTTTTATTAAAAATAATTTTTTATTTATTTTGCTTTTTTTTTAAAATTTATTAATTTTTATAGATGCATAAGTGTATGGAAAAAGCTGACGTCATATTTTATAAACCACCCTCCCCCCTCTTGTCAGCAAAAGTAAGCATTTCAAGTACCCCCTCCCCCCCCTAACGTGCTGACGTAATATTTGAACGGCCCCTCAAGACCTTTCACAACTCTTCGCCCGATCTCGCCTATCCCTCATCTCACGGTTCCTAGTCGACCACAGGACCGCCGTTTCTTTTTTTTTGATTTTATAGGACTTAATCTACCTACCCATTCTAATAAAATGAAAATATGACTGAAGATAGCTGTAAAATAGCGAAAATTAGACATATAAAGTCACCCCATTCTGCGGTATGAACATTCAAAGCGCTTGGGAACCCTAAAAGCAGAATCGCCTCCTCTTAATTCTAAGACACCTGTTGAACAGCTAATTGTTACAATCTGGATAAGAACAACAATCCGAAGAACACGAGTTTCAATTGTCGCTTTGATTATTCTATGCCTGGCAACCCAATTTTTCAGCTTGAGAAATCGACAACAGCTGTGATCTGCGTACTGTTCGAAAGGAGCAATAACATAAATTTTGATACTATACTGTCAGCTCTGAAGTTACATTCCTAACTTCTATAAACAAATTAAAGATAAATTTCCAGTCTTCCGAACTTGTGAACGTAAAAGTGTCAGCAAATGAACTTCTTTTTTTCCCCTAAGTCGACTCTGTCAATCATTCCCTTTAATTAATAAACTTTCTAAATGTATTTCCTCATTTAACGTGAAATTATTCTTGTTACTAAGGAACTTTTTACTCGATTGCAACCGTGCTTGATCACTTTAATGGACTAAAAGGTGACATTAAGAGACTGATGACTGTAATAAATGTTCTCTTTGGTACGCTGTTAGTAAATTTTGCAAACAACGAGAACATTTTAGCTAAAATGTGCAATATTCAAGGACCTATTGTGAAGTTTAACTTTTTAAAAAAAAAAAATCTTGATGCCGAGATGAAAAGAAGCAATTAACTCGCTTCAGGGCGAGAAAACAAAGAGATGATAATTGGTGAAAGGAAAATCGATATTAATATACACGAAGGGAACAATTTTATTTTTAATACGGTAAAAAAAAAATTTTCCATCTCAGTAGAAATTGCTTGAATAAATGATTTCGAACAAAAACGGAAGAGATCGGACTCGAATCGGATTAAATTTTGATCAATTCCGATTCCATTTTGAAAATCGAGATAGGAACGAAACGATGAAAAGGAAAATGGGATTAGACAGAAATATTTAGAATTTCGAGTGGTATTTTCTTTAATATTCCTCTTACATGATGCATACGTGGATGGAAATATCATTTTAAAATGGAATATCCGGAATAGTTACGTTTTAAGTAGATTAAATGAGCGCCATTCCAGTTTTACGTTACATGGGCTCCAATATTATTTAAATAATGGGGTTGTAGAACGCATTGCGTCTTTGCAAATGTCTTCATTTCATTTAAGCGAAAATTAATTCATGGAATGTGGTTAAGAAAACGCATCTGCTTTCGCTTGGTTTGTTTCTTTCTATTAATACGTATCTTTGATCTTTTCTTAGCTATTGGGAGACGATATTTGATTGTTTTGAAAGCCGGCCAAGACTTACGAGAGGAAATTCTCATTAAATTGAAAAACCGAGGTTAGATTTGTTGGGTCAGCAAGAAATGTGCACTTTCCTGGGACTTAAGTCGGGTTTTGTTTCGAAAGGGTAAACTCGCCCCAATTTATCAACTTAGAAGACATTATTTTTTACCGATTTTTTCAAGCAAGGCAAGTTCCTAAAAGGTTGAGCTTTTATGTCTCGCTCTTTGCTTCATTGATTCAACTACTGCTTTTCACTCCTTATATTTTTATTATATATTTTATTTTTTGACAAAAATATCACATTGACTATTGAAGCTTTAAATTGACAGAAAAAACCTTTGAACGAAGGCTCGCATTAAGGTAATAAAAAGTCCTGTAGTGGCCACTAGCAAAAAACCCACCGGAGTTTTAGGACCTGGTCTCAAGAAAAGAAGGAAGTGGATCTTGTTTCCACAAACACATTACTCTCCAGTCCATAACAATGGAAATAAATTTATAGTTCGGTGTTTTTGGCGTAAACAGCCCGTTTAGCCTAATACGACTGAAATGTGCTAAACGCAATTTTTCGGATTTCCGGATTGACTTTATTTCAATTTCGAGATCTTTGGTTTAAATATTTACCAGTTCTATAAAGTTAGCTAATGGAATTCCCATTAAGATCCAAAAAATAGTGATAAAGAAATTGATAAAGAAAAATCTAGGAACACTGTAAAAAGGAGCAAAAACTCAGAAAACCTTTATTCTTGGTTTTCCTCACAAGGCAGATAAAATCAGTTGACGTCAACGCCGAGGAAACAGATAAGAGATCAAATTAAATCTGCAAAATAAAGCGGAAAAGGGATGAGGTTAGGCATCCGCCAGTCAAAATATATATAAAACTTCTGTTTATTCTTCATGAAATAAAAACATGGAACTTATACCTCGCGACGAGTTTGAGGAAAAGAAAACATATGGAATAAAGGTGACGCTTCAGTAAACATTTTCATTTTTTAAAATATGAAAACTCGAACGTTTAGTATGAATACGCTCTAACGAAAACCATCGAACGATATCTTAATTTTTAAAGTCATCAGAGTCTAACAGTATATGTAAGATTTTGAAAATCTTTAGAATAGGAGGATCTTGAAAAGGAAATAGTTTAAAATTGACAATAGATGAAATGAAATTGAGGAAAACGTAAGATGAAGATGTTAAATTTTCTTCATTAATCTCTAAACCTTTTGAATGTTAATATTAAAATTAAAATTAATGCATCGCAGAGAAATATTTTTAAATTACCTTATACACTTTGTTGGGTTCTTCATTAAATTCAAATGTAATGATTGGAAAATTCAAGCAAAACCTAATAGCATTAAAAAAATCTTTTCTCCGATTCTAGTTGTTTGAAAAAATAATGTTGGTTCTAGTACTTTGCCTTCGAGATACACAAAGCATAACATTCACTCCTAAAGCTCCAGATACACTGTAAAATGAAGGATTTCGAGACAGTTATAAAGCTTCCAACGTCAATTATTTTAGAAGATAAAACCCCCCAAGGTTATCTTCAAGATCTTTTCTTAAAGAGCTTTTTCCTTTTTTATATGTCTCTTGATTCCATCAATTTCAAATTATGATAGCCTTTGTAAATACTCAACTTTTTCAAAGCTCCTTCAATGAAACTCATTATTAAATTTATGTTATTGAGTAAATGTAATCGAACCCCTTTTCATTAAATTTAAAATAATATGATGGCTTACCCATCACTTGAGAAGATTCAACTAAATCATTTTAAATCCCTCTTTTTCTACTGGCTTTGCTCTTTCATCGTCGCCATCAAAGCTTTTTGTCGGAGTCGAACAATGATATCTCTTTAGAAGACGTTTCAGAGGAAGAAGTGATTGATGTTAACGAACACATAGCAGGTATCCAACCGATTAAAATAATTCCTTCGTTTTCAACGCCCTCGCTTTATAGTTACCGCCTTTATTTAATGGAGGTGTTCAACGAAATCAAGCGTCAATATTTCCTGAGAAACTAGAAGTACCGCTTCCAGCAGCTTATAATGAAACAAAAGATTGAGGTTCGCAGACGTGAGCGTAGAAAAACATTTTCGGTGAAGATTATAACTATAATTCGAAAGTGCTTAAAGCTGCGATCGCCGATTTCTTCCGCGAGGCGGCGCGTTAAAATTTGATGGTACTCTCTTAAAAAATGAAGGAGTTCTGGGATCAAAATCGGAAGTTGTTAAAATTTAAAGGATGAAAACTCGAAATTATTTCGATCATCCCTTTCTTCATTGGAAGAAAATGTTTCTCTGGATGACTGGAAGGCAATGCGACAAATTCCTCTTATTTATGGTTCAGTGAGTAAAACCCATACATTATTTCCTATTCGCATCTCTATTATTTTTTCAATCCGAAAAATCCTGCAGGAAACCCATTTCATATCGTAAAAGGAAATATTAAAATTGAAAATATCGAAACTTATTCGTTTTGACAAGAAAACCCGATTATGTACGGCAACACTTTTTCTCAAAACAGCTAAAATTCCTAGAACTTGATTTTTGTTTATGTCAGGCTAAAAGTTTTCTGCCTGGTTTCATTTTGGACACAAAGACGAAAATTTGAAATTCTTAATGGTGGTTAAAGGTATTTTTTTGAAAATAGTATTTTAAAATAAACAAAAGCTTTAGAAGTTCGTCCTTAAACCCGATGTTTTCGAGGTATAAGTGCATCGCGTTATGATTCTTATTTTGTCGGCTTCTTGTGCCGTATTTCTTGTAATTCATTCAATTAATTCCGTTTTTGCGTTATGAAATAAAATCTTTTACCAAAATCATTAAATCATTGTTTATTTTTTTAAGATAGCGTATTTCAGACGAATCCTTAGATTTAACACGTTTAACGGGAGCGACACGCGATTTGGCCAGAACTAATTGGACAACTGGCAAATCATCGGTCTCGGTGCGAAGGAAAACGCAGGTAGCGAAAGCTAGGTTACTGGCGTCAAGTTTTGACTGTCTCTCTTATTACAAATCTATTAATTTTTTCTTTTTCAGGATCCGAGAATTTGTCGGGGGGAGTGTTCGGTTCGGTGTTCCAGAAAAAGAAAAAAAAAGTGAAAAGCGGTCTAATGTTTTTTTTTTTTTTTTTTGAGTTTTCTGATGTTGTTTTAAAAAAAATTAACAATGATTTAATGATTTTGGTAAAAGATTTTATTTAATAACGCAAAAAACGGAATTAATTGAATGAATTACAAGAGATACGGCACAAGAAGCCGACACACTTATTAACTCATAAAAATTTTACCTAGTCTGTGTGCCCATCACAAATGTACATGCTCGATTCTCTTTAGAAGAAATCCTTGCCCAAGTTAGAGGAAAATAAACTGCATGAAAACTTGGAATTTTGTTGACTTTATGTGTTTGACTTCTAATACATTTACTTTTTGCTTGAGCAAGAGCTAGATCATTATAATAGAAATCGAACGAGACGTCTTTGATCTGGCACTTTGTTGTAAGCAAAAAAAACTTTTTTCAAAATTATTTCCGAGCTGGGTCAAAATTCCAATTTTTGAAAATTCTGTAACTCCCCAATTTTTATTTTGAAACTTTGATTTTGTGTAAGCAAGGTTGAGCAAGGTCAGTCACCTTGTTCGTAAACCTGACTCCCCGATTTTGAACATTTCCGTGGTAGCTTGAGTGAGCCGTCTTTGATTCTTTCATTTTCATTATAAATAAGAGGAAGAAAAGAGGTAATTTCAATTTTCTAAACTTTAAACCATAACCTCGGATTTCTTAATTAAAGTTTGTTTTAAAAAATTTAAATAACAGTTCAACCCTTGAAAACTTCAAATTTTCATAATGATTAATAAATAAAGCATCCCAGATTCCTCTTCTTGTCTCACAGCAGACATTAAATAAAAATAAATTGAATTAATTAAATCTTACAACTTTCCCAATCATAGAAACCAATTAAATGTAAGAATCTTTCCATTGCCGCAGGAAACTTTTCTAATTTCACTTCAATTATCGCGACCTGTTTTATGTGACGTAATTCACGTCACGTTTGTTTTCTGTATTCTTGTTTCTTATCCCAATTGAGTGAATTTCTTTTCTGGAAAACTAGGTTGACTGTTATTTGTTACGACGAAAATCTTGATTTTCTTTTAATTATAAGTCGAAAGAGGAAGATTGTAAGCAGCAATTACAATCTCTTGTTACCAGTGGTTTTTTTTGTTGAGAAGTTGAATCAATATAAACTTTCGAATTATCATAACTAAAGTTTTTCTTTGAGTCAAAAAAAGTTTATGAAAATTTTCCCCTGTAAATGAAGATAGCTATTTTTTTTTTCTTATCAAAAAGTATTAGTATTGGATCCGTTGAGCTCAAACAACAGTCTTTCTATAGAAAAGCCTAAGGCGATTTCTTTTTAAGGCGATAACGTAATATTCTTGTATTATTAAAAAATCAAAAACTTTTTTATCAAAATCTTCCGACCCACGTTATTCTTTCCTAAAGGTTTTTAGGTTCCACACGCCCACAGTATCTTGTTCCCAGCTATAAAACCAAGCTATAGTTTTTTTTTTCTTTCTAAAAAAGAATCGCTTCTTTGTTAAAAAGTTGAAATGCCTCCACGGAAGCACTTTTCTTTTGATAATAAAAATTCAGCAGCATACCGGACGCTTTCATCTCAGCGTCAGTGAGTTTAAAATGACACCTTACGAAAAAAAATTCTTTGAATTTTTTCCGTATGAGAAACGGCGGGAGTTTTATCAAGAGAGAAAACCAACACATAATAAAAAGAAACGAGGAATTCTTACACATTGTTATTATAAAACAAAACAAAAACAATTTTGCTTTCATCCAGGCTTTGAGAATACGAGATTTTGAGAATTTTTGCAAACGTTGAAACCGAATATTATCATATGAGATTTCTCATTCATAGAGTTTTGAATTATTTAACAGAGGAAAAATCGGTTTTTTACATTCAGCAATTTTTTCAAACGATCGAACTTTAATAATGAAACTACAACGATAGAAATTCAGGGGCAGTTTTTCCCACTTTATTTAGGTTTAATATGAAGAATAATTATATTTTTTGCCGCATTAAAAAATCGGATGAAATTTTTATTTTAAAACATTTTAAGACCGTAATATTTGCCGGCAGCAACGAAATACAAAAAACCGCAGTTTTTCAAGCTCGCCGGACTCAGCAACCGCCGTTTTTACCACGTATTTTAATATTCGAACATGAATTAAATACATACGCACGTTTGAATCGCCATCCCGTTTTTTTAAATCTCGCGAATTTAAAGTAAAAGCTAGCTACAAATGATCTCCTTATTTGGGGATAAGTTCTATTTCAGATAGATAGAAAAGAAAGTTCTCAAAAAAAAGATTGGGCTCCAGCTGTTAATGTTTTTAGCTGTTTAAATTACTTTACAGCTAATAAATTTAATTACCTTTTCAAAGCCTTTCCCAAGGGAAATTTTGTTAAACTCGATTGTCCCACTTGGTAAAAAATTAGGAACTCACTTAGCATCTTGACCAAAGAAGGAAATTCAGAATCAAGAGCGCTATCATCCCTAGGTAAAAAATTTATTCGAAATAGATATTACAAAATTGCGATATTTTTCAGGCCTAACTTTGGGCAAGCCAAGAATTATGCTACCAGGTGCTCTTAAGATGTAAACCAACTAACACAAATATTTTTAAAAGAAACACTAACTAAACGTTTTAGTTTTTTAATGCGTAATCCATTTAATATTGGCAAGCGATGAAAGAAATGAGCTAATCGCTGTTTCATCCGTCCTTTTTTTCAATGAAAACCATGCTACTCCTGTGCTATGCTTTACAAACCCTCAAACGGATTTAAAATAAGTAAATACAAGCTTAAAAAACTTCACTGGAAGCCTTTTACATTTTTTTTGTTGACTCTTTTCATCGTTGGTGAAAAATTCTCTTCTCATTTTTTTCCCTCAAATGATTTGATCTGTACAAAGACCGTTTGACTTTCATTAAAATTCTTATTATTCTTTTAAATCATTCGACTTCTGACTTTTTTGAGTTGCTTTATTGTTCGAAATATTAAGAGCGGACTTATTAGCCCGCAAGAAAATATTCAATCCATTTTCTTTCTCTGTCTCAAATTCACGCTTCGTCTGCTTGTAACCCGCATTTAATATTTTTCAAAGAAAATAAGCAAAATAAACTTCGAATACTTCGTCTTAAAATTGTTTTCCTGTACCGCTTCTGGTTTATTTTTGTTTAGAGGACTCAATGGGGGAAAAAAAGGATCTTTTATATTCCTTTTACATTTTCTCTATATAAAAGGATCGTTCCCTTGTTTCATACTTCAGATATTTATTTGATTTTCTTAAGGCTTCCCAGTGAAAAATTTTTATACCTTTTCTTATACATTCTTATATCATTTGATTATGAAAAAGGGATATAAATTTTCGACTATCTTGTTTTTATACGAAAACGAAATTAATTGAATATTGAAACCATCATTTCAATACAAATCAATTATTATTTAATGATGTCTTAATATTTATATCATTTCGTGTCGTATGAAATAAAGTTCAGATTTGTATAAAATAAAGTTCAGATTCGTATAAAATGAAGTTCATATTCGTATGAAAAAAAGATAGTCGAAAATTTCTATCTTTTTTTCATATTCAAATGATATAAAAATATTAAAAGATATAAAAATTTTTCACTGGGTTCTCATGCTTGTTTATATATAAAATTCGATGAAACTCGATTGTAGCTTTTGAAACTCGAGAGGATCTTGAGCAGTTCTTAATTCTTATTTATTGTTTTTTTTCCCCCGAAGTTAGTCGGGCTATAAATTTTTCATCGCGTGAATAGCGCACTGTCGGAAGTTGTGTGTCGGCTGATGTCTGCTCTCATCCCCTTTTAAATCTCGTATCTGCTTTCTTGGCCTTGAAGGAAACTGTCTGACACGTGGTTAAAATTATGAATACAGATTTTTCTTTTTGTGTTGCTCCTAGGTGGACATTTTCAAGGATTTGTGTAATTATTTTTTGATTGTTAATATCGTTAATATGAAAAGATTTATTGATTCGTGAAAAACATCCGTGTTTATTTTTGATAGATCAAGTCAACAATAATGAGCAATAGGAAAAAACAAAAGTATCGTATAAAACAAAAATATCAAAAATATTCTAGAACGCGGAAGTTGTCATTCCAACAAAGACCAAGAAAATTATTGAAGTGGGTCATTCTCAAAAAAAAGGGCAAAACGATGTCAGCATTCTTATAACATTTTTGTTGGTTTGATTTTGTACAAGCAAATGTTTTCTGTGGCATTAAAACTTATCAAGAGACTTTTTCTTACTATATTATTCACTTTCTTACGTCAAAATCATCACTAAACCGCCGCTTTTCAAAAAAATCAACTCACGGAGATTAAAAAAATGGCTGTCCTTTTGCCGGGTTTCATATCTCAATACTCGCTTTTACAGTTAAATATATTCAAAGACAAAAATTTTTTCACATGAATTTGTTCAGATAGAAGCAAAAATTCAAAATAATGCCCTACTTTCAGTCGCCAGTACTGATTTTCCAAAAAAAATTATTTATTAAGCTTGTCCTCAGGAAAAACTCCTTTCTGTTACTCCTAACTGTTAATGCTTTAATTATATTTATAATTATTCGTTTAAAAACCTTTTTCCCATCAAATCGTTTTCTTATTTAAGGCAGTATGTCAATTCAAAATCAATTTTTAAAAAGAAACAGAGAGGACTTAATTACTAGCATATTTTTAATCGATGGTGCCTCATCGAAACGAAAAACCATTTCAATTTCCTCTCTGTTACTGGAAAAAATTAATATAAAAATAAAGCGACAGCTAATGCATCTCTAATCTATTGTAATAACTTGCCTGTTCGCTTTTGTTTGACGACGAAATCGTTTCCTAGCTTTTACAAAACTAGTAAATATTAATTTTTTATTAAATAAATTTTCCATTCTGTTACTCCTTTCTGTTACTTTAAAAAAAAAATAACAAATATGTTTACATTTTTCAAAATTGTCAGCAATGTTTTTTCGTTTCGCGACAAATTCAAATTAAATTTTATTCTAGAACGAATGCGAATTTTGAAAGTTAAGTTTCGCAAATGAAATGAAAAAGTGAAATAGTAGGATACGAATTTAGCCGTGTATCATTTATAGAAATTTTCTTATATCTAAAAATATCGAAAAGTTTGGAAAACTAAAAGCTTAAAGATTAGAATGACGATTGAAAACTTGTAAAAATTTAATTTGACTACCTCTGTCGATCCTTTCTTCGGTTTTCTTCTTCCTTCTCCTCATTTAACTTCCTTCTTTCCCTATATAATTTTTGCTTTTCAGCATTGCTTAATTTTTCATTATTATTTTTATTTTCCATTTTCATAAACAAAGCAGACAAGTTTATATTTTTTTTAAATTCGACATCCGACATTGACGCCAAATTTTTAAAAACATGCGAATCTGCCAACTTGATTTGATGTAAACAAATAAAATCAATTAAAATAATTTAAAAACTACAATAACGGGTTACCCGGCACTAATTTTGTTTTAAATTGATGCCTAGTTATCTTTCGCAGCCTTAAAAATACATAAATGTTTAAAGTTATTAGTTGGACATTTCAAGTATAAAAAGTGCCCGATAGTTTGAGAATGACCCAAGTAAATCTGGAAAATTGAGTTTCTTTGAATAGAAATATTTAACCTTTGGGGCCTTTGGCAACACTTGCACTGTTGCCGTTTAAATCTATCGACTGTGACTGATTTTCACTGCAGCAATACTGGCTGCCTCCTCATTTGCTCTATTTCATTTGTGGTTTATAATCCTAAATATTTTTTTGTAATTTAAAATTGTATTTAGTACAATTCGCAAATTTTGTAAAAACGTCTAACAATGCGGCTGGAATAAAAAAATCTAATTTAGGATGAAAAAAGGAATGTGTTTGAAAAAAAGAGGGAAAAGGTGGGAAAATGAGAAGAACACTTTTTTTTACCGGGTGCTAATTACATTTCAACTTTTGTTGCAAAATAGAATAAAACGTGTCCATCATGCTTTTGAAAAGTTTAATCGTTTTTATATTTTAAAAAAAAACCCAGAAATTTACAAAGGGAAAAAGAATTAGCCGAAGTTTTTTCTCTTTTTTTTCCCACGAAGCAAGTGTTAGTCTTTAGAACTCTTTTTAGATTGTTGGTAAAAATTTAAATTTTTGCTGTCCATATGAATGAATGAATAAATAAATTTATATTGATTAAAAATCGTATAAAAAAATTTGATTGGCAACAACAACAAAATGTTACTATTATTACTATTTTTTTTTCTTTTTTTTTCATTCCTTTCCAAATTCAATTTTTTTAAAAATCACAATAAAAATCACACTTGAGTTTAAATCATTGCACTTGTATTGAATAAGCTTGAAGAGGAACGATCACTCATCTATAATTGATTGTCTGAGCTTGAGGCAGTTTGTTATGGCTACGTAGATTTCCAGCACCTTTTCCCTATTCAGATTTGTTAACAAATCTACGAGTTCTTGCGTCTGGTCGCCTATTGGAGGAAAATATCCTTTATTTATTAGCAACAATCTGCACAATTTTTTTTGCTGTCCATATGTATTTGACGAAGTAAACTTTATTCGCTGTTAATCGGGAGAGATCCTTTGCTGGCGGCGTATGATAATTTTTCTGCTTCCTTTAGAACCGAATGTCCACTTTAGTAAACGAGAGTAGAACGGTTTTTGTTTTCAAGAAAAGCAAAAAATTTAAACTACTAAAATCGATAGAGCTTTTTTTTAGGAGGAGAAAAATTTTGGAGTGAAGGGGGCCTTAAAGCACAGGACTGTTGATTTAACTGGAAATAATGCAGTGTCCTTTTGACATTTACTAATAGACTTGATAAAATATGCACGACGTCGTGCTTGAACGCTTTTAAAGTGCAGAAGCTACAAATTTTTAATTCAAAACCCATCCACATACGTAGCACGTCCATTATATTACATTAAATTTTATTCCTTCCATTATTATTACTAAGCGTGGGATTTAATCATTCTAAATTGTCAATTTTTTTTCATAAAAACTCGGGTATTTTTTGTTGATATTGGATAGGTAAAAGGGAACCTATAAAAAGTTCTCGTATTTTGTTGAGATATTAAGTTAAAGGCACAGCGTGGGATCAATCGAACGTTCGAAGGCCCTTAAGTGATAAAAAGCAGTATGTTGTGTGGGATCCACATTATTAAATATAGGCTCAACCCATAGCAGTCCATCAGGAGGAATTTGAAATTGTCTGCCTCGCCAATTTAGTCTTTTCAGCTTCTTTATTTCACTATACAATTCATGACAACATTTTCATTAATTTCCAGTTGAATTTTATATTGAAATGCGTAATTAAAAATTCGTGTTAATCCCAAACAAAAATGCTGACATTAAGCTTTCTAAGCGGTGCTTAAAATATTTTTTCAATCTCCTCATTATTTCCGAGAAAGGTGAAACATTTTTTTAACAAGTCACCTTTGACTGGATTGTTCTTAATTTTATTAAAATCTCATTTCTGTAAAAAAAAATGTCATAAATTTTTTCATTAAACCCCCGTTGAAATTGGCTTAGGCAGCTCAGCGTGAGCGGAAGCTTCAATAATTTTCTTTATATTTAAGAAATGATTTTGAATTTCAAGAATAGTGTGATGTTCTGCTGAATAGCCCAAGAAAAAGCAAAGATTTTTATTTTTCAGTTGATATTACTTTTATATTCAAATTTCCTTGAGCAGACAGACCTTCGTCAATTGCCTCATGTTCGTCTTTCCTGTTAGACATTTTGACGGAAATTATCCGCATAATTGCAGAGCTTTCCTGATTCCATTTTTTAATGATTGTCGTTTTGAAATAAAAAAATATTGATAAGCACGATCAGTTTTTAGAGGAGGTTGCAAATAACTGATGAGACTAATACATTTATTTTTATTTTTCAATGAGTTATACTGTATTAAATATTTGTTTTTTAGTGAATGTTCGAATGCAGCTAAATGAGGTTTTACTGCCTTAATCGGATTCCAAGTCAATAAATGAAGTCATTACGTATACATCATTAAAAACATCGCTCGTTAAAATATCTGCCTGCAGGTAAAAAGCTCGGCTGACTTTTCTTGCATAATTTGCAAAATTTTGAAATTTGTAGAGACGAAAAGTTTAATAATAATATATTATTGATCGCGATAAAAAGAGGTGAATTTTTTAAGGATTTCTTTGGTTTTTTATTTCTTTTCGAATTTATCACTTTAGGGATTTTTTTAGTGTTTACTTCAATGGTTTTTTTACCTCATAAAAAAGGATCTCATTACTTTGGTTTTAATGTTTCCCTAGCCATTTGGGAAAACCGTTTGAAGGTAATATTTAACCAAGTCTGGAGGAGTTGAGATAAACAGTTGTTGAAATCTGCGGGATCTTGGGTTTTTCATTTCCAAGACATAATAAATATGTAATTCTTGACAGTTGACGTTGGGAAAAGTATCGCCTGAAGTGACAACGTCATTTCTGTTTGCTAGAGACAACATTTTCATTTACCTTAAAAAGCCTTGAGATTAAAAAAAGAACAAGTCAAACGGAAAAGGATTTTATTCCCCAAGTATTTTATTCTCAGATTACTAGATGGAGCATCTGCCATCTTCGGGTCGGAAAAAACATGACCGTACAAAAAACAGTTCTTAGCTTACGGGGCACAGTAGAAAGCGTTTGAAATTTTGAATGCGCCTAGTTTATTTCGTTGTTTTGTTTTGTGTTTTTCCATAAGCTAAAAATATAAACAATTGAAATACCGAAGCAAGTCGAAGATTTTTAGGATATATTTTGAAGGGGCAAATGTTCCATCTAATAATCTGAGATTTTATTCTAAAAGATACGAGTAGTTCAAGTCCAAACCTTTTTGGTAATTTTACTGAAATTTTTTACAGTGACTCTTCTTTTTACTTTTTTTAAATTAAACTCTTAAAGGGCGTCAACTAGCGAAAATAGTTCTTTCAATGAAACCCACTTCTTTTACACGTGCATCGAATTTCATTTAATCAAGCCAGCTTGGAAAATGAAAAAAAGAGGTCAAGAGGATGGTAACCATTTTTTCTTTATAAATTCAAACTTTGTGGAATTCCCAGCTTTCGTATTAAAAAGAAAAAACAAAAACCCTTTTTTCTGATTTCCAAGAAAAATGTAACAAACATAAAAAAGAGTCAACTTTTATTTTAAAAAAAATTTTTATTTTTATCTTCTCAGAAACAATCGATTTCTTGAGCGAAAAAACGGGTAGAAAATAACCGTAGAAAGGGTCTTGTATTGTTTTATCATCGCTTTTGTTAGTATTTCGCCGTACATCACTCTTCTAATATTTCAAGAATGAATATTAATAACAGTCATATGAAACGCATTGTTGGAATGATTACATAGCTTCAAAAAAAAAAATACTGTAGATGATGCTCGAAAGAAATTCGATCCCGAAGATGAGGTCGGGGTTGGTTGAGTAAATAAGAGAAATTCGTGGAAATCTGTGAACGGATTTCAGAACTCGTTAAATATCGGATTTTGGTATTGTTATTTCGAAAGAAAATGTCGCGTTTTATTAAAAGCCTTTGAATCGATGAAGCTCGTCGTTTTAATCTTCTTTTCTTATTTTTCAGTGTCAGTTCATAGATTAAATTTAAAACGGGGAGTCGCATTGTTTAAAGAGGACGGTTTCAATTGAACATTTGTTTTAACCTTGCAAATGCGAATTGAGATCTCTATTTGTAAAGGATTGGTATTCGGTTGCATTAGAGAACGTTTAAAAATCAACGAGCTAGAGTAAATTCTGGAATGAAGGGAAAAATAGGTTTCACAAGAAATTCGCAAGATTCCTTGACGTGCTACAGAGAGGCAGTTTTAGCAAATACCTTGTAATTTTTTTGCAGTTCTTGTTATTCATCACTATGCATGCAGCAACAATATCAGGCTATAGCCCTCAAGTCTAAAGGTTTACATGCTTTAGTAACCTACTATAATTCTTTCGTCATTGTCTATTTCAAGAAAGTGTATATTGCCACTGCCAGTC
This sequence comes from Liposcelis brunnea, assembly GCA_023512825.1. NCBI lineage: Eukaryota > Metazoa > Arthropoda > Insecta > Psocodea > Liposcelididae > Liposcelis > Liposcelis brunnea. The sequence continues at coordinate 2,728,447 of CM042073.1, read as the reverse complement.
GCTGCCTAAGCCGGGTCCGCTTAAATTATTTAAAAAAAAACTATTTTTAAGCTTTACGCATTGCAGGTTTTGCTTCGACTCTTTATCTTACTTGCCACAATTTAAGTTTGCCCATAAATAAAAATAAAAATTCACTAATATGAAAAAGAATTTCCAAAGTTGAGCTTAACTGAAACTTTCCATCTATTCTTCGCAAACACCGCTTCCCTTAAAACCTCGGTTTAGGTTTTACAAAATCTTATACTTCCGGTAACTTTTCCGAGAGAAAACAATTTCAAAGAGGAGGAAATAAAAATTATTCTGCTATATCTTAAAAACTAAATCATCCATTTGGAAAACGCGAAAAAAGCTTTTGATGGAAACTGCGGTGGATTATAAAAATTTGCTTTTCCTATTTCCGCCTGATGAAAAACAAAATTGTTTACGCCAACGCGTAGAAAAATAATTTGATAACATTTCCCCTCGATACTTCTCCGCATGGTGCTCTCTATTCATATCTCCGACGTTTTGATTGACAGTTTTGATTCTAACGGCATATGTCATCCTCTAAAACATAATATGCCTTGAAAAACGTATCTCGCTTGATCGTTGAAGTTTCGCAGATTCGTTCCGCCTTTTTTTTTCGATTAAAAGATATTGCTTCACAAAGGCTTTTCCCTTTCGCTACTATAAAATAGGAAAAATTAATTGAAGTAATCAAAGGCTTTTGTATCCTTCCTACGTTAATAATCTGACAAGACGGAAAAGTTGTTCAAGACCTTTTTTCCTTTTAACTTGTCGAAAACACGATGAAATCGCTGGAGCCGTTCGAAACTTATGATTTGATCTCACAATCTTGTGATAATTGAATTTTTTTTCAGTGAAAAAATTATAACTTTTTACAGCGAAATACAACAGATAAACATTCAGTATATCTTTAATAGGATCTTCGGAATTCGTGAACTTGATTCTCGAAAGGGCTTGAACTTGAGTTGCTATGTAAGTTAGATAAAAATGCCGGATTTAAGCTGAAAATTATTGTAATTCATAAGCATTGGCCCTAAGATTAATTACTCTAAAACCGAATTTTTTTGATGTAACATTTGGAGTTTATACCGTTAGCTTTAGTAATAAAAATAACCAAAAGGTTGGAAATAACAAGGGTAAGATGAACGTGGGCGTCCTTTTTTTTAAGTTTAGGATTTACCTTCAAAATTCTTTGAAGTCGTATTTTTTTAAAAATAAAAAAACTCAGTTTTGTTATATTTCCGTAGGGAAATACTTACTTGAATGAAGAAAGGTTGACTGGAAACCACATAGCATATCTGGCATCAGCGTGGGAGCTGGCTTTTCTGTCAGGATTCATCATGAAAAGATGCGTCGGTGACTATCATGTTTGAATATTTTCATTTAAACTCTATATTGATTTTCTTGAGAAAAAAATCAAAGAGCAATTTTAAATGAATATAAATAACGGCAACATGAGTGTCAATTGAAGCATCACGATGCTCAAGATACAAACAGTTGTTTTACTAAAAATTTCATTCAATGAAACATTTCAGTATATGTATTTCCGAGAATTAAAAGCAAGAATAGCTGAGTTCAGACAGAAGATGGGAAAAACAACGGTCGAGGATTGCTACTTTTATTCTTTGAATTGATCGATCGTTATTTTTATCGAAGTAAGGAGTATGTGAAAAGTCTGATGTGGTTTTAAGTATGTATTATTGAGTATCTCAGCTTTAGTCAGTTTTATGTTAAAGAAAATCAATTTTTTGATTTTCTGTAATCCACTTGTTTTGTTTATGTTCATACATTATCTTCTTTTGTTCCAAAATCGTCATTTGCATTTTTAAAATCGACCTCCAGGTTATGGAAAGGATGTCATTTGCAATGGGTCTATTAGCTTACCCGTATGATGTATTATGGGCGTGGTTCAGGTAAATGTTTGTTTTTTCCCCTACAAATTACAAAATTCTGGATAATGATTTTATTTAATTCGGGGAAAATCAGCGAAATAAAAATTTTTCTTGTTTACATAAATTATTTGGATTTGAAATATGAGCCGAGAAGATTTTATGATTGAGTTAGTCTTGTTAAAATGTAAAAGTCCGACTAGAAAAAGATGTAATGGTTGAAATCAATGTATGGAATAATTTTACCTACCAAAGAGGTACGCTTTTATTTTAAAAAAAAAATTTAACAAGAATAATTTGACTTCAAAGAAAAAATGTTTGTATTACACATGGAGCGAGAATAATCAATTTATCATCAAAAGAATTCATGTAAATCTGTTTCAAAGACCCATTTCATTGATTCGACTTATTTTTCTGTAGCTCACATTGAACGACTATTTTAAATAAATCGGTGCTGCTTTCAATTTCGGATGAGATGTTCGAGTCCCTCTTGAGAAAAGTTAGTCCTTAAATTATATTAACATTTTTTCACCTTTTTGCTCTCGCGCTTTTTTTTGTAAATAAATCACATTCACATTTCCGTGAAATGGAAATGGAAAATTTAACGATTTTGAATTCATATGGGGAAAAAACGGAAGTTTTTTTCATATTGAATTCATTATTTCTCTGGTGCTCAGCGGCAACAGATTTTGTTTTTAGAAAAACAAAAAAACAAATTTCTTTTTCCATGAAAATTAATTTTTTGGGTGACTTGTGATGGCTGAAAACGGTTTTAATTCGGCATCCAGCTAATTAATATCGCTAAACTAACACTCTTCTATTGAAATAAATCTGGTAAAGCTTTCGGATGACCTTTTTTTTAATGAGTGACTTTTTATAACAAATGATGTCATGATTTAACATTAAGAGGAAAGAATAAATTACAATATTTTTTAAAGTTAAAAGATTTCTTAAAAGAAATCTAATTAACAACTTATGTAATTAAGGTTTCTTAGAAAATTCTTTAAGATTATAATTTAAGTAATTCGATTTTAATAATTTGGTTCTAATAATTTTTGAGAAAATTTAAAAACGGTCAATGATTCTTCTGAAAAGACAATATAAAATTCGAATAAATGCTTGAGCAAATATTAACTGGGTGTAGTGCTCTCCGAAGACCTAATTTTATTTGCATAAAATGTTTCCTTTTCGAAAGGGAAAGGTTGGCTGAGTAACTTTCTCTTTCTGGTGACTGACTAAACTACGACCGTTTCTGGAAAAGAAAAGCAAACTATCGTAAGGAAAAGTTTAAAGTGAAATCGTGCAGAAAAGAAAGAGATCTCGGAACTTTTTTTTTTGTATTTATCGAGAGTGAACTTATTTAAATGGAAAAAAGACATCTTTTTTGAAAAGAAAATTCGTCGATGAAAACTGCTCTTTTTAAAAGTTTTTTCTAGATCTAAATTTTCAATGCATGTAAGCATCGTGTAAAGGGCCCTGGGTGATAGACTGAAAGGCTCTTGATAGAAAACTATTGTGCGACACGTGACGCTTGAATAAAATAAAAACCGACGCAGAATGGCTGAGAGGCTACAGTCGGTGCAGGCTGTACTTAGCTTATGAAAAAATTTCAAACATTTCATTGGGCTTCATAAGCGAAGCATCGTTTTAAATTTATGCTTCTTCCCCCCTTAGAAAATCCATTTTCTTCCAGAAAATTTTCTTATTTTTCCTGCTTTTTGGGTGAAAATGCTATTACCCGATTGTTTTATACCAGATTTCCCAAAGTTTCACTTTTCAATAATTCAAATTCTTGAACTTGATCATTTTATTGACTTTATAGTAAACAATCAAACTTCATCGAATTGCTTTTCCATCGACAATTGATCGAAATTCTGATCTGGAGCTAATCATAGCTTAAGTTCTCGGAAATATAAATCTGAAGCGACAGCTCAAATAAATATACAGGGTTAAGTAACCGGATATTGTTCTCTAAAACCTTACCTTAGTTCCAAGAATTTAATTTTGCATAAATGCTGGAACATCATGGATATTAGTTTCAGATGGATGTTCTAAATTTATACTCGTGGTCATTCATACACTGCGATTAGGATATTCGATCGGAAATGTAAATACGTTGATGGCATTGATAACATTGATACCTGAAACCTTTTTATTTTTTGTAAAAAAACATTTTTCCCTTTTTGGCAAAGGATTAATTCTACTGGTGTTGAGGGATATTTCGTTATATTTTATTCAATTTTAATTTCCACAGCTCCATTCCACTCGTTCACAATAAAAAATAAAGAAAAAAAATATCTCTTTCACAAAATCCATTTTTTAAAAAGAAAATATAAGAACGCTCACAATACTGATATTTTTTAATTGCGACGATTTTTGCGTTTTCTTCTGAAATCTAATTTTGAGGAGTTATTTTCGTTTTCTTTTAACCTTGAAATCCTACAAGGAAATAGAGATCACTATTTTAGGCGTGTTAAAATCCGCTTGATAACCTTTCTCTGGATTCCAATAAAATAAGTAAAGCATCGTTAGTAGGAAATTTCAATCTTAGATCGAATCTAAATAACAAGGCCACATGGCAGAGATAGGAAAATTCCAGTGTCCTTTCAAAGATCGTAAAAAGTGAATTTTATATCTTTTATATCAAAATAAATTGGCTACAGAAAACAGTAACTGTTCGTTGTGTTAACAAAAGATTCGTTACGGAAGTTATTTCGTATCCTTACGGGTTAGAATAAAGTAAAACTTTGCTTTTGACCATCTTTAATCAACCTAGATTTAAATGCTTTTGTGAAACGTCGTTTTTGAAATGAGAATTTTCAAAAGTCAGTCAAGGTTCAATTATCCGTATGTATACTACAAAATTAGCTTTCGAATGTTTTGTCCTTGAATAGTAGTTAATTAGTGACATATCGATTGCTTATATTTTTAGGAATAATTTCAGTTTTGAATGGATCTAGGCTAAGGGATAATTGCCCGAGCATTGAATGGAATTTTAGGTCATCCCGATCTATAAGGAGAGGAGAGTATATGGAAATTATTGAGGTATCTAGATGTTGTACACTGCGAAAAAAATTTTTTTTAAAGTTTTCTTGCATATTTGGCGCTTTGGCAGCAAAAATTCTTGTCGACTTATTCTTTGCCGACTGATTTTTATTAATTTCGTTTTATTTTTTCCTTTTAGGTAAGTTGAATGAAAAAGATGGACAAAAATTTCTTTCACCATCTGATATGGGCGCATAATAGCTCGCCTAAAGCCAGGGGAGTCCTGTAGGTCAGTATTTGCCAGGTAAGGTCTACTTACTGTGCCGTCCATACACTTATTTGACTCAATTCTTCATGTTCTGCGAGTGGGGCACGGAATTACTGTGGGGGACTAAGCAGGCGACTGATTCTTATTTACCCTGCTGTAGGCTCGAAATTTTTTAAAAGCAATGTTAATTATGCGGGGTTAACTTTAATCGCCTGCCTAGCGAATTAAAAGTAAAAAAAAAGGGGAAAGGTCCAAAGATAAAACCATTGTTTTTAATTTAATTTTTTTAAAAAGATATGTCATGGAAATAAAATTCTTTAAAAAAAATAAATTAAATTAAATTTCACATGGATACGTTCATATTAAATGAACTAGGACGATATTTTTAATGGAAGTCAACAACCTAACGTAATTTAACATAAAGATAGAACTCTTGCTATTTTTACAATACAATCCGTTAAATTGAGGGGTGAAATTCATAAGGATGCATCTTTTTTTACTTTCCACAAGCTTAGCATAAAAGATTTTTTTTTTCACCCTAACGGTTTTAACCTCCTTAAATCGGCGAATCATGACACCTTTTGTTTCAGTTTACCTTATCTTGGTTGTTTATTTGGGTTTTATCTTGCTTTTTAAATTTATAAAAAAAACGGTAAGTTACTTTAAGCATTTGAGACTGCACTGACTGGACCTTAATTTTTTGATATCGTATTCACGTTACCCGCCTATTCTCCTACTCTATATTATTTTCTGCCTGCAAAATCATGAAATCGATTTAAAAAGCTTGCGTGTTGGATTTGTTACTAAATTACATTATATAGATAAAATGATAGGGCTTAAGCAAGACTATTCTTAACAAGATTTTTGATTTTATTTTCATCGCTTATAAAATATACAGGACTTTATTAATGTTTGATATTACCGAAAGAAATGTCTTCCCAATAAATAGTGCTTTTAAAAAGTGAATATTTAATCAACGGAAGCAATATTCTCTAGGGATTTATGCTCAAGGCAATATGTTACAAAAACTGTAAAATATCATCCGTTGCGAAAGTTGTTTTAACAAGCGTCCTTTTTTTCTGCCCTTTTTGGTCGACCGCTTTAATTAACACGAAAAGGTGACCCCAATCAGCTTCTCCAATTTTCCGAATACATTCCAAACCTTTTAACAAGGTTGAAAAAGTTTACATCTGGTAAAATTATACGGGCTTTGTAAAACACCACGCGTAACTAAACGTCTAAAATGAGTATAATTAATTAATAAGTACTTTTTCATAATTTATAGTTAGAAAACACAATTTTCTTAAAAACAAATACAAACATTTTTCTATGCCTCGCACAATATCGGGCAATGAGGCAAATTTTCGAATCAACACGAGCAACAAAATTCACTTATGGGTAGAAAGCTATGGGTCTATTGAAATTCATTTTGGAAATGTTGAACAAACAAAAGGGCTTTGAAAAGTTTTTAGTCTCATCAAAGCGTGGAATGCCGTGAATAATTTTTTCTGTTAGGGGTATTGCTCTGCTTTGTGATTGAAACTTTCGTTAAAGAGAATCTTCATTATTTCCAATATTGGTTTTTCGCCAAAGGAATGTTGTATGGACTGTTCCATTGGTCATTTATTTGCAGATGTCAAGCTCTTAGGGGTAGGAACATTGACAGTCCTGCTTCAGGTTTGGCGCATTTGCCCTTGTCGAGCTCCAGATTCCTTCTGATCTGGGAGGTAGCAGTCTGGTAAGGGTTCTGGTAGGGGGCAGCAGTCCTACCAGTACTGGCTTAAGGTTGAAGTCGGTGAAAGTTGGCTAAACTTAAGTCCAGAAAGCAAAAGTCAGAGTCGAGGACTGACGGTATGGCTCCTGTGCTGCAATGCGGAAGTTATTGGAAAGTCACCACATTAATCTCCCTAGTATAGCCATCATGTCCGGGGGTTTGCTGTGCAAGACCCAAGACAGTTGATCCGGCTAGGGTCTCTTGCACGGCGCAATAACCTCTCCAGCCATGATAGTCGCCAGTTTCCGTCGCCGGAAGGCACTCTAAGACGAAGAAGTCAAGCTCTTGCCCGATGATGAATCACGGATCCATAGTCTGGCCAACAAATCTCTCAATATCCTCAGCGATAGTCTGTTATGACAAATTAACGGCGAAGCACTGATCTGTCTTCTCTGCGCTTCAGATTGGCAATAATATAGCGATTTGCTGTTTCGATTTTTGTTTCATGATTAAAAATCGCGGCAGCTTCGGTGAAGGTGCCGTAAGAGTGGACCATCGTTACGGCGATGAATGGGGAGGATGAATACAGTGCGATTGATAGGGCGGACAATGTGAGAGAGGATGCTAAACTCTAGAGTAGGAGATTGGCACAAAGAAAGCCGAGGAAGATGGCGGTACATGCGGGAGTAGGACTTCAAGTCCTGTAGGGCCTCTAGAGTAAATAAGAGCTTCTTTGATTTAACAGCCTAAACTTGGACAAAGAATCTAGACCAAATCGACTTCTCATTTTTCAACACCGAGGTTTTTCTTCTGATTGGCCTGCGCAGAGACTTTCATAATTAGGTGCAAGAGGGGGCATTATTCTTCACGGCACTCACTCTATTGGTCCTTGGAGCGATGAAAATGCGTTGGTAAAGCCACGGTTTAAAATCTTCTATTTCATTACCTTAACTTATTTACGTCCCTTATTTGCATTGCGGCTGCATTGGGTCAATTTCCAGGTTACACATTGTTGACTAATGCCAAAATCGAGTTAGTTAACCAGTTTTGTTCGGGGTATTCTTCCAGTTCAAACTTCGGACCTTCTGCCTCTCAATTTGGCAAGGGTCTTCAACAATCTGTCTTCCACTCTCTTCAGAAAAAACTGAGCTCCTACACAATTTTAAAAAACTTCTGCCGCACATCGTCCTTACTTTCAGTGAAAAATATTTTAAGCCATCCTACTGTGTTTCCACAACACAGAGTCGGCTCTCAAACAAAATAACTATCATAGATAGCAAAGTGACATTGAAGGATTTCCCATTAATCGATCGTTTTACTTCGATTTTAAACAACTTAAACACGAAATGTCAAAGCAATTTAAATTATATGGTACGCATATACACCATTTGGTCTGAGCGAAAAAGAAATTATAATGAATTGTTGTTGAGAACTATAGTGTGTCATTTATACTTACTAATACATCATGCTTTGGTTAATTAATTGATGTAAAAATATAGCTTCATAAGACGCGAGGAAGAAAGAAAACCGATGGAATACTGAAGAAATTATACTTTTATGCGATACTTTTTATTCTCCCTAGAATTTTTTTAATTTACGGGAATCTGGGGAGCAAAATTATCTTTTTTAATAAGGATATAACTGAGCCGTAGGATTTGGTTTTAAAAATACATCCCTAGATATTCATACTGCGTCGGCAAGAATAACACATTAATTCTCTTAATTCCTTTATTCGTTCCTTTATTCGTATTTTTTTTTTAATAATATGTGGTTAATTTGAAAAATGAATTAGCTCGCATTGTCTGGCTCCGATTTTTAGAATGATAAAATTTTGTGTAATTATATATGGTTTTTTTTTGCAATTTTTTTTGAAGGAAGATTATTTTCTGGTTTAAGATACAGCGGGCAACGTCCTTTGAAGGTTAACAGCCCTTTGGAAGTGGAAAGTTATTACAGTCTAATGAGGGTTTAACAAGTTAAAATTACTAGGCATCGTTTCTTGAAAGTCAATATCTCTGTACATAATTTCAGAGCAGTTGGATTGTTTTATCCCTTTATAAACGGAGAAAATTAGTAGCGAAATTCTGTTCGGGATCATATCTTAAAAAATTATATTAGCTTACGATTTGCAACGGGTAAGGCTCTTAGTTGAAGAAGGATAATGGATTTTTGGGTTGAGAGTTTGAATGGCGTAAAAAAAAAAATTGAGTGCACTGAAGATTTTTCTCAGAATAAGAGAAATGAAATCGAAATGGAAGACATTGATCCCCAAAGTTCTTTTAGCAACTCAGATTTAAATTTTCGTGAAAGAATAAATTAAAAAAAGAATTCTATTCAAAAAAGTTTTGATGAAGGAAAAGGATAAAGAATTGATTTTCGAGGAAAAACCTTTTTAACATATAGTCAATGTAGAAACCTTAACTTCCTGGCTTTTCACACAATAGATTTGTTTTTCTTTATAACTGTAACCAAAAGGTTGTTCCTTTTACAATAAATTAGTTCAAAAACTTGAGCAGTAAATTACCAACCCACGTTTTTCTTTTTTGCTCTACATCTTTCAGCCTACGCTTAATTTATTTTTTTTGAAATCATTTTGAAAATTTCGATCTTTAATTTCATCAAGTTGAAACCTGACACATTTTATTCAACGGTAAATGTTCGGCATTTTATTAGAAATAGATTACAGTATCAACTTTTTTAGAATGAACCTGCTAACTCTCCCCTCGGCGCATTGAAGGTTATGGTAAAAGTTTTGAAAATAACTGACTTTGTTAATAACTTGTCAGCTAATTAGAAAGCGTATGATTCTGTAAAACCAATCAATGTTAACTTATATTTGTTTTTACTTCTAAAATTGTATATAAGTGGTTTATTCGTTTACAAAACTTATTGCTTCGTATTATTGTCCCGTTGAAAATAATTAATTCTCTTTGTTATGCTGCGTATCCTCCGGGACTCATTGACAAGCATCATATTTTTATCAAAATCCATCATTTTTAAATTGAATCGTTTTTCCTATTTATAAATCCGTGCAGGGTAAACTTGTCAATCCATATTTAAAAATCAGTGAACCAGGAAAATAAATCTTCTAAACCTCTTGCCCGTTATCACGAAATCGATTTACCGGAATGATCTAATTTTCACCTCGACTATCCATTCGTAGATTTTCAAATTGCGAATTTAGGCCTGAAGAAACCGAAAGAAAAATCTTTACTTTGACCACTTAAGACTTCTGGAAAGTTTTGTAGTTTTTCCACGTATAGATGTTTATTGGTTCCTTCATTGAAAACACTAACAAGGAATATTCCTTGTTTGAGCCATGAGTGTAAATGGTCTGAATTCCCAGTTGATAGGAACTTAGTTGATGCTTTTATAACGTTGAATATTTAGGATAACCAAGCAAGTTTATTAAGTTAATTTAAGCAACGCCATCAAAAGTGGGAAAGTTGATAGGGTTAATCTAATTAAGTTGATGAAGTAAAATTGATAACGTTTTAACGATTTTGAAGAACTTATTTTTCGAAGTTTGGAAATAAAATTGATGTACTTTGTTGCACGAATAAAGAAGGATTTCTTTTATTCGGAATCATCGTCTAATCAAACTAAGGGCGTTGAAATCAATCGATCGTTATTTTTCTTTCTTTGCTTTCACTGCAAATACCTTATTTCTCAAAATTCTTGAAGAAAAAAGGATGAAAGGACTCATAAGTAAGAAGTATTCATTTAGCTCGTTTAGAACAAAGTTTTAAGAACGCTTTATGTTCTTGTGTAGGTAGAAGAAATCTATTTACAGTCGACCTTTGAAATATAAAATATTTCTTAAAGATAAGCTCAGGTCTTAGTATTTGTGAGATAAGGGTGCATCAAGCAAATATAGCAAAGCTCTTATGTACAAGTTCTTTAAAGATCAAAAGTAATAGAGTAAAATCTCGGGCAAGATAAAGTTTTGTTTGAATGGGAAAGTGAAAACCAATTATTTGATTAGGAAAGAGTTCTAAGAGCTTGAAATTGCTGTAGATCAAAAATTTTAAATTTTAGATTCGTGCTGTAGTGTCGTGACAAGGGATAGAACATGTTGACGTGTTGGGTCAAGTAATAAATTTTAAATACTTATCTTAAGAAGAATTTCCCAAGGATCAAATTATATTTTATTGTAGACTTCAGAACAATACATAAAAGATTCGAAGTACTTTGACAAGCTCATATAATTCTGATTGTACCCATTCGTTCGAATGTAAATAATGTTCCGTTTTTCTGTTCGTGAAAGGAAAATTAAAACAAGAAATAAATGAATTGACAAAAAAAGGAAGCGGTATATCCTGTGTAAATAGATTAACTTTTTTAATTACGTTTATTCGATAGCTAATTAATTTTATTATTTTCCTCAAAAAGCTCTTGGGAAATAAAGAAAATTTTTAAACAAACTCCTTTTTAAAAAAAAAGACAAAAGAACAATATTATATAATTATTTTACAATGTGAAATAAAAACGAGCTTGTTTAAACTTTCAGACTAACCAATTATGCACTACACAAGTTGACTTTTCAAACAAACCAACTTTCTCTGTCTCTAGTGGGATTAACTAAAGGTTTTAAAGTTGTTTGACAGGCCACAAGGGCAAATGATAGTGAAATACATAAAGACACTTAGAAGAGGGTTTAATTGTTTCAGAATTACATTTTCTGTCTTATTAGTGGCTGACTAAATGACATATAGACGAAGATCTTAACTTATACCTTTAAAAGAAGCTTATTAATTAATAAGGATAACTTTATCAAGATTCTTGTTTGTGATCAAATGAATTGAATTGTTTGTGTTGACCGATGCATTTTTCTTATTAAGAAAATACTCTTGAGTCCTCTGTGATCATTTTCTCCTTTATTGTTAGACATTTAAGAAACCATCGCCCTCATGAACGGGTTTAGGTTTCCGTTTTTATTTCAAGTCAAAACTGACTTTCGGAGATTTGATGAAGTTTGATGTTTCGATGCTCAGGGGCCCGATTCCAACTTACAAAAAATCCGTTTCAATTACCTGCCTGAGTGAAAGATGAATTTTGACAGTACAATATTTTTGAACCATACTTTCTTCTTTCATTTATTTAGTAAGAACTAAAACGTTTTTATAGTTAATACAAACGAAAGAATCTATTATCAACATTTCAGTTAATTTTCAAAAAATCGTTAAAAGGTTTCATTGGCCTTCAAGTCAACACCACAGGCCTTTAGAGCAGAATCTTTGCTATAAGAGCAAAATTTGGTAACCTTCCAAATTCCTTAGATGGCGTCTCTGACGCTAGTTAACGAATCTTTGATTAGTGCTGTACTAATAAAGCTCTTTGAGCTTAATATTGCTCGGAAAGCTTTTACTTCTAATAATTACCACGATAATCTGTCAAGGAATATCATGATTGATGATCGACATCTTTACGATCGGATCATTACAAAAGAAAGTTTTTTACTATCATTTAAAAACTTTTCTGGCTTGCAAGAAAAGGTATTCCTTGAATCATTTATAATTAAAAAGACTTTGAAAAGATTGTATTATTATTTAATCAATAGTTGAGGTTTCTAAAACAATAAATGGACTCAATGATTTCTTATCTACCAAAGCCCTTTATTACGCAAACTTAGAACTAAAGTTAAATTCTAAACTATCGATTATTAAAATTGACCTGAATAAGTTTTCTGCCTACATTTACTTTTCTAAATGAGTTTTCAAACTATACTTATTTTAATGAAAGTTGAAAATAATTTAGGAGAATGGTTCTATATATAATTAGCGAAGCCAAAACACCACAAAGAGATGGGATTTGTAGAATATTTCCAGAGATGAGATTACAATTTGTGTTGCTGGGAAAGGGAGGAGATGTATAGTGAGTTTGTTTTAAAATCACAAATAAAATTTAGCGGAAACAAGCAATAAACAGGAAAAGAAACGAAAAAAAAAAACTTTGAACTATTAAAAGTCGAGTTTTTAAAGTGAAAACGAGACAAGTCAGTGAAGAGGAAAGTTTACTTTATAAAACACCCATTGATAAAACAATCGAGTTTTTTATTCGTTTTGTTTAAGTGAATCAAAACCTTGCAGGTCGTATTTTGCACAGTGACAGTATGATCGCATTGAAATTGGCGTCGAACTGGGCTTCAGCTCGTTAAGTGAATGTAAAAACGAACTTAAGCCTCATGCCAAACCTAACGCGAAAAAATTTTTTCAGACCTCGACCTCATTTCTCGGGTTTGAAGAGGATCCAGATAAAACTAAAAATGCTTCAGTTTTCGTTGAAAAGTTTGAGTTGAAACAAACTCAGCTAACGAGTATTTCCGTCAGATACCGCTCTCCAATCGCCTACAAATTTATTAGACTCTTTTCAAGCTAAGGTCGTTGTCCAAACTTAATTAAGTCGAACCCACCCATATTTCCTCTTTGAGATTTTTAAGAGACTTCATAAAAACGTTCCGTTAATTACATCAGGGTGAGTTAACTCTACGAAAGATTCAATTATGTAACACGGCTAACCGAACTTTGTCAAGTCTTTAGGAAAAAAGAAGTGGAAAAAATTTGATAAGCTCTTTTAATGAGTTTTTGTATAAAACGCTAGGGACTTGTTGGGACGGTCTGTCTTTTGCCAAATGAAGGGTAAATGTATTTAATGACACTCACGTTTTCGAAAATCTCTTTTGTTTTCCTTTCCTTTTTGAAGATAAAGAGAAACAACGGCTATTATCTTTGTGAGTCTCCGGTTAATGAAAAAGTGAATTTATCGCCGCGAAGGTTTTTGAGGAAAAAAAATTAAGGCTATTTATGTATTTTCTGAAAAAACATGAAAAAGTGTTTTATCAGAAAGAAAAGGGGATAAAATATGTTTTTTTTTTTTTTGCTTGGCAATATCCTCCGCGATTAAGAATTAATTCAACGCATGGTTTAGCAAAATGAAGGGTTATTTGTAACTTAAACGTGACCTAACCAAAGAAGTGTAAAATGAGATTTCGTCGAATTTGAAGCTTTTTTTAACGAATTGTTTTCTTATTTTATGAGGTTAAGGTTTTCCTCGGAAAATTTAAAATTACTCTTGCGGTTGCTCCTTTACAAGACTTTAAAAATGCTCAAGTCAAAGTGAATTTGGGAGGAAAAAATCCTTTTGTAGAAAGTTCATTTTAAGTTTTCAGACAATAGAGGAGTTCATAAAAAATCTTGTCTCATCAGCATGGCTTGTTGCTCCATTGTAGACTTGTGTCAGTTCAGACATAGCACAATGCATATCGATTGAATTTAATCGTTTATTTTATTTGGCAATTTTTGATTTTTTCTCAGAATATACTTCATTGGCATGACTATCAAAGTCTGTTTTATCTGGAACTTTATTCGGTGGTTTATGTAAGTCTTCTTCTTCTCTCAACCTATATCCATCCACTGCTGAACGAAAGTCTCCCTCAACCTTTGGCTTTGGTCTTCTATTCAGCGAGGATTTGCCCCCGCCCCCTCCATGGGACTGCCCGACTTATCGGTGCTGCCTTCATTTCTGTTGAGAGGTTGTTGGTCATGAGTCACCACGCTGGCCATGCACTGGTTGGTGAATAGCAGTAATCTTGTTAACAAAGACTATGTGCGCCACCGTTGTCCAACGATTTAGATCTTCTGCTGCCGTACCCTTAGCGCAATCCTACTCTGAACACGCCAAAGAAGCTGAGCCCTCTAAATTGTAATAATCTTTTACTACCCTTGACCTTTCCTACTTATTTCCTTAATAACCAGGCCCGGGGCTGATTGCGGAGGACCAACTCTAGACAACCTTGAAGAAGGATAACTCCGAGCGGTGGGATCGCCACGTCCCAACTTTCCTTTAAGTAAGTGGAGTTAATAATTTGTTGAACACGGAAAACGTGCCAATTATAAAACGGAATGGAAATGGAAATTTAAGGTGAAAATTTGAAAAAGTAACTGATGACAAATTGAATGAAGATATCTAATTTAAGACTTACAGAATATAGTTGAAGGAAAAAGAACGGAACTGACTTTCGTCCTAGATAAAATCGTATTCTTAGAAAAAATCATTTACTTAATGATGTGCTACAATACTGTATACATCAAAAGGAATAAGGTGAAAAAAAGGAAAAAGATCGTTTTCTCTTGGGAGTTGCACTCAAACAAAGAGACAATGGCAGGCGTACGAATTTTGTTCAAGTCTGTCGTGGTTTATTTATTTATTAATTGAAGAGCCACGGAAATCAGTATTCTGGCGTATAAGATTACAACTTGTCTCAAAAGATGCTTTAACAATTTTTAAATGCTTTCTAAAATTAAGTACAATCACAAGAAGAAAATCATCAAGGATCTCAGAATCCTGACAACTTGGAAATGATTTCCTCTTTCCAGAACCATTATTTTCCTTATTGTAGTTTAGTTAATGTGAATGCTCATAAATAATCATCCTTTGATGTCTATGTAATTTTACTTCATCAAAGGATAAAGGAATTTCTGGCTCGTTAAGAATGTTAACACCTTTTATAAAACGTCTCTTTATGGCATTGTTTTCTGTGTTTTGAATTTTTAAATAATATTCATGAGCTCATATGATCACACTCCGCTTTATTTTTCCCAAGTAATGAGGATTGTGTGTGAAATCGCTTGGTTTTCACGTTTGAATAAACAAGTTTTTTCGAATCTTTTTCTGGTTTTCAAAAGGTATGAAAGTTATTTCGCTTTTGTAAATAATCTAAACACAACTTCTGCTTGGGATAGGTCTAAACCTGTGCAAGACTTTCCCTGACAGGAAACTTCGTGTAACTGACAAACTATCAGTCATGCTACAATAATTTCCACAATTCAGCTCGAAATTTGAGATTCAACGTTTATAGTTTGAGCAATTACCTATTAAAGTAACTTTGGAAAGGCTTTTCAGATGTTTCAAGCTTAAATCATCACCTACTTGGAGGGGCCTGTTTATCTTTGGATGATTTATAAGCTTGCTGATATGTTGACGTATGATTGCTTGCCGTACTTTATCGTTATTTGCTGACGCATTTTCCGACAAGCATGGGAATTAGATTCTTGGGTCGCTTTCTTGGATTTCGTCAAAAACCTGCGATGTAAATCGTTGACCGGATTTGCTGAAGTAAAAAGGCGCGGGAAAAGTTCGCAATATATGGAAACTCTGTTTTATAGAAAGCTATCGAAATAGTATATTACCTAATAAGTGGGAGAAGGAAGATTTTACCGTTGAGAGCGACGTTTGGAGCCTGAGCCGAAGGCGAGGGCTCTAATGTCGCTCGAGACGGTAAAATCTTCCTTCTTTCCAATTATTGGGTAAGATATTTTTTCTTATGAATCAAAATGCAGTTCTTTACATTTTAAATGGAGAAAAAAACATTATTAAAAGGGATTATTTTATGTCGCGGAAGGAAAAAATATATCCAAATTGAACGTTTTAAAGTGTCACCGTTGTACTTCACTCCCAGTCGTGAGGGAAAGTGTTTTACTTCACGCTCAGCCGTTTTACTTCACGGCTGTCGACTGATTGTTAAAATCGTACTTCCGCATGTTCGAACTAACTGTGGAAACTGATACTTTACCTTTATGAATAAGGAAAAGTTTTTTAAATTTAAGGTTGCTTTCTTTTACGATTTCCATGAAATTACATATCTGGGAGAATAAACAATTTTTTTTTTAAAAAAAAAAGAAAGCTTCCGTTTTGTGAATGAAAAGTTTTAAATGACGACAAACATGTTTTTATGCCTGAAGGTTGATGTAAATGATGATTTTTTTTCTCCGAACCCTTTTCATTTTTTGAAAAAAATTTTTGTGAATCCACATTAATACCGGCTGAGAGCTCTCCAACGAAAATTGTTTTAATATCTATTACTTTTCGCTTTTGAAAATGACAGCCTGAAGGTAGAAAAATCGATTACTTTAAAATTTTAAATTGAAACTTCACTAAGAAATCCCATTTTGGATTGGATTTTTATTTTAACGATCGCCGAACGTAAAACTCGTAAATTAAATGTAATGCGAGAGAAAGGTATATAATCATGTTTGATAATGTTGTGGAAAAAGAGAATCAAAGAACAATTTTTCCAATCGAGTTAATTTTTAAATGTCCTATACACCGAATACGGGCAAAGGGGTTATTGGAAAAGAAAGGTTTTTGAAATATACTGGATTTGAGATCGTTAGGAAAGGTTCACGATGTATCGTTTTAAGCCGATCCTCAATTCCAAGCACGTTTCTAATATTTTGAAAAATTATTTGAACCGACAACCTTTTAACAGCAGCGTCTATCTTTCGACGAGAACGAGAGTAAATATTTACGAAACTAAATTTAGAAATGGTCGCTTCGTTTGAAAAGAAATCTTTTTTTTAGGGCTGTAATACTCGGAAGGGATTCAAAATATTAATAATCGCTCCTACAAGGCTGTGAAAATGATTAGTTTTTCTAAGGAAAGGCTGAAAATGTGAAACAATGTAATTTTCTTTTTAATGTTTCTTCGAGGAAAAATGTTATTCCTTCGGGAATAACATGAATTGAACAAGGAATTGGGGAACGAGTTTTGGCCAAAGGAAGGTAGAGTTATGCGAAATGATTAATTTTCTTGCCGACTTGGAGACAGGATAAGGCAGTCTGCATATTAGCAAGGTAAAAGATGAAAGGAAATAGATCGAGCGGGATTTTCTTCAATGAACACTAGGGTGGGTCATTTTGCAACAATGTTTGAAATGTTGGGGGGCTCCGGCTAAAATGGGTCCCAAATGATACCAAACGAAGAAAAAAAATATCAAAAAATTTTCAAGAAATTATTTTTATGGCTTAAATTTTTTAAATAACCGATTTTTTAAAAAACTTTTGCTAGTAATCGCACAAATAAGACCCTTTTTCAGTAACCTAGCGATATTTCTTTAGATAGTAACAAAGTTTTTTTTTTTTTACCAAACTCTCCTATTTTTCTCAAGTTTTAAAATTTTGAAAGATACTCTTTCGCAATCATTTGGGAAAAAAAGAAAAATATTTTTTCATATAAAGTTTAGTATTTCTTTTCCATCCTTTTACCGATTTTTTCTTAGCTCTCTAAAATTCGTGATTCACATTCTAACGAAAGGAACTTGTCATTCAGGAAAAAAATTTCCATATTTTTTCTGCTATCATACTTTCTGTTACAAAAGACCGAAACAAAGCTTGAAGCGGAATAAAATTCAAGTTCATGATGTCCTACCGCAATTAATCACCGTCGACACAAAAACGAATCCGAAAGGTAATTCACAAAACCAATTCCTATTATTTTCCAAGTTTATTTTTCTGCTGGTTTTTTCCTCCGCGTCATTAAGGAGTAGAATCAACAACTCCACGCTTTTCCGTTTTTCCCTTTAAAGCTTTGATGAAAAGCATTATCTCAGCATTTTGAAACTTTGAGGCTTAATTTTAATAACTTATCATCAAACTTGGATGAATATCTCGCCTAAACATTTTTCACTTAAACGCAATTATTAAGACGAAGGATTATTAATTCTTATAAACACATTAGAAAGAATAATAGGCTTAATCGAGGTAATTTCAGGCAATCGGTGTACGTACGCTCTGTGATATGGGCGTATGTGTGTTTTTTTGCACGGAATGTTTCGGTTTGTCGTTCTCGTGATTTTGCGTCTCAAAATAAATCTAATTTGTTTGTTTTTTCCGGGGTGAAAAAATCAAAAAGGGGGCCGGCTGAATGTCAAACTGATAAAATGACGTGACAAACATGGAATAAAGCAAATGAGGATGGCGAAAGACTAAGAAGAAAATCTTTTAAGCGACAGTGAAATTATAATTAAAACTTGAGGTTCTTAAAGACTTTCTTATTCATTCGAAACGTGAGACGTATTCTAACCAGCATGAGAAATCAAACCCTTTTGCAAATTTTCTTATTTTCAGAACAATGAAAAAGAGGATTTAGACCTCGGAAAGTGTCTTAAAAGAGAAAGTAATCTGCAAGTCCTCAATGAGAAATTACACTTCTTTAGGAAATAGTCAAAATATTGCTAAAATATCCGCTTTCCTCGAAGCGGGATTAACGAGGAAATTCGAGAAACAACTCTTTCATCGAAATCCGCAAGCTTGTTTTGATTAATCCGAAAAGTAAACAATTTTAAAAGACGAAAAAGAAAAATGGAGAGGTTATCCATTCGATCAATATAAGGAAAAGAAATGAGAATTAGAATCATTAAAAATTAACGGAGTGAAGTGAAGGTAAAATAAAAGTTGTTAAAAGCTCTGCATTTTGACTTTTTTCGGTGGTTAATATTTCATCCGTTCAGTTTACTTTAGTTTTACCTATCTTCTTTTCCTTTCTACAGAAAAAAGAAATCAAAAAGTTATTGATACGGAAGACAAAATTTAGAGATCGTTTAGCTTTAGTTTAATAGGTTTCTTGTTAAAATAAACGTTCAGCGGGAAATTTTAATTTGAATTATTGGTGATATGGCATTAATTGCAGATTAGAAAATAATGCCTTTTTGCTTTATCGACCATAGGTACATAAAGCATTGTTTTCGCAAAAAAAATTAACCCCTATTTTTTTTTTACTATTTTATGCTTTTTGAAAGAAGCTTTAGCTAAAAAACTCTTTGTGATCAAATATGTCTCTATTGTCTAGTCGAAAATACTGAAAAACTACAACGCGCCTTAATATCAATCCCTCTACACATTTCCTTAAAGCCGATTTTAATTACTCAGGTTTAATTACTTTTACGCATAATAATGACTTTTAAATTACGGAATATAAACTTCAATCTTCGCATTTTTAATTCAACGAGATTAATTCTCTTTTTTATTTTTATTTTCAGGATCCCTCATTTTCAAGACTATGGCCGGTACGATAAAGTCCATCAGGAAACATGAATTCGAGAAAGTTAGGATACGTGAATGAAGATAAAGGGAAAAATCCATCGAGAAACAAAAAACATCTCAGCCATACGATGGAAGACGTAGGCGAGCAAAGTTCAATATCTGATGTTAATGTCACTTCGGATCCAACGAAACAACTTCTCCACATCAATGATTCCTCAGATGATCTCGGTAGGAACGAGGATTTAGCTCGGGTAGAAATAGGAACGTTAGCTATCATATTGTTAGTGACTATCGTGGGTAACAGTTTAGTGCTGCTAGCTCTATACGCTAAAAAATGCAAAGCCGGTAAAAAAACGTTATCGCGAATGTATTTTTATATATTTCATCTTTGCGTCGCAGATCTCATCACCGCTTTTCTTAACGTACTTCCTCAATTATTTTGGGATATTACTTACAGGTGAGTAGAAACGATGAATCTTTCAAAGGAGGTTGCTAAGTGATTTTTATTTGAGGAAATAAGAAACAAAAAAATAATAACACGATTTTCCTTTTCGCTCTTTTCACCTTATGCGCTTTTTGACTTTGATAAATTGCAATGTTGGAAAAAGTCTTTCCTGCGGAAAAAAAAGAAGTTGAGAATAAAAAAATATGAGGATCATCTATTTTTCTCGAGAACGTGCTTCTTGGCTATAAAATATTTTCTTTAAAGTTTTTGAGTTGTTTATAGTTTGTTCGGTCTTCATTGTTTAATCTCGACCCATGATTTTTTCTTCTTCTTATTAAAATAAGCTAACTGATGGAAAATCCGGTAGCACGAGAGAGTCTGTCCAACGCCGCCCATTGCTCAGAAAGACGTTTTCTGTCCGAAATAAGGTTACCTTTTTATGACAAAGACGTCTTTTAGATATCATCTTGCATCACTGGGCGGAGCAACACCGTAACCCAGTGAAAAATTTTTATATCTTTTAATATTTTTATATCATTTGAATATGAAAAAAAGATAGAAATTTTCGACTATCTTTTTTTCATACGAATATGAACTTCATTTTATACGAATCTGAACTTTATTTTATACAAATCTGAACTTTATTTCATACCCCAGTGAAAAATTTTTATATCTTTTAATATTTTTATATCATTTGAATATGAAAAAAAGATAGAAATTTTCGACTATCTTTTTTTCATACGAATATGAACTTCATTTTATACGAATCTGAACTTTATTTTATACAAATCTGAACTTTATTTCATACGACACGAAATGATATAAATATTAAGACATCATTAAATAATAATGGATTTGTATTGAAATAATGGTTTCAATATTCATATAATTTCGTTTTCGTATAAAAATAAGATAGTCGAAAATTTATATCCCTTTTTCATATTCAAATGATATAAGAATGTATAAGAAAAGGTATAAAAATTTTTCACTGGGTCCCAGTGAAAAATTTTTATACCTTTTCTTATACATTCTTATATCATTTGAATATGAAAAAGGGATATAAATTTTCGACTATCTTGTTTTTATACGAAAACGAAATTAAATGAATAATGAAACCATCATTTCAATACAAATCAATTATTATTTAATGATGTCTTAATATTTATATCATTTCGTGTCGTATGAAATAAAGTTCAGATTTGTATAAAATAAAGTTCAGATTCGTATAAAATGAAGTTCATATTCGTATGAAAAAAAGATAGTCGAAAATTTCTATCTTTTTTTCATATTCAAATGATATAAAAATATTAAAAGATATAAAAATTTTTCACTGGGTAGGTAAGCGTCGCAGAGGGCACTACAAAGCTACCCGAAGATCTTTTTTTTGCTTGAAGTCTAAAGTTTTTTTAAAGGGGAAAGGTCGCACTATTGCTCCCTGTGGCTGGGTGTGTGATGGAAATACGACTTACCGATAGGAATCCAGATTTAAAAACATACGAACATCTCAACCGGTAGGGTAACCGGTAAGGCATGTTTTGTCTTGCTCAAATGATGGCGTCCTTGCCCTGTGGTGAGCTCCCTTCTCAGGGTTATGAGTTAGTGGAGGCAGCAGCTTCGCTAATACTGACCTAGGGCTGAAGATGGTAGTAATCGGCAAGGCCTAGGCTCAGATACCGGGAGGCAGAGTTGGATCAATGGTATGGCTCCCGTACTGCGATGTGGAAGATTATGGAAAGTCACCACATTATTTGATATTCCTAGTAAAATCATCAATGGTTGGCCATGATGATCGCCAATCTCCGATGAGGAGCGGGCATTTAAAGAAGAAGAAGAACATCTCAAGAAACCTAGCTCCAAGACATCGTACGGAGAGCAAAGTAAACGAAACAAATGAATATCGAACAAAAGAAGATTTAAAGAAGAACAATGTGAACAAATGAAGAATAACAAGTAATAGAAGAACAATAAAGACAAACGCAGTCCGCAAATGAAGATCTAAGGTCAGGGTATAAATGAAGAAGCGGATTGGCCACGTTATCTCATTCTAGTAACCAAACGCGACCAGCACAGAAGAAAAGAAACTCAGAAAACCGAATAAATGAATTAAATAATTGTAAAAGTTTAATGCTCAATCAAATAAGTTACATATAAAAGAAGTTTAAGCGTTAAAAATAGTGTCTCGTTACAAGGGGACGCACCAAGGGCTTGCCCCGCCCTGCGCTTACTGCAGCTTATGATGCAAGAAAAGATTGAGGTACCACGCAGACCTCGATCCCTGGACGAAGAAATACATCTTGATTGAAAAATTTCAGGGACGAGTTTGGCGTTAATTCATAGTCGCTCTTTAGTTCGGCAGCTCCAAAGTGCGCATTGCTATGATGATCACCACCGTGGAAGCGGCACATGAAGAAGTAGAAGAATCTCTAGCGAGGACGTATCAATAAGTAAAATAAATCGTGTCTGGAACTGTTGGCGCGAATGTGAATATAAGTACTTGTTGTTCTATATAGAATGAATGTTGGTAGCGAAAGTGGTTTCTCGTCCGGGTTAACCGCGGCCGATCGCACTCGCCACAAGCTCCCTACTTCTCTTTTGAAGCCGCTGTGCCGCGGCCTCACTGGTGATCAAAGGCTAACCACTAAACCTTATCTCCTCATTAGAGAGCACCCTTCCAGATCTTTTTTCTTTTTGATCCCTGGACCTTTTTCTTTTGTCCCTCAATCCGACACTTCACCTTATTTTCAAAATAACAACCTCTTCTGCACACGGGGACGGTGAAATCCCATGCCTGCTAATTTCATTTATTACACGACCTAAAACTTTCTCGCCAAAGAATGTAAATTAAAATTATTTTTAGAAAATGCAGCCTCGACAATTTTCACTAAAGTTTATAAAGTAAGAGAAAGTGGTGCACTGATTATCTAAACATCATTTCTCAGGCGCTTTTACTCGATCTCAAACTCATTTTCTTCACCCTTTTTAAAACAAAACTCGTTAAAAAGCGAAACCCGTATTTTCCTCCTCGAGAGACCTCTGATTTTAAATGAATGTGACAAAGCGCTAATGATATTTTTTTATGCATATTCAAATGTTAGTTGTTATCGCAGTTTCTTCTGATGTTAATTAAGGTTATTAATTATTTCATTGTATTTTCGTAATTAAAATTAATTTATATAGCATGTGCCTCGTTTCCCATCTGTGTTCCTAATGTCATACCGACAAATGTTCACTGCAATTTATGTTTGTGGGAAAATTGTAAAGGATTGTTTCTATGCCCCAGAAATCGGTCTTCTCATCCCGCTCTATATTTAACCCCCCCGCCAGTTGAATAAGTTTTCATCATCGTTTTTAAATAAATCAAGTTTTAATGTGATTTTAATGTAGTCCTAATGCTTTTTACTGAACGTTATATCTTTTTTTCCAATCCATAAATTTTATTTTCGTGTTTGCGTTTTGTTTCCTTCCTCCTCGAGAAAGCTTTGTTAATAGTTCAGAAAATAATGAGGTAATTTTAGATGATATGAAATCCGATGGGATCGATACAGGGAAATGGGAAGTTTCTCGGAAAGGTTTCCGGGAATTGTAAAAATGTCACGTTTTTGTAAAAGTAGTAAAATTATATGTTTTTCGCCGTATAAAATAGAGCTACCAGTGGAACGTAATGGGATAATGGAAAAATTTTTATAGTCCTTGGAAATAGATATATGTACGCATAAGAGTGCAATTTAAATTTTGTAACATACCGCATTGAATGAGTGCAGGCTCTTTGACATGTTCGTTTTTGTTATTTCATAATAAGCTCCGAAACGAAATAATGAAAAACTTATCGACCAGAACCTTTCCAATACCAAATAGAGCTGGGAATTAATTGTCAGGGGTTCGGAACCGTGTTTCAAGCTTGAAAATAACAAAAGAAAGTACCTGAAACGTAGATTATCAGGGTTTGCAGTCTCAAACTTATATTGCCTTTAAAGAAAAAAATGGGGAATGAATGCAAATTTGAGTCTAATTTCGAGTGAGCTGGGTCATTGACTTTATTACTAGTTAAAGAGGTTTACTGTATCGCTTTATATTACCCCATATTTTTTTTAAATTTGTCTAAAATATTCTAAGAAGAACGAAGAAGTTCAAAAACTAAAAGGCAATGTCGATGGCGGTTTTTAAGGCTTTAAAAGCAAAAGGTGTAATTTTAATAAATTTAACAGGATAGCGATTTTAAAGTTTTATTACCAATTAACTCCAAAATGAGGCGAAAATTAGGTTTTATGAATGGGAATTCATGTTAATGCATTTTTTGGTGGGAAATAAATTTTAATTTTAAAAGTTGTAAATATTTGGAGGTGTGATGAAGGCGTGTTTGTATATTAACCGGCGAGATAAAAAATAAAACTTGTAAGGTCTTATCTAATTTTGGTGGATGAATCGATTTTACTTCAGGTTTTGAGGAATTTTTGCTAATAAAGTGTTGCAGAGTGCTCGGCTTTAAATTTTGCATTTATAGCAACCACGAAAACAGGATAAATCATCTTACATGTTGCGATGACTTTTATGCATGACATACTTCCTGGATTTGAAATCATTTAGGGATGACTCTAAAACCTAGGGATGAGGGTAGACCTGGAATGGTTAGATAGAATCAAGACGTTGAAGGGATAATCCCATAAAATAAATCTTACTGTAACTGCGGTCAAAACAGTTCATTACATAATAGCTCAGATAGAGATAATCCTGAGAGATTCGACGAATAAAAATTGAATTTAGAGAGGTACGATATTTTTACCGTAATCGCCGGATCGCGGAAATAGAAAAATCAGTGATGTGAACCAATCATCTTTCTGTTTTGTCTCCCTCTGCCATACTATAATGGCCACCTCACTGTTTTTCGCATTAGTTTCCTAACACAGCCCTCTTGCTTCCCAACTACTGCTTCAGGTCTGGCTCGGGTGTCATTTTTTAGCAAAATCTTAAAAATCCAAATATTGGATTTGAAAATGCATTTCGGTTTTTATTCGTTTTACAAAATGTTTTATCGAATTTTGAATTATTTGACATCGAATCGAAAATTCGTTTTGCTTTTCGTTGCCTCTTTCTTATAAAATGCGTTATGCATAGAAAAAAGTTTTGCATAAATATGGTTTTATCGAATAGTTGTGCACTCACCCTTGTTAATGCAAGCGGTACAGTGGAAATACGTTCAGGAGCAGGAATTTGTTGTAATATATGGGGAAAAAAATGAAATGGAATTGTGATCGTGAATGCGAACATTATCTCGCAATTTTATTTCATACTTTGAATCGGAAATTTTATATGACGTATTTAAACCCTTTTTAACGTAGTCAATTTAATTAAGGCTACGCATGCACAACTTTAAAATCATTGCTAAATACGTTAATGTAATTGCGTTCCAATTAGCTTTCGACTACTCGTACGATTACACTCGGAAAATCCCCTAGACGTGAAAGGTAATTGTATAGTTCTTTTCGTGACATTTCATTGCTTTCATGACACGAAAACTCGATCAGCCGGTAATTTTAGAAACGCCTGAATTATCTAAATACGTTTATAGCTCTTTTATTTGCCCAAACAACTGAGTTTCATTGAGCTAATTGCCGTTTATTAAGTGCGAGTATAATTTTCGCAGCCGTTCTCTTAAAAGTTAAATTTTACTGCGTGTAAAGTAAAGTTGTCGTTTTAGAAGAAGTAAAAAAGATGTTTAGAATATTGTCATTACCTTAAAGATGACTTTTACGGTAATCAAGTTCCAACGTGGTTGTTGAAATCCTCAAAAAAATCCTGAATGATGTTCAGAGCATGTTAGGCCAATTTACGAAAATAAGCAAAAGAACCTATTTTTGACATCGTCTCAACATTAGTCGGATGCTTTGTTTAAAATGGATCCTTTCCAAGCCAGGCAAAATGATTTGAAATATATTTGGAGATGAAAACATGTATCACAAAGTTTAACTAAAGTTCTAATCTGTCAGAGAAATGTTTTGTTGTTATACGGATCATACAAGTTGGAAGAAACATTAAGCAGATCATCTTCTTAAAAAAAATTTAATAGAAAACGTATGTTAATTTTCCTTAAACCCGATTTTTTTTTATTATGAAAAAAGTAATTTCCTGAAATTCAATTATTCTCTTTTTTAATCGCTTGAGCGGGTTTCAGCTCTTAGATAATAAGATCATAAATAGTTTTTCCTCTTGTCCGAACATCGTCGATTTGTAAAAATACTAGAGTGAGCATTGAAATGGTGATATCAGGATTTGTCAAGATAGAACCCATCCTCTGCTGCCACGGTTTAAAATTTTGCAAACCAAAGCTGCAAATTTTGATAATTCTTGTGTTTCTGCTTGTTCTCCATCAGAATCGGAATCCAATTGATTTTCATTGTCGTTGTTTTCCTTGTAATCATTTATCATTTCTTCTAAACTTTGTTCCTCACTTGTTACAACAAAGTCATCCACAGTTACATAATCTTCACTCATCACATCATTCTCTTCATAATCTTCACCCGCAATTTCTTTTTCATCTGTGGATTTCTGAAAAATTTGAAATATCTCCGAAAAATTCTTTCCGAACCTTTGTTAAATCACCAAAAAACCTTCCGAAAAACAAACTTCTTTTGAAATGTCGTATGTTTTTGAAGTAAGTCATATTATTCAAAATTCGTTCATCTTCCATTGGACACCCAGGAGGTGTGAACGCTGTCCATCATTAGAGTTTTTTTAGGAAACCCTTCCCCCTTCAACGAAAATGATCGATGAAGAGGCATATCCAAACCCGTCATTTCTTAAGTAGACAAACGTCATACAGCAAAATTTTAAATTTGAGCGAATTAAAGTCTTTACAACGGACTTACTCACTAACAGAAAAACATTTAACATGAAGTTCTTTCCTTCTATCTTTGTTTGAAAGCCACGATACCCCCACGACTAACCTGAAAAATATTACTAACAGCAGCATGAAACCTGAAAGGCCAAAATAACACTTAGAGCCAGATCCCCAGCTTTGTTGACGTCATTTCGAGACACGCCTAAGGACGGTCCCCCGGGTTAGGGAGGTGCTCCGGAACTGTGCCATTAAGCACCCGTAACGCCCAAATTAGGTTCACTGACTCAAAAACGTGTATTTCGCTACAGAATTTCAACTGACAGTTAAAATATTTTTCAAACCTATCTTATTTGATGACTAATGCTTTCAAGTTCGGGATTTCTCCCCACTTGCTTACATTTTAAAATCTAAGCTATACAATTACTTATCATTTAAAAAATTATACACCAATATTTTAAACGACCTGGAGTCTCCCCAACGGGCTTACTCCCTAACCAAAAGAGTTGTACATCAAAATGTATTTAAAACGACCTGGAGTCTCCCCAACGGGCTTACTCCCTACTAAAAAATTGTACATATTAATAATTTAAACCTTAATAATACACGACTAGTATAACAATAAAAAACACGCGTTTATAAATAACTTAAATAGTTCACGAATAATCTCGTAGGTTATATGTTAACAATGCAATACTACATTTTATATGGAGAATTAAATTTAACCGACCTGAAGTTTTCCCAACGGGCTTACTCCCTATCAGAAAAACATTTAACATGAAGTTCTTTCCTTATATCTTTGTTTGAAAGCCACGATACCCCCTCGACTAACCTGAAAAATATTACTAACAGCAGCATGAAACCTGAAAGGCCAAAATAACACTTAGAGCCAGATCCCCAGCTTTGTTGACGTCATTTCGAGACACGCCTAAGGACGGTCCCCCGGGTTAGGGAGGTGCTCCGGATCTATGCCATTAAGCACCCGTAACGCCCAAATTAGGTTCACTGACTCAAAAACGTGTATTTCGCTGCAGAATTTCAACTGACAGTTAAAACATTTTTCGAACCTATCTTATTTGATGACTAATGCTTCAAAGTTCGGAATTTCTCCCCACATCCTTACATTTTAAAATCTAAGTTTTACAATTACTTATCATTTAAAAAATTATACATCAAAATTTTAAACGACCTGGAGTCTCCCCAACGGGCTTACTCCCTGCAAAAAAATACTACATGAAAATAATTTAAGTAATACACAACAAAAAATAAAAAACACTCTTATAAATAACTTAAATAAATAAATAATACAGAAGCAATCTTAGAGTTATATGTTAAGAATATTAAATAACACATTTCATATAGAAAATTTAATTTAACCTACCTGGAGTCTCCCCAACGGGCTTACTCCCTACCAGAAGAAATTATTTTACATGAAGTTCTTTCTTTATATTTGTTCGAAAGCCACGATATCCCCACGACTAACCTCAAAAATATTACTAACAGCAGCATGAAACCTGAAAGGCCAAAATAACACTTAGAGCCAGATCCCCAGCTTTGTTGACGTCATTTCGAGACACGCCTAAGGACGGTCCCCCGGGTTAGGGAGGTGCTCCGGAACTGTGCCATTAAGCACCCGTAACGCCCAAATTAGGTTCACTGACTCAAAAACGTGTATTTCGCTACAGAATTTCAACTGACAGTCAAAATATCTTTCAAACCTATCTTATATTTGATGACTAATGCTTCAAAGTTCGGAATTTCTCCCCACTTGCTTACATTTTAAAATCTAAGCTATGCAATTACTTATCATTTAAAAAATTATACACCAATATTTTAAACGACCTGGAGTCTCCCCAACGGGCTTACTCCCTAACCAAAAGAG
The DNA here is from genome assembly GCA_023512825.1 of Liposcelis brunnea. NCBI lineage: Eukaryota > Metazoa > Arthropoda > Insecta > Psocodea > Liposcelididae > Liposcelis > Liposcelis brunnea. The sequence goes on along the minus strand of CM042073.1, from coordinate 2,699,607 downwards.
TTGTACATCAAAATGTATTTAAAACGACCTAGAGTCTCCCCAACGGGCTTACTCCCTACTGAAAAATTTTACATAAAAATAATTTAAACCTTAATAATACACAACTATTATAACAATAAAAAACACACGTTTATAACTAACTTAAATAATCCACGAATAACCTCATAGGTTACATGTTGACAATTCAATACTACATTTTATATGAAAAATTAAATTTAACCGACCTGAAGTTTTTCCAACGGGCTTACTCCCTATCAGAAAAAATGTTTTACTTGAACTTGTTTATTTGTATCTTTGTTTGAAAGCCACGATATCCCCACGACTAACCTGAAAAATATTAACAGCAGCATGAAACCTGAAAGGCCAAAATAACACTTAGAGCCAGATCCCCAGCTTTGTTGACGTCATTTCGAGACACGCCTAAGGACGGTCCCCCGGGTTAGGGAGGTGCTCCGGATCTATGCCATTAAGCACCCGTAACGCCCAAATTAGGTTCACTGACTCAAAAACGTGTATTTCGCTGCAGAATTTCAGCTGACAGTTAGAATAATTTCCAAACCTATCTTATTTGATGACTAATGCTTTAAAGTTCGGAATTTCTCCCCACTTCCTTACATTTTAAAATCTAAGCTATACAATTACTTATCATTTGAAAAATTATACACCAACATTTTAAACGACCTGGAGTCTCCCCAACGGGCTTACTCCCTAACCAAAAGAGTTGTACATCAAAATGTATTTAAAGCGACCTGGAGTCTCCCCAACGGGCTTACTCCCTACAAAAAAATGCTATATGAAAATAATTTAAGTAATACACAACAAAAAATAAAAAACACTCTTATAAATAACTTAAATAAATAAATAATACAGAAGCAATCTTAGAGTTATATGTTAAGAATATTAAATAACACATTTCATATAGAAAATTTAATTTAACCTACCTGGAGTCTCCCCAACGGGCTTACTCCCTACCAGAAGTAATTATTTTACATGAAGTTCTTTCTTTATATTTGTTCGAAAGCCACGATATCCCCACGACTAACCTCAAAAATATTACTAACAGCAGCATGAAACCTGAAAGGCCAAAATAACACTTAGAGCCAGATCCCCAGCTTTGTTGACGTCATTTCGAGACACGCCTAAGGACGGTCCCCCGGGTTAGGGAGGTGCTCCGGAACTATGCCATTAAGCACCCGTAACGCCCAAATTAGGTTCACTGACTCAAAAACGTGTATTTCGCTACAGAATTTCAACTGACAGTCAAAATATTTTTCAAACCTATCTTATTTGAATGCTTAAAAGTTCGACCCCCACCCCTTACATTTTAAAATCTAACTTGCGTTTATAGTTTTTCTAAAAATCTTACTATAGTTTTGAACGAATTTTAAATTATGGAAATTCTAGAGTTTTGAATATCTTAAATCTCTTGACCTATGTAGAGGAATTCAATAGTTTACAATTGTGTAGCCAGATGATGATAATGCATTTCACTTCACTTCACTTATGATTCACAATCCACAAAACTTTTTAAATACCGGCACTTACACGTTAAAGATAAGTTTTTTAAAGAATACCGTGATGCACTGTTACAAAAATTAATCGAAAGGCTATGGTTCACCCGGTTTCGGCTTGGTCCCGGCGTTCGCGACAAATAATTAAAGAGGATTTAATTTTCTTTCAAATTTAAATCCATTGATTGAATGTAAAATAAAATAGAAGTCATTATGCTTTGATTTGTTGCTTAGTGTTAGTAGTTATGATGATGATGATTGATGAGGATGAGGTTATGATTTTGGTGTTAGTATTATTAGTGATGATACTTATTTACTAACCTAACTTAAATTACTATGGCCTGAACTTAATACTAATATGCAAAAGAAGGAAAAGTAGGAAAGTGAAAGCCAAGAAGAAGTGAGTAACTTAAAACTATTGTCCTAGTTAATATTAATGAACAAATCTCACCATAATGACTTCATATTGTATTCTTAAAGAAATTATTTAAAATCCTATTAAGATTTTCTTGAAGCAATTTACCGTAATTATATTCCGCACTCAAATGTTAAAAAAAAAATGAAAAATCTTTTAAAATTAAGTAAAATATTGTTTAACCAACTTTACACGATGTTCACTCTTCGAAAGCCGGAGCTCGACTGAACTAACGGCGCTAGTGTTGCGTAGTTGTTTACAAGATGGCGCTGGTGTAGGGGAGGGGGAATCGCTTAGTGTAAAAAAGGAATATGTTTACAGAAAACGAGTGCATAAGTGCCTTTTTGCATTTTCTCTTTCAAAATTAATGAAATAATTGTTTTTAGGACTATTAGTCATGAATATTTATACTCAATACTAGAAATTTTAATTAAAAAAATTAACAAATAAAATTTTTTAATCTTGAAAAACAAACCATACGGTGTTCACTCTTCGATAGACGGAGCTCGACTGAACTAACGGCGCTAGTGTTGCGTAGTTGTTTACAAGATGGCGCTGGTGTAGGGGAGGGGGAATCTCTTAGTGTAAAAAAGGAATATGTCTACAGAAAACGAGTGCATAAGTGCCTTTTTGCATTTTCTCTTTCAAAATTAATTAAATAATTGTTATTAGAACTATAGTAATTCACACGATTGCAAAATTTTTTAAATGGAAATAAAAAATAAATTAAATAAGTTAATTAAAAAAACATTTAAAAGTTAAAAATTCAGCGAACACGCGCGAAACTGGATTTCGACTAAAGTTTGACGATTTATTTTCTACCATTAATAAATAAATTCGAGATTTAACTTGTAACAAAGTATTTTTGCATTGTTGTTTCATTGTAATGGTCAGTCAGGAGCGTATTAACGAGTGATTTTTTTTCAAGGGACCGAAAAAAAGGATCGTTAAAACGGAAGAATCGTTAAATCGAAAATCGTTTTAAGCGGAGATTTTTACATTATGCTCTTACGGGAGTGTGCAGGGACCAAAAAAAAAATCGTATTACCGCGAAAATCCTTTTAAGCGGGGGTCGCTATATCGTGTTTTCACTGTATCAGATTTCTACACACAGAAGACAAATGACTTTTGGCACTTTGTCAAACGGAGAAGGTGTAGACAGGGTGAAGTTTAAAAATTCGTTACAGCAGATCATTATGCAGAATAGAATCGAAAGAAAGAGAAAGATAGGCCTTAGAAGTTATTGGGCTGTCCGTGGAAATGTTGTTCCGGGTCATTTCCACTCTCCACCCACTTCTTCATTCTCCACCTCCATTCGTTTCAAAATATCACCATAAAGCCTTTCTCAGTTGGGTTAAAAGTACGGCACCAGAAAAAGATTTAAATCAACTCGAACGACGCCCATATTTATCTTTCATCATAAGACAAGAAAATTCACATATCATTTTTCTAGCCATAAAACAAATTTTTGTCTACGAAAAAATTCGGAAAAAGGAAAGAAAAAATTCGCGAAACCTCGCTAGATTTTCAAAATATATCCAAGGTGAATTGACTCTTTTTAGATATTGTCCTCGTTATTAATTCTAGTCAGTTTTCTTCCTTTTACAAAAGAATTTCTATCGGAAATCTTCAAGCAAAACCTGTTATGTGTGATGCACGTGACAACAAGGAAAAGTCTTTCAATCACCTTTCAGGTTTGTCTGTAAATTTTCCAGAGACTTTGCCTGGATTATTAATTTTTTTCCTGCTATTATTTTGTTCTTTAAAAAAAAATGAAATATTACTTTATAGGTCAAATCATTAAAAGAAACTTTTTTTATGATTTATCGTTTTGGAAAGAAGTATTTTTAATATAGTGGTGCCCCGGCTCGCTGTCGAGATTTGGAAATCGTTTCTTTCTCTTTATTAAGATTTATGAAGTCTACGATCCTGTACGTCAGAGCAGAACTCTACCAAGTTCAAAATTTCTTCTACTCCAAAGCATATCGAAAACGAAGGCAAAGCCGTCTTCTTACAGCAATATTTTTGGGCTTGGTCGAATGAAGTAGACTTAACAAATTGCGATAAGTACTTACTCCCGAGTTTTCTTTTGACACTATTCAACATTAGACTGGTTTGTACTGCAACTTTGCATCTAAATTCCTAAGGTAACGGTTTCCCTAAATTGACAGTTCTGTGGTCCACAATAATTTTGTGCTATCTGCTGGTATCAGGTTGACACCTGTCACCTGTTCTTCATCTGAATAAGAAACATAGTGAATCTAGGTAAACCTAATATTCGCAGATGGTATAACATTATTTTCAACCTGCGAGTTTTCTGCAGTTAGATATTATTTGCCATTAAGAAAATATCCCAACGGCATTGTGCTGCTGAACCGACTTCACCATAACGTCGATTAACATATAAAGGCCAGAGTTGCGGCCTGATTCACGGACTGTAGCATTGGCTGATGTTTTGCTGTCATCGATCCATGGCGGGATGTCTTGTGTGGATTTTGCGGATACCAAACATCTGAAAATTTTCAAACTTAAGGATTCCTAGACAAAGTGGTGAGACAACCCGCACAATCTTCGGTAACGGTCGGCATACTTCTTGGAATCCCATCGGCGAAAAGTGGTTTCAAACATTTCGAACTTCCGGTTACAGCCAGCACAATCACTTTAAACCCCGAAACTAGCTAAAAGTTTTAATAACATGTTCTAACATTTATTGTTAAAGTTTAAACAGATGTTAAAATGTTGCGCGTAAATATCTTATTAAACGGGCTCTAAAAGTCTTGATGATCAATATTTTACCCCCGTTTTTAAATCTTAGATAATCCCCGTAAATTTAAGAGCTTTTTATTTTGTTTCGATGTAATCGTTCAGCTTTAAATTATAAAACACCTGCTTAATTTAAATTTTTTATTTTTCAGGTTCCAAGGGAATCAGTTTCTATGCAAGACTGTTAAATATGGGCAAATTCTCGGGCCCTATCTTAGTTCATACGTATTGATGGCGACAGCTTTAGACAGATACAGAGCTATTTGTTATCCCTTGACATATCATTCATGGTCAAGCAGAAGATCGAAAACATTCGTCGCCTACGCTTGGTGTATTTCTCTAGCGTTCGCAGTTCCCCAGGTAAGACTTTATCACACGTTTATAATTATTACTTTATTATTACTTTAATAGGTTGCGATGCAATTGTGTACTTTGGATCCATTTGTTGAAACGTCTCCTTAGGGCATTCGCCCATTAAAGATAAAACGATTTCCTTGCATTAGTCTGACCAACAGTTCTTGTTTTTCCTTTCTCCTTATTTATATTCATTTCCTTTTTCCTTCCATTCTTTCCCCTTATAATGGCTTTCATTTTATTTAGAGAGCGATGTAAAAGTCTTGACATGTCGGATTTTTTATTAGAAACTTTTATTCCACTTAAAAACGTCAACTTTGTTAACGATGGGACAGTTGTATTTCAATAGCTTGGGTGGACATTGCACTACTTTTCTTTCCTTTATTTTTATTTTCAAAGCGGTATGGTTTAAGAATCGAAGAGAGTAGGATTACGAATGAATCTGCAGAAAACAAAAACTATGTGCCCCCCGAACACGAACATCGAAATAGATGGAAAGAATTTGGAAAATGAGGAAGAGTATAACTATCTTGGCCAAATGGTAGCATTGGGGAAGGCGAACAAAGACCTAGAAGTAGAGCGCAGAAGGAGATTAGAATGGGCCGCCTTTGGGAAAATCTCAAGAATTTTGAAGAACAGAAACATTCCTCTGCACCTGAAAATAAAAGTTTTTGACCAATGTATCCTCCCAGTCTTAACCTATGGAGCACAGACATGGACTCTCACGAAGCAAATCGTCACGAACCTACAAGTAACACAAAGGGCGATGGAACCAGCCATTTTGGGTATCTCCCTGAGGGATCGAATAACAAATGAAACGATCCGAAGGAAGACCAAAAGTGTTGATGTGATTGAGAGAACAGCTCGGCTTAAGTGGGATTACGCAGGACATCTTGCGAGGATAAAGGATGGTAGGTGGAACAGGAGAATCCTACAGTGGAGGCCATGGACTGGACATCGAAGCAGGGGAAGACCAATAATTAGATGGTATGATGACGTAAAGAAGACTGCGGGGTTACATTGGGTGAGAGCAACTATATGAAGAATACTTTCTTAAAAAGAAAGTATATTTTTTTATTAATCTGAGCCGAAATTCATACTTCAATCCCTAAACGATATTCTAAAAAATAATCACTAATGGTTCGGCCTTCGTAAAAGCAATATTTTTTTTTTAAAAAAAAAAGTGATTTATTTAAAAGTAAAACGAAAGAAAGCATCAAATGACAAGCAACCACTTGGGATCGGAAATATTGTGTGAGGAAAAATTTAAAGAGCTTTAAGGGAAGTGACGGTGAATTAGTTACCCCGTAAATCAAACGAAAGGCTTCTCTGTAAGAAAACCTTTTTCTTAAAAAATAGAGCAGAAACCCTGCAATATATTTTCATAATCGAAGAATACTTCCGGGTTTAAGAACTCAGCCAAGTCTAAATTAATCATTTTCGTTTCTTAAATGTAATGACTCTATAAATGACAAGCTTTATGATTTAGAAAATAAGTCTTTCTCAGGAAAGGATTTAGTAAAAGCTATTTATAAAAAGCATTCTATTTGATTCTCTTGGGATCCGCCTACCGAGAATCATTTTTATTCAATTTTAAATGCTGTCAACAATCTGGAGACAAGATATTAAAATTTGATGTTTCAGATCCAATCACTGCGATCTCTCGTTTTCGGATCTCTTTGTTAGAAGTATACGAAAGGAAAAGGCGGGAATAATTCATGAACTCATTTCATGCACTTGTCATCCTATTTTCTAAATAATAAGTCGAAGAGAAAATTGCTTTTCAGAATTGATAATGCAAAGCTCGAGAATAAGACAACCTTGATCGCTAATGCTAAATTAATAAGCGAATCAATTGAATAGCCGACTAAATATATCAAAAATTGAAAATTCAGTGGAAACCGGATACACGTGGGAAAATCGGTGCTTGAAAAACTTTTCCCAATAAGCTTGGATGAAAACGTCGTTCATTTTAATTTTCGGTTTTAGCTGGAAAGCATTTGGCTTGAAATGTTTTTTCCTAGAAGAGATCGGATGGAAAGGGTAAACAAAGGTATGAAAATGGATACCAGGAATCGATTTCAAGAGAGGGTTTGACCAATCATTAATTTTGAATGCTTAGAGGGATGGAGACGATCTCTAGTTTCGTTTGAGAACGTTATTTGCAGTGAATTCGTTATTTGTTTTAAAGACTAGTATAGAGGGAAGCTGGCTAAGGTAATAGCGGTCTGTCTTGATGACGTTCGTTTGAGAATCATATATGCTGGAGACATGCGCGATGGAGAAACTCTGGAGCAAGTGAGTTTTTTGTGCGAAGAATTAGTTGAGACCGCGGGCAGAGCAGGACTCGAAGTTAATGAGAGCGCAGTGGAGTAACTTTGTTATGTCGAAAACAAAACGAAGACCTGGAAGAAAAGAGGCTAAAATTTACAAAAGTCGGATCGATGGTAACGCGTGATTTGAACACCGATTTCAAGTTCTGAGAAACTTCCTCAGTTGCAAGTCTGTCTTGCCGTTCCAAACGAACCACTCATCAGTTACCATTTCGTTCTGCGCCCCGCCGTATCTTACTCACTGTACATTTTGCTCCCGCATCAGTCATAATGCTTTGTAGACCGTCGTAAAACTAGAGTGATCGAAGTTGAAGTGAGTGATTACATTTCCAAGCCTCTCAGCAAAGCTTAAAAGCAAACATGGTCAGCAGGAAAGAGTTTATGAATAAGAAGCTTAACGAAGGATCCAAACTTAGGTTTTTCATTTAGACGGTGGAGAATGGTGGAACACGGCCTGCATACTAAAACTTTGATTTTTTTCTCGAATCTCTTCAGTTTGTATACGAAAAGCACTTCAGATTATTATGAAAGTGAATGAGACTTAAATTCGATTGAAGTCCTTTTTAAAAGGAGGAAAAAATTATATTTTCATTTGAAGGATTTTGCGGTTAATTTTTCTTTTTATTTTACAAGGCAGATGTAAAGTATCTCTTTAAGTATGCCTGGCGGTCTTCCTAAGCGACAGTGACAATGTGCGTTTTTAAAAACTTTGTTGAATACATAGTAAAAAAAATCAAATGAAAATTCCAAGAAACAAACAGGGAAAAAATTTACTCAAAATCAAGGCAATGGTAACTAAACGCAGCTATCCGTCTTGTGATGATGAAGCTACATTTTCGAACCCTAAAAAAAGTTTCTTCTTTGTGGAGATCAAAGAATTGCAGGAGAGTTTTTTTTAAAAAAAGTTTCCAAACTTCCTCAAGGTGAAGGATCAAGGCTTTGAAAGCTGGAAAAATTAAATGACTTTCAATCAAGTGTTTTCTTTGAAGACGTATTTTAAGAGTAATATTAATATTGGGTATAACCGTCCGAAAACGGAATGGAAACGAGAATTTTCGACTGAAAATCCAACTCCTACTGCTAAACTTTATGAAACTCAACGGAATTTAACAAGGTGATAAAACTGGACATGGATTTTGATTTTAACCTACAAAAAAATAAATCAAGGTAAAAAGAATACCTTCACTCTGCTGGATGAATTTTAGGTAAAAGTTTCACAAAAACGTGCTGCAGCCGAAGGAAACCCGAAAAAAAAGACATAGTTACGTCGAAAATGATTACTCGCGCTGCGAAATTGACACTTTCATAACTTGAAAAGGTTTACCGACCATAACCAATTTAATTTTTAATGTACGGTACAAGAAGTTTATTCTTGGAATTCGTTTCCCTCCTTCGAAACAAATCAACGAAAGTTGAAAAACAATCTGGGCTGCAATTTACGAACGAAGTCGTTAAAGGTGGATCAATACATTCATTTACTCGAAGTTTTGTTTGGAAACGGGGCAAGAACAATTAGACGCTGTTTGCTATGCAGTCCTAAAATACCAACAATAAACAAAGGTCGAGAGTACCTCAAATCAGGTGGAGTAAACATCATCGATGATAGCAGATACTTTCACTGAACTTATAAATTCTAAATTAGCTTCTAACTAAACTGTTTTTAGGGCTAATTTTTTTAAAGTTTGAAATATATTAGGATTAGGCCTGATATTAGGCAACCGGCATTACTTTCAGGCGATACAGTTTACATAGCTAAAAGCGTCTAAATTCTATGAACGTAATTTACAATGCATTTTGACAAAACAATCAAAAAAGTGAATGGTCGCCTTGGGAGGGTCACGATATTTAAAGAAGACCTCTGGACCCCCCCTGAAGATTGTTGAACCTTCCTTCCGGGGTTGTCCTGCAATTAAAAATTTAATATAATTGTTGTATAATCATTAACTAATGAAAAGATTTGATAATGTATGATGTTTAGCATAAAGTTTATCATCAGGTCAAACAATACTATTCATATATTTAAAAGGAAATAAATGAGGGCTAGTAGAAAATGATTTACAAAGCGTTCTGTCGATCCCTTTGAATGTTCGGGTTGTGGTCGATAGAATAACTTTAAATTAATAAAGTTAACGTTTTCACCCGTTTCTAATTTAATTAAATCGTCCCACCTTGAGCGTTTTTGCTAAAATGTGTGGGCAAACGGCAGACGAACCTGTACGTGTTCAATGCTCGTCACAACTGCCTTTTACTCCCTTTGTTAATGTCATTTTTGGCAGTTTTATTTTTGGTATGTCTGTATCAAAAATATATAAGGATACTTCCTTATGTTCTGGTTCTTTTGGTCGGTGGGATGAGAATGAGGAAAAGGAAAAAAATAACATCAAATTAAATTTTAGAGATCAATCAACGTGACCGAGAATACTTTAATATCACGGATACAGTTACGGGGGAAAATTTCAAGAATTTATCTGTTTTCAACCGCAGTATTTGATTCTTTCAAAGAAGACAGTTTTTTGTTTGATTTTGACGTGTCTTTTATAATAGTTTTCCCCTTTTCATTATTAAATTCGAGAAAAATTATTAATTTTAAATAATGGTTCAAGAAATCGGATATCGCAAATGCATTAGTAATCCTCATATGAGTAAAGCAAACATGTTAATTATCCGAATTAAGTTATTGTAATATTATCCGGTGCCATTAAATTATTAGTAAAACAGTATGAAAGTATGCACTTCATTTAAGTGGCGCTTAGTGCAGTAGGTTGGATGGTTTTATCTGCATGTATATCTTGCAGTAAAATTTTTTTTTCGTATTACCTGAAAAAGGGTAAGCTAAAATTTTTTTGTGGTAATTGTAACCGCACTTCATCAATATCGTCAACTTCTTTTCACTTTTTTTCTGATTATGAAAATTTTTTGCAAATCGAGCTTTTTTTTAGATTTTTTGATCGTGGCTTGTTTCTTTCGACTATCATTGACCGGCTGCTATAATTTCATTTTCTATTGTTCTGTTGTTCTATTGTTGCAAAGCTATGCAGCCACTTCAATGGAGTTCAATGGTCTTATCATATTAATGTATAAGGGGAGCCGTTGATTTACGTTAGATTTTATTTCACGGTAACTTTAGATAAAGATACCGTAATCTATTGGAAAATGCTTCTCCATTAAACACATGCATAAACCAATCTTTGGCAAAAATAAACGACCAGGTTCACTTTTACTTCATTTTACAAAACACAGTTCAATGAAAAGAAATTTAATCAATATATACAAAGGTTAAAAAATCTGAAAAGTAAATATTTTTCACCAGATGAAATTTTCGAGATAAAAAAAATCTTGTTAAAAGAAATTCTTCAAAGTCAAAAAATTTTGTAAGGCTTTGGAAACTTATTTCCTTGTAATCAATAATTGAAAGCTCTTAAAAATCTTCTGTCAGTTTTTTTCTTGTTTTCAGTCTCAAACAACTGGGATATTTTCACTTTTTTCAAATCCGTTAAAGCCGATATCATTTTCTAACTGACTTTATATGGTTTTTGTTTGAAGTCGTGTCTCGATATTCTTTTGAAATATTTTTATTAAATTTTTTTGTTCGAAAGTTCAATGACCTATTGACGATAAGGCAAAGAGGTGATGTATAAACCTTTTTTAACCCAGCTTATAACGTCACCCCAAAAAGGATAAAGTTACTCTTTTTTACAGTGGTTTGTTCTTTTTATTGTAAAGGTTGCCGTTTTCAATTATTTTTATCATTTGAAAAACAGGTAGTTAATTTGCAACTTTTTTCTTTCATTTTTTCGAATGCTCTGTGCTATTTTTGCATTTTCTTAAATCTATTAGCTTATTGAAAATTTTTTCATGCGTAATAAGAGGCCCTTGACGGGGACGGAACAGTTCCAAGAAACATCAGAATTCATTGAAACTATTTCTTAGAATATCGAAAGTTTTCTTTACGATGTTTAGGTCTTTTCATAAGAGCTTTGAAAAGCATCTGGCTTTTTAATAAACTTTCCATTTATGCAACCGGATTTTTTTAAAATTGCAAGGAACTTTAAAAAACAGAGTTTTGGAATTTTAAAGGTTTGAGTAAAACTTACTTGAGAAGTCATTCATTTAATGGGTTCTTTTTTCCTTTTCGTGCCTCTCAATAGCTATAACTAGAGAGCTTGAAAGGAGAGAGCCTCCAACTTTGTATATTGAAATCCTGGCTTCTTAATGGCTGTGATCAAAATCGTTTTGAACTGGCTTCCGTTGATTTGTAGTGACGTCAGACGTTTTCTGCTGCTTAGTACTTTACTTCCGTTTGGTCAAAGCCAATCAAAAAGCGGCAACTTAGTTGGCGACTCTCTCCTTTCAGGCTCTTTAGCTACAAATCTTTGCAGCCGAAAGGGAAGTAAAGACCCCACAGATCAGTAGCTACGCCACTGTAAGTAGTCAAGAACAAAAGGTCATTAAAGAACGAAGGTGCAAGCTTGCGACTGAAGTCAATATTAATTTTTTGATAATTATGATCAAAATCCGATGTATGAATTCAAAGTAGGAACCTTAGTTATCCAGCGGTGTAGGCGACTGTCGTCTTATGTCAAGACTGGAGCATTAAAAACAACCTCTTGCATCGATCAGAGAACCTTTTACCTTTGATTTATTAATTTAATTGAACTTTCTAACTGACCTGCAATTTATTTTATTCGATGAACAGGAAATGTTTGTACATGAGGAAAAGTTGAAATTCGCAGTAGCAGAGAGTGATTTGAAATGCTACTGGGTGTATTATAATTTTGACTTAAAGGAAAAACGTTTGCGCTTAGGCTGAAATTGACGTATATGGGCGTTTGGGATGGTAATTTTCAAAGCATCAGAAATAACGGATGTTTATGAAATTTCTATAATTTACAGTGCACGATTTTCTCGATATCGTTCGTATATTCACATTTTTATATTTTGACCGAATTTTTAAATTTGAAGGACTTTGTTGTAGTTTTAAAATTAATCATGCACTGCCAAAATTTTCAGCATTTTTCAAATGTTGTTTTAGTCATTTTGATGTACTTGTGCTAATTTCTAATTATTGTTTTTCTGTATCAAAAATTGCTTTCATTTTTCTTTTCAGTTGTTCATTTTCTCCTACATAGAGATTGCTCCTGACGTGTGGGACTGTTGGGCTTCGTTTCCTTATGAATGGGGAGAGCAGGGATACGTCGTATGGTAAGTTTTTCTTGACAACTGAACAGCTGTGCGCACAAGCATATCCCACAGTTTTCATCCTACAGCTTTGATTTTTTTTTATGGTTTCAAATTTTCAAATTTTATTTCACATCGTTTAATATTTTCTCCTGCATGGCTTTCCATGAGAAATTGTAGTTCTTTAACTTATTGTTAAAGAAAATACGATAAACAATAACTTCACGATGTTTAATGTTCCACTTTGGAATTTAATTATTCAAGTATCCGTTTTGTTTCTCGATATTTCAGCGAATCAACCCAACGCGTATAAGTTTATAAAACACGCAGCGTCAAGTCCAAAGGGAACGTTTAGGAATTTAAATAAAATCTGACTTTTTTTTTTTTTTTTCATTGTTAAAAATTTAAGGGCATCAAGAAAGCAAATAATCATTCTCTTCCTTGGACTACAAAATATATTTAGTATTTCCTTAAATTGAAGGAAAAGATTTTTAAATTTAGCATTTTTGATTATAGCAGTAGGGAGCTGGTTTAGTTCGTTAAAATTTACAAAATAAAATATCGAATGTTGATTCATTAAAAAAAGTTAATGAACCTATTTTTCATTCCGTTAAAAAAAAAGACAAGCTTGTTAAAGAAAGAAATTCAGATCTTCATCGTGATTTTTGCTTTTTTCGAATGCGGAAGTATAAACATTTCGATTTTATTTTCCAACTAAACGTGTTTTCAAGATGAAACACGTTCTCTCTCCTTTCTTTGAAGTACGGTTGCTTTATAGTTTTCATTTCCTGCCACAGGAAGCTTCTATTTAAAAAGTTTTATTTAAATTTTTCATTTCGTAAAATATTCGATTTTCTTTTCATTCATACGTAACCTGCATACCGTTGATTCAAGCATCTTAGTCAAAAGACTTGTGTCGGACATAATGGCCTAAAAATGAGATACCGTAGAATGGGGTGACTTTAACATTTTGTTCTGCCAATTTATCTAAGCTAATTTTTTGTATTTTTTTTTCTTTCGATTTTTTGATTTTTAGGACTTAATCTACCAACCCATTCTAATAAAATGAAAATATGATTGACAATAGCTGTGAAATAGCGAAAATTAGACATACAAAGTCACCCCAAAAATCATACAGTCACCCCATTCTACGGTAATTATTTTAACGGTGTTTCTCCCACACGAACTTTTTCAGAAAACCGTGCACGTCTAAAAAAAACAATAATGAAAATTTTACGCCTTCGCTTATAAATGAATGGAGAGAGACAAAGGAAACCCTAAAGGCTTGAGTCGGAAAATTTTACATTAGTTAATCTCATTCTAAAAGGTTATTTTTTACTTATGATGGCTGCTCTGGCCTCTTTTTGCTTTCAACATGTTACTCCCTCACAAAAGCTTTCTGGTTTAAAGGACTATAATCCTCATCGCTTGTTACATATTTAACTAAAAAATAACAATGTTCTTGAGAAGAAAGTACGATTTTATCCGTAAAGCTTTTGTAGAAGTAATTTAAGAGGATTAACATAAAAATTTGTTCATATTTTTTTTTCACCAAAAAAAAAAGAAAAAGAACGGAAAGTGAATATTAAAAATATGGAGAAAAGTTGTATTATATTCATTTATCATTTTTCCCTTGAAAGATTCGGCAAAAGCTTTCATATGGTTTTCTATTCTTCAGAGATTTCCTTCTCCCTTTTTCTGGAAATCAAAATTTTGAAAAGAGAAAAAGGATTTTATTTTTGGTTTTTGATTAGATTATGGAAAGTGATTTATAACCCTTGAAATAATATTCGAAGATTGTAATCACAATAATTTTGATTAATTTATGTTTCGTCATGGTCACAAATAATTTTAACACTCCTCTTTCTTAAGAAGCAAAGATTTTGCAAATGGGTGAAGGAAATAAAATTTAAATGACAAAATTTTTAAAGACTAGATAAACATACTTTGATGAGGGTTTAGTCGTTAAGATTATTGACAGATCTATGGCATTTTCACTAAGTTAAAATGGTAAATAAACGCCTTTGGGTTAAATTTTAAAGTAGATATAAAATGTTTTCGATGTTTTCATGGTACTATTGCAGTAAGAAAAGATTTTTGATATTTTAAAAAAATCCAAAATTACTATCTAGTTCGCACTGAACTTTAAATCATTTAACAACGTTTCTTACGTTGAAGAAAGAAAGGATGTTTATACAGATGCAGCTGACGTTAGCAGGATTGCCTTAAGCTAAAGCAAGTAGGAGTAACGTTGGAGAGGTGTAGAAAAAACAAGGATTACATTAAGGTGGTATTATTCTTGTTTTTAACAATATTCTAAATGAAAGCTTACATTCATTTAGAATCTTCCTTCAAGGCTTATAAAATTATAAGTATGTTGTGAAATTCTCAAAGAGCTGTAATATTTTGCAGGGGCAGGTCTGACTTACAGTTAGCTTTAGCAAAGACAGATTTTCTACGAGTGGTTAGTTCTAGAGACCCTAAATTAAAGTTGAACGCCTATATTAAGTATCATGGCGGCTTCCAACAAGAAGTTTAGAGAAAGTTTTACTGGATTAATATCATTATTATTCTTGCCTCCTCTTCCTCTTGCAACAAGAAACACTCTGCATGCTACTTGATTGTAGGTGTTGAAATAATTAAAATAACACAAAGATTGAATGAAGGTGTATGCAGGGTAGAATTGATCGTAGGTGTTATTGCCTTCTATGTTGGGATTCATCCCGTTGGGAAAGGAAAGCATCATTAGCACCCTCAGAGTTTCAAAGATTTTTTTCCCAGCCCTTTTATTCCTTTCCAATCGACCTAAAATTTTTGCGTCCCAGTCTGCCGGCATTAGTATTTACCTAACATATCTTCACTGAATAAACGATCAGTTAACCCATTACTTATACTATTTTTTTATTGTTTCAGGTATAGCGTTTCAATATTTATAGTGCCATTAGCGGGTTTAATATTCACATACACTTGCATTTGCCGAGTGATATGGCAAAACGCATCGACTGAGCTAGGTAATCAAGGACAATTAATATCCCGCGCGAAAATCAACACAATCAAACAGACAATTGCTGTGATCGCAGTTTATATCACTTGTTCATTACCTTTTATAGTAGCTCAATTATGGGCTGTGTGGGATCCAGTTGGTTCCGTCGCTCTGACGTCTGGTAAGCACTTTTGTTAACACTTCTATTGTCAACTCCCAAGATTTAAGAGCTTCCTTTAAGAGGAAGGGATTCCGTAATTGGGACTTGACAAGACCGTTTCCCTTTCATAGCTATTGTTTAACGAAACTGATAAACTTGTGAAAAATCTTTGAATTATTTAATAGGAAATAAATGCGAGCGGTAAAATCTCATTTGAGGAAAATATTCACTTTGTTTCCCTAATGCGGCATCATTAAAACCGATGAAACCTTTCAAATGAACTGAAAATTTCCCCGCAAGCTATGACACCTCAGTTTTCAACTTTTTGAAACCGTGATGGATTTTCATTGATTGCGCTTTTGAATCCGACGTGATTTAATAAAAAAAATGTCTGCAAAATGAGGTTTTTATCCTCGTTTCCATTTTAAAAATGAAATTGGCTAATCTAGCTTATACTGTTAATAATATGTTCATTTTAAAAAATGTGTGATAATGAATTTTGAATATTTATTTTTAAAAGAATTTTTTTTTTCTAGGACCATTGTTCACAATCGTGATGCTTCTTTCTAGTCTCAATAGCTGTGCCAATCCTTGGATTTTTATGGTGTTCAATTCGGATTTGTTTTTCTCGCTGAGATTGCTCTTCGGTGGAAAACAAGCACCTCTTAATCAAAGTTTAAGGCATAGCAATAGCGATTCGTCAAATACGGTCAATACGTCGCGGAAAAAAAATAGGTGAGTAAATGACGATTTGTTGTTGATGTTTTAACCCTTTCCCTATATTAGTATTTGGACCCAAGTATTAGCTTCGAAATGTGTGAGGAATTTTATTTCGAGTTATAAAAAAAATTAATTTTAAAACATGAAGATGAGGTAAAAAAAGAAACGCGAAGAAATACAGGAAGCCGTGATTAAAGAAATGTTTACTTTATTTTTTTTTAAAATAAGGGAACTTTCTGTTATATTAAAATCGCTCTTTTTTATGTAAAAATAAAAATATTGCTTATATAGTAATATGTTTCAAAAAAGATCTATCTTGAGTTTATCGGCTTTATATGCCAATATATTGGTTCGATAAAAAATTTTTATAATGAAATATTGATAGATTGTTTAAAGAATTTATTGAATCACAAAAAGATTTTAATTTTTACTTCCGAACGACTAGCGAAGAAAATATGGATATTCCGAAAACGCTGAGTCCTTATAAATTGTAAGTTCGACTCGAATGTTGAAGTAAAGAAGCAAATAAGGGATTTGGTTGAATTTGCTCAAGGGCTTTTAATTTTTTTTCGAATAACAGTCGATCTAAGTGGCATTTTTCGTTTCCTGTTCATGTGCCTTTGTTTTCTAAACCTGCAGCATTTAGAGAAACTCGCCATCTCTAATCTTGAATTCTTTTATAGTTTTTCTAATAATCATTACTATGAGTAACATTTTTAGTTTAAATAATACGCTTTATTGGCATACCACGTATGCGGTTTACATATTATTTTCTCTCCCTTTCCTAAGGGGTAACTTAAGGCGCAAAATCATATTTAGAGTTACAGATTCCTTTGTAGTTGTTCTGGGAAATACGTCGGTTGAAATTAGTCTAATTTCCTTTCATCTCCTAATTTTCAAGAATCAAATATTAGCGTGATTGCAATGGTACCTACCTACCATAGAATGGGGTTGTTACATTTGCATTTTTTGGACGTGTGACTTAAATTTCTTTATCAGGAATTTTTTTTACATTTTTCGTCTCGAATTACACATATTTCGTCAGAAGCTGAGAAAATGATACTTAGACGGCAGATATTAAAAGGTATAAATTAGTCACCTCATGGTAATTCGTTAATTATACTTTGGTAATCAAAATGAAGACTGAGATCCCACGAGATCCCTTGTTTCGAATGCTGAAAATTTCTAGCGGTTTCAAAAATTTATAGCTGTAAGGAAAATTCAACGAATTCAACGGTTTTATTAGTTTACTCTACATATTCACATTGTAGGAGGACCCTAGAATTTTCCATGAAATGGTAATTAATGTAGAGGAAAATTAAGCAAAATTAGAATTGAAACTCATGACGTAATATAGCATCTGCCAAAGATCTATCCAGATTTCGAAAAATCTAGATCTAGGAATTCGTAATATGTAATGTTTCTTGTTGTGAAAGAAATCAGAAATCCACGGTAAAGAGCATCGTTTACGGCCTTCTTATCGATTTGAAAAATTCGAGGAAAATTTGAGTGATTATTTTCTTTTTAAACCGGCTTATTTGAGAAAGGTTTTACACAAGTTTCGTCACGGTGATTTAAGACGCCAATTTCCGAGTCGTCTTCTTTTCCGCCCATCACGATTTGTCCGTAACTTATTTCGTTTTCAAGCTTACAGCTTAAATTTTAAAAATAAGGAAAACATCTTTCCTTCGATTTAATGGTTTGCTTAGCTCTTTTTTCCTTGAAAAATTTAGATTTTCCCAATACAAGATAACCTGAAAGGCATTTAATATATTCAAACGCGTAACAAGAGAATAACGATAATGGTGAATTAATATGCAGTCTCCAGTCTTTACGACAAGAATGAATAGTTACGAAAACAACCGAAGTTTAAATAGTAATATTCTTTCTCTAGAAACCGAAACGAAATATTTATTGTCTATATATAGACAATAAATATTTCGTTTCGTAATAAATATTTCGTTATTAGGCCAAAGTATACTTTGGCCTAAGATGGTTGAGGGTGCTATGCTTTCATTGCATTTCGTCTTTGTTGATACGCTTTATTTATTTTTATTTCCAGGAAAGTTTTTATGAAAAAGAACTGTGCTAAGCTTGTCTTTTTATCATTTAAACTGACCTTTTCATTTTTTATTTATTTATATACAAAAGTAATATGTCTTCGATCATCTCACAATACTTTTTTTTAATTTCATTACAAAAATCCTCTTTCATTTTTTTTTTTTTGCCTTTTTATTTTGAATAAACCAAAAAAAAAGGGATGCGTGTTAAAATTGAAAATTCCTTTTGAAACACAAAGGAAAAAGATCCGAGGTCAAAACCAATAATCCGTTTGGAAATCGATATCTAAAAAACCTCGAATTTGTACATTTTACTTTGAAAAACAAAATCCCAGATGCATTGCCACACTGTCAGAACTTGAGATGAAAAATTAAATGCGAAGTTAAGGCGATTAGAAAAGAAAAGAAAGAGAAAAAATTCTACCTGAGGGAAGGTGCTGCAACAAAATACTGACGAATATATGTTCGAGTAATATTGGCCAGATATTCCAATATGATTTAAACTGACAGCTATTCTATTGGGAAGACAAAACTGCCGTTGTATTATTGAATCCGAGGAATTTTATTGATGCGGTTTGATTACTTTTCAAAGGCGCAGCTAGGAAACGATATAAGTACTCTTCATTAAAAAAATATAGGTACCTATTTGTGCCCGTGTAAATTTTTGTTTTTAAGGGTGTTTCGGTACAGAGAGAAAAAAAATTAAAGGTTTAGAAAATCCAAAAAAATTTGGAAGATTTAAATGACGTTCCTAATTCCCTAATATCGATTGCCATTGTACATCCTATTTTGTTCATTGAATTTTTTTTCTTTAAAGTCTTAAAAGTATATCCCAAGGATATCGATAACCGGCTTTACAGATCAACCAGACCTATGGCCTAAAACCAACCGGAAAAGTATATCCGCTTCCGCCTTGAAATTGTTGCAAAACTTCTAGCCTTTGGCCAGCCATCCGTTAGTAACCGGCTTTAAATCGGATATCCATAGGATATCGCAAAGCCAAAAATTGATATCCTAAGGCCATCCCATGGATATACTTGCGCTACTTGGGTAGGTTGTTAAATAATTAATTAAATTAAAGAATAAACCAGTGCGCAATTGAGTTCCTGTTTCCTAATATCAACATTCAACCTTTCATAGAGGAAACATAATTATCTAATTTAGCTGAGTGCCAATATATCCCGCAAAATATTCTCCATCGTTTAAAATTTCTTTTGCAATAAAAAATAATTGATTAAGAAAAGCTAATTGCCGGTGAAACAAAGTAATTTTTTCCCACCAGGCTAAAATGTCAGCAACTATAATCAATCTCCCAGACGTTTCCTTAATTCTTGAAAGGGCAATATATCATCAACCCACTTATCATTTTCCCATTTATACATTACCATCCAGAAGGACCTTTACGTCAAAGAATAAAAATAGGACCTAACAAGATAAACTCGGGCAAGGTTTCTTTTTTATTATCCTTC
The DNA here is from genome assembly GCA_023512825.1 of Liposcelis brunnea. Taxonomy (NCBI): domain Eukaryota; kingdom Metazoa; phylum Arthropoda; class Insecta; order Psocodea; family Liposcelididae; genus Liposcelis; species Liposcelis brunnea. The sequence continues at coordinate 2,679,661 of CM042073.1, read as the reverse complement.
CGAGAGCTTGATTCAACATTTACTCCCGCTTGCAATCATTTTTTACCTGGTGACACATGACTGTGGCTTCCTATCGAGCTTCCTATTCAGATACACAAAAAAAATATCAATTTCCACCGACCCTTCGTTAAATTACTTTTTCAATTTTCCTCCGACAGCTTCATCAAAAAAAAAATAGAACCGTACGAGGGGGCTACTTTGTGGATGGCGGGGCTTCTTTGTGCTGGGCCAAAAAAAAAGGAAAACTTCTTATAATGTCATGAAACAGCCAGAAATGTGACCAAATAAATCCACAAAGTAGCCCCCACAATCCACAAAGTAGCCCCCTCGTACGGAAGTGTTTTATTAAGCGTTGGTGGAAAATTAATTGGCTCATACCAGAAACAAGATAACCAAATTTTCCTCGAAATAAAATTGAAAAATAATATGATTACATTTATCCTTCAAACCTTTATCGATCTGATATCTTTATTAAAATTTTCGTGTAGATTTTCAAAAATCCCATTTAGAGAGTTTCGAGCTCATCCGGTTAATGATTATGCCCGAAGTAAGAAACGGTTTACAAGGAATCTCAGCTTCTCGGAAGCTATAAAGAAAATCCGATTAATTACCCAGGCATCCGACTCCATTCATTATTGTTTCATCTTAATCAAGACTCAGTTTGTCAATATATTTGAAATAATAAAGTGTTTTATTACTCCTTCAATCAAGCTAAGAGATAATGTTACGAAAAGGAGCATCAATTTTCCCTCTTCCCGCTTTGACTTATGCTATTAATCGAAATATTTATTTAGTCCCTTTGAAATTGTCCAAATGATTTATTTTTTAATTTTATAGAAAGCGATGGGCTATTTGCTTATTCAGCACCGGGTCTAATATCAGATTGAAAATGAGCAGTCATACGGAAATTTGAAGGATTTCTACTCTCGTTCCGATATTATTTTTTAATGCTCGCTTTTTTAAAAAAATTTACGTGAATATATAAAAGGATTGCTTTTCGGGGAAAAAATGAAAATGAAGTGTATAATAATTTAACGGAAATGAAAAAGTATCAAAGGGTGATGCTTTCTTTCATATTAAAGAATTATATTGAACAAATATATGTTTAGGCGAAATAACTGATATCACTTATTTACATACCAGTGACGTCATTCCACCTAACGGTTCCCGGATTTTGAAATCTTCCCGGATCAAAACGCCCTATCTGAGTCAGACGTCTTCCAAAATTAAAAAACCAATTCTTACTTCTAGTTGAATGAATATTGAAGCAATAAATTATTTAAATTAATACATTATTAAACATTGAAGCAGTTCTGCGTTGCAGTTTTTCTCTCTTTTAATACAAGTTATACTTTTGAAAGCGGTGAACCGCAAATTTCACTTAACATTCCCCCATTCCCTTCCACTTAAAACTTCTTAGCTTAAACGGTGTATTAATTTCATTCTCGATAGAATAAAACCGCTAAGCTTATATTTCACTCAGTTTAGAACTCGATTCTTCCCTTCTTGACATGAAGCGTTTTATTAAACTCGATATTATTTTGTATTTTATGTCTTTACAGGATATCGAAATTAGGATGCCCCATGTGGCGAAAACCATCCCTTTCAGACACGGACTGTAGCATTAATCAGGATCAATTGGAAATGAAAAGATGGGTAGCCAATATCGACGAAAACGGAACAACGACCACCGAAATTGCAACGTCACAAATCCCGTTGGAGTTTAGATGAGGTTTGGAGGATAACGAGCAAAAAATCGAAATCGAAGTGCCCGTTATATGGAAATGGAGAAATAAAAACGATATGGAAAACAACACTATAAAATGTGTTCATCCCAAAGTGATAGATCCTTCGAAAGGATTACAGAATACGATATTAGGTAGGTGCGGAGTGACTGTTGAAGTTTGGACGAGAAGAAAATACTAGGATTATTAGTTATGAGGGGGGAGAAAGCGGAAACCTTAAGAATAGACTTTGCATTTTCATATTTAGCACTGAAGTTAAAACTAATGAATTAATTTGACTAGGGAGCCTAATAGGGAGAGGACACTTTGATGAGTCGTCTGCTACACGGGGGTGCCATGAAGTACCCAACTCCAACATGGAGTCTTGCAACTTGGGGTTTTTGTTGTGACTCTGATTTTGAATAAGAAAATATATAATGGTCCACCAGCCGGAAGAGTCCCAAATTATGTAGGAAATCACTAATGGGTCTCTAAAGCGATCAATTTCATTAGCCGGCCGCTGGCGCACTGGTGCAATCTGCATGAACTAAAATTTTATTCAATTTCGGAGTCGGTGTTGCTGTGGTAATCAACAAAAGTTTCAAGACCTGGAAAGTCGCCATGATGGCTTAACAGAAGGCTCGGGTGCTTTTTATCGCCAGCACATGCCGAAGGAATCTCACAGTCGCGATGATTGTTGCAATGCGATATCTTGCTCGAGATTCCTTTGGCATATTCCGGCAAATGCCGTCGTATAAAGTATCCTTAGGACAAAATTGCGATATCCACTTCGAGAACATGGCATTTGCATGGTCAGGAGACGACTCATTGAAGTGTCTTCTCCCTATTAGGCTCACTAGATTTAGCAGGTGAGTTTGTTCAGCTTCAAACCGTTTTTGGCAAAGAAAATGAGAACTAACTCATTTCTGACTCTTTTTGAACGTATTTTCTTGTTATAGTTGTTATTTGTTTTGACTTAATGCCGTTTACTAGCATGTCAAGTATATTCTTAAGGTCTTTAAGAGGAACGAAACGCCATTATTTTCTTTAAGCTGGTTGAAATACACTGTTAAAAAAACCAGCAGATGTATTTGATTTTCAAAATAATTTAGGATAAAGCAAGGCCGATTAAAACAAAACCAAGTCAAAACGATTATAGTCTAATTTATTAAATGATGTTAGCTTAAGAAAAAAAGGGAGTTTTAAGGGAATTCTTCCTTTCTTTTCTGGCTGGAAGTATTTCGTTGGAGAAAGTTATTTCGTGAGGACTTCTGCCACACTGATTGAACGTTGCCAATATTAAGTTTACTAGTTTTACGAGGGGAGTCTGAAAGAGGAAGTGAACACAAAATAGATACTGAATTTTCCCTACTTTTATCCACTATGAATTAGCAAAATCAGAGTGTTTAAAATTCCACAACGCGCGGAAATTCAATTTTTTGAACGAAATTTTTCTGATAACGGCTGCCACCCTGCGGCCGAGGTGGGTCTACTCGTTGAGATTCAAATCGGGCGCCTCGTAAGATATGTTATGTCTTGCAGGAACATAGCAGGTGTAAGGGCTCTGAGGTCATTCGGATGCTCGGGATTAAAGTTAGAGGACAAGAATTTAGAATACCCTCAACTTCGCACAGGAATATGAAAAGTTCCTACATTCCGTTTGAGCAAGTCTTTAGTAGACCTAACCAATCGTGCCCTTTAGTTGGGAAGTATCTAACTTCAAGATTAAGAGGAATCGAATTAGGAGAAAAAGGATTAAATCTAATGGCGCAGCTATAAAAGGCAAAGGCATTCCTTAAATATTATGAACTCATTTTCTTTTTACTCATAAGAAAAGAAAAAAAATTCTTGTAAACTTTGTAGACCGCATTAATTCTTATAAAATTTTCTTTGCATAATTGCCATAAGTTTGTAAAAAGTTTTTCTTGCATCTTTTTTTTGTATAAAGAAAAGCTCTTGTCCTTGACTTTGGTTCTTTTTTAAAAGTTTTTGCGTGAAATTTTTTACAATGATAAGAAGAGAATGGATTTGAAAAAGATCTTTAGTGTCATTTTGAAAAGAAGTCGCGAAAAGGAAACGATCTGAAAACAAACTCAAAAAAAAAGGAAGAGGAAACATTTTGATAACAGTGATATTTCTATCCTAACTTTTTTTTTTCAATTTGAGCATCGCCTTTCTTTTTTTTATTCTTTGCCTTTCATTATTTTTTTTTCTTGCAGTAACGAGCTTTATCTCTAGGAAAAAAGAAGATAGAAAATTTTAAAGGATAGCTAATTGATCACGAGTGGTTGCTTGCGATTTTTCCTCTCTTAACCTTGATGAGTTTAATCTAGACTATCTTATTTTAACTTAAATTAACCAAGGGCGTTTGTTCAGTGTTTAAAAGGGGATGTGGAGATGAGGAGAAAAAAGATGATTTTTGTTTCAGTTGTACAAGTTCAATTCTAAAATCATCCCGATCAGGTCTCATTTGTATAAAGTAATAATAAATGATCGTGCTAAGTAATTTTCAACTCAATGAATAATCCGGAGATTACCTGTGGACAAAATCTGAAAGTGAAGCTAAAAGTTTCTAAATTTCGATAATTGGAGACTAATTCCTGGATTATTCAATTTCCGCAAAACCAAATCGATCTAATGAATTAACGACTAGCCAATATTGAAAACGGAATTGTTTACAAAGTTCTAATCTCTGCGATGGATGAAATTACATTCAAAACAAGTGGCAATCATTATTTTTGCGTTACATTTCAACCCATGAATGTTTATCATTCACCCGCAAAACAGAATAAATTTTCACGTACATTTTCATTAGAAACAAAAAGACGACGTTTATTTTTTATTGGAAGTGTTGCACGGTCTTTTAACATCAAACTAGATCCTTTTTCTCTTTAACTTTTTTAACCACCTGGTTGAAGATCATTTTTCCTCGTTCCTTTCCAGGAAAAAATAAATCATCGAAAAAGTCTTTTTTTTACGCTTTGTTTTATATCTTTTTCGAATACTAACAAAAGTCGATTTTAATCATTTTAAACATTTTTTGAATAATGATATTCGGAAAAATAACAAGATAAAACAATGCAAGGGTGGGGGAAAAAAGAAGAAAATAATGATATTAATAATCGTCAGGAAAATCCAACGCAAAAACTCTCAGTGGAAAATAACCTGTAAATAAATCAAAATCAAAACCCCTTCGATAAAATAATCCCATTCACCCTTCTCCTGAATTTATATTTAAAACAATTTTTATTTTTAAATAAATCCGTCTAAGCTTTTTTAAATCCTTTCTTTCGAAACTCCCGCTTTCCTCATTAAATTATCTATCACTTGACTTTGTTTTTTGTAAAAAGTTTTATAAATTACAGGCAAAAAATGAAATCAGTAATTACTGAAATCGCCAATAATCATACTGTTATCCGACGACAGCGACATCGGTGGTATGGTTTGGAGTCAAATTCGGTGGATTTTTGACTGAGAATGATTAAAAAGGCACCAAATTTGACTGCAAGTGATTGAAAAATTGAAAGTGATTTAAAAGCATTCATCCTCATCATCCTCATTTCTGTTAATAATAATTCTTGTTCGTTCCCAGACATCAAATTTTTTCTGAAGTTGACAAAGTAGATTTTGGAACAGGCGTGATCCTGCACTCATCAAAATCATCCTCATCTATTAATTCTTCAACCAACCCGTATTCCAAATTTTTTCTTGCCATAAACATTCGGCATAGAAATTTTTTTTCATCTTTGATGAAATCGTAAGCTTTGACCGTATCATTTAGCAGACATTCACAATTGATTCTCCGTTGAGCCTGCAGATATTTTTTTATTAGGGAAAAAATATTTCATCGGTTTTACTGGAAAAGCAATCTTTTTTTGGTCTCAGGTGGTGTGGATATTAATTATTTAATGTTCAATATAGAGGATTAATTGCCTATCCGTTCTCCTCTTTTTCATGATTTTAAAAAAAAAATTGTTCCGAGTATTTTGTTTCAAATATAGCTAACCATTTTGTAAATTGCTTTTACAGGTTTTTTATTTTTCTGATTCATTAAATTTATCCGAAAAGAAAATTTGATTTGTTGAATGAACGAGGAAGAAATGGCGTTTCGTTGAATCTTGCTTGGTTATAGTTCAAATGAAAAATAATCTGTGATCGAGAAAAGTTTTTAAGCTCAAAATTGCAAATATTTTTTTTAAAAAAAAGCAATGTGGTCCATCATTTAAAATTAATTTTTTTGCCGTTGTGATGGTATGTGATGTATTTCATTCGATAATATAAGTTTCCTGTTTCGGATTTTTGTTTTTGTATGTAATATGAAAGTGATATAAAAAACTTTAGTTTCAAATAATGAACAAATTTCTTGAAAATCGATTTTAAATATTTAAAACTACGATTTTCAATGAAATATTTTCTTGTTCCGAAGAATGAATTAAATGCATCGCATACATTTATTTTTGTAGATAAGAAATATATGTAATGAAAATTTATGATGAAAAGGTATGATAATGATAATGACCGATGGTTTGGTTTTGCACCACGAATGAGCGCTAGGGCCATTTTGGATCTCAAATCACATCGTAGGCAATTTTCTCTTCAACAAACTCTAACTCTAACTCTTCCAAACTCTGCCTCTTCCAAAAAGGCAATTTTCTCTTCAACTTCATTATTTACAATTTAGAAAATAGGATATGACAAGTTTATGAAATGAATTCATGAACCTTACCTTTTCCCTTCAAAAGTATATTTTTAGCAAAACGACGAGAATGACAAATCACATTGGATTCAAAGCACGGAAACACTTTCCTGTCCCTCCAAACTTTTTCACGCTCTTAGCTTTCTTTTCTCGTTTTGGATACTGAACTAGACATAGAAAAGTGAAATATTTTAAAACATCTAGCTGCCTTTCTAACTCCCTATCACATTATCGTATAGTAAAAAATCCTGGACGTTAAAAAACTAAAAGCCATGGTACAACTTCGACGCTAGCGCTCATTCGGTAATTTAGTAAGTTAAACGGCTTTAGAACTCAGCAAAAACCAAACGTTTTACGTAATCAATCAATCCTTCTCTTTCTGATGTTACTAAAAGAGGTTAGCTTGACAGGGATTCATAAAGAAATGTCATTTTGAGGATTATGACAAAGAGTTAATTTATCGTTTTTGTCTTTTATTAAACTCCATCATAACACAGTATGGAAGTATAATAAAATTAAAACAATATATTTCATTCATTTGTCGGGTGTAAGCAAATTGCGAATAATTAAGCGTTCTTTTCATCATTCTTTTTAAAATTTATAACTTTCAATCTTGTAATTTGATTAATTGTCAGCGATGTCATATTTAAAATGTAATTGTTGCTATCTCTTTTATCACTTACTTTTTTTATTTTCCATTTTAAGCGATATAATCTTATTTATTGCTTTAATAAAATAGATCATACGTGGCCGTAACAGCTCTATCCAACAGTAAAAAGCGATGATGATAAAAATTTTAAAAGATAAAAATTGATGCTTTTAATTATGGCCATGAAAAATTTATAACAGCCAACTGTACTTGTCTTTAAAAAAAATAATTAATTTTTATGTTTTTGTAATACGATTGCTTATAAAAACGGGAAAGAATCCTTCATCAATCTAAATGATAAAAACACAAATTAGAAGGAAATGTGAGAAGGGGAAAAGCAAAAATGTGAAACGAAGATCGATAATGGTCATTTATTATTTGTCGAGGAAAATATGATTAAGAGGCTTTGTGGAAGAAAATTTTAATAAAGCTACGAGCTTCTTTAGTATATTAAATCCTTGAATTTTTCCTTTTGCCACAATTATGTAAGTACAATAAAGATAAAGATTTTAAAAATTATTGTTTATATTTTTTTATTAAGTAAAATTAATTAGGTATAATGTTATATGGTTATATTTTTAACAAATTTTTAAGTCTGAGAATTAATGTAATGTATAATGGTTATAAGTACCTGACGAATGTATGATACAAATGCGTATTTGAGGCTTTTTTATATATGAAAAATTTTAAATTTTAAAATGCATAAAAAGATTCTCTTTGACTTTTCAAATTGTGGAAATGTTTTTTTTTAAATTAAAATTTATTATTGTTGTTTTTTCTTGTTTCCAATTTTATTGAAAATACAATAAAAAGAAAAAAGTTTTACTTTAATTTTCCTGTACTTTTTATTTTAAAATGGTGAAAGAAACCAAAGAAATAATTATCATAAACTAAAGTTTGGTTTTTTAACTATTTTTATTTTGCAGTGCCACTGTCAAAATTTATTTTAAATTTTAAGTTTTGAGAAAATTAGGAGTTTTTACCGAAGAGGAAAAATCAATAATAATCCTAATTAAGAGAAAATTGTTATGCCTTTTTCCTGGATTTTATTGAGTTAGAGTGTGTCCCAAATATATCATTAATCTAATTATTTGTTTTTTATTTTTGCTAAATAAAATAATGATACCGAAAAACGTAAATGTAAACAATTCAATTAAAATTGACGGAAGCAGAAAAGAAAAATAAATAAGTCGATATTTAGAATAATTGACTTAGGAATGACTCGATAGGCAGCAGATTTAATTTCAGTTTTTAATTGTGAACTCCAATAAATTCCAGTACAACGTTCAAAGATTTACCATTTTAAAAAAAAAAATATTCTGATTAAAGAAGCCGCACAGATAATGCAAACGTTTAACCCAATAGATTGTGAACTAAAGGCCTCGTGAAAAATACCTGCCAATTTAATCTCGTTTATAAAACCGATCCTCTATCGATTGACGCAAAAATTATCCCCGAATTCCCACGGATGATCATAAATAAAGCCTTTATAGGCAAAATTGGCCATTTTTTGCATGATTTTATGTTTAAAAAAAGGATAACACAATGTAGGCTTTTCTCAATGTTGGCGGCCATTTTGTTGTAATATCGCGTCCATCTTTAACTTAGATAATTTTTTTCCCCCACTCTTTACACTCTTCAGTAAAGTTCGGATTTTCAACAAGGACAGTACCGGTAGTAGCTATTGTTCAAGAAAAAATGTATGCCTATGACTCGAACTATTGTTACTGTCGAGTGCTTTACTGTTTAGTTTAATTATTTAAAAGGGTTGTATTACAGAAGTGAAAGTGACGAAAGCCTCAGCAGTTTTGGAAAATTTGAATTAGAACTGTGGACGGCCATACGATGGTTGGATAGCTTTTCTCATTTCCCTGTAATCGTAAGTTTACAATTCAATAATTCTTGCCGAAATAGTCATTACTAAATGTGAATCATTTTTGCTAATTAATTATCTCACTTTCTATAATAATACTTACTAACCTCAACTGGTTACACTGTAGAAAATAATTGAATTGACTTGGCTCGGATATTTGGTGAAATTTTAACATAAATGGATGTAAAACAAGTAGCCCGTTTTCTAAAAAACGGAAACCACAGAGAGTTAATTAAAAACGATCATTTTGCGAATATGATTACAACTTCTTAAATATTGACCTTTAATTTTTAAATCGTTTGATTTTGACTGAATTTTAGATTTTTAGAGATTGGAAAGGAGGTCTCGTTCTGGAAAAATGATTCATATTTAGGATAGGTATTTAAGAAACAGAATATCTTAAACCACTTGAAAAACCCTTGTGTTGATATGATAAACGTTTGTTGAAAGAAAACACATCAGTTCTAGTGACCAAATCAGAAATAATTTATTTATAATTTGTAAAGGTACAAACTGAATGATTCAAAATACTTTTCAAGATCAAGATATTTTATTATTGTTATAAAAGCACCGAGATTATGTCAGAATCTACACTTGGGGATCTTATAAAATAAAACATAAATATACAAAAGAATCAGTAATCAGGTATAATTGCAGTGTAATCATCTTCCATTTAAAAATAACATTCCGAATTACATGATTTTAGAATCATAAATACCAAATCAAGGAAAATGATTGCTTACAAACAAACAGTTGGTCCCTGAATGATTTTTAAAAAAATCCCCTTTACAAATTAAAAAAAAAAATGAAAATTAGCTAATAGTAATGTATAAAAAGTGTTTTTTATAAAAAAAAAAAAATTAGAGGAAATGTTATGGTGGGGGTATTGTTGATGAAGAAGGTACTAAATGATAAGACAACCACCACATTAAAAATGGTTGCACTCCAGCAATGAATAATAACAGATAAAGCCTTCTTTTATCACCTGCTTGTTGATGATGTTGTTGTTGCATGGAATATGGGTCAGCTGGGGTTGAATTTACAGGTAAAATTTTGATCTTTAAAGTTCTAATCTAGAAAAGAAAAGAGAAAATTTGAAAACTTTCTATAATACCATAGAGGCTATTAATACAATTTGTAAAAAACTTACCAAGAAAAATGACAATGAAATACTAAAATAAATTAGAGCGATGTAGTAACCCAGTCTGAAAAATATCAAACTGGCTAAAATTGAAAATATTATTCCCACATATTTGTAACCACAAAATGCTAGTATGTCAATGGGAGTCAATGCCGTAGAAATGGCTGTTACATATAAAGAAATCAAATGTACTAAGATTTCTAAAATTGTCCATGCTAATGCAGATGAAGCTACGATGCCAAGTACTTCTGGTGCAAATCGATCCTAACAAAATAAAGTTCCCATTAATTTCATTTATTTTTTTTCAATATTTAATTCTGTGATTCACTTACTTGTGCTCCGAGTGCTAATCCTGCAACAAATACATATGTCAAATATGCCATTGTTGGTATGTACAGATCAGGAGCATTCACTTCATATTTTGGCTGGACAGGTTCATTAGCTGCATACTTTACAGACCAGTCCTACAAAATTTAAAAAAAAAATGAAAATCCAGACTAGCTGATTTAACTTTTCATCACACAGATTTTTACTTACTTTATGAGCATAAGGGAAAAAAATTAGTCCTAATTTTTTATATACATATGCTGTATCAACTGCGAAAAAATATTTTAATCTAGACACTGGTACATATTTTTCAATTTCCTTATCAACATATTTTTTCCCTGTACCCATTAAATGCTGCCCATAGTTTATTGCAGCTGAATTAATCAGTGGGTCTGATAATAGCTGATTTGAAATAGTAATTCCTGGATCATGAACTGTAGATGGGACTCCATAAGGTACATTTGGGTTATAAGTGTTTGCTGTAAAAAATCAGAAAAATTTAATTCAAACTTTCTCATTATTCACTTACCAAAATTAAAAAAACTCACCTGGCTGGGATGTGCTTGCATAAGGATCATAAATAGGCTCCGAGTTAGAATAATCTTCATAGACAGGAGGTCCTTGAAGAGGTGCACTTGCATATGGATTAAACGGAGGTGGATATGAAGCAGTTGATGGTATCACATCTATATTCTGTTTCAATCTTTTAGCACCCAGTTTGTGAGCTGTAAGATTTAAAACAGACATTCAAAACTAGCCTACAATTAATTATTAGGCTTTGAGTAGTAATTACAAAAACAAAAATGATGAGTGTGTTTATCAGTGATCATGACAAGCAATAAAATATTAATAACTCGTTAATGTATTTGTCAAGCAATTGTTTGAGAGTTCGAATAATTAATTTATCCATTTAAAACAATTAATATTCAATTAATAATTGATAACAAAATGAATTTTAGTGAATGTAATCATTTGTGGGATGACTTAACCATAACAGGCTTGTCCGTTTACATTAGAAAAACCATTCATTTCTTGGGTAATGGATAAATGTACTTACGCTGCCTTACTCCAGACGCGTTAAAATTCATTGTTTATATTATTAATCAACAAATTTTCAATAAAATTTAAAAAAAAAGCAATTTTTAGTATCTTGCCATAATGATGTTCCACGAAACGAGTGTCACGCTAGTGCCACGACAAAATGTTGCCAACATTTAAAAAAACTAAATAATAAAAAAGCGGTTTTTTGTGGTGTAAACAAAGCAAGTTAACCTCACATAATTTTGTAAAAAAAATGTCTCAAGCTCAAGGCATGGAAGTAGATGAAGATGTTTCAAAGCCGTCAACATCAAAAACTGAAGTAGCCAAGAAAACTGGGAATCAAAATATCCCATGGTAAGTGACACTTGCCTTTAGCCATGAATGAAATAAAATTCTAATTTTTTTTTAAAATGTCCGGCTTACTATTCAATTATATTTTGTTTTGTAGGATAGAGAAATACAGACCACAAGTTTTTAGTGACATCGTCGGGAATAAAGAAACAGTAGAAAGATTAGATGTGTTTGCCAAAAATGGAAACGTTCCAAATATTATCATAGCTGTGAGTATTTCAGTAAATAAATGATTTAAATCCAATGCCACGGGCTTTTATCATAAAGCATTGTGATAATAAGCATCTTTAATCATTGGTAAATCAAAAAAGAAATTGTATCAGTGTACTTAATAAAGTTTAATTAAGTATTCTATAATTTTCTTAACAATTTAAAATTTAGAAAAAATTTCATTTGGTAATGGACTTTGGTTTATTACAGGGACCACCAGGTGTTGGTAAAACAACTACAATATTATGCTTAGCCAAGATTTTATTAGGTCCTTCTTTTAAAGATGCAGTGTTGGAACTTAATGCATCAAGCGACAGAGGTATTGATGTTGTTAGGAATAAGATTAAGATGTTTGCGCAACAAAAAGTCACACTTCCAAAAGGAAGACATAAAATTATTATTCTGGATGAAGCAGACAGGTTTGTTAAGTCTTTTTTTTTTGGTCAAAATTTTAAATCTTTGTAATTGATGATGTAAGAGCAAATTCATCATATTAACAAGTCTGTAATGATGTTTCTACAGTATCTAAAAAAAAAATTTATTTTTGTAGCATGACTGAAGGTGCACAGCAGGCATTACGTCGAACTATGGAAATTTACAGTCAAACCACTCGATTTGCTTTAGCTTGTAATAACAGTGAAAAAATTATTGAAGCAATTCAGTCAAGGTGTGCTGTTCTGCGCTTTGGTAAACTTTCTGATGCTCAAGTACTATCTAAGATCTTACAAATTTGTGAAAAAGAGCAGGTATAATGGACAGAAATTAATTTTGCATATTTAGTTTTGCATTCATTACATCACTTCCAAATAATATGTTTTAGATATCACATACTGATGACGGCTTAGAGGCGATTGTATTCACTGCTCAAGGAGATATGAGGCAAGCTCTCAATAATCTTCAATCAACTCATAATGGATTTGGACATGTTAACAGTGAAAATGTTTTTAAAGTTTGTGATGAACCTCATCCAGTTATGGTTGAAGAAATGCTTCACCATTGTATAAAAGGAGACATTCAAAGTGCTTATAAGGTATAATAATAATTTTTCCTGGTAAATAATATTTCTTTTTTCTATAAAATCAACCATGTTTACTTTTTTTTTTACTTGATTTTTTTTAGATTATATCACATTTATGGAGACTTGGATATGCAGCTGAAGATATAATTAGCACTGTCTTCAGAGGTGCAAAACAATTAAAAATATCAGAAGAATTACTACTTGAATTTGTCAAAGAAATTGGCTTAACCCATTTAAGAATCGTTGAAGGATCGAATTCATTACTTCAAATGTCCGGTTTATTAGCTAGATTGTGTAGGATTGCCACTGCGAAAGTTTATTAAAGAAAAATATAATATACAATTCATTTTTTTAAGTTAATTTTTTTATCTGTATTAATATTACCTTGCCACCGACAGAGTATTTCACTCCTTTCCGTTTCAACTTTCCAGTTGACAATTTTCCTTGTTCAAAATAATAATTTAAAATTCCCGCAAATTAAAATATGTTGGCAACATTAGTCTTCCGCCACGATGCGCGCCATACTAGAACTACGACAAGCTTTGTATTCATTCGGAAAGGTGTTAACGGTTTTTATTCATAATGAACGATAATTTCGGTTTTAATGAATCAAGGGGAAGTGTAACTTCATTAAATACGAAACCCGGATCAGAAAAACATGGTCTTTATAGTAATTTTCGCTGTGACAAGCCATATAGGCTCGCTTTTTATTGGCAACCAAGTCTCAAAAGGAGGAGGTTAGATGCAACGACCCTATCCAAATCTATAATGCAGAAAACGAACGAATCTCTCACAATCACGAAGAATTTATCGCTGGAAAATAGTAATGTAAGCAGTGAAGCAGAAGTGACGAAACCTACTGCTAGGAAAAAAAATACAAAGATAAACAACAAAGAGAATGAAGGCCGAAGTAATAAGACACAGACCACCAGCAAGAAAAAAGGTGCTACATTATTTGAAGGTGAAAACACATCAGCCGTGGAAGTAAGGGTAAGTATCTTTGTAAGCCAGTTGTGATGGATGACCTTAGTCAAAACGAAACAAATTTGAGTGCATCCTCTCTTTTTATTTTCATGATAATGTCCTGGAAAATCTGCTCAAATCTTTCTAATTTGTATCCCTCCTCTCAAACCTGAACAGGACTACTTATTAAGTGTTCATTTGAAATTTTATAAATTATCATGCAATAAATTCTCTCATTTTAGCAAAGTGGTAGGTTAAAGGAGTTAAATGGGAAAACATCTCAGAAAACAAATGCAAAAATTCAGAAATCAACTGTGAGATTTATGGAAAGTGAATCTTGCAACGAAAATCAAGAGGATTTATTTAATATTAAGAAAGCATGCACAACATTTTCAAGGAAAAAAAATGCAAAAGAACCGACCGTCGTAGAACATGAGGAGACCATCGAAGTTAAAAAAAGACCATCTGTTACTTATACAAGAAATAAATCAAAACCTAAAGAACCAGCCAGAACAAAACAGAAAGACACTACCACAACAAAAACAAAGAACAAAATGCCAAAGGCAGAGCAAGAAGAATTTGAAAAGTGGGCGGCTAGCTTAAATAAAGAGTTTGATGAGGTGGAAAATTTTGATTTAAGTGTAAATTATGACTAAGTTAGTTTTATTTTTTTAAAATTATTTAAGAATCAGTATTTTATTATTATATAATAATTTTTTCTATTTAGAATGTATATTTGAATTTTTATTTAATCAGACCTCGCGATTTTCGGGGATGGAAAATTGAATAGACCATGATTTGAGAGACTTGAGGATTTCCCAAAATATCAGAGCCACAAAATCAGTAGTTGATATATTTTTTAAATAAATTTTAGTTCAGATTTTTATTTAATAATATAAATATATTACAAGCTAAATTATAACGACTTTGTCACTTTGTGAAAGAAATATTCAAGGTTTTCCGCAAAATATTACAAATTGGTCCATTTTGTGTCCAGCATCCTTTTAATATCCAAATATGGCGGGTTTCCCGCTCTTTTCTCTAACCACGTTAAGTAGTGGTTCTAGACAACGCAACGTTTCGTTGCGGTTATCGTATTTATTAGTTTATTTAGCTGAATAATTATAGTAATAATTATTAATAATGGTCGATGTTACTCCAGCTGTCAAGGCTAAAGTAGCCGCTCCAACAGTTGATCAAATAAATGCTGATAGAATCACTCAGGTTTGTAGTCTTTCTTCGCCTTATAAAGAAGCAACAACTAACCTAATCTGGTTAACTGATGCCTTAAATCATTTATTTACAGCTTGCTAATTTGTACTGGGCGCCGCATTCAGGGCAGAAAAAGCCATTTGATCCTCAAGTTGTTGAAGATGTTTATGTTCAAGAAATATTGGGTTCTAAGTATGTTCTTTAATGATCATAGTAACAATTTACAAAATTAATATGAATTTTCTCTTTCAGTTTCTCAATACGAAGGATAATGATGCTTGAATTTAGCCAGTACATGGAAAATTACTTATGGCCAAATTATAAAGGAGGTGAAGCATCACATTCTCATATGATGTCAATAGTTGTTATGTTGAATGAAAAATTTAGAGAAAGGGTTCCAGCTTGGGAAACATTTAAGAAGCAAAGTGAAGAATTCCCTGCTTTTTTTCAACAGATGTTAGAAGCTTGTTTATCGGAATTAAGCTCATTAAAAGAGCAGACTGCTCTTCTTTTATTTTTGAATCATTGTTTTAATAGTATGGAAGTTGATTTAGTCCGTGATCAAGTGAAAAAATTAGTATCATTGTCAATGTGGGCTTCCCTTCAACAAAACAGGAGAGAGCAAGAGTTTAAAAACATACCTAAATGGAGAAAATATTGGAAACTGATACAAAAGAAAGATGCAACTGTAGGGGATAAGAAGAAATTGGAATGGGAGAGGCAATTTTTACATAAGTTGATGTTAAAGTTTATTAATTTACTTCAAAAAATTTCACCAGAAGGTAAGTTAATTTCTATAATGAATTATTTTTTTATAAATGTTCAGTATTGAAAGTTATGTTCTGTTTTGTAGAAGAAGTTTCTTCAGACAGAGTAAGATACTGTGAACGATTTCTAGAGTTGATAATTGATTTAGAAGCTCTTTTACCTACTAGAAGATTTTTTAACACTGTTATGGATGATTGTCACTTGGTAGTGAATTGCCAGCTTTCAAAAATATTAGAATTCAAGGAAGGAAATTTATTTTCACAGGTAATTAATGACTTCTTTTTTTTAAATATTTCCTCAAATTTATTTTGATTGTTTTTTTTTAGCTGTTAGAAATGTTAAAATTTTACGCACATTTTGAAATAAACGATGAGACTGGGGATCCATTAACAGAGCATGATATGACTCAACTACACTACAATCGGATTACTTCATTACAAAAAGCAGCTTTCGCTAAATTTCCTGATCTCAGAGGATTTGCATTGACTAATGTTGCTTCTGTTGATACAAGGGAAGCTTTGCAGAAACATTTTAAGTCATTGAGGTGTGTATTGCTAAATCATTAAAATCTGGAGAAACTATTATTGCTAATTTTATTTTTATTTTTTGTAGTCCTCAAAAACTGCAAGCAATAGCGCGATATTTAAATCTAATTCCTCCGGAAGAACGTGAAGAAATTGAAAATTGGTATCGAAAGGATGCTGAATTTTTATTGGAACTTCTTATATCAAGGCATGAGCGACGTTCATCGCAGTTGGAAGCTCTAAATGAAATGCCTTTATACCCTACTGAAGAAATTATTTGGAATGAAAATATTGTCCCGTCTGAGTATTTCTCTGGAGAGGGTTGTTTAGCTTTGCCAAAGTTGAATTTACAGTTTTTGACATTGCACGATTATCTTTTAAGGAATTTTAATTTGTTCCGGCTAGAGTCTACATGTAAGTTTTAACTTTAAAATTTTTTTAAAAACAAGTTTCCAGGCAATTCTGAAAATTTTTTTTTGCAGACGAAATTAGGCAGGATGTAGAGGATGCTGTAAGTCGATTAAGCCCTTGGAAATCAGAAGATAACAGCATATTTTTCGGTGGTTGGGCTAGAATGGCACAACCAATCATAAACTTCGCAGTTGTCGAAGTGGCTAAACCCAACATCGGCGAAAAAAGCCCTTCTCGAGTCCGAGCAGACGTTACGATTAATTTATCCGTGCGAAAGGAAATTAAAGCAGAGTGGGAAAACCTAAGAAAACACGACGTTTGTTTCCTAATTACTGTTCAACCTAAAGTCGGCATCGGCACCAAATATAATCCTAAAGAACCGTTCGTGGGTCAATTTGGACTTAAATATGTTCGAGGGTGTGAAATCGAAGGGATGTTAGATCAAAACGGTCGAGTTATCGAAGACGGACCGGAGCCTAAACCTGTCTTACCTGGTGAAAAAAGAATTTATCGAGTTTGGCTTGATTGTAATCAATATCGTATTGACATGGAAAATTCTAACAAAGGCAGTGAGGATATATATGAAACTTTTAATATTTTAATGCGTCGAAAGCCGAAGGAAAATAATTTCAAAGCGGTTTTGGAAACCATTAGAGAGTTAATGAATACGGAATGTGTTGTTCCGGAATGGCTGCACGATATTATTTTGGGATATGGAGATCCAGGAGCTGCTCATTATACTAGGATGCCTAACGAGATAGCAACGCTTGATTTTAATGATACATTTTTGGATATGGGTCATTTAAGGGCTAGTTTTCCTGATCATGAGATTAAGGTCAAGACTGATGATCCTACAAAATTAGTTCCTCCATTTAAGTAAGTTTAAAATTATTTTTATGGGGATCTTGGTTTATATTTTAATAATGTTTGGTTTTTGGTTTTTAGGTTAACTTTTGAAGAGGTCGAGAAGAAAAAACAGCAAAATGGGCCTGGAGAAAATGAAAACGAAAAGAGAACTATTACTGTTGAGCCCTACGTTAGGCCGAATAGAGGACCGTATTTGTTTAATGAACCTAAGAAGTAAGTATTTTGCTGTCGCGAGACAAAACTAGAATAAATTAGGCAGTCTTGTGATCGTTTCGAAAAAATTCTCTTGGTAGAACTGGTGCCACAGTGGCTTGTGTAAGGGCATTAAATCTTATTTGATTGTTTTCTTTAACTTTTTGCAGAAATACGATTCCGTTCACACCGACGCAAATCGAAGCAATCCGCTCTGGAACTCAACCCGGTCTAACACTTGTAGTGGGACCTCCTGGTACTGGAAAAACTGACGTGGCCGTGCAAATCATATCCAACTTGTATCACAATTTTCCTAATCAGAGAACTCTGATCGTTACACATTCCAATCAAGCTTTAAATCAGTTGTTTGAAAAAATTATGACGCTTGATATTGATGAACGGCATTTATTGCGTTTGGGACATGGTGAGGAAGCTCTGGAAACTGATAAAGATTTCAGCAGGTGTGTCTAAATTTTTTTCTAAACTAGGCGAGGCTTGCTGAAATATCTCACGGAAGCCCAAGCTAACCCAAAATGGCGCTGTGCAAAAATCGAGTAAAAAAGTTGCCTATAGCAAAAAAATTTTTCTTATTTTCCAAATCTTTCATTTTAACATCTTTATTTTTTTTTTTTTTTTTTTTGTAGATATGGTCGTGTAAACTACGTCCTGGCCAAACGTATTGACTTACTAACAGAAGTAGGTCGACTTCAGGAAAGTTTAAAAGTAACAGGTGACGTTGCTTATACTTGCGAAACCGCTGGACATTTTTTCTTATACCACGTCATGGCTAGATGGGAAAAATTTTTAAGCCGCGTAAAACCAAGGAATAAAAAACCGAAAGATTTATCTCCATCAATCATCTGCGACGAATTCCCTTTCCATGAATTCTTCGAAAACGCTCCTAAACCAATATTCAAAGGAAGAAGCTACGAAGAGGATATGGAAATAGCGCAGGGATGTTTCCGTTATATCGAAAAAATATTTCAACAGTTAGAAGAATTTCGAGCGTTTGAATTGTTACGAAGCGGACTGGATCGCTCGAAATATTTATTAGTGAAAGAAGCTAAAATAATAGCAATGACGTGTACTCACGCCGCTTTAAAGAGGAAAGAATTAGTCGATTTGGGTTTTAAATATGATAATATTTTAATGGAGGAAGCTGCTCAAATTTTAGAAATAGAAACTTTTATACCGTTGTTGCTTCAAAATCCTCAGGATGGCTACAGTCGATTGAAAAGATGGATAATGATTGGGGATCACCATCAGTTGCCTCCTGTTATTAAAAACATGGCTTTTCAAAAGTATTCTAATATGGAACAGTCGCTTTTTACGCGTATTGTAAGGTTAGGAGTGCCAACTGTTGATTTAGATGGACAAGGACGATCACGACCTAGGTAAATTTTTAATTTTGGCATTATTTTTTATTTTTTTTATGAAAATAAATTTTTTAACATTAAATTTTTTTTCTAGCATTTGCAATTTGTACAACTGGAGGTATAAAAAGCTTGGAAACCTATCCCACGTCGAAAACTGGCCGGAATATCGCACAGGGAACGCTGGATTTGTTTTTGACTATCAACTTATTAATGTAGAAGATTTCAATGGAGTTGGAGAATCAGAGCCAAGCCCATTCTTTTATCAGGTACTTGAAGAATTCATATTTCGGCTAACTTGTGACCAAATTTTTTTCCATGATTTAACTCTTTCAATTTTTTTCTAGAATTTGGCCGAAGCTGAATACTGCGTGGCTGTGTACATGTATATGAGACTTCTTGGCTATCCTGCTGAAAAAATTTCAATATTAACAACCTACAACGGTCAAAAATATTTGATAAGAGATGTTATAAATACACGATGCGTTAATAATCCTCTAATAGGGCGACCGCATAAGGTAGAGAATTTTATTTGAACTAAAAAATAAAATAAATAAAAATTACTAACTTGATTTTTTTTTTTATAGATTACAACTGTGGACAAATATCAAGGTCAGCAAAATGATTACATCTTACTTTCGTTGGTAAAAACGAAAGCTGTTGGACATTTACGAGACGTGAGGCGATTGGTAGTTGCCATGTCTAGGGCCAGATTAGGCCTATATGTATTCGCTCGAGTTTCCTTATTCAAAAATTGCTTTGAACTCACTCCTGCATTCAATCAGGTACGACTAATTATTTGCTTAAGATAAAAATTTAAAAATCTAACGTACAATTATTATTTCAGCTAATGATGAGACCGATGAAGCTTCAGATAGCACCTCACGAGACTTACCCATGCACACGTGATAATATTACCCCACCGATCCATAATATGGAAATCGAAGACATGCCGCAAATGGCAGCATTCGTTTATGAATTTTATATTAAAAAAGTTGAAGCTTTAAAAGCGGAATTCGAAGGATCAAAGAAAATTTGGGAGAAACCAGGAACCGTTAAAGAAACCGTACCTGAGCATTTTGTATCCTCACATCCTGGTGGTGAAGATTCAGATAGTGATGAAGAAGAAGAAACTAAAGAGGATGTAAAACCTGAAGAAATCAAAGAAACAAACGAAAATCAGATGGAGACTAAAAACGAAAACATTGAAGGTTTAGATGAGGAAGAAATTGAAGAAAGACAAAATGCTAATTTGTTTTATCCTCTTAAAAGACCGACGCCAATGGAAGATTAAATCAAATTCTCACAATAAAATAAATGTAATTACATCAATCCGCCAATTCAAAAGTTTTACTTCAGTTACGTTTGAAAGATCTTCAGTATAAAATTAAAAAACCAAAATAGCCATTTGAAATATATTTTTTAAAAAATAAAAAATAAAATTATATTAAAAACAACTAGACAAATAATTCATAATTTTTTTTTTTTTTTTTTTTGCTTTTTTTGGAGGCATTACATTTTAATTTAATATTTAAAACAATAAAAGGCATTTAAGACTTGACAATATTATGTAGAAACCATTGAACTGAGGTCATGAAAGTTGGAGGACTTAGCACATCTCGAGAATCAATGTATTCTTTTAGTTCTGGAATGGTTAATTCGACTACTTCGATAAATTCGCCTTCATCCCTTAATCCTCCACCAGATGACACCTTCTGCTCATCTGTGACCTCCACATAGAATAAATTTTGACGTTGACCCGTGACTCCTACACTCCTTTTGAAGAAAAAATTCAAAAAAGAAAAAACCGTTAGTCAAGCAGGGTGCCAACTCAAACTAAACGTTACTTTTTCGATTGAGCTTTTAAAGATTTAACATATTCAACATACCTAAAACTGTACAATTTTCGTAAGCTGGATTCAGGTACATCGTATCCACATTCTTCTAATACTTCATCTTTTGCGATTTTTTCTATAGTATCGTTTTTGTCAATTATTCCCGCGCATAATTCCAAGGAGTAGCCTTTTATTACATCGTGCTTTGCAGTTTCGATAAGAGCACCTTCTTTTACTTCAGGAATTTGGGCTAGATACATTGCTGAAATGTACAAAAAATTATCAAATTATTTGTAGTGATTTTTGAAATGAAAAAAAAGTAATTTAATGGTTAGCATTTATGATAAAAGAGTGCTGTTATTATTCGCGGGAAAGAACGAATATATCATGGCGGCCATTTTGATTTTCTAATACCGGGTACACAGGCGTCAGTAGCCTTTTAATCAAATTTTAATTGGTTTAAATGATTATTAGTGAGTGGAACTGCGGAGAATGTTAAAAGAAAACGAAGCTTGATGTCTGGATGTGAACGTGAACAGTTTACCAAACGTACCTGGTCTAAATTGACGAACGAGGACGACAACCTTTCGAGTAACGTTGTAAATCAGAATGGACACGCTGTAAGTAAATTTCATTCAATTATTGCTGAGCGAAAAGACATTGTATTGTTTTATTTGTATGAATATTATTTGGGTTCTGATAAACATGGAACGAACGAACTCTTTCTCGCTTGGTATGAAAAGGGTCATCATTAATCGGACAGGATTAGACTTGTCATGCTTACTTTTAAAAGCAATGCCGGTTGTTAATGCTTTGAAAATAATAATTTTTAAGTATTGTGTTATAGTGTATATTTGTTGTTTCAGCTAAATAAGAGTTGGTCTCTAGCAAGTGAATAATTGCATCTGTAGCACTACGACTCTCTGTTATCGCAGCGGGTATCAAAAATCAAAGACTTTTAAGATAGGACTATTTCATAATGTTAAACAAAAACATACTATTTACTTCATAATGCAGGTTATTTTGACAAGGAAGAGAACAGTGAATTATGCTGTAGACTAGAGCAGGATTGTGGATTGTGTCAGGTTCGTGTCTCATTTTTTTTCATAAGCAATACTTGATTATACTGAAGCTGACTGCTTGATAACATTTCTGGAGAAATATTAGTTACAACATACAAATTTAGGAAACAGGTTATACTGTCATGAATGAATTTTATTGCTCGTCAAAAAAAGCAATCCAAGTGATCAGCTTTTGTATCATTTTACATTACTCTGTGATTGAAAGACTGGTAACATATTTTCATAGAGAGTGTTATTTGACGAAACATAACTTTGCTGTTGTTATGTGTTGGGCAAATAAGAACAAATTTTTATTCTGATGCAGCAGATGGTTACATGATTTTATGAATTTAAACTGAATATGTAACATACCTATCATGGACCGTTAAAAAATCCCAGTACTTTTGCTTTCCATTTATTTGAAATTCAGCACGTAGCGGTTTTAAATACATGGATTTTTCTAATGGAACAATTTTCATATCACTAATATTATCTGTTTGCTTTTGATTCATTTTTATACTGTTTAATTTTCACAAGGCAGCTGAAAAAAAAATTCTACGTTATCATTGTGACTAAACATTTTTTTCTATTTTCAGCCAAAAAATATTTATCTCAAACACATTCACTCATTAATCGCTGCAACACTTATATTATATGCATTGTGCAAGATATTTAGCCAGTTTTTTTTCCTTAGTTTTGAATGTGACAGCTACAACTGGATGAAAAACTTATGAAGTTATTAAAAGCTCAAACTAATTTACTTACCGATGACTTTAAAATATTCTTACTACATTCAGTAATAACGTATAATCGATTAATGTTCGTGCATTTAATCGGTTAATATTATGCTAATGCTGTATAAGAAAAACAAAAATAGATGCTAGCAAACATATGAAAAGAAAAGTCCCTAACGAATATCTTGCGTGTTCAACGGATCATTTGAATTCGATGGATACTACGGTGCCGCGGAGTGACTAACACAATAAAGTTTAGTCAGAAAATCAATGTATGAACTTTTTATATATTAATAACGTTTCTTTAAGGAAACCAAAATTGATTTTTGAAAGGAACTATGATGAGTTTGTGGCATTAGCTTCTACTTTTGTTTGCAAATTATAAAGAATGCAGAGCGCTAAATTCACACTTACTCATTTTATTTATTTTTTTTCTTGTCAACAGGTTCTTTTTTCTTCTGATCTTTAGTATCCCCTTTTTTCTTATCCCTAGAATCCTCTTTTTCTCCTTTTTTTCCTTTGCCCCCTTTATCCCCTTTTGATTTAGCTCTGGAGGGAGGCGAAGGCGGCGGAGGTGGTGGCGGTGGGCAATCTTTTGCATAATATTGCGTTTGATGATTAACCATTTGAATCGCAGTATCAGGCTCTGGCACGTTAAATTCAAATTCAAGATCGGAGTCACTATCATATTCGCTATCATTTTCAGGGCGGTTGATTGTAAATTTAAGAGGTTGCTTGATGTCTTTATATTCATCTCCAGGCTGCACAACAGGATACATTGTAATGTGATATGATCCTTTATGTCGGTGAACGTGTAAAGTTGGAGGTCTTCCTTCTATTTTTTCAGGCATCGGTACCAATTCGCTGCTTTTTCTTCTTCGAGTTTTTGCGTTGACTTTAGGCGGAGGTAATCCTCTTTTTTCACGGCTAAGTTCAATGAGTTCAAGGATTTCGGGAGGAATGTCTCCAGGTTCCCAGTCTTTAGAACGCCTCTGAAAAGAAAAATTTTCAGTTTATTATTTGATCTCTGTACTTTTTGCTTTTTCTTATCTAAACTTACTTTTAATAATTTTTTTAATATGTTTCAGACTTTAATCGTCTGGAGTATGTTTATTTTTACATTTTAATTTCATAATCCAATCGTCCCATGGATAAACATCTTCATCATCTGATCCTCTTCGTTTTAGTTTTTTACCAGATCCTTTTTTACCGGATCCTTTTCCTCTGCTGGGTGGCGCAGATCCTTTTTCTGAAGGTGTTCCTTTCCCTTTTGAAGGAGGAGCCGTTTTACTGGCTTTCGCTGCAATGCCTTTCTGTGCAGGGCCAGGTCGAGCTCCTTTAGCTGGAGTACCTGGCCTACTACCGGGTTTTCCACCTTTAGCAGGAGGAGCACCTTTTCCTCCTTTTGGTGCTGCTCCACCTTTTCCACCTTTACCCGGAGGTCCAGTCTTACTTGCCTTCGCAGGAACACCTTTACCTCCTTTGACTTCCGGTTTTCCTTTACCAGATTTTTGCGTTTTCGTGCTTCCTTTACTTTTCGCTGATCCGGGTTTTTTCCCAGGGCTTTTCCCTTTTTTCGAAGATGGCTTTCTATCCTTCGATTTTCTATCCCCCGGTTCTTTCTTTTTCTTTTTTTTAATAACTACCGGTTTTGGTAATACTAATGGTAAATCCTCCTCGCAGAATTGTTGAGCTTGATGTTTTAAAGAAGGAGGAGGCGGATACGGAGGATCCGGTATTGTTAAATCTAATTCTAATTCGGATGTATCAGAACCTTCTTCAGGACGTTCAAAAGTATAAACTACCGGTTCTGGTTCTTCTTTATCTTCGGGGCCTTGGATTGGGTTCATAGTAACGTGATATACTCCTTTTAGCCTGTGGATATGAACCGTTGTTTTTCTAGTATCGGGTAGAACAGGTTTCCTTTTAATTCTTTTCCTTTTTCCCATTTTTCGAAGTTCTTCTACTTCTTTCATTGTTTGCCAAGCTTGTTTTAAATATGATCCGGGTTTCCAACCTCTCATTTCTTCCCACTGAAATCAACCCGAAAGCGAGATAAGTTTAAGTAAAGATTTTTAAAAGAAATTAATACTAAAAAGTCGGTTAATGCAAGAGATGTTAGTTTAAAATTATTTCCTCGCTTGCGCGTTCATTTCAGCCAAAATTAAGACTTATTTATAGTGATGATCAAATTTAACTATGTTGGCTAAAAATATTTTTATTTTTTTCAGTATGAACAATACGATGCAGGGCATTACACAAAAAATTCAAGAAGTTCTACTCTGCATCAGCATAAAAATGGGACACCAATGATTTTTCAAAAGAACATCGCAGTTATCATCAGAAGAAAAATTATCAAATTTAAATTGTAAGTATTGCATTGGCTTATAACTATGTAAAGTTTAGAGCTTGACCCGACCAGACCCAGCTTGTACGAAATATCAAATTTTTAGCCTGCTGCGGCTATCAAGTCATGCGGGCTGCAGGCTGACGGGTTATGCCCAGCCAATGCAGATCTCTAGCTGTACCGTATTGTTCTTGAGAGACTTTGAAGTCGGAGGCTAAATTCTAATGATAGTTAATTGACTTACTTTCATGCCTATCGGCACTGTAGTCCTCCACGCCCATCCATTTTTCGCCGGCACCGGCGGCCCTTGATTCACGCAATATTTATGCCCCAAAATCACACCAGGATATGAAATTCCAGGTTGCACATAAAATCTACTCCTTCTTCTTCTTTTCGGTTTATCCAACTGCACTCCATCTTTAATTTCCTGTTTTTTAGAATCTAAACTCTTTCCCCGCGTTTTTTCTTTTCCTTTTCCTTTCCCATTTTTCACTGTCGGTGCTGATTGTGTCTCGATCGGACCAGATGAAACGCACGGTCCAGACATACCATTTTCATGATCGTGATCATGTTCATGTTCTTCTTCCGGATATCTCACTTCCAGACTTGCCGTGAACCCTGGCCCTTGCATCTGTAATCATAAAATCATTTTCATATATGACATAATTTTCTTTTTAGCACTTGACAACAAGACTTACTTCATGTCTTTGAAACCCAGGACTATGCGTATGAGATTCTTTTTGCCCGTTTTTTCCCATGTATTGATCAGGCGGGTAATAATCAGTCATTTGTTCTTTATCATGCATTGTCTGAGGTTCCATATCCCCCATACCTTCTTCCTCCCAAGCTTCTTCCTCTTCAGCTGTGCACTGAGGTTGCGGTCTCATGATCGGTTGTCCCGGCATACACTTTTTGCACTGAAACTCGTAGTCTTGAGTTTTGGCATTTTTGAACAAGAAGGATTTTTTATTGTCAGCGATTTGAAATTTTGTAATTATAGTTTTCCCAAAACAAGTTAATCGGACTAGCATGGTGATTGTTCCGACATCTTGCTCTTGCGCGTTTCTAATCGGGAATGTATCCTGAACCATTTCGGCAATCGGCTCTTCTAAAGACCATTCCGCCGCTTTTTTAATAATGTTCGTCATGTAGTCTCCTAGCGGAATCTGAAAATAAAAAAATCAGGGTCTCGTAAGGTCACGAATAGATTTAATTTTTTTTTTAACATAGCAACTGCTTTTATTACTAGTTTCTGATCTCTCTATAAATCTGCCCGCCATATTCGGCCGTGGCTCATTAATCAAAGTCCTTAACGTTTTTCTATATTCTTATACAGCTGACTCACATTTATGTAAATAAGTTATATTAATATGCAACCCGTTGAACATTACTAACTTATTAAATTGTCCTATGGGAAAAACGACAATACGCCTAAACCTACCTTGGTTTGTCCTATTATATCCGGTAATGAACAATTCGGGTTCTTTTTAAATATCGTAACTGCCATCGGGTATTTAATAAGATCTTGAATGAGTTGTTCCGGGTCGATCGGAAATAAACAGGATTTTCCGCTGCTGAAAACGATAGCTGTCGACATGACATCGCTGTCTTTTTTATCCTTATCAGGCGGGGCGAGGTCTTGGGTTATTTCAAAACACGGGAAGTCACTAAACTTAACTCGGATTCGAATTGGTGTGTCTGGTTCATCCTCATCAACCGGTGCGAATGCTGCCAAGGCTTGCGTTAATAGTTTCACTTTATCCACCAAAACTTCTAATAAAAATAGCTGTTCGTAATTTGCCATGATTAAAAATCCGAAATAGATAAAATTAAAAAAAAAAAGAGGGAAATAATTTTTTGATAAATAATTTGTTACCGCGACATTTTTAACGAAATAAACAACTGAATAATTTATGATTTTTTCTGGAATAGTAAGAATGTTGGTTAAGTCTTGCGTCTGCTTTTCCTATTTGGCCAAAATGTCAATCGAAATAATTCTTATTTTATATAGCATAAGTGAACGAAATGGTCGGTTGGGGACATTTTGAAAAACAGATATAGCGCCACGTAATCAATTTTTTTTAAAATTAAGTGAATTAATTTATAAATGAACTTAAAATCGCCCCAACAAATAAAAATAAAGAGAAAAACAAAAATTTTTTTAAATTTACGCGGGAGTCGGATATGATCGGTTGACGCCATCTTGACAATTGACAGTCTATGGTGTGTTTATAGCTTCTTTTCATACAAATGTCGTAATGTCGTAATGAATGGTTTGAAACCAAAAAATTATCATTTCTCAACGAGGTCGGAAGCAGTTTATCATTATTTGAGATGTGGAAGATGTATTTAATGCATTGCTAAAAAATTTAAGTTTGAATCGTAAAAAAACCATGCACTTTTGAAAGCACAAGGCAATGAATTTTTTTCCTCGTGCATCATCATGTGAACGTGTGAAATCATGAATTTGTGTAAGTCGTTTTCCAGTTTTTTGTTTTTTTTTGCAATCACCTTTATTCAGTTATATGTGATTTTTAATGAATTAATAATATCGGTGTAACTGGTACTGGATCGAAATCAGTACATAACCTCAACTTGCCTAACATTAATGTTTGCAGTTACGTTGTTCAAACGTATTCGTATTGGTACAAGAACTGCATTGAAAATTGATTAAGATTTTGTGACTTCAACCTTTTTTTATTGGTTTTTGTTCATGTGCAGAAAAAAGTACCAATTTTTTTGCTGTGTTAAAAAGGTTATTCGATTTGTGGTTAGGTTAATCATGACTGATGTCACGCCAAAAATATTCAAAAAGATGGGTTTAAAATTGCAGTGGTTTTGATCTGGAAAAGCCAATATTTTAATTAATTTTAGAAACATCACTACTTGTATTATCAAATTTTTTTTTTATTGATGCTTTCAAAAGCAAAATCAGTTAAAACGAATTGGTTACAAAATTTTTTTGAGTGAAAATATTGAAAGTTATTACAAATTATGGAACGTTAATAATTTTCTATTGTTTTAGGATTGTTGGAATGGGAGTTACAGAGATACCAGATACCAGATACCAGGATCAGGAGGATATTCAGAATCCAGGTAGGGGTTTTTTTGTCATTTTTGTCCTTGACGTAAGAAATTCTTTCTTCTCTTTTTGCTTTTGAACACCAAGGCTACTTTGAAGTTTTTAGCTGCCCTTACAACCTCATTAATAATGGTAAACCTATTTTGAGGTTTGAACTTTTTCGGTTTTTAATCTCTCACCAAGAAAACTGGCACTGCATTTTATAATTAAAATCCAAATGCGGCTCTTTCCCAAAACTGTTTTTTTAGAATTAGAGAACCATTTACGTTAAGGTCACTTTTTTGTTTATTCTTGCTACGGCCCTGTCGTTCGATTTAAATATTCTGAAGCTACCAAATTATACTAAATAAAAAAATAAAAACACTCAATAATTGAGTTTACTGATTAAAAAACACATCGTCCATCGAGCAAAAACATTAAATTAATAGCTTTTGAATGTGACAAATCTGTTTTAAAAGTGCAATATCTGGCCGCGCAGGTGCCTTAATCAATGCGATATGAAGTTGTGTGCCCAGGGCATGGCCTTAGTGTACAGGTGGGTCTCCAATTAGGAAACCAGGCTTTTGATGATTCTATTTTTCATGATTTTTTTATTTTACTTTTTTTCTTCTCCTCGTCGTTTCAAAAGTCTAATAAGAATGTCGTTGATAAAGGTTTAGATAAGATTGTAGAACGCGCGGTAGGTCTATATGTATGTATTTTAGCGTCAGGGAATGAATCATCATCAGTGATGAATTGTAAAGTATTAGTTATATAAAAAATGGTACCGGTAATTCTTGATACATACCAATTTTTAATACTTCGTGCTATTTTGAGATAGGAGAGGGTATGAGAGATATATCAAGAGTTAATGACTTCCGTTAGATGTGAAGACTTGAATATTTTGTTAAGTCAAGAAATTCTGTACTTCGTGTAGAACTCGACCAAGTCGAGGAGGAAAGGAACATGGCTTTTCATTAGGCAAGGAGCATTTTTGAACTAAGTAGGAATCCTGAGCTGCTTAATTTTTTAAATTCCTAATGTAGACTAGAGGCCAGGGGTTTTTTTTTTTTTCGGGACAATCTGAATAGCTGAGACGCAACAGGAATACTTGTAAGTAACTGAAACATTCTTGGTGAGCTGATGGATTTCTAGGCCAGTGTAAGTTAAGATTTTTTCACGCGTCCTTGAGCCAAGTGCTTGAACTTTAAAAGAGCGCCAGTGGTTATAAATTTTTTAGCATTCGGAGCTTCTCAGCCCATCTTTGGTAACGATTCCAAGCCACTGAAGAGCTACTTTTTAGCTGAGTAGTCTCTCTACTCACATCGAGCCCATATTTTTCAACAACAAAAATAATCACATGGTTTCTTAGGAGATAATGAACCATACCTACTTTGATCACTCATCACAAATAATGACCCTTTAATGTTAAACGGATGTTAATACCCTTATAGGGTAAAAAAATCTTATGCAACTTTACACAACTTACTGAAATAGGTATTAGACGAACCTAACTAACCTTTATTTTAATAAAGAACGAAATTAATTTATCAGGAGAAGCATATAAGCACGCCGATAATACGCCTAAAAAAAGCGGTTAATACTTATAAAAATTAGTATAATAAAATGTAATTGGAATGAAAGTATACAATGAGGAATCAAAGTGCAATTAAGTGTTTACCAGTTACCGATTCTGATTATTAGAATTAGATCTGACCAAGCGAGTAGACTCTACCACTTTCCCAGGGCTCCTCTGAAGGCGTTCCCCAAGGTATTGCCTTGGGGGCTATTTTTTTTCATAACCATTTACTGTTTGCCCGCACTGAATGTTTTTAAATATTTTTTTATTCAGACGTACATTTTAAAAAAAAGAAGTGTTGCTTATTAAATTAAGATTTCTGATTTAACTTTCACTTGTCAGGGGTAACTTTTCATAATTCTGAATTTTTTTAAAAAATAAATATCGGTTTATTCTCTTTTATAATGAAATCGGAAATGCTTAATTTTACCGTACAACGCTTCCCTTTTTTTTTTTGACCGATCTACTTTTCAATCGTCATGACTTCCAAACACAATGTTTTTGCTTTCTTCGTTTAAATTTGCATATTAGGATATCTAAGAAGATGCGATTCATCGTATATTTATTTACGTTAAAATTAACTTTTTCGGAATGAACCTATATAGCGTGCTGCTGTATCCATCATGGCTGCCGGCTCACGAGATCGTGACATGCCCCTGGACCCTGCCCCTGCCTTGGGGCCAGATCATCTTGCAGTGGCGTCGCATCCTAAAGCAGTGTTATAAGTTTTTAACAAGGAAACCTCCCGACTCCAAAATTTAGATCGTAAAAATATTTTTCAGGCGTTAACTATAATCCATGCGATACTCGGAAAAATATTTTTAGCAACCCGTTTTGCTTTTAAGACTTTTCTGTAAAATATTTTTACGATCTGAAGTTTTGAGTTCGGGAGGTTTTTAGGAAGTTCTAAAACTGACATCTACAAATATTTTTTTGGTTCTCTCAACTATTCTTCTCTTACTGACTATGAAATTACATTTTTACAT
Organism: Liposcelis brunnea; assembly: GCA_023512825.1. Lineage (NCBI taxonomy): Eukaryota > Metazoa > Arthropoda > Insecta > Psocodea > Liposcelididae > Liposcelis > Liposcelis brunnea. The sequence continues at coordinate 2,648,718 of CM042073.1, read as the reverse complement.
TATCGCAACGACGAGTATTTAGCTTACGCTTTACTATTGAGTTGACAGTCGAAAGGATCATTTTTAAATAAGGGCATTCCTGAACATGATAGGAAAGTTCCGCCCAATGAACTGATAGATCTTTGCAGGATGTTTAAAACAAAGGGAAAAAATTGGAAATATGAGAAAGTTTTTGATCGATTACGAGATATTGATCAAAGTCAAAAGATCACGATCGGTTTGTGGGTCCAGTATCAGTGGCGGTTTCCCCCTTAAGTCATTTTATAGTAAAATAAATCAGGTTCATAAGTATTGCTTGAAGTATAAATACAATTTTAAAAAAGTAAATGCAGTGTTTCATTTGTTTCTGCGTCTTTCTTGCACCCAATCAAATCGAAAACCAATAAAAAATTGCATTTAATATTTTTCATTACTGTAAGTTTGAACTACGATTGGAACCAAAAGCAACGACTTATTCGTTTAAAATGAGCTTGAGCATTTTCCAGGATGAATGACATAACCTCGGAAACTAAAGCACCAGCTCAGCCTCAAGCATACAAAAAAACCGATAAAGATTGGTAGACTCTTAACTCGGGTATAGAAGAAAGAGCTGAAAAGGTTCACTGGCCTTTTTACAGGCCAGTGCGACCTTCGGGCTCACCTCTACAAAATGAGGAAGGCCGAAAGTGAAATTTGCAGGCTGTGTACAGGAGCTAGAGAAACGGCGGAACATATCTTCCGCTTCTGCGAAGCTGCCTCCGCATGCCGGCTCAGAATCCTTGGGGAAGCATTCCCCTCATACCAGGCGATTAGGGCTTCTGTCCCTACGAAAGTCACGGAGTTCTTTAGTGAACTCCGACTTAAGTAGTATCAAATAGTAAGGTCATGGCACAATAAACAACTAAATGGTCGCAGTGTCTAGGCGGGCATCATAGGTCCCCTACCCTCTTTTAACAAAAAAAAAAAAATGGTAGACTCTTTGGCTGCTGCAGTAAATTAAATGAAAAATTTAATTGACACTGAATATTAACACTGATTCGGCTGACAGATTCTATGCTGATAGAAGGTGGTTCCCTTCTATCAGGTGATAGAAGGTGGTTCACCTAATGGGATGGGAGTTTGAACTTTTCTTGATAGTGTGATTTGGTCCACAACGTTTGCATATGCGTATGATGTTAACAGATGCGCATATTGCTGATGGTCTTGAGACGCATATGTAGATGTAGGTATTCTTTGCATATTTACAACTTTCTTGACTGTTTTGTTGATGCGAATGCTGTTTATTGCAGGTCGCTTGTAGGCCGATTGGCAAGAGAAAAAATAAAAATAAAAACTCACCGGACAGGAGAATTTCGCTGCGTTGATCAATGACCTTTAATTTTCTGCGCGCGAGGACCGTTAATTCAAATTGCCTGGAAAGAATAAAATCTGTACTTCAGTGTAGAACTTGACCAAGTCTATTTCCAAGATGGCGGTGGCTTTTCATAAGTAAACAATAAGAAACAAGTTTCAAATCGGAGATGAACTTGGTCGAGTTCTGCACTAAAGTACAGAAATAAATGAATAAAATAAAACAAAATATTTCTCCCATTATATTAATGACCGAAGAGCGGATAATTGTTGCTCTAAGACTTGCGCCAGGATCGAAAAACAAGTGACAAAACCGTATGAGGCATCGCGCCAGGCATGGGTTGACCTTAGGTCGATTATTTTAAACCCCGGTCACGGTTCGAACCTCGGTTTTACAAGAATAACTCGTTTCGGTTTAATAAATTTATTAGAAATAGACGTAATAAAGTTTTAAATGAATAATTTTAACAATTTGGATGAGTTAAGGTGGTCGATGTCTCCGATCTGAGGTATTCATTTGTCAGCTAAAAGTGGATTTCATTTTTTTTATGCGGGAGGAAGGCAGGGATTTACAGGGTCAAACGAGTTCAAAACGCAATTTTTTTTTTAAAGAAAGGAAATAACGTATATAATGCTTAAACTACAAATCATGAATCAAGCCTTTAAAAGATTTAAAGACAGTACCGATATTAATTCCTTTTTTTTTTCGACTTCAAAATAATTAGTTTGGTAACGCCTCTCCATAAGCAGATCATATTTTCCTCCTTATTTACGCGTAAATACATGTAATGCAATATAATAGTCGTTAAAAAATTTTATGCAAGTTAATAACGCTTGTTTAATAAAGAAAATACTTTTTTTATCTTCGGCCGTATATGGGTAAATTTGATTGTACATTAGATTTGTGAAAATTATAAGAATAGAGAAAGTTATGGGAAGTAAAAGGAATGCTTTCTGAGAGGAATTCCTTTATTTTAAATTAAAGATAAGCGAGTTCTTTTAAATTATAAAAGCTTGGAGGCTTGAAATGATGAAAAGACAGTTTCTTTCTTGAATCAAAAATATTGACAAAGACAAATGGAAATCTCTGTCGCTAGTTCGCTGGTCCAAATTAATTTTTTGCTATCTACGAGTATCTGGTTGACATTTATTCACTATGTTTAGCTTATGGAAAGTGAGTGTCAACCTAAAAGTCGCAGATAGCACAAAATTATTTTGGACCAGCGAGTTGCTGCAGTTATAGGTTTCATTGCTAATTACTTGAATAGATTTCAAAGCGATCTTTCGATCTTGGGATTCAAATTTTAACGGAGCCAAAGGATGGCGTTAGTATAATTTACGTTTTGTTTTTGTGGCGTTTGGTTCTTAAGGCGATTGCGGTTGTGTCCACTTGAGTTTATTCCGCTATCGCTACTTTTCGTACCGTTTCAGTTCGTTAGCGCGGTAGGTCGCTGTGTTTTTCTTCTTTATTTCGTAGGTTTTTTTTTGCAATGTCCCTTGAAACCTGTATGGTCCCTGGTTCTTTTATCAAGGCTTTGCCATTTCCCGTTTGGTGCCAGCAAGCAAGCTGAAAACGTAACATGGAACGAAAATCTTAATATCAAGATTTTCAAATCCTCAAGGATCAAGTCTATATTGGAGCGTCCTTATAGGGCTGATAATCGTAGGAAGAATTATGGATTGGCATAAAAAATTACATATATTTCGGTGTTTCGTTCAACTCCACTGGGACTGATGAAGAAGAGATCGAAAGAAGGATTGTATCGGCGAGGAAAGCAATCAAATGCCTTAAGGGAGTCTTATGGAGGAGAGAGATTACAAAGGGAAGAAAGCATCGCATACGACAGCATGATAAAGAGCGTATTGGTGTATGGGGTGGAAACGTGGAGGCTGACCGAAAAGGTGAAAAAGAAGGTCTCAGCAACAGAAATGGACGCCATTAGAAGATCGCTAAGAGTCTCACGATAAGGAATGAAGATTTGAAGGAAAGAATGTGTGTTGAGAAAACTGTGATTGAAGACATCGAGGAGAGGCAGCTGATTTGGTTCGGTCATGTTCGGAATGGATGCCCATAGAGAGGAGGAGGCAAGGAAGACGAAGAAAGTCCTGAATGGAAGGTGTTTGGAAGGCAATGAGTGCTCGGAACCTCACGGAACAGCAGTGGGGAAACCGAGATGAATGGAGATTAGACACCGGACAACGTCGTCGAGCGTTTTAACCCAGCCCTGAAATCGTATCAAAAAAGCACCTCATTATGGTCCCATTGTTGAACTCGCCCGCCGATATTTACCATACCATGATCTAACCAAATCAATGACTTCTTAATAACGCTAACAGCAATAGGCTTCCTCATTAAATGAAATTATAAATCCTCGTAATATCTAGTTTCGTTTCTCGTAATTAGACAAGCCCGATTTGGCCAACGAACACCTAATCATTGCTTAGTCAAAAATTGCGGTAAGCCTACTCATTGCTACTTCCAATTAAAATAAGGGGGTTAAACTAAAAAATCTTTTAAAGGGGCGTTATTTAATGACTTAAATACATGTCTGTTATTTCGGTTAATTATTTTCACAGATTTCCGTTAAATAAAACGAAACCATACGAAACGCCACCATGTTTGAATCATTAATCAATACCGGGATAAGTAGTCGCTCTTCGGTTAATCTCATCCCGGGGGTGGTTTCAATCAAATTAAAGCTATGATCTTTTGTAGGGGCGCTAGGTGGTAGAAACTTGTGGAGTGCAAGTAATTCAATAACCGATGTAATAGTGTCTGTTGCTGTGCCATGGGCAACTAATTGACTGTTTATTGCTAGGAAGAGGGTCTGTTTTTCTGACAAAGGGTGCCGAGGTAAGGCTCCCCGCTGTCCCGAAACGAGAATAACGATTGCTTTAAATAAAAGCACGTTTTGGAACTTATCTGTTGACATTTCAAAATATTATTAATCTACCAATATGTTTGAATATGTTTCTTCTTCTTCTTTTAATTTTTTTTGTTTTCTTTCCCTTTCGCAGCGGGAAAGTTTAATTGCGTTGATAGATTTTCGCCCCGGAGTTCCTTCGAACGATATTTGCAAATACCGTAAAAAGCGAAACATATTTTTCTTCTTTTATTTTTTTTTTACATGCATCAATCGTTTTTCGATTTCTTATAAAGCGATGAAAAAGGAAGATTGTTAGGTTAGTAAAACAGAAATAATTATAATAGTCTCGGTATGGTGCCACTGACCATTTCTCATTTAGTGATGAATATCGGTATCATAAATCTACAGCCGCGGTTCCAGTTAAATATGAATATAGTTGCCAACCAGGTAAGATGGAGAAGGGCATTTAATTTGTCTACCTACTATATACCTTGCGATGTTTCTTTTCAAATTGAAAATGCGAGTGTGAGAGGAAAAAAATGAAGATAATGAACAGGCGTAGAGTAATGGCATTATTCTACGGTTGTTTCTTAATTTACTTCTTTAAAAAACTTCCATTTCTTGGGAGAAAAATGGCGATCGTGAATTTGCTTCCTTTGCATTCTTTATGTTTACCCCGCGAACGAATCGAACATATGGTCGTATAAAGAGTAGCGAAATATGGATTCGAAGAATCGATTTGAATATTTGCAGCTACAATTCTAAGTGATGGCACCCGTAGAATGAGTATTAGCCAAAGCCAGATGTCGGTCTTTTGAGAAGTGTTTTATTATACACTATTAGACAATTTGTTGGATAGGGTCTACACCGCATGCTGATTTTCTCAGAAAATTGGAAATTTCTTTACGTTGCGCTCGAATTCAAGCAATCCGTGTAAAGATCAGTATCGTTGGTCTTGGCAAGCTAACCTAGAAAGAAAACAGTTTCAGCAGCTGGGACCTGATTTTTTCTACATGAGCATGAGTTAGAAGCGAGGAGATCCACCTCGTACTTGGCTTTGTACTTCAAAACAGATAATGTCAGCACCTTGCCCGCAAGTGGAGGATCTACTGAATTTGAGTGAGTTTGGGTTTTGTGTCCATGAAAAACCTGTTGTGTCGGGTTTTAATCTTACTACAGAAGCTGGCGGCGTTGAAAATTTGGCTCCGTCCTACCGTCGTGATTTTATGGACTGATCTTGTGAGCAGTGATGAAGTCTCGAAACTCATGGGGAAGAAGATAAGTTTTTTACGATATCTTCCTCTGAAAGTTTGAGCTTTTCAGCTATATTCTCCATAGTGAGAAGTACCTCCTGCAAAATTAATAAAGATAGGCCAGGGCAGGTTGAAGGAAGAGCTCGTGGCTTAGGAATCGGTTAGACTATTGCAGATACCCGAGGCAGACACCCGAAGCGGGTTTGAAGCTCCGTAGCAGTTTCTTTTGGGGGCACCTTCAGATTGAAATATCTACTTCTTTGAAGTCGGTGGCTTCAACAACTTGAACTTACAGCTCTTTAATCGATACATAGTCTTCTAAAGTTTGATCAAGCGAATCAGTTACCTTCTGATACCATTCTAATATAGGCAAATCATCGTCCGAATCAAAAGAATCATCTTACTGACTTATTTAAATTACAAAAATCGTGCTTTGTTTTGCCTATCTTACTTTTAATAAAAAGGTTCAAAAATGGATGTTATAGGCGTTGAGTAGCCAAAAGTTAGATTTTACGGGGATGCATCAAAGTAATATCAGACTGCTTTCGGCACCGCTGCATTTTAATCGTTTCTCATCGGTTTATTTTTTTTTCATTCTTGAAAAACGGCTAAGAAACCAGTAGCAGATGAAACTTCCGTGTCATTTCGTTTGATCCATAGACCGTGACAGCACGTGACCGCTGTTCTCAATGCATGTTACGCATCTAAGATGGGTCTTCAGCCACGCGTGTCGACATTCCAGCAAAACGTTCATTTTTTCCAATTTTTTGTTTTCTCGTTGTTCCATACTATTACCGTCCATTTTCCCGAAAATAAAAATCCCGAATTAATGAAATTAATGTTCAGGATTTTTATTTTCGGGAAATTATATCATTCGGGAATTAAACCTTTCGTGAAATTAGTATTCGGGAATTTTTATTTTCGGGAAAAAATCTTTTTGGGATTTTGACTATTCCGGAATTTGTATTCGGGAAAATGGACGGGAACCTAAATTTTCATTTTAGGAAACGATAAAAAAAAATTAAAATCGACGAATCTATGAAAAAATATTCCCCCCAAAAAAATAGACAATAACTTCACTTCGGATATAATTGATCAGTCGAAAACGTTCGGATGTTTATATTTATCTTAAACAAGGCGTGCATTTACTCATAGTGGGTACAATGCATGGTCGGATCGCTTCAGAAACCATTTCATTTTCGATAATTAAGATAATTACAGTCAATAACAAGCAAGTAGGTTCACTTTTGACCTCTCCAGGTAGATATCATGCATTGTTTTTCAGTGGTCCACCAAATGATCTTCTTTAACACTAGTTAAAACCTTTCTTCGTTAATTTTTCAAACGAAAATTCGTCAAATTTCCCTTTTTGGTACTTTCTTCTAAAGAATAAAACCGTTACACGTACATTTTATTTTCTTTAAACGTGATAGTGTAAATCGTGAACTCGTTCGGTTCTCGTACTTATTCGGTTCCCGTCCATTTTCTCGAATACAAATTCCCGAATAGTTGAAATCCCGAACTTAATGTTCGGGATTTGAATTGGGATTTGAAATTCCCGATTAATGAATTTTTTGTGTTTTGTAGAAAAATTCCCTTTGTTCCTAAGAGATCCAGTCTCTCCCCAGAAAGCAAGTTGCAACTGAATGTGGCACAAGTATCTAAAAGCGGCTCGATACAGGCAAAGCAGTATAGGAAAGCAGCAAAATCATTGGACCAGGGCCCTCTTCGCATTTCCTGTAACATCTTTCTAGCAGCCTTTGAGAGGCCTCTTTTTCGGGATTTTTCATTAATTCGGGAATTTTTATTTTCGGGAAAAAAGCTTTTCGGGATTTTAACTATTCGGGAATTTGTATTCGAAAAAATGGACGGTAATCTTCCAAATAAGCTCGCCTCAACTTGAACTTTTATGATGTATGTCGAACCTTCATAAATATTTTTTGGACTGCTTAAAAAAATCCCTGAGAACATGATTTCAATCCGATTGCTGCGTAATTTCTTTCATCGCTTTTGTTCACATAAAAAACAAAACTTTCCCGAGCTCACTTAATTTAGACACCCATAATCAAGATAATGAGCAGAAATGGTTACCTGTTAATTGTTTCCATAGACCTGTGAAGGCCGACTGTCTGGAATAAAATTAGTAGGAACAGAATGACCATATTTAAAATGGATTATTCGCTACTCCCAACTAAACTGTATTTAACTTAAAGCATATAATTTGAGATTAAGATGGCCAATCCAGGAATGCATTTCGAATTAAAAATCGGCCTTGCCTCTAGCATCTTACTTTTATTCAAAAAATTGATTCATTATCTTTTCGCCAGTTTTATTATTCAAGAATGAAAAGAATAATAATTCGCTTTTTTTATATTAAATCATTGAGACAATTTTTTTTTATTCTCGCATTTTTGCGCTTTTTTACACAATAGAAGATGAATGCACGGCTTGATGCAATTTATAATCAAGCCGAGAACCGGCAAATGTTGAAAGTTCTTTTATGACGAGACCCGGCCCTGAAAAGTGAGAGGAAGTAAGCGCATTCTATGAACTTCCTTTATTGCTGAAATGCTCGTGATTAATTCCTCAGCTCTGTTATTATCTCAAACTTATTTTTTATTCGTTACCAGGGATTAATCATTTTCCCTTTATTCTGTAACTGACTTATCTTTCAGCAAAGAAATAAATAAAACGGTTAAATAAGAGAGCTTGCGGCATCCAATCTAGTAAACCGTAATTTGAACGTTTATATGTTCTCAGCATGAGGCGGTTTTATGAAGGGCAGTGCTTCATTTTCATATTTCCAGCTTAAAAAATTTTTTGATACATTTTCAGGAGCGGATCCCGGTTGATTTTTAAATAAGATAAAAAAAAATTGATTGACATCGGTAGAATGTTAGTTTTCTTAAAGAAAAAAAAAATTAGTTACAATGATGAATCTGTATGTTTTAGTTTTCGTCAAACATCTGGTTAAAAAGGACCCAATTATCGGTTTTTTTTCGGGGACCTGTTTATTTTTTTTTTCCTTTAAAACTCATTAAAATATTTGTGATCGAATTACTTTTCGGTGGTACAGCATTTTTCCTCCTTCTTTTCTCCCTTCCTTATTATTTAATTTTAATTGAGTAGATTGTGGATCTGTATAGATAGATCCTAGTCGAATCAGTTGTTACTGTGTTTGACCATGACCAAACCGAAATTTATTGACAAGATTTCAGGATGATGTTACATTCCAGAGGGTACGAGTCATCGTGTTAGGTTTTATGGATGTTTGATGGGTTCATGTTCAGGAAAATTCGTTCGGTTTAGTAGAATTGTAGGTTTGTGGAAAAGAAAGGAATAAGATTTAGTCAAGTTAAGTTTTTTTGGATTGAAATTTTCATTTTTTAGGTGCAACAAGTTTAATTACATCGTGAAATAAGCCGTGGGCTAGGACCGAAGCACCCTGTTGTTCATTCTTATCCCAAAGGTATTTGAAGAAATCAAAGCTGTGGTGGACTGAGAATCCAAGCAGTAGTCTACAAATCGTAGTGGCGCGTTTTGTCTTCTTCTGATTCTCTTCTTCAGTCATCATATTGATTGCGCTCTGGTTGTCGTTAAGTTGTACTATTGCTAGACCAGGCACTTTTGCATGGCATACTAAAAGATCTTTGAAGAGCTCGGGATGAGACAATATTAAAGGTTGTGTGTTGTCTGGTCGAATAATCAAACTAAACCTAAGCTAAATCCACTATAAAACAAGACGAGAAAATCTTCGAGTGCTTTCATGGCTTCTGGTGCCAACTCGGAAACTGGTCGATTCGGTAAATGATCCTGTAAGTCTCCCAGTGCACTTCGAAGAAATTCAACATGTACCTCACTTTAAATACCTGGGAACGTGGTTGACTGAAACAATCGATCTGGATCAAGAAATCCGAACCCTCATCGAAGTTGCTCGATTGGCTTTTACCCGATTCAGAAATGTCCTATGCTGCCGAGGATTGAAAATTCCCATTCGTCTAAATGTCTTGAGGTGTTACATCTGGTCAATTTTTTTTACGGCTGCGAAACTTGGACGCTCAAAGTTGCCATGATAAACCGTCTGGAAGCTTTCGAGATGTGGTGTTATAGAAAAATCCTTCGAATATCGTGAACCCAACATATGACCAACGAGGAGGTCTTGCGTCGGTTGCACAAGGACCGTGAACTACTTGCGACCGTAAAACGCAGGGAGTTGGAGTACCTTGGGCATATGTTGCGGGGACCCAATCACAGGCTGCTGCAGACCATCATGCAGGGCAAGGTCGAGGGTAAAAGAAGACTTGGGTGTAAGAATCTTTCCTGGTTGCGGAAAATCTGGAATTGGACCGGGTTAATCGTAGAGGAGTAATTCAAAGATTCAAAGAGCTCGTCGGATCGATCGCCTAAGCCAGTATGCGAGCAGGGCACCCAAAGAAGAAGGTGCCAACTCAAATATCATAATACCTCATTGCTACTGCTAGTGTTATAGTTATTATATCATTTCATGCATCTTGTCTTGCAGAATGATACAAACCGGTGGAGCAGGCCATAAAGTAGTGCATAAAGGTGTTAGTTAAAAATTTTAAAAATCAGTTCAATAATCCTGGTTCGCTCTGCAGTTAACCAAGTAAGAATCACTATAATGATCACCAATCTCACATGATGACGGCAATTATTGAAGTAGAAATAGGTCTTTACCCTTTGTTTGGGTTTTCCTACCTTAGATAAATAGCGTTTACTTTAGACTTTCAAATCAGTCAAACTTTCCAGAAAAGACATCTTTCATCTTGGGAAAATTTTGTTACAATAAATTAAATTATAAAGCTGTAAACCAAATTAAATTTTTTTAAAATCGCTGATTGGCAGTTTTTGGTATACGCCCACAGTAAAATGATTCATGCTCAGATATGTTACCTGTTATCTTTTCGCAACTCCAGACAGATCGTGATACGCTTATGGTTAGTATGATTGGTTGAATCTTTTTCTTTCCTGTTACAATTTTCATTAACCGTTTCTCCCCTCTACTTCTCTTTTTTTTTCAATGACATTACCTGGACCTATCGGTCAGAATCCTATAATATATTTTTTTAAGAAAGTAAAGTCGTGTATCAAATTAGCCAAATTCAGAGTACTAACTTTTCCTTTTTTTTTATTTCATTATATTTTTATTTCTTACAAATCGTTATCGAAGAATTCAATGAATGCGTTTGAAGAAAACTACAGCAGAAACGGCAAGTCACTCATTCAAATCGACGGCCATCATTAGCGCCCCTGAAAATTATCACTAATAACACATCATTTACTGTGATTCGATTTTTTTCTTTCTGGTTGGATTTTTCCTTCTTTCTTTTGTGGACTATTTTATTGTTTAATGAAGATAATCAGATTTTTTTTGAGTAGGCCCGTTATTTTCCAAGATGTATTCATTATTTTGACTTGTGCCTCGGCTTTATCGCCTTTTCTTGGTTCTTGAGGGCAAGGCACACCCGCATATTATTGCCCAGAGGGATATCTTCACTCTTTAGAAATCTGCAATAACGGGAAAAAGCTACATGGCTTCAAAGTAAAAAGGGCCGGAGCCGCAGCGTGAAAACACATGTTAACTGATTACCCGGCAAGATTCCTTGTAGCAGAGGGCGGGGCAGTTATCCTTGGCCCCAGGTCACCTCTCGGCAGCCCTAGGGCTACTCAGGTACTGTAATTTAATTAGTTAACTTAAAAATTAAACGATTCCAACGACTGTGCTTTATATTTTGTTTAAACAGTCGACATCTTGGAATAGCTTTATCCGGATTGTGGGGGTGCTTCTTTCATTGTAAATCTTTATATTGTCGTTTGAAATTTATAATTTAAATTAAATTCTTAAATCAATGGGAAGTTTAATTACTCTCAACTTTTTTTATTACGGATGTGCGTTGTTTATGTTTGTCTGAAAGAAGCGATGTGTGTTTCCACTGTTAGTAATGATACTATTATCCCTGCGAAAAAAGAATGGAATGCAAAATGAGCTTCAACCGCCGGTTAAGACAAGACGGAACTAATTGGCTATTGATTGAAATCCTAACAAACGAATCAATGAGGAAAGAAAATAATAATCAGCAGATAGTTAAACATTTTATTGTGTAACCACCGAATAACGTTATATGAGATCGTGAGTTAAGTTGTAGTATGCTGATTTCACGGGTAAAAACCTCTGTCAAAGGCATTTAGCTACAGATTTAAAATATTATAAGAGGCAGCTCGTAAAAAAAATTTTTTCCCGATGCGTTTCCATTTTGTTTTGAGCTAATCCTTTTTTTCGTTTTGTTTTGGCTGTCGTTAAAATCATCTTGGTTATGCAAGGTCAGTAAATCGTAGCAATTTTTATATCTGATAGATCAAAGATCGTGAACCTTCCCTTTGGTATGTTGCAACTAAGCTCTATGACTCAGATTTGATTATACCTGCCTTGGTACTTCGGTAGAGTGAAAGGTAGATCGTGGCTTAAGTTAACAAATTTCAAATATTTCATTAAATCATTTCTAGAGCGTCGTGGGAATTGATTCGGGATCTGGTATTAGCAATCTTAAGGTGTGGTAAATAAGTTCCCAGCTAGTCGGAAAATGGGTGGAAATTGTTGATATGCTGATACCGGATTTAGGATTAGGCTGGTTAATCTTGATTGCGTTGAATGGTCTTAATTGGGAAGAGAGTATAAAATATCATTGTGAAGATGAGAAGTTTTTTATATAATCGAACCCTTCACCCTGAAAATTCTGGAATTGAGGTTGTGTTCAGTGTAATGCTTTTTACGTTAGAGGAAATAGTATACTGTATAAGGATCTTAGGCAGTATTTGGTGTGTATTATGAGGTGTAAAATATTATAGGAACTTGAGGATTATAAATGAACGTGCTGATATGTGGGTGCAAGAGCGTCACTAGACTGTTGGCTGACCTGTTCACCATATCGTCCATTCTGGAATCAGCTGCAGAACGTGATCCGCTGACGATGTAGACTTCGACTATCCTAAGATGTTTTTGTTGGCGCTCGGTAAGCCTCCTCTGTGAAAAAATCCTCCTCCTTGCAGCCGCTGTAAGATCAAGAAAGAAATTCTTCATTATACGACTCGCACGAATCTTCGTATCCTTACTATCTTGAAACTTTTTAGGATTCTAAAATATTATGGCTAGTCTTGCTTCAAGCCTAATCGGGGTGTACAGGTCTGAATTTGGCAAACATGAAGAACTTGCACTAATTTTTAATACTCTTGCATGTAATAATGAAGAATCACATCAAGTTGTGAGAAAATTTGACGAATGCTGTTAAGTAAATATTTTACGATTTAATTCAATGTTTGATTGTGACGTTTTTCATTTGCAATCATTTAAATAAGCCTGGTTAATATTAATACATCATCTTCAAATACTGCATTGTGCATTGAATTATAATATTTTTTTTAAAATAAATTTACCGCTACTACTTTGTTAAGATGTCAAACAATAATGCAAGTGAAATGACTTTTCTTTAACGAATTTCTTAGAATTCATGAATCGATAGAGAAAAAAAATTAGACTGCAAAATTAATAACATATAATTACGACCTAAAAATTTGAGTAAGATCAGTTCTGATTCTTTTCAAATTAATTTTAATGTCTGTCGAACAACTTTATATACCTCCATCAAGTAAATCGTGAATACGATTTAGAAAAACACCAAAATAAAAATTCCGAGGTCTAAAATTTTCACGTTTTCGGTTGACTTTCTCCACCAGACCTTCACTTTAAACTCCTGACCGTCTTTCAAAAACTGAAAAACGCATGAACCCATTTGTTTTTTTAAAAAAATCAAAAAAAAAAAAAACAAATTCCTTATTTCTGTCATCGAGAGCTAGATTATTTGTTGATGAAACTAAAGCTCAGTCGTGCATGATAACCGATCTTCAACAAAGAAGTAATGGTCTGTGAGATCGGTTGATGTATACCATGGCCGTTTCATCTATTCGGCAACTAAAATAATGAAAAAGTTTTTTATTGACGAATGAATTTTTTTTGTTTGGAAAAAAGAAGACGAGCCTGACGCATATTAAAAAGGGGGAACGAGTCAAACCCTTTAAGACAGGTTTAATGCAAAGCAACACATACAGACATCTATTCCATCATTTTATTACAACATTTTGATTGTTATCAGATAACTGTCATTGTGATAGAACGATTTATTCAGTCTTGTAACAGGTTTTATTTTTTCGGGGGGAACCGCGTTTTAATTGCATTTTCTTAATCGTAGTTTCCCCCCCAATTAATAGTTTTATGTCGTGCGTCTGACCCTTAAAACATGCTATTTATTTTTACCGCAGCTGTTTGCGGTATCCTTTCCTCGCTTTATCTTATCGAATGCTCCATTTTTCTCATTAATAATTAATGGAATAAACGTTTAGGCAGTGTCGGCTTGGAAGCCTTTGAGATGGTCAGTAATGAAATTTTTTGAAGCTTCAGCTCAGCTCATCTCATCTCGACAATCAATGTTGTATGTTGCCGATTTTGAATTGAGACTTCTGATTTTAGAAGTCTTGATGTATGCACAGCTGGTTGCGAATTAACCTCAAGATTTTCTTCTTCATTTTCTTTGGTGTTTAGCTTTTCACCTCCGGTTGTTTCTGCTGGTTTTTTGTCTTTAGGATTTATTACAGGTGTGCTTGTTGAAAGAATAACCTCGGCTAATTTTGTCTTATCTTGCCAATTATCAGCAAAAATGCCAGACCAAAGGATTAAAAGAAAAGCCATAAAATATTTACTAGCAAAAATTCCTTTCTTCAAAATCGCAAGATTCGTAGAGTTCAAGAAGCTCGGAAGCAAGCTTTGAGAGTGGTTCGCAGACTGAGAATCCATTACTCGCCGATCCTTCTCTTTCCTTCAATGTTTCCCTGCATGATGGTCTGAGCATTCAGAAAGTTAAAGTCAGACAGTATTTTGGTAGAAGTTGAAGAAGACGAATTAAAAGAATAAAGAAAACGATTCCTATAATGGTGACTGGTCACTTTGGCCCCTCCGCTGTACATAATTTTTCCCTTTCCAGTCGCCAACTAAGCCAGAGCTTTTAACATCCATCCGACTAAACCGTCATTGACCACCTTACGTAAGGTTACGACTTCTTCTCTGTAGCCATATAAGGATCTTCCGTAGAAGGCAATTAGCGGGTAAAATAGATTCCGAATTCATCGGATGATAGTGACATTGAGAACCAGAAAGTCAAAGGTCATAAAACCGAGTTGAATTCGTCCTGAATCATGTCCCTTTAAAGATCTTTTCATCTTCAGAGATGACACCACTTGAATATCAATAGTAGTGATGTATGTTTTCTGCCAAATATCATTTCTTTTATTTAAAAAAACGCTTTCTGATTACTAACCAACCTCGTTTGTTATTTATTTTCATTTGGATGAATGAATATGTTAAGTTTTCACGGTCATACGTAAGAAAAGATTAACCACGCTTGTTTTGTGAAGAAAGGAAGCGAAGATTTCCAGTTTAACACGGATGATTATGAACAAGAGAAGGAAAAAGTCCATGTGAATTATTATACGGAGGAGGGATTCGGGTATAACACACTCAAGTAGACACTATATACGGTTAGCTGTCTTTAAAATAAGATCAAATTATAGAATTATCTAAGATGCAATCGTCTTGATCTTGTAATTGAAGTAAATAAGCCCTTAAGACATTTTACGATAAAATGCAATCTTATTATTAAAATGCCAATGCGAACTGTGAGAACCTGAAAGCAGGTTCGAGCGTAGGTGAAAACAAGGGTTATATTGTAGTTTATTTTTTTAATAACTGAAAATGGTTGTCGGAAATTTTTACTTCGGAAAATTACAGTGCTAACTTGTCTTTAAGAATAAAATTGTAAGCCTCATGGCAAAATGACGCATAGCAGGACATATGCTTTAGTGTTTTATGTCCATATAGCTATTTATTCATATCATGCGCTTGCATCCAAGTACGCTACACTATGTCCGCCTACAATGTGTACGGACACGTTCGTAATGATGTCTTTTATTTACGTTCCGCTTGATTTTTTTGTAAAATCGTGGAATTATAAACAATTATTTGGCGCTTTCTTTGAAAATTCTGGAAAAAATGTTGTTAGTGTTGCGTTCCGCTTTTCCGCTTTTGATTCATTCTGCTAAAAATAGGCCAAATTGTTTTCCAAAGCTTGAGAGTCTTAGAAATACTACTCTTACTATAATGGCTGTGCAGGACCTAAAGTTTTATTGCCGCAATTACCGCAGCCTTTTATTTGAAACAGTTTAGAGCCGTCCATTATTCCCAGGAGCCTGAATTCTCTCTCACGTTCTCCAACCAAGGTTTTTTTGGCTGCTTCATCAATCTTCTACAACGATGGCTTTCTCTACTGGCAGCCAAACCACATGACGTGATTTTGCAACACTGGTAATCTACGGCTGTTGAATGAGATTTCGGTTATAGCTGTTGTTACATCGTCGGGGCAGATTCAGCTCGGGGAGCACCGCACGAGAACATTTTAGAACAAGAGAAGGTAAATTTGGCTTCTACGTCGGCATCATTCCCAAAGAGCTCTCACACCACTATTGGCTTTCAGTTACTCGAAACAGAACCGTGCATTGATTGTGAAAATTATCTCACGGTGTAAAAATTTATGCGGCTTTAAAAAGAAATGTAATAATTCAGCAATGAATAGCAGTCGGCAAGAAATCGACAAGAGAAAAAAGAGAAAATAAAAAAAGAGGAGAAAACTGCCTTCTAATGCATGATGCATCGTTTTACATCCGCAGAAAAAAGATTATTAAAAACGCATTTGAAACAAGCGAATAAAAAAAACTTGGCGTAAGGGTTACAGGTTGCAGACCTGCGGTTAGTTCACGTCTGATGATGGATATGTCGAAATGTAGTGTCATCAAACAACGGTATTTGTGACTATCAAATTTGCATAACCATTTGTCTTTTGTTTTTTTGTTAAGTCATCGAACCGCCTGCAGAGTTCGCGCACATCTCCACACTTTTCTCAGCCTTAGGTTAACGATAGACTTCTATAACGCTATTGTTTTTTTAAACATCTATTAATTGCTTTGCTTACTGTATATTTTGTTGTTACCGTCAGTCTTGGATAAATAAAATTGTTGTAGAGACTTGAAGAGGGCTCGACAAAGGTTAACTATTCTTGACTACTGTTTAGTAAATATAAGGTCGAATCGATGGGAAAATAACAAGAAGTAAATGACATACAAGACACGTGGCAAAGAAAATGAAAAATCGTTTTCGAGATAAAAAAAAATAAAACGAATTCATTTGTAACTATAAAAATTTAATGGGGTTCACAACCCTTTCTATAATAATCTCAAAGCTCTAAAAAACCGCAGCTCGTTTTAATTTTAATCTCTCAAAAGATAAAACTCAAACGAGTGAGGTTGTTACATCAACCCTAAAATAACAAATTCGCCGAAAAAAGAAGGGAATAAAAAACAGCACCTTTTTTGTAACAAATCTCGAAATACTCCTCCTGACAAATTAATGCCAAAAGATAGACAATATAAATCGTTGACTCATGGGGCATAACGACCAGTCCAGTCTCATTATCACAAGCCTTTGTTTATTTAGTCCCAGATGATGAGTCTTCTGCTTCGGGCATCTTGCTGGCTAAAACCGTTCCTTAATTTCTGTCAAGTCACTCCTGAACTGAATTTTCAACCTTTTAAATTCTTTTAACTTAAAACGACTTTGAACAAATAATACAATGGATGAGAGAGGTATCATTGGAGAACAATATGCGGATTCCTAACCCAAATGTCATAGGTGGGTAATTAATTTTGCAATTGAAATGTCAGGTTGCAGGGGTTGTAAGTAGTTGATTGGTTGTTAACAGAAGGACCCGTCTCCGAAGAGTTCTCTTAATTTTGACAAAGATGTTGCGTTAGCTTATTGTATTCGATGAGTTGTCAGTTCTAATTCAAGGTGGGTGAGGTCCCCTTCGGAGGTAAAAGGGCGGAATTCGAAATTATTCAACATCCAATATCTTCTGCTACTAGTGGTATCGAGTTCTACATTTTTTTTCCCTTTGCGGATTCAAAACCACAATCTGCATCATATTCCTCATAAGTTTTTGTCGCTTTTCTTTGCTGCGAGAAATCCGCACCCTACTGTTCGTCTCCATACTAATTTCTGTGCTGCAGCAGCTTCATACTTGACGGATTTGAAACTTTTACATCTTGTTCTTTCCTACGAAGAAAAACCCATAAATATTACAATGAATGGTCTTCGCTCAATGTGCAAAGTTTAGAATCAAAGTAAAAATGGTTATTACAATGAAGAAAGTGAAAAATGAAGCGAAACAGATTGGTCTTCATGCCGTGGGCCCCCTCGTGACTTCTTTAAATATAAACATTCCAAGTGTTGATTTTTAAATTTTAACGCCTGTATCTCCAGTGATTCGGTAGCTTTATCTAACTTGTCACGGTGGCCTCATCAAAGATTCTAATCTCGATTGTCCAACCATCAAGAAAATCATTTTTAAATTTCAACAACTTATTGCACTTTTTCATTCCCATCACCCACAAAAGATAGCCGAATTATAAAAAGCATCTTCTTCTGTTTATTCGATGTGGGTCATAGAGTAGCATCGAAAAAAACAAAACTAACGATCTGCGCTCGGCCACTCCTGGGCAGGGTCACGAATATTTGCTAAGAACCAGTGTGTTTTTTTAAAAGGGCCCCCCTAAAACTCTCACGATCGGTTTCAAGCTAGGAAGCGTTATTTTTTTCCTAAATTACGTAATGGCTATCAAAATGTCTAAAAATTTAAATGAAATTTACCGTTTAACCGTAAATTGAGGATTTGAGGAGGTTTTGAAAATCAAATTTTTGGAGGACAGTCACATAATTTTAAAGGAAAAAACGACCGCTGATACCCGCTTGACTAATATGGTCACTACGAGCTCACTACGAGGTTTCCCCTGCTTGGCAGATCTCTTTGCAGTCTGATAAGTCAGATGTGCATAAATTTGCCGAAGATATGCTTAGCAGATATTGGAAAACATTGCAGGCCTTGAGCTGAGCTCGGGCTTAAACTGTATTGAAAATGTTGAGGTTATCAGATTCTTCTAATGTGACACTACTTATTGGAACAAGATTATTGCCGCCAATGGATACCTCATACTTTTAATCGAACTGCTGTTTCATTTTGTTAAAAGAGAACCGTCAAAGTGATCCCTTAATAAGTGTTGCAATATTGCATAGCTTGTCATTTCGTTACGGCCATATCGAAAATTATGTATTCTTATGTAATGGCATCAGTGACAAGTAAATGATCCGCGTCTTTTTCCATGCGAAATAGAAGTAGGTAACCATGATTATTATTGACTTTCTCTGGATGTCAATAATGAAATCTCGGTTGGAAAGACAAAGGGAGGATGTGTAAGATAAATTAGGCCTGTAGAAAAGAACATATGCGTGAACTAAAAATTTTTATTATTGAAATATTTAACAATGATGGACATGACATTATACAGTTGTCTGACCTTTCGCCAGAAAGGAAGGAAGTTCGTGATCTTTTGCAATCGGTTTTTTTTAATATTTTCTTTTAGCTACGCACAGATTGTTGTTTCGAAGTTGATTCAATTCTAGAATGCACTGCCGTTTTAAATAAGGTTAACACGAGTTAACCACTTGACTCGTACCTAATTTTTTAACAAATGTTTTATGCGTATATTGTTTGTAATTTGACCTTAGCGAATGGAAGACGAGTTAGTGTTGAAAATTGGAAATTAAGAGGTGTGAAGTAAAATTGCTGACTAGCACTTTGTCTATCAGCCAATGGATTCTGCTCGTCATATCTTCACGGATGTAAGCAGAACTTGTTGGAAATTTTTTGCGTATAGTGAAGCTCCAATTGGGGGTCAAGATCAAAGAACTGCCTATTCAAGGAGCGGTTATCTTTTGAGTGTATTCCCAATAAATTGGTCTGCCCCAACTGATCTGTTTGTTGCGCATTGCGATTGAATCGATTTGCTCAGAAAATGACGGGACTGCCGACTTTATGTTCTTACCAAACTCTTGTACATTTTTCTAATTACATCCTTTTATCTCTTCTGCATATTTAACGAAAATCCGTTATCGATGCACAATAATAGGCATCAACTTAATTAGATTTCTTTTGTAGGTATTTCCGTGAAAGAAAACGCTCAACCTAGATTTTTGCAGCACTGCATTCAAGCCAACTTGTTATAATGGGCAGTCTGCGAAAGTTATGAGGAAATCGTGGTGCTGATACGATCATATCGATTGCGTTGCATTCCGATAATATTAAAAATAACATGGTTATATTATTAGGTCCCCTTTTGCAAATAAAAACATCGCAGAACATTCGTCATTTTTCAAATAGTTGGTTTTCCCGATTGACTCGTCATATTTATTTTGAGCACTGTACGAGAAAATTTGTTAAACGCTTCGATGAAATCTTTTTTTATTTTTCCACGATTTCAACCGCCTTTTTGGAGCGAAAAGCAAATCATCGACTGGATTTTGTTAATCTAAAATTAAAGACCTCGACTACTGGTCGGTAGTGGAACTACCTGTCAGGTATAGGAAGATCAAAAAATGATTAATGACATAATGCAGGGGTACTGTAATTTTTTAAAATTATCTTTTGCCCTTTCTTTTACCATTCATTGCTAATTCTTGTCCTGGCGTGAGTTCTTTGTGCGGTTCGTTTTTTCTCAAAATTAAAAAAAATTAAATTCAGAAGGTGCTAAGTTCTTTTTTTTTCACGGATGAAAAATATGGCTGAGAGTTTTGTAAATCATTTTAATAAAAAGTAGTCAGGAGGAGCTTAATAATAAAATTATATGTTTTTGCAAATAATGGATTAGGCTATAAAGGGTTGTGCAGAAACGCGATTTTTGTCCAAGCCTGAAATTTTAAATAATTTTGCATTCATCTTCCATTGGACACCCGGGAGGTGTGAACGCTGTCCATCGCTAGAATTTTTCAAGGGGAACCCTTCCCCCTTCACCGAAATAGACGATGGAGAGGCCTATACAAACCCCTTATGGGCTCGATAGTACCCTAAAAATCTCGTGTTCAATCGAAATTCGAGATTTGACCGTCGGTTAGATCCCCATCAGAACTGTGTCTTCGAGACTCGCAGTGAGTCTCCCTTTTCAGGAGGTGCCGAGTCGGAGCTGTGCCATCAAGCACCCGAATAGCAGCCATCAGGTTCACTTCCCTAAGGCACTGTATCTCTCCTAACGATATCCCATCCGACAGATAGAGTATTTCTCGAGCCCTAGGAAATATAAAAAATACACAATCCCGAACTGTTGAACTGTCACACTCCCGCACAGCAGCACTCCCGCTCTCGACAGTCGACGGCTGATTGCTGAATAAAAATTGAAAATTGAAGACCGAATCCTGATGGACCACTGGTAGTGTAGAATCTGAAACAGAAAAATATCATTTCCCAACATTATGCCCACACAATTCATGCTAAAATCAACTGAAGGATTCATGCCACCAACATGTGAAAGTCATGATGCAACAGTAATCTCATTTCAAACCGTTTACAAGCCGTTATTGGGAAAGAACTTGATAAGTTTACTCAAACTTGCTTAAATAAAATTAACTTAATTCTAAACCTAACCTTAAAGCTAACTTAATCTAACCTTATCTTAGATCTAACTTAAATCTAATTCTAATTCTAAAGTAAACTTTTCAAAAAATTAACGAAAAGATTTTCATTTTATTTTAAATATGTATGATATTTTTTTATTTAATTCAGGATGGATGCGTTAACGCTTCAATCCTAAATTCAAAAAAAAAAAAAAAATGGTTTTTAGAAAGTACGTTTGTTCAGTACCAAGCTTGGCAGAAGAATGAACTAATGGCGCGCTCTGCAACAGGCGTCATCTACTACAGTGCTGCCACCTTTGAAAAACAAAATTGACAAAGGAAATTTATATTTGGCAAAGGAAATTGGACCATCAGGTTGGCATCACTGTTTGTTTACATTTTTAATTTGATTTTAACGAACACAAAAAGCCTTTCTAGAAAGTATGTTTGGGTGACAGTTGCTTGTGAACGAAATAATTAATACTAATTGGAGAATGTTTAACTTTTTGGTGCAGTCGGCTTAATGCAGTATTTCTGTTCTTCTTAAAGTGCCTTCCCGTGATGGGTATCGGCGACCATCATGGCTGGAGAGGTTATTGCGCCGTGCAGGAGACCCTAGCCGGATCGACTGTCTTGGGTCTTGCACAGAAAACTCTCGGACATGATGGCTATATTAGGAAGGTTAATGCGTTGGCTTTCCAACACCTTCCACATTGCAGCACAGGAGCCATACCGTCGGTCCTCGACTCTGGCGCCTGCTTTCTGGACTTAAGCCTAGCCAACTTTGACCGTCTTCAGTTTTAAGCCAGTACTGGTAATCCTACCAAAACCAATACCAGATTGCTACCTCCCGGGTCAGAAGGAATCTCGAGCTTGTCCAGGGCAAGTGCGCCAAACCTGAAAGCAGGACTGTCAATGTTCCCACCGGCTACTTTAAGTCTTCCTATATTTAGTTTTAAAAATTCGGATTTGAAAAAATGACAATTCTTATAGCAGCTGATGGTGACAAGCGGTTGTTGAATATTTTGAAATAACGATTCTTCTTCTAAGACATACTCAACTTCCCTTTCCCGTGCTGTAGAAACAAAGCGCTTCCAGTATAATTTTCTTAACATGGTCAGCCTGCGCACTTTTTTAAGTACCAGATTCCTGTTGGTCAGTAGTATACAGTACAACCCTGTTAAAGAAAAGAAATACTTAAAATCGGCCCGTCAAACGCGCCCCTTTAATCCAACTAAAAAATTCTACACAATCCGAAACCTTAAAAAACCGTCACTATATACTTTAAGGCAATAATCTCCTTGCGCCGGCTCCGGTACTCTCGTAAATTTTCCCTAACGACTTCATGAATTCTTAGCAATATTAAAGACTCTTCTTTTAAATGATTTACTCTTCTTCATTCTTGAATAGGAAAAGGTGTAATGTAAACAAGCTTACTTCTGTATCTAGCAGCAACCATTAGTGTTAACTACAGTGTTGTGAGTATATCATGATTCATAAACTGGTACTGGCCATAGATCATGGGATCGTAGGAAATCTTGTAAAAATAGCGTTTCTGTTGAGGTAATGATGATTTGTCTGCCACTCTGGGTGGCCAGACAATAGGCCCATAACATGTTTTCGCTACAGAACGACGATGGCAGGCCGTAGTTCATAAAAATTTGGCAAAATGATTATTTTTATCCAGGTTTTGATTCCTTTTTTTTATCTCGCTTAATTTGCCTAAACCATTGTATTTTGATTTACAATAGCAGTTAGTGTGATTTGTATTTAACTCGTTTTATTTTAAGTTAACGGGTCATTAATTTGTATAGCTAACTACAAATACTTTTTGAGTTAAGTTAGTAGATTACAAATCTTCGTTTTCAAAGAAAAAGATAGATCGTGATGATTGTTTTTTTTTTTTTTAACTGAACCGATTTCATATTTTTTTCTTCTTTCTCTTTCAAGTCGGATGTTTACGAGTATTTTCCATCTCGCTCCTACTTATGATTGAAAGGTATATTTGAATTATTGTCTTCCACGTTATTTTAAATATAAGAAGATCGGTGTTGTAAGGGAAAATTCCTTCTTCGCTTCAAGGAATCTTAGACTTAAACCCGTAGTTGCATCGAAAACGTAAAAAGACAAGCGATTTGAACAAAATAATTACCAATTAATGTCTTTTTTTAAAAAGTTGCTAGATTGGTCCCTCCCGTGGTCTTCGCGTGACTCGATATAGCCATGATCGTTACCTAGGGCAGGCCTGCTGGCTCAATACCCCGGTAAAAACTGCCTCTGTGTATTGGCGGTTGTAAAACAATACGGAAAAATATTCTTATATCATCGAACGCAGCAATCGGGTGTTAACTAGCTCTTCCATTTTTTTTTATTTTGCCTTTTCGTATAATGAATGAAAGCTGAATGTATAATTTATGATTACACTTGGGAACAGTACATGGCCCTATTACATTACAAATAGTTACAAAGACTCAGAAGGGAGAATCACGAATCCGATTCAACAGTAAGATAATGTCAACTCAAGTGTTTCTTAACAGATCAAAGCTGTTAAACACAATTCATGATCAAACTTTCGGCACTTCAATAACAATACGGCAGGCTTCATTCAAAAATTTTGTACATGTACGGTAGATGTCATCGATATGTTGGATTGGTATCTATCCGAATAAATTCACCAGTCGGAAGGATTTCGATGAGATGCTCGGGATCCTGGGAAAAAAATCCCCGAAGTTCTTTCTTTTGATTTTATGTCTTGTAAGCCTTCCGAAGCAATACAGCACCGCGGCGAAGATTGTCGCAGCTGGATACTTTTGTTGATAGAACAGTCTTCATTCGTAACCTCACGACCATCAAGATATGGAAACCTATTCTGCATGATATCGTCTTAATTGCAAACACCATATCCCATTGAGCTCTCATTTAGATGAATCGATTTCAACGCGTCGATTCCATCAATCGATTCAAAATATTTAAATAGTTATAATCGTTTTAAATGCGCTTAATAAGAACCTGTTGCGAGTTTATTTGCTTATTGCTTTGAGGTGGGAAACGGTAAATTTGATTTACGCATTAAATAAAGAACCGGCGATGCAGGGTTTTTGAGTAATGGGGCGAATAAGGGTAGGTTTGGCTCGTGAGTTCAGACTGCGCTTATTTGTCTGAGCTTTGGAGGCTCTGAAGAATTTTAAGATTAGTAAATCTGTAAATCTTTAACCTTGTCCTCGAAAAAGTCGTAAGGTGCCTTGAGAACGTCCCCGGAGGCGTGAATCTAGGCGGACCTATTAAGCAGTTAGACTATGCCGGTGACATCGATATATTAGGGGAAACCCGGGAGGATGTTCGTCGAGCTTCTGGTTACTGCTCGACGAGTTTGGCTCGAGTTGAATGAGGAGAAAACGGAATGGATGGCAAGGATGAGGCAGGATGTAATTCCTCTGGGGATAGAAGGTATGAGGTTCAAGAATGTGACCGAATCCCGGTATCTGGGATTTCTCATCACTAGCGACAATGATATCATCAAGAAGATCGCTGCCCGGATACAGAGTGGAGAATGCTGTATATTTGCTCTGGGCCATCTTCTCCGCAGCAAAGCTCACCGTATAAAATGGAATCATACGCCCAACGGTCACTTATGGGTGTGAGACATAGAATTTGACCGTCCGCGCCAAGGAGCGGTTTTTGGTCTTCGAAAATAAGATTTTGCGTCGAATATTGGGACCTAAGAGAGATCCGGTGACGGAGTTTCTGAGGATGCGCTCGAATGAGGAGATCCGAAGGCTCACGGGGCAGCCCTAAAAGTTTAAGACCTCAGGGCAGACCGCAGCTTCGGTGGGAAGACAACGTGTCTGGAGATATGGGTCGGTTAGGAGTCCGTGCGGCGATAGTCCAGAGCGCTGAGTAGTTCGCAAGATTGCAGCTCTGCCTGACCCACGAACGCACTCAGGTTATACTCGATCTGATCGGTGTAAGGAATATTTACTTCGGTCTCAAATGCACTATGGAGTAATATCAGGTTTTCGGGCCTGGCTGAGCGTTTCCTCCAAGTTGCCTTTGCTCCACAGCCTTTTACAGGAAATTCCAAATCGGAGTTTTCGCACTTTCTCCAGAATAGTTGAAGCAAATGCAAAACGACGATTTTTGCATTTCCTCCGAAATTTTTGAAGGACTTACAAGGAGAATACAAAGGGTTAACTTTGATTTATTTGATATTGGATGTTACAAATCCTTTAAAAACTTTGTAAGAATTGTTTCTTAAAAAAATGTATTTGTTTGTGTGGTTAAAAAATTTAAAACATTTTTTTTCCGGTGCAATGAGTTACAATTTTTTTCCAGGCCGGTCCTGCAAAAAATAAAAACAGTATTAAACGAGGAAATTTTAAGTTCAACTTCTTTTAATTCAACTCTGGCGGGCTGATTCTTATCGAAATTATTTTTTATCGCTTATTACCTGTAATAAGACCCATACTCAGACCAGAAGTTTTTGCACTGCTGAGCCAAACAGCGATTATCTTCGTTTATTCAGCCTTTTAAGAAAAAATACCAATGATAACCTGCGAGTGTAACTGATGGTTTTGATTTTCACTGTCCAAGAAAAAAAAACCCTCGACTTATTTTTGCTGAAAAATTAAAAACCACGCTGACATGAAAAAAAATAACGTATTAAAATAATAGTAAAAAAATTAAATCGTGACTCATTCTCACGTCCTTTAAAAAAAAATAGGGAAAACAAATCGGATTCTTTTGTTTTAAAATTTTCGGCGACAGAAAATGAATGGGGGGATCGGACCGGAAACACCCGCTAGAAGAATCACTCTACCCCTTACAGGGAACCTCATGCTGACACAATTAGTTCATACCTTTAAGGCCTAGAAACGCAAATATATACACTCGGAGAAAAACTCTTAAAACAAGTCAAATGTTTAAAAAAAATTAAGATGATGCAATTTTCCATGTTTTGATTCCGATAAGAATGGATAAGTAAGAGGAATATTAAGACAAAGAATGGCCTGGAGGGTAGAGGAGTGCGGGCGGCTACATTTAACAGGTATTCTTGATGTATAAAACAGTGCATGTTCTTGGACAGGTGCATAGCCTCTTTGCTTCTTTAGTAGTTTGATGGTGCGCCTGCGCGCCTGAAAAATTGCACCATAAAGTTGTTTGCGCTCGGGAAAAAATTATCCAAGGAAGGAATTACCATTAAATTTAGTTTGAAGTGAGGAAAACTATGATTAGGAGATGAGGAGAATATATAAGTGAAAAAAATGTTCGAGATGAGGATGAGAGTTCATGGAGAGAATTATTGGATGCTGCGAGACGGTTCAATTTGACACGGCGCAAACATCATGAAAACCATTTGAAGATCTTGCTTTCGGATTGGCCCAGCGGGTTGAGATAAACACGCATGCGCAGCCCGAGGCAGGCACCTTCCAGCGCTTCCATCCAGTGGCTATTTGTCGTGCAACCAGGGTGAATCGTGTATATGAGTATCGTAGCTAGGGGTGATTTAAATAAAAAAAAAGGAGAGAGAAAGAATAAACCGTTAAAAGTTTTATCAATGAGAGTGTGTTTAAAAAGGGTCAGGGATTTAAAATGTCGCGCGGGACTATCGGGGTTGTACGGAGCGGTACGTTTTAACGGCTTTTCGTTCGGAATGACAGCTGTTTGAAGTTTTTTTTAACAGTTTTTGTTTTTATTTTCGCCACCGGACTAAACAGTGCGGGTGTTTTAAAAAAAATATTGATCAGTAATTGTGTGTTGTGAAAGTTTTTAACAGGATTACACATTTTTGGATTATGAATTTCGACGGGAATACTTAAATCCTGTCGAAAATGATGGTGTGATTTGAGGGGACCGGCTTTCCCTGATCCGGCCTCATTCAAAATGAGGCCTAGATCTTCGAAAATGTGCCATGGATATTACTTACTTGTCTTCATCTTTATTTTACTCAAAATCGAGGTTCGTTAAATTTAAATTGACGATAATTTTTTTTCCCCCCCGTTTAATGATGCTACCATAAGATTCCGTAATCCGTCAAATGTGATCCGAAACCTAAAAGAATTCTCTAATTAGGCAACTGCCGGCTCGGGCAAGATACATGGGTATCCCGATCATTGTCATAACAAAATTGATCACCTTGTACCTAGGTTGACACGAATCCACCTGATCAGGTTCAGGTAGTCTTTTTTTATTTTTCTGCCTTTTTGACAGTTTTGATTTTTCCTAAAGGAATTTCTCTATCTTCTCAGTCCCTTTTTTTAATGATTGAATGAAAAGGAATCGCCTCATGAATGGTCTGATTCACATAATGCAATGTCTGGTCCGATTCTTTTTTTTAATAATTTACTATACTCGAATCACGTGATGCTACATTCATACCAATCCTTTTTCATAATGCTTAATTTCCTTCCCCGATGTCTCATCACTCCGCATTCAAGAATCCTGCGAACGAAAAAGGTCGAAGTGCAAATGGTAAATCATAATAACATTCATCCATTGAAATTACAAGAGAAGTCTAATTGATCTAAACTGACTGAGTGCTTGTGACTAAATTGAGGCTTTTAAATAAACGATTATTAAATGAGGATACCTTTTAGTAGGGATCATTAGAATTTTTTTTTTGATACTCTTGACAAATGATTTTATAAAATGTAAGTAATATTATATTGTTATTTACACCCCCTCATTTGCTAACCGCGTCTAGACGATCCATTCAATCTCTTGCGTATTTTGTTGTTTTTTTTTTCCTCGTCGGTGAACTTCTTAGAATTAAAAGTTATCGAGCGGTTAAATGCTTTTTGCTAATTAGATACTAACTGCATGTAATTAGGTTGATAAAGTTTCTTCGAGATAACTCTTCACCTTTTTATCACGTGCAAAAGTGACATTAGAATGAATTAGTGTGTCGATGTGCCGGTGCCATTTGTGTAAAGGTCTTGATGGAGTTGAGTTTAAAAAAAAACGGTGATATCCTGTTGCAACATTTTTGCCGGTTGACTTTGCCTACTTATCGATGATCTAAATAATTGATTGTAGCAAGTTGGGTGAAGTGCTTGGCTTAACCTAATCTTCTTGTTCTTTTTTATTCGTTTCTGCGTGTTTGAGGTCTTTATTTTTTTTAATCTTGTCACATTCAGGATATGGAGCATTCTATTCGTATGTTGAGTTAGGGCCTAGAATTTTTAGCAAGGTACAAAAGTTTCGAAAATTTCGGTGTTTTTTTTTTTTAAATTAAGATGTATCAATTTAAATTTTTAAGATCTAAGAGCGTAGATTGAGAAATTTGAAAAACCTGTAGATTTTGTAAGAAATATTTTTGGTGGCAATATGTCAGCTAATGAGGTAAAATTTGAATTGGCCGAGTGCTAGAGCAAAAATAATTTAAGCACATTCGCGTTTTGTACAGTTCAGCTAGAATTCAAACCACTAGGCCTGAGCCTGAAAAAATAATTTTGTCAAACCTGCGGTTAATCCAAGAAGATCCAAATTTTTCTAAAGTTAAATCTATCATTATTTTTTAAAAATGTTTAAGTGCAAGTTTAAATTTTCAAAATTTTAGATTTTTTATTGGCTTGGACCAAAGTAAAATAGCGCCATGTGCAAACTATGGTCATGTGATCAAATGGCTCCGCTAATTGGTGTAGCTTTTCATTTACTTGCAGTAAGCACTGCACACCAGTTGAGTAGCAGAAATTTTAGGACAATGACGTCATCGTCACGTGATTACAAAGTTGAGCATGCCTGGCTTAAGCTAATTTCTTTAAAGAGTACTTTTTGAAATCAATTTCAGTACTCGTTTAAAGTTTTTTAAAAATATTTTAACCTAAATCATTTTTTCACAGGAATTTTCTTACTTTAAGGAAAAACTAAAGAGCGATGCAGTATTTTAAATTTTTTAGTCCTACTTTATCCACTTTGATTTGTTAAAATCTTTATTATTTAAAAATTAATTTTGGTAAACAGAATAATGGATCCCGGCTTAGCTTTATAATTCATAGCTTAAACTCTACAGATCTCTAAAACATTCAGCTAAACTAACTGTTTGGCTTTTAATTTTTATTTTTTTCGTGAATGTGGGATTAATTATTAATATTCCAGTTTTCTACCTTTTTGATTTTTAGTTGCTTTGCTTATTTATGGTCTTAAAGTGCCAGAGTGGCTTTATTTCTGCTTGATCCTATTTATTTGGTTTATTTGGTGTCGTAGTGAAATCGTAGCCAAGTTCCCAGGAGCTTATTCTGAAATTGCTCGCCCAGTCCTCACGCTCTTTGCAATTTTTCACATGGCTAAAGGTTTGCTGACTGAAAAAGACCCAATATATTTGTTTTAGCTGGGATTTTTGCTAACCCCATACTCTCTTTGGCCGTGATGGTCGCCGACCTCTGTTTCGGATTGGCATTGTAAGAAAAAGAATGGCAATATTTTCCATCACTGACATTAGTAAACAGAGTCTGAAACTCTTTTTAAGGGGTTATTATTTACTGTGAGTAAACACCTGCTATCCTCCAAAGCTACCAAGACCGTGAACTTGAAGGCTCTAAGACTTACAGCTCTTTGAGCCCATACCACCAGACCACCACTGCTTATAAGTCTTGAAATAATTATCACAACCAAAGCTGAAATTTTGACACCTGTAGAAATTAGAACTCATCCCTCCTTTATCTTCAAGATTCCTTATGTCATCAAAAAAATGATTTCTCATACATTCAAGTTATCATTGTCAGTCCTAACTAAACAAATCCCTATTCTTCAAACATTTCAATCGACAACCCCCGTCATCGACGTAAACAACCCGGATATAGTAGCTACAAAAAAAAAAAACTCCCAACATCCAAAAATACACCGAAACAGGATCGATTAAAAAGACCTCAGCTTCTAGCATTTCGACGATCAAAACAACTTTTATTATGTGAAAAATGAGTTAAGTGAAGGATAAAAATTTTGGCTTATCAGAAGACTGAAGACTGGATTTCCCTGGAGCAGTATTTTAAATAAATCGCATTCTAATACAAGGGAATCGATTAAAGATTAAACTAGCCGATTTAAATTAATTAACGTAAGTGGGTTTGAAAATTTCGTCCCACTGGATTCTGCACTGTTTTTTTTTTCTTCTCTTCTCTTTAATAGACCCTATGGTGAATGACCCTTCACGTACTTTTTTTTCGGAACTACGCACGATAAGAGTTCGAAACTGTTTTATTTTATCACGTTAGAACATCTTTGCCAACAAAATGTAGTCATAACCATAATGCAAGTTCATATTCATCGGTTATATTTTCCGAAGAAGTTGTTACGGATGTCACCGATACTATTAAAAACCTGGTTGGATATCAAATCGCAGTGTCGAAGTTTAATCTTAATATTACTAAACTGCTACTTTAAAAATGAATGGTTTAACAGGGAACGTCATCATGTTAATTAGCAGACCCACACAACCCGCCGTAGCAGTCGATGCACTCCGAGTGTGGTTCTCTCACGGACGACTTTAGAAATTAAAAGCCATTTACGTCAAGATCGATTTCATCCATTTTGCGAGTCGATAATAAGGCCATTTAGATCACCGATTCTTAGAGATTAAAGAGGAAAAAAAAAGGGAGATGGTAAAAAAATTAAGTAGATAATTCCCCGAGTTTATGACGAGTTTAGCTAAAGTGTACTGACTCCGAAGGGCTTCTCATATACACTTTATGGTTTTATGGTGCTGGTTAAATAAAAGTTGCATTCCTTTAATAAAAATTGTATAATTGTGTCTTGATAAGACATTTCAAGTTTTGTGTGGGACGTTTTAGAATAAATTCATTAAAATCTGAATGACTCACTCGAAAAGATCGGCTTCTGCTTTTATTTTTTATTTATTATCCACTTTGGTAATGATGTCGTGGTAAAAAATTTGTGAGTTTTTTTTAAATACGGGTGACGGGTATTAATGCAAATATTTGAATTTAGAAATCAGGGGACCTATATAAAAATATGTTGGTGTGAGATTTTTTTACTCGAAACCCCTTGACCTTATGCCATTATTATGAATATTCATTAGATCGGAAATCGTATAGAGATGATAGGCATGACCTGAGCTGGCTCGGTTAGATATTTGTAAGTGAAAACTTTCATGAAGATCGCTGAAAAGTAGAATAAGTAGTAAGGTGAACTTCGAGGTAAAGGATACACCCTTCTTATTTTGCATTTTTAGCCATGAGATTAACACTTATGTAAAAGGTTCCCCCCCTTCTAGATGACTTTCCCCTTGGATTTCAATGGCGTCTCCGGGCTTTTTAAAGTTGCATTAGAACCATGGTTCCAGCAGGATCAGAATAATATTGCTGTGTTACTTATAGGAGCAGTTAGTGGAATCAAAACTACTAGTACTCTTTCCGCTTCCCTTTTTGCTCCAGCTTTCTGCTCGCTTTCTTATTTGAAGATACTATTTAAAGCGGGGGTGATGTGAGATTTGTCTAGAACATCTAAAGATTAACCAAATGATTAGAATGGGTTCTTCTAAATGCATAAAAATTTTCCGGTTGCTGCGCCTGCAGAATACTCTTACTTCTCAATACTCTACATTAGTTGCCGTTAATTAAACAGCTGAACAGCTAATCATTCCGAACATGCTGAACATCTGAACATTCTGGACATGCTCAACAGCTGACATCGTCCAAGGTTTAAAGGGAACATGCAAATTTTTTAAAAGCACAAATATTTTCTTGTAATTACCAACTGCCACCTCCTAATATGTTGCTGGGGGGTTCTACCAACGTGTGGTCATATTTAATTGTGAATAATTACCCTTATCTACGTGAAGACATTAACTTGAATTGCATTAAAACCAATTAGAATTCCACACAATAATCCCCCTTAAATAAACTGTCAACTACGTAGGGCCACCATGCAATTATATGCGTTTTACAAAAAATCTTTGTCAGTTTAAATACATTCTTACCTTCGTACACTTTTCGCATAAATTTTTTCCTTGTTCAAAATTAATCCTTTCATGCAGAAGTTGCGATATTACTCTCTAATCCCGTTTGTACAAGACTAATTAAAATGAAGACGATTCTTATGAAGTTTTTATCAGATTTCACTTGTCTTATAAATTAAATTTTTACGGAAGAAAAAAAAACCTGACCGATGTAAGATTATAAAATGAAGCTTACTCAATCATCCACCCTATACATTAGCACTAATTTATTGCTTAAAACCCGCCGCAGAAAGCCGGTTTTTTTTGTCTTCTCCTATCCCTTAAATATATGTTGTTAATAAAAAGAAACAATGTGTAAATACTTGTAATAAGAACTCATATAGATCGGTTGTGATGCAAATCAAAAGAACTAAAAAGCGTTTATAAAACTCAATTTATTTGTGCAATGAATGTTAAAAGAGTATGGACACCCCGCTGTCCAGCCGGGCAAGATTCCAGCACGCATGCCCTGTCATGCATCCATATACCGTATGTATACCTGAGCCTTAAAAAAACGTGGGTGTTAATTATAATCTACTTGGAAGACGAATTTTTCATTTTTTGATGTTGTGGTGCAATCATTTGAGGGATACATAGATTATGTCGCTCGTACGTCAAAAAAGGAAATTAACACATTTTTGTTATATAGGTTTCGGTTCGGGGAGAAATTGATTAGCATTAGCATAAAAACTTTACCGGTTAATGAATTTTAATAATAAAAAAATCTGATCATGTGAGATTATTGTTAACATTATATTAACCGAGACCGCATTCTTAATATCATGTTTTACGATTCGAGTAATTGCTATATGAATCTTCCTCCTGAATAAATCAATTATAATTTTTGTTAAAGAGTGATACATTTTTTTCTTGTTTTCGTTTCAGACATCCTTCGGTCGAGGATTCTTCGAATTGGAGATACTCGAGTTTACGAATTATCGAGGGGAATTAGCATCAGGAGCATGTTGCGGCGGGATACCACATTCGCAACCGTGCCGTTTACAGTGCCAAACTTTTTTCCGCGTGTGCCTGAAGGAATATCAAATAAATGTCACATCAACCGGATCTTGTTCGTTTGGAAATACAAGCAGCCCGGTTTTGGGAGGGAATTCTTTTACTCTTGCTGACCCGGAAAGTGCTAATGGGAAATTGGTACTGCCGTTTTCATTCAGCTGGACGGTAAGTCTTCATTTTTTTTTTAAATTTTTACTTTGTACAGGAATCATGGCCAGAAAGTGTGGTGTATTAGTAAAACCTTGATTTTGGATGAAAAATTCTGTTTTTAAGCGGTTAAATGTGATTTGCCGTTTTGCTGTACACAGTTCAAAATAATATTCTCATTTGAGAGAAAAAAAAGAGTCTCAGCCTAAAAGTTTCAGGAAAGTATCATTTGAAACTCGTTTGCATTCAATTTGAAACCGAAAAGGTTTCATCCCCCCAGTGAAACCTAAAAGTTTCAAATTTTCTCAAATATTTTGAACTGTGTAAGGCTGCAGAAATTAATACCACTATTTTGAAATTCTGCGACCCTTAAAAATTAGGTTATGAGTATTTTTGGTGAACAATAAGCGTTTTAAGGACTTTTGGAGGAATTAACCGTGGTGCTTAATTTCTGAAATTGCCCTATTTCTATTTTCGCATTGACACTAACCACAAGATTGCTTTAGGACTTTCTGACTGCCGCATTCGGCTTAACCCTCCAAACCTGCGATTCATCTCCTTTATGATGCTTCTTAAAAACTTAAGAAACCTATTGAAACGCCCTTGCATTTAAATTAACCGACTTTCAAGAATCATTCATTATTAAAAAAACGATAGATTCATGTTAATTTCCTGTTGAACTTACAAGATGAAAATGATATTCCTTTGTCATAAAATTTTAAAGCATTATTCCGTTTTATTATATCCATGTTTGGAATTCCTTATAATTGGATAATTCTATTTCAATGGCATTTGCCTTTTACACCTTGACCGACTTTTTCCAAATTAAAAAAAAAAAGGATTGTAAGGTTCGAATCAAAATATAGCACAGTTTCGTCATCTCCCATGGCAAGTTGCCAGGTGCATTCCTTGTAAAATTTGCATACAATCTTGATAAGTTACTAGTTTGGTTATTTTTCTTCTCCTTAATGCACTGCCTCATCAATCCTTGATTTTGGAAGGCAACGTCTTGTGTTTTGTCTGTTAAATTAATTGATTTATCATCCGTGGAATTTTTTTTTGTGAGTGTAGAGGAAGTATAATGTGCCAATTATTTAGGCTCAAGAAGAAAAAGTAAACCCAGACGAATTTTTTTATTAAGCCTAAATTAATATTTTCGAAACGAAAGGTTTTGACTCCTTTGAAATAATTCTCCCAAGGTCAAAGATTTCTTAAAATTCAAGGTTCGAAAGTGCGTGCACCTATCGATCTTCTTTGCATATCATTACCAACACGGAATGGCTATCAGCCATGCCTTGATACTTCTCTTGGGGGCACCTACTTTGCTCCCTGGGGCATAGAGTTCCCATCGCCTGACCGTAATTATACCTCCTTCCGATCGTTTACTTATCTTACTTTTTTACGTTCTAAGAATCCTTTTTTGTTCCTAAAATATTCTAATAAAAATCGAACCGTGATTGACGTCTTTATTGATGAGGAAGCTTTCGCAAAATATTACAATCCCCGAAGTGTGAATAATATTAAAAGTGAATGTTTCTTCACGAATTCTCGTTTAGCCGGACAAACTGTAGCAGGCGGGTTCTCACGTATTCATTGGTTTTTATCGATTTTATTTCTTTGACTTTTAAGAAATTCTTTGAAATGATAATGTGCGTGCAATGTTAAATTTTCAATGCGTTCCAAATCGTTTGGTTGGAGCCAAGTACGAAGAGTTTTTTTTCGATTTATTGTAAACATTTTTTTTAAAACGTCTGGAATTTTTTTTTAAAGTTGCTCAGCTGCAGTCTTCTTTCAACACTTTTGAGAAGTGTCATTTTTATACCGAAAAGAAATTATTTTTCCTTATATGAAAATCCTCCTACAATTTATGATACAGTAACTACACGAATCGCCTCGAGGCGAAGATTTTTTTTTTTTGTTTTCTATCTCTCTTTCTCTCTCTTTTGCATTTCTTTTCACATGGCGAACACGTCTGTTTGATAAAGAAAATATTTGACCGATTTTCGCTAACGATGGTTCGATGTATTTGTCATCTATACAAGTTGATTGGACTTGTCCGCCTACCCGACCTCTAGCATAAACAAGCTATTCATGAAGTCACCGAGTACATAGTCGTACTTCATCGTTTGATTAATGTTCTTGAATCTTTTTATACTGTGTATACTAAGAGAAGACCCGTGCAGGGAGTGTAAAGCGATTTTTTAAAATAGTCTATGGTAGTACACGAGTTGAATAGGAATAGGATTTTGTGTTGGAATCGTTTAAATTTTGATTAAGTTTGTCTACAACCCTTATTAGGTGCGTTCGCAGGTTGGGGGTCTGCTAGGTTCCATGAATTCGATTTACAAGCAATTAGTTTTTTATTTGTTTTATTTTTTATATGGAAAAATTGTGATGCATGTGTAAGCTGCAATTTTTGAGCCGATAGGACGAGTGGTTCTGTTCTGTTATTCGGAGGCTTGGACGTGATCCTGGATTTCTTGTTGAAATAGAGCTTTTAAGCAAAGATAATTGGCTATTACCTAAGAGAACGTTATTCGACCAGTAGACGCTGAAGCCAATATGGTGGACGCTTAAGCTAACATGGTGGGCGCTAAAGCAAACATGGTGGAGGCTAAAGAAACATTGTGGACGCTTAAGATAACATGGCGGAGGCTAAAGCAAATATGGCGGACGCTTAAGCAAACATGTTGGACGCTAAAGCTAACATGGTGGAGGCTAAAGCAAATATGGTGGGCGCTAAAGCAATCATAGTGGACGCTGAAGCTAACATGGTGGAGGCTAAAGCGGACATATTGGACGCTTAAGCTAACACGATGGACGCTAAAGCAAAGGTAGTAACGCTTAAGCAAACCCGGTGGACGATAAAGCAAAGTTAGTTGGCGCTGAAGCAACAATATTTAATTCTGAAACAAAGTTCTATTAAAGTTATTTTCCCGCTTAGCTGCTTTAGCTCTCATACTAAGCATTAGTTTACTGACGGTGTTATCTTAGAGAGCATGGAAAGCAAAAAGTGTAATATAATTTCTCTGCTAAATTTTTGCTGAACAAGGAAGCTTATTCTAAATGGAAAGAGCATTCCACTCTTAAGTATCGGAAGCTACTTCTTATCTATTGAAGATGCTACTTACCGTTAAAGGAACTCTACCGATACTCAGTCGTTATCTTTCTTTTCGTGAGGACAAGTTTGAAACATTTTTCACGCGAAGATTCTTCTTATTCTTATCGCATTCTTTATAGAAAAGGAAAAAACATATCGGCGCCATCAATTTTTCAAGCAGGAGTTCATTCGCGACTTTGTAACCTAATCCAACTATTAAAGTTCACAGTTCCGCTTAAATTTTACCTCAAACATGCCACAGAGATAATTATGCAATTTTTTTGGAACTTTGCCGAGTTTCGGTTCGGGTTCGTAAAAATAATTCACCATAAGATTACCATTTATTTAGTCATTTACACGGAATTTCAAGAAAATGCATCCGTAATCAGCTTTTTACATTGTTTAAACCCGCCGCCTGGACTTTTATGAATGTGTAACATAATTTTACCTCTTCGGGGGAGATGTGTATGCTCTGGAATAAGTTTTGCTCATCTGCGTTAATAAAAATGACTCAGGACATTTTAACACATCCACCTCGTTCTTCGAATATCAGTGCGATTCTTGGTCGGACAGTAAACCGAAACAGATGAGAATACGTGTTCTGATGAAAATAAAAATTCAATCAGTTAAAAATTACATCACGTATTGTTGAATTATATCAGGGAATGCTTTTCAAATTAGTTTACCAAGTGTCTCTTTCAAATGGATCGCTTTTGTTTCGATTTGTAATTTTTTTGTGTGTGGCGATGAAGGTTTTGCTGAAAACGCACGTGGTCGCCAGTTTTGCTCCAATCACCTACTAATTATTCTCGAATGTAATACAATCAACGGGAAAACCGTTACAAGCGAAACACGATAGGAATTTAAAATGATAAAAGAGTGTAAATGCATCATTCGGCGACATGCGGATGATGGCGAATGACTCTCGTACACTAAGCTCCGTTACAAACAAATTATAAAAAGGTTTTAACGGGTTGAAAGGTCGTCATATAAACAAACATTCGATCTAAGATTAATTTACGTACAATGTTCTGGATTTAAAAAGAAAAATATGCGAAGTTGTGATCAATTTTTTTTAAAAGTTCTCATACTTGTTTTGACAAATCTTTCGAGACTGGAGATCTTTCATTCGATTGTAGATGACGGCAAAGATAAATATAAAATCATCAAAATGTCACAGCCAAGTCGTTAGGGTAGGTTCTAGTAATACAAACTTGTCGTTGGCTCATCAATTATAAGAAATTCTGCAACTTCTCGTCAAGTATATGATTGAAGGTTTATTTTCTGTGTTTGTAATTTTTTAATGTTATAAAAGGAAAAAAGGCAAAATACCTGAGATATGACTTGCACACTTTGATCTGGCATTTGTTAATCATGAAAGATACAATTCACACCAAGTGCAAACTGGAAAACAAGTTTTGACTGTATGTAAATAATTCATCACGGGTCAGTCGCTTCATGTTCTCCTGGTATGTGTGGGTGCGTGTGTGCTTGTTTTTGTTACTACACGATTAATTAGTTCTAACGCGTCGCCATTTCCAGGTGATAGGATCTAACGCGCTTTGAGTATTGTGATTTGAGTATCTTGTTATTACTACTCCCCGGCTTTTTTAATTTAAGTGTGGGACGTGGGTTCGATTGATTCGTCTAAAATGATATGATTGATATCTTTATTTAATTTTGTTTGATCTGGTTTAGTTTCTTTTCAATTGACAAAGATGAAAAAGCCGGCGAGTGATCCTTTATTATTATTATTCCCTTTTGATTGAAGAAAATAAAATTGGAATCTTTACAAGGCAAGGAGTTGAGAATTGAAATGGGCATAGTGTACAATTACTTACAATCAGGCATGTCAAGTCATCACCATTTAATGTCCGTGTTTAATAATCCTGAATAAGCATTGTGCGATCAGTGATCACTCATCAGGTACCAACATGTGGTCATTGTAACCGTTTTCAAAGGAATTATACGCGAGGTTGTTGTGCTTTTAATCCGTTTAATGATTTCTTGTTCCGGATCTAATATTTGAACAGTGTGAGTTGATGGTTTTTAAGACTGTGGAAATTTGTTCTTATATTTTGTTTAGGTTAAGGAGATAAGTTGTTGGAAACCCAATTAAGTATGATCAGAGGAAGTTCGACAAGAAGAGGAGAGTTAGAAGAACCAGGGGAAAGTTAGTCAGAAACCATAAAACATTCACTGAAATAATTGGAATTCAGAGAAAAGCCAGAAAGCAGATCAGAGCAGGCTGAGATGGCTAAAGGCTAGTTGTAAGGAGGCTGAGTTGGACAACGATCATAAGGAAACCAGCCATACTAGAAGAGATAAATGGAAGCTATCTGGTTTTGTTTTGATACTAGAAAGAAAGCATCTAGACTAGTTAGACACAAGCAAGCTAGAGGTGCTACAACCTGCAAGACAACAGTAAAAAAACCGATCAGGGATCACAGCTTGTTCAGAATGTCTGGTGTAAAACCAGAACAAGCCAGGAACTATGTGCTAGCCAGCGGGCAGTGAAGTTAAGTGGCGGTGGGTGTTCAGTGTTCTGGGCCTAAACTAACCATCCACATGAAATCCCTGTGACCAATTAGTTTCATATAGCTTATTGAAAATCGCAGTACCCAAAAACCTCCCCCAGAAGGCAAACTTCCCACAACACATTGCCCGAAATCGACACCAAGATAATAAAGCAATAAATAAGTTTTTTAAAGCCCATTAAACCATGATCCTGAATAATATTTGTAAATAAAAAAATTTCGGATCGGTTTTACTAAAAACCTTGTAAATAAACAAAGACAATAATTACGGTTTATTTATATTTTTTTTACATTTTATAACTCCCAACTAAATTCGGAAACAACTTCGATGAAAATTTAAGGAAATTATTTAAAAGAAGATGAATAGTTTAGTGAATGAAAAAAATAAAATCATCACAAACGTTTTTGTCGGCCCGGGGGTAGGAACTCGAGTTGTACACACCTAACTCACACCAGATTAGGTTATGAATGGACCGTTTGTATTATCCCGAGGGAACAAACTTTTAGTCACGAATCATTAAGTTTGGGTAGTTCTTTGATAATATATGGGCTACTGATCCGACGAACCTGGAGGGCTTTGCTCGCGTGATCTCATCCTTTTTATACATATACACCTGGTCGGATTGTGTTAACAGGTTACTGGATTCTTTTCCTACCGGCTTCCGTCTGGGAATATTTAATTATGATAAGTTTTTCGAAAAAATTCAAACCGTGATTTATACAACTTGGGAAGTTAGTCACAAATGCCAAAGTAAAGCGACAAGGTCGTAAATTCGTTTAAAAAAGATAAAACCATAAAAATAACATGTAAAATGTTACTCCTGAAGATTATTCCATCCAATTAAGAGAGGTCCGGAGTCTGATGGTATCGACATACAACATGTAACTTGATCGGTTGTCTTTTTTTCTAGAATCTAGCTTGCCTATTTATCATTATTTTTTTGGGAGCTTGTAAATTTTATCAACGTTTCATCGCTATACTACCCTTAAAATTTTAGATAAGACGCGGAGCAAAATCAATCCAATTACAAAAATTGTTCACGGTTTACTGAGAATGGGTCGAAGAGACGAAAAGGGTGGTAGTGGTTATGCCTGCGCATACAAATAATACTGATGGAGGCGTGTGAAAAAGGTTCCATGGAGACATTTAATTTTGTATAACGGTTTCGAATATCAGGAAAGAGATGTAATTGTAGTTATTGATAGGAAATTGTCACTTTATCCTTAAAATTAATAGAAATAGCATTAAAGAATTTGTGAGGTCGCAAAATTTTTTATATACTGTATAATTTGGGCGGCAGGTATAAGAAAAATTATCTTGATTCTCTTGTCGGTTTTCTATAATTCACTCGGTTGGTGTCACTGAAAAAAATTCTCAAACTTATTTGGGGCTGTAAGGAGTTCTTGGTTCTTATTTTATTTCAGAGTGTAGACCACTTTTAATATTGGTTTTCAAAGTTGCAGAGATGGTCAAAGTTTTAGTTATGGACTTTGACTGAATGTTCCAAGAAAAAATTAAAAGCCTTTGAAATGAAAGGTGGACCTGTTAGCTTATCTTTTGGATCGGATTTCTAATGGCGAAGTCATGCGCAGCCTGGAGAAGGAGAAAGAAATCCTAAGAACTGTTGAAGTGGAGAAGCTGGAGTATTTAGGCCGCATTTAGCTACATTTCGAGAAGTATGAGCTTTCCATTTTTATATTGCAAGGAAAGATCGGTGGCGAACGAGGAATGGGGCGACGTAGGATATTACAGCTGAAGAACTTGAGATCTTGGTACAATGTGAACATCACTGGATCCTGGTTGCTGGACATGATTTTCAACGTTCTGTGGAAGAAGAATTCTTTTAGGGCTAGCCCGAAAACGGTTTTGCTCATCTAGCCGATGTACTGATCTTTTTCGTCACCTCATTATCTATCCACTAGCTCGTTCCATTCTGCTCATCCATCCTGCCTTTACCAACTCCATCCTATTGCTCAACCGCTAACACTATAACTCGTTTAACAAATTAAGCAAGATCACAAATTAAGGATTAATTTATCTCTTGAAAAGGCAACATACAAAAAACAAAACAAGTAAAAAGTATAAATAATCAAAAGAAAAATGCGATACAGGGCTCGATATTAATAGGATTGCATGAATGTGGGAAAACAAACACATGTTTATAGTGACAATAATGCGATACATGATTGTCTCCTTTCCGCTATTAGCATTAGTAATGCCGTCCTTCTTTGACATGTACAGTATGTAGATTATAAAGAAAAACGTAAAGGCT
The DNA here is from genome assembly GCA_023512825.1 of Liposcelis brunnea. Lineage (NCBI taxonomy): Eukaryota > Metazoa > Arthropoda > Insecta > Psocodea > Liposcelididae > Liposcelis > Liposcelis brunnea. The sequence continues at coordinate 2,607,628 of CM042073.1, read as the reverse complement.
CGCTACTTGGCAAATGGTCTTGGGTGTCCTAGGAATTCCTATATCTTTGATCTTTGATGTTTTAAATTAAAAACATTAAGATAACAAACGATCTCATATTCATTTTTCATACGGCGGAAACTGGATTTTCTTGTCATGTGGAGATCTAAGCGTCTTGAAATATCATGTCCGTCGTGTTATTATTCTCTGTTTATCTTTCTTATCTTCGGTCATATCTTACGAGACGAGATACTGTCCGTGATGGTGGCAGTAATACATAATCACATGCATGTTAGCGAATGGCTGCAACCATATACAGGATCTGCTTTTCAAAATATTTCTTATTTTAGTTCTGCTCTTCTCCGTAATGTGTCTGATGAATGATTAGTTCTGGTTTTTTCGGTTTGGCTCTTTCACACTTGACTCGTTCATATCGAATGACAATTCACAGTTTATAATTCATCCTGAGTCACGGTTTCTCCCTTTTCCTATCGGGTTTGACATTTGAAGACACCGTTACAAAACTCTTTTGCAGTTGTCGATTTACTGATTACAATAAATTACTTCTTTCAATCCATGTTAAATTGCTCTTTAATTATTTTTGCATAAATGATTTATTAAACGCCTTATGGTGGAGCTTTCGGGTGCTGCCTTTGTGATAAACGCTCGTATGTTACTTTCCCCGCGTATGAGAAAAGGATTTTTTTCGTGGGTGGTAATTCTTTTTCAAAAAATATGGAAATAATTAATTTGTAGTTAGGCGCTTAGGAAGCATTAGACATGGTGATGGTGTTGAATGAAAGGAAAAATTATCGTCCCATAAAAATATTCTCTTGTTTTACTCATTTAGCCGAGTACTGGCGATGGTCATGGTCTTATACACGACTACCATAGACCTGTTTGATTGTTTGGGTGGTCTCTCCCGTATTCATTGTTTCCCCTTTTTTTTTGTGGTACACGAGGAATAATTTGACTGATACAATTAAATATTAATCAATGAAAAGAACGTTTGATGTTGTGACTAGGTGTTAAATTGTCAAGACGTCTTTATTAAATTATCGTAAAAATTTTACCGTGGTCATGTCCTCCCTTAATTTTCAACCTGGTAAAATAATAGGCACAAAGAAAGTAATGTTCAGAAGAATGGAGGAAAAAAAATGATGACCCGACACAAAAATCAAGTAAGGCAACCTTCCAAAATGAAATAGAGATGATTATTAATTAAAAGAGTTGTCGGGTTCTGTTGGGATTCAGACCCGTAATTAAGGTGGTACCCGAATCAAAGATAAAACCTATCCTTCTTTAATAGAAATTATTTCAATTTGCGATCGGCTATGTTATTATACCTACGTTATGTCAAGATTTTTTTTTCTCCTATCCGCTTCGACCAATAATTCGGTATCACACAATTTTTTTGTCTTTAAATTTCATTGGGAAGAATGTATAAGATTATGAGATATTTCTAATTAAGGTACGTTCATATTTCACTTGGTCAGAAAAAAAAACAGAAAATTTATTTTATAGGCAACGGCGCTGAGTTATTTTATTTATTCGGTTCTTTATAACGTGTAGTGTTGTTTCGGAGGAAGGCGACGTCCGTAAATGCGTGTTTACGCTGATTTGGCGATTTAAATGTTCCCCTCTCGATGGTAAATGTAATCGTAGGTAGAGCGTTTGTTTTTATGAGATGTGACTATTAACACTTAATAAATTTGAAAAGTAAAGCTGAAGGCATGGGATGTCGTTTTTCAATCGTACACATTGATTATCAGTTCGTGCACGTGTCATCAAACGTAAAGAGCAAGTAGAAAAACCTACAAAAGTTTGCCTTTATATATTAGTTGGAGGGAAACTCGCAGAAGGTCTGTTGAAAAAAATGTCATAGTCATCAAATAGGATGAAAGCTGTGCGGCAGGAAAGATTACTGGCTAGGCTTTTTACTTGCGCAAGGTTTTTGAAAGAGAAAGAAACATCAGCTCTCCTTAAATAGCCAAGAAACTCGAGACAAAAGTGAAAAAAATGAGTTCTTTCAATTTTATTTCAAACTTTTGTAAAAACTTGTTATTGCGGAGGTCAATTTCGCCTCAGTGGATCTTCTGGCTGTAGTAGTGAAGCTTTGCAATAAGAAGTTTTTCAATTTTTAACACGAGTGGAAACATTAATTACTAGTGTACTCTAGATATTAGCTTATTGACTGGTTGAAGGTTGACCATTACTGTCATAGTTGCGGCTGATAGATCTTTCGGGATCAGACCTGTCGGTAGGTTTAGTTGAAGTAGAGGGCACCAACATAATTTACCCCAGTAGTAGAGGATAATCGCAGCTAGATGCCCATTTGATTGACGGGGTCACACATCATGGCACACCCAAAACTGTGATGTGGTACACTGGTCGCTCCTGTTTTTTGCCACTTTACTTCCTTTTCATACAATAAATAGTAGCTCTTCATAAATTTGCAAACACTTTCTCTCAGACTCTTAATATACACAACTAATCAACCATTCAATTAATTATTTTACAATAATCGATACGGATAAACATGACTAATCAATCGTTTCAATTTCATTAATCCGTCAAATAGCTTATTACCCATTTCATTAAAGCCAATATGAACTGATCGAAAGAATAAAAAAATCGGGTTAAATTATAACCATTTGGATAACCTTAGTGCACCCTATTTTATATATTGTTCATCCTCTAATTGGCATAAATATTACATAAGGGCTACCCTTACTTTAATAAATCACTGTAATCGTCTATGGAGATCGCTCATTATATTGAAAAAAAGACGCTATGGATTTTGTCTGGCCCGCCAGAATTTATTCCTTGCACATTTTTTGGGGGTAATATTATTAACATTTTAAATGTTCATTAATTATGCCGAGCATTAAAAAAGTATAAATAACGAAGCCGCCGACAACCGGTGGAATGTTGTTCATCGAAATTGTTGAACCATCGTGGTCCAGCGCATCTGTCTCGCGGACCTCCTTCTGAGTACATTCATCATTCATTTTCGCCGATAATTTTAATGATTTTTTTCTCTTTTAAGTACAAATATAAATTAGATTGCTTTCATGCTATTTGTAGGCGTTATGATTCATTCATTTTTCTTTTTGGGTAAAATTTTTTTTAATATTAAACTCACGTAAAATGTTTCAAGTTAGAAAGTGAGATCGGTGTATTGCTGTCAGATTCCCTAATTGCTATGACAACTGAGAATGACGGAAATATCGATTTCGTTTCCTTTTTTTTTTTTATCATCCGAAAATTTTATACATTGCATGACATGATTTTCCCTCTGGTATTTATAGATTAGCATCGGCAGCGAAGATTTCTATTAGGATGGGTAACGCATGAATATTCCTTTCTGTAGATAGGAGCTGTCACTTTTTGAAATATTTCCCATGATTTGGTTTTTTATGTTTTCAATACCAATCACGAGATGTCTCATAAAAAAGCGTAAGTTTCAGTACCATTTACGAGATATCTCAAAAACGATTTAATTCACCGGATGTGCTTTGTAAAATGTGGAGTTATTAAATATTTCTGTAAGATGTCTTCTTACTTGTACGTGATCTTTTTGTCGCCAATGATTTCTTCAGTTGGAAGTTCTAATTTCGATCAGGAGAAGTCGATGATTTGTTTTCTTTTATCTAAGGAGCTATTTGGGGATTGTGGCAGATATTGGCTCAGGATTGGGACGAGATTGTCTAGATGGCATTACTGACGCAGGAAGAAAAATATTGGTTGCAGATATGGCCGCTGTAACAAAGTCAGCGTTTGTACTTTTGGTCTGCAACGCTGTTGAAGCGGAAGTAAAAGCTAGGAAGACTAATATGTCAACAATCAGCTTTATTACTCGATTACTCCATCAAACCTCCCTCTTATTATCTAACATAAAAAGTTGAATCCCTTTTTTTGTATCAACCACGAAATTAATTAATTAATTCTATTAGTAAAATGATTACGTAAATCCCTTAACCGACAAAAAAGTAACAAAAAAGATACAGGTTCATCTAAAATTTATAAAAAAAAAAGAAGTTAAAAAAACAAATTATCATTAGGTCTAAAATTGTACAGTAGAGATAGCAAAATTATATTTTAGTAATCGTTTTTTAAGATGTTTAATTAGGGAGATATACCTGCACGCAATACTTTTCTATGTTTTTTTTGTTTATACCAGTTTCAGTTGTGAATTCCAGGTGGGTTTTTTTTCCTTTCCTTCTTTCTGTGATAATAAGGCTTCCCATGACTTGCTCGTTGAGTGCTTATTATATTAATCCAATGGCAGAGACACAACTGGATTTTTAGACGAAAACCTGATAAACAATACTGACCGAATCGTGCTTACTTATTAAGCTTCGTGAGAAGAAATTTTGTGCCTCAAGGTCAAAAAAACCGAAAAAATCTGCCTAATTGCCACCCATTATACTAATTGTCATGCAAAAATGAATTTTCACAAAAACCAGGTGTTCATTTTCCACTGCGTGAGATGATAGCTTAGTTAAATGCCTAAAAACAAAAGATGTTTAAAGATGAGAGAAAAAAATTAGTTCCGCGTAATCTTTTCCTTTTATCTTCGTCTCCTCATCATAATTCCGAAAAAAGAAAAAAAAAAGCTTGGCTGGGAAGACAAAGCGGTGTAGTAAAAACTGCCACCGCTGATTTTATTTATGTTCCATTTTAAAAACCGTTAGAAATGGATGTTAACCACTGTTAATACGTGTTGCGGTTAAGGAAGAAGTCAAATACGTATTGTTTCGGGCTCGAAGGCAAAAGTCGTATCCACATTAGATTCATTTGAACTTGAAGATGATGAGTGAGAAAATTGTGTGGCTGAGTTATAGCTCCCACAGAAGTCTTGGAGGTCTGCGAAGAGTCGACCGCATGGGTATAAGTCTCTTTGGTGTATCAATCTTGTGCAGTGTCGGATTGGAAGGATTTAATCGGAGTGGGAAAAATCGATGTGGGCTAACAGCCCAGCTAAAACAGCAGCTAAAAGGCTAGAATTAAGTTTTCTAGGAAATCTGCATGCTAAGGATTTCGTGGAATGGTCAGATTACCAGCGACGAGATGGAGAATCATGTGTGAGAAATTGAGATTCTACTAAAACAAGAGATTTGAGCATTGAGATTTCTACTAAAACAAGAGTCAAAGGCTATGGTATTTCGGTTATGTCCTCTGCAGCGAGAAGTATCTTCTGCAACTTTTGCTTTGGGTGCTCTGCACACGAGCTTAGGCGATCGTCCGACGAACTCCTTGAATCTTTCACGATCGGCGGCCATGCGAAATAACTCCTCTACGGTTAACCCGGTCCAATTCCGGATATTCCGCAAGCAGGAGAAATTCTTACGCCCAAGTCTTGATGATCTGCAGCAGCTTGTACTTGGGTTCCCGCAATATATTCCCAAAGTACTCCAACTTCCTGCGTTTTACAGTTGCAAGTAGTTCACGGTCCTTGTGCAACCGACGCAAGACTTCCTCCGTGGTCATATGTTGGGTCCAGGATATTCGAAGGATTTTTCTGTAACATCGCATCTCAAACGCTTCCAGACGGTTCATCATGGTAACTTTGAGCGTCCAAGTTTTGCAGCCACTTGTGCAACTATAATGATGGAAAGGAAGATTGAGAGTTGGCGCAAGCCAAGTAATGGGAAGATCACATTGAGACTCAAGAATCAGCGAGACTGGTTTGACCAGGATTCAGAGCCCTTGTTTTGTTCAGTGGCAAAAATTTTCATTGAGATCTTGCTAAAGAAAGGTGCACTGCCTTCTTCAATAGCAGTCACTAAATGCTGATGCTTATGTAGATTTGATTAAACCTTATGGCATTATTAAAATGAACTTGAAAAGTTGCCTTTTATTAGGATTGGAGTGGCGTAACCTATTTGCCCGTGCCTCGCATTTACGAGTAACGATTCTAAGAGAAACGCTAGAGAAGAAAAAGAGAAGAAATACGATGTTAATAGATTCAAGCGGAAAATGACTAAAACAGACGACAAAATAATCATTTGTAACTCGTAACTTAATGGTTTATCATGAAATTCTATTTTTGGGACACACTGTCATGTTGATAGATGCCATTTAGCTGAAAATAAGGGATCATAAAAACGGCAAATTCCCTTTGTAAAAGATGTTCACACTTAAGTGTTTACTTTGAGCTCGTCAAATTTATCATTTTTTCTTGACATCCTTATTGCTTTGCGCGAAAGACTTCCCACTTCATTCATCAAAATCTTATACATTCGCTTTTGTATTTGAACAAGAAGAAACGAAGGTGAAAAAATAAGAGAGACACATTGTTTTGCCGCCTTATTCAGTGTGAGTTTCATTCTTTTATACGCATGATATGTGTTAGATCTAATTTAAGTCCGGTTTAATTAACATAAAGGAATGAAGTGCTAGTTGCTGATCTTGTATTTTGTATGAGAGGTTTTATATAGTCGAAAGAGAAGAAAAGTGTTAATGATGGAAGGATGCTGCTACTCCTAAGAGAACATATAACATTAACCATAAAAACATGGATCGTGACAGACAATTACAAATGATGAATTGTAATGGCTTGAACTATCAATATTAAATAGAACAAACTTAATATTCTTTTCATGTAAGTACTTGGACAATACGTCATAGGGATATACCTGGCACGCAGTAGAAGATAATATATGACCTCACTTTTTACTGGCTTTAAGTGTACCTGGGATTTCTTAATTAAAAGATACAGATTTTTTCTTATTTATCGTGGAGATTGTCGAAATGTCCAAACAGTGGCGGATCAGTCTTTTAGTCACTATGGGCTTTAGCTTGGTCGGCTGCTACTAGTGGAAATTCGGGCTAGTGTAAAGAAAGAACTGAAATGAGATTGCTTTGACTTGGCCAAAGCTTAGTTGAAGTCGCCTAGCAGGCTTAAGAAATTACTAAGGAGATTAGAAGTTTTAAAAAGAGCAAGAAAGGGAGAATGCCAATGCTTATGGAGATTCGTGGTTGCCCGAGAATATAGATAGAAGCACTGAACGTCTTTGAGCTTGGATTGGAGCACCTAACCTAAGTTGGTTAGAGGTTTTTGGACCGTCACTGAACTGTGAGACTGCTTCACTGGTAAATGCGTTTTGCCATTGAGTTAGCTGGAAAATATATGAACAAGAAAAATGCATATATAGTTATAATCGTAAAATTTTTAATTACTCCACTATTATTTAACCGACCTTTTAAAATGTATTCAATATTTAACGTTCTTAATGACCACCCTCTTTACAAAAAATAAGAAAATAATTAAAAAGCTACCAAGCTGGGAGGCTGGCTCGGTTGTTAACTGACCTAAGTCAAATGGAATATATTTTAAATGAATTTATCTCTTGTCGCGAATCGATTTTGTCAGTGCGAGAAACGGATTTTTAATTATTAAACATTCTTAATAGCAAAGCCATAATTTTTACGAGGATACTTTATGGCGCAAACATGATATTGCAACTTGGAAAAAAAAAAAGAATTTTCACACTAAATAACCTGACTAAGCCGTAAGTAATTGCAGGTTTGTTGTTCCATCTCGCGTATGATCTTTAAATTTTTCAATAATTTGCCAAGACCTTTTAACGTAATTTAATACTAAAACTATTTTTAAAGCCCCTAAGTTTTTCTTTACGGGGATGTCTTTCACATATCAGCCCTTCGCATAACAACAGCTGGACTTTATCCAGACTAATGATCCGTATCTCTCGGCACGAGACTGAGTTTTTTGTAATCGCCCCATTTTTTTAAGGAAAGGATATATCCTTGCAAAAAAAGTTAAGCTGTTATTTTTCTTCCTTTTATTTTTTTCTACGCTTAATTATAGTCATTCATATTTTGTCACTACAAACGTTTCGGATCATTTCGTAAAGGGATTCAGTTTTTTTGCTAGTTTGTTTACAGCTGACGGTTAACCCCCTAATTTCAAGCCCACCCTTAATTTTTTATTACTTAATTCGTTTTTTTTTATCTGTCAAGATTTTTTAATGGGAAAGCACAATTTATGAAGATGTAAAAGGAGAATGGTAAAGTTGATGGCTTAGGGTATCATATTAATTTACATTTTTAGTTTATCTTTGTCGCTGTTTTTTTGTTTACTTTTGTTGAAATACGGAAGCATGTTGTTAAAAACGTAAGCCTTGATAAAATATTTATGATTAAAAAGCATTTAGTTGATTCTTTTTGCGAGGGCGAAAGGTTTTCAGGTCATGAAAGTTTGTGAAGTGCAGGTGAAATTTCATAAAGCCATCCTTTCAGCTGCTTCGGTGACTGGCTAGACTTTTGGGTTATTGCTGTCAGTCGGCTAGATCCAACTAAGAAATGGTTTGAACTTTTCATGGAATCGGGCTCAAAGAAGCCTGGCTCAAGCTTATTGCCTTACAAGATTAGGATCCGAAGTATCCGTTTTTGCAGGACGTTGCCTAAATCCACGAATCTGCGATTTTCATCTGACTCGACTTAAATTTGTGCACACTAATGGCAGACATCCATGATGTCCATGGATTTATAGCGTATCGACAAAATCATATTAAAAGAATACAAAGTCCACAAAATACATAAATTTTAAAATAAGTGGGCTATTTAAATGCTTCATCTTCCATAACCGGCTGCAATTTATATCTTTGCATCTTGTCAAATTGACATCTTAAGGACAAATAACTCACGATTCTGTCTATGTACTAGTGACAAATTAACATCGCCAAATTCATGGAAAGAGTCTAAATATCCTATTTATTACAACTCTGGTCATAAAATTTGAAGGTCAATGTCGAAGCTAAAACAATATCCACATGAATTAAAAACGAGCGATCCAAAACTAATCAATTTAAAAACGGGACTAGCGAAAACAAATAATTCACAACACGAAAGTTCAACGAACACTATAAAAAAATTTTACGTATATATGCAACCTTTTCATTTCGGCATCAAAAGAACTGACAAGCAAAAAAAACCAGGACGTTATAATCAAGCTGAACTTGGTAGAGCAAATCAAAAATCACGGCAGATTCAAGAATGGAAGGAAAGAATCTTGTTCTTTTATTCCAGATAAAACAAGAAATTAAAACTAGTAAAAAAATACAACGTTTAATTAATATAATTTCGAATAATTCCAGTGGCGTATATATCACGATGACGGGACTCCCTTTTATTCATTTCGCAGATTTAAATAGCAGTGGCTATGACGGCTGGATTAGGATGAAAACAACACCTACTTGTGTTCTGCGCCATTGAACAAATGGTATTTCAAACACCTTTACAGTTAAGTGATTTTCTCGACGACATAAGCTTAAGATGTTTATCTCCGTTCCACACTACAAAGCACATCTCATCCATAGTCTTTTTTGTTGTTGTTGGTTTTCTTATGAGGGAAAAACGCCACTGGAGAATTAAAAAATATAAAAAATTCATGACAAAATGTAAAATACAACGTCTACGACTTCTCTCCGTTCGGATAGCTGACAGTTTAGGATCTTTTCTATGTGTGCTGGTATAATAGTGCACCACATTTCAATGTAAGGGGAAAGGATTTGACTTTTGACAGTTCCTACGAGGATAATACCCGTTTTCGGGAGGAAGTCAGAATTGTGTTTGTGCATTGGCGTCCGAACTTTGTATTGGTTTGAGGGTCTTGTCCTCCAAATCATTGGCGGAGAACACGAGTAGGTGAATAAAAGCCCGATTTCGTAGGCCAAAGAGAGGTTTGCAATTTTTTATGCAAATATTGACATTAGCTAGTAGTTTTTTCGGCTGGGTTTATTAACTTAGTTACTTATTCAGCGTTACAAGGCTTAAAGCGGCGTCACAGATTTTCCGCCAGTCAGACCTATTCTTGGCCGCCTCCCTCCCACTCGATCTGCGACTCCCAAAATTGTAAAAATGCCTGGATATGAAGAGTATTTAAAGAAACCTAGGACTGGAGCCTAGAGTTAAAATCCTGTAAGGAGTTTAGAGTAGCTGAATATTCATTCTTTAAGAGCTTTTTAAGGAAAGAATTCAGACTACCCAATGCTCCCATCGCTCCGACGCCATTGTATACCCTACGAGTTCAGATTCATTAATAAACATTCGTGCTTGGATGTTTTATTATGAATACACTTTGCATGTTCTTTTTTTGATACCTAACAGACCCTCCTGTGAGAAACCGTAGTGGGATATGCAATATCAAATTTCACGATGCAATCGATAGATATCGATATCATCTCCTGAAATGTATTCACTCAGGCAATCTACCGTTAAAAGATCTTATAAATAGCGGAAGTGAGGATTAAAAACCATGGGATAATCGATCCAAAACCTTCTTCCCGGAAAAACGGAACACAATTAAAATACCACCTTTAAGACGTACAAATTGATTTAGGGCACATTAATGTAAATAAATTAATGTTTGGGTAACACAAAGAAAGTGCGGCAAGGTTTGTTTCAATTAATCATCGGTTTCTGTTGCGCAAGCCAATGTCATTTCATTTGTAATTAATGCGTTTCTTGCTTCTAGGCGCGCTTTTTTTCTCTCCCTCCTCGATCGATTTAATACCTTGTTTATTATTTAATCAATTCGATTTAAATCATAGTCGAAATGAAATGTGATATAATGAAAATAAAATGTGTTAACCCGGAGCCCTAATTTTTTAATCTTCTATCGGGGGGAAGAAATAAAGAAAGGAAATGGGTAAAACAAACGACGAACAATGACAAACAGAATAAAGTCTTGTGACGTCACCGTCATCTACGAATCATCTGTTTTTCTATAATGAATTTTCACTCGATGTTCTCTGGCCCTTTACTAATTAGCGTTCCACTCGACCGGTTTATTACAATTAAAACAGCTTTTATTTACTGTATATTCTCTGTGAGAAGGACTGCATCGAACGTCATGTGATGTAAATTCGAATTCGAATTAATCTTTTATGTCCTTTTGATCTGGATTTTTCTTTTGAAAAAAAAGCGCCTCTAGATGAAAGGATTTGTTTTATTGGGAAAATTGTGGTGAAGATTTGGTCAGATTTGTAGTTTTGGTGAAGGGTAAATGTCAACAGGAATGCAGGAGTTCGATTCGTATTTGCTTGTGGAAGAAACTAGAAAACGAATTGAATACATCTGAAAAATTCTTAAGTCTGTCCATCGCATTAATGATTTTGAGCAGGCTTGGATTTTTGCTTGCTAATTTGAAAGTTTCCAAATATTTTTCTAAAATTATGGTTTGAACATGTTTTTTATTTTCTCATAAAGCTCAAAGTTGCGGCCACATATATATTCGCTGTGTTCTGAAGCTGTGTCCTGTTCTTCGGCAAAGACGCCTGCCTCATATACGTTCCTTAGTCGATTTCACCTATTTCCGCTTTCAATAAAAAAATCTTACTTATACATCTGGAACTGCTATCGATAACACGCAGGTGTGAACTCTTGCACAGGTGCTCTGAACCTGATAAACTTGAACCTTAGGGATTCCCATATCACATTTCATTCGGGCCAAGTCAAAGTAAAACCACAATCCACTCAATGAGTTATAAATATATCGAAATACCTGAACGTACTGCATTTCCTAAAACTGTTTAAGAATATATCAAAATCATAAATAAATGAGTCTTCTTCTAAATTTGGGGATGGGTTTTAATGAAAAAGTTGTGAATGAAAAATGACAAAGATTGCGTAAACGTGCTTGCGTATAATGACGCATCATTAAACTCGGCACGCGTTCTGTTTGTTTTTTGTGTTCCCCGATATATATTTTCTTTACCTAAAAATTGTTAAAAAATGTGCTTTTCAAATGTTTCAGCTGCGGTTCAAATGACCCCCTCCTTTTTGTTGCGGTAGGTCATGTTTGTCATCCGGTGTCGAATTAATCTAGCGCGTGAAGCCAAATGTTTTTCCATGTGGTTTTCTGTTTTCGATTTTTCACTTTTTGCAATGGCTTCCATAATTAACAAAAAAATTCGAAGCAGCTTTCATTTCCGGAAATAAAAAAGTCCTCATTGTTTAAAGTTCCCATCAAATCTCGAACTTAATGTTCTAAATTCATATTTCCGGTATATTTGACCCTAACGACCCTGTCTTCCTGTTTTATACGGATGAGTCCTTTTTTTCTGATCATAAATCATGCACTTTTAAAAAAATGATCCAGTAGGGGAGCAAGATTTTTTTTCAGCGGTGTCAACTTTATGAAGAAACCTTAGGCGGAGAAATATAATTGATGAATCGGCCTAGTAACATGATTTTTCGAAATGTGTTAGAAATTAGCCAGGAGGCATGACTCGGCTTGATTGCCCGACACTTGTGACAATGACATGGATCAAAAATCAAGTAATTCTGCACACAATGACCCCAGGAGGGTTTGGATTTTATCTAAGGGGGATGAACGTCTATTGTCCTCTCATTAACGAAAGCTTATTTTTAATTCAACTAGATCAGTATCATGTTCATTGTTTCCCCTTCTCCTTTTTTTCTTTCCTCAACACTTACAATAGGGTGATATTGAAGAAATACGAGACAAGTGCGTCGCTTCTTCTGAAAAAATAACTTATGCTGTAGGTATAAATAAAATATCAAAAAAACGTTTTCAGACACCGCTACCTTTAAAAATTATAAACCGTCTAAAAATAAAATAGAATCTTGTTAACAGATATGAAATATGACGGGTGGTTACACAAATAGCAAACATGTGAGTGAGTAAGTCTCGCGGCGTATACAGATGGTGTCAAAAATGATATGACGGATAAAAGGGTAGAAGGGGGTGAATAAGTAGGGGTGGGCTCATTCAAACATTGGCAACTTTTTAATGGTTTCCACTTGAAATCTATTTGAGGGTTTCAATGGGGTTAAATATTAATGAGTTATTAACGATCTTGAGGAATTTTATTTTTAAAATGGCAGTTGATATTAAGTAACCGTTTTTTGGGAAAGTAAAAGTCATTGAAATGGTTTCTGCATCAGCTGGCTAAGTGGAGCGCTGAAGCAGTAATACAATGAGAGCAAGTCAGGTATGACAGTTGTGATCTGAGCAGCAGCAGAAATAAAAACCGTTAACTTCTGTGATACAACTTGAGCAAACTTGTCTCACCTTTGAGGGTACTGAAGGAGACAGTCGCCAACTAAATTACTGCTTTTTTAATGGATACGACCAAACGTAAGTTAAGTACGCAGCAGCAGAAGAGATCTGACGTCATCACCAATCAATGGAAGTCAATTGAAAAGGTTGAAGAATCAGAAGCCAGAGTTGGCGACTCTCCGTTCAGGCTTTTGTGCCTAATATACCCAAATCCAAGAAGCAATCCTCTCTACCACGTTGACGACAACAACAGCGACTGCTCTGACGACACTTCCAAAAAACCAAACATCTATCCATTCGACTTACCACTATAGGTTTCAACTCACTGGATTATTGCAATGACTTTGTTAAATATTAATTTATGTGCCTCAGTTCATTAAAATCTCATGAATTATCCAGAATGGGAGGAGATACCAATGTTATTAACTCGTCAAAGCGATATCCATTAACAAACCGCGTATATCGATATCATTTGAAAGAAAATAATCGAAGAACAATAAAAAAAAGTAACTAAAGAGAAAATCTATAAATTTAAAGATATGTGGCAACCGGTCTTGTCTCGTTGGTGTATCAACTCCATAAAAACTTTAAAAGTATAGCTTTTTCATTGTATATCCGAAGGTTTATGATCTAACTATGTTCACTAATGATATCTGCAAATCACATGGTTGTACCTTATCGGCAGCACATTCCGCTCATTGATTTATCGATTCCTTCCAATGATTTTAAAGACGAGTTTAACGATACTATTTATCACCTGGTTGTGTAACGACAAATCAATCCGGTTGTTGTATTTTGTTATTTTTTTTAAATGACTCGCATTTCTTTATTAATTCCGGCAGACGCTCCATTAATGATAAAAATCACAAGTCAGCGTGAAGCCTTTCTTTTAGGATTAATTTTTTTTAAAAAAACATTTTTAATTTTTTTAAATTGATAAATAAATCTATAAACAAATAGGATGTTCGCAGAAGGTGAACTACCGTCATACTTCATTGGGTGGTCAACAGACTGTGTCCATGGGACAAACAAGTAGCCTCTATCAGCATGCTGTAACTACAAAGGGAATTCTTTTTTCGATTCAGATTATTTTAACATTCTTGAGTGATGCTGCATCTATCGACTTCTTTTTTTTTTCTCTTCCCCTCGTCTCTCCATTACAATGTAAAACAAAGAAAATAGCAATGGGCGAATGATGATAATAATAAAAAACTATAAATAATGAATAGCGGCCACGAGACGCCACATTTACACAGTATATTAGATTACCAACCTTACATAACCTGAAATCAGTTACGTCGTAAGTTATAAAAATTGTCATTTATTGCTTTGTTAAAAATTAATTTCAAGTTGATAATTAATTTGAATCGGTAACTAATTCTTTTCTCCACGCATTCGAAGGGAAGAAAGAATATTCGGAAAGGATATTCCAGAAATACAATGACAATAAAATGCGTGGGTGAGAACATCAGGTATATATCTGCCTGAGGTGCTTGCACAGTCACAGGGTCGGGGATAGCTCACAAATCGAACGAGATTCCTTGATGGATTACATGCATTTACGGTTCTGATCTAGCTAGGAATGCCGACTCGAGGCCATCTTTATACACACCAACCACAAATGCTGTTCTGTCCAAATAAATAATTCATTTTACATTTCCAAACGACTTTATAATAAACCTTTTCATCACTCAAGATGTTCCGTCTGTTGTTGATCTATATTTAGCTTTTGAAATGTTTTTGCATTTTTAGTAAAATAAGAAGAATTCTTTTTAAAAAATTACAAGTCATTTTTATTTCGATTGGTCGTAAATGCCATGTAAAATACGCGGATGATTTGTATGTAAAATTGAACATTTTCGCACCGTTGTTAAGAGTAAAGTAGCCGATCAACAATGCTTCGACAACCGATTTGTGGGATGTGTAAGGCTGTGAAGATAGCAGGGCAGTAGCAAGGGACTTTGGTTCAGCTTTGGTTGATCTGACCTGTTCCAAGTTTAAACATATAACTTGACAGCACATTTTTTGAGGTTTCATTCTCTTTATTTTTTAAAAGTGAAAGCTCTAAATTGTTTCTTCTTCGTTTTTGGTTGAAGTATTTTTATCTCTAAGCCCTGCTAACAATACTTCATTAGAACCTGCAGGAGACAACTCGCTGGTTCAAAATAATTTTGCCCTATCTGGTTAACACTAGGGAGCCTAGTAGGAAGTAAACACTTCGACGACTCGACTGCTACACATGGGGCTGCCACTATCTGGGATTCGCCATGGTGGCAAAATAAAAAGCTTATAGGGCAATATGGCGCCGACCACTTATAGATCATGCGGATGTTAATTTGAAAACGTGGCAGCCTCGTGTGTAGCAGACGACTCATCATAGTGTCCACTTCCTACTAGGCTCCTTAGTTAGTTAATACCTGTTGCTACTGGAACCTCCACTTTCTGCCCGATTTACGTCTCGCTAAAGATCTTAAAGTGCAAAGACCTAAGCGGGTTATGTCTACTACTGCTTATTATTACGTACACCAAAAATTTTTTTCTTTCTAAATGATATTTCGTAATTAAATAAATCCCATCCTTTATTTTACTGCAAAAAAAGAAACATCTGCATTGAGATCGATTATGATGACGACCACGACGCCTTTTTCACCGTTAAACCCAAGCCGAGACGCACCCAGCACCCTTGCACCTAGAGCTGAAGGCAAATTACACAATGTAAATGTCTTACCAAAAAAATCATTTGATATCGAAAAAAAAATAAAAAATAAACGGCACCATTTGGCTCAAACGAAAGACAATAGCTGCTTATGACGCAAGGTCGTCTGGTCACATCTGCCAGAAAAAGTCGGCGCATAAAAAGATAATAAATAGTAAGTTATAATATTATGTGTATTTATCTGTGAACAAGTGGCAAGCCTGCGGTCTAAAAATCTCTTTTGTTTGGCTCACCCCCTAGGGATGCATTTCTTTACAAGGGCGCGAATCCCAATAGGCATCGGCATCATCCCCTTTTGGATCGTTATTTAAAATTACGATTCATGGGGTTGTATATAAAAGTTTTTTAATGTAGATCATATTAACTGGTTGTCAAAGTCGAGGACACATAAGTACCTGCTGACTTTTTTGTGTTGTTGGAATCGTATTACGTATTAATAGACGAGTTGGAACCGAGATAGACTGGGTGGCTGCTTCAAAATCAGAATGGTGGATCAACTCTAATTGGGAGGCCTGAATGGCAGGTTCCTCTTCGTTGAAACGTAATAAAATACAAGCCGTTAACATGTCGATGTATACATAAAAAGTACGGTAGATTTCCATAAACAAGGCTGTAAATTAACCCGAATGTTATTTTCCAAGTTACCAATTTACCGGTCACTATACGCCGACGCGACAGAGGAGAAAAGGTCCTTTCCTTCTTTATTAAGGAAGGATGTCTCTATTAAAAGCGAAAATTTTTAGTAGCCTCAAGACGTTTTTATTATTTAAAAAAAAATAAATAAAACAAGCGGAACTTAATTTTGTCGAATTTGTTTAATTTGATGCGGACATGACAAAACATGACTGACATTTTGGCATATAAATATTAAAACAGGAGAAAACATCGTAATATACGAAAATTACTCAGGGCATTTAATAATGATGTCAGAAAGAAACCGCTACAATATTTTTAAAAGCCCCCGAAAAAAAAAAATATAATGAAGCCTAAAAATTTTGAAAAACTAGTTATGTCGTCTCAATTTAATTTCCCACCGATATATGAAATTCATTTATTTGGATGCCTCATAATATTGTGTAAATAATATTGATAAAGACATTCTAAGGACATTAATAGATCTACATTTCTCTAATTTATTACATATTAAGTTTCTTAAGTTCAACTTTTATACACATAAATTTACATATGAATTTAATTTGTATTTTAACTTTTTCATTGATAGCTCTTGCCACCAAGTTTTCAACTTTTGATGAATGAAGATAAGCTGATGCCATAAGGCATGGGTGTCCATTATTTGATTTTTACCTTGTTTCGTTATGCCTGTTAAAACCAATAAGTCATAACATAAACCGCTAACCCGTATAATACAGCGATTCATCATTTTTTTCCTTATCTTACGTGACTTCTGATATGGGATTGGCGAGTTTTTTCCTTTTTAATTTTTTGTGATAGCTGCTCACCCCTGTCCGCATTCATTCATCAAATCCTTTCTGATTTTCTGTTGTTATTTATTAACTACCCGTTGATCATATTTGCTTTACAATCAGATAAGTCAAATGAGGATAAGATTATCAATGATAATCGGCTCTATGACTTATTGCATGATGCATTACTCTTGGAGGAGAAATAAATCACATTTCGCGATAGATTTCAGCTATGGTACATTAATTTAATTTTTTTTATATACAGATATGGTTTTCACAGTAGGGGGCGGTGCGTGGAAAAAAAATTATAATTTGGTCAATTTTGTGGCGGCGGAATTGGATCTTGATTATTTATAAGATTTAAACTTTAGAATGGTCATCAGTTATAATGTGAGAGGGTTAATTATCTTGCGATATGACGATTTTTCTTGTTGGAAGGTATTGGGTAACAGT
Organism: Liposcelis brunnea; assembly: GCA_023512825.1. Lineage (NCBI taxonomy): Eukaryota > Metazoa > Arthropoda > Insecta > Psocodea > Liposcelididae > Liposcelis > Liposcelis brunnea. The sequence goes on along the minus strand of CM042073.1, from coordinate 2,590,005 downwards.
GTGAAATTTGATTTGTTATGGGACAGTTGCATGCGATGTGAAGAAGGCTGAACAGTTTCTTGAGAAGTTAATTCGAAATCTTTAGGAAAAACTAGACTTGTTTACGAGATATATCCTCTGGCTAATACAGTGATCGGGTTGAAGCCGGCTCGAACCTTCGGCCAACTCCAAAGTTTCTTTTGCATAAGCATACATAATAATAAAGCATATATTTGACTTGACAATTAACAATTGTTTTATCTTAAAAGTTATAACAAAAAATTTTTTGTCGTCTCTCTCTTTTCCTACTAAACACTTCTTTTAGAAATTGCACAATCCTAAATAAATTGTTGTGGTTTAGTTCCATGTATTCTTCCCTTAATGTATGCTCTCTCTCCGACTTCTTTGTCAATTCAGGATAGAATGTGTTGTCAATCATTTTTGGCAACAGAAACATAAAATTAGAAATTTTAGTCTGTTAATGACGGCTGCATCCTTATCGCAGCCAATAAGGATGCAGGGGAGTAGGGTCGATGATATTGCGCAACACTTTGCAATAGCTAAGTGGCAATGGGCAGACCATTTTGCCAGGGTGGATCCGGGTAGGTGGACTTAACGAATAGTAAGATGGAGACCTCGAGCGTCAAAAAGAAGCGTCGGTAGACTACAAAAGAGGTGGTATGATTACATTAAGAAGGTGGCGGGACTTTAGTGGTTGCAAAGAGCCCAAGACAAGGAAGTGTGGCGAAGGTTCCCCGACCGCAAGAACAGTGACAGTTGTCTGCTGCAAGTTTGTGGTGAGGGAAGTAGTTGACGAGGAAACTTAAACTTGCTGTAAACTTGCAGCAAACTCCCTACACTGTTCTTGTGGTCTGGGTTGAGGGAGACCTTCGTCGAAAGAAGAAGAAAAATTTCGGCTGCAACGTTTAGCGAAATATCAACCAATAAAGTTGGTAGTATATGAGTAAGATTTTTCCGTTCATCAGACTTGGCATATCACAAATTTATGAAACCGTTTCATTCATAACTTTCTCACATAAAACTTTATCTTCAAAAAAACTTTTAATGAATTATTTTCAAAACATTTTTTCAATCCCCCTAAATAAACATTACAAAAAGTCTAAAAAAGGTTTTTGAGAAAAACTCCCGGTACTAGATGACCGGGAAACATGGTCATGTTTTCCGAATTACATTCACCAAGAGTACTCTGTCAGACTTAAGTTGTTTATTTCTTGAAATGATTAATAGCGAAAATATTATTTAAGAATCACACTTGAATTAGTCCATATACTAGTGTTTGTACAGGGTTTTTATGAATAGCTCTTCACTGATGAGATTTTCGAACTTCGTGACTGTAATGTAGAACAATTGTCATCTCTCTTGCGTAGGAGGGATAACCATTCAATCCCCCCGAGTTTATTCTTCCTTATTCATTCAATATCTTTTCAGCTATGATTAAGAAAAGAAGAATCTCAACAAGAACAGATTTTTAAAAAAGTTTGATTGATAACATGGTTTTTTTTTTGTTTTTTTACATTTTTTTGTGATGATTTCCCAACGTAAAAAAGCGATCCCGTCAGTCGATACATAACATTTTCGACTAATTAAATCAGGTTAAAAACCACGTGGGAATAGTTCGCCAGTAGGAGGGAAATGAATACGTGGGATTATTTTTTTAGACACCCGAAAATAATATCTTGATGATCGTGATATAAACAATTCTTGACATGTCAACCGTGATTAAATGTGACAAGACGCTATTTTGTAAATTTTCACGTTTAAGCAGAGGTGTTGTTGAAGAGCAAACATTTAAGAATTTGTTATTTAAAAAAGAAAAAAATTGACAATGCCTTAAAGGGCTCAAGATACGCGACAATTACGAATACATGAAAATATGACCGTATAAGGGAAAACCAACCGATGTTCACTTCATTTAAGTTCCGTGTAATCGATTATTGATTTATTCAATCCCCTTATAAAGAATATACCTTTCGAAATCAAGGTACTTTGCTCCTGTAGATCCGTTAAGCTACATCCTTGACCGATTTCGATTTCCTCTTTTGAAAAATTGCCATTTTATTAAAATGACGTAATGATAATATTAAAAAAAATCGGACCACGAATATATAAGCAAATAATAGTGTACCACATGAGACAAGATAATAAAGAGACCGACCGGCTACTATAAGGCGGTCTATTGTTGGTGTGACAGGGCATCATTAGGGCCCATTAGTTTCAGCGCACAATGTCTTTCACCGCCTACTACTATTTGTCATCCTGACGTTTATTTTAACAACCGAAACGCTTTGTTTGGATTGAATGCAATTAACTAATAGTTTATCGGGTTATGAGTACCTGATAAAAGCCCTACTAGAGCCCGATATTACTCTTCTTAGCCGGCGTTTGAAACTTTTTTTTCGTTTAGTGAACTCCGGTCGGGATGTTCTTGGGAAATAATTATTACATACGCACGTATATAATTTATAATTAATTATATATTAGTTAAACACGCATTATGATATTAAAAGAAAAAGGAATTTCGATGTGGGGCCATTTTGAATTTCAAATAAACAAATCGTTACTTTTTTTTCGGAGGGGTTTTGAGTAATAAAAGCGCAATAATTCATACTTTCACCCGGTCATCTTTTTAAAATGGACCTTGTCAATTGATACGCGGGAATATAATACCGGTGTTTATACAGATCTACACAAAATAAAGCAAGACTAATCCGAAAATTGTAGTGTAATAATGTTTTTTTATCATCTCTTTTATTTTTCTTCGGAAGAGTAAATTCGAACATAATAGCGTTTAGTATGACCACTTAGACGCGGCGATGGGTTAAAAATGACCGATGTTCTGCATTCATCGGGTTTTAGTCTTTTGCTCTAAACAATCATTTTTATTTGACTTATTCCTAACACTTATCCTCACGATTATTACAGTTATTTTATTTTACATAAATATTTATAAATTCTAAGAAGTAAATTAAGTTTTCCCTTAATATGATTTTTATATAAACTAGATAAATTAGAAATCGTGAAATGGTAATTTGTTTATTGTTGTTTTTGCTTATTGTACTTTAAGATGTGTCTGGAAGCTTCTGTTTTATGGCGTGATCTTTTGGGCTATTTACGCGATTCGGGATGTTTGAAAAGGTGAATCAATGAATGAGAAAATGAAGGAGTTGTGGAAGGATGCGATTAATCGTGGGATTTGTGGTGGCCAGTGAAAATTAGACTGTTCTTTCTGTTAATTGTTAACTCAAGGATAGAAAACTTATTTCTGCTCAGCTGCTCTAAAGGTTTAGTAGTTGCAATGGTTTCAAATTTAGATTTTATAATCTTTTTTGGTGGGCAAAGGTACAATCAAACGGGCAAGCACTTAAATATCGAAAAATTGTCTAGTAAAGAAATACAGTGAAACCTCGATATAAAGAATAACGAATAACAAATCTTATATTTATAACGAATAATTCCTGTGCTAGAAGTGCTATGATATTCTAACCAAAATTTTCCATATTTTCGATGTTGAAAAATATAGTTTTATGGATTTTTCACTTAAAACGGGAAAAAATAATGATAAATATACATTGAGAAATGTGTTTAGATCTGAGGAATTGATCTAGACTAAGTAGAACATTCAATTTTTCAATCTGAAGAAGATATCGCCAAAAACTATTTCTAGAAACCACCTAAATCGAAAATGGTTTTTTTAAGGAAAAGCCTTATTGCCATGCTTTAGAGCCCCAAACTACATCTCCTTAGATGTATTTTGATGTGAGAAATCCGTTGGGATTTACAAAATTTAAAAATTCGGCCGCGTTCTCGAGATATCGGCAAATTTTAGTTTCGCTTTAGAGCTTTCATCTTTAAGGAATAATCTGTATGAAAAACACTTTATTCTAGGTCATACTTGTAAATAATTATATTTTTAGCCAGATTTTACACTTGCAGGCAACATCTGTGAAGGTATTTAAAACCGTCACAATCACTAACGCGAGGAACCGAATCTTCAACGTGGAGACAACACTCGAAGAAGCAATTTTGACCCTTGCCTAATGATTATATTAAGACTTATGGTCCGTCCAAAACCTAAAGCAACCTGGAATTAAAAGGGAATAAGTGGAAAACTGCTTCCCATTTTTTTCCTGCACCAGTTGAGAGATCGGGAAAAATTGAGCAAATACATTTTAACATGCCCTGTGACCATAAATTGTTTCGAAATTTTGGGGAAACGCTAACAACGATTCGGAAGGATAGCTATGAGACAAAACGAACTATCTCGAGATTGCTTTAGGTTTTGGACGGACCATAGCTTGTCTATTTACTTTCATAAATTACTAATAAGCACACAACTTCTTAGGAAACAACGAGATATCGCTACCAAACGTGAGAAAACAATCCTGCCAAATTTTTATTACATACCATTCTTATTTTTATAGTATTTTCATTCATTCCCGCTTTTTTGAAAAAAAATCCCCATTATTTAAAAGTATTAAGTCATTCATTATAAACCCATGCACTGAACTTTAAGAAGTTCGCATACTCACCTTAACGGGATAAAAAAAAAACCAACAAAACGCATACTCGTTTAATCCGAATCTTCTCCTTTCCTTCCCAGGTCGTAAATCTATACCCATTTGTCAGCTTTAGTTAAAAAATCGTAAATTTAAATATTTAGTTGATTAATAGTCATCGCTTTTGTGGCTCTATTTAATTCATTTGGTCGCTAAAAGTGGTTACAATGTTGTGATTTGAATGCATGATTAACCGTTTATAATATTTAAAGGACGTTCGATGCGAAATGTTCCGGGGGGTAGATTATTAGATCATCTCGTTACGATGACCGTTCGATTGCCATTGTTGAAAAAAATGAAGTAATAGATTATAAGAAGTGAAAGAAACTTTAGTGGGTGTAACAAAGAACATTGAAAATATTGAAATGTAATATTTGAAACGGTTGTTGGGTCACGGAATATAATCAATGTTGGTAAAAGTAATTCCGAAGCTATTTGTTCCATTCCCGAGGCTCTTAAATCATCAACACTTCATTTCTTAGACATTAACGGTGACTCCGATAATCAATCATCACAACTCTACTTTATTAATTTTCCTACATGTTTAATGGATCAGTCTCAATTTTCTGCAAGGTTCTTCCTTAATCTAATCGGTTTCCAGGTTTGATTGAAAGGATGCTGACATTTTGTAAGCAAACTGGAGGCTTAAGCGTCTTTTTCGCTGTTCGATTTTTTGTTGTCTTGGTTACATTGCTTAGAACCCTCGGTTCATACTTGGCCAATCCGACACTGGATTTCAACAATGCTTCTGAAGAAGAAATCTTGAAGAAGTTCGTAGTCTTAATTAATTTTATGGTCGGGATACTTTTTTTTGTTGTGAGGATTCGGATTGCCTTCATCTTTTTACACGTGGATGAAGGCTCCAAATTAGGTGCAACAGGCTCCAAGATGTTAACTACTGATTAACACTAATAAAAAGTAAAGAAGTGCAACCTGTAATTAGAAGAAACAAAACCCCTGTTGATAATTAAAAAAGAAAAAAAAAGGTAGAAAGTTGGTAAACTTTTAGTTTATGGGTCAAATTTGTGCATTTTCAGGTACATGTGCATAAGTTTAATATTTCTCAAGACACGGCCACCCGATCGGCTATTGGATGGTTCGATTAATTGATGCCACTTTCTTTTATTTGATTGACATGCCGACGATCCTGATTCTGCAAAAAAAATTTTCCCGTCGTTTAATGACAATGATACTGATATATTGTCGACCTATTGTTGTTTATCTTAATTAATGTCGACATTGCTGATTGTCTTCGCTGGACAGAATCTTTTTTTTCTCTTATAATTTCATTAGTTGCGTTTTTAACGATTAGTATCATGATGATTAATGCTTTGCCCAGGTATGGGTGACCTAGAATGTCGGGTATCCTGAGAAACCGCCCTTTCGATTTCAGGGTTTTTATTTCATTTCGCTTTCTATATGAAGTAACTTTTACTTACTGGTGTTTTTTTTGTTTTGGGATAAGGACGTAAAGCGTAAGTTATGGGAGCAGGTGTGTGTAAGCGATTAATACCCATCAGTCAAGTTGTTAATCGAAGTAAAAAGGAAAGAAATTAATCGATAAGCTAGTTTGATCGATTAATTGCTCTTATGTATAAAATATTTCGACACTAACTTTTAGATGAGAGTTTAAGGATTGATGTTGTTCATAATCGGTTGAGTTGTTGATTGGTTTTGATTTTGCTTTTAGTTTTTGAATGTTAGGTGCGCATAGAAAGTTTCATATTAAGAATTTTTGCTGAGAAAGGTAAGGCAGCATGATTGGTTTGTAATTCCAATTGGAATTACAATACCAATTGGTTTGTTGATTTTCCAATTGGAAACATCCAATTGAAAACCAATTGGATGTTTCCAATTGAAAACCAATTGGATGTTTCCAATTGAAAACCAATTGGATGTTTCCAATTGGTTCTATAATTTCTATAATAAGTTCTATAATTTACTTACCAATTCATTTATTTACTTATTTATTCATCTTTTAAACTTTTCTTGCTTAAATTTTTGTTTTGTTTTGAAAAATAAATCAATAGTAAACAAACTTAGCAGACTATGTCGATTAATGCGCGCCAAAAGTTTTGGCCAATCTCTTTTAGGATCTCTATTTTTTTTTCCTCATTCATACTTAATTAAAATATCTATCATCAAAGAATCGCACCTGTTATTAAATATTTTTTCTCCTGATTATTGATTTTTAATTACGAGCCACTAAACAATGAATTCATAAATATTTATAGATTTTTTTTCCCTGCAAACACCGTTAAGATTTTTTTTTATTATTTTCTTTTGCCGTTCTTATAAATATATATCTTCCATCGAAAACTTTTAATGTAACTTACATTTAAGGATTAATTTCACAATCTCGTGATAAAATTTAACCTAATTAGAGTGATTGCAAGGTTTATTGATTAATCGTGAGCTTAAAACCGTCATGAAATTACGTTGCGCAAAAAAGCGGAAGTGCACGCAGTAGTTATTGGTTTTTCTGTATGAGAAAAAAAAAAGATTACAAAAAATTTCAATGCATTCTGCAATAGTGGGAAGTATTGTAATTGTATTTGTACAAATTCGATGTGTTTTTTTTATTTTTTCGGGACACGACAACCGTGTCCGTTGTTGAACAACGGATTATTTCTTGTTTTGTTTAGTTCAAAGTGCAGTTGAACGGTATATGAACAATATGTGGACGTTGTCGTTTCCCCCGAGTTGTCAAGTTCCCATGGAAGATGAAAGAAAATCGTATTGTCATGTTGAGTATATGGTGACCTTTTAAGGAAAAGTTGAGGGAACCGAGGATGATTTTCGGTTTTTTTTTTTTACTTTTTGGCGAGAACGGAAGTGAACAATTAACAGCTTATTAAATATTCCACACGGTTGATCTGTTTTGGTTTCGAGTGAAACTTTTCAGTCACGATTCAGTACTTTACATGAAACGTTTCAATTTGTAAAAACACGTTTGAACAAACGGGGCTCAAAAAAATTTTTTTGTACATGGACTCGTGTTGGGTTCCGAAATGAAAAGCGGGGCATCATTAATAACATTCGAAGAAATGACTTCATCCGTGTTAACTGTACTTTAAAAGTTTTTTTTTTTATTGGGACGCGAAGCGCGAAAACTTTTTTACAGCTAGTCTAGTCTTTTCGTATGTATTCAAGGACGTCTTTTGCTTTTGAAAAAGAAAGAAAAGAATTAACGGTGTATCGTAAATTAGTATGATAACCCTTTCCAACCTCGGAAACGAAGTATCTCACGATACTGGTTTTATTTTTTAAACGCATCAGCTTCAGATTTATGGTGCCAAGTATGTCTTCTTTCATTCTCTCCTGGTTAGGTAGTCTTATTTTTAATTTTAACAGTTAAAAATTGACTTCTTGTAAAAAAAAATTTTTTTATGGTTAACTGTCAAAGTAAACAGAGTGAAAAAAAATTGCGGAACAGGCTTGATGACAGGTACCGATTTTTAAAAATTTAAATTCCTTTCCTTTTAAATGACGTAAACTGGATGAAAGATATCCGAAAGATGATAATTATAACCGGATGCAAATATCAGACAAAACATGAGGATGAACTGAAGATTACACCGGAAACATTGAGATTATGGTTTTATTCATATTGTAATAGGGAAAAAGGGGCATCATATTGTAAATTTTTGGTTCGATTCGATCAGGTTGTCTAAATGGATGAGCCGTCAAAATGTAAATTTTTACTGTTTAAAGAGGTGATGATGTTATTATCATTATAATGCCATTTCCTTTTTTACAAGGAAGTAGGATTAATAGGGTGGTAAATTTTTTATTAAAGTTTTTTTTTTCGGAATGTAAAGGGGTGACGAAGTTTTTCGCAGTTTGTTTTGTTGTTGACACCTTTACTAGGCAGCTGGAAATGAAGAGCTTCATTTTAAGAGGTTAGAGAGATTTAAAGTTCGGAAGTTTTGTCGACTAAAAATTTTACGTTGTTAAAAGAAACCATGCTGATGATTGCAATTCAAAAAGATCAGATCAAACTCTGCTGCTAGTGTTGAAAGAGGTGGAGAGCAGCTGCAATGTGATCTCGAGGAGTTTTTCCAGTTATGCATGGCTAAAATTTAAAGTTTTGCAGCGGCACAAGGCAGTGCAGTAAGTTTAGTTACACTTTGTATGGAACCACATATTGAAAGATCAAATTCAGTTTGGGAGATTTCAAAAATGGTGGCAGCGGTTGAAGCAATCGAGTTGTGTTTTTCAGTAGTCGTTTATCCTTGTTGTGAAGACCGTCATCCTCCGATCACAAAGTTTTAATTAAAATTTCATGGAAATATCGTATTTCTTTAGCTCAGTGAATTCCCATTAAACTTCCAAAATTCCTGGGACTTAAGTGTACCAACTCACCTTCAATCATTCTACTTCATAATTTTGCTGACTATATTCGGTAAAGTGTCATCAAGCGAATGAATCAAATTGCGTCCTCTTGAGCACCCAAACAACGTTGACTTTTCCTTCCCTTCACAGTTTGAAAAAACATGTTTTCGCAAATGAACCATCCAGATTAATTCACTCTTCCCATATTTGGAGCACTTCACCTTGTTATCAACTCTGGGAACCGAAAACCTTTTTATTTTACTTGGAAAATTAAAACACAAACAAGAACGAGTTTTAATGATGAATCAGGTCGTTAAGATATTAATTAAAACGATTAAACAATATCGTAAACGAAAACAAAAGAGTTGACGGGTTTGGAGGGATTAAAAAAAAATAGATGACTTAAAGAGTAAGTCGTCGCCAGGCGAACCAATTAACCGAGTGAACCTGTTTTAAGTAGTCTCTCATTATGGGACGAAATCTTTTGAGAGGGATTATTGAAGTCTTCTTCTCGGGAGTTCTTTTTTTTTTTAACGCCATCGATCTCTTCATAAAACCGTCAGCCTTCCCACATTGACAGTTGTAGACTTCTAGGTGTTGTCAATCAGTAAAGGATGCACCGTTTGACTGACGTCCGGCGCTGATGTTATTAATGACTTGTGTGGTGGTTTCAGTTCGTGTTGAAATTCTTGTTCATACTGATTGACAGGACGTGGAAGCCTCAGGGTCTAAACTTTTAAAATATATTGACAAGCTACTTTCAATGTGTAATTATGAACCAAATGTTATGGATAAAAAATAATAAGATCGAATTGTTTTTGTTCGACAACATCAGTGATCTTGATCGTAACCTTTTTATATATAAAGGTTTTTGCTTTTTTGTGTGGGGAAGATAGGGATCACAGGCGAAGGGTTAATGGTGTTGACGGCACCAGCAAAAAATTCGAAAGGGGTGCCAAATTTTGTACATAGAAACCCATGATCTGCATTTTTAGAAATGTGGGAGTGGGTTTTGAGAGAAGGGCATCACCGAAAACTCAGGATTGAAAATTTTGAGCAGAGTGGAGGGATAAGGGATTTTAAGTAAAGAAGGGCTTCTACGAAAAATTACCGTGGAGCCAACAGCGAAGATTAGAGTATTGCAATGATGGTCGATTCGATTTCCCATTTGGCGCCATGATTGAAGCTCTTGTTAAAATTGAAAAAACGGTTCGATGAAATGGCAGGTAGATTGTTGGTTTATCAGTGCGAAGAAAAAACATCTGTTTGGCCTGGAACTTTCTCATAATAACAATCGTTCACAATCGTAATCTTATTTTAAATTAATTTCCGGAATTTGTATGCAAAGAAAGATCTATCTTAAATCATTGTCTAATGACCTGTAATTACAGTCCGTTTCAGTTACGAGCGATTACGTTTATTAATAAACGAACATTTTTCCCAGCATTTAATTGGATTTAAGTACGCTGTTATCGTTTACTACAATGCTTTAGTTAATCAGTAATCATTTAATTATCATTGCTAATTTGTGAATCATTTAAACGCCATTAATATCAAAAACAAGCCCGTTTGCCGTATGTTATTGTTTTTTTCAGCTTTAAAAATATTATTTAAACTTGCAGGGATGTTATCATGAATCGACTTCCTTTTATTTGCGTGTGGCTTTTAAAATTTTTTTATTAGTTGCACATTTTTTTTTGCTTCATTTCAGTTGTAAAATTGTACATAGCGTCTTAGCTGATGAGAGATAAATCGAAAGTTTCCGGTCTTGCCCAAGCCTAGTTTAAGCCTTGATGGGCTACTAATAAATTTTGCTTTAGTGCAGTCCAGCTCTTGCGGGTTTCGCGTGCCGTTAGATTAGTTAAATTTAAATTTTTTACTTGAGTCTGATCAACTTCATGATTTGTACGGGTCAGAGGCTTCCAGTCTTCTTTGTAGATTTCTCTGGGAAATTTGGTTCATTCTGTCAAAGATCGTTATCTCTTATTTTCTTTGAGATGAGAAGGCCGTGACATTTGAAGAAGAAAGCTATCATATGACCACACCTCGCATGTACTGTGTAAAATAGTAGAACACCCGCAGATCTGTCCAGTCCGCCGAGGTCTATTACATCATAGACATAACACGAGAAGTCATTAATCATTTTGCGAGGGCAGAGAATTGACACAATTTTTTTTTTGATTCGGTTATACAGCCGGCAAAAATCTCACGCATTGGGCGGTTCGGTTTCGACCCATGGGAATCGTAGAAATGTATTTCGAAATGGTGTTCCAATATACATGCTTCGAGGGCTTCTTTTTTTTTTTTTGCATTTCCTCTGTAGGTTAAACCCGGTTTCGGCATGTTTTTAAAACGTATCATTCGGACGTTTAAATTTGCAGACGTCTGACATCCCACCGATTCATGACGTTAGCAAAAAGTAGACCTACCTCCTTTTATGCGAGAGTTGTTTTTTTTTAATCAAAGTCAATTAACATATCCATGTCTTGCAATTAAAAATGCACATGTTAAATTGTGTCAGTGCTAATCAACCGACAACGATTACAAGTGATAAAAACGGGGGATGATCGGTCGATGATAGAATGAATGATGAAAAGCCCAACAAGTGAAGAAAAAACACCAAACAAAATGGGTTATTTACCTAGCGTTGCACACACAAAAAAATATATATAATGAGATTTAAACGAAATTTTTGTATTTGTATGTCTTGTACACGCTTGAACTTCGAAAATTTTATCGTGGTTATTTTCCTCAAAAGCTCCTGTTGTGTTTTTGTCCAAATTGAAACATTCAAGCAATAAAATCAATTTTAAAAACTCGAAGTTCACTGTACTTTATGAACGAATGAAATTATTGACGTAGCATTTTCTCATCTATGGCTAATTCATCTTCACACTAATATATATAACCTCTGTTACAAATTGTAAAAAATTTACAGTCTAGGAGTGTATTCCGATGCTCCACACTTGAACTATCATTTAGAAACAGCAGAGTCATGTCTTGACTTTGAAGAGTTTGATGCCTGACGTATTAAAACAATGCCAGGTTCCTCCTTCTATAATGGAAAATGTTATCTCCATTCAAACCGGCAGCATCTACTCCAGGTTTTGCTCGATTAAGGTTTTTTTTACTTCGAGATAGCGTTGCTGGCAAGTTTGTAAAAGGCTGAGTTTATTAGGGAGAATAATTATAGACTACAAATAAGTTGTTAATTGAGGAGTAGAATTAAACAAATTTGTAAGTAATGATGCAATCAGACATGTGTAACACCTTAGTAGATGCGTTTTTTTTCTCAAACTTTTTAAAACTGCCAAGTCAGCTACTTCTTAGTTGGATACACCTTCTAAGCGGATGTAAATAAATTGGTTCATCATGTATCGGACGTTTAGATACCGTTTTGTTTTAGGTTTCTATTGAGTGTTAAGGTTCTGTTATTGTTGGGAAGGGATGATATGAAGAAGTGAGAGTAATCGTCGAAAACAAAAGATATAAATCCTTAGAGGGACTGTCGGAACGCAACGAAACAAGTTTGGGTCAGTTATGTAAATATTTGAAAGTTTTGCTTGGGAAAATGTGGTGGTGGTAGCTTCAAAGAGAGCAACACGTACTGCAGCAGTGTTGATAAGGTTAGCAACCTACATTTACTCAGAAGATCCCTTGACACCCGATTTGTCCCATTTACCGTGAGTCGAATTTACGATTACTAGCGTTGATGCTTGACCAAAGTCAACTCGACATGGACCGACCGACAGAGTTAAACCGCCATTGGTTTAACTTAAATCCGACTTTCAGTTCATGATGACAATCCGGAAGGGTGCAAGTAATAAGATTTGGTGACAATGAATCCAATAAAACTGAAATATGTAGAAGCTTGAAATTATCTCAACTCCGCTCAAACCTGAGCCGGAGATCCTGATATCGAGTTGTTAAACTGGGTGGTACATGATAAGCAAACTTTTGGTGATATTGATTTGATTTTGCTGAACGTAACGATAGGATTTCTTGATCATTAAACATGGGATTTGCTGACCTTAATTCAGGAATTCGGCATACATCTCACTTCCTGCCCTTACTTTTATGTAACAAAAAAAGAAACTAGCCTATTTTAGCCCAGACTCGATTACATGTAATTTAGTAGGAAACGTCAATAGAAGATGGTCAATGTTTTTAACACGAGTCCATGTTTTTATTTAAGAAGCTGTGAGTGACAGCCATTAGAGAGATCAAAGATTAATATACTTATCTAAAAGGAAAAAAAACCAATGTTCGACATCGATTTCATTTCCCTGGTTACATCTCTTTTAGCTTCTGCGATCCACTTTCTCAACTCTTTCCGAAAAAAAATGAATGAGTTGCTACTATGAAACAAATACCTAAACTAATTAAACAGAGTACTAAAAATATTCATGTACCGTTAAATACGAATCATCTTTTTTTAAAAAGAAAAAACGCTCCTAAAACATTTTTCCAAAGTCATACAGGTAATTAAATAGATGTGGTGCCACGTTAAAAGGAGATTGTCAATCCGTATTTGGAACTGAATCCGACACATGGACAATTGTCCGCAATTAACACGCTGAACTTTTAAATTGCTGAGGATCGGTTTTAATTAAACTCTTACTCCTCCATGATGAATGAGAGGATTACTCATTTGAGATATGTGGTGGACAGGTTTATTGACTTTTAAGATTTTTTTAAAATGCATGTGAATTTAAATCTATAGCGGGGAAAGTTTATGGTTGCCAAGTCATTGTTAAAACATGGGTATCGGCTACTTAACAGTGCGTGTGGCAATAAGAACGCATGCTGTTTACCGACTGTTCATTAATTGATTCTTGTTCAGATTCGCGTTACTGTCATGTCATGTGACGGGCGATACGAAATCGAATTATGTAGATCTGTTATTGACCTGCGCCGGTCCTAAACAAGAACAAATATTAGGAGGAAGAAGTTCTCTTGGTCGTTGCATTCCAAGACGAGAATGGAGAGTGCAACATTCTGATTCTAATATGTAAAGTAAACATAAACAGTGACGAGTGGCGCGCATCATGCTCTGGACCAACTTTTACGGTTAACCCGGACACACCTGAGACCTATTCACACACCTGGTCACCACATAATTTTTTTTGTTTTTATTTTTAACATTCGGCTGTCATTTATTATTTCTTTTTTATAGATGAAATTTTTAGTATTTCGCATTTTATAATGTAATGAAGCTGCCGTGGTCGAAAATAAAATGCCTAATTCGATTATTTTTTTATTCTTTTTTCAGAGGTCCTTTACACTCATCTTGCAAGCGTTGGACTTTAACAACTACACACTGCCGGGTAAGTTTTAGAAGATTTTTTATTCAGTGGCGGGCTGGCTGCTTGACTGCTAAAAGCTGAAACTCGATAGTCTGCTAGAACGTATGGCCCTAACGGGATTTGCTCTAATGGCTCCATCAGCTTGACTAATGTGCAGCATTCAACAAACTTAGTCATACAGTGATCAAAAGCTTAGCTCGTCATTTAGTAATGTAATTTTATTATTCACTGTTGCTAATTTTGTTTTCTTGGTTTCTAGTGACAAATGGTATAATAGAAGAGACGAATTTTTCTGGGATAATTGATCCTAGTGTCGAATGGCACACATTACAACATCCCGGAATAAACGCTCAGCTCACCTACAGAGTCCGAGTTCAGTGTGATGTCCATCATTTTAATCAAACTTGTACAAAATTTTGTCGGCCGAGAGATGACAAATTCGGCCATTATATCTGTGATAAAAATGGGGATAAGAAATGCATCGAAGGTTGGAAGGGTGCTAATTGTGATGTTGGTAAGTTATGATTTTTTTAAAGCTAATGATCTTTTTTTAATTTAGAGAAAATTAAAAGAAAACATGGCATTACTACCGCAGAACGATTTCTCCTCCGTTTATTTTATAAACGTGCAAGCCATCAGGGTCAACCGAATTGACCCCGAGAACTGTGGGCACAACCGATCATTGATTATGATTACATATTTTCAGTCTGACTTGATTGTTTTTGTTTCTGTATTGACATGTTCGTAAATCATGGGGACATGCTCTTATACTTTCGTTTTTTTATGCTTGTATGATTATTCTCACGGAGGTTTCGTAATTGTATCAGCTGATTTTTAGCAATGTGCACTCAATTATCTGTTTTCTCTGTAGTTTTGATTAATAGGAGTTAAGGGTCATTCAAGTATTAAGTAATCATTTTTTTGGAGCATTTTTTTTGCCAATGTACTAGCTAAGGTCTGCAATTTTACATTTCTGAATGTCATATTTCAAATTTTTAAGTAAAGTTGTTTTAATATGTAAGTATTTTAAGGTTATGGGTGGGGTGTACTTCATGTGGTTTAATTCAGATTTACTTTTAATGAAAATTCTGCGATAATTTTTTTCTTAGACAGATTGTTGATACATTGTTGTAACCCTAATTGACAAATTGTTACAGTGTCACTGACAGTGATTAATTAACTCCAGTCAATCAAGCTGCTTACTTAATCTAGCCAAAATTGACATACTCTGATGCTGAGTAATACTCTTCAGAGGAGATGTTAAATTCTCCATCTTATATTTTAATTTTGTTTCTTCAACCCACGATCAAAATTATTGTGATGATAAAACTGACCAGACGTAGTGCAAAAACTGCAGAACTTTAAAACCTCAGAGGTTCCTTAATAATTCCAACTATAGTTTTGAAGTGGGATTGGGACAAAGTTTCTGGTAAATCCAGCAACCAAGTTCCTTGACTCCATTACAACATTAACCTTCTTCCTGGTTGTTTTGAATAACTTGGAGTAAAAAATCCTTGCCTCAATTTTTTCGGTCAATTTCTGTTGACTAAACTTAAAACTGATTCTGATCTTTTTATATTTTGCAGCTGTGTGTAAGACTGGATGCCATCCTCTCCATGGCAAGTGTGACCAGCCAGGCGATTGCGAGTAAGTATAATCTTGCGTTAACAGTTTAGTTCAAAAGTTATTGCCTAAGAACCAATTCTTAGAAATCTGCGACTCTACACCATCCAACCTACACGATTTTCTCCTACAAACTACAAAATATAAATTTGTAACCTACAAACTACAAAATACAGCATAAAAATCAGAGTCTTCGTCGAAGTCGAAAAACTTAAAAAATGCACATTTCATCTACAAACTACAAACTACGACCTACGACCGAAGTCGAGCCATTCCCTTCCGTTTGAAAATTTTTAATTCAAAAATACAAACTACGAACTACAAACTATGGAATAGTTTATATTTCCATTCAAATAGTCGATTGATTGAAGAAATATCGTCGATTCGTAATTATAAAATACAAACTACAAACTACGACCTACAACATATCGCTCTTTCCATTTCAAAATACAAACTACGTAGTTCGTAGTTTGTAGTTTGTATTTTTCAACAGGCGCAGAATTCCAGTTGATATTTATTTTAAAAATGCAAACTACGACCTACAATATATTTAATTAGAAAATACAAACGAATTAATCTGTAGTTCGTAGTTTGTAGTTTCAAATTAAAAAGGAAAAAAAAATATTTATATTTTGAAAATACGAACTACGTTGTTTAATTCTTTCACTAGAACATACAAACTATTATAGTGCGTAGTTTGTAGTTCGTAGTTTTCAACAAGCGTAGAATCCAGTTAATATGAATTTGAAAAATGCAAACTACGACCTACAATATATTTAATTAGAAAATACAAACGAATTAATCTGTAGTTCGTAGTTTGTAGTTTCAAATGAAAAAGGAAAAAAAATATTTATATTTTGAAAATACGAACTACGCTGTTTAATTCTTTCACTAGAACATACAAACTATTATAGTGCGTAGTTTGTAGTTCGTAGTTTTCAACAAGCGTAGAATCCAGTTGATATGAATTTGAAAAATGCAAACTACGACCTATAATATATTTAATTAGAAAATACAAACGAATAAATCTGTAGTTCGTAGTTCGTAGTTTGTAGTTTCAAATTAAAAAGGAAAAAAAATATTTATATTTTGAAAATACGAACTACGTTGTTAAATTCTTTTATTAGAACATACAAACTATTATAGTGCGTAGTTTGTAGTTCGTAGATCGTAGGTCGTAGGTTCTAATTTTAGATAATAAAGGGGAATTAATATTCATGATTTCAAAAATACAAACTACGCTATTTAATATTTTCATTTGAAAATACAAACTACGAGAGCTGTAGTTTGTAGTTTGTAGTTTGTAGTTTGTAGTTCGTAGGTTGTAGTTTTAGATTAAAAATAATTTATTTCGTATTTTGTAGTTTGTAGTTTGTAGTTTATAGTTTGTAGGTTTGACTTTCTTATTCCATAGTCCGTAAATTTAACTAGGATCCTAAGTAGCACAAGGATGTCCCAAGGATACCTTATGAATGTCCATGTCCCATAATTATCCGTTTTCTAGCCTGACTTATCCGATGGCTGTCCGTAGAACAGACGAACTGCAACAATTGATGGCCGGGCTACAGTGTGGTACTTGGAAAGCAGGACATAATTTAAGCTAACGGGAAAAGAATGAAATTTCTTCTATTTCCGCCAACGATTTTGAAACTACGAAATACAACCTACTCGATGCAACCGACACTGCAGTCTGGCAACCACGCGCAACATTCCAAATAATTTTTCACTTTTCCGCCCATTTTTGACTTTTTCTGGCCCCATGGACATTTTTTGGTCAATCTTTTATTTTTTTTGCCAAATCATAATTTTACGCCCATTTTTGACTTTTTCTGGCCCCCATGTGGGTACATTTTTCGGTTAATCTTTGACTTTTTTTGTCAAATCATGATTTTACGTTCATGGATGCCTGCTTTCGCCGGTTTTTAACTTTTACTGGCCCCATGAAAATTTTTTGGTCAAGTGTGGACTTTTTTGTCAAATCATGATTATACGTCATTGTTTGCCTCCTTTCGCCGGTTTTTAACTTTTACTGGTCCCATGAACATTTTTTGGCCAGTTGTTGACTTTTTTTGTCAAATCATGATTTTACGTCATTGTTTGCCTCCTTTCGCCGATTTTTGACTTTTACTGGCCCCATGAACATTTATTGGTCAATTGTTGGCTTTTTTTTATCAAATCAAGATTTTACGTTCATGGATGCCTGCTTTCGCCGGTTTTCAACTTTTACTGGCCCCATGAAAATTTTTTGGTCAAGTGTGGACTTTTTTGTCAAATCATGATTTTACGTCATTGTTTGCCTCCTTTCGACGATTTTTGACTTTTACTGGCCCCATGAACATTTTTTGGTCAAGTGTGAACTTTTTTGTCAAATCATGATTTTACGTTCATGGATGCCTGCTTTCGCCGGTTTTTAACTTTTACTGGCCCCATGAAAATTTTTTGGTCAAGTGTGGACTTTTTTTGTCAAATCATGATTTTAAGTCATTGTTTGCCTCCTTTCACCGGTTTTTTACTTTTTCTTTTGCCGTGGGGATCTATTCGTCGATCTTCAACAATTTCTTGTCATATTATAATTGTTTGCCAATTTTTTGACTTTTTCGTTAATTTTCGACGTTTTTTTGCCCCATGGACATTACATGGTGAATCTTTGGCTTTTTTTGTCAAACCATAATTATACGCCACAATTTGACATAAACTGACAAATACTGTATTTATGGTGTGACAGGAAAAGTCGAAGATGACAAAAAAAAGTCCATGAAGCAAAAAAAGAAGTCGAAAATTGGCGGAAAAGTGAAAAAATCGGCAAACAATTACATGACACGAAATTGTAGAAGATCGACCAAAAAACCCCAAGTGGCAAGAAAAAGTGAAAAATTGGTGAAAAGAGCCATTTATGAACGTAAAATCATGATTTGAAAAAAAAAAATCAAAGATTGACCAAAAAATGTACATGGGGCGACATGGGGCCAAAAACTAGCGAAAAATTATGAGTTGACAAAAAGAAAGGCCAAGATTAACGGAAAAATGTTCCTGGTGCCATAAAAGTTGAAAACCGGCGAAAGCAGGCATCCATGAACGTAAAATCTTGATTTGATAAAAAAAAGCCAACAATTGACCAATAAATGTTCATGGGGCCAGTAAAAGTCAAAAATCGGCGAAAGGAGGCAAACAATGACGTAAAATCATGATTTGACAAAAAAAGTCAACAACTGGCCAAAAAATGTTCATGGGACCAGTAAAAGTTAAAAACCGGCGAAAGCAGGCATCCATGAACGTAAAATCATGATTTGACAAAAAAGTTCACACTTGACCAAAAAATGTTCATGGGGCCAGTAAAAGTCAAAAATCGTCGAAAGGAGGCAAACAATGACGTAAAATCATGATTTGACAAAAAAGTCCACACTTGACCAAAAAATTTTCATGGGGCCAGTAAAAGTTGAAAACCGGCGAAAGCAGGCATCCATGAACGTAAAATCTTGATTTGATAAAAAAAAGCCAACAATTGACCAATAAATGTTCATGGGGCCAGTAAAAGTCAAAAATCGGCGAAAGGAGGCAAACAATGACGTAAAATCATGATTTGACAAAAAAAGTCAACAACTGGCCAAAAAATGTTCATGGGACCAGTAAAAGTTAAAAACCGGCGAAAGGAGGCAAACAATGACGTATAATCATGATTTGACAAAAAAGTCCACACTTGACCAAAAAATTTTCATGGGGCCAGTAAAAGTTAAAAACCGGCGAAAGCAGGCATCCATGAACGTAAAATCATGATTTGACAAAAAAAGTCAAAGATTAACCGAAAAATGTACCCACATGGGGGCCAGAAAAAGTCAAAAATGGGCGTAAAATTATGATTTGGCAAAAAAAATAAAAGATTGACCAAAAAATGTCCATGGGGCCAGAAAAAGTCAAAAATGGGCGGAAAAGTGAAAAATTATTTGGAATGTTGCGCGTGGTTGCCAGACTGCAGTGTCGGTTGCATCGAGTAGGTTGTATTTCGTAGTTTCAAAATCGTTGGCGGAAATAGAAGAAATTTCATTCTTTTCCCGTTAGCTTAAATTATGTCCTGCTTTCCAAGTACCACACTGTAGCCCGGCCATCAATTGTTGCAGTTCGTCTGTTCTACGGACAGCCATCGGATAAGTCAGGCTAGAAAACGGATAATTATGGGACATGGACATTCATAAGGTATCCTTGGGACATCCTTGTGCTACTTAGGATCCTAGTTAAATTTACGGACTATGGAATAAGAAAGTCAAACCTACAAACTATAAACTACAAACTACAAACTACAAAATACGAAATAAATTATTTTTAATCTAAAACTACAACCTACGAACTACAAACTACAAACTACAAACTACAAACTACAGCTCTCGTAGTTTGTATTTTCAAATGAAAATATTAAATAGCGTAGTTTGTATTTTTGAAATCATGAATATTAATTCCCCTTTATTATCTAAAATTAGAACCTACGACCTACGATCTACGAACTACAAACTACGCACTATAATAGTTTGTATGTTCTAATAAAAGAATTTAACAACGTAGTTCGTATTTTCAAAATATAAATATTTTTTTTCCTTTTTAATTTGAAACTACAAACTACGAACTACGAACTACAGATTTATTCGTTTGTATTTTCTAATTAAATATATTATAGGTCGTAGTTTGCATTTTTCAAATTCATATCAACTGGATTCTACGCTTGTTGAAAACTACGAACTACAAACTACGCACTATAATAGTTTGTATGTTCTAGTGAAAGAATTAAACAGCGTAGTTCGTATTTTCAAAATATAAATATTTTTTTTCCTTTTTCATTTGAAACTACAAACTACGAACTACAGATTAATTCGTTTGTATTTTCTAATTAAATATATTGTAGGTCGTAGTTTGCATTTTTCAAATTCATATTAACTGGATTCTACGCTTGTTGAAAACTACGAACTACAAACTACGCACTATAATAGTTTGTATGTTCTAGTGAAAGAATTAAACAACGTAGTTCGTATTTTCAAAATATAAATATTTTTTTTTCCTTTTTAATTTGAAACTACAAACTACGAACTACAGATTAATTCGTTTGTATTTTCTAATTAAATATATTGTAGGTCGTAGTTTGCATTTTTAAAATAAATATCAACTGGAATTCTGCGCCTGTTGAAAAATACAAACTACAAACTACGAACTACGTAGTTTGTATTTTGAAATGGAAAGAGCGATATGTTGTAGGTCGTAGTTTGTAGTTTGTATTTTATAATTACGAATCGACGATATTTCTTCAATCAATCGACTATTTGAATGGAAATATAAACTATTCCATAGTTTGTAGTTCGTAGTTTGTATTTTTGAATTAAAAATTTTCAAACGGAAGGGAATGGCTCGACTTCGGTCGTAGGTCGTAGTTTGTAGTTTGTAGATGAAATGTGCATTTTTTAAGTTTTTCGACTTCGACGAAGACTCTGATTTTTATGCTGTATTTTGTAGTTTGTAGGTTACAAATTTATATTTTGTAGTTTGTAGGAGAAAATCGTGTAGGTTGGATGGTGTAGAGTCGAAATCTGCCACATCGAACTTCCATTCTTGATCAAAAATTACTTTTCCTACGCTCTAGAGCTTCAAACTACAACTTAGCAGATGTATTTTGATGCAAGGAACACGATGGAATTACAGAATGGAAATATTCGGCACCGTTCTCAACATATCAGGAAATATAAGTTTCGCTTTAACGAAAAAAATTGCCGTAATTGCAATGTTTTAAAAGCGATGTTCAATTTTTGATTTATAAATTTTCCGGCTAAAAACGGGAGAAAATATTGTTGAAATATATACTGGGAGATGTGTTTTAATCTGAGGAATCAATTAAGACGAAGTAGAACACTCAATTTTTCGTTTTTAAATAGTTACGGTCGAAAAACCGATTTTGAGAAACCAAGTAGGTCGAAAATCAATTTTTCCAAAAAACATTTTTTTCCGATCCTCTAGAGCTTCAAACTACAGCTTAGCGAATGTAATTTGCTTCAAGGAATCCGTTGGAATTTGCAGAATAAAGACATTCGGCCGCGTTCTCAAGATATTTGAAAATTTCAGTTTCGCTTCAACGAAAAAAATTGCCATTTAATCGATGTTTTAAAATCGACATTTCAATTTCGATTTATGAATTTTTTAGCTTAAAAGAGGCCAAAATATGGTCGAAATATATACTGGGAGATGTGTTTTAATCTGAGGAATCGATTGAGACTAGGTAGAACACACAATTTTTTGTTTTTGAAAAGTTATTCACGAGAAACGGATGTTTAGAATCGAACTTTGTCGAAAATCTATTTTTACCCAAAAACTATTTTTCCTACGCTCTAGAGCTTTAAACTACATCCTTTCAGATGTATTTTGATGCGAGGAATCCGTTGGAATTTACAGAATTAAAATATTCGACCGCGTTCTCAAGATATTTGAAAATTTCAGTTTCGCTTCAATGTAAAAAATGGTCATTTTATCGATGTTTTAAAATCGATATTTCAATTTCGTTTTATGAATTTTTTAGCTTAAAAAAGGCCAAAATATGGTCGAAATATATACTGGGAGATGTGTTTTAATCTGAGGAATCGATTGAGACTAGGTTGAACACTCAATTTTTAGTTTTTAAAAAGTTATAGTCGAAAAACCGATTTTGAAAAATCGAATAGGTCGAAAACCCATTTTTGCAGAAAACGTATTTTTCCAACGCTTTAGGGCTGCAAACTACATCTTAGCGGATGTATTTGGATGCCAGGAATACGCTGGAATTTACAGAATCGAGATATTCGGCCGCGTTCTCAAGATATCAGCAAATTAAAGTTTCGCTTTAACGAAAAAAACGGACATAATTACAATGTTGTTAAATCAATGATCAATTTTAGAAATATAAATTTTCCGGCGAAAAACGGGGTGAAATAACAATGAAATATACACAGGGAGATTTATTTTAATCTGAGGAATCGATTAAGACTCAGTAGAACACTCAATTTTTAGTTTATAAAAAGTTATGGCCGAGAAAACGATTTCCAGAAATCGAGTAGGTGAAAATCAATTTTTCCAAAAAAATTATTTTTCCGATCCTTCAGAGCTTTAAATTACATCTTAACGGATGTATTTTGATGCGAGGAATCCGTTGGAATTTACAGAATTAAAATATTCGGCCGCGTTCTCGAGATATTTGAAAATTTCAGTTTCGCTTCAACGGAAAAAATGGCCATTTTATCGATGTTTTTAAATCGATTTTAATTTTCGATCTATGAATTTTCCGGCTAAAAACAGGTCCAAACATGGTTGGAAAATATACTGGAAGATGTGTTTTAATCTGAGGAATCGATTGAGACTAGGTAGAACACTCAATTTTTTGTTTTTAAAAAGTTATTCGCGAAAAACGGATGTTTAGAATCGAACTGTCGAAAATCTATTTTTACCCAAAAATTAATTTTCTTTCGCTCCAGAGCTTCAAATTACATCTTAACGGATGTATTTTGATGCGAGGAATCCGTTGGAATTTACAGAATAAAGACATTCGACCGAGTTCTCAAAATATCAGCCAATTTAAGTTTTGCTTTAACGAAAAAAGTGGCCGTTATTTCAATGTTTTAAAATCGATGTTCATTTTAGAAATATAACTTTTCCACCGAAAAACTGGCTAAAATAAGAATGAAGTATATACTGGAAGGTGTATTTTAATCTGAGGAATCGATTAAGACTATGTAGAACACTCAATTTTTCGTTTTAAAATAGTTATGGTCGAAAAACAGATTTTGAGAAAACGACTAGGTCGGAAATTCATTTTCCCAGAAAAGTTATTTTTTCAACGCTCTAGGACTGCAAACTACATCTCAACAGATGTATTTTGATGCAAGCAATACGCTGGAATTCACAAAATTGAAATATTCGGCTGCTTTCTCAAGATATAAGCAAATTACAGTTTCTGTTAAACGAAAAAAAGTGGCTATTTTATCGATGTTTTAAAATCGATCTTCGATTTTCGATTTATTAATTTTCTGGCTAAAAGCGGGTTAAAATATTGTTGAAATACATACTGGGTAATGTATTTTAATCTGAGGAATCGATTAAGACTAGGTAGAACACTTAATATTTTGTTTTTATAAAGTTATGGTCAAAAAACCGATTTTGAGAAATCGACTATGTCAAAAATCTGTTTTTGCAGGAAACGTATTTTTCCAACGCTCTAGGGCTGCAAACTACATCTCAGCAGACGTATTTTGATGCAAGGAATACGTTGGAATTTGCAGAATTGAAATATTCGGCCGCGTTCTCATGATATCAGAAAATTAAGTTTCGCTTTAACGAAAAAAATGGCTGTTTTTTCAATGTTTTTGAATCGATTTATGAATTTTTCAGCCTTAACCAGGCAAAAATATTATGAAATAGATACCGGAAGATGTATTTTTATTCAAGGAATCGATTGAGAACAAATAAAGCACTCAAATTTTCTTTTTTTAAAAGTTATCGCCGAAAAACCGATTTTTAAGAATGGGGTACTTGGAAAATGAATTTTTTCAGAATTGTTACGTTTCCTACGATTCAAAGCTGCGAACTGTATCTTCTCAGATGTATTTTGATCCAAGGAATCCGCTGAAACTTGCAGATTATTAAAATTCGAGCGCGTATGAATGATTTTTCAAAATTTGGGTTTCGATTGAACGAAAAATAATGGCCATTTTTTTTAAAAATGTTTTTGAATCGATGTTGAAATGTCGATTTATGAATTTTTTCGTTTAAATCGGCGAAAATATTGTTGAAGCAGATACCGGAAGATGTATTTTGATCCGAGGAATCGGTCGAGACTAGGTCTCAGTTAGAATTAAATTATGTGAAAATTCTGGAACCAACAATGTATTAAATTGTTTAGAGAAAAAAAAACGTCAACCCATTCTTTGTTGCATAAACAATTGTGTCACCGTCCGTGTCATCGGTTACCATTGTCTTCTTTTTTTAATCATTTTTCACCTTTTTTTGTACGTCTTCATTGTTCAATCTTGCCACCGTGAAATGTTGCATCATAATTACCAATCTTCTAATGACCGGTGGTACGTATACATATTCTTGATCTCGTAATGAAATATAGATTTTAAACCAGACAGTGGTTCCATTCATTTTCTTTATCCCCCGGGCCTTGCTCTTCGCTCTTTTTTCTTTCCGTACATTCATCGTTCGGACAATATCTTCAAATTTGTACCAGACTTGTGTTCCCATTTGGAAAACACAAAAGTAGATTAACAAAACGAACGAAAAAAAGCACTTGTCTAAGCACATTGTTGGATCGAGTGTTTTTATTTCAACCAGGAATGTTATTCCAACTAATAGTAGAGTTGTCGTGAGTGTTTGCTCGCCAAACAAAGAGTTTAATGCTCGAGTGTCGAGTACATTGAGTGCATTCAAGAAATGTACTGCTTTGATTTGCTTTCTATGTATGTATTTTTTGTCTTGGGCCGATTCTTCGGGAGTAGACTTTTATTTTAAACAGTAGCCTAGTGTGAAGGCGCGTCAGGTTCGTTTTAAGCTTTAATAAAAGACATCCCACAGTGTTGCCTAGAGGAAGGGATATAAAAAAAAGCAGGATTATTATGAGTTTATCGTTATTATTTCTATATAAAGAAATCACCACCCTGTTTTCAGGATCGTTCAAACGATGGCCACGACGAAAATGAGCGTGACCAAATCTGACTTTAATTAAAGAAGAAGTTTTTGGTAATGACGTAAATCTGTCGAACTCGCAATAAACGAGATTGTTTATAAACAATCTCGACAATATTCAAATGAGACAAAAACAAATGAAGTTATTTTAAAGGAAAAAATTCTATTTTTAGAGATACTTAGGTTCGGCCACACGCATCAGATTATTGCGTTATTATATCTTTCTCTCAATTAATTAACTTGTTCACATTATTTGTCTTCGGTTTTTTTTTTTTTTTCATTCTTTAGTAGAAATGTCATCGTTTCTTTAACCTTGTACGGATAATCCGATCAAATATTTATTAAATTTCTCACCCTTTTTTATGAAGAATGTCGAGAATGTATTACAAGGAGTCGGCTGTCAATTTTTCTTCGCACATCAACCGTGCCCTTTTGTGCCTTTTTTTTAGTGACAGCTACGAGAATAAAGTTTGGAATGTAGGCAATCAGAGATGATTTAAATTTGAAATATTTTTTTTTGAAATTTCCTAATTAAATCGCCCACTCTAATGATATCATTATTGATACATTAACATCGTTCAATTAAAAGAAATGTATAAGAGAGATTTTTAATTTTTTTTTATTAATCATGGGTTTTTTTTTTTTTTTTTTTAAGCTGTCGTCTTGGCTGGAGAGGAGAGTTTTGTGATGAATGTTCGCCTTACCCAGGATGCAAGCACGGTTACTGTAATGGTACGTCGTGGGATTGCATCTGCGATACCAATTGGGGTGGTATCTTGTGTGACCAAGGTAGGTAGTGTTGTATAGCTGATTTATTTTAGGGTTTAAACTTTGAAGTGGATTATTGAATGTGCGTTTGCACTTCTAATACTATTCAACAAAATTCGATCGTTTTCAAAGTCAACTTCGAGTTTGGGGAATGGTAACTTTAGGTCGGCTCTCGGATGCTAGAAATCCTGAAAGAAGAGAGTCACCAACTTTGTATATTGAAATCCAGGCTTCTCATTGGCTATGACCAAAATCGTTTTCGACTGACTTCCGTTGATTGGTGGTGATGTCATACGACTTCTGCTACTCGGTACTTAACTTATGATTGATCACAGACAATCAAAAAGCAGCACTTTAGTTGACGACTCTCTCCTTTCAGACAATTTCAAAATCGATCGACCAATCAGATTCTCGGTAGCCGTTCGCCAGTCTCTTTCTATATAGGGTCTCTAGTTCGAGGTATGGCGAGCCCATAGTCTGACAACATGACAGCTTTCAGCATTGCAAATGTCGATTCCATATGCAGCAGACGACTCACTGAAATGTCCAGTCCTTATAAAGCTCTTTATGGCTGCTGACAAAATTACTCATTGCTTGAACGATAAGCAGACATGCAACATAGATAGCTCAATTTCCATGTGACGTAGCACATATCCTTCAAATCAGATGTAACCAACCTTAAGAAAAACTATTGACCCAAAGCTGACAGTCTTATTTCAACCATCTTGCGAGTTCGAAGAAACTCAAAAATAGCATCGAACCCAAAAACATCACTTTATTACATACCCTCACTTCGAGAATTACTCTATCTAAGCTAGAAAAAAAATCCTAAATAATATAATTAAGACTTTACTTATCATCACATCGATTCATGTCTTCATTCCAGGTTTACGATCTAATATGTACAAGCTTTACTAATTCCGAACGTCCATTTTTTCCCCGTTTAAAATCGTGAGATTTCGATTTACACCGAAAAGCATTTAAAGTGATTAGCGTTTCGTCGTTGTCCAGAAAAGGAAAAACATGTATGGAATTAAAGAAAAAAATCCTCGAAATCAGTTTGGTAATAAAAGAGTTACTTGTAAAAAAAAAAAAAAAGAAGTACCGGTGCCATTCTTTATGTTTGCTCGTATCTCACAGAATCAAATCCGTTTCCAAAGCTAATTACTGGCAGTGGTTAGTGCATATCTGGTTGCTTGTTGATCGATAAAGTGATCGCGGGTTAATTTGTGATTTATTCCCCGCGGAGTTGCACAACTATTTACAAATCGTCCTACAGTGTTTAAGACTGTTTTCGGTGTTAATTTGGAAGCTGGCCGTTTTAACATTTAACGGTTTCAATTATATAAAATATTAATTGTGATTAATAACAAACATGCGAATCAACGTTTCATTCACTACGATTTTTTTATATGCACTTCGCGGCAGGGGGGAGAACCTCCTTTGTCTCTCACATTAATTACCAAGGCCTCGAAATTAATTTTAATTCGCAGTTATTAACTGGGCCTGCAATTCAGGTCACGTCTGACCGTCTGATGATGAAATTTTTTTCCCCCCTTCATATTTTTATAAATCTTTTTACTTCCGATAAAAAAAATCTTTGTGATATCGATCAAACTGATTTATGGTGGAATGTGCCTCGGATATGTCGCATTCTCATCTTCTTCTTTAATTAAGATTCCTATCACAAGTGCTAATGGGTTATTTTGAGTTATTTCAATTTGCACGCATTCTCTTTTTATTGCATGTACGGTATAGGAGATGAAATATGTCTTCCGCCCTGAAGAAGGAGTTTACACGTTAGCTACATTCAATATTTCAATTTATTCGACACCTAAGGAAGCCATTTTCGTAATTCATCCGTTGGTTCATTATATTTGCGAATCCGAAGAATTAATTTCTTTGGAAGGCGGCAGGTTTTTTTTTTTGGTACGGGAGAGATGTAATTATTCATCAATAGGAAATGTAGTTGGGTTTAATAACGGATATCGGCAAATTATTACTTTTGTTTGAAGATTTGATTCAGCGTATTATTTGGTTAGGACGGAGGAAAATATTGCCTAGACATGATTTTTTTGAAATGAGAAGTCTTGTAATGTAGAGTTTGATGGAAACAAAAGATGGAGTTATGATTTAGGTTAACCTTGCTTAGTTTGCAATGTTAAAAAATCTAGTGGCTGAGACGAAGCTTCGAATTAAGTAGAGTTAAAATTTCAAAATTTTTTTAGCCAGTGGAAAGACAAGCCTTTTGGCCAGAATCTTTTTTAAAGTAAATCAGCCAATTGTCTCGCAGTATTGGGTACTTAGGGTTATCGGGGGTCGATGATGTTGCGCAACGCGTTGCGCAACATCATCGATCATCGACTTAGCTGTTGCAAGGCGTTGCAACGCCTTGCAACAGCTAAGTGGCAATGGGCAGGCCATGTCGCCAGAGAGAATCCGGGTAGGTGGACAGCACGGATGGTAAAATGGAGACCTCGAGCGTCGAATAGAAGCGTCGGTAGGCTCGAAAAGAGAGTACGACGACATTAAGAGGGTGGCGAAACTGAAATGGTTGCAAAGAGCCCAAGACAAGGAAGCGTGGCAAAGTTTGACTGAGACCTTTGCTCAGGAGTGGACGGATATAGGTTGAAATAAGAAGAAGGTTAAAAACTTTTGATTAGAGTCTATATGGAGCAGAAGACCAGTTTGCACTCATTCAAAGATTAGCTGCATAGTCCACACTCTCACCTTATATCATTGATCACGTACCTACAATTCATCTGAATTGGCAAGAGAACAAAATTGGCATTGTTTTTAAAACACGACTTCTGTAAACATCCTATGACTCGGTAACTAAGCTGCAGCGCTCAAAAACCGGACGTTCATTTGATACCACTCATTCATCTGCTACTTTATAACAAGCGCCACACTTCGCAAAATAAGAAAAAATGGTTTTTTATCAGGAATCAGTAATTCAATCCGGCTAAACATTTTATCTACATCTCATACATTTAAAAAATTCATATAAGTTTTACATGGAAGTCCGAACAGCCACGAACTATAATAAACATTTTAACTAAAAGACGGCACAACTGATCCTATTTCATAATTAGCATGTACCACATTTATAATTATGATAAATGACTAAAAATAGTTTTTCTTTTTATATTTTTTCAACTTTATCCTTTGTCTTCAGAAGAGATAGCTTAGCTACCGCTTTTGGTGATATAATTCCCTCACATATTCTTTTTCGATCTGAAATCTTATTACCAAAGCACCTCATGTCAATATCACATAAAACATAAAAAGTTTGATTGAATTTTTCATCTGGCTAAAGTTAATTCGATACTCTTCAGACGGTTTTAGGGTTATTAGTTGTATATCTGGACACCTGTGTCGTCCCAGCATGATTGTTAATTTATGACTTTTGATGCTTCGTTACCTTTTCACACACGGTGACTTTTTTTTTCCATCTCGGCTTGCTTTCTCGCTACCAGGTTCAATAAAAAAATGAATAGGAAAAGAAAGTGTGTAAAAGAATAGCAACAAATGAACAGCATTCTGTTGCTGTTGAAAGAATGAAATAGGGTCGGGGGTTGAGGTTAGGATATTGAAAAGGTGCTTGAAAAATAAGGGTGTATTTTATTTTAGAGTTTTTTTTCCGTTGTAAAAAGAACAAGCTCAGCTGTAGGCTGTTAAATTTGCCAGAGGGTCATCTATCAGTCAATAAGACAACAAAAAAGTAACAAGTGCTAAGCCCCTGTGGTTTTTTGATCCGATTATTTTAGGAACGTTGTCTTCCTCTAGAGGATTAGTCATAAAGGGATTAATCGGAATGAACAGGGATTTTGAGACATTTATCACTCTATCCGACCGAAACTTTGATGCATATCTACCCCTTGATAATTGTTTTTTTTATGTTGAAAGTCTTAAAAAAGTGCGTAGTTGAAAGGAGGAAAAAAGACGAATTTTTATGGTTAGTGAGGAAAGAAGTACATTGGGGAGGTTTATAGGGCGAGAGTTAGAATGTTACAGCAAGGCTGTTGAAAAGAGGAAATTTGAATTAAAAGTAAACTGAAAGCTCCAGAAGAGGCGCCGGGATTGAGTATGTTACTCAAAGGTTCTTACTGGTTTTTGCATATAATTGGCCTTGGATCTCTGTACTCTCTTCGGCCGTGGCTGCAGTTGGTGCTCCGGCAGTCACACGAACATTGGTCCAAGCCATTCAAAAAACAGCAATAGAGAGGTCGTCGTCTGCTATAGCGGTCAAATGGTGGCTGCACTACTGCCACCCAGTTAAAGTTTTCGTTTACCTCCAGTTGATTAGATCACAACATAATGTTGCCGCCATTTGATTACTATAGCACACGGTATTTGCTATGAGTTTGCGCTATACCTCTCCATTCTTTCTGGCTCTAGACTTACTGGTGATCAGAATGCTTTGTAATTGAGACTCCGGCCATCGTTTTAGTCTTAACTCTGGCCCTGCAACGTCAACATTTAATCTTGTATCAATAGTACGCATCAATAGCTTTACAGTGGTAGTTAGGCCCTCTAAATAAACCACCTGGAACTTTAAAATTTAAATAAGATAAAAAAAACGAACATGCAGATACTAAAAACCTACTGTTTCCCTATTTAAATCGTCACGCAACGTTGTTTTAAGTAGCAGTTGGTCTATCAGGAAAATATAAAATTCATCATTCATCCGAAACTTTTGCTCGATGACTAAACCCTTAAATATTTTCTGCAATAATGTGTCAATAAATTACATGCAATCTTTCAAATAAAAATGATAATTTTCTTTAATAATTAGATAAAAAAATCCTCTTCGAACTGGTTTCATTCATTACGCGCATCCCATGGAAAAACCAACATCCCATCTTTTATGTTTTTTCAAAAAAAAAAAAAGAAGAAAATTTATTAATTAATCACGTTTTCGATCAATAATCATTGAAAAAGCATTATAATTGCAGTAACACGACGTGAAAACTCGGAAGAAAAGACACACCCCTTAATTTTTTCCATGTGCAGGGCCGTAGAGAGGGAGGGAGGGAGGGAGGGAAGCCAAAAAGAATATATTTTTGAAAAAGCCCAATGAAGAGTTTTTTTTGGCTTTTCAGATGTTATGATGTTACTTTTTCATTTTGCAGATCTCAATTATTGTGGCACACATGAACCATGCCTAAATGGTGGAACATGCGAGAATACTGCACCCGACCAGTACCTTTGTACCTGTTCCGAAGGATTCTCCGGGCCAAATTGCGAGGTAGTCGAAAATCCTTGCGCCACTAGTCCGTGCGGTAATGGAGGTACATGTAAAGAAGTTGATGGACAATTCCAATGCACTTGCGCGTCTGGATGGACGGGGCCGACCTGCCGAACGAGTAAGTTTTGGTTTTTTTTGTTTTAAATAATAACAACATTAATATCATTTTAAAAGATGGAAAGGTGAATTACTAACTGCTTTATAATTAAGAGGTAGGAGTTGTAGAGTTCGAATCGAGATTGATTCATCGAAAGGGAAAATATATCTACCTGAACTTGAGAATATAAAAAAAACTGGTTTTAGAAATCGACTTCTCCAGAAGAAACAAAAGGCGTTTCTTTAAATCCCGAATACCTTTAATTATATTGCCATTCTGAAAATTAACTGCCAATTTTTATTTGATGCATATGCTGTTAGTTCGTGGTATATACAAACATCGGTGTTACGGACTACTGGTTCGGTCTTATATCTTCTTGGTAGATTCTGATTTTTTTATGTCGATTAAGGTGCAGGTTGAATAGTGGGTTGTTCCATAGTTGTAGTATATGGCTAGAATTTGTTTTGATGTTTCGTTTGCTTGATTAAAGGAATTTTTAGGCATTGTGTTCCTTTTCTTCTTCTTCTGTGAAATGAAGATGAGTTAATAGGAGTTTTGGCAGCGTGGATGATACGTTTACCACCTCCGCAGATGGTCAAAGTCGTTAGATCTAGAACCTTATGTTCTCCAGTGTGATCAGCTGCCTTAATTTGTGACTAAAGAACTGCTAAGGTAGTTGCCTTAAATGGGCCATGGTTTTAGTGTGGCCAGTTATTAGTGTCGATAAGGATATCATGGACCAATAAACGAACAAATCGCATTCGTCTGAGGTATAGTTGGTGCCTCTAGCATGTATAAATTGCTTCCTGATTGATCCATAGGATCTTCAGGTAGTTGGCCACATTGAAACCGTGGCCAAGCTAGAGCAACTGACCTTACTCTTCACACTCTTCACTTGGGGTTAATGAAAGCTTACGGTTTTGGCCACACAACTTCTCCAACTTTTGATTTTCCTAGATTATCTTCTTCAGCTGTTTTGGGTTTCTTAATTAAATCAATAGTACTGATTCTGGGTTCAAGTTATGAATTGTCGTCTTGGAAAGAACATTCGAGAGTTGCTGATCTCCTCTCCTCACTGACATCTTACTAACTAACTATGGCATTTACAGGGCTTGAAGCCCTATTGCCGCATCCGAAATCGTTTGCCAGGCGGACCTGGCCTGGCATGAAATTCTCCAATCAGAAACTCCGAGCCGACCCGCATCCATTGAAACGTTATCCTCCCATCGAAGCCGTGGTCTGCCCTGAGGTCTGGGACTCGTAGGCTTTTTGTCAAGGACCTGTCGTGTACACCGCGTCGGTGTCCCGCCCACCGAAGCCTATACGACTTGATTATACCAGTAATCAAGGGCTGGCCGGTAAGCCTTTGGGTCTCTTCTTATTTATCTTACTGCTGATAAAATATCCTGTAACTAGACTATACTTAGAGAGTCGCAAACTTCCCACAATGTTTGTTTTGTGTTTTGCTTTTCGTTCATATCATTAGCTTCGTTTTCCACGTGACCCTTCTAGTTGGCGACTCTCTGATCGTAGTCTCTCTACCTGCGACTTAAGACTTTTCAACTTGCATATGCTACAACTATAAAGTTCTTGTGCTGTTAGAGTTCTTTTGTCTTCAGCAAATACTATACCTTTGCCGGAGCGTTGGTAAAAAAAAATGGAGGACCACCTTGAATCATTTTGCCCTCTTTCGGCGAACACCTCCTGCGAAATTCCTCGCCCATCGATTTTCTCACACTTACATCCTTTTTTTTTTCCTCTCTTTTATTTTCCATACTTTTTATTTATTTTTTAATTTTGATTGAACCTATCGATAGTTATTGAAACAGGCG
This sequence comes from Liposcelis brunnea, assembly GCA_023512825.1. Classification (NCBI taxonomy): domain Eukaryota; kingdom Metazoa; phylum Arthropoda; class Insecta; order Psocodea; family Liposcelididae; genus Liposcelis; species Liposcelis brunnea. The sequence continues at coordinate 2,556,553 of CM042073.1, read as the reverse complement.
TGCTCCTTATTCCTCTTAAATCTAAAACGACCCTTCCACGCCATCTCCAAACAAGGTCTATCTCCTTCAACTAAGAAGCGATTCGGAAGTAACATTTTGTAATTAAGTTTTGCGGGCGTGGATCACCGAAAGAGAATCACGTAGACTTTTGAACAATATAGATGATGTATCTCGGTGGCCGTTGTTAGATGATCAGTTATTAGGTATGTATAATACCTGCACCTATCTCCTATCACCCTTTTATTGTACACAATCGTGACGTTGCTTTGATGTAATTGCTGGTTTTCTGAAACTCGCGGAGGCTACCTCGATCACTGGTACCTTCTTTTTATTTCTTTTGATTTACTGTTTTTGGGTGTACAGGTTTTTGGGGGATGGGGGAAAGGTGAGAGAGGACGGATGGAACTTGTTTAGTTGTTAGAATTTTTGGGGTAGCTGCAGTGCGGGGGTGGAGCAGAATCCCTTTTAGTTTTAGGGAAAAGGAATTTTTTTTTAAAAGAAAAAATCGTACCTTAAAAAAGTTGCACAATCAAGGCAGCGCGTCTTGACTCTCCGCACGGTCAAATAAGATAAACACAATTTAATGTATGTTTAAATGAGCCAACATAATTTTACGTGTGATGATGCAGTAGATGTTGCTCAGGGCCGTGTGCGGGAATTGAGGAACCTGAAATGGAAAGAGTCGCCAACTTAATTTTTGTAGTCTTATCGTTGGGGTTATTGGTGGCTCGGTTCAATCAAATTATAAAATATGTGACCAGTTGAGGTTATGTAGTAACACAACAGAGTAGAGAATTGCTGAAGACACCGCCTAGTGGCCATGGCACTGCAAGCAGTTAACACCAGTACTGGCTTCAGGCTGAAGACAATGTTGGTCGGCTAGACTTAAAAGGCAAAGTTGTAGCAACCGTTTCGCTCCTGTTTGAAAAACCATGACATTAGTTTTCTGTATAATTTGATCCGACTAGAGCTTCTCGCGTTGCGCAATATCCTCTTCTGCCATGATGGTCGCCAGCCTCCGTTGCGGAAGAAACAAGAGGAAGAAGTATCACGAGCCAATCGCAGACGACTAAATTTTGGTTTGAGGCTCTTAAACCATAATTGTTGCCTAATTTCCTGATTTTTAGTACTCTGCTCCTTATCTTTTGCACGAAGCCCAGCAGCGGTTGGATATTGTAGGAACTTGGCTATGTGAACTTTATGGGTTTTAGTATATCTCTCCTTTTTAATTAAGCCGCCATTATTATATACGGCACTGTCCCAGGAAATGTTCAAGATGCCTTCTCGAAAATCCAATTAATTTAAACCTAAAAGAAAATAATAGGTTACGAAGCGACCTATACATGCTTCTGTCTTCGTGTCAGTATCGGATAAGAAAATGATTTTTTGGACGATCAAGTAAATTTCAAACTCATCTTCTTACGTTCCCTGCCGTGTTACTGAGGGGAGCTTAACAGTGTGCAATTTGATTTTCGGCTTCGAATAATTGACCAATTTCGTTTTTTTTTCTTTATCTTTCTTTTCTATTCTCAGTTCAACTTTGGTAAGATGATTGTGGAGGTTTTGATAGAACAATAATAATTCCTTAATTTTTTTTTATTATTAATAATTTTTTGTCTTTTTTTTCCTTGAAGAGCGTGCATTACTTTTATGAACGTTCTCACGTCACAGGATTTTTCTTTTTTCTTTTTTTCGGTGGCCACGGACCAAAGGATGCGTCGATATATACGTTAGGCTTATTAAAAAAAAGCCGTAACTGTCACAATGGGAAACACGATGACATGGTCGTTTTATTATTCGAATTATAACGACCATTCAAATCGTTTTCTGATTCATCTTTTGTTGGAATTTACCTTTTGTTTGTCTCAATTTTTTTTCCTTTTGTCAGGTCTTCTTTCTTTCGGTTTTTACTCTCATTTTTTATCGTTTATCCGCATGTTACTTCTTCTGTTTCTCTCTTTCGGGGAGGAATCTGTACATTTCGTTAATTAAAGTTGTTGATATGCAGTTTGCTATTGTTGTTAATAGAAAACGTAGGTGGTCACAGTTTTGACACAAGGGAAACGGTGAAACTAATCGATGGGGGTGTCATTATGGTTTGAATACTGTTTTAGTACCTTTTTTTTACAGCTCTGTTCTTTTATAACAACACAATTTGTAATAAATGGGGAATTAAGTTTGTAAACATGAGATTCAAGGTTTTGAAGTTTATTAGTAGGATGGAAAAAAAGAAGTATGAAGAGAAAAGTTGGGTTTGTGCAGAGCCGAAGAAAATTCACGGAAGCCGCGTTAGATTTCCTGAATTTTAAGTGGTCAGTAGATTTGGATATGCTGAAAGTTTACACTAGTATACTAGTGTAATCTGCATGAACTAAAATCGGATTCAATTTCGAATTCAGCGTTGCCATGGAAATCAGCAAGAGTTTCAAGACCTATAGGACCGTGATTCTTCTTGTAGCAGCGGCCATGATACTTAATATGGCGTTTAATTTTTTTAATGGCAGACTTTTAATTTAGGGTCTTCAATACTGATCATTCATTCTTTTTCCAATTTTTTAACTCTTATGTTCTTTTATTTCAGATATTGACGAATGCAAATCATCGCCTTGCTACAATGGAGGAACATGCGTTGATCTCGTTGACAAATTCCGTTGCATATGTCCTCCAGGGTGGGAAGGCTACACGTGTCATATCGGTAAGTTTATTAAAAGTCGTACTTTCGCCATTTCCCAACACAGTTGGAATATCAGAAAATTATACTTATAAATAATGATAAAACTCTGGAAGGGCTTATTCTTGTTGTGCAAAATTTAAAAAGCCATTTTGCTTTGCAGAGACTACAGGTAAACAGAAACATACGATTGCTACACCTCTCAGGCGAAAATCCTACCATACTTTTTATTTTACACTCGCAATCTTTAATTTCTTATTTTAATTTTTCCTGCAGATGTTGACGAATGCAAGAACAGCCCTTGCACAAACGCCGTTTCCTGTCAAAACATAGTAGGAGACTACAAATGCAAATGCCAAAAAGGTTGGACCGGTAAAAACTGCGAGCATAACATCAACGACTGCGTCGGCCAGTGTCAACACGGAGCAACCTGCATTGATTTAGTTAACGATTATCATTGTGCCTGCATGCCTGGATATACGGGCAGAGACTGCGCAACGGACATCAACGAATGCGAGAGCAACCCTTGTCGTAACGGCGGAGAATGCGTCGATTTAGTACACGGATATCGATGCATTTGCCCAGTAGGTTACAGCGGATCTCAATGCGAGGTAATTAATTCGTTTTGTTAAGTGGCTTAATCGGATTCCCCGTATTATGACATATTTAATATTCTTTTTAATTCGTGCTTGTCGCATTGAGCCAGTTTCCCCACGGTTATATATTATAGAGCACTTGAAAAACAGATTTGCTGATAGATTCACGTTTAAAACTATTAAAAATCTTGTTCCATATGTAAATCCTTAACTGAGATTTATGTCATTTCTTTTATATAGACATCATTAATAGTATTAGAAAATTAGATTCGAAATGCTTGAGGATTAAATTCAGGGGCGGAGTGAATAGTATTCGAAGAACTGGAAAATTTCTGATGATATTAGGCTGCTGATTAAATTTGAAGTAGGTTAGTTAAAGAATTACGGGTTGCTGGATTATTGTCAAGCAAAAATTTATAGCTGCTCCTGCCCAGAATCAGATTTTTGGCTTCTGTTTGGCTCAGTCCTCTCCTGGTTTAATTCTTTTCCTTCGTTTAAATTACTTCAAATTAAAGCGTAATTTTTTATTTTTTCAGGTTGACAGAGATCATTGCAATCCGAATCCCTGCGGTAATAATGCTCCGTGTTTTAATACTCAATCCGATTACTACTGCCGGTGTCCGGAGAATTGGATAGGGAAAAATTGTAGCACACCCAGGTTAAAATGTACGAGTACGCCTTGCAACAGTAAGTCGGTGGTTGATTTTAATAGATGAGAGTTAATAAGATTTGGTTAATTTTTTGTTTTTTCAGTTATAGATAGCTGCGCTGTTCCGATATCGACTGGGAATAATGTGAACGGACCGTTAATGGTGGAATCGGGAGTTTGCGGAGGGCATGGGAGGTGTGTTGTTCAAAACGGAGGAGGATTTAAGTGTGTTTGCGATTCTGGTTATACTGGAAAATATTGCCACGAGAGTAAGTATTTGTGGTGATTTATGGACGTTAAATTAGAATTCATCACGGTTCAATAATCAAACTCATCCTGACGTTATTTTTTGATGATATGAATAAAAATATTGCGGATTAGGTTCAAGTTGGGAGCCTGACAGGAAATTGAACACTTCGACGAGTCGTCTGCTACTCCATTTTGAAACTGGAATCTGCCATGATTATGATTTCTGAAGCCACGATTCTTGAATAAAAAAAATTGTCAATCAAAATGTCGGCTTTTCAGTTCGATAATGGCAGCTTCCATTTCAAAATGGCGTATCGAAATATAGTGGGCCACTCATCGAAAGTGACCACTCCTCATTATGCTCCGAAGGTTAACCTAACCTGTACCAAACTTGTGAGTGATTTTTTAGGCTAGAACAAACCAAAATAATTCTTTAATTTTTTTCTAGACATTAACGACTGCAAATTAAATCCTTGCATGAACGGTGGTACTTGCGTCGACAAAGTTCATTCCTTTCAATGTATTTGCCAAGAAGGGTGGGAGGGAGAAACTTGCGCCATAAGTAAGTATTTTTTTTTGCCGACAGCAATGGATTTACAAATTCATGGCCCTACACGCTTTTTTTTTATTATCGATAGTGTCTATGATTTTTTTTAGCTTTAAAAATTTGAGGAGAAGTCAAACATTACTCTCCTAGTTTTTTTAAAAAAAATAAATTTAAAAAATAAAATAAATAAATAAAATAAATTTTTTTTTAAAAAATGAAAACTTTATGCTCCAAAAGAAAAACTTTTCAAAAAAAACTAGGATTCATTTTTAAATTTAGTAAAAATTATAAAAATATTTCTTGGACATAACAGTTTTGGAAATTAATTTTTAGTAGGAAAAAATTTTAAAGAACCATTTTTTTGATGAGAAAAATTTTTGGTATTTATTTTTTGGACGAGGGAAAATTTTAAAAATTATTTGCCAGACTGATTTTGCAACTTTTTTGGAAAAAATTGAATTTTATCTCTAAAGCTGCTGGGCCCTTGAGATTGCTGCTTAATTAATCTTCCAGCGTTAGCAAACAAATCTCTTGAAAACTTGTAATCAATCATATTTTTTTAAAATTTACAGACAGGAATGAGTGCGATCCAAACCCTTGCCGGAACAACGCTACCTGCATCGACTCAATCGCCGACTTCAGATGTCAATGCAGAGATGGATGGAAAGGAAAAACCTGCAATTTGAAGGACAGCCATTGCGATCGATATACCTGCAAAAATGGAGGAACCTGCCAAGATTTAGGAGATACTTACGTTTGTAAATGTCCTCCAGGATGGGAGGGCACAACTTGCCATATTGGTAAGTCTATTTTTCCACTGAAACTTTTAACTTTTTAGCCATGAAGACCAAAAAGAGCTACTGGAATGCCGTAAAGAGGACTTTGTGCCATCCTTCTTTGAAGAGCTTCAAACACTCAAAAGCAAAACTTGCTGAAAAACCGATGGCGCAAAGTCCCCCTTGTTCACGGTAACATAAAAGCTTTTTATTTCCTGGTCACGAGCTTAAAACTTTGAAATAGAAACCATTTCCTAACAATTTATTTGTTTATTTCAGCTAAAACCAACGCTTGCAAATCGAACCCTTGCCTAAACGGAGGAACATGCCTAAACACTGGTGATTATTTCTCCTGCATTTGTAAAGAAGGTTTCGAAGGACAAAATTGCCAACACGACATCGACGATTGCGCTCCTCAGCCATGTTTTAACGGAGGCAGATGCATCGACGGAGTTAATTGGTTTCTCTGCGAATGCGCTCCCGGTTTCGCTGGACCCGATTGCAGAATTAATGTTAACGAATGCGCTTCTGGACCTTGTGCCTACGGTGCAACTTGCATAGACGCCATCGGAGAATTCAAATGTAAATGTCCACCAGGAAGAACGGGAACTCGATGCGAATTAGTAGAAGAATTAGCATATGCAAGAGGATCTTGTTTCTGGGAAGGACGATATTTCGCGGATAATTCAACCTGGAGTTCCAATTGCAATAAATGTTCGTGCACGTCGGGTGTAGCAAGTTGCACGCAAGTTTGGTGCGGAGCTGGGAATTGTTTGTCACAAATTCCTAGGTCGATTGATGAAGTTCAGTGTAATCCTAATCAAGTAAGAAATTTTTTCAGTTATAATTTTGCTTGGAACAATGACATAAAACTCATAGCCAGATTTGTAAATCGAGCTTATAGGGAATTTTTCGGCTATTTCGAAAATTGAATTTTAAATGAGTTTTTTTATGTTTTCAGGTTTGCGTGCCATCTCCCCGAGAAACTTGCCTTAGCCCAGTGTGCTCGCCTTGGGGCGAATGCCGAGATTTCGAAGCTAATAGAAGAGTAGGACCTCCTTCGTTTCCAGCGCCGGTTTCGTGTTGGCCTAATCAAGCCATTCTCAGCAATTCCTGCGCCAGGTTGACTTTGCTCGTCGAAAGGTCAAGACTATCGACTGGAGTTACAACTGAAACTTTATGCATGGATCTAAGGCGTTTAATTGTAGCTCATCAAGCTCTTATACGTGGACAGGATCCATTGGTCCTTCTTTGCGATCTCAAACAGGGTTATAATGATACAATCGAAGTCACTGTGGTTAGTATAACATCAGAAAAGTTCAAATTTAAAAAAAATAGCAGTTACTGAGCTCAGAAAAAAATTTTAAGTTTGTGCTGAGTGCAGAAAAAATACTGAAGTATTTAAGGCAAAAGCCTTTGAAGTCTAAAAAAGTTTTAAAGCCTGATCTAAGCTCAGAAAAATTTTTTTGGACTCCCATGAGCTCCTAAAATTTTACTAATAAAATAGACCTTGTGGTTGATTTAATATTTTCCATTAATTAAAAAATTTTATATTTTCAGTCGTTATCAAAGAAAACTCAGACTGAAACCCGTGCAGTCGCGGAAGCAGTACGAATATTAGGCGAATCAGTCAGCCGCAAAACCTCCGCACTTTCTCAAGCTGCCATCGTCGAAGTTAAAGTCGAAACCGCATTAGTCAGCGAAGAGAAACAAGGAAACGGCTACTTAATTGCTCTCGTCTGCATCATCGTCATCATCGTAGCCGCTGCGGCTTTGGCTGCTTTATTCTACTGGCATCAATTACGAAGAGATGCGGTTTCGATGAGCTCAGGAGCTTTGACTGACTCTTGCAGCAGGCATCACGACGACGAAAAATCAAACAATCTGCAAAACGAAGAAAATTTAAGAAGATACACCAATCCTTTAAGGGATGAAAATTTAAGCGCATTAGGCGGAAGTTTAGCTAATTTAGGAAGTTTGAGGAATGGGAAAGGTTTCATGATGAAACCGTCAGTTAGTGCTGTGGATCTGGTAAGCAAATATTTTTTACTGTAATCAGCTAAATTGAATTAATTACTAAATTGTTTTTTTTCTGAATAGCAGACTCCGAGGGTGAGTTTAGTCCGACCGCTGTCATCCATGGGTCAATCGGATTCAAGTGCTGAAATGTTAGAAATGATCAGCGAAAACGAAGGAAAAATGGGTTCGTGTGATAAAAAGTTCGACGATAAAGACTCTGATAAAATGTGTTTAAAAGATAAACTCTCGTTAGAAGAGCGGCTGACTGCAGCCGAAAAACTCGCGTTAGAGGAAAGGCTGGGGCATTTAGCGGGGACTAGTTCTCATCATTCCAGTCAAATACTTTTATACAAACCTCAGAACGCCGACGTTCGGAACAACACAGCCGGATCGTTCGACGATTCCGTGACTCATAAAGACTTTGCGAAAAGGATAATTAATTTGAAAAATACCGCGGCCGCTTCAGTGTCTAGGACGTTACAGCCGTCTCCTCACGTGGACCGTGGGGGGTCAGGCGACGTGTTAACCATTCTCGTTTAGTGTACAGTTTAATTATTTTGGTTCGTGCAAGAATGAAAAAAAGAGAAAAAAACTTTTTTCCTTTTGTATAAAAAAGTCTGTTTAGATTTTAGAAATAATTTAAATTTTTTGTAGAATTTTGTAATCGGGTTTGTCCCCGAATCATTGCGAAGTTTTTTTTTTATATATTGAAGAATCTCCCGGTTGTAACCGTATGTATATTTAAATAATTATAGAGGAGTTACGTAATTTAACTTTTAACCAGAGCAATTAATTTGAATTTGATTGGATTTGAATATGTAATTATTATTTGCTTTGGTTTGAGTTTTTTCGTAGTTTTAAGTTTCGCGTCAGTAATTATATTTAAAATTGTTGAAAAAAAATGCGAGGGAAAATGTAAGAATATTCTTTAGAAAGCGTATTTCAGATTCAGTCTGGAATTCATTTTTAAAAATTTATTCTTGTGAGAAATATTTTTAAAAAATTTTACTATGAATTGCTAAATAATTTTAAGTTTCTCATTTTCTGCTAAAAATTTTTGTAAAAATTCATATTTAAATTTTTTTGACGGGAAGAGCAAATCTAGAAAATTTTAAGAAAATTTTTTTACAAAGAGGCAACAATGGGAAAATTTTATTAAACTAGAAAAATTTTGGTAATATGCAACATTTATTTTAAGTCCAAATAATCCGTTTCCAGTTTACTCACCTGATTCAAATATTAATTTAGTTTTTAACTAAAAACCGCTTTAACTAAGTATTTTCTTATCAATCTCTGAATTCCTCATATTTTTTTATCAACAATTTTTTTGAATAAAAATCGAGAAAAACCAAAAACGAACAGAATAATTTTATTCTACTAAATGTGCAATCTAAATAAAATTTGAATCTGTGGCGATTTTTAATTTTCAATATTTTAAATTATAAACTCAATTTTAAAAATCGTCAGTTTGTAAATAATTCATAATTTAAGTAAGAATGTAATACAAAGTTTGTTTTTGGTTTTTTTCCTTAAAACACACCACCTCAAATAAGATTTTCTTGAATTGTAAATTAGAATTCTCAGGATAATCTTATTGTAGTACGTAGTTAAGTATAGTGGAAATTTTTAAAGCAGTAAGTCGAGAAATTTTTTTTAATGAGATGAAGTGTCCTTGTCATTCGGTCTGTAATAATGTTGTACCCCTTCGGTGTTAGTACTTAATTTATGACTAGGTTGTGAAGTCGTGTAGAAGATAAAGTGCGCTGCAGGAAAAATTTTGATTACAAAAAGCACGATGGGGAACTTATTGTTAATTTTAGTTTTCCGCTAAACTTTTTCGAATGTAATTTGAAAAAATGATGACTGAGTTCTTCGTTTCCATTCATTTTTTTAAAACTCTGGGACCATAATGTTTTTTTTTTTGTAAAATTTAAGAATTTCAAGTGACCAAAATTGTTCATAATTTATAAAATATTGTACAAAAAAAATTGCACTAATCAGTGCCGATCTTTTTTATATAAAAATGGAAATACTAAATTTAGTATTATTTTGAATTTTTTGTATATTTTATTTAAAATCCTGATCCCTATTCCTCTGCTCTTATTAAAATCAACAGTAACCGTTTAAATTTTCTGCCAGAACTTTACAAGCAAAGAGTAGATATACTGTACACGGAGTAGTTCAACATTGAGAATAGCCATCCTCTCTGGCTTGGTCAGATAGGATCAACATTTCTACGATCCACGATCAAAAATTTTACGATATAAAATCCAGGATCTATTAAATTTAAATACGAGATATATTTTACGATCCATAGTCATTTTCGAAACTTCGTAGGATCAGCTCAAAGACCAAAACAACTAGGCGTTTTGAACAGTTAAGGATTGGGCGATCTGCCCCTCTAGAAATACAGGATTTTTAATTAGGGAGCTTTTTTAGGAGCTTTTGGTCTTGATCGGTAGAGCTTACTGCCCTTGATCGAATGCTGCAAGAAATGCCCTGAAATTCCTACAAAAAATGCGCAAAAACGGATTTTAAAATTTTTTTTTATGTGGTTTGTACCAAATTTTATTCAAAAAATCGTTACATGAAAATTTCACTTTTTTAAAAAAAAAGGTTTTTGGAAAATCGCGTTTTTTAAGCAGTTCCCGTGGGATTTCCGGGACTTTTATTGCATGGTCTGATAGAGGACATCCAGGGCTATCGTTTGAGACCAAAAGCTCCCCAAAGCTCCTTCAAATAACGGAGATTTTAATCAATTTCGAAAAAAGTGACTTTTTTGGGTTTTCCGTCCGTATGAGATGGGGAAAGCTCGGGAAAGCTCCAAACCTGGATTTTTGGATTCCTAAGGTCCTAACCAAAATCGTGTTATTTTGGTATCAAAACCTTTTGTAAAACAGCTCTAAAACGCACCGTTCTCGAGATATTTGCGATTTTAGGTTGGAGTAAATTTTCGTGGGGAAAAATGGATTTTTGGCTACAAACTGTGTTTGCGGCAGTTCCCGTAGGAATTTCGTGAATCTGATTGCAGCACTGGATAGAGGACGTCGAGATCTATCATTTAAAACCAAGAAAGCTCCCAAAAGTTCCCGATTAAAAGCCCATTTCATGAAATCCGGATAATTTAATTTTGGCCCAAAATGGCCGCTTTAAGCCAACTTTTGGGGGCTTTTTTGGGGTTCCGCTATTTGTTTAGACCCAAGGGACCCATTCCACCGGTTTTTGCCGAAATCCGGAAAGGTCGAAAAAAAAGTTCAAAAAACATGAAAGACTATAGTCTTTCCTTTTTTTCGATTTTCGACGAAAATTTGAAAATGGCGGAAACCGGCTAAATGGGTTTAGATGGGGCTGAAAACACGAAAAAAGCCGAAAAATTCGGGATTAAGCCCAAAATAAGCCCAAAGATGGCTTATAAAAGGCCTATTTTGGGCTTATTCCGGATTTTTTGGGTTTTTTTCGAAATTTTAGGCCGAACTATATCCATTAAGCCGGTTTCCGCCATTTTTAAAATAAGCCTTCTGTAAGCCATTTTCGATTTTCGACGATTTTAGAAAGTGGCGGAAACCGCCTGTATGGGTATAGTTTGGCCTAAAAGTACGAAAAAAGCCAAAAAATTCGGGATTAAGCCCAAAATAAGCCCAAAGATGGCTTATGAAAGGCCTATTTTGGGGTTATTTCGTAATTTTAGGCCAAACTATACCCATACAGGCGGTTTCCGCCACTTTCTAAAATCGTCGAAAATCGAAAATGGCTTACAGAAGGCTTATTTTAAAAATGGCGGAAACCGGCTTAATGGATATAGTTCGGCCTAAAATTTCGAAAAAAACCCAAAAAATCCGGAATAAGCCCAAAATAGGCCTTTTATAAGCCATCTTTGGGCTTATTTTGGGCTTAATCCCGAATTTTTCGGCTTTTTTCGTGTTTTCAGCCCCATCTAAACCCATTTAGCCGGTTTCCGCCATTTTCAAATTTTCGTCGAAAATCGAAAAAAAGGAAAGACTATATATAGTCTTTCATGTTTTTTGAACTTTTTTTTCGACCTTTCCGGATTTCGGCAAAAACCGGTGGAATGGGTCCCTTGGGTCTAAACAAATAGCGGAACCCCAAAAAAGCCCCCAAAAGTTGGCTTAAAGCGGCCATTTTGGGCCAAAATTAAATTATCCGGATTTCATGAAATGGGCTTTTAATCGGGAACTTTTGGGAGCTTTCTTGGTCTTAAATGATAGATCTCGACGTCCTCTATCCAGTGCTGCAATCAGATTCACGAAATTCCTACGGGAACTGCCGCAAACACAGTTTGTAGCCAAAAATCCATTTTTCCCCACGAAAATTTACTCCAACCTAAAATCGCAAATATCTCGAGAACGGTGCGTTTTAGAGCTGTTTTACAAAAGGTTTTGATACCAAAATAACACGATTTTGGTTAGGACCTTAGGAATCCAAAAATCCAGGTTTGGAGCTTTCCCGAGCTTTCCCCATCTCATACGGACGGAAAACCCAAAAAAGTCACTTTTTTCGAAATTGATTAAAATCTCCGTTATTTGAAGGAGCTTTGGGGAGCTTTTGGTCTCAAACGATAGCCCTGGATGTCCTCTATCAGACCATGCAATAAAAGTCCCGGAAATCCCACGGGAACTGCTTAAAAAACGCGATTTTCCAAAAACCTTTTTTTTTAAAAAAGTGAAATTTTCATGTAACGATTTTTTGAATAAAATTTGGTACAAACCACATAAAAAAAAATTTTAAAATCCGTTTTTGCGCATTTTTTGTAGGAATTTCAGGGCATTTCTTGCAGCATTCGATCAAGGGCAGTAAGCTCTACCGATCAAGACCAAAAGCTCCTAAAAAAGCTCCCTAATTAAAAATCCTGTATTTCTAGAGGGGCAGATCGCCCAATCCTTAACTGTTCAAAACGCCTTATTGTTTTAAGTTCAAAATGCCTGATTTTTGAAAGTTCAAAAAGCGCAATTGATAAAAATTCAAAACGCCCAATTGTTTAAAGCTCAAAACGCCTAATTTTCAAAGGTTGGGAAGGAAATTAGGTGGAAATATATCCAAAAACAAGTATTTTGAATAATTTTATTATATATTGTGAAATTATTATATTTTACAATAGCCACAACATATGCACAAAAAAGTTCTTATAAATAATTTGACTTTATTTTAAATAAAATGTCCCTGATCATTTTTTAAATTGGCCAATTGCCACGAAAATAAAAAAAAAAGCCATTTAAAAAAGTTAAACTTGTTGACAAAAATATTTGCTACTAAAAGATAAGAAAACGTTTAGGTTTTTCATGAATTTGTTGAACCGTTTAAATCCATTTTATTAATTAACAAATAATATATTACTTACCACATAATAATATAATAATTTTTTACTTCCACCTATACAAGAAAAATCTTTAAATAATAATAATAATAATAATAATAATAATCATATGAAAAATATTTTAGACCGTCAGTATTAGAGTAAAAGTGCAAGCTTAAAAAATGTTTATTGGAAGCTTGGTCCTGAGTATTGATATTACTTTGATGGATTTATCTATCCAAGTACGTGTTACAGGACATTTTAAATTTATGACTTATTATCTTTTAGGCACATCGTTTTTTAATTTTTCTTATGTTTGGCACAAAAACCTCTAATTATTTAATCTTTTTTTAAATTTCGATACGCACAGCCGTAGAAACGATAAAAATCGCATTTATTGTGATCCTCATGAACAATTTTATGTACAAAAAGATAAAATTTTAATTTAAAAAATGATTAAATGCTTCTACACTTAGAAAATACTACAACTAATAAAATGCAATCAAGTTAAATCTTCTACTTTCTATACATTTATTTGACACTAAAATCAATAAAACGAAAACAAGTCTCAAGTTCTTTTTTTAAAAATACAATGAAGTCATTATAAAAAATACTGTTGAGCTGCTTATATTAAGACTTGCTTCGTTGATAAACTAATTTAAAAAAAAAAAATTAAATGATCCATCGGTGGAAGCACTATAACGCAATCGATTATTCAGAGAATAAAGTGACAGCTTCATGTATAGCCTTGGCTACGTAGTCTAAATTTTTTGTGGTTAGGCCGCACATATTAATCCTTCCAGATTTCAGTAAATATATGTGGTGTTTGTTTACTAGATGCTCAACTTGACGAGCTGAAAAATAAAAATCATGAGATTAAAAAAAATTTAAGGCAAAACCTTAATCTTTCATATTGTTTTTAATTTCAAAAAATATTTCCAATTTCCTTGTTACTTTCATAATTTTTATCGGAAAAATATTAACTAGGATAAAAAACTTTTGGCACGACCAAATTTTGTACACAAATTTTGCCGAAATTGAAAAAAGCCGAAAGAAATTTTCGACCCTTTTCCTGGCAAAAGGGCCGAAACTGAAAAGGGCCGAAAGAAATTTTCAACCCTTTTTTTGGGAAAAGAGCCGAAAGAAATTTTCGACCCTTTTCCTGGCAAAAGGGCCGAAATTGAAAAGGGCCGAAAGAAATTTTCGACCCTTTTTATAACTCTCTTTTGAAATACCATATTAAAATAATAATTTGTTTTTACTTAAAGATTTTGTTGTGCAGTATTTTTGTTATTTTCTAATAACAATTAAGATGTAAATTCTGATAAATAACGTTTATTTCCAATTATATTACTATTTACAATATTTTAATGAGTCATCTTATGAGCTTAAGCTTACCAATTGTATTTAGTAGGTTACCTGTTTTTGCTGAAATTTTAATACGGTTATAGGTCAACAACCGAATCTAGCTAATTAACGTGACATGTTTTAGACGTGTTGTTTACCTAATATTACATCATAGGATTATTTAGCAACCTTTTTTAGGGAGGGGTAAAGGCTTCTGATTGGCTGTTCGCGCAAACTGAAATCCATTTTATTCCCACATTTTTTACAAAATTATTTCATAGTCATTTGAATTTTCGCGACGTAAACGTGGTTTAGAAAACGAAGATTTTTAAAAGTCGGATGATTAGAAGCTTTTAAGTTATTAAAAACTTAGTGTCTTACTCTGATCTGAAAGTTTCTAAAAACATTTTTGGGCTTAAAATATTTTTTGATTTAGATTTTAAAAAAACATCGCAATCATTAAAATATTATTTCAAGTATGAACCCGTGCGCATCCCAACTGGAAATTTGGTGGAGTTGTAGCTTATTATGTTGGGAATCTATGTGATTTTTTTCAAAATTTTAAAAAGGTAACTTTTTGGGAAATTCGGTTCTAAACTCAAGGTCGATAACGTTGAAAATTCAAAAGGTCAAACAAAGGTCAAGTTTCACATCAAATGAAAGTCCTCACAAAGAGCTTTCGAATGACCTTTAGTTTAACTCTCTACCTCAAAATATGACCAAGTTATGGGCCTTCAAAGTTGCATACAAAAATTTTTTGGGGCTACTCACCCAACTTTGACACCCCATATCTCCGAAACCAGACGTCGGAAAAAAATGTTTTAAAAAAGCTTGTTTTTATCTTTTTGAAGGGACTATTCGTGTACAAAATTTTAAAAAAATCGAAGATGGTCGTGCCAAAAGTTAATCGGTTATATATGGACTGTCTCATAAAATGATTGCCAAAGTAGAAAAAAAATTTCCTTCAAAAACATACCTTGAAAAAATTTCAAAACTCAAGACTTGCCAGTAAAAAATTGGAAAAATATTCTAAATAAAACTTTTCTGCAAAAAAATGATCTCTTTTTTCTTGGACAAGAACAAATCCCCCTAAAAGATTTGGGGCAAGAAAAACTTTGTTGTTCCTTAGTTTGATTCCTGAGAGATCATGACAATACTTACGATTAAGTCCTGTGTATGAAAACATTCCAATCTGTGCCGTTATATGATTCCACTGATTCTTGTTCGGTGTACCCAACGCTAATAATCTTTCTCGTAGTCCTTTTCTCATTTCCTTAATTCTGTTAGACATTGTTTTGATGCATTCTTTCCTGTAATGTAAAAATTATATAAAGCATTAAATTCTGATCAGGTTAAGTTAAAAACATTAGATATAATTGTTCTCTTACCATTCACTGCAAAGTTGTGGGTTATTGAGGACAGTAGAAACAATCCTAGCTCCATGACTAGGTGGATTTGAATACATTCCTCGAATAATTAAAGTGATTTGTGACTTGACAGCTGGGATAACTGATTTATCTGATACTACCACTGTTAAATTTCCAACTCGCTCATCTAAATTATAATAAAAAATAAATTATTAAATCATTGTCGCTGAGCGTAACAAATTAGTAACAAATTTACTTACTGTAAAGCCCAAAATTTTTAGCAAACGATTGAGACACGACCGATTCAAATCCATTTTCCGAAAAATAACGAACAGCCCAAGCATCCTGATCCAAATCTCCAGATGCAAAACCTTGGTAAGCTGAATCAAAAAATGGGAAAAGATTTTTTTCTCTGATTATTTCAGCAAGTTGTTTCCATTGTTCTTGAGTAGGATCACAGCCAGTTGGGTTATGAGCACAAGCATGAAGAATAATAACAGCGTTTTCTGGTGCTGCTTTCAAATCTTTGCACATCCCTTCAAAATCTATTGATCTTGTCTCTGGATTCCAGTATCGATATGTTCTGGCATCAGTAAATCCGGCATTGATGAAGATTAAATGATGATTTTCTTTAAAACAAAATGTCAACAAAATGATAATAAAACAAATAAATGATGCATTGACCTTTTAACAAGTCAAGGTTAATGGTACTTACCCCATGTAGGGCTTGAGTAATAAAACGTTCTTAATTTTAATTGTCTTGCAAGAAATTCAGCGCCAACTCTAAGAGCTCCAGTTCCACTTAGTGTTTGTACGCCAAATCCCTGTTGATAAATTAATTTTATTTAATAATGAAGCAAAATAGAAAATTTAAAAAAAAAATATGAAGCTTACCCTGCCTTCGGCCAAAACTTTACTATTTTCTCCCAATAGCATACTTGTAGCTGCATTACTAAATGATTCCAATCCCAAAACTGGTAAATATTCCTTATTTAACGTTTCATCTTCTGCTAAAGTTTTTTCCACTTTCCGAACAATGGGCAAGACCCATGGTTTCCCTTCGTCGGTTCTATATGCTAAAAAAATTAAATTAAAACATTAATTAAATTTAATTCGTTAAAATATTTTCTACATAACCTGTCCACGTACCTCCAACACCCAAGTTCACCTTCGATGGTTCGGGATCTTCTGTAAAAGCTCTGGTTAGTGCGAAGACTTCGATTGGAGGACCCTGTTGAACGACTGCGAATCGGCCGGCCATTTTACTGTGACAATCAAATAAATATCGGTAAATATAAATAAAAAAAATAAGCCGGACCGAATGTTTAAAGTGACCTTACACTAAGTCTCAAAGTCACAATAAGGTTATGTTGCCGAGGGAAAGAGATTGTTGTTATGTTGGCTAACATGGTTGTTCGAGTCGCGGGAAAAAAATATAGCGCCAAATTTCAAATTAGTTTCATATATGATTTGTCTAGCTCAGATTCTCGTACATGCATAACGATATGTTTAATAATATCGCCAAAACGATTGTCAATAACGAAAGTCTTCATAAGTAGTTTTATTTGATTCGTGCTGAAGACATCTTTCACGAACATTCATTTTTCTTAAATCGGAAAGCTGGAAGGAAGCAGAAAACCTAATCGTATCCATTGCCACTGTCGCACTAACGAAGTTTAACACGACAGATGACGTGATATTTCAAGAAAGACTTTCAGAATTGCAACGAAAAGTTTCTTTTCATTCGGAGATAGCTCGATTTTGCACTAAGGACCGTTGGTGTTTACTAAAAAGTACTAAATTTAATGAAAGATATTGTTGGGGAAATTCTATTAAAATTCCGAAGAATAGTCTTTCAGAAAGGGAATTAAAAGCGATAGGGAAAATTATTTCCTATCGACACGTCGGCTCGGCACGTCGTGATACGAGGAGGCGGAGGACTGTACGACGACAAAGGGAGGCAATGCCCCAAATGCCTGAAAAAATACCAGAATCCATCCAGCTTCTCAAAACAGTCTTGCCACAGGAAAAATGCAGAGCCTTTCGTCAGCAACGTAGCTTTTACCCAAAAATTGACTTTGCAGCGGCATCAGTCGAAGGCGATGAGATCAGACGATGAAATCGAATTGATTCATAGAAAGTTAGCTGAATGCAAACTGTACATACAATTCTGTAAGTTTCTTATTTAAATTATAATTTGAAGGAAATGTTTGGAAGAGGATTATCAGTTAAAATTCCACAAAGTGTCGGCTCTGTACGATCATCTTGAAAAAGCACACTCCTGGGAATCGATGACGGAATTACATGCATTCGACTCGTACTTGTACTTTGAAAAATGGAAAGAAGAGCAGGACAGAATTCATTACATGAATATGTACTGTACAAAGCGGATGAAGTAAAAAAGCACGACTTCTGGTATGGCTATTTCACCTGCAATTTTCAGCGGGAAAAACCCCAATTTACGAACGTAAATTGTGACACACCACGTGTTCCAAGCTTGGACCAAAACCTGATAAAAAAACTGAGCTTGCAATAAACCACCCCTTAGCCTAACTCAGTAGTAGCATAGAAGTGCTGTGCACGGAAGCAACACGGAAATTTTTTTTTTTTATTATTGTTTATATATTTTTTCTTTTGTGTCTTGTATCCGCCAATACTATACAATGAGTGACAAGTTAATCGTCCGCGAAATTATTATTCAATATTGGTGAGTAATCAACCATTCTCAATTTCACCTCTCAAAAAAAAAAACACCTGACACTATACTCATAATCAAAATTTTCATCTCATCTGAGATTGCGCTGAAAATTAGCTCACATATGGATTAGGCTGCTTATTACGAATCTGGATTTAGAATTTTAATTCGACTAAAATCCAAGATGGCGGAGCACTTCCAATTAGGCCTTCAGCTTCTTATGGGGAATCAATATATAATAATAATATAATAAGTTCATCCAATCTTCATTATTGAAATGCCTCACTTGTTCCAAAACATTTGTTTGTTTTTTTGCTCCAAAAAATAAGGTGTAATCTCTTGTGTAATAAAAATAAGATGTAATCCAAGAAGGACGACAAGAAGGATTAAATTAATTAATTCCTTTTATTTTAAAATTAATTTTTCTAGGAAAGATCACAAGCTAGCCCTTCGAAAAATTGAAACACCCCGGACAAGCCGCAACAACCCGCACCTCAAGGATTTAAGGGGCCGGATCCAGACGGACTTAAGAGATATCCGTGATGGAATTCATCTCCAAAAGTTCGTTGAGGTCCTTCAAAAAGTTCGGCAGTAGTTAAAAAAAGCTCTGAATTTTTTGAATATTGAAAATGATTATTAAATCCAAATCGGCCCTTTTTAGGGCTTTAGTGGAATGTGCCTACTGGGGAAACCACTTTAAAAAAAGCGAGCCGGTGCATCCTACCTCTAGGAGACCGAATACGCGAATTACCTGGTAAATCATATAATAGTACTTGGATTGAGCGGCATTCAACAAAAAGCCGAGGAAGCTTTAAGTCTATATATGCAATGTCAACAAGCAAAATTTGTACGCGCCATTTTAGTTTTTATAAAGTTGGTAAAGTTGAATAAATAAAATGTTTCAATAATAAAATTAAAAAAAAAAATGGTCCTTCGAGCCGGATCCACCGCCGATCAACAAAAAAACAATTTTGGAAGAACTTAACATCATAAAAGAAAACGCGGATAGAACGGATAGCGGATAGAAACCGAAAATAAAATCAAGTTATTTTTTTTCAAGCCACCACAAAATTCCGAATCGTTCGAAATCTTTTATCCAGAGAACTCATCGATACTGCACCAGGTTTCTACATGGTTTCCAATGGGAAAGCGGCAATATACCATACGAACGTCTGAATCATATTTTACTTCGGGAACTTGAAGGAATTAAAATCATCATGACGAAAGGAAATAAACGATCATTGTTCGGAACAAAAAATCTCGGTGATATCGGTTTTTTGGTTAGGAAATTAAGGTAATTTTCAGTTAGAAAAAAATGTCAGGAGGGAAAAAAAGTGATGCGTATAAAAAATTTAACCGGCTGTCTTTGCCGGTTAAAAAGTATTCGGATTTAGTCGAAGGCGAGACGTATAAAATAGTGAATATAGAAACAATCCAAACCCGGTTTGATAGTGAAGAAAAGGGGGGAAAACGGCTTTTGTTACGTTAGAAAAAAATAATCAAAAAATTTAAACTTTTCATGCCTAAAAGATATTAGGAAATTTTAAACGAGGAAGACTTTAAAAGAGAAATAAATGAAAATAAAATTCAAACTAGAATCAAATACATGGGAGAATTAAAATTAAAAGGGGGGAAAAGAGCTTCTTCATACGAGCTGATTGATCTTCAGTAAGCTCTTATGAAGCTTCTTCACTGTGGAACCGAGTTTGGATTGTCTCTTGCTAATGTTAATTTTTAAACAGAAAAAAAAGAAGTGAAGTGATGACGTACAGACCGATATACAATCCTGGTCTACCGGTCTATCATGCCATTGATTTAACCGTCAGGATACACTTGTCGCCGCGTTCCGGATAATAAAAGACCGCTTCGACGAGATGAACATCACTTTTAAGCCGAAAGTGATAATGACCGATGACGACAAAATTACAGGACCGGCCTTCCAGAAAGTTTTCGGATATGACGTCCTCCATTTCCTTTGTCACTGGCACGTCAAGAGAAATTGGGACGTCCACATGGGGAAAATCAAAAACGAGGCACGCCGTGAGCCCATCAAACCTCACTTGCGTGCGATGCTGCACGAGCGGTCGAAAGACATATTGGATGATTTGATCACCGACTTCCTCGCCCTGCACGAGAACACCGAGCCGGCCTTCGCTCAGTACTTCAAGACATATTACCTTGGGAGGCAGCACCTTTGGGCCGAAGCTTTTAGGTGAGGACAGGTAAGGGGCCGTTCAAATATTACGTAAGCATGGGTTAGGCCCTTTTTGCACGCCTCAGGGGGTTTCGCCTATGCTTAGCTTACTTGAGTTCGGAAATTTTAGACCCCCTACCCCACCCCCCCCTAAAATGCTTACGTAATACTTGAACGGCCCGTAACGAGACTGATGCATTTTCCTTTCCGATCGTTATTTTAACGGTTCTTTTTCCTTTTTTTTTTTTCCACAGGGGCATTTTCCACGCAGACACAGATACCAATATGTATTGTGAGTCCTGTCCCCTGTCTTGCAATGTCCAGCGAGAATGGTGTGCCGAGCCAGCCCTAAAGGCGCCGTCGAAGTCATATAACTCAAATCTCACCAGCTCGTACACTGCAACCTCATCAAATCTAATTTACGGAAAAATTAGGACAAAATAAACAAAGGCGTCGAAATTAAAAGGATTCAAACGAACTGCCAAGGAGAGTTTGGAGATCGACACCTCCGAGGGGCTCAGTTTATCTCCCCCCCCCCCCCCAAAAAAAAAAACTAAACTCTGTGTCTTTATCAGTAAGGTTTACTCTATTTAAGTTTTTTTTTTTTCAGTTGGAAAGTTTCTGCGAAACAAGATTTTTAATATTATCCAACGTAAAAAATCGGAAGTCCATGATTTAGGCAACCTTATCGGAAACGTTTCAAATGTTCTTGAATATTTGCGCCGAGCTCAGTGCGCCAAGTCCGTTCGGGAACCGGAAAGTCCATTCGTCAAGTCTCTTTCATCCCAAAAATTTCTTTTAGACCCCGAATCCCTACCTGTTAAGCAGACTATTCATTGCTTGCTAATGGGAGCGGGGGAAGGGCGGTTTTAAAAAATTTGAAAAATCTTTTTGAATCGGATTGAAAAAAAAAAAAAATATGATTTCATTGGAAAAAAAATGGTTTCACACTGGGACTAGAACCAGCGATAGTGATCACGCGATCACGCGAAAAAAAAGACAAGTCCTTAAACCGCTCGGCTATTTTTATTTTTTACTGGAGTCTACAAAACCGGTGTACTCGAACTTGAGACGCTACGGAGCCCGCATTTTCGCAAAAAAAATTCAGAAACTACCCGGTTTACTTGCATTTTTACTCTACAACGGAATGTGGAAAATTTATTTTGAAAAAGAGAAAAATTGGCCTTACCATGTCTATTTTATTAATTGGTAAAGATTTAGACTCAATTCCGAATTATATAATTGGGAGAATTATGAAAAGACGGCCAGGTTTTCGTCGCGGCTCCTTTTGCCTTCCCGACCTCTCAAAATATTTCAATTAATATCTCCCGATCTATTCGCCCGATCGAAACAAACTATGGCTTAAAATGATCGTCATTTAATGGGTATCATAATATCCTATAGTTTGGATCCCCTAAGAAAAAAGAAATCGTCAAAAACATATGAAAAAGAAAGGAAACTGCTGCAATACATAATGACCATGCGCTGACGGTTGTCACTGTAAACATTTGTCACTGATAAGAAAATTACCTAGCGCATTTAAAATACACTCAACCCTTCGTCTTCTTGTGAATCAGGGGGGTATGTTTGTAAATTTTTTTAGTAAGAAGAAGGCGAGCCATTCGTTTTTTCAGAGGGGAATGGAGGTTCTTTTTCGTCGTATGAGAACCAGATTGACGTAACTCCAAAAAGGCCTATTTTGAGATTTTGGTACCGTTGGAATCGTCTTTTTAATCTCTACAACTTGGTCTTGGTCTAAAGTGGCAGATCCGATAGCCCGGGAAATTATCCCGGAAAATTAAAACGACGTATGTCATTTCGAGAATTCTCTTCAGAACTAGAAAGTCGTATCACCATGTTCCGGCTAAATAAATAAAACGATAGAATATTCTGCAATAACTATAAGAACTATAAGAACTATAAGGACGTAAAACCTGACTTACGACTGAAAAAAGGCAAATATTTTGATTTTTCCGTAAATAATTAATGATAAAAAGGTCGCAAAGTCTAACATACGTCTCTTACTACTTATCTCTCAATAATAGGGTGAGAGCAATAAAGTCGTATGGCATTCATCCGTCTCAAATTTTAGTTCTTTCTTTTGAATAAGTTAGAGACAGAAGGTCGGATATCCCATTTTTCAACGCCGCGTTTTTGAAAAAGACCGATTTCTAGTAGAATGAGAAATGATAAGAAAAATAAGTCTACAGTATTGGATAAGTGACAAAATGGTGACAAATTCCGGTGAACGACAGCGGACATATCAAGACCTTCAACAAATGCACCAAGAAGGAGCGTTATACGTAGCAGTAATGGAGTCGGAACTGCCGGAATCCGACACGTCGTCAACACCCGCATCTCAACGTTAGCGTCAGAGAGTCGATGCATTCAATTATGTAAGTAATCAACGCTGTAATTAATTCTAAATCTTCATAATGCGGTATTAATAATATCTTTTTTGTTTTTCAGATTCACCTGAAAGCACCTACCTCTGAAGCGGAGAACAAAAACGGCCCTTTTCAGGGCCACACACCTGAAATTTTCTGATGGTTGTTCCGTGAATTAGATTCGGGCAACCATCAGAAAAGATTTGGTGATATAAAAAATCATCACGCTGAAAAAAAGAAAAAGAATTAGAAAGAATTAGGCACCCTGCATTACATATAAGGCTTTATTATCTAATTCTTTAAATAATGTGATTTCAAATGAGTTTAGACTCTAATTACTACGACTTTATCTCTTTTTTAAGAAAAATACGTTAGATTTTTTAATGTGTCTATCAAAAATAAAACATGTCTAAAATTAATTAAAATAAAGTACATATTCCAGCCTTAATTTCGAAGTTTATTTTCATCCGCTTCAATAAACCCATTTACAATATAGTAATTAAATAATCCTTCAAAATTTGGATTCTCACCTTTTCCTTCTTTTATTTTAGAACATTTTAATTTACAATCCGGTTTACCTCCTTTTCGCCTCTCGTACCGCTCTTTTTCTTTGATGTACCCTTCCGACTGTGTCCTTTGCCAATTGTTGTTAGCCTCCCCTTCTCTCCAGGGTCATTACCGCCATTCGAGGATTTTCTTTATTCATCCACCGCATTTAATTACCGTTTTAACCCGAGCCTGATCACGCTTTCAATTTGGTGGCTTTACAGTATTTCTCGAATAAAAATATGAAAAAAATCTACCGGAGTCTGCATTGTCTGTGAGAAAACAATATATTTATGAATAATTAGTGGAAAAGATAGGAATATTTAGTCATGTAAAATATCACTCAACCCTTCGTCTTCTTGTGAATCAGGGGGGTATGTTTGTAAATTTTTTTAGTAAGAAGAGGGCGAGCCATTCGTTTTTTCAGAGGGGAATGGAGGTGGTTTTAATAGCCGTTAATATCTACAAACGTGTCTAAATTTATCATTTTGTAATAATTGTCTGATAAATAAATATAAATAATTATCTGTAGACACAATGCATTAATTATAGACACACCGTTTTTATAAAATAATTCTTAGTTGGTCGATTCATACCTAACCCTACCGTACTTGCAAGGCCCGAAGATTTTTTTTTTAAATTACTCTAGTCCCGAATTCTTGGTGGCCAGAATTTCCGGTGGGGGATCGTCTTTCAAAATCTTTTTTTTTTTCCTTTCATAAAATGACAGCTCCGGTTAATTTGGTTTGGGATTGAATTTCCCTGGGCTTCCGGGGGGCCTTAAAGTTAGCTCGTATATGGTAGATACCGGTTAAGTCAAAAATAGGGCAGCTGCAGAGTTGAAATATGGCTCAGGGGCTAGTACTCGTAAAATAAGTCGACACCTATTTCGGCGTTTTTCTTAAAAAAATTTCCCTGGGCTTCTGGGGGGTCTCAAAGTTAGCTCGTATATGGTAGATAGCGGTTAGGCCAAAAATAGGGCAGCTGCAGAGTTGAAATATGGCTCAGGGGCTAGTACTCGTCTAATAAATGGACACCTATTTCGGCGTTTTTCTTAAAAAAATTTCTCTGGGTTTCTGGGGGGCCTCAAAGTTAGCAAGTATATGGTAAATAGCGGTTAGGCCAAAAATATGGCCGCTGCATAGTTGAAATATGGCTCAGGGGCTAGTACTCGTAAAATAAGTCGACACCTATTTCGGCGTTTTTCTTAAAAAAATTTCTCTGGGCTTCTGGGGGGCCTCAAAGTTAGCTCGTATATGGTAGATAGCGGTTAGGCCAAAAACATGGCCGCTGCAGAGTTGAAATATGGCTCAGGGGCTAGTACTCGATAAATAAGTCGACACCTATTTCGGCGTTTTTCTTAAAAAAATTTCCCTGGGCTTCTGGGGGGTCTCAAAGTTAGCTCGTATATGGTAGATAGCGGTTAGGCCAAAAATAGGGCAGCTGCAGAGTTGAAATATGGCTCAGGGGCTAGTACTCGTCTAATAAATGGACACCTATTTCGGCGTTTTTCTTAAAAAAATTTCTCTGGGTTTCTGGGGGGCCTCAAAGTTAGCAAGTATATGGTAAATAGCGGTTAGGCCAAAAATATGGCCGCTGCATAGTTGAAATATGGCTCAGGGGCTAGTACTCGTAAAATAAGTCGACACCTATTTCGGCGTTTTTCTTAAAAAAATTTCTCTGGGCTTCTGGGGGGCCTCAAAGTTAGCTCGTATATGGTAGATAGCGGTTAGGCCAAAAACATGGCCGCTGCAGAGTTGAAATATGGCTCAGGGGCTAGTACTCGATAAATAAGTCGACACCTATTTCGGCGTTTTTCTTAAAAAAATTTCCCTGGGCTTCTGGGGGGCCTGAAAGTTAGCTCGTATATGGTAGATACCGGTTTAGGCCAAAAATAGGTCAGCTGCAGAGTTGAAATATGGCTCAGGGGCTAGTACTCGTAAAATAAATGGACACCTATTTCGGCGTTTTTCTAAAAAAATTTCCCTGGGCTTCTGGGGGGCCTCAAAGTTAGCTCGTATATGGTATATAGCGGATTTTGGACATCCACACTTTGTCTTTTTGGATGTTACGGAGTGTAGTCATTTTTTTTACGGGGATATCTGCCGCGATTATTTTTTTGTGTTCGTTTTTCACTCTCGGGAAAAATAAAGGAGTTAAGATATTTTTAGATTAACTGTGAGTGATGTGACGGAAGGTGGCGACGGTCATGAAACAAGAGGAATATAAATAACACAACCCATAACCTTAAGGTAAGTCATTCGTGTCTAAAAATGTAACATAAACTTTGATCGTAAATGGAGCTTTTGTACAAAATCGCCCAGCTAAATTTTTAAATTTGCAACATACGTGAGCAAAATATTTAGGACACCTGGTCATGTGTGATGTGTCTTTTTAATTTTTTCTCATCCCGCATGACGTCAAATTTCGTTAGAATCAAAACCCGGCATACGTAGTAATTTTTTATTTTTTTTTTTGCAAAGCGGACAGTATTTTTGAGTAGTACGATCGGAGGATCTAGAATCAATTTGGGGGGGGAAGGGGAAAAGGGGCTCTCCCCTATAATCGAAGAGTACTCTACAAAATATTTTTCAAAATATTTTTAGAGAAATATAAATAAAATCTACCAAAAAAAAAAAATTTCTTTAGACACGTTTGAACGTTTAGACACGTTTTCAGGTCTTGAAACCTCTGGCGGATGAAGTACTGATTAAACACATCTTATTTTAGTTATTTTAGCTGAGTCTTTTGTTTTTGTTTTATAACAATTACCAATTACTATTATTTTCTCCTTTTTTTTTTTTTTTTTTATGTTTTTAGTTATTTATGTAGGCATCCGTTACGTTGTGGAACCAGTGTGTTCTCACGTAACGGGTGTCCCCGCGCAATTTTTTTTTTTTATTTGCATTAATTTTTAATAAATTTTATCTAACTTAAAAAAAAATCTAACCTTATTTGGACTCCTTCCTCTCTTATAAGTATAGTGCTCTATAGTGTTTGGAGGTAGCTGGGATTATTAATTGGCATTAATCAATTATTAATTGGCAGTCTTCGCTTTTGATTCATGAAAATAACGACAGCAGGCAAAATGTGAGGCCTTTAACATTGCAGGTTGGTCGGGAAGAATCTTCCCGATTATGTACAGTACAATGTATTATTTTAAAAGAGATTTGTTATTTACTTGTGCTATTTAGTTGAAGATTGTTTCTAGCTAGTCTGCAAAACGTTCCCTCTCACTGATTGCCAAGAATACCCGCTACGCAGGACACATATCAAAATGTAAATACTGTGTTATAAAAGCCAGAAAATAGCAGAAAGATTTTGTGGCCGTGTTTTTTGTTGGGGCTGCATTCATCATTGGATGAATTTGCATGATTTCCATGCTCCGTGCCCTAACTGTAGGAAGTTAACAGTAAACAAGAGTCGTTAAGCTTTACCCATGAAAACAGCCCTTTTCAAGGACGGTGAAATAGGCCTACAGATTTTTGCAAAGAAAATTCCTCGTGAGAATTTATGCTTTGATTTTTTCATTTCGTTTTTAGGAAATGAAAAAAAATGGGAGATGAAAAAGGGTGGGGTTCATGGGCGGAAAAAAGAGAAGGTTTTAAAAGACAAGTTTTGGAGGATAAAAAAAATGGGAATCGGATGTTTCAGCATACTGCCGAGAAATGGCCCCGAAATGGAGTTACAACAACTTCTGCGCTTTGATCTTTTGTAGCTTCAACAGGCGTTGTCGTCATATCTAAGTTATTTCTACCCAAGCTTGATGATTTATCTTCATGCAATAATGTCATATTCTCTTCGATTTCATCATAAATAGTTTTGTTCTGGAGTGTATAGCTCCAGATGTTAAAAGTAACCATTGTCGTAAAAGAGCGAGAAATCCTCACTCAGCTACAAGTGAACATGGGTGGGCTAGCCGAAGCCTTGGAGTTGTTGAATTTCAAAATTTCAAATCGAGAGCCAGCTAACGCAGCCTTCGAAGGTGTGAATAATACAGCAGAAGTAAGTGCCAATCTCTCTTTGAAGGATTATCCTGTTTTTTTTTTTTTTGGAATGTGAAAGTTTTTATCAAATTTAAAGTCTCAAATCAGAGACAGAGTTTACCTGTGTCGCATATGCGACAAAGAATTTTTTACTCATGAAGAGTATATCAAGCACGTAATTAAAAAGCACGGTGGATTCTAGGTAAGAATCTAGACACCCGACTTAACTGACCAGATAGCCATTCATTGTTTCTCAAAAATTTTCCAAAATTTATTCTCCCCAAAAGAAATTCGTTTCACCCAACATTAAACTCTTGTGGAAATCTGGAGTCACCCCTGCCTTGCAATGTCCAGCGAGAATGATGTGCCGAGCCAGCCCTAAAGGCGACGTCGAAGTCATATACCTCAAATCTCACCAGCTCGTACACTGCAACCTCATCAAATCTTATTTACGCGAAAATTAGGACAAAATAAACAAAGGCGTCGAAATTACAAGGATTCAAACGAACTGCCAGGGAGAGTTTGGAGATCGACACCTCCGAGGAACTCAGTTTATCTCCCCCCCCCCCCCCCAAAACTAAACTCTGTGTCTTTATCAGTAAGGTTTACTCCATTTAACTTTTTTTTCCAGTTGGAAAGTTTCTGCGAAACGAGATTTTTAATATTATCCAACGTAAAAAACTATATCGACACTCACGAGCATCGACTAAGCCCCGCCGATCTTGCGGTTAAATTAATGCCGGGGTTCTATAAACAACACGCTATGCTGAACCGCACTATTTCCGGCAGGAAATATAGAAATCATCCCCAAAATCCCCACAAGAGGCTTCTCACAACATGTTGTGAGAAGCCTCTTGTGGGGATTTTGCGGGTGTAAAGGCGTCGATGCATCGACGCCTTTACACCCGGGGCCCTTCCAACTAATTATAAGTAAGAAATATAACCCCGTTGTCTTATTTAAATTTTGCACAAATATTACCGCGTGAATTTAGAATTAATAATTTAATGAGGATTTATTTACACCCAGTAAATGATAGCAACGTAGCAGAAATTGTTACAAGTTCATAGTTCGATTTTTTTTCCTTCCAGAATACTTAGCCGTAAAGAAAGCGGGAAAGCAAGGAGTCGATGAAAAAATTTTAACGGATTACAAGGTTTATAACACATTTAGCTCTTATATATCTCATGCAGTGTCTGATTTTTTATGCGCACTTAAAAGATCCCAGCATCCCAGGGAATGAGAAGACTGAAATTTTTTTAGAAACCGACGAAAAGAGAGTATTAAGCAACAAAACTTCATGATAAAATGTATTCATAAATAAATTTGGTTTAAAAAAAAGTTATTCATAAATAGAGATTGGTTTTCTAGAAGGAAAACTCGGATTTTTAAAAGCTGAAAGTTTAGTCAGCTATAACTTCAGGTTTTTGTTTTCATTTGTATTGATGAATATCCTTCTTTTATTATTGGTGGTGACTTCTTCCCTATGACTAATTCATACTCAATATTTTTAGCTATTTTTAAGTTCCTATTTTTTTTTTTAAATATTTTGTTTTACAATTTCTTTTTTAGGGAGCCAAGGACCGCGCAGGTTTCTACGTCAGATTCGAATCCTTTTTCTTTTATTTAAAAATCTTTTAAAAATGTTTTATCAAGAAATTATTGTTGAAAGTGAATTAAGAATATTTTAATATGTTTAACTAATTTAATCGATAAGATGGATTCCGAGGTGTAGCGGGGAAATTCCCGCTAGATGAAGATGGCCAGTCGTCGTATCAAAATGTAATAGATTTTGTAAATTATCAAAACCCCGAAAGGGTAAGTGTTAAATACTTGTAAATTGGTTAAATATTAATTCCTGAGCAAATTGTAAATTAACTTTTGTGAAACTGGGTTTTGGTTTTCGGATTGTAAATAAATCGATAATAAATTCCTCTAACTCGGCAGGGCCAAGCAGAGTAAGTACATGACCGCATTATTTTGAATAACGAAAACTCTTCAAAGCACAAATTCTGTCAATTCTTTTGATCTACATTTAAACTGAAAACTGGTTTACTAAAAACGGAGTTGATGGGTCTTATTTCAAACTTAAAATAACGAACTGCCAAAAGAGAAATAAGGGATACTACTTCAAGCCTTCCCTAGAGGTGACGGGAAGCGTTGTTTTTTAACCTCTTAGAGTTTGTATTAATTTTTTAAAACCTAACACTGGGGATTGGATTTTGATTGCAATTTTTTTTATGTAATTAATATCTATGGGTTGTAGAGATACCATTACCATAGTCTCAGTTTGCTGCTGCAATTACTATAAGAGATATAAAATGGGGGAAAATAAAAAATAATTAAATTACTTGTCTTTTCAGAGATCGATTAACTTCCCGTCTCTGCAAGTCAGAGCTTTATCTGACTTGGCTGACTTGCACGACTTGATATTGACGGTCGACTCGGAGGAAATACTTTTAGCGTTGCGCAAATTGTTCAGGGGGTGTTTTGGCATCATTCTCGGAAAAAAATAGTTCCAATTTTCAATCTTTTAAAAATTTTTTTAAACGCGTCATTTTGTTTTTATTTTTTTCCCCCCCATTTTAATTTAATTATTCAAATATATTTTAAATTATTAGTGTTTTTTAACTTAAAAGTTCAGCACCTGCATTCATTGTTTCTCGAAAATTTTCCAAAATTTATTCTCCCCAAAAGAAATTCGTTTCATCCAACATTAAACTCTTCTGGAAATCTGGAGTCACCCCTGCCTTGCAATGTCCAGCGAGAATAATGTGCCGAGCCAGCCCTAAAGGCGACGTCGAAGCGAGATACCTCAAATCTCACCAGCTCGTACACTGCAACCTTATCAAATCTGATTTACGGGAAATTTAGGACAAAATAAACAAAGACGTTGAAATTAAAAGGATTCAAACGAACTACCAGGGAGAGTTTGGAGATCGACACCTCCGAGGGACTCAATTTATCGACAAGAAAAAGGCCCTTTCCAGAGAGCAAATAATAAACATCAGAAGGAAACTGCAACCGACACAACAAAATTAGGAGATTTGTTGCTACAAAAAGGAGCGCCACACGTGGTTGTTGAAAGTATATTGAAAATTAAAACAGGGATCAACTTGTTCAGAAAGTACGACAAAGACTTGTTAAGGATAGCGTCCGACGAAGCCAAAACATTTGCCAAAGATCTCCCTGATTACAAAGTCGAAACTATAGTTTGGGACGCTGATGAGGGCAAGAGCATCGTCCACGCCGAATTAAAACTACTCGGCATGCTAAAAGAAAGAGGATATTGCGTGGAGAGTTCCAAATTGAAAATCGGTGCTTCTAAGAGGTGCTGCCTCCCGTGCAGCGTTTATTTAGAGTCTTTCTCGCAAATTTATAAAGTAGACGTCATGGTCACCGGGACCCACGGAAAAGTGTATGAAAACTGGGAATTTCCGGATATTGGAGGCTCGAAGAATGAAGTAGCTATAGCCCAAAGAGTCCTGCAATCGTTAACAGAAATGGAAAACACAGGTCAGCTCATGGCGTATCCCAGCCAGGATGAGGTTGGAATCTCCAACACTTCTTCAGAGTGAGGCTTTTTGAATATGCATGGACGCGACATACGGAACAAACAGGTGTGTCGAGCAATGAATGTCGATGTCGACCATGTAATGTTACTATAATTATTTGTAATCCACGTTCTCCTTGTTCACAGGTAAGGTTACGATCTCTTCAACATGATCATTTCGACAGAATTTGGCAAAGGGTATCCAGTCGGTCATTTCGTCCTTAGCGAGGTGAAGAAGGAAACACTCGTCGCCGCGTTCCGGATGATAAAAGACCGCTTCGACGAGATGAACATCACTTTTAAGCCGAAAGTGATAATGACCGATGGCGACAAAATTACAGGACCGGCCTTCCAGAAAGTTTTCGGATATGACGTCCTCCATTTCCTTTGTCACTGGCACGTCAAGAGAAATTGGGACGTCCACATGGGGAAAATCAGAAACGAGGCACGCCGTGAGCCCATCAAACCTCACTTGCGTGCGATGCTGCACGAGCGGTCGAAAGACATATTGGCTGATTTGATCACAGACTTCCTCGCCCTGCACGAGAACACCGAGCCGGCCTTCGCTCAGTACTTCAAGACATATTACCTTGGGAGGCAGCACTTTTGGGCCGAAGCTTTTAGGTAGGGACAGGCAACGAGACTGATGCATTTTCCTTTACGATCGTTCATGTACATGGTAAACGCAAGATAAAAAACAGAAAAGCAAGAAGCAAGTGAGTCATTAAGTGAATGCTGATCAAGAAAATGAATTTTTTATTTTTTTAAATCTTTTTTGTCTTTTGCCCTCCAAGACTTTGCGTATCTTCGGCAAGTATATAAAAGAAGTGTGGATTGACTTGGCTTGTATTGTATTGTATTTATTTTCATTTTTAACTGATTGTGGTTCTTATTTTAATTTTTATTTTTTAGTGTGGAGACAAATTACTAGTTGAACTTCTTTCTCTTTCTCTTCTGGAACTTGATTCTCTAGGATTCGATTTTTTTCCAATTTATTTTTTTCTATCGCCCTTGATCTTAATTTACTTCTAGACCAATAACTTTCTTTATTTTCTGGAGGAATTGATACAGATATCAGAAATGGATTGAGATTGAAAAAATGTGTAAAATAAAATATAACGAAAACTGCATTGAAGTAACGTAAGTATATCGTTAGTCTGCATCTAGCTACAACGAAAATCTTTTATTTATTTACCGTCTTTTTGTTTTACAGATACGATGACCGTTTCTCAAGACGATTCGAGGCTCAGCCTTAGCATTAAAAAGTAATGCTAAGTTAAGTACAGATATCGGAATTGAGCATGTAGGGTAGGGTGGGGTAAAAATGAGACACCCTTTTTTGGAGTTTCTAGACTGAGGTCTCTTCAAAAATGCCGTTGTCTCATTTTTACCCCACCCTACCCTACCCTACCGAAAAAATCTTTCACTAGGCCTTTATCACCGACGGTGGACTTGAATCGACAGGTATACAAAATACAGGGAATCGACCTTTACTATACTGACTTGAAAAGTTTAGACCCTTACATCCCCCCATAAGAAACGGACCAATTGGTAAGACACATTAAATATCGAGCTCTAAGCCCTATGACCTTGATTACTTTTTTAAGAATTTTTCTTAGGAAAGGACATCCCATTCAGTTTAGGCCATGGGCATGGGATGCTCATTAGGCATGGGATGTCCTTTCCTAAGAAAAATTCTTAAAAAAATGGTAAGACACAGTAAATCACCACAAGACGAGACCCGAGTATTTGTCAAAGGGTGGTTAACCGACCGGATTATTGATGCGTACTTGGGCCTTATTATAAAAGACAATTCCACTGTCCGAGCCATCACTTCTTTATG
Organism: Liposcelis brunnea; assembly: GCA_023512825.1. Classification (NCBI taxonomy): domain Eukaryota; kingdom Metazoa; phylum Arthropoda; class Insecta; order Psocodea; family Liposcelididae; genus Liposcelis; species Liposcelis brunnea. Next base: position 2,523,819 of record CM042073.1, on the reverse strand, counting down.
GTACGATATATTAACGGTTGGAGGAAATCTTCCAATACCCGAAAATTATGAAAAACTTTTAGCACCAGCAAATCCCAATAGAAATCATTGGGTTTTATATACAGTGAAACCTGTCTATAATGGATCTGTCTATAATGGAAACCTGTGCTAATGGACAAAATTTCTCGGTCCCGTGTATCTTGCAATGTAAAAAACCTGCCTATAATGGAGAACCTGTCTAACGTGGAAGTGGAAAGGATTTTCCACTGTTTTTGGAATCAATTACCTGTAAATAATGGAATTTTTTGTTACAAATTTTGAATACCGATGACATCTATTGATGTTTTTGTGAAATAACATTTAAAGGTTTATAAAATTTTACCTTAATCCCTTGTTTATTATCTTTGCAACATTGTTTTTCATTGTTAACAATTTAGTTTCACCATGCCTCGCAAGCTTTTCACATTAAAAGAAAAAATAAAAAATTTCTTTTTCTAGTAAAAAAAAAAAAAAAATTGAGAACCTGCTTATATGGAAAACCTGTTCATAATGGAAAAATTGGCCGGTCCCGTGAGTTTCCATTATAGACAGGTTTCACTGTATTTTTGATTTGAAAAAGCAAACTTTTCAGTTTTTGGACCAAAAAAATTACAACTTCGGCAAAGGCATTTACCAAGACTTCATCCGAATATTCATTTCAAATTTGCCTCCAACGTTCAACAACTTGCAAATTGAATGCTTTTTAAGACTAGGTCAAAGAGAAAATGACGATTTTAATTGCGGAGTCTTTGTTTGCTATTACGGCCTACAATGTATTAAGAATATGCCACAATGTGGTATTTTAAAAGAGATTTATTATTTACTTGTGCTATTTAGTTGAAAATTGTTTCTAGCTAGTCTGCAAAACGTTTCCTCTCACTGATTGCCAGGAATACCTGCTAGCAGGATACATATCATAATGTAAATACTGAATTATGAAAGCCAGAAAATAGCAGAAAGATTTTGTGGCCGTGTTTTTTGTTGGGGCTGCATTCATCATTGGATGAATTTGCGTGATTTCCATTGTCCGTGCCCTAACTGTAGGAGCTTAATAGTAAACAAAAGAGTCGTTAGGCTTTACACATGAAAACAGCCGTTTTCAGAGACGGTGGAATAGGCCTGCAGGGGAAACCACTTTTAAAAAAACGAGCCGGGCATTTCCGCGAGGAGACATTCGGTACCGTTACTACAGATGCAACTTTTAACGGACCAGCCCCCAGCACGAAGCTGATCCATCGAAAAAAGGTATGATGATTATTATTATTAATGACAACCCAAAACATTTTCCTTAGCAATATTGACAATGCCCACGTTAATATTCTTGCAGGAAACTGGAAATGCGGCATCACTTTGGCCTTGCAATGCCCCGCAAGGATGATGTGCATCACAAATCCACACTTTGCCCATGAAAACAGCCCTTTTCAAGGACGGTGAAATAGGCCTACAGATTTTTGAAAAAGAAATTCCTCGTGAGAATTTATCCTTTGATTTTTTTCATTTCGTTTTTAGAAAATGAACAAAAAAGTAGGAGACGAGAAAGGGTGGAGTTCATGGGCAGAAAAAAGAGGAGATTTTAAAAGACAAGTTTTGGAGGATAAAAAAAATGGGAATCGGATGTTTCAGCATACTGCCGAGAAATGGCCCCGAAATGGGGCAAGTCGACAAAAGGCCTGAAGCCTATAAACCTAAACTAATTAAAATCTTTGCTGCTATATCGATTTCTTTTTTTTGGTTTTGAATCAAGCAAAATTACTTAACTTTTCTCTGTTCCCCCTTAGATTCCTCTTAGTTTGTAGAAGATACTTTTTTTTGCTTTTTTGAGCTTTTTTAAGAACCTACGGAAATGAGTGTCAGTGAAAGAATTAGTGATGAAAGCCTCTCAGACCTACATTTAGGATTTGAAAACTGATGATTAAGAGGAGGGTAAGTACTAATTAGTAATATATACATACACCAATCCCTGTGACGATGATTTTGCCATGTAAGGTGTAAAGAAAGCTTTCAAGAATCTTCCCGATCTTCTCGACTAAACGACCTCGGAATATATGTCGATATATGTCAACAAGGCGAATAGCTAAATGTAAAAAAAAATACTTGTATAGGGATTCTCCGTATACAAATATCCCAGCTACCTCCAAACACTATAGAACGCAGAATTGGGAGTCTTCGCTTTTGATTCATGAAAATAACGACAGCAGGCAAAATGATGAGGCCTTTAATATTGCAGGTTGATCGGGAAGAATCTTCCCGATTATGTACAATGTATTATTTTAAAAGAGATTTGTTATTTACTTGTGCTATTTAGTTGAAGATTGTTTCTAGCTAGTCTGCAAAACGTTCCCTCTCACTGATTGCCAAGAATACCCGCTACGCAGGACACATATCAAAATGTAAATACTGTGTTATAAAAGCCAGAAAATAGCAGAAAGATTTTGTGGCCGTGTTTTTTGTTGGGGCTGCATTCATCATTGGATGAATTTGCATGATTTCCATGCTCCGTGCCCTAACTGTAGGAGGTTAACAGTAAACAAGTCTTGTTTAACAAGAGTCGTTAGGCTTTACCCATGAAAACAGCCCTTTTCAAGGACAGTGAAATAGGCCTACAGATTTTTGCAAAGAAAATTCCTCGTGAGAATTTATGCTTTGATTTTTTCATTTCGTTTTTAGAAAATGAAGAAAAAAGTAGGAGACGAAAAAGGGTGGAGTTCATGGGCGGAAAAAAGAGAAGGTTTTAAAAGACAAGTTTTGGAGGATAAAAAAAATGGGAATCGGATGTTTCAGCATACTGCCGAGAAATGGCCCCGAAATGGAGTTACAACAACTTCTGCGCTTGGATCTTTTGTAGCTTCAACAGGCATTGTCGTCATATCTAAGTTATTTCTACCCAAGCTTGATGATTTATCTTCATGCAATAATGTCATATTCTCTTCGATTTCATCATAAATAGTTTTGTTCTGGAGTGTATAGCTCCAGATGTTAAAAGTAACCATTGACGTAAAAGAGCGAGAAATCCTCACTCAGCTACAACTGAACATAGGTGGGCTAGCCGAAGCCTTGGAGTTGTTGAATTTCAAAATTTCAAATCGAGAGCCAGCTAACGCAGCCTTCGAAGGTGTGAATAATACAGCAGAAGTAAGTGCCAATCTCTCTTTGAAGGATTATCCTGTTTTTTTTTTTTTGGAATGTGAAAGTTTTTATCAAATTTAAAGTCTCAAATCAGAGACAGAGTTTACCTGTGTCGCATATGCGACAAAGAATTTTTTACTCATGAAGAGTATATCAAGCACGTTATTAAAAAGCACGGTGGATTCTAGGTAAGAATCTAGACACCCGACTTAACTAACCAGGTAGCCATTCATTGTTTCTCAAAAATTTTCCAAAATTTGTTCTCCCCAAAAGAAATTCGTTTCACCCAACATTAAACTCTTGTGGAAATCTGGAGTCACCCCTGCCTTGCAATGTCCAGCGAGAATGATGTGCCGAGCCAGCCCTAAAGGCGACGTCGAAGTCATATACCTCAAATCTCACCAGCTCGTACACTGCAACCTCATCAAATCTGATTTACGGGAAATTTAGGACAAAATAAACAAAGGCGTCCAATTTCTACCCAAGCTTGATGATTTATCTTCATGCAATAATGTCATATTCTCTTCGATTTCATCATAAATAGTTTTGTTCTGGAGTGTAGCTCTCTTTGAAGGATTATCATGTTTTTTTGGAATGTGAAAGTTTTTATCAAATCTTTTTTCCCAGGGTTGAAATTCTTTTTTAGGCTGATTTCTTCCATCCATTGTATTTGTTTTTTGCCTTTCGAAATCTGCCGTGGTTTTGGGGAGACCTCAGCTAAGATGAGATCCAGGTTGGCGACGATTTAAGAGCCATTGATTCTCAATGTCTGAAGATCTTCTGAATTGCTTGAAATCATTTTTAGGTGACTGAACTTTTGGTGAATCTAGTAAGCCTTTCTTTGCGATGGTTTGGGCTCTGCATTCGAACTTCTTCTTTGATCTATTTTCTTTTTTTTAGCAGGAAGTCCTTGGTCTTGTAGCTGTTATTAGGCTTTTAATGAAACGGAGACCATATTCTCGTATAAAATCATCCTTTTATATTTTGAGTTTTAGAATAATTGATCCATTTATTTACAACTTCCGGAATTTGAATTTTTTTGGTCTTCAATTAAGTAATTTATTAAGGAGTTTTTAAGATTCAAGTTTTTAAGTTATTAAAGATTTATTAAGAAGCTATTTAGGATAATTATGACGGTAAGTGAAGGGAAATATTTTTTTTTTAAACTTTTTTTTTTAACTAAAAGCCAATTTAACACATTTTTTCTGAGGTCTGTAATTTTTTTTTGCAATTTTTTGAATTTCTCTCGTACTTAAGAAAGATTCTAGAATTTTCGGAAATTTCACCTAAGGCCTTGACTTTGAAATTTGAATTGTTAAATGGCGGAAATGGAATGGCGGTTATATACAGACGATCGATTTTCCATTTGAATAATTAAAAAAAAAAAAGATTCAAGAACGGGGTTTTCCAGATTTTCTTTAATTTACAAAAATAATAAAATTAAGTTTGCCGAAGATCGCCTTCCCATTAGGAAAAGCCCTTAACGGGCGGTTCACTTAAAACCGTTTTACCACATTTTAATTTTTTTGTTTTCACTTTTAAACTAAATATTCAATTTACTTAAACGACGGCGACCTTCCGACTGACTAGAAAATTACCCTTAGAATATGTATACTATAGAAGGAGGGTTACACTTCGGGTTTGAAGCAGGTCCTACTTCGGGAATCTTCGGCTCTGGTGCCCATAACGAACGTGGTGTACATATGACAGTAATGTAAATTTTGCAGTTTTTATCATTTTTTTAAAATTTAATTTTGTGTAATAGCGGTCTAATTATGATTTCAAATCGGAGTAGTTGTATAATTGTATTACGTTCCCTTGTCAAAGTCGTGTTAAACTCATTTTTAAGTGTGATTTATTGGTTTGAAACAGAAGGGTGTCTTCTAAGGAACACAATAGGAAAAGGTCAGTTTTACGTAAGTTTATTGCTTGTCAATCAGTTGTTACTAATTTTTTTCGTTTTTTTTTTTTTTTTGGAGATGGCCTCCACAATTCTTTTGATTTCGCCCTTGGTGAAATCGAAAGATCTACCCTTTCGTGGCAGTCACAAAGATGGTTTCGTGTGTTGCGTATGGGTGTTCAAACAGAAGTGAAAAATCATACGTTCGGGGGGAAAATTTTACGGTTATGTAGATTTTGGAGGAGGTGTATCAAATGACAATGATTCACAGCTTGAAGCTAAAGAAGCTTTGGTTTTTTTGCTTGTGGGCATTAACTCTAACTTCAAAATACCCGTGGCTTATTTTCTAGTTGATGGCACTAATGGGGAACAGAAAGCAAGTTTAGTTAACATGTGCTTGATAAAGTGCCATGAGTCTGATGTTGATGTTGTTGCACTGACGTTTGATGGTGCACCAAGTAATGTCACAATGGCATCTATCTTGGGTTGTGAATTAAAAGATGTCGAAAATTTAAGAACTTGGTTTTTTCACCCAGCCAACATAAGCGACATTATATTTGCAAAAATATTACAATTACGACAATTGCAAAAATATAAATTTGAAATCAAAACGTTTATTTTTTTTAAACATCTTCCCTTAAAACATTTCTGATATTATGTTTAAAAAAACGCGAGAAATTTCGGGAAAAATTAAACCTAGGTTCCTATTTGCCCAAGTGAGTAGCATTTTTTTTTTATTTACGAATTATAAAGGATCGCAATTTAAAAATTATAAATAATAATACCTTGGACTTCTGGCCTCACCTCGCTTTTTTATAGGCTCATATAAAACATGTTAATCTAATTTTTATCGTAAGATTATTTTTCCCCCCAAAAAACAATCTTTTAAAAAAAAGAAAACGATACTATCCTAAATGTCGAAGATATTTTTATTTACGAATTTCTTAAAAGTTTAGACTCGAAAATGGGCTATTTCCTTCTTAATATTATTTGCAAGATATAGAGGAACATGAATTACATCAATTTAAAAAAATAAAACTGATCAGATTTAAAAAAAAAATTATTTAAGTTAAAGTAAATCTAATTGAAATATACGGAACCAGTGAATGTTATGGGCACCAGGCACCACGTGATTACGTCCCGCTTCACCCCGGAGAGGGCTTCACTCCCCTCGCCACGAACGCTCGGTAACCCTCCTTCTATAGTATACATATTCTAAGAAATTACCACAGCGAAGCGCTGTGAACGCTATTCTAAACTCTGCGCGCGCTCGCGCTCTTTCTTTTAAATTCAAACCTTAAAAGAAAATAATTCCATTTTCTTTTTTTTAAAACTTTTTGTTTTTAAAATGGTAACAACCCGTAACAGTCTTCATCATCAGATGTGCAAGCATTTTTTTCGACTGATTCACAAGTCAGGATGACATCATTTATTATTAAAGTCAATTTAATTATGGCTTATTTATACAGTAAACATTATAAAGACTTTATGACTTTATAATTACTTTATGACTTTATGACTTTATGAATCCATCTAACATGGAGAACGTTTGAAAAATGGACTGTCGACAAGTAACGAAGTCAAGCGGAATCGGTTGAGATCATTCGAAGAAAATATGATTTTCTAACAATCTGAAACAATTACTTTTGGTCACAAGTGAACATCTATGTGTATAAGTTAGAATTTTAAAAAAATCAGATTTTTTAGATTCAGAACGAATTAATCTATAAATTAAAGATCAGATAAGAAGTGGTTATTAATTTTTTTTCTTCTTATTTTCAGGCGGAAAAGAGAGTTCATCATGGACATGACTTTTAGCAAAGGTGAGTAGTACGAGAAAATACGGCGAGGGAATATAGAATGGCAAAAGTTGATTATACATATTGGAGGCTGGTTCGATAATGAGGTTGAAAAGCAGAACCTATCGACTACAGCAGGTTCCGCTCCATGAGAGCCTGCGACCACCGGTATGTCTTTGCTACGAGCATGCAGAGCCCCGAACCTGCCGAGGGCCACCATCAAGGGACTAAACACCGGCCAGCTTCACCGGTCGAGGAACCACGATCTCGAATACCGCCGCCTACTTATACGAAGAAATAACGAAAACAGCAGAAATCGGCACGCATACGGAATGATTATCTACAATATGATAATTAGTAACATTACCATTGACAATAACGGAAAACACTTGTAGAATAAACAAAAATAATTATTTATACTTTTTTATTATATAATTTTGTAAAATCCCCACAACTGAGGGAGTAATATTTCGTATTATTAGTATTAATTTATGAACAATATCTTAGTTTGTTCCGAAGATGCTTATATCCAATATCATGACTGTTTATCACAAATAATGTTTGCCTCGATACACTTTTCAAGTTTACGCTACAAGTAAATATATCAAAAATGCGTCAAATTTCGTTTTCTTTTTGAGAAAATAACCGTAGATTTCCTTTCTTCTCTTTACAGGATTCGACATGGTGACGACGATACCGAAGTTTCAGTACGGTATCGACGACAGTACCGATAAAATTCAATTTTTTTCCAGAACAATTTGAGAGATTTGAGGAGACAGGTTGTGCCAATCGGGACGGCTTGATAAAGGTGCTGTAGTGATAAAATTTTCAAAGGGGGGCGACATGTTACCAATATCGAGAAAACAGTACATCGTGTTGAATCAAACCGTGGAATCCGTCGCTCTGCATATTTATCACCACAAGCTCAAGAAAGAAAAATCTATGAGCAAGAAATTCATAACCCATTTTATGACCGGGTCGAAAATCATATTGGCTGATTTGATCAGCGACTTCCTCGCCCTGCACGAGAACACCGAGCCGGCCTTCGCTCAGTACTTCAAGACATATTACCTTGGGAGGCAGCACCTTTGGGCCGAAGCTTTTAGGTGAGGACAGGTAACGAGACTGATGCATTTTCCTTTCCGATCGTTATTTTAACGGTTCTTTTTCCTTTTTTTTTCCACAGGGACATTTTCCACGCAGACACAGATACCAATATGTATTGTGAGTCAATGCACGACAAGCTTAAGACGTACTACATGAAGAGGAAACCAACAAGGAGGCTTGACGATCTCATTGACATCCTCTTAAAAATTGAAGGGACGCCTACATCGACCACGAGAAGAGGAAACGATACGGCATGAAGGCCAAAATTACGAAAGTGATGGCGGACCGTCACGACGCAGGAGTGAACATTCCCGACGATGACGTGTTGGCTGACCCAAACGGCGGCTGGTTCGTCAAATCGCAGGCTGCACCGGACGTCTATTACCGCATTTTGAAGGTAATGATTTTCCATTAATCAATTGCATTTTCATTAGCTTTTTTTTTCTAAAACATATTTTTCCTTTCAGATGATAGACGACTGCCACTGCAAGGACAAATGCACGTTCTGCGTGGACTTGTGCAGTCACATTTTTACTTGCGGATGTCCTTTCAGGAATCCTATTTGCAAGCACATCCACAAACTATGGGCGTGCTTGAAGAAAGTTGAAGACATATTGTTGTCTTTTCCTTTTGTAATTGCTCGGTGTCCTTCATCAGGACACCGGGCTGGTTATCCGAAGAGGAGATTAAAATATTGTTGTCTTTTCCTTTTGTCATTGCTCGGTGTCCTTCATCAATTGAATAAGGACACCGGGCTGGACACTTCATACACTTTTTCTTCTCTTGTTTCTTTTCTGCAGCTGCAGCAGGAGCTGCACCTCCAGCTGGAGCAGCACCTACACCAAATCCAACATTTGTAATCAAATCCTTGGAGGAGCAGTGCGTCACTCCGGACTCCATCATGCTGATTCTTTCCAGTGGCGCAGGAACTGAAGCCATCCAATCTCTGGCTCGGGCTCCACCAAAAAATTTAGGAAATATTTAAAAACATTAAGTCCTTCAACAAAGTCATCCTGTCATCTAAACCTAAAATGGTTATCTTAATTACACTTAAATCTTAAATGGTACCAAAATTACACTGGAATCAAACAAGGTCGTTTGGTTTTTGTTGTTTGGTTTCATTATTATTATGCCATCCGCCATCAATGAAATAAAACGTTTGTGATTTCTTTCGTGCAAGGGGACGAAATTGACAACTATCTCATTTTCAAACCGAAAAATAACAGAATGGAAAATTAATGAAAGTAGTTCGCTCTTCTAAACAAAAAAAATCAACTTTAAAAAACAAGTTCAAAATGATGTAAATGAAAAAGTATCGTAATTAAGAATTAGAAGTTAAAAAAGTCGATTATCATGGTTTGATGTGGGGTGAAAATTCTTCTCAGTTTTTTAAGAATGTCAAAAGGGTCCAAGGTTACCTTAAAGTAAATTTTTAAGGAACAAAATTTTTTAGGAACAAATTATTATAAGAAATCATTTTTTGGTTCGATTATCATGGTTTGATGTGGGGTGAAAATTGATCTCAGTTTTTTAAGAATGTCAAAAGGGTCAAAGGTTACCTTATAGTAAATTTTTTCAGTCTTTCAAATTATTTTTTCCCAGTATCTCATGATAAATTTTCAAATTATAATAATTTGAACAAAAATGGCATTTATTTGAAGCTCAATCTTCTTAATTTTAGAATTTTCATTATTTTTGGTCACTTAATTACTGAGTTTCAGTAAAGTCTTAGTTTTTAATTAATCTGAATGATTGAAAGTTTGTTATAGTCATTACCACAGCGAAGCGCTGTGAACGCTATTCTAAACTCTGCGCGCGCTCGCGCTCTTTCTTTTAAATTCAAACCTTAAAAGAAAATAATTCCATTTTCTTTTTTTTAAAACTTTTTGTTTTTAAAATGGTAACAACCCGTAACAGTCTTCATCATCAGATGTGCAAGCATTTTTTTCGACTGATTCACAAGTCAGGATGACATCATTTATTATTAAAGTCAATTTAATTATGGCTTATTTATACAGTAAACATTATAAAGACTTTATGACTTTATAATTACTTTATGACTTTATGACTTTATGAATCCATCTAACATGGAGAACGTTTGAAAAATGGACTGTCGACAAGTAACGAAGTCAAGCGGAATCGGTTGAGATCATTCGAAGAAAATATGATTTTCTAACAATCTGAAACAATTACTTTTGGTCACAAGTGAACATCTATGTGTATAAGTTAGAATTTTAAAAAAATCAGATTTTTTAGATTCAGAACGAATTAATCTATAAATTAAAGATCAGATAAGAAGTGGTTATTAATTTTTTTTCTTCTTATTTTCAGGCGGAAAAGAGAGTTCATCATGGACATGACTTTTAGCAAAGGTGAGTAATACGAGAAAATACGGCGAGGGAATATAGAATGGCAAAAGTTGATTATACATATTGGAGGCTGGTTCGATAATGAGGTTGAAAAGCAGAACCTATCGACTACAGCAGGTTCCGCTCCATGAGAGCCTGCGACCACCGGTATGTCTTTGCTACGAGCATGCAGAGCCCCGAACCTGCCGAGGGCCACCATCAAGGGACTAAACACCGGCCAGCTTCACCGGTCGAGGAACCACGATCTCGAATACCGCCGCCTACTTATACGAAGAAATAACGAAAACAGCAGAAATCGGCACGCATACGGAATGATTATCTACAATATGATAATTAGTAACATTACCATTGACAATAACGGAAAACACTTGTAGAATAAACAAAAATAATTATTTATACTTTTTTATTATATAATTTTGTAAAATCCCCACAACTGAGGGAGTAATATTTCGTATTATTAGTATTAATTTATGAACAATATCTTAGTTTGTTCCGAAGATGCTTATATCCAATATCATGACTGTTTATCACAAATAATGTTTGCCTCGATACACTTTTCAAGTTTACGCTACAAGTAAATATATCAAAAATGCGTCAAATTTCGTTTTCTTTTTGAGAAAATAACCGTAGATTTCCTTTCTTCTCTTTACAGGATTCGACATGGTGACGACGATACCGAAGTTTCAGTACGGTATCGACGACAGTACCGATAAAATTCAATTTTTTTCCAGAACAATTTGAGAGATTTGAGGAGACAGGTTGTGCCAATCGGGACGGCTTGATAAAGGTGCTGTAGTGATAAAATTTTCAAAGGGGGGCGACATGTTACCAATATCGAGAAAACAGTACATCGTGTTGAATCAAACCGTGGAATCCGTCGCTCTGCATATTTATCACCACAAGCTCAAGAAAGAAAAATCTATGAGCAAGAAATTCATAACCCATTTTATGACCGGGTCGAAAATCATATTGGCTGATTTGATCAGCGACTTCCTCGCCCTGCACGAGAACACCGAGCCGGCCTTCGCTCAGTACTTCAAGACATATTACCTTGGGAGGCAGCACCTTTGGGCCGAAGCTTTTAGGTGAGGACAGGTAACGAGACTGATGCATTTTCCTTTCCGATCGTTATTTTAACGGTTCTTTTTCCTTTTTTTTTCCACAGGGACATTTTCCACGCAGACACAGATACCAATATGTATTGTGAGTCAATGCACGACAAGCTTAAGACGTACTACATGAAGAGGAAACCAACAAGGAGGCTTGACGATCTCATTGACATCCTCTTAAAAATTGAAGGGACGCCTACATCGACCACGAGAAGAGGAAACGATACGGCATGAAGGCCAAAATTACGAAAGTGATGGCGGACCGTCACGACGCAGGAGTGAACATTCCCGACGATGACGTGTTGGCTGACCCAAACGGCGGCTGGTTCGTCAAATCGCAGGCTGCACCGGACGTCTATTACCGCATTTTGAAGGTAATGATTTTCCATTAATCAATTGCATTTTCATTAGCTTTTTTTTTCTAAAACATATTTTTCCTTTCAGATGATAGACGACTGCCACTGCAAGGACAAATGCACGTTCTGCGTGGACTTGTGCAGTCACATTTTTACTTGCGGATGTCCTTTCAGGAATCCTATTTGCAAGCACATCCACAAACTATGGGCGTGCTTGAAGAAAGTTGAAGACATATTGTTGTCTTTTCCTTTTGTAATTGCTCGGTGTCCTTCATCAGGACACCGGGCTGGTTATCCGAAGAGGAGATTAAAATATTGTTGTCTTTTCCTTTTGTCATTGCTCGGTGTCCTTCATCAATTGAATAAGGACACCGGGCTGGACACTTCATACACTTTTTCTTCTCTTGTTTCTTTTCTGCAGCTGCAGCAGGAGCTGCACCTCCAGCTGGAGCAGCACCTACACCAAATCCAACATTTGTAATCAAATCCTTGGAGGAGCAGTGCGTCACTCCGGACTCCATCATGCTGATTCTTTCCAGTGGCGCAGGAACTGAAGCCATCCAATCTCTGGAATTTCCCGTTGTCGGACTGGTTGCAGACTTCGGTGATGAGCCCGCAGCGCCTGATGCGGTGGTTCAGGTTGAAGCTAAAGTTGAAGCCGATTTCTTTCTCACGGACAAGGCCGAACAGCTGACGCCGGCCAGCAAGCTGAAGAAACAGACGGCGTTCCCGAACACGAGGCAGGAGGAAATGAAAAAGCACAAGAGGCGCGAAAAAAGGGAACAGGAATCGGCTACAAAAAGAATTAACATTCAAGATCTTGTTCAATCGACAAATTCATTAGCTTCCACATCACATGGCAATCAAGGTGAGTGTGCCGCAACTCCTTTTCCACTTTTTTTCTCGATTCGTTCATTAACTTTGGCTTCTTTTAATTTTTGTTCCCCACAGGAAAGGACTTCGGTGAGCCCCTGATGAAAGGAAGCGATCCAGTATTCAACGAGGAATACAGTATACATCACTCGTTTTTTTCTTTACTCGCAATTAACTTGATATGAGAATATTTAATCTCTGAAAAACCGGTTTTTCGAATTTTCCCGGGAAACGTCAAGTTTCCGGGACAAAAAATTATTTTTTCCGTAATCTACGCCTCCAAATCCATACTCGAGTTTTTTTCTTCTTTCTTCTTTTTCGAGTTCTTTTTTCTTCTCGAGTTTTTCTGTCGATGGACAATTTTCTTGAGTGGGATCTCGGTAGGGTCATTCGGTGCTCATATGTCTAATTGTAAACTCATAATCTAAAATTGTATTTTTCCATTTGTAATTATTCGATTTGTAAATATCATCTGTTTTTTTTTTGTGGTTTATAATTTTTGGAAATAATATTTATCTAGATCTTTTTAGGACATGGAAGAACAAATCGCATGGAGGACCCCACTATTGATCACGTTTGATGAATCCAAGAAGAGAAAAAGAAGCAGATTTTCATCAAAGGACGATCCAAGGCAGTATAAAGTTCCTAAAATTCCGGAAATTCCTAAAATGATATCTCCAATAAAATCCACACCTAAAAAAGAACCCCGATTCATCCCCGTCGGTATAACCAGATAGAAACCTTCAACAGCACCATCGACGACGAGCAAGAATATAGTCTCCGAAAGTATTTCTGTACCTCAGAGCTAGAACGAAGAATTTGAAAACCCAAAGATGGCCGATTTTCATAAGGTAAACACGAAAAATCGCCATTTTGAGATTTTCAAATTCGACGTTCTAGCTCTGAGGTACAGATTTAAAACTGTAAATAATTGTCATTGTAAATATTGTAAAACTTTGAAACATTGTAAATGAAAATAAATTCGACTTTCTTATAAACGTAAAAAGAAAAAAAAAATACCAACTGCTTATCGAGATCGTTCCGTGAATTTGAAATCGCAAGGGCTCCGAAAATCGGATGGTGAAAATAATCTTCGTCGTCTTCAAGTGCCTTCTAAAGAAGTTCACCGTTTTTGAGAAAAAGCCGTAAAGGCGTTATCCAATTAAGTCATCGTAAATCTCCGCCATATTGAATATTGTGTCGTCACTCAAGGCCGCCATCTTGGATGTTTAAAAATAGCACTTTCCTTCATTGTTCTCCAACCCATTGACCGATGGAACTCAAAATATAATCAGTTACTCCCGGCATAATTTTCACACCATCCCACCAAAATTACAAAATATCTTTTCTCATAGTTGCTTATTGGAAAAGAAATCAGGCGTTACGGAGGTACAACTCAGTTCGAAAAAAAATATATCCAAACGCTCAAGGATCATGCTCCAGACAGCAGACGCACGAGGCCGGGAGGTTGTTACGCCAGCATAAAGGATATGGAAGATCTGCTCAAGAAAATATTTTTCTTAGACGATGGCCTTAAGGAAGTCAGGTTGCCGGATGACGATGAACTTTAACTTTTAACCGGGGATTTGAATAAGTTATACAGTGCCGTGAAAAACTTTTTAGATAAAATATATTTGAAACAAAACAGAGTCAGACGCAGGAAATCAAACTGCCTTATATGATTATCTACAACACGATAATCAACACCTGATTCTTTAAGCGTCGCGTAACATTACCAATGACCAATAACGGAAAACTCTTGTAGAATAAACAAAAATAAATATTTATACCTTTTATTATATGATTTTTTAAAATCCCCACAACTGAGGGAGTAATCTTTCGTATTATAAGTATTAATTTATGAACAATGTTTCATTTCTTTCCAAAGTTGCAGATGTCCTATTTCAAAACAGTTTAACACGAATAAAGTTAATCTCAATTCTGCACTTCTGAAATTTTACGCTGTGAGTGAAGATAAATGTTTCAGGTATTATGTAATTTTATGATATCCCCACAACTGAGGGTGTAATCTTTGTATTATAAGAGATGATTTATAATAATATTATTTTCTGATAATGCAGATGCTTATTTTTGTATTTTCTTTGCGGAAAACTGAGGGGAAAACATCGACGGGCATTACGAGTTTTGAATCTTCTGAAGTTTCAAAGAGAAGGGAAAGCTTCACATTCGCACATAAGCGACCACTTATCGGTTATTTGTCCTACACCTATAAATTACAAGATAACCTACATACGATCTTAATCTTAATTAAAAATACTTAATTAAAAGAAACGACAATTTACTTTCATTTAATCCTTCAGTAAAACTTTCTCAAATGTCAACTCTGAATATCTGCAGTTAATATTGAATCGAAACAAATTAAGTAATCTAGATAAACCCTTCCTTAAAGGTTGATGATATTGTCATCATCACAAGCTCGCCACCATCCCTTAAGTGGCCCTAGGCACACTGTGGTCAGTGAAAGTCTGATTTCAAATTTCAAATCAACGGGTTCGCATTCTTTTCCTTTATTCCTTATTTTATTGTAAAATTTAAAAAATTATGTCCTAAATGAGAAAATCACTCTGGCGCGTTTTATCTTCCAGAGTTCCAGTAAAGTGTCAGTGCTGGTAGGAGAATGATTGTTGTCTTTTGAAAAAAAAAAAAAGTAGAGGAGGTTGCCATTGTCAAAACAAATGCGATTAATTCTCTCCACTTTATGAAAATTTAATTAGAAATCCGTTAATTAATTGATTAAAATGATTGCATTTGTCCCGATGGTGGTATTTTTTTTATTTTTGTCCCTTTTCAGTCAGTTAGCTGGTAAATCTGTTAAAATGAGTGAAAGTCCTCAAACTACGATATAAAAATCCTAAATTAAAATGAAAAAAAAAAAAATGAAAATCCTACCTTACTGGAAGTACTCTCCGCCTAATTTTCGAATCTCTGACGCTTCTCTTGAAAAAGTTTCTCGATGAGCGCTACGTAATTCAAAATCTGCAACTTATTTTCACTTAAGGATTTCTTCATATAAAATCCATCCTTCTGACGAGTTGATGAAAATTCCATTTTAGTTTGAAGGAGAATCGGCAAGATTAAACTTGAATGAGATTCAAAATCACTCTTCTCACGATTTATCCCTTTGTCTTGAACTTCATTCCTTCTCTTTAACGACACGAGCATAAGATTTTGTTTCGTAAACACATTATGGCAATATTCCAAGCTATCCGTTATCCTATCCTTACAACTAATTTCCCTTTCACTAACTGAATTCTCATTTTCATCAATTCCATATTCCAAGCTTAAAATTTTGTGAAGTCTTTTCAAATTAGCTATAGTCACAAGTTCAATTTCACTTTCAGAACCTTTTTTTAAAAATTTTTCCCCAACTGAACCATATTTATATGTAGCCATGATCCTAGCTAAGTTAATAATCATGTCAAAATTTTTCAATTTAAAATTTTTCTTAATAACGTCCTGGGCATGATCCATGACTAGATCAACAAGGAGTAATGAATCTTTTTGAATGGCAGCTTCCTTATTTTTCATGGCACAGCAAAGATGTAAATACAGCATTTCGTAAAAAGGTACAATTTCACTTGGTTCAAGTACGTTGAATAATGAGTCTAGAAAACTTATGGCAGTTTTTCGAACTTTATGCTCAATGTCGCTAACTAATTGCAAAACGTTTTCCACAACGTTTTTCAAAGAAGGACCTCTTAAAGAATCCGGTGAGTTGGCTAATATTTCTTTCAAACCTCTTAAGCTGTTTAATCTTGTGTTGACATTATAATGATTAAGGTTGGAGAAAAGAGTCTGGAAAGAGAAAGTAAAAAAAAAAATATTAGGCAATGAGATGGACATGCAGGAAATAACTTATCTTAATGCTTCCATAAATGACAGCAATGAAATTTATAAATTGGAAAAGTGACCTTGATGTTCCATGAAAGACACATCTATGAAAATAGAGGGTAATCTTACTTAACAACCCACCAAAAACCCACCTTGCATGTAAACAATATAACAGTCAATGTCCTCTTTTCTTTAGTTTGAAAAGGAACTTATAGAACCATAAATCTAAGATTCAACCCATACAACTTTTTTTTTACTTGAGTAAACAGGAAATGGTATTTTTTTTCTGAGCAGGTATTAAAGACTGTTCCAAAGGGGAAAAAAGTACAAAAACTCTATGTCTTACCTTCAAACTCTGGTGCCATGAAGTAACAGGTTCATTCTCCTTTGCTGGTTTTAACTGCTCAAGAGGAATGATTTTCCGAACAGTAAAGGCCACATCTGTAACATTTGTCCCTTTTGGTAGTTTCTTCTGTTTAAGCTTAATCTTTGATTTTTCAGCTCGGAGTCTCTTAGTATGCTTCCCCATTCTGATAACTGAAAAAAAAATTCGCATTGAAGACCAATGTGTAAACATGTGGACAGCCATTTGACTGCTTGCATAAAAAATGAGATCGTTTCATATTCAAAAGGGGGAAACATTATTTTGAACTATTGGACTGTGAAACATTTGAAAATAGAATGGAAGTACATATAACCTGGTAAAAATCAATAGTGTAAAAAAGCAAAATTTTGAAAGTACTAGTGGAAATTTTTTTCTAAATGCAAACACATGGTACATGGAAACTTAATTCAATATTAATAAATTCCTTTGAGTCTATGACCTTGAGGTTTAATTAATTCAATATAGTTAAAAAAATAGTTATTCCTTCACTTTGAAAGCTAATTCTTAATACTGCTCACTTACCTACGAATAAGTAACGAAAAAATATTTCGTTGGTTAAAAATCAAACACAGAAAAACAAAGTATACATCTTCACAATGTGAATCAATACAACATAACCTCACTTTCAACCGATGACCATGAGGACGCCAAGCAGAGTGAGTGGAGTGAATGAGAGTGAGCAATGAATAAACCTCAACGATGCGATGCCGATGCGAGAGAGAGAGAACGAACGATCAACGGTTGATTTCGTTCGTTTGCGTTCCTCAAGACTCTAGAGGGCCAACTAGTCTAACAAACAAAAGTACTTCATAGAGAGATTCTCAAATCACTGCTAATTCCTTTTGTCTAGTTCAAGTTTAATAACTCAAAATAAAATAAAAATAAGTATTCATTTTTTTAATTAGATAAAAGAATCACAACAGAAGAAAAAAAAAGGGGCCCAGAAAAAGTCGTAACGAGGACATGCAAACGAACATAGCCACCATTTCCCCGTACACGTTGGCTAAACTGTAACAAGTTTGCAACCTTTGCAACATGGCGTAAAAGAAAACAAGACCATAAACAACACAGCTAAGCAATACAGTGACAATTTAAAATTTTGCTGCTGTTTATTAGGTATAAGGTAAGAAAATCATCAAAAGACACAATGAGCAAGGTTCAGATCAAACTCAGCTAAATTTAAGTTATAAAAGGATAATCAATATATTCGTATTAACATTTTTTTTTCAAATTCAGGTTCCACTATGATGTCAAGAATGCCGATGATTCCCGAAAACCCTTTAGGGCTATCCTGGCACGACAGTGCCTGGGTTCCAATGTTGAATCCAAACAATGTCATGGATTACTTTTCGGAAAGGACGAATCCATTTTTCGACCGATCTTGTAATAATGAATTAATTAAAATGCAACGGTTAAATCCAGAGCAAATGAAGTAAGTGTCATAGTATCTCATAATAAGCTCACTTAAAATCAACAAAAAAAAATTAATAGCAGCATGTAATTAGTGTCTGCAATGATAACTGAAAATCTGTCTCTGTGTAAATCTGATAGCGACTTAAATTGCAACAATTAGTGATCAATTTTTTTGTTTTTTAATAACTTTATGCTCCTCAGCTCAAAATTGTGAGTCATCCACATGCATGACATAATCACCATAATATATAATTTCAGCCAAATGACAGGGCTTGAGTATATACTCCTCCATGTTCAAGAACCTATATTATATGTAATTCGAAAGCAACATAGACATTCGCCCACACATACAACACCTCTAGCAGATTATTACATAGTAGCAGGAATTGTGTATCAAGCACCTGATCTTGCATCAGTAATCAATTCAAGATTGGTATGAATCAAATCATGTTTTTTAAGAATTTTGTAAAAAAATTTTTAACACTCACCTTTAATTTTGCAGTTATCAACAGTTCACCATTTGCAATCAGCATTGGAAGAAGCTAGCTCATACTCTAGGTACCATCCATCAAAAGGATATTCATGGGACTTCAAAGACCGTAAATTTGCTGAAAAAAAAGAGAAAAAAGAATTAACAAAAATTGAACCCAGCTCTTTATTTCAAAGGCAAAGAGTTGATATGCTATTAGGAGAATTAACTAGGAAGTTTCCTCTTCCAAGACCACCTGGTTTAATACCACCACCTCAACAGCCTGAACGTAGGTTTTGAGATTTCTAAAGGGTATTAATTAAATTAACGATTTTGATTATTTCCTAACTATTTTTAATTTTGATTTTTCAGAGGAGGTAAAACAAGAACCTAAACAAGAAATCAAAGCGGAGGCTAAACCTGAAGTGAATGCAAATGCAACTGCAAATTCAAATAGCAAAAATATGAAACCACCTCCGGATAAAAAGCCAAGATTAGCGTAAAATTAATGTAAAATCGTTAAAAAAATTTTTTTATTACTGAAAAAGCAAAAAGTGAATAGGTATTTTTTTAAAAGTGAGATAAAGTGACTTTGAATTGCAAGAGTTTTATACGAACATTTTTTTATAGAAAATAATTAGAAATAAATATGTGGACTCCTAATAAAGACAATACTCAACATCATATTCTTGTCAATTTAAAAAAAAAAAAGTTTTATCCAGATTCAATTTTACAAAATATTTGAAGTTCTGCGCTTCACAGATTTTAGGAATTAATTTAATGAGAAGCATAAGCCAAAAAAAATTTAAATCTGAATATTTTAGAGCAAATTCTATTACCTACTCAGGTTGCATTGAAAAAATTAGCTTTCAGAAAAATTTGATCGAAAGCTAATAATTATATTGGTATTGTCATTAAAAAAAATTCGAGCCTTTACCTCTTTGCAAAAACTTGGAAATTTTTCCCTTCACTAAACTGTACAAGCACAAATAACACAACTCTTAAGCACTTCATACTATCTTCAAAACTTTGTGACTGTTTCACAACTAAATATGTAATTAATTTCTTTTTCGGTTTCAATTTTGACTTGGTACCACGAGCGTTAAATAAAAACTGAAACGAAAACTGAAGCTGAAGGAGAATGCAGAAACTGGAAACCTTGACCAAGAAAGATTGGTGGGGATGGATTTGGTTTGCTGTGGTTGGCAAATGGTCGAAGGGCGGGAGAAATTGTACAAGACGTCTCGCTACCTGGAATCAGGGTGCTTGACCTTATTAAGTTTTTAGATGCTAATTTATTTATTTGTTGTAAAACTACAAAAGCTTTTTTTTTCTAGATGCTACCAAGAATTTTTTTTTTTAAATTTCAATAAAGGTGTACTTTTTAAAATAATCCCTTCTTTTATAATATGAAACCGTTACTTTTGAAATTGAGGACGCCATAATTTTGTTTATCTTTTTGTCCTTAAAAAAAAAAATTCAAGAATTTCAAGTAAGTTCAAGAATTGAAAAAATTTTTTTAAATAAGCCTTGATATAAAAAAATAATAGGAAATCAGTTGTAAGTCAATAACATTGGAATAAGACAAGTTTGGCAAAGTTGCAAAAGCAAAAATATGCTCATACCACTAAAATCAATATCAGGAGAGCTTTGAGCCTGCAAAGCTCCAATTATCCAGTTTGAAAAGAATAGGATTTCATGACGGCCCCAACCACTCCTATGGAAGACCTAAATGACACCAACTAGCCCAACTTTATTTATTTACACCTCTTTAAGCCTGAATCAACATGTTTACATGTGAAAAATGCAACTGAACGACACACTGAGGACATTTTTGAAAATACAGATCGACACATTTCGATTTTTAAACGAAGAAAATGAAAGCTGCAGCATTTAACCGTAGGCCCTACTAGACCATTTAACTCAATCTTCAAAAGGTATGCTAAAGTCGATTCAACACAAAAATCAAGCTTTTGAATGAAAATAGGGAAATTTTCGGAATTTTAAAATTTGGCGCCATTGAGCGAGCTCTAGCGTCTGAAACTCGAAACTGGTTTGAAAATAAACCAAAACCAAAATGCTAAAAACTATGATAAAGGTTTTAATTAGGTATTTGAATTAAAAATTCGTTCAAATTTTAACAAAAATGTCTGCACAAAGTAAATCCGTGAAAACTGGGAACATAATGACAAAGGAGGACAATCATTTGGAAGGTAATTTTATACTTATGTGAAAAGTAAACATAACCTCAAAATTTGAAAGTAGAAATTAGCTTTTTTCTTAGAAAAACTAGCTAAAATATCCGGATTTGCGGTTTTTCTTCTTATTAAACTCTAATAGAAAGTACAGATACTTGTATTTCTATAAATTTGGTTTCCTTTTCTTCAGAAGATGAGGATTCAAGTGACATTTCAGAACCAAGCATCGATGAACAACGAAAATCGTCTGATCCTGGATTAGAGCGTAGTAAGTAAATCTTAAACAATTTTTTGCTTTAAGAGAATACTCAAGTTATTAATTTTCTTTTTTTCTGTTATTCAGGGTCAGCAGAATATGAAGAATTGGATATAAATGGTTCTTCCGAATTACATAAACTTGTCAAAATTCAAGAAGACCCATCAAGTCTTTTTAATAGCTTATCATATTTAGTATATGGAGACATTAGTCAAGGGTCTCTTATGAGATTTTTTATTGTTGAACATATTGGAAACAATTGGAAAAATTTTAAGAAATACGCTATCAGTCCTGAGGGTGCGACTAAATATTCTACAAAGGAAGAATACATGGCTGAAATGCTGAAAAGCACAACACATGGAGGTGGCTGTGAATTAATAGCTGCTGGCACTATTTTCCCATATTGTTTTGAAGTTTACGTTGATGGGACTCGTTATTCAATTTTTGGTGATACCAAAAAACCGGTTAGAAGGTTAAGATCATCTACTGAGATGGAAAATCATTATGATGCTTATGAACCAAATGATGAAGTAAGCATTACAGTGAATAAGAATTGTGAGAAGATATTGAAAAGAAAAGTGGACTCTCCAGATAAGAAACAAGAGTGTAGAAAGGTATGGAGGAAAAAATTGAAGATTGAAGAGAATCCTTTTGCAACTGTTTGGTTAGTCGATGAAAATGGTGCTGAAAAAGGGGGGACTATGATTAAGAAATCAATGTGCAATCAGATTGGAGAAAGTGGAGTGCAAGAAGATGGAAGTTTAGTAGTTGGTACTGACAATAAATTTATTGGTTTAAAGGCTAAAAGAGGCAGGCCTAAAAAAATCAAAGTTGTTCCAAATTTTTTTAGTCTTAAGAATGATTCAAAGAAAGAAGACGAAATCTTAGCACAAGAAATAATTGAAACTGATGATGAAATCGAAGTATTGAACAAAGAAAAAGAAGCGAAAAGCGATAATAGATCATCATGGACAATAAGTTTGAAGAAAAGACCAGTGGGAAGACCTAGAAAGTTACAGAATGTTTATGTGCCAAAAAAAGATAAAAGACCGGTTGGAAGACCGAGAAAAATAATTCCTTTAAATCTTGAAATAGAAGATAGAGAAGTAAAAAATGTAGAAAATGAAAATATGGAAGATGCAGGTCCCAGTCATAATAAAAATTTTTTAAATTATTTTCAAATTAGGAAAAAATGTAAAACGAACTGCCCGGAAAACTGCGAATGCAGTAAATGCACTAAACTAACAAAAAATAATTTGGGAAAAATTAAAAGGAAAAGAGGCAGACCAAGGATACATCCGTACATAGACAATATAATTAAAAGACCTCGGGGAAGGCCTAGAAAGGACAGAGAGTCTGACGAAGTTCCTACATTAAACTTATCATCAAATTCTGATGTGGCAGAAGCAGATTTTGCTTCTGAATCGGAGCCAGAACCTGAGGAAGTAAGGAAAAAGAAAGGAAGAAGGCCTAGGAAAGTAACAGTCCCTGAAGAAGTTCTTAATGAAGTTTCTGAAGAAGTTACTGAAATTGCCGTACCCGATTTAAATTCTGATATCACAGATGATACTGAAAAAGTTGCAGACTCAGAAGAACCTTCCACATCGAAAGCGATTCCTTTACCGTGGCCACAATTCCCAAAAAATGTCAAAAAAATAAAAAAGAAGAGAGGAAGACCCTCTAAACGGAAGAGAACGCCTGAAGAAGGTTCTGAAGTTTCAAAATTAGAATCAGATTGGTATTCTTTTGTGGAACCTTTGTTGTCCAAATCTATTATTCCTTTACCGCTACCTGGATTTACAAATCCATCAGATGTACCAAATCGACCTCTGGGAAGACCTAGAAAATCAATTTTAAATGAACAGCGAGAAGATAATGACTCCTCAGAAAAAATAAAAAGACCTCGCGGGAGGCCAAGAAAAGTTTTACCGCCAGTTGAAGACTCTCAGAGGAATTCTGAAAGTGAAGCAACATCGAATATAAATAATGAAGGTAAAATTTTAGAAGATTCCAATGTAAATTTAAAAGGAAAATCTTTACTATATCAAAGTTCGTCTTTTTTACCAGAACCCAAAAAAACAGTCGAGGTAGTGAAAAGACCTCGAGGAAGACCGATGAAAAGAAAAAATCGACCTAAAAATAGTTCTGTAAATTTAATTGTGAAAGAAAGTCCAAGTGAAGAATCTAGTGCACATTTAGTATTAGAACAACCAGGAACAAACTTAGCGAAAAGACTTCCAGGAAGACCTAAAAAAAGACGTCGAGGAAGACCTACAAAAATAATACTGACTTCTGCTACAGGAACAACTCTGAAAGAAAGTTCAGGTGAAGAATATAGTGTACATTCAGTATTAGAACAACCAGGAACAACCTTAGTGAAAAGACGTCCAGGAAGACCTAAAAAAGTAATATCAACTTCAGTTACAGAAGCAGCAGAGATAAGAGAAAAGCCTCAAAAGCAATCCGAGAAAAATAATTCTTCGTCTCCGATAGAGTCATCAGAAACTAAAAGGGAATACGTTCCTTTAGCTCGAAAAATATTTCCAGAAAACCTAAAATCTAATCCTGAGGTCACAGAAAAAGATGCAGTCATAAATCAAGAAAATTCGACTTCAGAACAGGATGAATATGAGTTTGAAGATCATGAAAGTGTTAGTAGTTACGACAGCAGTCCGGAAAGTGCTGACGAAGACAACAGCAGTCCTAGCGAGCCCGAGTATAAAAATTTTTTAGAAATCGTTACAAATAAATTGCATCCGCCAAATCTTCATACCGACAGCGAGAAACAAAAAAAGAGAACGGAAAATTTTTTGGGACAAAAAAAAATTTAACTTTTTTGGAATAAAGAATCTAAACCTTCTATTGCTGCAAATATCATCGAATTTTTAGGAAACGATAAGGATTTTTAATTTTTAAAATCAAATGGGAAATGAAATCGAAAATTTTGAGAAAATTCCAGATGAAGGGTACAGGTAAGCATAATAGAAATCATTAAGTTCTTAAGTTGACGGCTTTAATCAAGTCTAGCGTTTTTGTTTGCGAAACCCAAGAAAAGATTTTTATAATGTGACAAATTTTCTAAATTTAATTTTTTGCAGTATAAAGCGGCTTAGTTTTAAGAGCCGGAGAGTCGTTGGCCATTGCGGAGGGATACTTACTTAAAATTAAGAAATCATATGAAGCAAAGTATGTAAAATCCTTTTTTAAATGTTATCTAATTAATTTTTACGAGAAGTCATAAAAAAAAGAAACCGTGTGATTTTAGAATTTGTAGAAGGAGCTTTCGAGCTCATAAAGTTTTTTTTTCACACAAAAATTCATAAACGTAAAAAGTTATTTTGATTGATGTTACCGGTATGTAAGAAATGCTTTGACTAAAAGAGCAGCTAGAAAAATTTTTAGATTCATACTGGTTAAAAAAACCCGTATGAATGCAGTTATTGTAAAAATTGTAACCTCGTATCAATTTTTTAAATTTCCCTTACCCTTCCTTTTAATGTCTGTATGAAAAAGTAGTTTAAAAAAAATTACAGTGTTCTTCTGTGTGTGTTGTATAAAAAAGCGAAAAGGATTCGATATAAATACTATAAAAATTTTATATGTTGCGATAAATAAGGAATTCTTTTTGTAAGAACGATACCTTGAGATCAGTGATGTAGCTTCGTAATAATTATTAATGATTGTAAATTTTTTAACCTTCAGCAAAGAATGTTTTTCGCGGTTATAAGTTTTTATAATAAATGAAATATGACAGTAATTGACTTTTTTCTGGTTTATACTTATCCTCTTATTAAAAAATCGAGTTTCATAGATTCAATTTTCAAACAAAAAACTCTGGAATTTATTAAAAAAATGTTAAGCTACTTACTACTGCTTTTCCGTGTGCATTTCTCCAGACTCACAACTCCAATCTGCGATATCAGCCAAATCCCAAAATGAAGGGTTTTAAAAGTACCTGAAAAGAAATCAGACATTTAATAATTCTATCTTACTTGGGACAACTTTAAATCTGTCTACACTTCATAAACGAACTAGAGTTGGAATGTGAAAAGTTAAAAATATTTTCAGGGGTGAGAACAGCTAATGCAATTTCGCATTTTAACACCATGGCTCGACTATGAATGTCCTATCTTTAAAGAGAACCCTCTAATAATCTGCTATCTTTCAACGTGAGCAGAAAAAAAGCGAAAAGATTAGTTATCCTTCAAAAATCCAGTCTATTATGAAAAATCAGTTGCAAACTTTTTTGAATAGAAACTAATCAATTAGGTGTGTTCTGGTTATCTTGAAAAATAAGATATTTAAAAAAAACCGAGAAATAAAAACTGAACAAATGTTTCCTAGAAAAAAAAAATTACATTTAAGTTAAGTACCATTGAGCGTTGACAGATATAAACCACGTGCAAAACCCTAGCCCTAGTCAATTTCAAGCGCATGCGCAAATACCAGAATGCAATATTCTCTCATGCTCGCGATTGTCTTGTTAAGGTCAAGGGTTTGTTTACATTTTAGAACCGGTGCAAATATCTTGTATTATTTTTTTAAAGTTAACTTTTAAAAGATTTCTTCAAAAATGTGTAGATACTAGAATGGAGGTCTGGCTATCATAGTTTGTCTGAATCAAAACTCAAAGTGACGATGATTCTTTGTGAATTAATATTTTTAAAAGAATTCGAGTGAGAACAGGTAAGGAATTTTAGTTATAAATGAAAAAAATAAGAGATCCTTTTTCGTTAATTTGTTTTTACGTTTGTAATCAGTTTCAATAGGCCTAGGAAATATAACCGTTTAAACATTTTAGACAGCATGAGATCATGCTTTCATTAATTTATTCATAACGATCTACCCGTGACATTTTTTTAGAAACCGTGACATATGTAGCAATATCGAAGTTTACAAGGTGTAGTGTTTCATTAGTCTGAAAATTGCATCCGAACTGCAATGTAAACATTGACTGGAATGCTGAATTAAGAAAAAGGGAAGTTCGAAATATATTTACACGATTTATTGAAACATTAAAACTTAACTTAATAAAAACTTGGATTGTGATTTTGGAAATAGAACTTATGGAGACTCAATTAAGACTACAGACTAACTGGGGTTGGAAGTACGCGTTGAAAAAAGAAGCGTCCTCAGGCTCAGGTTTAAGGGTAGGAGAAAAAGGCGGTTGCAAGGGTTAGATGGACCAACAAAATAAATGGAAAGAAGAGATAGAAGGGAAGGCTACCAAGAATGGGCAAAGATAACGGGAAATGGTCGGAAGGATGCATCAAAAAGAGGTAGCCGATCTCGGAAATGAGGACAGTCATAAAACATAAGGAAATAGTAGTGTTAAAGAAATTGGAGTTTACAAAAGGAAACGTGCGAATGCAAATATTTAAGGATTAAAATAAATAATGGTTTTATTGGGTTAGGCGACCGTATGCCTGGGAACGGGTGACAAAAGATACGAAAGAAGTAAACAATAGGTTGGAATTCGGTAAGGGTGTCTGAGCCTGGGGACATTACAGCAAATTCTATTAGCCACTTTTTGTTTTTTAAAACTTGGTGAGTGCCACATCAGATTTTAGGTCCTCTCCTCTTCCCCAGTATTGGAATTTTACGAATTTTTTCTGGTCCCATATAGAACCCCCCAAAAAATATTTTTAACTTTGATCTTGTGAGCCAGGCTTGTTTTGGGTTCATCTGCTGGAGAAGAAATATCTCTAACCAACCTAATGGTTGTAAGGGCTTCAATATTAAAAAAGAGTTTCCAAAATTTAAAGTGACTCACACCATTTTTTTGATGGGTGAGGGGTGGCCTACAAAATGAACAGTTGGAATGCATTCTTTTCTTAGGCAGATTAGGCACTACCTGGTCACAGTTGTTCAAGCACAGCAATAATAAACGTTAACAATTATGCTAATATTATTTAGATTTATAGCCAGATTCCATTATTTTTCATAAAACTGTATAGCAGGGCTTAGTCATAAATCTAAGTGGTTCTGACAGGGCTAAGAAAATGGTTAACATACAAATTAGAAAGGATCATTGACTCGAATTTAACTTTTGTAAAGAGAATTAAGGAGTTAAGACTAATCTTGTACCTGCATTTGAAATAGGTCATTGCCATTACAAGTAGTGTGGTTCTATTGCCATATTTTGAAAAGATAGGTGCCAGCTGTTTTCTTTCAAGAAAGAAAACAGCTGGCACCTATCTTTTAGAAATTTAACAAGATTGTTAAATTTATCGTTAAATTTTTTTATTGAACACGTAAAAGGAACTCATGGCGACGTTTTTAGTCTCAATGTTGATTCAAGGATGATAAGCCTTGCACTTCCAGTTTGTTTATTCTTTTTGTATAATAAAAAATCTTTTTTTTCAGCTCTCCAGCAACGAAGCATCAAAATTCAATCATGGTCGCGGAAAAAGAGGCAACAGAAGAAGTAACGAACGTTTTTATTGGAAATATTATAACAAAAGAAGAGATTTTATTACCTGGTAAGTAGGCTTCATTTTCAAAAACTCCTAGATTTATTTACCGTAGAATGGGGTGAATTTATAGGTTTAACTACAGCTGTTTTCAATCATGTTTTTAATTTATTGGAATGAGTAGGTAGAGTGAGTTTTGTAAAACCAAAAAATACAAAAAATTAGCTTAGATAAATTTGCAGAACGAACGAAACGAAATTATAAAGACACCTATCGATTTTAAAGTCACCCCATCCTATTTAATTTTTACTGTTTTTTTACTCAATTTCTACAAAAAAAGGGAGTTTTGCTTGTAGGGATATTTATATGGTCTCCGAAAAAAAGATACTTAAGTGCTTTGATTAATTAAAATTTAGTTTTCACGAATCGATTTTTTTTTTTTTTAGATATCACTATCAAAGAAGAAAAGGGTGAAGATGCTAATTTTTTTGAAGATGGGAAACCGGTGGTAAACCATCTCGCACAATTTGAAAACTTTGATCATGGTCCATCAGGTATAAAATTAAAAATTACTCCAGAATTAATAAGGGACCAAGTTTACACCTGAGGTTTTCTTTTTTCAGATAATAAAGATCAGATATTTGAGCCAGGAGAAGTTCTTGCTGATAAAAAAGATGCTACTTTATTTGAAAATAAGGAACCACTATTAAAAAGTCTTGCACATATTGAAAATTTGGATGATAGTCCATCAGGTATAAGATTACTTATTACTTCAAAATTAATGGGAGACCAAGTTTATACTTAAGAGATATTGCTATTTTTTCAGATGATGATAGTCAGATATTTGAGCCAGGAGAAGTTCTTGCTAATAAAAAAGATGAAGATGCTTCTTTATTTGAAAATGAGAAACCAGTTTTGAATCATTTTGCGCAGATTGGAAATTTTGATGCTAGTCCATCAGGTATAAAAACACTAATTAATTTTTGGAATTAACTAGAGATTATTTAGTCCTAAATATGAAATCTTTTTTTAGATAATATTCAGACATTCGAGCCAGAAGAAGATTCAGCTGATGGAAGTGAAGGACTTGAGTTAGGAGAAATTCCTGAAAACAACGTCAATATAAAAATAGAAAAAGATGAGCAAGCTGAAAATCTAAAACGATTTGGGCACATAATTTGGAAAACCAAAGATTGCTACGTAAACTTACACAGAGGCTGGGATAGAAAAGAAATTGATAGATGTAAAGAATGTCGTACGGAGAAATCTGATTCCATCGAGATAAGACCTTTTGCATGTGAAATATGCGACAAAACATTTCCTACGTTGTGGCGACTTAAATGTCATAAAGAAAGTCATGCAGAAAAAAGGTTATTTAATTGCCATAAGTGCAATTACAGCAGCAAGACTAAGCCGGCTTTAGTATCTCATATTCGTCGTATTCACGTTGATGAAAGGCCACACCAATGTCCAACATGCGAGATGTCATTTCGATTCAATTGCGATCTCCGCTCTCATTTAAAAGCCTGCAAGAAAATGCGAACTTGTACCATCTGCAAGTATGTAGCGAATTTAAAAAAGGATTTAGTTTCACATATCGAAAACGTTCACAATAAGGAAAAACCATACGAATGTGACATTTGTAAACATCGCTGTGCGAGAAAAGACCAATTAGAAGAACATATCTTGCGGCATTTAAAAATGCTTCACCAATGTCGAATTTGTCTGGCTAAATTTTATACTAAAAAGGAATTATTGGATCATAATGGTTGCAAGAAAAAGGAAGAATATAAATGCAGCAGGTGCGGCGCTGTTTTTAGGAAACGAAACCAGCTAAATCATCATTTAAAAAAGCATGTTGGGGAAAAACACTTTCGGTGCGACATTTGCCATAAAGCGTTTCATAAACCTTACGAGCTTAAAGCTCATAAAAAAAGTCATACCGAAAAGAGATCGTTTAATTGCGAAGTATGTAGTTATAGCAGCAAAACTAAACAGGCTTTGAATTCGCATACTCGACGTGTTCACATTAACGAAAGGCCACACAAGTGTTCAAAATGCGGGAAAGCTTATAGATTTAATTGTGATCTTCTCATTCATCTAAAATACTGCGGGAAAGACAAGAAAGATGTGATAAAGTCCTACTTTTGCAATGATTGTGGCGCTGGTTTTATCAGGAGAAGCGAAATAAAAACCCATATAAGGCGGCATACTGGAGAAAAACCGTATAAGTGTAAAATATGCGGCAAGGGATTTGCTTGGAGCGGGAATGAAAAAGCCCACGAACGAAAACATCATAATGATGAAGTTGGTGAAAAGCCATTTAAATGCAGTTTATGCTACTTCGGAACGTTTTATAAATATGCTTTGGCTTTGCACATAAGTAAAGTTCACGTTGATAAAGAAAAACCGTATAAATGCAATGAATGCAATGAATGTTTCAGCCGCAAGCCTTATCTTATAAATCACATGCGTAAACATACGGGAGAAACACCGTACAAATGTGAGGTGTGTGGCAAATCTTTTACAGTCAAGAGATATTTGAGTAGACATCTGAAAACCCACGAAAATAAATACGAATGCAACGAATGTAAACAACGTTTCAATACGAAACCCAATTTGGCGGTTCATATAATAAAAAGTCATACCGGAGAAAAACCGTACGAGTGTGATGTGTGTGGTGATAAATTTTTCCTTAATGCCGGTTTACAAACCCATTTGACGATAACTCATGGGAAGATGTCGCAGGAATGTAGTGAGTGCAATTCTTGTAGATCTAAATTTAATACACGTGTCGAATTACAGCAGCACGAAATTGTATGCAAGGAAAAGAAGCCATTTACATGTCATGAATGTGGCTCTAACTTTGCTAGAAAAAAAAGTTTGAACATCCACCTAAAGAAACATAAAGAGGGGAAACGCCAAACAAATTGCGACAAAGTCCTCTTAAATCATCGAACTCGTCCCAAAAACAAAAAGCCGTTTAATTGTGATTTATGTAATTTTAGCACCCTTTATAAATCATCTTTAGATAACCATGTGAGATGTATTCACACTAAAGAAAAACCATATGAATGCACTGAATGCAATAAACGTTTCAGCCGGAGAGATTATTTGAAGGGGCATATGCTTAACCATGCGGGTGACAGACCGTACAAATGTGATGTGTGTGGCAAAGGATTTTTAGTTGAATCATATTTAAAGACTCATTTGATGACACACGAAAAGAAATCATACCAATGTAATGAATGTAATCGAAAATTCAGTAATAAACGGTATTTGGCACTTCATATGCCTAAATGCTTAAGAAAATATTCGAAATTTGGAAGCGATCGTTATGGTCGTTTTTTAAGAATGCAGAATGGTAAAGAATTATATGGTTGCACCTTATGCAATTTCACTGCGACTAAACAAGACTATATAAGTAGGCATGTGAGGAGGATTCACCTTAAAGAAAAGCGATACGAATGTAATGAATGCAATAAATGCTTCTTTAGAAAAGATCTTTTGGAAAATCATGTACGTATCCATGTGGGAGTCAAACCTTACCAATGCAAATTATGTAAGAGAGCTTTTACAGAGAAAAAATCACTAAATAGGCATATGAGAATTCATACTGGGGAAAAAAAATTCGAATGTAACGTATGCAAAAGAAAATTTGGGAGAAGATGTGTGCTAACACGGCACGAAAAAATCCATACGGGAGAGAAACCTTTTCAATGCGAAATGTGCGGAAAAAGTTATTCGATCTCGGAATCTCTTAGAGCCCACAAAAAAACTCATCACAAGAATGGAGATTTTGAATGCGATGTATGTAAAAAGTGTTTTACAGTAAAAAGTGCATTAAAAAAACATATACTGGTGAACAAGGAATCGTATAAATGCGATTTTTGCGAGAATCAGTATCATTTATACAATTCTTTTACAAATCATTTAAGCAATTGTAAAAAAAAAAGTAGTTTATAAAAGTTTTACTTCATTTTAGTTTACTTAAGCAATTTTAAAAAGTTTTAATGTCTAATTATTAATAATTTTCCAATTGAAAAGATTTTTCTTTTGTAGTATTTTAATATTTGGCCTCCTAACGATTTCATATTTGTTTTTTAAAAAAATTATTTTTACAAGTGTTTGTTTTAAATTCTTGACAAACTTTTAAATTAAATAAAAGATCTTATTTTTGAAAAAACTATTTCTTCTTTTGTGGTGCAAAAGTACTCCTAACCCTTTTAGCACCTGATGTAAGGCCCATTTATTTAGCATCCCCTCTCTCCCGTTTTCAGCAAAGACCATAAATTTGGGGGAGCGGGTCGGCAATCAAACATTCAAAACATTCCTTTGTTGAATTTTCTTTAATTTTTTCATAAGTGTAACGGTCCGGGCTCTTAAGATTAGGAAGAAGTGGATTTCGTTTAAATATTATTACAAGGTCTCATTAACAAATCGGGTCATCTCTGCTTCTTACTTCACTGCTTTCCTTTGGGTACGGCAACCCGGTGGTGCTGATTCCTTTTTCCTGAGTAGAAAAAGGTTGAATATCGCTTCGATGCCACTTATTGCTTTGTCTCCGCTTTTACTAGGATTTATTTAAACTCGGTCGCCCGAATGGGATAATTATTTAGCTCGGAATTATTTGACTTCGGTTTCTCTGCTGAAAGGTTCAGCTTCGAGTCCGCTTTTGGCTTTGTCTCCGCTTTTGACCCGACCTCTGTGAGTTCAGAAGAGGAGCCGGGAGGGAGCGGGGCGGTTCTTATATCAACCAGCCAAGACAAAAGTTTCTGTTTCACGGTTAAAAATGTTTGAGAAAAATTGAAACTTTTAGGCTTCACTGGGGGATAAAACCTTTTCCGTTTAAAATTGAATGCAAACGAGTTTCAAATGATACTTTCATGAAAATATTTACAAAAAAAGTTTCAATTTGAAGTCTCAATTGAAACTTCTAAGTTGAAAATCGTTTTTTTCTCAAATGAGAATATTATTTTGAAGTGTGCTTCTGTGTAAATTGAGAAAATCGTACATAACCATAATCAAAAAGAAAATAAGCATTCAAAATACAACTTAGCTCACAAACGAAAACTTGCCTTTTTTTTAACAAAACGATTTGATAAGCACATAAATAATTTCACGTACCTCATTTAGAAATCATCCCGTCCGGTTATTGTGATCTTGAAAGTAATATATACAATAAGCACGTGGCGATATCCAAAGCGCAAGTCGGGGGGAATTCGCCACAGCGATTTCGAAACTCAGTCAGTTTGTGTACGAGTCTTAAAGCAAAAACCTCGTGCTTTCCGCGAGCT
The DNA here is from genome assembly GCA_023512825.1 of Liposcelis brunnea. Classification (NCBI taxonomy): domain Eukaryota; kingdom Metazoa; phylum Arthropoda; class Insecta; order Psocodea; family Liposcelididae; genus Liposcelis; species Liposcelis brunnea. The sequence goes on along the minus strand of CM042073.1, from coordinate 2,490,879 downwards.
TTTTTCCCTTTTTCGCAAGCGTCATGTTTTGGTTTTAAGTTCGGCACGTTTATTCGTAAACACGTATTTTTTTACATTTTTATTTTCATACTTATGATTGTCAACTCTCATGTAGGGTTTAAATATTTTCACCTGTCACATGCAGACGGCAACAGCGATACCTTGCCTGTGAGTTTCTCTTTTTATAAAGAATAAACAAACCATTTCCGCACTGAAAATCTTATCACACTGATAAAAATCGTTATCGAAAATCATTCCGCATGAATATTCTCAACGTGGCTAAAAGGGGGAAAAGTTTAAGAGAAAATGAAAATCATCGGATTAATTTAAGGTTCGGTGATTGTTCCATTTGTAAAGGAGCTCCCTGATATGTAAATTTTAAGGGCTAAACGGTTTTGAAAGTTAAATCGAGCATTTTGGGGTCAGGTGAAATTCACGAAAAGGGTCCTTATTCTCTCCTTTGAGATAAAATCTACGGATGAAAACCGGAGGCAGCATCAAACCGGAAAGATATAATTGGCTTTAATAAATCAAGTTTACCGCCGGTTTTTTCGGTGAAGTCTTAGATATTTTGCGGGGAAAACTGAAATCGTAAAATTCCATCAAAGCGAGAAAACGCATCAAGGCGGGTTAAATTTCCCTTTAAATCAAGTTAAATGTAAATAACTAAGAATAATTCCCGTGAAATGTCTTTTCTAAGTTTATTTCGACTTGGTTATTTTCCCATGGGAAGAAACGATAAGATTCATCATGTTCTTCCTCCAAAGAGAGAAAGCATATATATGATATAAATTCGTGATGTTCTAATTGCGGAAAAAGAAGTTAGAAAGCGTGTTTGTGCCATTATTCAAAAATTGATTTTTCATTCTGTCGCTTGGTAACGGTTTGGTCATAACACGCGAACTATCGCTCATAACGTTGTGTATGGCGTTTTTTTTATTCCCTAGTTTATTATGCAAAATAAGGGATAAAAGTTTTTTCGCATGAAAACGTAAATAGGTTAATCAAGTTTGGAAGTAAGTATGGAGCTGCAAGCAGAGATAGGTTTCAGTAGCTATCAATTTTATGTTGATTATGATACGTTAATGGGATGCTTCGGAATAAAACTGATTTGAAAACGAAATTCATGGAAAATTGCAGAGAATTGTGAAAAACATTCTCGTTGTTTAATGGAAAAGCTTTAGTACAACTGTAAGTTCATAAGTTTGAAGAAAAAAGTAAACAAAACTGACAGAGATATTGTCTGAACTGACAATATTGAACGAGCTGCTCAAAATATTCTATCCAGTGAAAGTGATACTGTATAAACATGATTTCTAGCCTGTTTCTGGGCCATGTCCAAACCAAACATAAGACTTGACTTATCTATCAAAACAAAATATTATTTAAAACTTGCACTTAAGATGGATCTTAAGGACAAAAAATAGTCAATATGATCAGATTGATGAATTGAGAACGTGGATCAAGTTTTGGACAAACCGAACAAGATCTCACATACAGAAGATGATACAGCTAAAAAATGGTCATTGTACTGGCCAAGAGCGCATAGAAAATCCTTTGGTGATCAGGCGAAAGCTCTAATTAATATACTGTACTTAATTTAAAAAATGGGCTGCAAGATATTTTAAAAACCGAAGTTGAGTCAGCATTAAACTCTCGGGAAAGGCGCAAAACCCAATCGAACTATCCTTTTTGCTTCATCCCTGTTTTTGCAATTAAAACAAACGCGAGGTGAATCCTCATACATTTACAATCTCCAATTCAAAATGCGATATGCTTCTCACTTCTTATTCAGATTTTCCTTAGTCGTATTTAATATGACTAATTTAAGATTCTACGGTTTTAAACCTCAACCTAAAAACATTACTTATTATTTTCCCTTTTCCCTTTTTCCTTACCCCCTCTAGGTTTTAATTTTCGGATTGCGGGATGCCGAATAGGGAGAAACGTAAGGAATGTATTTAAAACTTTATAATTAAAGAAAAGCTGTGTCGGATTCGGTAAGAGAAATATTACTTTATCTTCATAAATTTTGAAGAAACATTATACTTTGTTTTCCTTTAAATATTTATCTTTGTTTAGGTTAAAATTAATCAAATCACCGGAGATCCTGCTTTTTACATGTCGTGTATGCGGATTGGCTAGGAGGGATCGGAAATTAGATTTCAACAAATTCTTGGAAGAAGTCAGAAAAGTTTCAATTTGTGAATTCTTGAAATTGAAGCTGAAGGGAGGAAGAGTGAGAAGGGGGGAAAAAGGGGGATGTATTTCTTTTTAAAAACGTTGAAAATTTAGCTAATTTTTAGATTTTATGTTTTTTATTTCCTTGAGAAATAAAATGGATTTTGGTCATTGAAGGCAGATTGTGTTTTACTAAGACATTGGTGAAAGACATTGGAATAAATCCTTATTGTTTTTGCTCTAATCCAAGTAGACGTTCGAGAAAATTGAATTTCTAAATTGAGGGTGCAAAGCGTAAACGCATTAAGTGTAGTTTTTATTTTTATTTTAAGAAAAGCAGTTACTTTAAGTTTTATTAAAAATTTGCCACTAATGAAATGAATAAGTGCTAAAAGGTAGTAACTCCATCTGCTGGGAATTCTATGAAGATCTTCCCAAGCGAAAAATTAAGCATAAGTTGTTCGGTCATCGCTAGCAATTTTATTAGCTGACTAAGTACCGTGGTCGATTTTACTTTAAGACACGAATTTTTCCCGACCAAAAGCTCGTGCAGACTTTTGCACTTTCTACTATTTTCAAGCCAAACCATGCAATGCGGTTTTGCCGCTGCAAACAAACCGCAACTCAAATTTTTTTCAAAAAATAAAATCTCATCATAAATTACCGGCCTTGTGGAAAATCCCAAAAAGGGACGGATTTCAAAACCTCCTTAGAAACCAGCAGAGAACTATGCAGAAAATGTTCAACCCGGGAAATCTTATCTCTCCCTCTTTTCATCATCAACTTCTTGTGTATAAAGGAATCAAAAGTTTTGTGCATAAAATATCTTTCGGAACGACAACTATTTCCGACCCGGATACGCTTTTATTTATTGACATCATTCATGCACACGCCTTTCCGAACATCCCATATAATAAAAATGAAGGAGCGGGGACGCTTGGGAAGACTTACAGCTTAAGAAACAAGAAAAGGTTTCCCAGATAAGATTATATAAAAGGGATCTTTGCGTTTTCTCTAGCTTGATTTTTTCCCTTCTCCCTTGCCTGCTTCCGTACACGGGGAAATCCCTTGAATAAACGTCGATGGATAAGAAAACCCCGAAAAAAGACCTATTGACGAGGAACAAAATAATGCAATAAAATTTTCAATCTCTTCGTGAAAAAGGATTTTGCGAAGTTTGTGGAAAGAGTGCGAGAAAGAGAGAGAGGAGGGAAAAAAATGGATGTATCAATCTGGGGGAAAGGATGCGGATTTATAATTCAGAAAAAAAACTTCAATCGAGATCCCTGATTTACAGCACGAAAAGCTCTCTCTGCAGGGAAAGGTTAATAAGCAAAGGAAAAAAGGATTCGCCTTTTTTTAAATATACAAAAATTTGAAAAGGTTATAATTTGATTTTTGTAGCAGCGAAAAAGTTTGAATGCGTTTGACGAACTTATTCATTCATCATTTCTCGCTTTTCTTTTTTCATTTTATTTTTTGTGCCGAGGAAGATTTGAATGGCGCAAGAAATGGTAAACTGGCTTGGAATAAATCCAGTGATTTCTTGCATTCATGTTTTTTGTATAAGGATACGGAGATACGGCTTTAGAAAGGTCTTTAGAATAAGCTTACGGACTTAAAATGGAATCGAGATTCGAAATATCTTCAAGATTGTTTTTATCCGATGTGTCAAGCTATATTGTTTTCATATTCAGAATGAAAAGGGGATCTAGGAAATTTTTTTTTGATAAAAAGATGAGCAAAGAACGGCAATAAATAAAGTTGTAAAATGGAAAATGGAAAATACTTTGAACGTCATAGTTAATGATAAATTTACAAGTTGCACTTGGAGATCCTTGAGGTGGGCTCCTGCGGTTCGCTGTTCCAACTGTTTTCAATTTTATGCTTGTGATTACTTTGTGAGAAAAAAAGGAGGTAAAGTTAAAATTGAGTATGCTCATGGTTAATCTCTAGGTTACAATGAAAAACTTGAGAGCCAAGCCCAATCAGGAGGGTTCGTCGATTCGACCTTATTTCGACGTTGAAATGAGGTCGAAAGAATGAAGTGAATTCGACGTCGATTTTCAGATTTTTCGCGTCGAATTTCGACTATTGATTTTGACAGATTTTAGAGATTCTTGCTGAATTTCGTTCAAAATGATGCCAAACGAAGAAAAAAACTAATAATGCTTTTTTCATACTGTTAATTTTTCCAACAATAGATGAGCTATTGTATTTTTTATAATTTTTAGCCATATTAGTATCACTCCTTTCGAACGTGAATTTTTTCATAAAACTGTGTAGGTTTACGTTTTTAAGGCCATAGAACTGAAATATAAACTCCGTTTTTCCCAAAAGCTACGTGTGATTTTTTAATCGCGAGTTTGTAGCTTAGAGAAGCACATTTTTTGATCAAAATCATATTCTTGAGCAGTTAGCAGATCCCCGATTTTTTTTAAAAAGCAGTTTCTAGCATTTTCAAGGTCGTAAAGTCCGAATCCGACGGAATAAGTTCGACAAACTAAGAGCAAGGCGGCAAAATTAAGTTTGGCCATGAATATAGATTTTGTTTAAATTTTTATAATTTTTATGGATTTATTTTTTCGGATTTCTTTAATTAGGTTCCAGAATGCTTTTTCCTCATGTTTTAAAGGTTGCCAAGTCCGAATATTGCTGAATAGAAGATGAAAAAAAAAGGTTTGACAAAATCTCAATATCTAGATATATAATTTTTCTTCGAAATTTTGGGATTTTTCTTTTTTTAGTGTTATTTTAATTCCTTCATATTCGGACTCTACAGGCTCGACAGAAGCTCCCTGAACCAAAAAAAAGTGGTGGTCGAAATTCGACGCGAAAAATCTTAAAATCGACGTCGAATCGAGGGTAATTCTTCGACGTAGATATTACCGAATGTCGACGTCGATACGACGCAAAATTCTGGTTTGGGTATCCTTTAACTCAGGAGCCCCCCTTTGGCCCATCAGTGGGCGGATAATTCGTAGGATCCCGAGAGATTGAATCCCTTGGGCCAAGTACCACCTACCTTCTCACTTTAACTCCAACTTGAAACTTTCCCAAAAATTTGAAACTCACTACGGCCTCAAAATTTTCCTATTACCGATCCTACACCTTAAACTTTGTAAAACCACTAAATCCCTCTTTTTCAGTTTACTCACAAAACTTTAAAAATGATCGAATCGTACATAAATACGTCATCAACGGTAATACAATATTCCAAAAGCCCTCGGGCTTTTTTTTATGATTCCTGAATGCTTAGGAATAAGAAAAATGAAAGACGAGGAGAAGGAAAAAAGGGATCGGAAAAGGAACCAAAAGAAATTACCTTCTTTTTTTTCCTTACATCCCAAGTGGGAACTTTGTTTTTCATCCATAATTCAATCTGAAGTTTGGATCTGAATGGGAATGAGATATTCGTAAAAATCCTGATCGGGAGAAAATTTCTCAGGGCATTACTCGGTCGATTTGTTTTTCATGTTCATGCCGGTTAGGTGTAAATGATGTGGGGGGGAAAATAAATCTCTTTTTAAAAAAGAAGACAGGCGATAATGTGAATTTACGCGGTTATGAAGCCACGTATAAAATATAAATTTCCCTCTTCTTATATTTTCCCGAGGAGAAAATCTCGTTTACCTGAACTCGAGGGAGCTAATTAACTATGTACCCGACTGCCCCCTTGTACGACTCTTCCTTTTAATAAGAAAACCGTTTTAGTCATGCAATGTTGTTTTCTCAACAATAAATTTTCATTATTTTTATTTTACAGACAAACGATGCGACGGGCACGAGTCCATAATATTTAAAATCGATTGCCTTTGTTCTAAACTGGACCATAAATTAGTCATAGGTAAGTATGGAAAATCTATTTTCTACCTTTATTTTCTCTCTCTCCCTGATCATCCACCCAAATCAAATTCGACATATCTAGGAATCCCTTGAACACATGTGTACCCGGATTTAACGAGGGAAAATTAATTTTATTAAGGATAAAACGTCAAGTTTTGTTTTTCGGGGTTTATATCATTTCTTTGAAAGGAAACGAAAAAGAGAAGGAAAAATTTACTGGAGAAGAGTCCGCTCCGGGGAGCGGTGCCATTTGTTAGAATGTAGATTTTTTTTAGTGGGAGTAGGCGAACGGAAGTGAATATATTAGATTCGATGGGAATAAGTATGAAGGAATGAAGGAATTTGTCAACTCTAGGATGATATTCATAGCACGTAGTCATCACGTTTGGAATATTTTGTTTGCATCAGGCCGGAGGGAGGAAAAAGAATCGAAGGACGGAGATATGCGAGGAATGGTCCTTTTTTTTATTTCGGAGGAGAATCTAATATCTTGACTGAAATTTGTAATATGGGAAGGTAGAGTGGAGTTCCTTTCTTTCCGTGAATTTTATTTTAGTGAGATGAGCTAAATGTCAATCTGAAATTCGTGTAACAATAGACTCGTTGAAAGGTTGAGAACGTCCATCGAAACTGGAATATCGGTAAGTCTGGTATATTGCAAGAGAATGGAACGAAAGAGAGAAACATCTAGAGCAGCAAAAGCAGAAGAAAAACTGCGAGCATCTTGCAAGAAGTTATGCCAGACTTTGTGAAAGATGTCGCCCATGCGCTTAAAACAAAGAAGCTTAAAAAAGAAAAGGATCGCTCAGTCCTAGATGGAAAATAGCCGAAGAAGAAAACTTTACCTCCTCGAAAATGAAATTTTAAGTTGACTATAATTCTACCTTAGATGGATCTCATACTTATTTGAAAGGAGTATGATATCCTGAAAAATGCTTCAAGGTTAATAAGAAGTTAAACAAGGAACACAAAAGTCAAGCAAAGACTATTCCAATATCCCAGATGAACTCAAAAGCTGCCAACATTATTAATGTCAGATAAAGATACATTATAACCCTCGAGCATATAAAGCAACGAACAAACCATCTCTTTTGTACAGCACTTCAGCATATTATTGTCTTCAAGCGATGAGGAAGTCTTATAACCGTGCAACCAGATAAAAGCACCTTAAGAACTAAAGCGTGAACATTCGGAGGTTTCTAATACGCAAATAGTAAAGCAAACTTGCTCCTTTCACTCGATTAATTAATTTCTTATGAAGGATTTAAAACGTTTGGCGGTTTTATACTTATATGAGACATTTTTGATCAGCTACATTGCCTTCATGATGTCTTAGTTTGATAATAAATAATATTGGGAGAAGTCTTGTCTCGTATTGTCTCGCACCTTCTCTTATCTTGTCTTGCATATTGATTTAGGTTTCAAGTTTTTCACTTTTCTTTGCTTTTTTCGAAACTTGTTCCACGATAGTCTAATTTTTTCTTTTGTTCACTAACATTTTACTTTTTTCCCGCTCGAAATAAAAACGCCATTAGGAAGAGCTGCAGTTCTTGTGAAAAAAGTTCAGATCTCGCAGTCATTTTTACGATCGTCTTCTTGTTCTCGTATTGCTTCTCATTGCTTAAGTTCTTGTCTTGTCTTGCATAAAAAACATACTTACTGTTTTTCAAAAGCTCGGCATAGCTTGTAGTCCCATTGCTTTTTTATACCGGACTCTCCTTCTTTGTTTCATTGTTTCTACTTCTTGATTTCGGCGCTTTAGTCATTCCAATGTAAACATCATTTAACCATCTGCTCTGATCAATGATTTATATACATTTTCAAAGTTACTGATAGTGAGGCACTTCACGAGGCCCTTGCATCTTCAAGCCACTGCGACATTACCTAAAACAAAAAATAAGCTAGAATTAAAAAAATTACGGTCTTTTACAATTCCTACTTTAATTTTCAAGTATTTCGTATCTGATAAACTTAAAATTATTAGACCTAGCCACAAATTTAACCTTTGTAAATCTGTGCAACTTGGTCAGGCCTGAAAGTTCTATGATGGCATTGTGCAGACCGGTTTTTTTTACAAGAACTTCATCAGTAATTTCAAAAAGGCGGCCATTTTTCATAGTTTTATCACGATAAAATGGCATATCATTCACTCTGTGACCTGAGATTTTGTCAGTTGAGCATTCTGTTCCTTAAAATTCCCAACTAAAAAATCTCCACCTCTTTTTACAAACTTTGCAAAAAAAAATTGCTTCTATTTTTATTACTTTATCCTCCTTTTCCTTCATCCGATTACACAACTTCCGTTTTAAAGGAATCTATTACTTTTAAATAAATATTTAAGAAAAAAAAAATTTCCGATCAGACGAGTAAAAACTTTTTTCTTCGGTTTCTTCTCTCCCCTCTCGATTTTCTGCGAGCTTAATAGGAGCTTGAACGATACTACGCTTCCGAACTTTATACACACTGTTTCCTGTTTTCCCATGAATCGAACCTTTCAAAAACGAGATTTTTTAAAAACCGCCGCGAGAAAAATAATAAAAGAAAAACTTGAAACGCATTCCTGATTTTCCTTTAGAAAAAAAAGTTAGAGGAGTACGAATTGATACCTCGAAGGGAATTCAACAAGTTTTTACAACATACAGTAAAAGGGAGAGGGGAAAGAGAAAACGGTCAAAGTTGGAATTGTAAATTTCGCAAAAGTTAGGGAGGGAGAGAGAGAGAGAGAAAGGAAAAAGTACATTTCGCGGTCACATCGATTTCACCTTTTCGACGAGTTTTTGAGGTTATCGCAGTTTTTCGGAAAAAGGGCGGGGAGGAAAACTTTTACATTTGATGTTTTCTGCATGATTTCACTAAACACTTCTATGAATTCTTGATTTTCAACGCGGAGAGAAAATAAATGTAATAGTCACGGGGGTTGGGAAATCCCAAAAAGGTGCGAGAACAGCTTTACAGGAAAATTTTGACGAAACTAAATTTTCTCCTAAATTCAAATCTAACATTTTCACGAAAAGGTTGAAAATTCTCCAGGAGAAAGATCTTTTTCCCGGAATTGCTGATTAGCTATTGCAAATACTTTCGCGTAAGGTGAAACAGACATCGTCAAAACGATGATATAAGCTATTTCACCATTTCTGAAAGGATGTTCGAGCCACACGGAAAAAGAGCTTTTCCCGCGTTTTAATCTAAAAACAAACGGTTGAATTAAAATAGATGAAATATACGTCCTTAATAAATGGGCTCTGAGCCAGAGAAATTCAGCAACAGGGAAGCGTCGACTGCATATGTTTGGTTAACACTGCAAGTTGTTTTTCATATTTTATGTCTTACACTCAGTTAAATTTCCGTTATCAATTTTTTTTTTTGAGCATTCTTCATCCCAATAAGCATAAACGACCTGTAGAAAACGTATCGTGAATACTTTATACAGAACGGGAATCCCATATGAAAGGAGATTTTTTTTTACACCGCATTTCTTGAAAAGAGGAATGATATATTACAGGAAATAGAAAGGTTAACATTAAACGATTGGAAAAGGAAGAAAAATTGAAATGAGGGAGTGAGAGAGAAAGTTAGATGAACACATTTTCAAAAGCGTGCTAATGACCGACAAAAACAGTGTCGATTTTGTTTATTTACTGTCAGTTTTTAAAATGGAAGATTGGTTTATTTGCTTCTTCTTTTTGTAGTTGCTTACGATGTTTAATTTTGCTGGGATAAGGATTTTACTTAAGTGAATATTAAAAGTTACCCACGCAGCGTGATTACGAAATAATTAAAAAGTTGACGATAAATAAAAGAAAATAATTTAAACATTTTTTAGGGAAGGCTATGAAATCATTGCAAGTTGGTTTTTTTTGGATGTAATGGTTGGCTGCAAATGAGAGTAAATAGGAATATCCGCATTTAGTGAAAAAGGATAGAGGTGAAAGAGTTGAGATTTAGGAATGTCACCTAAAAATTGTTTGAATTGGTTGGTTGGCACGAGCGACAGCGATATTAACAGGGAAATCGCTGCACTGATTCAGAGTGGAAGCCAGAGTCTGAATGCTTTGGGCGTTATTATGTTACTTAGTGGACGCTCAAGTCGGCCTGGTGGACGCTCAAGTCGACCTAGTGGACGCTCAAGTAGACTTGGTGGAGGCTAAAGTCAATTTGGTGGACGCTCAAGTCGCCCTGATGGACGCTCAAGTCGACCTGGTGGACGCTTGAGTAGTACAGATGGACGCTCAAGTCGACAAGCGAGGAGATCCGTGCGTATGGTCTAGAGAAGCAGACCTTAAATCAAAATCCTATAAATCGCATCAAGGATTTGGGGGCCCTTCAATTTTTCCCTTAATCAAGCTCAGCACAACTGAGAAGAAAAAAGAATTCTAGACCATATAAAAAAATTACAAAAAATGTATACACATAGACAAAAAGATTTCATTTTGATAAAGTTAAAGTCAGCGAGTTTGATAACTCTTTATCGCTCTTGACAGCAGAAAAATAACAGATTCAAAACAGGAAAATCCATATTTCATCAAGCGAATAAACATTTCCCAAACTAATAAAATAATAAAAAAAAAATATTGTATTCAGCAACCCATCAACTCTCAAATATTTACGAATGTTTTTTGTCATTTTTGATTTAGTGTTTTCCTTATGAACATGAAATCCGATTCCGCGGAAGTCCCATCAGATTAGAATGCATTTAACTATCCTCGCTAATCCACTTTATACCTCCGACAAACTTTCTAAGCTTATAATACTCAACAGGAGAATGTTTACCTTCTACAAGCATAATAATCCAATCGATTCTACTTAATGTAAACGAATAACAGATTTCCCGGCCCGTGTAAAGAAAAGTTTGCTTCCCAAGTCTCCGAATTGGCATATAAAAACTTATGCCGAAGCATCGCCCGCCCGTGGATCCTCCTCTCGGGGATAATAAAAATAGGGCATCGTAAAAAAACTTTTAAATGTCAGAACTTGTTTTCCGGGAGGATGAGAATGAAGGTGTTAAAATGTTTTTTTTTTGCTGGGAATTGTAATTTTCGCAGGGACAGTGTGTAATTTAATCGCAATTTGTATGAATGAGCATTCTGGCCCCATTTTTTTCTTCGGGTTTGTATATATTTATTGCTCTTCTTTCCTAATTCTTTTTTATGATTTCTCCAAATTAATTTCTCGTTGATTAATTTACATCATCGGTGAGTCTATTTTTTTGTTTCACGTCGAATATCACATCCTTGATTGTGTGACTTTCGTCGACCATCGTTCCTGATCCTGACATGAACAACCCATCCTCATATCAGCTTTGCAACGCGATGTATGACATCTGTCACTCGTGTCTGTCTCCTATTCACTTTTTTTCATATAAAGTTGTCACGTGGTTTCATACTCGATATACTTTCAATTGTGCGCTGAGCTGTGTTGAGTGGCACTGTTAACAGCGTGTCATTGTTTTAAAGTTCATGAGTTAAATAAAATGAGGAAGGCGTACAAGATTTATTCGAGGAATTTCCCGATTTTTTGTTCGTGTCTACCCAAAAAACATCCCGAACATTGCACTTGTACGCGCTTTGACTTTGTTGTTAAGTAGCAAGATTTGTCTTGTTAGACATAAAGAGTTACTAGAGACCGCAAGTCGAATAGAGCTCGAAATTAATGAAGGGAAGATGAAGAGAGATCAGCAAGATGAAGACCATCTGGAAGTCGGGAATTTCAGGTTCAAGAATGATGCCTGTCTGTCGGTACCTCTGGTCGACGGTTGCGGATCTCGTGACAATGATACCAACTATGAGGTCAATGCGAGGATCCAGAGTGGAAACCGTTGCCTTCAAGCCCTTGGCCATCTCTTCCGCAGCGAGTCCCTATCCCGTCGTTCCAAATTAATTATTTATTTACAACTTGTCCTGTGCGGTGCGGATGCGAAACCTGGACTTTAACGGTCCGAGCCCAGGAGCGGCTGTGGTACTTCGAGAATAAGATGCTGAGGAGGATTCTAGGACCCAATGTAGATCCCGCATGCGTGTTAAGACAAATGAGGAGATCCGGAGGCTAACCGACCCGTCTTTTATTACAAGCGTGATAAAATCACGAAGGCTACTTTGGGCAGGACATGTAGAAAGCGCGCCACCGACGAAAACTATCGGTCCTGGATGGTCGTCCAACGAGCCCTAGGCCATTGGGAAGGCCGCGGCTGAGGTGGGAGGATACAGTAGCACGGGATGCAGTGTGGGGAGCGCCGGATTGGAGGGCGGCGCCCCAGGTTAGGTCTGAATGGCGGAAACTCTGTGATGCGGCAATAAGGCTTCAAGCCTTAAGCTTCAAGCATAAAAATTTTGTGGTGGAAGCGAGTAACCAAAATTAATCAGCTGGCGACGACAATTGAGCGAAATTAGAAAGTCGTTTGTCGCTGCCGGGTCGAATTTTTTCTTTTTAATGAGCTGCGCGCGTTCGCTAGAGAAAGCTCCGCATGTGGAACTATGTTCGCACCACTTCGTTTTCAGAAGAACCCCCAAGCAAAGGTCTCATCTATCCTTTTCCTTTTGGGCTGGATGCAGCAGATAGCAATACTTAACAATACTATCTCTTAATATTTTCCCATTCCCTGTTATTATTTCTTTCCAACAAAATTGTTAAACAAACCATATCGAGATTTTAAAAAGTTATGGTCTACTTGACAAGAACTTAAACCGCCACAACAAATTTTAAAAAAAGGAAAACTTAGCGAGACTTTCACTTTATAAGCTTTCAAGACAAAGAACGCGATGTGCAAGTTTAAAAAAATGTGAACGAACATCTCATTCGAGTTGAAACTTGTAACTCCCATCGGGTAGGAGATCACGTGACAAACCCCACACTTCAAAACCTCTAGAGAGCGAAAAAAAGCGGGATTCCTCCTTTTTTCCACCTCGGAAAATAATTTTTTCCTAATAGCCCATATAAAATTCGGCCATTTTAAAATATTTAATGGGGAAAATATACCAAAAAAAAGGAGGACGAGGTAGAAGAGGGGGAGAATGACAAAATGCATAATTGTACGTGTGAAACACTCGAAAGGGTTTAAACTAAACATTAGAACTGGGAAAAGGTCGTGAATTTTAATTAGAATGAGTTAATGTTAAATTCATTCCCCGTAAAAGTCCAAACCTGTGGATGAGATATTGGGAGAGATAAATCGTAAATAATGAATTATACATGAAACCTAACTTTAATGTCATACGCGTTCATCACCGGAGCGAACCGGCTTCATATATGTCACGCAATCTGTCTTTTAATTAATAAGGAACCCCTTAGGCCACAATCCCGAGAGTCTAACTTAGAGAAACCTCTGCCGGAACAAGAGGAACTCCTTCAGGGGAGATAATAATATATCTCTCTTCTTTTCCTCTTTTAAAAGACCCATTATCAAATTCTTGCTATAATAAATGAGACATTGATCAAAGAAAATAACGAACTAATCACACCGGATTTACTTATATTATAACGGCAAATATAATTTTAGAACTTTTTGTTTGAATTCTCTCAACTAAGTTTGTTAATTGGATCAAACTTATAACACGGTTCGTCTCATTCCTCCGGCGAATTTTCCATTTCATTGATATCGATCTTCTCAGTTTACAAGACCGACTTTTAACCATCATTAACTAAGAATTAAATTAGTTTTAAACCGGAAGGTAAAAAGAAAATTTTAACAAAACTTTGATTTATCGTTAAATAAATTTTTTAGAGTCACGGGAAAATGAAAAGGGGCCAATTTTTTTGTTAAATACAAGAATGAGATTTTGACTAATTTAAAGCCGACCCGCCTGGGTTATTTGTAGAAGAAGATTCTATCACTAGTTCGATTTTTCACTTCCGTTTGAGAGAAAACCCTTGTAATGAGGATTGGATTTCCCATTACCTCGCTTGATGATTTCTTCTCTTCCCGAAAGTTTTTCTTTCTTAAATAAAAAATTAGTGTAGGAAAAAGAAACATTTGAAAAAGGTTAAACTTGAATGGTTTACCGCTGCAAAAGTTTTCAAATCCTTAAAACTTTTGCTTTTCAGAACACTTATAAATTATTTTTGAATGATTTAAAACGTCGACGGCATACTTCAAACCTTTTGAATCCAGATGCTAATCTTGGAGATTTATAAGCGGTGAAAAAAAATCTTTTTAATCAATCTTTCTCTTTTGTAAGCAAAAAAATTTAAAAAATTTAAGAGATTTTGTTTTTGGAGTTTCAAAAAGAACAAGATACGATTTCTTGTGTTGTTACACGCTTCCAGACAGAAGGTAAAAAGTCGGACAGGTAAATCTGTTCAAAGCTTTATCGAATTTCATGTCTGGGTTATGATATTTTTGAAAATATTAAAAAAAATACAGGAACGACCCAATTTTTTAGTATTTTGACGAATTACCAAATTATAGAAGATTAAAACTTAAATGACACTATTTTAAAAATAAAATTTTACTACCAAGAAGCCGTTGCTATGGTAAAATAGTTCCCTAGCAACCGTTGCTAAGCATTGCTATGGTGCTTTAAATCCATAGCAACCATTGGTATGGCAACAAACAAATAGTTCTGTAGGTCTGTAAATAGCAATAGCTGCACATTGGGCCGTTTGGCCGAACAATAACTACAAAGACCCAAAGAGTCACCAAAATAGTTTTCCTTAGGAACCACCTTAAAACAACTTTTCCTCATGTTCTACTCTGATTAAAAACTTTTTCCACTCTTCACTGAGGACCAACCCCAACCATCTAAATCACAATTTTTTTTATCTCTTATATTTTTACGACACAAACATTTTGGGTAATTCCTTTCATCCAAACCATAAGCTAAAGCTCTCTTATCTTCCATTACATCGCCAGACATATTTATCGCCATCTTGCACTTCCCTCAGATGAATCAGCACTCCAAATAGCCGCTCTTCTTTGCAAAAAATCGGGTAATAATCTTAAAAAGTTATTGGAGAAAAAGCTTCATACTTCAATGTAATAAACTCGGGATTATTTATTATTTTCACTATTAAAGGAAAAGTGCAATTTTACAAAAAAAAAAAAAAAGAGAAAGTGTTTTCCGGGGAAAACCAGTTTTCCTCATACGTCCCATCTCCTTCATCTTCCGGGTTTTTCTCACTTTAATTTGACAACAATAGAAAAGTGTCTTTGGTTGATATATTCAGCAAATAAATCTTTACGTAAAGGAGCGAAAGAGAACTTTCGCACCTGACATTGTTGCTTTCCTTTTCATCTAACATTCTTTCATGTAATTGTTTCTTTTTTAAAGAAAAAAATCGACATCCCCTATTTGAAATGTCCTCTAAGGGGGGCAAAGTAGTTGGTAATGAGCCGTAAACTTTATAAACGTAAGATTATTTTCGAGATGAAATGGATGTTACGTAATGGGGTGAAAGTTGAAAGCGTTTACTTAATATACAGAGCAATTTAAAGGGAAAAGGAAGCCATGTTGCGAGAGTAGATCACGTTTGGAATTAATGTTTGGGCAAAATCCCTCCTTCCTCAAGTCAAATTTACAAAAGAGACATTTATATCTAACCATACTTTTCGTTCGTGGCTCCCTACGTTAAGGTATTTTAATTCATTTACAAGGGGGGAATGTCACAAGATTTTCCACGACGAAAACAACAGAGATACGAGAAGGTTATAAAAACGATGGGAAGCGTCATCAACTCCGACGTTAATAATTCAAAAAGCTCTGGCTAGCGAAAGATAAAACGAGCTTTAAAATGTATATATACAAATATTATTTATGTGAGTGATTAATATGACATTGATAAGACGTGGTTACATAGGAAAACTAATGGTTTATGATAAGTTTGGTTTTCTGTGTACGGAATTTTATGTTTCGGGAGAGAATAATAAACGTCAAGGCGTACAAAGTAAATATTGTGGGGATCGTAGTCGAAACCAAGTTGGAAGCTTTGGGAAAGGAATCTGGTTAACCAGTGGCGAAGCTAAGAGGAAGCGAAGAGAAAATAAAAAGCGATTGTTTTAAAGTTTTTATATACTAAACTATAGCGAATACTAGCAAACCTGCTCATGAGCGGATTTTTTAGAACACATGTCAACGAAACGATCGGTTCGTTAAGTAGGAATCGGCCCCTTGGCTCTAATACCTTTTGACTTTCAGCAAAAGCTGAAGCAAATATATTTGAAGAAGAGCTTTAAATGAACCAGCTGTTCGCTGTTGAGGTCCTCACCAGCCATGTCTTAAGATGAGCAACGTCTTAGGTTCCGGCAACCGAAAAATTGACTCTGGTTGGCTCTTTTCAAAATTTTTGGGCCAAAGTCTGCAATGGCTGTGGCAGCCGCTGCAGTGGTCGTGACACGATCAAAAAAATTTTTAGTTGTTAAATAGTGGCAGAGTATCTAACAGTGTCTTAAGGTCAACGGTAGCAACTACATTTAATCGTAAAAAAAATCACCTCGATCTCCATAAGAGGAAAGGCTACGATCCAAAGTTTAGTACTGAAGAACTTGAAGACTACTACATCTTTCCTTTTACCATTTACATTTTGAATATGAATCCCCATGCGATATCCCATAAAGCTGAACTACTTAAACCGACTTTAAAATATTAAGGTCCATAACTCAAAACATTTTAAAAAGAAATACAATAAAAAACTTCTTTATGAAAACTTTTCTTATAGGCTAAAAATATAATTATTATTAAATTAATTTCCATCACAACAACTTCAGAAAAAACCCCTTTTAAGCTTTAAGACTTCCAAGTCTTTTTCTTAAAAAAGAAAAAAAGAAAAAAAAGATTTTCATGGTCACAATATTCTTCTCTCACTTTTCCCTCCTTTTTTTTTTTTTTTTTTTTTTTTTTTGCAGTCATAAAACCGGATTATATTTCCAATCATTTACAAGATATAACGGTTTCTGCACAAAAGTTAATTGGTTATCGAAATTATTAAATTACCAATTATAAAATAGCTCAGTGATTTCGATTGAATATTAAATAGTTAAATATTTAATATTTATCGTGAATTATTTCAACCGAAAGATAGAAATAAAATTTTTTGTGAGCGAGCCAGACTTTTTCGTGAACTAAAGTTTCTAACTCTTTACGTTCAAACTGTGAGATTGTCTAAGCAGCCCGGACTAACAATCAATGTTAGCCGTTCAGAGCACTTCCTTTCCTTCTAGGTGCTTCGTATCACCGCCAACAACTTTCACAACTAGTTCCACTGGAAAAAAACCAATTTTCCGTTTGAACTTTTAGGGAGAAAAAAAATACACGAAATAAAAAAAAACACGGTTGCTTTGTTTTGTTTAAAAACAGAATGGCAATTAAAATTTTGAGAAAACAAAAGCCCGATGTCATCATCCTGCTGACATACAACCACTCAAGCACTGTTTTATATCGAAGCCTTCATTTTAAAAATCAACTTTCAACCCCGATCTCTCTCTTTTTTTTCTTTCGTTACTTTATTTTATTTATTTTCCCATTGAATTCAAAGAGAAGCTCGTCGGTTTTGTTGGGGCATAAAAATAATAAACGATAAATAAAATAGCCGGGAAAGTTTTTTTTCTCTCGTGACGGAGATATTTTGTATATAACCCTTTCCTGAGGTTATATCGTGTATGTGGGACGAATAGGACGGGCGTGTTTATACGCGTTTTCCTTATTTTTTCCCCCATCTTTCTCTCTCCTTCGTTGTCTCCGAGAATAAACTGCGTGACGGATTATAAGGTTTCCGAGAAAATCACATCATGTTTTTCATCATTATCGAATCAAGGGAGAGAAAAAAATGGATACGTGAGTTGTGTACAGAGGGAAAATCATTGGAGAGGAGAAAATAAGATAGAGCGAGCCATGTCTGAGACATCGAAACGTTGTAAAAAAAAAGAAAAAGGTTTTTGGATTTATTGATTAAATATTGATTTATAAGATTGAAATATAAAACAAGAGCATTGTTAGAATTTTGATAGAATAATAATGAGGAAATAGCTTTCTGACGCAACTAAAAAGAGATTCGAGGAAATAACGCCTTTAAGATTTAATGTCTTTTCAAAAAGGAATGAGTCGTTTGGTAAAGTGGATATGGCATGTTCATTCTGTAAAGCTGGCGTTACCCATTGGATCTAACGATCGGTGGATCAAATTCAACAACATGGAAGGACAAGATTATAAGTGAAATCTAGTGCTTTACCTTTATCTCTGACTTGACAGAAAATAATGAGACAAGTCTTGCATTGGTCAATACCGTCAATCGTAATCCTTTTAAAGCTGGAATTCTACTGTCAACAGCAGCGTCGCCGGGAAATCATATAATTGAGAAGCTTAGCATAGGAGCAAAAACCAAGTGAGAACCTGATTTATAATTAAACAGGAGCTAATCCGATTTCAACGGGTTATTAAACTTTTTGGTAAGCCTTGACTGTCATAATATTGAGTATTGACCAAAGATTACAGAGTCCATATAAATAAACTGACGAGATGTCAAATTTTTGTATCCTGAATTGCAATGCAAAAAAAGTTTATTTTATTAATGCAGCAACTACTAAAAGAAGATATGCCTAAGTCTTTGAGTCACATTTTAATATAAAATATAAGTTTGTTTAAGTTTTCTTATAAAGCATTCTCAGCCAGTTATCGCTTTATAATAAAAAAGGAAAAAGTTTCCCAGGAAAATTCTTCAACCGGAAATGCCAATTGGCTCGGCATACCGCTTTAAAATTCTTCTTTTTTCAAAGCCACATAACGATATCTCATATTTTCTCCGTTATTAAAAATTCAGCTTTCATATGTTCCCTCTCACCGCACAAATTAAAAGATTTTAAAATGACTTATTCTTTTTCATAATACTTTTTCTGTTGTTAGGCAACTGGCAATACTAAATTTTTACAGTGATGTCATAACAAAGGATGTGATCCAAACTTTATTGAAAGTCTCAGTGCACAGTTTTTGAGAAAATTTCGGACTAAATTAATAACATTTTTCTTAGCCCAATATTTCTGCAGCGGAATCAATTTTTTTCTTTAGCTTCGATTTCTTGGCAGGAGCTCAAGTCGTAATCGCTGAGCCGCCACCTTTACACGGAAATTTTCTACCAGAGTTGATTGGCTTGAATCTTATTGCCCCTAACTCCAAAAGTTCTGCTGCTCTTTCGGCGTTGTTTGGTAATTTTGCCATTTCCATGGCAGCGCTCCGTCTGAATGACGAAGATTTACTCGACCAGCGTTACAGGAATTAAAATTCTCTTTCTGCATCACGAACACGCTACCAAGTAACCTATTTTGAGTAACCGTCCAATCTGGCACCTCCGTACAACCATCATCCATTGTCTTCTCATGGCTCTATCACTTGGGTGGTTGTCCAGAATTGTCCAAAAGTCTGTGCAGGTGGCGCAGCTGGGACAAGCTCCTCCTGCCACAGCCTCCTCGACTTTATCACTCTAATAAGAGGTTTGCCAGTCCGGATATCTTTATTCGTCTTTATTACGCACGCGTCGACTGACAGGATATTATGACGAAGACAGCTTGGATATTTTTTCATATCAGGGCCAAGTGTCAAAAACAATCTGAACATAACCTGCAGTGCACGCTGATGAACAATCTAATCACATTTAAATGATATATCCTCCTTACTGATGCTAAGTCGGTGCTTAGTCTTTCCTCATGATGGTAGTCGGTGGGAAAATTAACAGTCCTGCTTCAAATTTGGCGCACCTGCCTTTGACGAGCTCCCGATTCCTTTTGACCCGGGAGGTAGCAATCTGGTAAGGATTCTGGTAGGGGGCAGCAGTCCTGCCAGTACTGGCTTAAGGATAAAGACGGTAAAAGTTGACTTGGCTTAATTCCAGAAAGCAGGAGGCTGAGTCGAGGGCTGACGGTATGGCTCCTGTGCTGCGATGCGGAAGGTGTTGGGAAGCCACCGCATTAAGCTCCCTAGTATAGGCATCATGGCCATGGGTTTGCTGTGCAAGACCCAAGACAGTAGATTCGGCTAGGGACTCTTGCCCGCCGCAATAAGCTCTGTAACCATGATGGTCGCCAATTCCCGTCGCGGGAAGGCACTGTAAGAAGAAGACTCATGCTAAATATTTGCGTTATAAAACGAAAATATTTCAGAACACCACTGGGAATAATTTTCATAATTGTTTATTACACTATCACCCTCTTAACAAACAATTTTACATTTAAAGCCCCCGTTTCCCTCAATCAAGACCTCTTTAACATCTGAAAATGCTGCAAAATAACGAAATTCATTTCAAAACATATTTACTGCGGGAGAAAAAAATATATTGCGAGGATCAAATGGCTAACCTCAGGGCATTAGAGAGCATTTTCAACGGTATACTAATGAACATAAGCAAAATTAACATTTTCCTCGAGGCTCGAGAAAACAGTCTCCTAGTCTAAGGTTCTCTTCTGAGATTAAATCAGCTCAAATGCAAATAGGTTTGGGATTCCTCGAGAAAACGGAATCAGCTTATGTATAAATTACCATTATTAAAAACATCATAAACCAGACACGGATTTGACAATATTCATTTTTTCTTTTCTCCTTCTTATCCCATTTTTTTTGCCGCGGCTGAAAAAGTTTTTACCGTTTAAATTTTTTTACTTCGTCAACGAGATTATCTTTCATCACTGAAACTTTCGGAGGACCCGCTCGGATTCTCCTCCAAAAAACTTACACGGGTTTGTATATTTAATTTTGGAGAAACTCTCCAGACTGGGAAAAGAACAAAAAGCTGTTGAAAGCAATTGCGCGATGTATAAAAATTTCATGAATTCCTACGGAATGCCGGTTTTTCGATAACAAGGGTCTTGACCATGAATATTTCATACGATGAAAGCCCCACTCTCTTTCGTAACAATAATTTACGACATTTAGGAAGGAAATTCAAGTAAATTTCTTCCTTCCTTACTTCCTTTTTTTCGGCCGAGGGAAATAAAAAAGGGATTGGTCATTTTTTACTGAAACTCGAGTCATTTTCATTTTTACGAATGTCGAAATTTGAAGGTATAATAGCGATTAGTGTTTGAAAAGATAAATGCGGAAATGAAATGAAAAACTTTTTAATTCTCTTGGCCATTAATCAAAATCTTATTCACATTATAGTGTAATAATAAGAATATAAACGTCGCGACGTTTTTCAAGGATGGATTTGATGACCTACTAAAAATTCCAACGTTTTTTATGACGTATCTTATCTATTGAAGCGGTTTTGTCCTCTGTATAAGGTTAAACGGTAAACTGGGAAGATATGAGAAATGTTTCTTCTAAGGAGCAAGACATTCGGTCATCCAGACAAAGTTGATTTCTGCCGATTTCTTGGAGGCTTCGATCTCCCACCAGTTGTCGAAAAATTTTCCTTTCGGATGAATTCAGGGGGTACCACATATCTTCATTCACTAAAATGGCTGCAGCCCTTCCGGCCATCGATTAGCCACGATTCACCGACTATCAAAACCCTCGTCTCAGTTATCATAGAAATTTCCCAGGTCAAGCGAGCTTTCAACACACAAATGATGAAAACCTTGTTACAGTCAGCAATATGTTATTATTAAGTAATTCACATGAATAGAGGAAAGCTTTGAAATTTCAAATGTAGAGTTTGTGCAAAAAAGGCTTAAAACTAGGGAAGGATTTAATGGTTTTAATTAATACTAACTATCTCTGGTTTTGCGTATTTGAAACTGGGTCGTGATTTTATTGTTTTTAAAACTAAAGGTAGCCATTTGTTAAAACAGTTTTTGTAGTGGGATTGTGGAGGCAGCCACAAGATTATCTTTTAATCGTAGAAAAATAGGAAAGGGGAAAATGAGGAGATAATTTTGCGAGAGAAATTATTTTAACAGAGTGTTAAGAAGACGGCATTTGAAGTTTTTAGATGTTCGTGAACGCAGACTTTTCGAAAACAACTTCAGCAATGGATATTTATTTAACTGTTGTCCTTATAGGCAACCACGAATTCCGTCTCGCAAGTCTCTAGTTACACAGACGATATGCTCGAAGCCATTTCTCTAGCTTTACTGGACATCAACACCTACAATCCATCCTACTCGAATCTTTCTCCATGTTTTAAATCTTCGTGATTCTGTCAATTTATGCCAGATTTAGTCTGCTGTAATTTGATTCTCAAGCACACAACATATTAGAGTTTTGGCGATGTTTATACATTCCGGCATAAATATCTTGCATATTGGTTAATTGATTTGAGGTAGTTGCCAATCGTCGGATGTTGTCAGATTTTAGGCTCGGGACTTCTCGTTTTGATTTAATGAATGTGAATAGATTCTACAAGTAATAGACCTGATAAAATCACCTTCTCAAGCTCGAACCGTTTAATAGTTGCTGCTAATCTTACACAACCCATTTTTCCGGTATTTAACTTTTGCTTTTCCTAAAACGATTCAATAAATCGGCTTCAAAAATGTAAACAACCATAATAACTACGGAACAACTTCTTTTTTCTTTTTCTTATTTCAACGCAAACACAACAATTACTAAAAACGTGCAATAAATCACTTAAATTTGAACAGCTCATACACTAATCAACAAACATTAACCATTCATCATTGTAACTGCTTTTTCCTGCAAATCCCTACGACCATGAATTCCTTCAAATCGTCAACATTTCCGACCAAACACCAAGTTTATGACTCAGGCGACAAAAAGGAAAACAGCATTTGTTAACAAAAAAAAAAAAAACAAAGAAAAGCAAAAACATAAATCCTAATCAGAAGTCTGATCTGTATTTGAACGTAGAACAAAATCTGAGTTTAAGCGGGAGCTTCTATTCCATGTAATATTTTATTCCCGGGTTCCTTTGAATGTGACATTCCAGGGCCGGTTTTCTTCAAGCACGCGGCTGGGAAACCTTCACCTTAGTAACAAAAACAAACTAGAATAACCTTTTAAAATGGATCAAAAGGTTTCGCATTCTTTAATTCGTTACCTCTCCCTTTTTGCTTTTCTTCTTTTCTTTTTTCAAAAATTTTTTTTTCTTATTTCCGCGTGCATATTCTTTCTTGTTATCGGTCCCGGCGTCATCACCATCATCACCCCTCCCCCGCCATTTTTCACGAAAATTATAACTTTTTATTCGATAAAACTTTTCCTTTGATACATTCCTTTCGCTTTTTTTTCGCGAGTATAAAAGAGGAAAAAAATGAACGTCGCGTCATCAGGAAAATAAAATTTTTATTCACCAGAGAAGACTTGTATGATTTTCACGTTGATCGATTTTTAAAAACAGCTTTTCTTTTGTAAAAAAAAAAAAAAAAAAAAAAATAGAACTTTTTTACCTTGATTTTTTTAAGAACTGAAAAGAACGATTTTAATGGAAAGGGAATTGTCTAAAATGTTTAGGAAATCCTATTCGGGAATTTTGAGGTCTAGACGCTTGAGTTGTGATCGTTTTAGTAATTAACCCGTTCGATGGTAATTAAAGAGAAAGAAAGGTTTCGATGAAGCTTTCAAACCAAAAGCATTTCCCGTTAAATATTTTGGTATTCCCAATTAGACCATAATAAGAGCGCAGAAGGCAGAGGCGGATTGGACTCATGAGCGTTCTCTCCCAAGAAACCAGTCCGACCAAAATGACGTCTAAAACCGATTTCTTCTTCTTTTTCTACCAGTCTTCAACTCCTACAGCCTTCTACGGCTCCTTCGATTTCTCCACAGTGGCGTAACAACCGGGCCCGCTGGTTCCCTCTTGTAAGGGGGCCCCCAGCATAATTCATTCTTCATGGGGGCCCAGGAAATTTTTTAAATCTTTAAGGAGGGTTTCATGTATTGAATCCCCCAAAAATATTGTTACGTTACTGTTTCTCCAGCCTACAGCTGAGCTCTCTTCAGCTTCTGCATGAAATTTGGTTCTAAACTCTCCGGAATCAGTTTCTTCCTGAGGTCTTCACATGCGTCATTTTTTTTGGGAATTTGTTCTTACTCTTTACTGATTCCTGCGGTCTTAATTGTGTTATCTCATCGTTATCGTCTCTAGCCTTGATTTCAGATCACTAATGCGCCTCATAACGTCCACTACTCAAATCTGCCAGCGGATCGTTTCGTTTTAAACCAAATCAAGCAGACTCATGCCAACATAGATCAGACTTTGGAACTGATTGCTGTTCTTGTGTTCAGAGCCATTGTTTCAATAGTTTCCTTTTGCAAATAACAGACCAACAATTTTTTAATCAGCATTTTATACGCCTAGTACGCCACTGGATGAAGAGCAGAAATGAAAATTCTACTCGTATATTTTATTCATTTAAAAACGATATCGGGTGTTTCATTAATGGTTAAAAGTTGACATATACGATCAAGGGCAATCGATGGATGGGCGATATAAAGCCATGAATCAATCATTGACTGCATTCATTGTTTTTACTTTTATTTACCAATAATTTTAAATAGGAAATGTGTCATGTTAAATATCATATCACTTTTGAAAATTTTAAATTCGAATTTTAAGGCAGCTGCACAATAGCTAGCTTAAAAAGTTGAACGCAAGGCCGCTCAAGCTAAAGCTCTCGATCGACGAAAAAGAAAACCACGGCAGCAAAGAGTTTCGCCTGAAGCAAAAGAATATAATCGTCAGGTTTTGCTTTTTCACTTATTTTCGAAATTAATGAGAAATAACATTTTAGCTGCATATGCAGCAACCACGATATCCGAAATTTTACAGAATAGAAATGGAAAATTGACTTTCAGTAACCCTTTTACAATATTTTTACATGGGACATCTAATTCTCTCTCACCCCAGTCTTCCATTTCTATCTTATGACCTATTATGTGACCAGTCTAATGATTTCAACATCGATCTCTTTAAGACGGCAGTTTTCCCAATAAGAAAAGCATGAACATGATCTAATCTTGTTATATCTGATCCTTCGCTGATGGCTCCGATTCCCGAGGTCTTGTTTAGGAGTAACAAACGTTTTAATTATCCTATATATAGAAGTGAGTTGGAGCCGCAGTTGAAACTTTCGTTCTATGGCATGTTTACACGTTTCTGTTGATTAGTGTGAATTTAATGTTCGCTTGGCTTTCACTGCATTTTCTCCGTCAAAAAAAAAGAGCGGAAAAAGCCATTTGTCAACCCGTTCGAAACAGAACTCTTCGTGGAAACATCTTTTTTTATTTTTTCTTCCAGCAATGTTGAGGACAAGACTCATTTTTTCCATCCGGAAAATTTCTTTGTACTCGGAACTCCTTTTTCTTTTCTCTCGATTTAGCATAATTTTTTCTGTATGTTCGCCTCGAGGGTTCCGCTCCATTACCTTTGATATACCGATGCCGAGAAAAGTTTATTAATTAGAAACTTTTTTTTTTCCGCTTTTCATTTTTTGATTCACGTCAAAGTCGGGAAGCTAATTAAGTGCTTGCTACTCCATTTCCTTATTTCTTGGGTTTCCCTTCTTCCCAACTGTTTCTTTTGTATTGAAATCACAATAAAAAAAAACAAATGGTGAAAGGAAAAGTTTTTTATTCTCGGAAAGTAATATCGCGATTTCTAATTAGGCACGTCCGTCCTGTAATTATTTTTTTTCCTTTTTGCGTAAGAAAAAATACTTCAAATATTTTCCTTCTCCCGCTTAGGCTTTATCCGCATCGAATATTACCCCAATAAGAAAGTTTAAGAGCGAAGAACGCTTAATTTCCGTCATATCGTAGAAAACGTCGGAATAAACCGTTGATGGAAAACTGTTTACAATCTTTATCATAAAATATTAGTTTCGCTTTATAGTTTGATATAGGGGTTGGGTAACCAATCACACGGATATGAACTGTCTCTCTTACATTTTATTAAGACGTAAAACACGAAAGTCTCGTCCTATAAAGGGGGTTTAGGCAAGTCTGCGTATGTCAACAGTTGTTACGAAAGCTCATATACCTGCAGATTTCGTTGAGGGAAGTCTCCGGGACATAAATTGTAAGATAACAGTTTGAGAGTTCTACGCTTTACTCATTTCATGCGTAACCGGGGACACTGTATAAACAAGCTAAGTTAAGTAAGCATAGGTAAATTTCCAGGGTTTATGTTGGTTATATCCTCGATTAAACTGTGATGCTTTTCCTGTTTCTTGTGCGTTCTAGTGATTCTGGAAATTTGGTAGATTCATCCGTGGGGACAGTAGAGGCCAAAAACTCAGATAAACATGAAAAAGAAGATCATTTTTTTACTTTGCTTGAAGCTCATTGAGTAGTACTTGCGCGAGTGCTTATTTTGAAGCAGCCGAATTTTAATTTTGGCTGTATTGGATCATTTCCAAAGATTTTCAACTGTTTTGGCTACTTCTGACTGTTTTCTGGCTGTTTTTTGACGATTTTTAGCTATTTTAGTCTGGTGTCTGACTGTTTATGACCATAAATAGCTATTTTCGACAGTTTGCGGCTGTTTTGGGCTATTTCCGACTGATTTCTGACTTACTTCGACGGTTTCTGACGGTTTTTAACTGTTTTTGGCTATTTTTGACTGTTTTCTGGTTGTTTTTGACGATTTTCGACTAGTTTCTGGCTTATTTCGACTATTTCTGACAACTTTTTTCCTAATTTTGACTGTTTTTAGCTATTTTAGCCTGTTTTCTGACTGTTTATGACCATAAATAGCTTTTTTCGACAATTTTCGGCTATTTCGGGCTATTTCCGACTCATTTCTGGCTTATTTCGACGGTTTCTGACGGTTTTCGACTGTTTTTGACCGTTTTCTGGATATTTTTGACTGTTTTCTGGTTGTTTTTGACGATTTTGTCGATTTTTAGAGATCTTCAGCTATTTTTGACTTCATTCTCACGTATATTTCCTTGCGACTGCTTTGTTTTGTTTTGTTTCGACTACTAATTTGATTATTTGAGAAAGGAAAGCCGTAACTGAAATTCGGTATTTGTGGACTGACTTTTTTTTCCAGCCCTTAATGTGTCCAATTTTGAACATAGGCCTCCCTCAAGGCATGCCATCTGTCTCGGTCCTCCGCTGTCTTCACCCAGTGCAAACCCGCCGTTCTCTTTAAGTCATCATACCAGCAGGTTATTGGTCTCCCTCTACTTCGCTGCCCAGCCCATGGCCTCATGTGGACTGACTTAAGTAAGCTTATTAATCATTAGAACCGACCCAACCTGAAGGGGCTCAAGTGGCCCAAGCCAATACCTAAAAACAGATTCTTCACCAACATGCTTATGCAGCCACTCACTTAAAGCCTCGACGCTAAACTGGGATTAAAACTTCCAACACATGAAATTCCTAACGGCGATCTCTTTTCAAATCGTTTGCCACGCTTAGCCTAGAATTTATACATTTTCAACATAAACCATCTCAACTTTTTCAAAAAAATTTAATTTAAAATCCTATAAACTAGAAATGCCGTAAAAGCATTCCACTCCATTCCGTCCACGTAGTCTTATCTCTAATGTAAACACAAATACAACAAAACCCACAATAAACTCTCTTCGTCCTTTAAATCAAGAAAACGAAACAAAAAAAAAAACTTTAACGTTTCAATATATGTCACGACAGGAAAAACTTTGCAAAAAAAAGAAACGGTTGCCTTATACAAAAACAAAAAAAAACCGATCGCCTTTTCACAAGAGGTCCCAAAAGTTGAAATATCACTTGATCAAAGTCAAAAGGATTTTCCAGTTCGTAATTGATCCCCTTTTTTCCAGACATATCCGACCCTTTTTGTCGTTTCCACCTGAAAGTCAGAAATAGAGTGTTTGTCCGGTTCCGAGCCCCCCCATAACCATGTTTTTATACGATAACACTAAAAAGAACTTTTAAATTAAAGGATCTTTTTAATCGAACCTTTACATTAGCCCTCATGCTTTAGCTTTATTGTAATGGCGCGTAAAGAGATCATTTAAAAAGAAAAGTCCGGTCATTTTTTTTCAAGCAGTAAGCCGGGAATCTCAATTACGTTTTATTACCCCGAGGATATTTTTTTGCAAAGTATCTGGCGAAAAGATGAAAGACACGACTCAGCGAGTTCTTTTTTTTTTATTTTTTAAATCGTTTATTTTTTTAATCCAGACATCCGGTACGTCTGCTTTTTTTATTATATTTGTAGAAAACATTGCGCAGAGATATGTATTTTCACATATTTTCAAGCTGAATCGGCTTGGATAGAATTATAAACAATGATAATTGCCTTAATATAGGAAGCTATTAAAGAGTAATTACATGGGTGATGATGATATTCTCAAAACGGATGGTTTTAAACCTCGACGTAAGGTCTTAAAATTCGAGAAAAAAAAGAACTTCTGTATTTATCAAGACTTATCGAAAGGGATGTGGGAAGTATATGTCAAGGATGAGGTTGTTTGTTCTAAATTTATTGCGCTTTACATGTTTTCTCCCTCCCCGGTTCCCCTTTTTCACTTCCTTCCTCTCGTAATCGCATGTAGTTCAACACTTCCATAACCGCAGTGATGATGTTGCGGTTATTGGTGATTTGAGATTTGAATCAATTAATGGTTTGTTGTAGCAATAAAAGTCCAATAAAATAGTTAGGGACAAAGGAGAGGTTTTGAAGTTGAGGTTATGGAATATTTTCTGTGATGCGGCGGTAATTTTTAGGATTCCAGGATTCGTTATAAATAATTATAATTTTGAATGAATGCAAAAGGAAAAACGATATCGAAGCTGATTGAAGAACGAATTGCGTCGTTGAAAGTGAACACACTCTAACACTCCCTCCCATGAGAAAGACCGTCACAAACACCACGCCAAGCGGTTCTATCCAGGCAGGAGGCCCGCCAATCAGGGATTCCCAGGAATTCGACACATTATCCTCCCAGCAAAGCTGCGGTCTTTCAAGAGGTCTAGGGCTAGTCAGGTGTCCATCCAGGACCTGCCGAATCCTCCGTGTCGCGGGCACTCGCAATAAATGTCCCGCCCACTGAAGTCTGCAAACTTTGATCACACTAGTAATCAACGGTTGTTCTTCTTCTTCTTCTTCGTCTTAATGAGATTTTATTTTTGTTGCTATGTCAATAACCTAAGACAGAAAGCATTGTTTTTGGCAAATATTTAGCCTGTAACATTTTTGACTTTTCAGAGCCCTCTGAAGTCCGTAGTCTCCGAAAAAACCGAAATCTCATGTATGTGCATAAATCTTAGGCTGCTGATTTGCAACAAAAAAGTTCATGGATTGAGGTGAAATATGGAGAATTCAGATTTGAGAAAGGAATTGTTAATTTTAGGAAAGAAACGACGTCACTATTCTTCATCTTTTAATTCGCTGATTTCCCACGCTTTCTTTTCCCTTAAGCTTGTTAAGAAAAAAAATCATTTACAAGCTTTTCCATTAAGATAACGCGAACAAAAAAAAGTCACTTTCCATCAAATATGCAAATTCATCCTACGATAACTTATTTCACAATGGAAAAGCCCTTAGCAAATAAGATTCATAATCACGGAAGTTGGAACGTCGCTCCCGTCGAACCTCAAGACATTTTATTTTTCCTTTATCGAAAAAGCGGAAATAAAGAGACAGCGATCGACCCTTAAAACTGAAAATCGTGACTAAATCTATCCCCCCCGCTTTAAGAATTCACAAGGAAGAAAAAACGAATTGTTTTCGAATGTGTGTTGAATCCCACGTTCCCTTATTTTTCAAAAAATCGAAAAGAAACGCAAGTATCACGAGAATAAAAATTTTATTTTTTCGAAGGCCTACGAATTTCTTTCATTAAAATTCCGCAAGAAAATATCATAATGAGACGAGGGGGTCTAACGCCCTGACCTAATTCTAAGAAATATCCTTGTTGAGGAATTTTCCAATAATTTCGAAGAAAGGTCGAACGTGAGGCATGAATTTTAATATAGCCCGTTAAGATATTTTCCTTCCTCACGGCGAAAAAATCCCAATAATAACATCTAATTATACTGAGAATATGAACTTTAATTAAACACGTTTGCTGAGCAGCATGATGAAAACCAAATCAAACTCTTCTCAGACAAATAGTTCCTGGAAAACATGGAATAATTTAAAATTGACAGCATTTGTGAAAAAATAGAGGAAAAAATTCGATGGCAGGAGTATGACAAATTGATTTTTTTAAAAGAAAATTACTTTTCAAAACCTCGGAGAGCGTTAAGAAGTGACTGGTACACCAGCCATCGACATTTTTATCATTCTGACGAAAAAATATCGATGGAAATTTATTATTCTTTAAAAAACCGAATAAACGTCAGCTATATTTCTCTTATGTCACGATGACAAATGTTTTTAAGATTTTAAAAGCAGAGCTTGTTGAAATTATCAATAACATTGATTTACATCTTTTTAAAATTTTAGATTTGATTTAAATCTTTTTATATGTAACGATTTCAGCAAAGCTAAGATTTGAGAGTTTTTGAAGATTATAGGCGGTGATGATCGCCAATCTCCGTCGCACAGTTCGCACGTAAAGACACGCTCGGATTGAGGCTGACTAGAAGCTTTTAAATAATCTAGGTTCATCGTCAAAAGCACAAGTTAAGCCAATAAGAAGAACGAGCTAAGACCTCACAACCGACACAAAATACAAAGTGTTTTAATTAATAAAAGTCGACGGTTAAAGGGAAAAGATGAATTTTATGAAAAAATTTTTTTTTGAAAGGATGAAATTAAATTCTTACAGACTAACACGTCTTTGTAAGCTCGTGAAAGCTCACCCTACGCATAATTGACACGGTTATTTACTTTATTAGGCAAGCCCTGAAGCGTATCGTCAATATTTCATCTTCATAGCTTGATCGTTGAAGCAAAATATTTGAAACTTATCGTGTTACAAACCGTCCGCGTATAAAAGAGTCTCACATTAAATAACATTTACACTCGGGAAACACTTAAGAAATATAAAAGTGTTGAAGTGTTTTCATATTTTTTTAATGTTCGATAATAAAACTCTGAATCATTCATATAATGTTACTCGTTCGTCATGTAACGCAAATATTTATTCGCTTTTCTTTTGAATTATTCATTTATTTTACATGGACGAGAAAACAGTCTTAAAATCCTCACATGTCTCCTATTTTTATCGACAATATTTTTGATCCTTTATTTTGGAATTTATTTGAGCATTTGAAAATTGCTACAGCGAAAAAAAAATTCAAAGAATTTGCGTACAGTTTTCCCCCAAGAGAATGAAGCCATCAGCTGTCAAATGTTTTTTCGGCAACTTGCATAAATATTAAAATCGCAAATTTATTGTTAATATTAATTCTTCAATCAACAACCGAGATTAACCAACAATATTTTCATCAAAAAAGATTTTTAGGGGTGGAAAATAAAAAACGAATCAGGCAATTGTGACGTCACAACTAAGTCGGATCCTTTGTTCCTATAGGAAGAATTTTCGCGCCAAAAACATTAGCCAATGAAAAAAAAGTATTTAACACAGTTTATGACGTCATTGGCCCAAACATGGTTGTTTTTGGCGGGCTTTTTAAAATTCGAATTTTAAATTGAATTTTTCGGTTTGTCCAAAAATATTTTTCTTCCTAAGCCTTAGTTACGAATTTTAGAATCTGTTTTCTGTCATGCAAGTAGCGTTTTCTTCCAAGGTCATGTAAATCACTTTAATTTCCGAATTTCCCGCTGAAATCGTTTTTTCAGCACTATTAATACAAATGCTGAGAGTTGTACACTTTGCCTGAATGTTAACGATCTTCATTTTCTAGCTCTATGACCAAATCTTTTTTCCTTGCTTCCAAACAATTTTCCAGATCTATTTCAGCTGTGCTGTCAGCAGTCTTTCAACTGGATCTCTTCAAAATTCCCTAGTCCGCAAAAGATGACTTTTCAAATCTTCCAACTTTACACACAACATTTAACGCCGCATTTTAATAAAGCTTAATTTCTCTTTTCAGATCATATCATGGATCTTCTTCCTGCATACCTGATAACGTTGATTTTATGCTTAGATATCGGTAAGTCATCTCCCATTTAACCTCGAAAACACCTTTTAAAACGCTCGACCCCAAACATGTAAAACCTTAGAATTGCTTACTTATTAAAATGAACTTCATACAAACTTCTGACTAAGGTTGACCGTTTTAATTAAAACGAAAAGGGTCTCCAAAGACGTTTCCTTCAAACTAGGTTATTATATTTCATCGTCGCGCCGCGTGTGAGATTAAACAACCAATTCCAAAAACATAAAAAGGAAAAAAAATTACATCAAAGAGGAAATATATACACAATCCCGTATAATTTTTACATCACATTTCCTTTACGTCATGGAAATGACACTTCCGCTTTCGGACTGGAGCTTATTTCCCTTTTTTGTCTAAAAACCCGAAGTAAATGAAATTCGCTGAAAGTGAAATAAAAAGGAACAACCGAAAATAGTCTCGGATTTTAACATTCATGACTTTTCTCTTTTAACCGAAATGAAAACTCTTAAATTGCACTTAGCGAAGGGGGTAAAATGAGTTTGCGCGACTGGTCATAAATGGCCCCGTTTTAGAAAAGGTTTATTCCATTAAAACACGGTTAATGAAGCTCGGTGTGTAGTGACAGGAGGGATATTATACCTTTCGAAACGGGGAAATGTGCTGCCGTTACTTTCAAACAAGGCGCTTCAAATTTCCCACCTTTTTTTCTCCCCTTTAGGATAATCAAGCAAAGAGAGAGGGAAACGTACAAAAAGTTAAAAAAAAAAAAAACAGCGAAACGGAGAAAAAAGGGCACGCGTTTAAACCCTGTCAAGGTGTTTTAAATTTTTAAAAAGAGCATTTAAAATTTTTCCCGAAATTAGCTTTGTTAACAAGACTTGCAACTTTTACGAATTCATGAATTTTAACAAAAGCAAAAGATAAAAGCTCTTCTTCACGGAAAGTTTCAACCCGATTTTTTGTTATTCATCAAAGCGTGAAAAATTCAATACGCTTGGGAGATTGTAATCAACACTCCTGAAAAGCTAACTTCGATTCGAAACAGATCTGTAATGGGTTTCGCACAAGATTTTTACTCGTGACTTCATCGTGAACACGACACAGTGTGTCCAGAAAAAGAAACATTAAATATTTGTTCCAACAATGATCGCAAGGATTGCGATCAAATTGGATTGCATGGATCAAATGTGCAAGAGCATAGAAACCAGAACATCGTCATGTGTCGTCTACATCAACATTGTCTACTGTCAAGTTCTAACCTGGCAATGTTGGTTTTGAATTAACTGTTTACAATCGACTTTGATGATTCGACTAACCGATCAAGTTACAACATCACACTGTCAAGTTCCAACCTGTCAGTGTCAGTCTCGAACTGACAGAGTCTGAAAGAAGAGAGTCGCTAGCTACATTGCTTCTTTTTGATTGGCTGTGACCAAACGTATGACGTCACCACTAATCAACGGAAGTCAGTTGAAAAAGATTTTAGTCACAGACTATTAGAGCCAGGATTTCGATGTACAGAGTTGGCGACTGTCTCCTTTCGGGCTCTCAATCGACAATCGTACAAGAAGCAGAATGTGATATTGAACAATCTGAACATTGACATCATCAATGATGTCAGTGTAATTACATGCGTGGACCGCCGGACGACCACTATAGCTCCTCACGAATAAATCACAAATCATCTTACACAATACCGATAACGAGTCTAAACTTAGATCATCTCGTTTAGCCATGACAAAGTTTTGATCGGTGGAAATCTCATCTTAAGGAGCTCATTATAATAACCATATTCCCGTGCTGATATGTTGCGACAAACGACTCTCCCTATACAGCGATCCGTAATGCATTACTAATTAGCTACTACCTCAGCTAATCCAATACCATATAAATATTCTACATTAATTAAATATGTGATGCGAATTTAACGGGTTAACTTTCTCATTTTCAGTCAAAACTTTTAATCGCTTGCCTTTGATGATGCGAAGTTTAACGAGCTTTTTTGTTAATCCGGCAAATTCGTTAAAATCAAAATGTTTCGATCCTTCAATATAGAAAGAAATGTGTTAAGAACAGATATCATACGTTCTATTTTTTTCGGGGACAAAAGTGGAAGGAGAAAGAAAAACGATTTCGAAAAAAAACTTGAGAATTGATTACAATCTTTCCAAATGGGGAAACCGTGTCTTCGGTGAGAAAGTTTAGAATAAGTGTTTGCGGTGTGTAAACAACGAATGGGAAACATCATAAAAATTTAAACGCTTCACTGAATTCCTACACAAGTTAACAGTGTGCTTTTTTCACATTTGCTTTCCTCGAATTTTTCATATATACCAGATGTAACGGTTTTTTTTGATTTCCTTTTCCTTAAATAATTTACGAAGCCTAAGACTTTTAATTTTCGCAATTTCAAACAAAAAAGGGAGTTTTTCACGTAGGCATTTTGGCCGGAATGTTGCACTGGAAGAAATCTAGCCTATCAAATTCAAGACAAAATCGCGTAATGATAACGAAGACCTCAAATTATGCATTACCCCTAAAATGGATATCTTTGTAATCTCGGTAACCCTGCAGGCGGGAAGATAGACAAATTCTACGCCTATTAGCATGACAAGGTGTTCTCCCATTACAAATCCATTACAACGGCATAAGCTAATTAATTATAACATTAAGTGAATTGCAAATCATGTCTGATGTAATCCTGCGACTGCGCCATAATTTCCCTGACAATCTTTTAATAGAAAAAGAAGAAAAAATTTGACTTAAAATCAACTAGCCATGTTATGTTGTTCAATTCCGACATTCTGCTAATATCAGAAACAGATTTTTCCCAAGAATGGCTTTATGTGAAATGATCGACTTAACAATTGAAATTTTTTCCTTTACAAATTCGTCTCCGAAACTTGATTCAGCGGATCAAATAAGTTAGCATTTTCCAGTTAAAAAGTCAAAGCTCAAATATTATTCATTTCACTTCATTTATGTGCAGATTTATTTCTTTGAATTGTAATCTTCTTACATCATTCTACTCCAAAAAATATGAAGGAATCGTATTTAAAGCTTAAAATATTCAAAGTGACAATGCTCGACATTTTAAGGCTTCGATAAGGTTGAATATCTTTCTCCAGGCAACAAGTGTTTTGATACCTTTTCCAGCAACAATTGTCAGTCTATCTGAATATTTTACTGGCCTTGTTCGAATCCTCAAATTTCTAGCGCCAGGAATTGAAGAAAAAATCGGATTAGTGCAGTCAAGCATAAAAAATTCAAGGGTGCGCGAAACCAAAGTTTAAAAGTACCTGGGTGACCTGAGACAGATTATTATCACTTGGCTTGCACTGCGGCTTATGGAAAACTGAAAAATGAAACTAAAACTTATTCAAGTGCAGCTGTATCGATTTATAATCCTCCATCCTCAGCAATTTTTCACCACCTCCTCTTTTTTCTTTCAAGCGGTAGGCGGGTTCCGTTCCTGGTATCGGGAAAACCGCGGAATCCCCTCTTTCCTGAAAAATTCATTACCAAGTTCGGTATGGTTGAATTAAGCTTATTAAAAGTACAACACCATCGGAGCTGTTCGATAATTAATAATCGATGTTAATGTGATTTTATCATTTTGCTATTCGTGTAATATTTGCTTTTGCAACTTCAAATTCAAAATAATTAAATTCCCTTATATCCGTCATTTAATTATGATTTACCAAGGGTACAAAAATTAGTTTATTTTTTAAGATTTTTTACCACAGATTTTTTATTTTCTCTCGTCCCCCGGCTAATTCACAATCCGTTTTCGTTATTAAAAAAAAAATTGTTAAAATTCCAACGAAACGGAGATTATAAAACATCTGCATTTATTATTTTCCGGAGGGAATACAATTATTAAATTCAATACACAATGAAAATTGGGAATCCGTAGATAAAATTCATCTAAATCTTAAATATTAAAGCCGGGAAACGATTAAGAAATATAAATTTACGAGGCGTTGAAAAGTTTCTTCAAAATGACGATTTGTAAATAATGTTGCCCGCGTTCTTTATTATTTTTTTCTTTCAGTTTGGCATGAAGTTGATATATAACCCAAGCTATATCCAATATTCTACGTCTAGATCCCGTCAATATATACATCTCTCTTTTTTTTCGCCGAGCGCGTATTGATGGTTAAATGCAAAAAACTCAATACGTAATACTTCCCCAAGGACCATTTTGATGAATGTTAGACATAGACGGCGAGTCTTTGTTTACTTTATAAACTGTGAGGAGTGCGAATGAAAATGGATGCTACACCCCAAAGGGTTTTTTCGCGAATTATATTTCTCTCGGAAAAAAAAGAGTTTTTACAAATGGAATTCTTTCAGATGTTTTTTTAACTAAAAGAAAAATGTTTAAATGAATATGAGGGGGGGAGGAAGTGGAGTTGGACTGAGTTTGTTTTTTCTCAAGTCTATAATGCTTTAAGTAGAAGAGCCGAAGATTAAGTTATTTTAGTTTCAAAACAAAGCTCTAATTTCAAAATTTTCGAAAGAAATCACAAGCAAGTACTTCCGGTCGGTCATTTAATTAGCGGTTGGAATAACCCTCGGTGCTATTTAAATAGAGTATAGAGACAAGGTATAGGAAAAATATAGTCATACTTTTCAATTGAATCAAGCCATAACAATCTGCTATAAACTGACATTCAAAGTCAGATTCACTGATCCATTTCTGTAACTGGTTCTTCTTCTTTAAATGCCCGCTCCTCGTCGGGAGATTGGCGATCATCATGTCCAACCATTAATGATTTTACTACGATCAAATAATGTGGTGACTTTCCATAATCTTCCACATCGCAGTACGGGAGCCAACTTGAGATTTTTTCAAATATTTTATCTCAATCAATTTCTCTTGATTTACTTTTCACTAAGCTTTATTTATAGCTCCACTGACATTCTTTTCCATTTACTATTTTTCTGCCTTTTAGCTACTTGAATTATCACATTATTTCAAGTATTCTTGAAGGAAAATAAAAGGACGTTGATTGTAACGTCAACGCGCATGATCTTGTTTTTCTTGAAGACGTCACCATCAATTTTATTTACACTTCTTACTAAAGGACCTCATTACTTCGCTCTTTCCAATATTGATAAATGGTCGAAAAAAAAGATGGGAAAAAAAGAATGATCCAAGAGGGGAGGTGCTAAAGTGTCACCCTGAGGATATAAATCCTATTTTTCCGACTTTTCAAATATAACGATTATTTGATTTATTGATGCGTGAATTGAATATTAGTAAACCCCGACGATCGGCCGATTCAAAATATTAAAAAAAAAAAACGAGTCATCAATCAGAAAGTAATAATTTTCCTCCCGTTTTTATTTCCCATTATTATTATCATTCTTTTTTGTCGTCATTTCGGTTTTTACGTCTGACGGGGCGTTACAACTGAATTTTCAAAAAACAATTCCCGATTCCGGATGCGTTTCCAAATTAACCGCATTTACCAGCATTTGTGCAACAAGGCTTGAGCTTTGTATGGGCCATGGTGTCGGGCCCTCGAGGTTCCAAACCAGCACACAGAGCTGTCGCTTTTATTCCCCGGATCCCCGGCAAACACAACATCGACCTTTTTTTTTTTGGCTAAGTTTTAGACGGATTCCCCCGAGGCTTTTATTCGCACAAAAACAAAAAAACACCGTATTGGAAATACTGGATTAACCTGAAATTTTCAGATGTAATTATTATCATAATCCCGGTGAATCAGTGTTGCCTAATTAAATTATTCATCACGCGTTGCCTTGATAAACCGGAAACAATGCAATTTCACGGGTTTAAAAAAAATGGAAAGAGGGGGAAAAGCTGAAAGTTAAAGCCGGTGCCTTTTTTTATGTGCATGATCCCATGTTCTAAATGAAAATTGCTTTTTGCAACGAAAAAGGAAAAAAAATAAAGGAGTGGGGGAAATGCCTTTTTCTATTTGTAAAAGTTCACAGAAAATTACGAATAACGAACATAAACCATTTGAAGGAAAGTCTGCTTTTTTGAATAGCTTCCTATCTAATGAATTGACAAGAGAAAACAAAGTCATTTTCCTTTTTTTCCCTCCTGTCTTCGTCATCTTCCTCTTTTCCTTAGAGTTTTCTTTCTTAGAAAGCAAAGAGAGAAATTCACTCGAGTGAAAAATTTGAATTGTGTCAATGTAAGATAATTCAAAGTAACTTTTTAACGTGTGTATAAAAAATATCGGAGTTTGTGGATTGAAACGAGATTCAACGTCTTGCGTCATTTGTTAGTCGTTGATTAAACTTTGCTTAAATAATGTCATGTCCAATTTAGAAACTTTAAGAAATGTTTATCTGATTAAGCATTATTTGTCAGCACCTTCTTTTAAAGGGTGAGAGAAACATTCTTGTGATGCTGAAGAATCATTTTTCAAACGGAGCGATCGGATGCAACTCAGGTTTTTACTTTTGACCCATTAGTATTTTTCTTGTTTGTTCCACTCCATCCCCAGTTGGCCACAGATTTATTTTTCTGCTTTTTTTCAAACATGGGCAATTATTCAGTCGACTGAATCCCATTTTTCCTCTCAGCAGCTTTACATCAATCTGCCTCAGAGTTTGACTTTAATGTAATGCTCCATCTTGCAGTTCACTAACACTATTTCCAAATCATTTTGCTTTGCAAGAAGTCCAAAGGAGGAATCGACGATCCAGGTCTTGAAACTCATTCTTGATTTCTATGGCATCATTGATTCCGGTTTGGAATAAACTTTCACTTCATAGAAAACCCTCAGATGCCTCTTGAGTATTGGCTGCTGACCAATACTGATTGCTCTAGAGATCGCTGATGTCCAACATAAGATGGCACTCTTTCGGTTTGTGGTTGGCTGCCACCACGATATTTGCACCATCTAGCGGTGGGCCAAACTGTATTTTCGTTTCGATATCGGAGTCACAACACAAACCCAAGTTGCAAGACCTGAAAGAACTTGCATCGATCTTCTGCCTTGGAATCCAGTCGTTAACTCCAACATAGGACAACTCCCGCAGCGTGCTTGGACTCTTCACTGACCTGAAATCTCTGAAGTTAAGCTCCATTGAGTACAGTCTAGTCGTTGATTTTATTTAATTGCGCTGAAACTTTTCACGAAATGATTTTCACGAAGCTCGAAATCGACAAATTTTGTTATTCTGAACATTCGTCAACTTTTACGCCTCAAACCAAGTCGACGCTTACAGACGAAACCCTTATTTGTCTTAGTTAAAACATTTGCCTTCCCTCATAGAAAACACGATCACGGATTCAAAACGTCATTCCATTATAATTAATTACATAAATAATTTTAATAGGCGGAAACCCAACTTATAAAGATTCTCGAAGGGCGAACCAAACATTGAGCGTAACCAAGCTATTTTCCAAGAAAATCAATTTTGCAAAAGCACTTATAACTAATGCAAACTATGTCACTTAACTGTGCTTATAATGAATTGAGGAGACCCGAAAGTCAATTGTTAGTCATATATTGATGGTTTCCGTGTGAATTAGTTTGATGACGATTCTGGGAATTTTACCCCCCTCCGAAGCAACCTTTCTTCGGCGGTTTCTCTCGAAAACTTTCCCTAACAAAGTTTCCATAAAATTAGAAAATTCCTTTTTACCTCAAGATTTCTCAACTTCTTTTCTAATTATTTTCTTTGAGATATCGCGTTGATCAAAAATTTCATAAGAAACATTTTTCTAAACAAAAAGAACGATCATTATTCGGTAATAGAAAGATTTTGAAGGATGGGAGAAGATATATTAACAGAAGTGAAACTCTTTTCGTTTACTTTAAAAACGTTTGTCTAACCTCAAAGCTTTTCTTTTTTTTTTTGTTCCTTTTGTTGTAAGAAAAGAGAAAATGCGTTTTTTCTTTCTTTTTCCTTGAAAATCTCTCAAAGATGTTATTTCAATTTGTCTCCTTTTTTCCGGGGATTCGTCATGAAACGCAACTGCGCAATTTGAGGAGAAGAAAAGACATGCCGCGGAAAAACGATTCCTCGGGATGGGAATTTCACACAAACGTGCTTTCCCGACCATATTCTTAATTAAGACTGGGTCAGCAGTCACTTTCCTCGGTTTATCGTTAATTAATGTCCGACAAGAGATTATACAGCAAAATTGTTTAGCCTATTCCTCGATAGGCGTAAGATATATAAACAAAAGGCGGAATGTTGCAAGTTGTGAGAAGAGATGTAGGAATTCTTTGATATCCAATCCCAGATTTTCATATATTTGAATTCCTAATTCGAAGTGATTGATTGGGAAGTGCTTTGCAAGGGAACTTTGAAAGAGGGAGAACGAATTAAAATGGGAATCTTGCCTGACGTTGAGAACTTGG
Organism: Liposcelis brunnea; assembly: GCA_023512825.1. Taxonomy (NCBI): domain Eukaryota; kingdom Metazoa; phylum Arthropoda; class Insecta; order Psocodea; family Liposcelididae; genus Liposcelis; species Liposcelis brunnea. Next base: position 2,450,657 of record CM042073.1, on the reverse strand, counting down.
AGAAGTTTTCGATTATTAAGAAAGGATGTCGAAAATTTTTGAACATAGGCGGAATCCGAATTTTTTATTTCGGAGTGAACGGTGGCGACTTTAAAGTTATTTAATGGTCTGAGCTGATTCTTAAAATAAAATTGTCATCCATGGCCCCAACGTACGAATGTCACATTACACCTTGATAATTTTCAAAACATGTAGAACCCATCAAGAAAAATATTACCATGTAAAAATAATTATAGCTAGAATATTCAAAGTCAGGCATTACGGTCGATAGAAACTGAGCAGCATAACTAATTCGAAATGACCAAACGGTTGAACAATGGTAAAGGGTTTATGAATTTTAATTCGGCTTTAAATTACTTAAAGGACTAAGGATTAAAACGATAATCCTTTTTTGCGTAACTTCTACCAAAGGCGTAAGCAATCCATCTTTTAGCACACTTTACAATCTTTTTCATATTTAATGAAACCTCTACAATATATGAGAGTCTTTCCCCGGCAAAATGAATGCAATGTTATATAAGAGCGAACATTGTGGCATGAACCTCCCGTTTTTATGTTTAACGGGGCGAAAACTCGTCTCAACCACCACCCTTCCTTCCTCCTCTTTTTTTTACGAGCGCGTTATAATTTGTCCATGTCGTATACGAAGAAGTAAAATGATTATCTAGATTCTAGATGGAAAGGTTTTTTTTAACCCTCCCTCGGCTCTCGATATTTTTATTCGTTGAAAATTATGAAATTAAAATGAAAAATCCTTTCCGTCTCCTTGCTTCATCTTTTCTTTCCTCAGTGCGAATGGAATTTCTTTGCTTTTGTGCCAAGGCTATACATTCCTACAGTATAATGAAAAATATAAGAAGGTGCGAAGATCTCATTTGGCGAATACAACAACATCTGAGTCTGAGGTTTAAAATCGATAGGAAAAAAATAAACGCGCTCATAATAATGCACGAGGTAGAGAGGAATAATGACGAAGATGAAAAAATTCGCACAACAGCACTTCGCATATGTGAAGTCGTTAAACATGGAAACGTCATCTGCAGATTTTCATTCAGCTATTCAGCTATAAATGACGATTCTATTCAAAATACTGATTCCCAACCACTTCAACAATTAACCGACTGCGTCTCTCGTATGATTTTAGTAGGGGGAAAATTTTTCAGAGACCTCGAATGGATTCTAAGCCAATAAGCATGAAACTAAACCGCCCGAAGAAATACGAAAACATCCGAATCAATTTCACTTTCACATATCATAACCCGATCTAATTCATCGATCTCGATTTTCCATCTCATATCAGGCATCATATTTGAACGTTAGTGACATAAAAATAAATTTTTATTTCGTTCCATCAAAAAAAAATCAAGTCAGGATACCGAAACGGATACCTCCATTTTATTTCCTTTGTCCCTTTTTTTTTTGGAATCATGGCTGGAAACACAAAGTCACAGCACTTTGAAATCGACTTCACGGTTATTTAAATACTGTATGCTGCTTGCTGTAGGGTAGAAATCTATGATTTATAATTGGCTAAACAATATAACTAGTAGGATGCGATCGAATGAAGAGGGTTCCGTAGGAACAGCCATAGTTCCATAGGAACTGGCTGTTCCATAGGAACAGCCGCTGATTACTAATATGATCAAGACACGCCGGCTTCAGTGGGTGGAACAGTAGCGCCCTAGGCAGGTCGTTGATGAGCGCCCTACAATCTAAGACCTCAGGGTAAACCGTGGCTTTGTTGGGAGGGCAACGAATCGAAGGATGCGGGTCGATCAGGAGTCCCCGACTGGCGGGTCACCTGCCAGTGTTCGGAAAGTCCGACGGCTGATCCTTCAAACTTCGATTGATGCTTTTTAGCTCCTGGTATGCGTTTCTATAGATTCCAGTTTTTTATGACTCTTGTGTTACTTACTTACTTATACGACGTTAGAAATAAGCTTGAAGCTGTATTGGCACTGCACACCGCACGTAAACACAGCAGTCATCTCTACCAATTTCCCCGGGATTCCGAAGTTGACCATGATAAAATAAAGGCCCTGCCTATGAATAATATGCGTCAGGGTACAAATCTGGTCGATGGTGCATCGGTTGGTTAGGAAACCGCACTAGTAGTCGCCAAGAATGCCTTCCACCAGGGGCGATAAATACTGTAGGATAGTATTTAAAAGAATCTTATAAGCTGTGGGCAGCATTGAAATGCCTCGGTAGTTCGCGCATACTTTGTTATCTCCCTTTTTATGGATCGCAACGATCAATGACTCCTTCCTCTGGTCAGGTAGATGCTCTGCCTCCTAATCTGGACCACAAGCTTATGCAGGACCTCGCAAGTTACCTCACCTCCGTCCTTCCGCAACTCCCCTGGAATATCGTCTGCCCTACATGCCCAACACTTGTGTTACTTCGTAATAAGCAGCCCAGAACAAGAGGGCATTGATCTTTTTTGTCTTGATTTCCGAATCCGCTGCTAAAATCCCGTCCCGGTCTTTTTTATTGTTTTTGATATGACCGGAAAAATAAAAACCCATTGGAAAACTCGAATAAGAAGAATATCCTACTCGCAAACAATAACAGAGAGCTATAAAATACTTTTTTCTTTCACCGTGACGAGAGATAACCTTTTCAAATTGTTTACTCTCACGCTTAACTTACACAAGGGAAACTATTACAAACCCTAAGGGAATGGACTTGTTCTTCCATTTTTATTATCCTGAGATATAAAACCTTTTTAAAAGACAATGCTCATAATATTCGTGATCGATATAAGGAAATGTACGTCGAAGTCCGAAAAAAAAAAAATGAATTCAACACTTTGAAGATAAAAAAAATTTTGCCTAATGGTTTTTTTCACTTAAAGGGATCTTCAACAAGCAAAATAAAAATAGAGGATAAAAATTTTTTCTTTTTCGTGGAAAAAGAAGATTCTTTTAGAGAGCTGAACAAACGGATCCTCACCATTAAAACCCAAATTGAAAACAAATAACAGTGGTAATTTCATCGTTGAACAAAGACCCCCGGTTTGTTTTTTATTCTTACTTTGTCCTTCTATTGTTAGCTCAAAATGAAAGGATTAAAATAAATTCTGTTGAATGAGTCACAGAGAATCGAGACGGGGGTCCACTGTATTTTGCTTCCGCGAGATTTAACTCAAAAAGCAAATAATATGGCTATATCATTTAAAGAGCAAATATTGATTCTAGCGGTTATCTAAGTAAAAGATCGTTTTATTTAATAATAACAAAAGAGCGAGAGAAATCTTCCGACTGGAATATTTTGAGATTTTATTTCATTTTTTTTTTAAAAGAAAAAATTGTCGTGTGTAGATGAGTATGTCACGTAGATGGATTACTTGAATATTTTTTGAAATGGAGTGCGAATGCCCAAAGGAGCAAAAACTGGATCGACATGTGTTAGCATTGTCGAAGGAAATTGTGTTTGCAGATACCGAGTCTCGGAGAGAGTTGAAAGGCGAAATGCCATCTATCATGTGCAAGGTTTCTGCCTTTTTTTTTTATCTTCCCCGGTTTTATTTTCACAAGCAACAGCTGCCGTTACACTCTCGACAAACTGTTGGGTGACAGAAAAAACAGATATTTAAAAGGCGTCGTTTATATTTGTTTTAGTTTTTATTAACGTCTGACGATTTTAAGTTTAGACACGAAATGAGAAGCTAGTAGAGAGTCTAAAAAGAGAGAGTCGCCAACTCTGTATATCGAAATCCTGGCTTCTCATTACTTGTGACCAAAATCGTTTCAAACTGGCTTCCGTTGATTGGTAGTGACGTGCTTAGTATTTTACTTACGCTTGGTCATAGCCAATCAAAAAGCAGCAATTTAGTTGCCGACTTTCTCATTTCAGGCTCTCTAGTAGCTAGAAAGAGTTTCCGGAATTTTGGTGTGGATTTGCAATAACCGAAATTCCACCTAAGAACCAAGGATACAACAAGGATTTCCAACTCCGTCCTGCGGCCCGTTGTTCTGTACGGTTGCGAGACCTGGACTTTAACAATCCACGCCCAGGAGCGGCTGCGGCCCTTCGAGAATAAGGTACTGAAGAGGATTCTAGGATCCAATGAAGATCCTATTACCGGATGCGTGCGTGTTAAGACAAAGGAGGATATCCGGAGGCTTTTGTTACCAGCGTGATTAAATCACGAAGGCTACGGTATGCGGGACATATAGCACGCGCGCCGCCGACGAACACTATGAAGAAGGTGATGGATGGTCGTCCAACGAGCCCTAGGCCGTCGTGAAGGCCGCGGCTGAGGTGGGAGGATACAATCGCACTGGATGCAGGTCGTGTGGGGGCGCCGGACTGGAAGGCGGTGGCCCAGGATAGGTCTGAATGGCGGAAACGATGCAGCAATAAAGCTTCAAGCCCTGTAATGCCGGATAAGTAAGTAAGTAACCAAGGATAGCTGGTGGTGGTAAAATCACGGCGGCTTCAGTGGACAGGCCATGTGGAGCAGGTGCCGGCGAAGCGGGTTATTGTCTTGGCGATGAATGGGATGGTGAATGCTGTGCGACCGATGGGGTGACAGACAACATGAGGAAGAATGCCCAACACTGAAGGGCATGAAATTCGCAAATGGTGGCCCTCAATCGCGACAAATAAAAGGTGGCAGTATAGGATTTTAAATCCTGTAAAGCCTTAAGAGCTAGGACTTTATGTTTCTATTCCGTTTTCGCATCCAAGATTGTCATAATGACACAGTTGCACACCTGTTATCTTCAATTCTACGACGGAGACTGCACGTAAAGAAGAAGAATTGTTCAATATAATTACTCACGAAGCTCTTAAATGATCTCCAAGTTCAGCTTTCAAGGAAAATCTCTTAATGATAAAGAAGCTTTCTCAAAGCAAGTAAAGATATTAAAGAAAAGAAAGTTCTGTAAGTAGCACTTACAAAGAAGAAGCCGTAATTAGAGAATGTGATACTGTAACTACAAAAGTTGTAGTTAAATAGCTTCCATAGAAATAAAACGTCTCATCAGTTAAAAACTACACAGGACTGTAAGCAATCCGAATTTGTTTACTACGTACGTCTGTGATCAATCGAAGCGAAATTCCCGCTCGAAAAAGACAGGAAGCAACATAACGTCATACCCTATGGCTAAATAAGAGAAACACATAAACTACACATTCTAAAGCTCACGTAATTCATATTATCGCCGATAATTTCTCCTATAATAGCTGGAAACGTTATAAAGATTTTCACGTAATCGGAATGAGAAACAGCGAACAAAAGTACTTAGTCTCTACATGGAATAAAGCTTTAATAGAAAACGTTTTCTAGGAGGGAATCGATCAGAGCGGCTATATGGATTTAGCACGAGAAGGAATAAGAAAATTAATGGTTTTCTATTCTATAAAAACAAGACGTCGTTAAATATGTTGCCCGATTCGGTGTAAAAGGGAAACGTTTTAGATGAAAACTATGACTGATTATCCGGTTTGTTTCGGATTTTGATGTCGAATTTGATTGATAGCTCTAACCGGCTCTAACCTTGTTTAACTGATGACCGCTTTCGAGCTATTTCCTGTTTATGAAAATGATTTATTAATTATGTCTGGAGATGTGTTGTAAATAAGGGGTGAGGTATAAATTTTTTAAAAGTTTTTGTCGAAGGAAGTTTTAGGAAAGTTTAGGTATCACCTTAAAAAGTTTTTTATCAGTTTAAATGAAGAATTATGACTCTGATTTGACCGTCAGGGGAACAAGTTTCCAACGGTGTGACGCTTGTCTGGAAAAGCATAAAGAAAGGTTTAACGATAGGCCAAGCTAAATAGTCTAAAAATACTGCAGCCTAAACAGATCTTCGCCTAAACAGGAACGAAAGAGTATGACGTCGTGGAGTGATTAATAAAAGCCAAATGGAGATTGGCCGGCCATGTTGCGAGGGAGGACGATGAAAGATAAATGAAGAGGACTTTAATTAGGAGGCCAAGAACAACCAGGCGGAGCGCCGGAAGACCACAAAAACGTTGGGCGGATGACATAAGGAAAACAGCCGGAAATATATGTGCGTTAGCTCAAGACAAGTCGGGATGGAAATCATCGAGAGAGACCTATGCTCAGGAGTGGTCTGAAAGAGGTTGAGAGAAGAAATAGGTCTTCAGTCCTTCAGGAATTTATGGTATAGATAAAAGGGACTATACAGTTGATATTTTTGCTCAGGTCAAATTTAGGCAATCACGGCCACATTTTTATGGAAGTAGAAACCAAACAGCTAACTGCTACTTTCACAAAATATTTCCTGAGAAAAACACCGAAAAAGGAAAACTCCAAACTCCAATATGGAGATAGGAAACTCTATATTTCTTTTCTCTTTTTGCTAATTTGATCCTTATCTTCCAATTTTTCGCTAATATTTTCCCATTCTAAATGATTAATTTTCATTAACTTTCCCGGAGTCTGCTGTTTTTATGAAAGTCTTACAACATAAGCTTAACAAATTTTGATTAAAAAGGAGAGGATTTTCCTTTTTCTTTCATCAGCTCAACCGGAAAAAGTGCTATTCTACTTATTTACACTCGTTTTATTTGAAAAGACGAGTTTAAAGGAGGAAAAATTTTTGATTCTTTTATAATCTTTTTTGAAAAACTTTTGACATGTTTAATATCTGCCAAAGGGTTAGTTTTGGATGAAATTTTTCAATGAGATCCGGCTTCTTCGTCCCTTCGCTTCTCCGGAAAAGAAAACGGATCGAATAACTGCTAAACCACGAAGTTTCGGAAAGTTATTTAACGTTCGATAGTTTCGTTATTTCTCACGTCAAACGAGGGACGTGTGGTGTTATATTTTTTTTCGACACACCTGAGCACTTATTTAAAATGCAAATAATGGGAGCGCGATTTATTTTTATATGCTTAAGTTTGTTTTATGTATATGCTTTGGATTCCGCCGTCAAAGTCTTAATGCTTTTATTTATCACGTTTATAAGGGTGTGGCGAAGGCTCGGGGCGAATTTAAAGTTAGGTCACGAATCGCGAACGTAATTAATTTTCTTCAGGGAGCATTAACCGTGGTATTGTTTAGCTTGATGTTGGATTTTTTAAAAAAAATAAAAAATTTCCAGTTAAAAAGTAACCAGGCTATAAAATTTACGATAAGAGAAAAATATATAAGGAACTAATCTGCACCTTTAAAGGAAATGTAGCTGTGAAGTTGTGATGAAAATCGGAGAGTGAAAAGTTTGAAAATGTCATGTTTTGGAAAAGTGAACAGAGTAGACGTGTTAGTATAAACTTTTCTAGACGAAAGTTTTTTTACTGTATTAATAATTCAAGTTCAGCTAAAAGTTCGATTTTTTCGAAATTGACCGAGAAATGCAATTTTACTTAATGGCCTTTTTGGGTATCATATTGAGCATTTGCATAGCGGCCGATTTTTTTCACCCATAATATTTCCGACTTATGCAGTAAATTATTACAGTATTTCATACTAGCAGCCGACCTTGACTCGGATTTCTGAAGCCTAAGCTGTGGAATTCCTGGATTAGTTTGGAATCCGGGTAGTCGGTGGGAACAATGGTAGTCCTGCTTCAGGTTTGGCGCACCTGCCCTTAAAGAGCTCCAGACCTTCTGACCCGGGAGGTAGGAATCTAGTAAGGGTTCTGGTAGGGGGCAGCAGTCCTACCAGTACTGGCTTAAGGCTGAAGACCGTAAAAGTTGGCTAGGCTTCAGTCCAGAAAGCAGGAGGCAGAGTCGAGGGCTGACGGTTTGGGTCCTGCGCCGCAATGCGGAAGGTGTTGGCAAGCCACCGCATTAATTTCCCTAGTATAGCCATCATGTCCGAGGGTTTGCTGTGCAAGATCCAAGACAGTCGATTCGGCTAGTTCTCTTGCACTGCGCAATCAGCTCTCCAGCTATGATGGTCGCCAATTCCTGTCGCTGGGAGAACCCTAAGAAGAAGCTGTGGAATGTAGAAGTCTAAGGATCGACAATAATCTTTTCCCAACCTCAACAGCCTTGCCCAAATTCAATGGCACACCATTTACCGATAGAATCCTTTATGTATTAATTAAAAAATATCTCGCGCCTCCATCTTCTGCAATACGAAAACTCAATAGAGCCAGAACTGCTTTATGAAAATGCCAGCATAAAGAACATCTCTTTAATGAAGATCGAAGACAAACATAAATTTTTATTTGCTCCACTCCAATTTCTAATTCTTCCACGTAATATCCCAACTACTTAAAACTTACTTTCCTTAAAAGTAATTTTTTGGGCTTGCTCAAAACGACATGATTAATCCGCACGTCGTGCCGTTATCACGCTTACAGTTGATTCGTGTAACTAAGTTTTAACGACTTTGTTTGGCAGATGAAAACGTCTGACACAGATGAGATAGCGATGAGAGAGAGAGAAAGAAAATTTTAGACATTTGGATTAATCAGAGTTATATCAAGTATAAAACCCGTCACCTGCTTTTGGCAAAGGTAAGGTGGCGGAGCGGACTGCAAATTAGGGGGGAGAGAAGAGAAACGGAAACGCTTTTCGTCAGGTCGGTCGTTATTTTTTTTTTTTTTTTTCGAATTACAAAAAAGAAATTTGTAAAAGTAAACTCATAGCACCCTTTGAACAGAGGCGGATTTCCCGACACTGTTTGTCGGTAGTTTCCCTAATTAAAAACTTAATTGAAATTCTAAACTTTAGCCTAACGCTGGGAACGTCTAAACCAAATCTGACACTCAATGTTTATTTTAATTTTCAAATATAACACAAAAGCTTTGCGCGCAACGGTTTTTACTCTTTGCTTGTATAAGTATGTGAATTTAATGCAGCGTACAAATTACATTATAGATAAAATTTTACGATGGAAAGTTGGCTTTAACTTCTCATTTATGAACGGGAAAGACTGCGATAATTAGATTATTAAAAATCTTTCTGGGTGCTTTTAATCGAGTCGAGAAAAGTCAAGAAGAGTTTTTGTCCTTGATCTTGTAAGCATCGAATGACGGCATTATTTTCCTGGCGACTGGTTTGCATCAAGGAAAGACAACTTCAGGAAAAAAAATCTAGAAAGCTTTTAAAGATGGGGCAGCATAAAGCTGGATGGCAGGAGATCTAAGACGTTATCGACTCGAAGAGTGTTACGTCAAAATGACATAAATTCGAAGGCCGGCTTTCTGCTATGTCGACAGCCAAGAATCCTTCAATCTTTTAGGTGGATGACAGAGAACCAGGAGCCTCGGGGTTTCCCTCTTGCTGCTCTTGCTTGACTACTAGCACTTATTCTCTGTACGTGATCCCGCCAGTACCGCCGCCTTTGCCTGTCTTATTGACGAAGACTTCCATTCCAAATTAATCTTCTTCTTCTTTATGTGACGTCTCCGCGGTGGTGATTGGCGGTTATCATAGTGATGCGCACTTTCGAGGCTGCTGAACGAAATAGGGACGATGAATTAACGCCGAACCAGTCTCTGAGATTCTTCAAACAAGAAGTGGCAAAGTTGCTTTATGGAGGTTTTGTTCTGAAATTTCTTCTGCTTGTTCTGCTTCCATTTAGAAAAATGTGAAGGTAGAAGAAGCAGAAGACATTCTAGAACAAAGCCTCCGTAAATAAGGCGGCTTCGTCACTATTTCCTGATTCCGGATGGCCACGAACACTGTCATGGCTGCCAAATTTTCTCCTGTGTAGTTCGCCATGTTGCTCAAAATGGCGTTCAAATTTTTTAATGGCCGACAGTTTGCCAGTCTCTTTTAATTTAGGGTCTCTAGGACTACCGTACACGGGGGGGACTTTGTGCTAAGTTGAGTAACTTTGAGCCGCCTTTCTTTTAAAAGCTTTAAGAAACCAGAAGCAAAATCCGTTGAAAAAACGGTGACACAAAGACATCCCATCTGGAACAGTCGCCTCGAATATTCTCCGAAGGGTTCTCATTTTTACTAATGCATTTTTATTACTGCAAGCCCTGATTTCTATGCCATATTACATGATTGGCCTTACACACGGCTTTTATATGCGGCTCTAAAAATAAACGAGATCATCCCTCTGAGAATTATACTTTTACATAGTTCCTATCATCATTGACTAGCATATGCACACAAGACAAAAAACGATAAATTTAATCAATGGATGCATCCAGTCAGCTCATTGATTCAACCGGCAAATTTATCTTTATGAAAGGATCCTGAATTTATGTGAGAGATACACAATCCTAAATTTTCCCAAAACACGAATGCTTTGTCATATGTGCAAGTTATGCCTCCCGGGTTTTTAATCGCTATGTAACAAAAGGGAAACTTTTATTTGACAAGGAACAACTTTGGCTTAACCCTTTCCTCCCCCTCCTCTTCGTTTTAGCTAATTGATGTTTCAAGCTTTGAAAGAAAATAATATCTACTTGCCACGAACTCCCACATTAAAATTTCAAAAAAAAATCTTTTTTGAAAAAAAAAAGCTTTAAGAAACGTGAACCCTATGATTTGTTGTGCAAAGCGTAAAGCGTTTATCCCAAACGTCATCGTATACAGTCGGAATTAACCCGTACAACAAAATAAACAACATCAAGTTAGATTGAACTAAATCTCAAGAGATAAAGCATAACTTTTTCCATTTACTAGGAATATAGAAACATTTTTATAGTTAGAGCTATGTGTTTATAAAAAATTGTAAAAATATTTTTTTCTTTCCTCTCTTCGGTTTTCGATAACGAGCTGATACGGAACGATTGTCGTCGTCATCAAAGTTGGTATAGGAAGAAAAAGGATAAATAAACGATTTTAATTGGGAGGGAGGGTTTTACTAAGAGGATTCGATGGGGAGTTGATATGGCTTCAAGTGATTTGAAATGAAAACAGTGCGGAAGATTTTGAGGGGGAAAACTTAACGCTGAGATCCTAATGGAACTCTCGACTAATCTGAATTGTGGTCTATGGTTGTTTGTTTAAGCTAATCGATCAGCTGTTGTTTTCAAGATTAAGAAAAGAAGGGATTGGCAAGTAAAAGAATATGAAAAGGATTTGCCCATTGGCGAAACCTGTGACGGCGAGCTAGAAAATTTTTTGACAGCCCCAGGAAAGCATCCGCAAAAATTTCCTTAATAAAATAAAATGCACTCTCTAAAAATTCAGAACATGAAAGGGATCGTGATCCCCCAATACTGGGTAAGCCTCTCGAGAACGATACAGATAATAATTTTTCCTCAACCGAAAACTTGACTTTCGCGGAAACATTTTTCCTTTGATCAGTAGCTTTTTTAAAGTCGTGATATGAACTGTTAAAGCTTCGGGCTTTTTTTTCTTCGTCTGTACTCTTTGATTGGTTATTCCTTTCAGTTCCATAATAGTTAACCAATCGTTATTTGATTTCCTCTCGCTTTTCTCTTATTTAAATTTTTTCCACAGTTCGATAGCCGCAAGCAAGCAACAAGCTTTGATTCATCAATTGCTCAAAATTACTTTTTATGTATTTTTACTCCTGATTTTAGTAACTTGGGTAAATTATTTGTATGAAGAAAATTCGATTTTCAATCAGATATGATAAAAACCTTTCTTCGCATTTCTTCGACCTAGAAATTTTACAAGTTATCAAATTATAGCATAGCTCAATTCGGTCAATATTTCTTTTTGCTCCGGACATTTTGAAAAAGGAAAGAAAGAAACTCAATACGATGTATTAAAAAATCCATCTAGAAAAACTTTTGTACAGCAAAAAAATATTTTTCTCACAAAAAAGAAACTCAAGACTACGAAAACAGTAAAAGAAAAAATAACGATACCCTTTACTATATTTTTATGTTTCAGTTGGCGGTGCGATCGATTGCTTCAAATGCGTTTCCATAAACGGAAGCAACCCGGCTTGCGACGACCCATTCCACAACAACTACACAGCCGTGATTTACGAATCGCCATGCATGGGAGGTAGAAAAGACAGAAACGGCGTATTCCCAGCGACTGCTTGCATCAAAATAGCAGGACACTATCGTAAGTGTAACCTCGAAGCAAAATTTTCCACTTTATTCTCAAATACTTTCGTCGACTAAAAATACTCCAGTGGACAAACTAAGACACGAAACTTAGTTTTTGAAATCATGAGTAATTGGGTAATGATTGTGACACATACAGACTCTCACATCTTGTCATGTGTTTGTCATTTATTTCTTCCTCCATCTCTCTCTCTTTCGTCTTATGAAGAAGAATAAGAAACTCTGAAACCGACACTGGTAATCATTCTTATAAAGCATTCGACCCTGGTTTTTTTTTTAAGTTTTAGCTTTCTTTTTGTATCTTTCATCTTTTTGTGCAAAGATCCAACGTGCAAAGTTTCCTTGAATCTTATTTTTATCAATGCAGTTCAGTTTTTTTTTTTTTTTTTTTTGCTTCGTCTCGTCTTTCCAGCATTCAATATCTCTGATATTGTTGTCGGTTTTCAGTAAAAAGAAAACGAAGACGAAAATAATTTTTTTTTTTTTTTGAAAAGTTAATCCTTGAAGAGTTTACGAAGAAAATATTCTGATACTTCTAGAGTTTTCAATTTTAATATTCAAAAGTCGCTGATAAAATTTTTTTTCTTATTTGCATATCAAGCAACCATCAGAAATGTTTTCATAAAAAGATCAGCGAATAAAAAAAAGCAGTTTAAGACGATCAAAGGGTGACGGTGTTTCTCCCTTACGAAGCGACGAAGAAAAAATTGTGTAACGTAACGAAATTAGTTATTCATATCCAATTTTGAAATTACCATTCATTTTATGCTCTCAGTTTTTTTGTCCAAGAGCTTAACACGGAAAATTTTTGCCAGATAGAACTCGATCAGTCTCGCCGAATAAAGACAGCTCGCGTTTTTGCAGCTCAGGCTCAATTTTTCTCCCCCTAACCCTTAAACCAATAGCAACCTTTAGTTTTGAACTCATAACAACCAGCTGCGTAGCACTTAGTCACATGGGCTAAAAACCCTACTTAGTTTTGCTTATAAAAATACATTTCTTTCCCACGTTTATGTAACTTTAAACACGGACAAAGATAGATCGTTTCGCATTTTCGAAGGCGTTTACTCGATCGGGAAAAACGAAGGAAATTAATAATCCACAAGTTTCCCTCACAACGCTATTTACCATTTTTTAAGTAAAATGTTCAAAAACTTACCGATATTTTCCTTTAGCGGAGTTCTCCCGCTCCCAAAGCTGAATCGATTTTACAAAAATCTCTATCACCAATTCCTGCACTTATAAAAGTAAGATAAGATACAAAGAAGGATAAGATAAATGAGAGAAAACGGGAAAAGAAAATACATACCTCGTTTCCTTGGAATTCCTCCCAAGGCATAGCTACTCCATGATTAAATATTCATTTTAACTAAACATAAAACCTGCCTTAGGGGTGCCTATTACAAGACTTTTTGAAATTGTTATGAAAATTCCACCTTTTTCCTTCTCTGATGTTATTTTTTTCTCTCTCTCCGACCTGAAAAAAAAAAGGAAAGAAAATTTTAACCGTTTAGCGAAATAGCAAAAAGATTAAAGCTCTGAAAATTTTTTTATTGTCATCATTTATGACGCCTCGTATAACATTAATTTATTGCGCGAGTCTCAGCGGGGTGGCAACCCGAATAAATCCAACGGCAGGAAAAAAAAACATAGCTGAAAAAAATAAAAAAGTTCTTAAGCCTTTTCATTATTTTTAAAGCGTCGTTTTCCTTTCTTTTTCTTCCTGTTACAAAAGATCCAAGCTTTGGCAACCTGAGTATTTTTTGAGCTTGTCTTTTCTTTTTTAATTTAGGAAAATTGAAAAGTATAAAGAATGAGAGGATGTCGAGATTAGCTTCGGAGGTGGTCCCAGATAAAGAAAACTTTGTTTCTTGAAAGAGATCTCGCAGTGCTGCGGTAGAAATTCGTTTCCAGATATAGCAAGACATATTTAAATTAAATGTAGCAAGTTTTTTCAAGTTTGGCTACAAAAATCTAATGTTTCCAATGAAAATCTATTGACTGTGGCTTAGTCTAAAAATTTAAGAGAAGAGTTGGGCTCAGTATGGTCACAGAAACGATTTAAAATGCTTAAATATTTTCCATTTTGGACATTTTGGAAAAAATTCTTTTCAAAGATAAGTTTATGCAAATACCCAAAATTTAACTAAAATCTTGTAGCCCCCAAGTTCAAATGAAACTTAAAAACCTCTGTTGCAACAGCCACTGGCCTGTTAAGCCTTCAAGGCTGAACCAAATAAACATTTCAACGCATAAAAAATTACTTTAATCATTTTAAAAAAAATCTTTACTTAAAAAACCCAAAATAAATAAAAAGTTTTACAAAACTTTTCGGAATTTCAAATCCCCGGGGAAAATTTTATTCTCCAGCACAATGCATTTCCAAGAAGATCTGCATCCCATTTGTATAATAAAAACTTCTTGTATTATAATAAACATTTTAAAGATAAATTTTTAGTAAAAGATAAAAATTGCTTCAGGAAATTTTCCGAATCATTAAATCCTTTTCGAAAATCGAGATCAAATAAACCAAAAAAAAAATCTTTTTTTTTTTTTATAAAAGTGAAAAATTTGAAACCCGTATCTCTCGCCTCTTCTTCGACACTAAAAAAAACCCCATTCGCTTTTAACCGTTTTTAATAATTATAGGGGTTAATTTAATCAAAAAAGGTTGACAATTCAGAATTGCAAATTGAGGTAACGTGTTGCTAATTCCCAGAGATAATTATTATTACCCGCTTCGTCGTATAAGCAAATTGTTAAAATATTTAAAACGGTTTTGCTCTAGAATGTACTGGCACATCATCGTTCCCGGGGTTATTTTCACAACCCCTTGGCTAGTAAATTTAAACGTTAAAAGTTCAAAAAAGAAAAACTATTTCACCCGGTGTTTAGGCGATCCCCTTTGCTTTCGCTCTCACGTTCCCGCGATTATTCCTCTTTCAAGGGTTTATTACTCCCTCGTGGCGTTTTTCCCCCAAAAAATGAAATTCGATAAATTTCAGACGGGGAAAAAAAAGTTTCTTTTTAATAAATAATATAAAGCCACTTTTGGTTAGTGGGAGTCGAGGCCGGGGTTTCAAGGCCGAAGGATGTCCTACATATTTTTTTTTTTTTTTTTTGGAGAAGGATATGGAAACGGTCAGCGGGGGTTTTTCTTCGAGAAAAATGACTTTATTCAAGAGTAATGAAACGAAAATAAATCGAAATGAAGGAAAGATTTTCGAAGGGATAATAAAAAAAAAAAAGAAAGTAAAAGAGAAAAGATAGATTTTGAAAAATAACGGTTAAGTTTTCCGTTGAGATCGTTCCGCTACGGGTTTTACCTTTAAAAATTAAAAAGTTAACGTTATAGATTTATTATTCAACATCGTGATTACAAAGAACGTGATGAATTTTCTTTTGGTTGAATAAAAAGTTAACGCAAGAAAAATTATTCGTTGAGAAAGGAGGATTTTCATAAAAATTTTGCAAAGATAAGATGAATTTTCTGAATTTTAGGGAAGAATTGAGTGACGGGGATTGGGTAAACTTGTCTAAAAATCGGTAGGCCAATGGACAGAAATTCTGTACCTCTGAGCTAGAACGTCGAATTTGAAAAACCAAGATGGCCGCTCACCCTTTAACTTATGCCGCTTTTGGATTCGACGTTCTAGCTCTGAAGTACAGAATTGGTCCCTTCCACTTCATTACATCCATTACTCATACTCTCTTCTTCATGTGCCGTCTCTTCATCGAAGATTGGCGATCATAATCGCTACGAGGACCTTGAATGCTGCTGCCACGAACGGCGACGTGTTCTATGGCACAATTCTGAGCAGTTCTGTGATGCGAGTTTTTGTCAACTTCATTGTACGTTCCGCCTATTATAGCAACAGATTATCACCCATATCAGTCTCTTGTTTTCTGCCCGGCCTGCGCTGGCCCAAGATCTTTTCTTCCACAATTAGATGCAAGAGGCGGTATTTAGAGTCTACCACATAAACCTCCTTATATTTAATTCCATTACGCACATTTGTACCCAAAATATACCTCTCCATATTACGCTTCTAGTTGGCCAATAAAAAAGCAAGCATGATATACAAAAAAAAGTTTCCTTCAATCTACAAAAGTTCATTTACATATTTAAGAGCTTTCGGCGCAAAACAATTCCCTTTCATAATTACTCTAATAAAATCAACGCTAAATAGGTATCAAACCCAATTACAAGATCCACGGAAATAATTAAAAATATCAAAACTTGAAATAAAAAAATTTAACACGGGGAAATCTCCCCCTTTTTTTTCGAAAAACAGTTTTTTAATTTAATTGGTACGATTGTAAATCATAATCAACAAAACTCTTAAAGTCAACATCAAGACTCCGTAAGAATTAATTCTCAACTTTTCTCTTAATCGAATCATGAAACCGGAGAAATTACAAAAGTCTCGTTTGTCTCATTCCCAGAGCCCCTGAGCCTCACGTAATTCCCTCCACAGTTTTTAAAAGAATCATAACGTCATCTCGAAGAATCTAAACATAACTTAAGTTTTCGAGCGTTTCTTAATTTCATTTTAAAAATTCATAAAGTTAAAACGAACTTAACCAAACAGGAAATGCATCAACGTTTTCAAAAAAAAAAAAAACCTTTAATCCCGAAAAAATTGAAATTTGCCAAAGAGCTTCCCTAGCCACAGGATTTTTTCGTTAACAGCAATAAAAATCTGCAACCAATTTACTTTCTATCCTGAAATTCCACGGAGGATAATTTTTCCATTTTACGAACAGTTAAAAGCTTTTGCAGGTTTCTGGTCGAGGGAATCAAAAGCACAGGGTTTTCAATTAGCAATAGGCATCGTGGTAATCACGGTTTGATCCCACCCTGATTATCTACAGATTGTAATAATTCTACAAAATCTGAGCAATTTATGAAATTGAGTGATCTCCGGGCATCTCCCTCGGGAATTTACACATGGAGGGAAGGGGGGGAAGGGATGTTCAAAAACTTTCACTTAAATTAATCGAAACCTCTTTGGCCTCAGCGCGCGTTAGCGAGAACTTTACATCACGTGATTATTTGATTTTACGAGATGTAAATCTGTTTGATGCTTACCAAGGCTCGTAATTACCGGCAATTGTTCAGTAAAAGGAAAGGAAAACGGAAAGGCAAGCGTTCAAAGTTTCCTTTTCCTCTCTTTGTTTACTCCCCCTCGAATGAAAATTTCACCGTCTTTTAAGTACTTGTTTCCTTTAAACTTTCGCTATGTAAATTTGGCTTAAGAAAATGGAAATGCGCCCACGACGCATTTTACTCTTTTATTACCGGTTAAACCCTCGAAATCGAATTGGGAATCATTAAGATATCAACAGTTGGGAAAAAGGTCAATAGCTTAAAAAAGAGAATTGAGAGAGAAGATAAAAAAAAAGAGTCTAGCAGCTGAGGCGTCACAATATTCCCAGTTGTGCGTATAAAACCCGTGACGTTCGGTCTTCCTCATAAATGCGGATTCCAAATTCAAAACCCGACGGGGAATTCCCAATATGACGGAACTCCATTTTCCGGTCTCATTCATTACATAACTTTTTTATTTTCCAAACGATATTTTTTTTTGTTGTTCAGGACAACTTTTTCTCTGGCTCTTCCTTTTTTTTCCAGGATACAACAAAAATTTCTATTATGTGAGAAGTGAGTTATGGCTTGTTAACTCATCAATAAAGCGGCGCTGATGTCTAATTTTTCGCTTTTTATCGGCGTAGAGCTATTTTTCACTGCTATTAAAAACTTTTCCTTGTTTCTGTTATACACTAAGCTAAATCTAATTAGATTAGTTTTTTTAAAAAAAGCGATGAAGAATTTTCAAATGAGTGAATATTTTTGGGCAAACCAGGTACGAATAAAATTCATTCCTCCTTCGAATAAATTCCAGCGGGGAACCGGAGACAATTTATGAAGAAATTTTTGAAATATTTGCCGGATTCCCTCATCCAAGTCCGTTATTTTATTCAGCTTCGTTTTTATGTATTATTGAAAGAGTAATTAAGCGTCAGAATTATTTTCTTTGAATTTTGTTAATAAGTAGTTCAATTTTTCAGAGCTAACGTAATTACGAGCCACGGACGTGACACTTTTCCACGAAGAAATCGATTAAATAAAACTTTTAGGTCATCGATGTTCTTTGTTCCTTCTGCTCTTCAAGTGCCATTACTTGAAGTGGCGTGATGTTCCCCGTTGATAGCCACAAATTATTTTTAGACTTCAGTTCAAAATTACTTTTCTTGAGAGGGCATCTCAGTTTCCAGTATATTGATTCAAAAAATCGTGTGTTCGAAAAAGAGAGTCGTGGTGAACAATTGAATAATTCTTTCCAATTTTTAAAAAGTTTTGCCGGTTTTTTATGATTTTTGTGTCCGTGTGGAATATTAAGTCTTCGTGCATCTATTCGTTACCTTATTCTATGCCAATAAGTCGAGTATGACCACCAGATGTCACTTATTACGCTTCCAAATCATCTTACATACGACGAAAGTTGAACTGTACATCCCAAGTGATTTCGTGTCAGCTGCTTTATCATTGGACTACCTGGCGAGATCATTTAACTTTTGATATTACGAATCTCTTGACAACAGCACCATATGATTACGTGTCAATTCATGTGCTTAATCGTTATTCACTTTATCTCTAATCAATTCAACGATGGTGGAAAGAGCCGTTTATCGATTGAGCGACTCTTTAATTTGTAAACCTTTTGTAAAATAACAAGCAACTTGCATGAATTTTTAAAACGTCATTAACCGGTCCTTAAATTAAAGGTTCCCCAAGAAAAAATTGGTCAAAAACATTTCATTAAACAGTAAAAAAATTCAATTTGAAATTCCAATCGTAGAAAGCCCGCCAAAAGTCACCATACGCCATGTTTGAGTTTATGAAGTCACAACTCTGCTGGTAAGCCGCGCACTAACGAGTCCCAAAAAAGCTCTATGTTGAAGATTTTGGTGCTCACCCGAAAAGCCTTTTTTATATTGATGTAGAATTTTTTTGATTGAAAAAATTTTCAACAAGCCCAGTCCTCGTTTAGTGCGGGAATAAAAATGGCGACAAGCACTACATCTAATTCCATTAACACAATTTTTAAACCGCTTCTTTTTCACTCAAAAATACTCATAACCTATGTTTTAAGAGTCGTAGAATCCAAAAATGATGGAATTAATTTCTGAAACTGAACGGCTTTTTAAGAAACCGGCTACTTACATTAGCAAAACATTTTCCTTAAGCTTGAAATGCCTCCATCAAATCACTAAATCTGGAATTTTTAGCCTAAACCGCTTTTTCCTTCTACTGGTTTAGTCGATTGTTTTTCCAACTGATGCATATCATTCATCATCTGCCCAACCTGAAAAAACGAAAAAAATATCATTAACATCTTAAAAATTTCCTAAGAAAAGCTTGTGCTATCTCGCTTTAAAAAAAGGGTTGAATTCCTACAACGTCAAAAGTCATTCAAAAGAAAAAAAAACAATTCTGCAACATTTTGTTTCGACAGGGCTTCGACGTTTCCTTTCAAGATAACTCTTTCTTATTATTAGTCCTTTCTTCAATGTGTTTATAAAATGAAGCGGAAAATTCTTTCAAACCCCTAGATATTAAATTAATGGAGAAATCGCTAAATACGCTCTCTCTCTCTGAGAAAACTTTTAAACGCTCTTTATGAGGAAAAGTAGGATTATGATTTTCATTAAAAGGAGGGAAAATTACCGGGGCCATGACATATTCTCTCGATGAACTCAACGAACCGTGGCGTTTTCTAATATTGACATCGCCTAGAGTTTCGATATACCGATAAAAAAAGAAGGAATTTTCGAAATAAAATACCGGGGACTTACTTTTTCCTTTTTATTAGCCTTTGATCGATTACCTAAATTACTAAGTAAGTCGTGGGGAGTTTCTTTCATCCATCAGCAAAAAAGCAAACATCCTTTAAATTTCATCATAGGCGGTGCCACAAGGAATGCAAAGGCTCCACCTAATTTTATAGCCGGCTAAGGCTCTAAGCACTCTAGTGCTAATAACACTAAAACTTTCAGTGGAGCCTAAAGACACTTTTGAAAAATTTCTAATAGAAGGAAGATCACGATTGAGTTTTGACTTCCTTCCTCTGGCCCTAAATCCGCTAGCTTAGAAAATGTAGCCATATTCGGAGTTTAGTTTAGCATCGATTTGTGTCTAGCGCCGCCAATGATCAAATTAATTCAGCTGGATACGATTCTGAATAAAGAAAACCGTCCTCATATGTTATTTCTCATCCATATAGTATTGTTTTTCTTTTCAAAAGGAAAAATTGTATAACCCAAGATCTCGTTTCGGGGGAATTATTAAAAAAAGCAATCATTTTTTACCGCCCTAAAGGATCCGTTCGTATTTTTTTATCCGGCTTAAACTTAATGGTTATTCCGTTCCGCATTCATCCGGAAATACACTCCCTCGACCGTTCCTTTTTCACCCTTTCCTAAAAAAAATTCTTTCGGCACGTTCTTTTTTATTTTCGCAAATGTCACGAACGTGTAAATGATCTTTTTTGGTCAAAAAAAGAAAAAAAAACAATTTAATTCGATACTGAGGTTTTTCCTCTCCTTTGATTACAAAAGGGAATTCGAAGGAGCCGAAAATCGGATAATCCGGAATTTCCTGATCTTTTGGATTTTTGTATCCCCGTAGAAACATGTGTTTTTCTTAACGAAGCTTTCACATCGTATATGTTGTGAAAACCTAACTTTTCCTCGCCTTTTAAGCTGTTTTTACTTATAAGGAAAAAGAGCGTGGAAAGGGTTTGATGTTTTTCGCATTAGATTCAATTTATAAGAAATGTGGGCCTCAGATACTTTTACCAGGAAGAATTAAGCGTGAATGATACTTTTAAAAACTTTTGGCAGGTCTAAACTCGCTTTACTCTACTATTTCTATGCCTCTCCCATCTGAGCTTTCGTCTGCAACACAACTTTGGCCAGCTCACCACTGTTACTAATTCTCACGTCGTTACCTTTCTTTATAAAAAACACCTCGATTCCATGATTAATAACCTTATAAATATTCTAAAAAAAAATAAAATAAAGAGCAGGAAGCTGTCTTAAAAGACAATCCATCAAACCTTTTCATACTTTTGTTTGTTTGTTTTTTTTTTATTTGTCTCGTGACGTTGTTGTCTCTTTTTTCCAAAACACCCAGGAAAGCTTATCTAACGTTCGAAAAGGCTTCTTTTGTAACCTCTTCTTCGAGGTTTTATCCTTTTTTTTATTCCTTCCGATTTTTAGCTTCGGGGGGTAAGATTTTTGCGTCTGAGAATATATTTCCATCCACGCGAAATCTTTTATTCACTGAAAGGAGATATAAAATGTCAAACTTGGATTTTTGTTAAATATGAAAGCAGTTAATTAATAAAGATTGATTTCCCGATTTTCCCGTGCCGAGTCTCAGATATCCCGAAGCTAAAGGGTTAATTTGTTACATTTTTTATGAGGAACTTTGCTCGGTTTTTCGTTTTAAATCAACGGCCAGAGTTTTAAAAATAAGTACAATCAGGAAGAGCTAAGCTTAATTAAAATATTTCAAACACGTTTAGCCAAACAGGCTCGCAAAAGATTAATTTTTTACTTTCTTCAATTCTAAAGCCAACCATTCTTCCACAGTACGGTCAATTTTTTCCTTTAATCCCGTCCCTTGATAAACATTTACGAAGGAATAAAAACATCTCCTGAATAATATTTCAAAGAAACAATCAATAGGGCCACATCGTATAACAGCAAGTATAAAAAGGAAACGTTTCCTATAGCAGTAAAACAACGGAAATAGAAAATAAACTTTTGTTGCCGCCCCCCCAAGAGATTTTAAATAGGAAGCAAGAGAGTCATGACGAACAATGGAATAAAATCGACTTGTTTCTTTCTCTCTCCTTTTTAAAACGAAAATTGAAAACTTCTCTCCTAATTTTAAATTTTTTATAGAAAAGGAATGTGAGGGGAAAAAAAATGGCGCGGATCGATTTTTTAAGAAACAAAAAAATGAAAACTTTTACGATTCAAAATCTTGCAACTTGGGTTTCGATATCTTTTTATGATTTTTTTTTCTTTTGAAGTTGGCCACGAGCCACGGCAATCATTTTTCAGTTTGGGTTTATTTGAAAGCTTAACAATGATATAAAACGTAAAACTAAACAAACAGCGTTAAATACGAACGTTATCGTCAAAAGAAAAACTCAAATTGTTTAAATGGAATAATAAAAATGAAGAAAAAATTGGTTGAAAGTACATGTTAAAAGAAACAAACAAAAGTTTATGATTCCTGATAGCTTTAGTAAGTTTCCATGCTAGAAAATTTAAATGGCTACTGCAATAATAATGAGAATAAATTCTAATAATAGTAGAAGTGGATCGGTCATGTGATTGAAGGCTCTGTAGCTTGTTAGGCCGCTAGGAAAGAAAAAATTAAATGGGTTTGAAGAAATTGAGTAAAAAATTGGCTTCAGTCGCTTTTCAGGCTTCAGTCTCTTTTAAAATAAATGAAAACATAAATGGGACCATTTTCTCCTGATAAGCGGAACACGTTAAGCTGAGCTTTTCAGTTGCTGAAAGAATTTTGCTGAAAAATCAATGGTCTGGTCATGGTCCGGAGCTTAGAACTTATTTTCCTTAGAAGATTTTCTGGTTCTATGGAAAGTGTCAAAAATTTAAGTGTTGACCATAGTTTCCACTATTTATGTCTCAATTTTGGAAAGTGGTCAACATGGAAACTGGTAAAAAAAAAGTTTACCAGTTTCCGTGTTGACCAGAATCAAGGGCCCCATATGAACTCTACCTGAGTCATTCTATAAGAAGACAAAAAATTGAGCTAGGCCTCTAATATGAGTCGAGTAAGTCATAAAATATTTATAGACATCACAATCACAGCAAGAACCTTCAACCGGCCATTTTTAAAACATTTGAAAATAGCTTATCCTTTATATATCTTCCAAATAAAAAACTCCATTATTAATTAGGCAAATCCTTGTGGACAAATTGACCATAAAATAATCTAATTTTCTTAATTTTTCTTCAAACGCTTTTGCCTGCAACAAAAAAATTATTTTTCAACGACGATTCTTTTTTAAAAAAAAAAATCTCATAATCATGATCATTTTTATAAACTGCAGACATTAAACATAATTCTTTCATTCTCTCTTTAATTTATTTTCATTTTTTTCTTTTAATGAATATTTTTACTGTCGAAAGTAGAAAATGAATCTTTTTATCGCGAGTCATAAACCCTTTTCGCCAGGAAATTAGAAAAACTTAAAAAAAAAAAAATCCCAGCTAATTTCATATGATCCCTCCCAATCGATATTGAATCCGAGAAAAAAAATCCACGGTCATCAATTAAATAGCCGTCAAAGAACCCCCTTCCTCACGTCAAAGCTGAATGAAAAATAAAAAAAGCTTTCGATAATCTCAGTTATGTCCTAATGCGACCTGTTAATTGGAGATTCGACCTTTTGATGGTGCAAAAGGAAAAAAATCCCAACGGCAAATCCTTTTCATAAGACTTTAATTTTTTTTCGCCTACGGATTATTTTTGATCTCGGCTGGTTTATTTGACTCTTTTATGAAAGATAATGTGCATAGCAAGTTTTAGGAGATCTTTTAATCCTTTTAAGGGAAAAACACAGAGCATTTTTCTCTTTCTTCCCCGTTGACGGAATCGATTTTTCAGATTACAGAGAGGGATTAAGAATTAATAAAAGTTCGTAAGGAATATTATACGTAAGAAGACGAAAAAGGAAAAAGAAGGTTCTTGGTGAAAAAGAAAAACTTTAAGCTTCTTATCAAAAAATCTATCTTTTTTCTTCTTTTCAGAGATTTACCGTTCTTTTATCGTTTAATGCTATACAATCTTTTGTGTTTTTTAAGTTAGGTTGAAGCGAAATCGTATTAGAGGAACTATTCGGTATATTGCGGGTAAGCCTGGTCTCTACATCTATTTCAACCCGAGGATTAAAAGTTCATTTGTAAAATAATAGCTGACTCAGGTTTTTAGCATTTTATTAAATGGAAGGCTACGATGCGGGTCAAAAGGGTTTCATTTGGGCCTTTAACTATCTTAGTTTATCGTACTGGCAATGTCCAGACCTAATGCGGACCTTTGAGGGCTCTAGAGAGATTAACTTGAGCCTCAAAGAGCTTGCTTGGGCTTTTAAGAGCTTCCAAGCGAGTCTCTTGGCTGATCATTAGAAGATCTTAGTCATGCTTGCAGATTTAACTTAGATTGATCAGAGTTCTGACTCTTCTCTAGTTCCAAAAGTTCTAAGCTCTAACTCTAAACTTTTCTCTCTCTCTTTTATACTAACAAAGTACTCCGACTGAAACAGCTTGAAGCCGTATTACCCGATCCCTTGCAATGCAAGGAAATAAAAACTTAACTAACCTTAATCCATTATTTTTTTTTACTTCCAGAGGACGGTACGAAGATAACAGTTCGCGGATGTGCCTTGGACAGTGGAACTCTTACCACTGATACTGAAATCATACGAATGTCACATTGCGGGGCTTTCTATTTCGATGGAAAGTAAGTATCTTCATCCTTCTGCATCCCCTAAAAACAAAAACAAATAATGTCAATTTTTATTTCTTTCTAGTTACGTACGTGGCTGCCTACAAAGCTGCCACGACGCAGATGCCTGTAATTCAGCTATTATAAACCAAAAAACATCATCGTTTTTCCTTATATCAACTTTCACTGCACTTACATGGTCGATAGGCCTAAGATAATATACATAGTGAAAAAAAAAGAAATTAGGGAACTTTCTATAATCTTAAAAAAGAAAACATAATAAAAAAACAAACAAAGTAAACTGAAATGCCTTGAACCGTGAAAACTATATAGTTTTGCAGAAAAAATGTTTATTTAACAAACTTCACATTGCTAAATTAAAAAATATCTTTGTTTACGATCTTTATATATTTAAAAAAAAATCACTGTAGTTTAATAATATTATCTTTATAAGGTACACATTTTATCATAGTTATTAAACTTTTAAAATATTTAAGCATCCTGTGTTTGGTTCCTTTTTTTTTCTCTTAAATTATAAAAAAAGTGCATCTTAAATAATTTAGTATTTCACGACAAAAGAATATTTTTTTCTTTTACTCTAAAAGGGTATTTGAAACTGAAAATCGCATAGTCATGTAATACATTTCATTTGTACATTATTAAAGAGTCAAATTAACATTATAAAAAATTTTAATACTAAGTTATTTTGTAGATATAACAAATGCTTGAAATATGATCTAATATATAAATATTGAAAAAAAAAAGATCAAGTTCATAAATTTACAAGCGCGTCCCTTTCCTGAATCATCGCATCATAATTTAAGTTTCAAAAATAAGGGAACAATCCATTATACACCTAATTTGCATAATCTGACAAATTTCTTGACGCGTTCAAAATTAAATATGAATTTTTCATTTAAGTAAAGCCTCTTTGTGCCCGTTAAACGGTACTACGTGATAAATATTTAGGATGGGTTATAATCTTTTTAGGTTGATGAGGTTGTTTGGTATGCATGATACATTCTTCTCATGCAAAACCCTTCATTTTAAAAAATTAGAAAGTTTCCCGATGCCTATCTCGCTTTTTACTTTTTTTTCCGACGTTGTTAATGCTTTTAAAATTATCAGCGTTTGCATTGCTATTGAATATGAATTAATCGTGGAGTTAAAATAACTCAAGCGAGGTGCAAATCAAACTGGAAGGTTTTAAAAAACCATTCGGAAAAACATTCGCGAATTTGCATTCTCGACCGCAGGATTGTTTTTGGGTTTTTGCTTTCTCCTGGTTTAATTAATAATTTTGTTTTTCTCTCACCTTTTTTATGTTTTTTTGAAAAAAAAAGTGTTGATCCATATAAAATTGTTCAAACATGATGTGCTCTTTTCCGATAAATTGATTGGTCTTCTCATGCAAAACTCCAGGCCAGTAGGAAAGATCCTGAAAATAAATGCTTTGAATGAATTATTAATTATTATAAAGTAAGCTTCATTAGAAAGCTTTTCTTTGCCCTTTTATGGATTCGAATTTTCATATAAAAGTTTATATCTAGGTGTTTTCTCCTTTAAATAAAGAAAAGCCCTTATCATACTGTAATTTACCTGAAGACTAACAAATAGCTTTAAAACATCTTCCTGAATGAGAAAAAACCATACACTGTTTCTCAATCCCATTCGTTCTCATATAATCTAAAAAGCACGTTCCTAATTTTAAAAAATTTAATGAGAGTAAAATATGTTATATGAGGCAGGCACGATCCCGGAGTTTTTCAAAACAAAAAAAGGGATGAGCTTTCAAATTTGAAATTATGTTTTACATGAATCATCCTACGCGAGAATTCCGAAAAAGCAAACTTTTTAATTTTTAGATAAAAAAGGCATGAAGATTTAAGAGAACTGGGGTGTATATTGTGATTGGAGGAAAATTCCCAACGACAAAATTTAAAAAGGAAGAGGTAATTAAAAAAGTTCGTTTCAATATAATAAAGGCATTAGAAAGATTAGGGATCGAACAATGTAGGATCCATCTCATTCAATCAAAGATTCCTCTATCAAGATGTCGTATGGAATTATCTTCCACGGTTCTACGTCTGTCTCCTTCAGTAAGAGGTAATTCCAGGAGAATTCGGGAAACGATATTTGTGTCATTTTTCCTTCATCTTCAACAGACATTTTCGTTTTGAATTATTAAAAAGCTTACCATGATTACAAGGTTCTTGGGAAAAAAAATGGATCGTTCCTATAAAATCGATTATTCCAGACGTTTATCTATTCAATATGAGAAGTCAATTATTCTTAGACGAATTGCATCATTAATAATTATCAATCACTGTTCACTTATTAACAAAGTAAAAATAAAATGATCAAATATTGAAATCACGCCGTGGTATAAAAAATGGCTTTTCAACCTAATGCACCGCTGACCTGTTGAATAAATGAAAAAGGCCCTGAAAAAAAGATGGCGGCGTCTGCACTAATGCATTAAACAACAAATAATGGATACGTTATTTTCTTTAAGTTTACTTTTAAAAGAAGCAATTCGAGAAACTGACAATGAAGAAGCTAAAGAAATATTGATCCTTAAGCATTTAAAGACTGTTGTCCAGGAAAAATGGGTGGTCGATGATTTTCCGAAAGGTAAGTTATTTATAACCTGATTTGGTTACAAATGTTAAAGCAGTGATTTTTTTTCCTAGGGCTTGATTGGTTTA
Organism: Liposcelis brunnea; assembly: GCA_023512825.1. NCBI lineage: Eukaryota > Metazoa > Arthropoda > Insecta > Psocodea > Liposcelididae > Liposcelis > Liposcelis brunnea. Next base: position 2,423,463 of record CM042073.1, on the reverse strand, counting down.
ACACTAAAGAACCTTTAAATCGGAAACACTTAAAAGGAAAATTAGTCGTTTTAGATTTTTTTACATATTGCTGTATCAACTGCCTTCATATACTTCCACATCTTCGAGCTTTAGAAGAAAATTTTTCAGTTGCTGATGGTTTAGTTGTTGTAAGTAATATTGACTTTTACTGAAATTTTTTCTCTTAATAAATTACTGACTTTAATTTTTTTTAAGATTGGGGTGCATAGTGCTAAGTTCGATAATGAGAGAGAATCTTCAAATATTTTAGCAGCTATTAAAAGATACAACATCACACATCCTGTTGTAAATGATAAGGATGGCATTTTATGGAATACCTTGGACATAGCCTGTTGGCCTACACTTTTATTTTTAAGCCCAGATGGACAACCTGTTTTTGTTTTAATTGGTGAAGGGCATAAAGAAGAACTTTTGCTTTATGCAAAATGCACTTTAAAATATTTCAAAAATAATATTTCATCACATTCACTTCCATTAACTCATTGTGATGTTGTAGTTTCTTCTAATGTGCTTAATTTTCCTGGTAAAATAAGCAGTCACGGGGATTTATTAGCAATATCTGATTCAGGACATCATAGAGTATTAGTACTGGATTCCCATGGCAATATTAAAGTAAGTACTGTAATTAATTGTTAATTATTTTATAACATGTAAATAATTTCTAATGAATAAAATTTGGTTAGTTTAAAGTTGGAGGAACATCATCAGGATTTAATGATGGAACATTCGAAACTGCAAGATTTAATTCACCTCAAGGAGTTGTTTTTTATGATTCAACCAAAATCTACGTAGCTGACACTGAGAATCATGCAATTAGATTAATCGATTTACAAAATGAGAAAGTTTCAACTATAGGTGGCACTGGGAATCAAGGAGAGGATTATTTTGGTGGGAAAAATGGTCTTGGACAAGAAATATCATCTCCTTGGGATGTTTGTATTGTTACTAGCAAGGATATAGATGCAACTTCTACTCAGCAATTTATTCCTATTGGGCCTGCTTTAGAAACAAGTAGCAGCGGTATACCTCCTCCGCCTCCACCAATGATGGGAGGTCCTCCTCCACCTCCTCTGCCTTTGGCAAAAAAAGAAGAAATTGTAAGAGAGCAGAAAGTCTTATTAATAGCAATGTCAGGTACCCATCAAATTTGGGCTTATTTTTTTGAAGATACAACTTGGTGGAAAGGAAAGTAAGTATTACGAGTGCATTTTAATGCTTTTCAGAATGAATAAAAACTGAATATATTTTGCAGGAAATATAAAAAGGGAACACTTGTTGCTATAGCTGGTAATGGAAAAGAAGAAAATCGAAATAATCGATATCCTATTGCTGCTGGATTTGCTCAGCCCTCTGGATTAACTTACAGCCCGAAATTAAAAGCAGTATTTATAGCAGATAGTGAAAGTTCATCAATTAGAATGTTGTCGTTAAAAGATGGGAGTGTAAATCCTGTTGTTGGTGCTGACAAAACTCCTGACGTAAGATTTTTTCTAAGCTAATGTTTACTGAATTAAGAATATGGAATTTCATAAATGAATCATTTTTATTTTAGAATCTCTTCTGTTATGGAGATATAGATGGAAAAGGGTATGATGCAAAACTTCAACACCCTCTTGGATTAACATGGAACTTTAAAAAAGAAATATTATACGTGTGTGACACTTACAATCATAAAATCAAGGGAATTGATGTCAATAAAAATTACTCTAGCAGTATTAAACTGCAGTATCAATTTAACGAACCGAGTGGATGCTGCACCGATCTTTCAGGAAATTTTTTATACGTAGCAGATACTAATAATCACTCTATAATAAAAATCCAACTAACTGACAATCAAATCCAGAAACTAGAAATAACAGAGGAAAAGCAAAAAAAGGAACATGTTCAGTTTTGGGAATTAACATTTTCTGTTAAACCTACTGGGGGCGCCGTTACATTGCGTGTTAAACTAAAGCCTGATGATGTTCATGGGCGGTGGAAAATAGAATCTGACAGTTCTCTTCTAAATGGAGATTCTCAAAAAGGAGATGTAAACAGTGATAATACAGTATTAAATTTTAATTTTTTACCGTCGGACTCTGATACAACAATCAGAGTTAATTTTGATTTAGTTTTTTGTCAAGATGATGCTTGTATTTTAAAAAAATACATTTTAAAAATTTTGGTAAGAAGGCACGAAGATGCGGAAGAGAAGCAATTTATAGATTTTTCTGAAATAGTGAGATAATCAAATGTCAAGATTACTTCCTATAGGCTTAGGCTGCTGGCAGCTTTTTTTGTTATTTTTTACAGTTTTTTTACTAATATAAATTTACTAACGTTTTAATATTACATTAAGTAATTTTTTTCAAATGACCTTTTCATGTTTAATAAGTGAAAGCAGAGTTGAATAAATATTAGATTGGTTTCATGTAAACACTTCAGTTTTTCTACATAAAAATCCTTTTACCTTAATTAGTTTTAAGCGTTAAATGAAAGTAACATGTAGGAGTAAAAATAACCTACTAAGACTTCATAGCAATAATAAAGATGTTTTAGTTTAAGATTTTCTCATTGGAAAAAATATCAGAAATTTCAGATTTAAGCTACGGTAAAGTTTTTTAAAATCATAATTGAATTCCCTTTTAACTCTGCCAAATGCAGTGCCTTGTGACACTTTTAATGAACAAGGTGGAATCATAAGTGTGCAGCTATCATAAATTCACACCAATTTTTCCCATGTTTCACTCCCAAAAGCAAAGTTTCAGTTGTATGTCTCAGGCTGAAATTAATTAAACTTTCTTTTGATAAGATTACACCATGCCAGTAATATTCTGACAGGCGGCTGACAAGGCTTGTGATATTTTCCATGTTCTATCTAGCTATCAATTTTTGAATTTTTCCTGACTGTCATTTGCAAAAAAAGTAAACTACCCAATGAACGTTATGTGCAAAGCACAGCATTAACATTTGTTACTACCTTTACTTAGAAATTGAAAAAATATCCCTTCTTCAGATATTTTTTGACAAAATTATCAAGTTATTCCGAGTTGTTCTACTATTTGATTGATCATTGTATGTCATTTCAGAGGTTATGTTACTGCTAATTGAGGCTTACCTTTCTAATCATAGTTTCAGCTGAGTTTACTTAATATTTCACTACGTTTACCAAAAAATTCGTCGGCTTTTACGGAAAAAACAATATAGAACTGCTGACAATCGACATTTGTATAACGCTGATAGAAAAAATGAAATAGCCTACTTTCCCACAAAAAATTGGCGGAAAATCAATATGGCTTCTGTTTCGGGGCCTTATTTCAAACTTTTTCTAACCTTATCTCATTGAAATTAGAAAAAATTCTTTCGATTGATCACAAAAACTTTTATTTCAGTGAAGACGAGAAAAAAGGTTCTGAGAAATATTTACCTTCCACAGAGCTGATTAACTATGTTCTCCAAACGAATCCGGAGACTTAAAATTCTTCTCTCACCGGTCGAACTATTCCTTTTCCAATAGGTGACAAGTTACTTTAGTAATTAATCTGAATTGATTAATAAAAAGGATTAGGAATTTAATTAAAAATGCAAGAATCTGCTTCAATGCGTATATTGCGTCATGTTTGTTTTAATACTTTTTTTTTTCTCTTTTTAATATTTTTTCTTAATATTCATCTCCGCCTTCTCCCTCGCCTTCGACGGAATCCATGCCGACTTCTTCGTAATCCTTCTCCAAAGCTGCCAAATCTTCACGGGCTTCTGAGAATTCACCTTCTTCCATACCTTCACCGACATACCAGTGAACGAAAGCACGTTTGGCATACATCAGATCGAATTTATGATCCAAACGAGCCCAAGCTTCGGCGATGGCGGTGGTGTTGGACAACATGCATACAGCACGTTGAACTTTAGCAAGATCACCACCTGGAACGACGGTCGGGGGTTGGTAGTTGATACCAACTTTGAATCCGGTTGGACACCAGTCGACGAATTGGATGGTACGTTTGGTCTTGATGGTTGCAATGGCAGCGTTGACATCCTTAGGCACAACATCACCTCGGTATAACATGCAGCAGGCCATGTATTTTCCGTGGCGAGGGTCGCATTTAACCATTTGATTAGCGGGCTCGAAGCAGGCGTTAGTAATTTCAGCGACGCTCAATTGCTCGTGATAGGCTTTTTCGGCGGAGATGACGGGAGCATAAGTTACAAGAGGGAAATGTATACGTGGGTAAGGTACCAAATTGGTCTGGAATTCAGTAAGATCAACGTTCAAAGCACCGTCGAATCGAAGAGAAGCCGTGATTGAAGAAACGATTTGACCGATTAATCTGTTCAAGTTAGTGTAGGTTGGTCTTTCAATGTCCAAGTTACGTCTGCAAATGTCGTAGATGGCTTCGTTGTCAACCATAAATGCGCAATCGGAGTGTTCCAAAGTCGTGTGGGTGGTCAAAATTGAGTTGTATGGTTCGACGACGGCTGTTGATACTTGAGGTGCTGGGTAGATGGCAAATTCCAATTTACTCTTCTTTCCGTAATCGACAGATAATCTTTCCATGAGAAGGGAGGTGAATCCTGATCCAGTACCACCACCGAAGGAATGGAAAATGAGGAATCCTTGCAATCCTGTGCATTGATCAGCCAATTTTCGGATTCGGTCAAGTACAAGGTCTACGATTTCTTTTCCAATGGTGTAATGTCCTCTAGCATAATTGTTGGCAGCATCTTCCTTTCCAGTAATGAGTTGTTCTGGATGGAAAAGTTGTCTGTATGTTCCTGTCCTTACTTCATCTAAAAACATTTAGATTTATAGATTAATAACAAAGAAATTAATTGGCGGTGAAAAATTTTGATCAAAATTAGTACTAACCAACTACGGTGGGTTCTAAATCAACAAATACTGCTCTTGGTACATGCTTTCCTGCTCCAGTTTCACTGAAGAATGTGTTGAAACTGTCGTCTCCTCCTCCAATGGTCTTGTCTGATGGCATCTGTCCATCAGGTTGGATTCCATGTTCCAAACAGTACAATTCCCAACAGGCATTGCCGATTTGTACTCCGGCTTGGCCAACATGTACAGAAATACACTCACGCTAGAAAAGAAAAAAAAACCATTATGAGCCATGAAGATTTAATTAACAATAAAATAGTAAGCATTCATTTTAATTTAATCAGTATTGGTAAGTTTATTTTCATTGAATTTCAACAACACGGACCAATAAATTCATCATGTTAAAGGGAAATTAAAAAAATTATAATCTGAAACAAGCAACACTTCCTGTATTAATTCTTAATCAAAATCTGCACACCTTGCTAAATCGAAAGCTCCACATCATATCACTTTGAAATCATGACTAGCAAAGAACAAATAAAATTGCATTTCAACCAATTATAATACAAACTCTAATTAAATTAGAAATGAAATCAGCAAGGTGTGTTCAATAAAATATGTTATCCCTACAATTTTTAAAAATGTTAGAAAATAAAACTTGGAAAACCTTTACTAGTTCAATCAAGAAATCTAATTAATATTCAGGGCGGATGAACCATTTTTGGAATTTCTAATATGCATCCATTTTTTTTATGAGTCATACATCTGCATTTCCGATGCAGTAAACGCCCAGGAACCTTATTCAACCCTGACCTATAAATTTACAATTTTACAGTATCCCTTTCGTTTTACCTTTGTAATAACGATCTTTAAAAGCACTACTTCATGAATAGTTTAATTCGCCGTAAAATTCAGGCCATCGACTCGACCGCAATGTCTATTCACGCGCCATTTTGACGAAGCACGTTTTTCTCGTTTTAAGATTTTCGTTATCTTTATAATCCAATATCATACAAATCAAGTTCTAAGATCAATTGCAGATTACCTAAATTAAGTTTGGTTATCAATTTGAAAGGATTAATCCGTATATTTGTAAACCTTTTCACCGATCTACTTCAATCGTCTAGGCCTAATAACCTCAAAAAAAAATGGATGCATCTGTTTATTTATTTTGAGTTTTTCACTAAAATCACTATCAATATTAGATTAGGTACTCACCATTTTGAATTTTTATATAAAAAAATTTAATAATTTAAAAAAGAATCACAAAAAATGAAGATTTTCTCAGTTATTGAAGCTTTACGAAGAGCCCGCTAACTGACAAGTGAAGGGAAATAGAATGGACTTCTATTTATAAGTTTCGTTGCGTCCCACAGTTTCAACGTTTTCATTGGCTGACTTGACTTCACACGACATGGTTTGAGAGAATAACGTTTTATCTCCATTTTTTTTCCAGGTTCGGGTAATTATTGCAATTAAAATGATTTTTTAATCCAGATTTATAGTAATAATTGGTTTGAGCTGGGGGCCCTTTGGGGCCCTTCTACAGTTGAAAAATCTTCGATTGCAATCTATGGTGTTAGAGGGCTTAGATCAAAGAAGTGAAAACGAATTTTTTCAAGGAAGAGAAAATGAGACTGAAATCCTGCATTAGCATTAGGCGAAATCGATCAAAGCGAAGGTTTCAATTACGAATAATCGGATGTTAAACTAAAACTTGAATTATATGATTAAGGCCTATGCCCCGGCTTCTTCGATTAATGTGACTGAAAGGGCCCTAAAGATACCATCTTTTTTAAAAAATGGTTTCTCTCAACGCCATTTCCATACCTGATAAAAATTGGTGCTAATAAGTTTTTTAGGTATGATTTTTATTTCATAAATTTCAACACATGGTTTATTAGGGTAAAAAAAATTGGAGATAGTATTTTTTATGCCGCAGCTGGATGACGCATCCATGCAGGGCGCGGTTCAAGATAATGCTCGTTCGGGGCCCAAAAACCGTTAACATTAAAAACGGGAAAAGAATTATTTTTCGTGGGAAGAAGGTTTTTCTCATGTACCTGTATGGTATTTCAATCGATAATTTTAAAGATATTCATGGCAGATTTTACCCAAATCTTTGCATAAAGAAAAATATTCAAAAAAAGTATCTTTCCCAAGATTCGGTCGCTGACCTGTCAAGTGATTGAAAACGTACGTGCGTGATTAGGCCTGCTTTATACCGTCCGTCTCCATCTGAAGATATTTTTGTTATTTTTATTTCCGGTGATAAAAAGAGGGAGACCGATGAGTCATAAATAGAAAATACGAAGGGGAAAAAATCCCTTGCTTACTATTTTGTCTGGATCGATCGGATCCAGGAAATTATTTCCCTAATTTTTTTTCCGAAATAGGTGGGTTGGGAACAAGGCCACTGCACGATTTAAGGAAAATTAAAGTGTAAGCCTCCAAGTCAGGAATCGTTTAAAACGTGTGGGATACAAAAATAAATGACATAATCATGACCTACTATAAAACCTACATTAAAAAAACTGATCATTTCCATACAAGGAATGGCTGGCTCTATAAGGTCGGTGTTCGCGATCACTCTTCTCTATGGCGCAGATTTCACTTTTATAAACGCACCTGGGTTTAATATTATTTTCTTTTTGATAATTTAAATGACTTTAAGGCTTCAGCACGATATGACAGAGCTAAAAAGGATTTAAATTGAAAGCAAGAGTTAAAAGATTAGGCAGACTCATTGTCTAGTTAATGTTATTGTTGTTGAGAATTCGTAATTTGAGTAGAAAAGCCTAAAACTTCTCATTTGATTACGCTTCTTGTTATGTCTTCTGGCCTAAGGAAACGATATCGATTAAAATTGTCGCAAGGGGCTTTTTTCAATGAATTTAAAAGTTTATTTCATTAAACAAATAGACAGGAAAGCTTAAAAATAAAAATTACTATTTAACTTGGGCTTTTAAGCAGAAAAATTTAAAGCTAAAATATCCGCAACTAATTTTAACTGTACCTTTCCGTACCTGCCCCAAGTCCAATCATTTTTATAATCTCCAAATTTAATATTTGAATGAAACATGTTCCAATCCTTGATTCCAACTGCCAAGAAGAAGAAGCAACTGATAATTCTTATCAGTACAGTACATCATGATATAATCAAAATAGATTGATGAGGTCCTTTATAAAAGATGACCTGATCAGGCAAATATTTTTGCTTCGAAATTTACATTTTAAACTGTAATTTTTTAAATTATATTACATAAATTATGAATTTGAATATTTTTTTACACGTTCTTTGATCACATGTGTGATTACGAAATTATTAGATTTTGAACTAGAGTCCATTGTTTGTTTCATATTTTGTACAAATCCCAAAAACTAATCTGCATAAAACTAAATCAGCAAAATGACAACATGAAAACTATAATTGCATAAATCTAATTCCATAAATTAAACATCCTATGGTTTCCAGTCAGGTGGCAGTTCTTGTCCGACTTCTTTAGCTAATGCCCGCATCTCCTCTGCAAAAATTAAAAAAAAAAAAATAGATTAATTTTCATTTTAAAAGATTAACTATTGTAATTAGGGCACCTAAGAAAAAATAACTATAACAGATTGAAGTAGATTGCATCAAGTTTAGTATTTAGTACAAGAACTGGCCATAAAAAACTTTGTAAAGGTACTTTAAAGCTTCTACTAGAACATTAAAGATTGTTAGAGCAAACAAGAGCCAATAAAAGCCATTGAAGCCACGTTACAATTTTAAGTAAGAACTGGTAGAAGCTATCATAAGATACTGTCAAACAATAAAAATGCTGACAGCTAAGTAGAAATGCTGTTGAAATTTTTGAAAAACAATTTAGGTAAGTTGTCTCTTAATTTATTGGAGGCAGAGCTGTTGTAACAGATTAGTTTCCTCTGGTTTTGATAAAAGGTTTACATTGTGGAAATGAACATAAAAGAAGAATAAAACTCAATTGATAATATTAATTAACACAAGAAATAATTGTTAATTCTAAGCGGCTGGTTTGTTTTCCACATGCCTTTGAATATAACAGCTGAAACTCAAGTACCATGTTATTAGTTCCTCAAATGTTAAAAATTTCTCTACCTAATTGCATAACATTGCTTTTTAAGTCTTAAAATTAAGTATGAATAAATCAACATTGTTTGTATAATGACAATTTGCTAAAATAGTTACAAATGATAATAATTTAATAACAATATTATACCAACCTTCATTTTTCTTAGCTGTTGCTATTGCTGCTTTAGCTTCACGGTCTGCTCTTCCTGCTTCCCATTCTGCACGTTTTCTATTTTCTATTTTACTGAGAGCAGAATATCGTGTTGCTCCATAAAAAATTCCAGCTATTAATAATGACCACCTTGTAAACTAAAAATAAAAAGATAAAGTAAGATACCAACAAGGGTTAAATTAATTTTTAAAAAACCACGTCAATAACCAATCATGCGTAGGTTTAGAAAAAAAAAGGAAAACCAGGAGCACTTACTTAAAATTTAGGAAAAAATCATTAAAAATTTCAACCAGATAAGGTTCAGGGGATTTTAAATATGAAGGAGAACCAAGGACAGGTATCTGAAATGAACGGTTCAAAGGATTATTCAGGAAAGTCATCTTTTAAAATTCACGAAAAATAAATAATCAAACCATTAAATACCTTAATTAAAGGTGAAACGTTAACAGGGGCTTGTAAAGACATTTTGTGAAAAAATATTACCCACTAGCCAGGAACTTGGGAAAAAAATTTTCAGGGCCCATTAGTCGATTTGTTGCTTTATTTTGAATCAAATGGCGGAAACGAATTTTTTTAAAATTAAAAATTATTAATTTGCTTTTTTTATTGCTTCCTCGCATGGTTTCCCAAAACACGGCTTACTATATTCTGGGGGCAAGGTTATGCCGAAATCTTTAGCCACATTGAGTGCAGCAACTGAAATTAAAAAAATTTCAATCTCCTGTAAAATTGCGGTTGTAAGAAAGAATTGAATTTGCAATCATACCTCGTGTAGATTCTAAAGTTTTTATTTTATTTTTGACGATCCTTGCTTCTATAACAGGTTTCATTTCTTGTCTGCGTCGATTTGCAAGATTTCTGTAATAGACCTTCTTTTTCATACCGTAAAATATTCCAAAAATAAGCAAAGACCATCTAGTGACCTGTTTTAAAAAATAAGCAATAAATTTTTTAACATTTGGTAGCAGCATTAATTTACTTACTCTAATTAGTGGCGAAACATTAACAGGTTTAGGTAAAGCAATCGCACTCATTTTAAAATAAAATTATTTTTATTTTTCTCAAAAACTTTTTTTTCGGGGCCTTTTTTAATGTTTTTATGCAATCGCGCCTATTCAGGAAACATGTGAATGACAAAACCGTTCATTGCACAAATCCACTTCTAGTTTTCAAGATGGCGTTGTTGTGGAATGTTGTATCTGTTAGTTTTTCATTATTCTATGTACCTTTTTTGATGTTTTTATTGGGACTGATCTTTTTAGCATCGATAGGAAAGTCATTAGGAGTTCGTCGATTATATGTACAGATATTAATCAAAATATTCGAGGTAAATTTCAAGTGTTTATTACTCAACAGATTGAAATTATAATGCAATATCCCGTATCGAAAAGGTTATGTTGTACTTTTGATATAATCCTTCTAGAAAGCTTTCGAAAAACTAGAAGGTTTCTCGGATATTTCTTGATGAAGGATCTTACCGTGTGCGGTTTTGTGCGGAAATATTGCGGTTGATATATGTGTGTTTGAAGGGTAAATGCCAAATGTGATTTATTTTTATTTTCAAAAAAAAAAAGTGATTTAGTGGTTTCAGCTGGGTGGTAAAGTTTAGGTTGAGTTTTCATAAAGAGCAAAGAGAATCATGATCATGACCGCTGAATTGTTGTTGTAATTTTTGAAGTAACAAATTATTGTACTTGAGTTACAATAACTGCAAGTAAGGTGATTAGACAAGTTTAAGATTATTGGAACCTAGTTCAAGGTGTGACCTGGATTTTTTTTACTTTTTCACATTGGACATCTTTAAAGCAGATTTGATTGTTATGAATTGTTATTTTAGGATCAATCAGATATTTTGTTTCATAGCCTTGCATGAAAAAAGATAATCTTTCCGGTGGAAGATGCCAATTTGAGTATTACAAATGAGCAAAAAAAATGAAACGTTTTTGTGCTCACTCATTTCTTCATGTGTAATATGCTTTTAATTTTTTTCTTAATTTGGTTTTAATCAGATAATTGATAAGTTTAATAAAGGATAATTGATGCTTTGTAATTAAAGATAAAAGCAAAACCGTCACAATTATTCTACATATCAATTTAAAATTAAAAAAGTAAAGTCAGTGAGTAGGTAATAAATCACCAAGCGCTTTATCAAAGGCTTATGATACTAAAGTTGCCAAGGGCTAATTAGTAAAATTTGATCCTGGTATCTGGTTTGGCCATGGTTATACCTGATTCTCTAGGTCACTTATTTTAAAGGTCTTACAGCGATCATCATTCTTTAAAAAAAGTAAATACTTTCATTTTATTTTTTCCTTTAAAGAAACGGAAGGAAGTTGAAATTTTTTTATAGCAACAATCGACCTTATCTCATAACAGTCATAACCCCTCCGGCTATCACGCTCTTACTCGCACTAGAGCATTAGGACACTGTCATTTTTTCGTCGATCCAAAGTCCAAATCAAAAAAAAAAATTGAAAAAAAAGGAAAATAAAAACCCAAGGCAAAAAGTCTAATCAATGTGCGTTATTACACCTGAAGTATCAGTCGAACGTGTTCGAACGAACTGACCTTTGCCTATTTAAAGTTTATAGAAAACAATGAAACGATTAAATTACGGCTTTATGGATGATGTCATTCGAAAAATGAAATTTGTTTTTTTTGGGATTTTCCATGGGAAATTTTTTGATTCTTTTCATCTTCTTCCCATTTACACGCATTTGAAGAATGTAAAACATGAATAAGATGGAAGAAGTTGATACAGACAAGTCCACGCAGTGGACGAATGGTAAATAGAAACCCGTCTTGAAAGTAAATGATAATTATAAATGGTAACCTTGGCGCATATTCCTCTGTAGTTACATGCATGGGAATTATGTGATTTTTTTAATCGTTAAGGTTAAAAGGGTTGGATTTTTCACGGTAGCAAGAAAATCTAATCCTTAATGTATTATTGGTGTAGGATGCAGAGTTTGATGGACGCCTAGTGAGAGCTTTTATGTAATTCTTTTGAGAAAGGGTTAAGGAATTGAAGTAGGAAACAAAAAGAGGAAGGGATAAAATATTTTTTTTCGAATAAAACAAATTTCTAGCGGAGTCGGGCCTAGATTGATTTTAAAAAGGCCCCGAATAATCTCCAGAAGGCTTCAACGCCATCAAAGGGCCCCAAGCTTTTTCCAGTGGGCCTCAAGTTTTTTTGAAATAAGAGTATACTTTATTGGATTTTTTCATTTTGTTTATTCGGGAAAAATATTATTTAGCAAAGAGGTGAAGCTTTTCTTCGATATTTCAAACCGGACCGAAAATCAGGTATTCTCGTTGGGGACATTGTGCCGCCATCTTTTTTTTCCGTTAAAAATATCCCACGCATTTGACTTTCAACAGAGGAAGCTAGTACTAGTACCTTGAACTCGTTATCATCTATCCGATAACGATCAGCCAGCTGATTGTTTCCAAGCTGTGATTTTTAAACTTTCTAAATTCACACTTAAATGCTAATTTGATTTTTTTTGTCATTTTGCAGTATGGAAGGCAACACATCGAAATTGCACAAAAAGTTAAAGAAGGAAGTAGAGAAGGTTCAGACGATGAAGATGACGCAGGCGGGGGGTCAGACGGCGAAGGGGGGAATAATAATAATCCAGGGAGATTAAATAAAACAAGTTCAGTAGTTATCAGTAGGGAAAATTTGATACTTGTGCCTGATCCTGAACAAAATTACACTGGTAACAATAACTTACAAGTACCAAACTCAGTTCATAATCATGTGGAAGGGGTAAGTGTCTCGACTAATACCTTGATTAATAGAAATATTAAACAGATTTTTGTTTTTTTAGGGAAAACTTTCAAATTGCGGCAATGCTAAACCATGTGAGAAGGAAATATCAATCAAAAGAGAATTTGAACTTGCCGATTGTTTGGATTACATTAGAACAGGAGTAGAAGCCATAATAGAAGATCAAGTTACTTCACGTTTTGAAGCTGAAGAATTAAAATCATGGAATTTGTTAACTCGGACCAATCATAATTATGAATTTATCAGCTGGCGGTTAACAATTATTTGGATGTTTGGGTTTTTGATGAGATATACATTTTTACTGCCCCTTAGGGTCACTATTTGCTTTTTTGGGGTGAGTTATCTATAAGTAATTTTTTAGAAGGAAATGTTTGGCAAAACTTTAATAGTTTACGAAGGGTCTGTAATTTTCCCAAAATAGTCTCGAAGATTTTTAGATGCTCATAGACTTCCCAAACAAGCTTCTTGATGGGTTTTTACTGTTTTTTGATATAGATTCATACCACTTGACATCAATTTAAACAGAGGCTAGAGACTTATGGCACATTTTACTTATGAATTAATTTCAACCTATTGCTAATTAAAATTTTTATTATCAATTTTCCGCGCAGATACTTTGGCTACTTGTTTCAACTGCACTTATTGGTATCTTGCCAGACAATGCAATTAAAAGATGGTTGAGTGATCGCGCAATGTTAATTACGATGAGAATAGTGATGCGGTCATTATCGGCCGTCATCACTTTCTATAATAAAGAATATAAACCGAGAAAAAATGGTTTATGCGTTGCTAATCATACCACAACACTCGACGTCGGGGTATTAGCTACTGAAACTAGTTTTTCACTGGTCAGTAAATTTTATGGGACGTTAATAAACACTTCCGGGATAATGTGCCTTGTCTTTGTTTTAGGGATTTTATGAAATGGTTTTTTTTTTGTTGTAAAGGCTTCTTGTGTTTGTCCGTTTTGTCAATATTTTTAAAAATTTGCATTCCAGACATTATGGTTAACATTATGCACTGCTATCGTGGGTTATTTCCCCGAGGGAGATTTAAAACGTTGGCTCAATCGACATGTATCAATTATGTGCTTCGGAGTATTGTCAAGTGCTTTATCAGCAGTCATTAATTACCACAACGTAGAAAATCGTCCGAAAAATGGGATTTGTGTAGCAAATCACACATCACCTATTGATGTCTTGGTACTTGCCTGTGATAATTGTTACGCATTGGTATGTTTTTGTTTTGTTAGCTTTATATGTTTGTGATTGCAACCTCATAGCCAGGAAAAGAAGGGAGAGATTCCTCTTGGTTTAATCACAGAATAAAGAGAATGGGATCTTTGCAACCGGAAAGATAGCTCCACTTTTATTTCAGTGGCTTTATCTTACGGTGAAATGTAAAAATTATCCTTTATTTTGTTTAGTCTTTGATTTGGTGGTTGAATATTGGGCAAATTTCGTTTTTCATCGTCTATGTCTCCTAATATTTTTTTTGTTTTTACAAATTACAGATAGGTCAAAGGCATGGAGGTTTCTTAGGTATATTACAAAGAGCTTTAGCTAGAGCTTCGCCACATATATGGTTCGAAAGATCGGAAGTGAAAGACAGGCACGCTGTTGCCAGAAGATTAAAAGAACACGTTTCCGTTCCGAACAATCCACCAATTTTAATATTCCCGGAAGGTACTTGTATTAATAATACATCTGTAATGCAGTTTAAAAAGGGTAGTTTTGAAGTTGGTAGTACTGTTTATCCAGTAGCTATTAAGGTAAGCAATAAATAATTGAGGAAGGCAGACGCAAGCTTTTGCCACAAGGATCGCAGCTAGTCTGAGGATTGAACTCTGATTACTATTTGAATTCTTACGACTTAGGCATGAAGGCAGAAATTATTCTGCTGTTTACATTAGTGTCTGTTCAGTAGCTTTTAGCTTATAAGACAACAAATGGCATCAAGTAGGATCATTAAGAAATAAAAAACTGTTAAAAATAATGAAAAATAAAATCTGTGTGAAGTTGGTTAGCATTCTATTTAGTAATCTGATTGTTTAGGAAATCAACGATGTAATTTTGGACTTCAGCAGCGATCCTAGCTGATACATCTTACGTCTGCTCTTCATTTTTAAACTAATTATTGGCTAGAATAAATTTTTTAATTTTTAATTTTTTGAATTTGCAGTACGATCCAAGGTTTGGAGACGCGTTTTGGAACAGCAGTAAATATTCAATGCTTCAATATTTATATATGATGATGACTAGTTGGGCCATAGTCTGTGACGTATGGTACCTGCCGCCAATGCAGCAAAAGGAAGGAGAGAGTTCAATAGACTTTGCTAATAGAGTTAAAAGGGCCATATCCGAACAAGGAGGTCTGGTCGACTTAATGTGGTAAGTATTTAATACTTCTATGCGTTCATCTTCCATTGGACACCCAGGAGGTGTGAACGCTGTCCATCGCTAGGGTTTTTCGCGCCTCACACAATGGGAACCCTTCCCCCTTCAACGAAATGGTCGATGAAGAGGCCTATATAAAACCCATTAGAATCCTCCCAATCCCTAAACGCGATCCGCGACCTAACTTGGCCTAAAGGGAAGTCCTAGGGGGAAATAAAAAAAATGAGATGCGTTTGCTGCATCACCCGCACCGCAGCTACTAGCATCTCTAGTACTTACTCCGTGGCAAGCCAGCTGGTGCGCTCACCTTCTCTTGAAGATCTCCTCTTGAGTAATCCAAAGGTAATCCAATATGTGTATCCAAATGGTGATGCACTTCACTTCACTTTTGCTCTGCTCTGATCACTCCCGGAAAAAATGACAAATTAAAAATTAACACTGAAAAATAAAAGAATTAATTATTAATCGCACCAAAAAAATTCTATTAATTAATTTATTATTTATGAAAGTTGCTGCCGAGCAATAGCAATTATAGCCGTAACCGTACGCGTACGCGAACTCGAACGCGAACGCGGTCACGTTTCACGAAAAAAATTATTACTCGAATAACTTTCAGTAACTAATTTGTTCTTTTTTTTAAATAAAAATGATAGCTGAAAATTGAAATGGAAATTGGAAAATGATAATTAGTTGTTAGTATGATGATTATGATTATGATAATGAGGATGAGGATGATATGGCAATGATTGTTAGTACTTAAAACTAATCCTACTTATGGCTAACATGCTTATAACTAACCTATCTTACAACTAACCTGACTTAAAACTAACCTATCTTACAACTAACCTTACTTATTAACTAATTGGAAGAAAAAGAAAGCAGAAGTAGAAGTAGAAGAAGTAGAATATTTTATTTAATATTATTAATTGATAATAATATTAACTTCAAAAAAATAATTTAAAAGAATTAGGTACTTAATTAGTTACTGTCAGTTATTTAATTTATAATTCCACTCCGATTTTTAATTCGAGACTAAAACCATGCATTAATCGCACACGATTTAATCATGCATTAAAATTTGAAAAAATAAAAAACTTACTTAATTATTAAATATTTAAAACTCCCGGTACCTTAAAATTTACGATCTGACTTCGACGAAAGACGAAACGCAACTGAAGATTGCGGAGGGGTGACGTTGTTTATATAGGGAGCGATGGTGGCGCTGCAAACGCCATCAGTGGCCAACTTAAGAACTAAGGAGGGGAGGGACTTGTTTATTATAAAGTGCTGCCCTCATGTTGTTGCGGCAAAATTGTGAACTAATTTTAAAATGGCGGATCAAGTTAGTAATCATTTTTTTCTTCTTTCAGGGATGGTCAATTAAAGCGATCATCAGTTAAAAAAGAATGGAAAGAAAAACAACAGGAAGAATTTAGTAAAAGACTAATATTTGACGTGAAAGACATTAAAAAAGTTGAGGGGAAAGACTTAAAAGTTGAATAATTAATTCTTTTTTTCTTAATTTCTTTTTTCATCAGTGCGGCTTTTAAAGCCGCCATTTTTTTTATTTTACCGTTTTTAAAGCCGTTTAGCCTTTAATAATAATTTTTTAAATCAGTTTATTTACCGAAAAAACTCGTGCTACAAAAAAGAAATCAACGAAAATATTTTTTTAAAGAAACGAAATTTTTAAAAAATAATTTTTGCAACCTAGATTCAGTAAATTTTTATTCATTATTATTAATATTATTTTTCGGGTTGTGATTAAATTAACTGAATTCGGTTGCTTAAAAATATCGGACGTATTATCGCTCTCTTATTTTGCAGTATGAAATCTTAGTCACGAATTTTTTTTTGTATTAAAACGCAAATTATTTTGAAAATTTTTTTTGTTATTATATACTCTGGGAAGGATTTTCTTTACTCAGAGTGAGTTAACTCAGCCAAAGATTTTACGATAATTATTTGAATATTCCGTTTATTTTACGAAGAAAAAAATTAATTTAATTAATTAATAATGAAAAAAAAAAAGCGGACTGTGAGATTATTTTTTTGTCAATTGAAAAAATTTACAATTTCCGCTAAGGGTACATTTTTCTTAGTAGGATTAATTATTAATTTATTTTGAAAAAAAAGAGATGTATAAAATTTATAAAGGGATGAGAGAGGTTTTTATACCAATTTGGCTAAAGCAATTGCCAAACGTTAAAACTTTAAGAATCGAATTCTGAAATTGCCATAGTTACTAACTTTCAATAATCGATTATTTCTAATTACAATCTTATTAAAAATATATTGACAAAAAGCAGAAGATATAATCTTTTTTTTTGATTTGGAAACTGCGCTACATCGAATTAAATGAGAAACGCCAAATCATGTCATAGAAAAAAAAGGATCCTTAATTATGAAAAATAATTAACTTGATGTTCGCTTTCCTGAACTGCAGCATCATTTGCTTAAATTATCATTTTTTTCCCGTGCAATAGCTTTAAGCTAAGCTTGTATTTCAACCTCCTCACTTTGTTGCATGTAAAATATTGTGTGATTGTGAGAATGTGAACGCCTGTCGTGTGTATATTATGAGTGTGCAAGGATTCAGAGTTTTTTCCTTGCTGAAATTTTTTTTATAAGACTGGAGTAAAAATTAATAAGTAACTTCGTTAAGAGTGTATTTTTTTTAAAATGCATATAATGTCTAGTCTTTCAATTTTAAAAAAATGTAAAAACGGTTGTATAGGATGGTCAAATTTGTTTTGTTTTGTGCTGAACATATCGAGCTTTTCTTGTGTATATTTTTCTTTCTTCTAAGAGATAAATATTTTTTAAATCTATTTTTCAAGAAAAAATCTAAAAAAAAAATAAGTTTGATCATCTACCTATATTATTCTTCCTTTTATTTTTGCAGCGCACAAAATGTGAAAGCAGGTTTTAGGCCTAAAAGTTACAGAGATTGAACTCCAGTTAATTTTTTTTTTTTTGGGTTATGTTTTTGCTGTAAATAAAGCATTTTCTGTTATTGTAAGTAGTGAAAATAAATTTTGTGGTATAAATACTAATCAGTTTTTTTGAACGCGTTATCGCATCCAGTAATTCTGTTTTAACCGACAAAATTTCTGGTATATATTTCCCCTTCCCATAATCATCTTGGTTAGGAAAATAAAAAAAGAATCTAAAAATATTTTTTAAAATTATATATTACGTTATTTTTATTTTTTTTAGTTATTTAGATTTCATTTTTTACAAAATTCGTACATTTTGGATTAATCCAATATTTTTAATATGTTATAATTGAGCTTTTCAAAAATAAGCCACCAATCAACCGCTTCAAAAAAAAGCACACTGAGGTATTTTTTATAATCATCTTCTTTTAAAACTCGAAAATTTTTTTTTAAATAATTTTTTTTAAATCGATATTCATATTTTTTTTTCCTTTATACAATCTATCGCCTAACAAGAAAAGGATTTGATATTCCGCGTCCTCGAAAACAAAGATAGACAATTAAGCACTGTCTCGTCTAAATTTACGGATTTATGCCTTTAAACTCTCCTACTCTTAAAATAAATCCACAGCTCCCAGCTAATTATTATTTTTTAAATCCACTACGCATAGGAACAAGCAGTGCCTGAAAATAATTTTTTTTATTTTAAAGCAAGCAGGCACATCATTCGTTATGATATTTTTTTTATGCACTACATTCCTCCATTTATTCGTGAAACCTATCAAAAATTCCAGGCATGGTAAGTACTGTGCAAAATATTCAACAATTCAGTCTACGATGAAGAATTTACATTAGAAATAAACTAGTTTTGCATCTGATGGATTTTGCTCCATTGGGCAGTATGGGCATTTTAATCTGAAATTTAAAAAAACTCTACTTAGAATATATCTTAATCAGGTAATTTTTTTTAAAGAGGTTAAGCTAACTTACTTATTCCCACTCGATAATTTTTGAAGAGCATCCCTTGATATTACGTGTCCACATACAAGTCTCATTGGTGGATTTGCTTCTGTGCTTTGCTGCCTTAGGATAGGGCACGCGAACACTGAATGATATCGATTTTCTTGTCCAAGGTCGATTTCAATCTTTAAAAAAAGGAAATCGGAATATTTTCATGTGTTTATCTATTAGTTTTGAGGTTATGTTATTTCGAACTGAGACTTTCCTCTCTCTTGTCAGTTCTAGTTGGATCAAAACTGACTTTTGTAAACAATACTTACTGGAAGTTCATCCTTTCCATTCCAAATCCCAGTAACTTGTCGTTGTAACATAACTTGTTTTATATTTAAGAGAGCAGGTAGGGCAGTGCATCCGGCATTAACACTAAAAATTTAATCAATTTTCTCATAAACTCATTGATTCCTCCTAATTTTCACAGTTTGAATCTTAATATAACTTACCAGACTGACAATGGGCTGTCTACACTCAAACCAAGCAACGAACATGCATCCTTTGTAAATATTTCATAAATTTCAGCCCATAAAGTTGGGTCCAATAAATAATGGTAAGGCGATGAAGCTAATCCTTGTGGCAAGTATAAAAACATACCCATAAGGTTTTGTATTTCTGAAAAATTAATTCACTTTTAAATTTTCCCCTTTCAAATCACTTAATACTTTAAAATTCGAAACTCACCTTTTTCGTGTCTATGAACAAACTGATGAAAATGTGCTCGGGCATATTGCACAGCTTCATTTTGTTTAGCCAGACCTCCTTGTAAAAGCCCGATAAAATGCAGTCTGTGTAATTTAAATTCTAAACATGAATTTTGTGCTTCCAATTTATCACGCCTAGCTCTAGCCCATTCTAAAGCAGGACCTAAATCATGTTGCCTTAAACAATCTAAAATCTTATTTAGCTCTGTGAACGGTTCTTTTCCTCCTTCTTCTGTTTTAATACCAGCTTCCCTCGCTAATTCATCAGCTATCTCAAGCATTCCTTGTCTATAAAAATGTTGGCATATCACTTGATTTAACAATTGAATTTTTTCAGGTCCTGCAAAAACATCTTCTCTACTTGTCGATGCAAAATCAGCTACGAAATTCTAAAACAAAACACAGAAACGATTTGACATTTACGTTATCTTCATTTTCCCGCTAATTGTCCTATTTTCAATGACGTGTTAATAAACATCAAGCTTACCCGATCTATTGCCTTTCCGACTCTAGATACGGTGCTATGCAAATCTCTATGTTCGGTTGCTAATCGATGGACGGATTCCCGAACTTTATTAACCGTTTGCTTCATAATTAGGATCTGGGCCGCTGTAAGCTCATGATCAGGGGGACCTGTAAAAAATGAAAATAAACATTAGATACAAACAAAGAATGATGACAATCAAATTTTCGTTTTAAGTTAATCAAGAACTTGAAACCTACTTTCATCGATTTCCTTCTTGAGAGCTTCGATATGATTTGACAAATCACGAAGAGTTCTTTCCGAATGTTCATTTATCCCGTTGAAATTTGTAATCACTTTATCTAATTCTCTTTCGACTGCGTTACACGACTCCATATTTGTTATTGCAGACGTCATAAATGACCTTGCAATGGCGTTTTTTAAAAAATTTTACGGATGAGATGGCTTTGCTCGTCGGCCATGTTTTTAGGCGCGGGATAGTTTTTCTTTACGATTCGAAGATATTAGAACAGCTCTTAAAGGTTAAACGTTTGTTTCAGATTAAATTTGATTAATTATAGTGAATGATAATTTTATAAGTGGTAAGTTTTTGGTATTTCAATAAAAAATAACACGAAATAAGTACAGAAGGGCCCCGAAGTCTTCTGCTTTTGATTGGTGCTCGATTTTTGAAACAATTGTTGGCGGCATTATAATACAATCTTATCACTCGTATTTGTGATTTTAAGATTATTATTTCAATTCGATCAAGGTTTCTAATAGAAATTAGAAAAATTTAAGTGAAATTGCATGAGTAATGTGCTCTTTTAACATTTAAAATTTTAAAAAACTCACTGAAAGGGCCCCGAAGAATTTGTAGTTGACTTCCGTTTCCGGTATACTTGTTTGCCGGCAAATGGACGCTATCTCTCTCTTTTTCTCTAGGCTTTGGTTGGAAGAGAAACGAAGGTAAGCAATCGGTTTTCTCACTATTTTCTTCAAATCAATTGTGTGTGTAACAGTTAAAATTAACTCAGAAACGTCGACTATCTTATAATTACTGTTTACTAACTTGATTAAATGAAGATTTCTCCCTCTTTTCTCGTTACCTTTGGTCGGTGGGAATCACGAGTAAGGATAGAATTAACAAACACATGGTTTTGAGAAAAATGCTTTTTTATCTTTATTTAACAGTACTGATGAACTCAAACGCATCATTTCTTTTCACAGTCAATAATTCCTAATCTGAATACATGATTTTGTTTGGTTATTAGTAACGAAAAACGAAAATATTGCACAACACGGACAGCTGTCAAAAATCCAATTTTAAGCTGTTTTAATCGTTATTAATTTCGCACATCGATGTACGATAAACACGATTTTACTATGTTTTGACTATTTTAAATTTTTTTTAGAGATGGGCTAATGTTTTTACTATGGATAACCTCCAAATGCCGCGGAACAACAAACAATAAATATTGAACAATTTGACTGCTTCATTATCTGGTACCTGGGATCCCATTCATTTTTTTTTCATGCCGTAAGTACTCTTTAAGTATTTAACATGCTGATGGTGGGAAATTTTAAGACTACATAATCGGTAACGCCTTACTGGTAAAAAAATTAAACAATGACTTAAAAAATCCTCACTCCAGACATCACAGATTAAAATTCTTCATCTTTCACGCTCTCTTTTACTCTTCAATCACACAAAATTTACACATACACTAATGAAATATTCAACTTAGAGCCAAAAGAGGTTCGTCTAAATCTTTCGGTGAATCTTTTTTCTTAAAATATGATTTTTTCTGTTTGTTTAATTTCTCTTGATGCAGTAGGGATAATTTTCTTTTGTGCAATGAGATTTTCTTCTGTGGGATTTCATTTTCTACTTGATTTGAGTCTGAATTCTCGTTTTTATCTAATAATGAAAGCTGTTCTATTATGTTTTTAGGTCTTGATGGTTCCACCTGTGTATTTTCAACTTTAGTACCATTCTTATTGACATAAACTATGACATATTCAGAGAAAGATGCTTTTGTTGGAGTGTTGATGTCTGCAAAATCACGGAAGTTGGCAAAGAAGTCACCGTTGGTGTATTTTTGCGGCCTTGGATTAGCAGAATACGGCCTACCGTGACCATTATTGGAATAATATGGGCTGAAGAGGGATCCAGTTTCATCGCGGTCTTCATCATTGTAGTAAGTACCTGAAAAATTTTTTTTTTTAGTTTTGTTTTGATGAAATTTTTGTAAAATGTGGATTTTTACCTCCTCTGATGACACCAAAATTGCCAGAGCCTAAAATATTATTTGAAGTAGCATCGTCTTCAACAACAACTGGTACTTTAAAGGAACTATCTCTGTAAGCTCTGAATGGATTGAATTCAGGTCTTAAGAGTGGGGGATTTCTCGGTTTGTTGTAGAATGGTTCCTGTTTCAGGAAAAAAAAATTTTAAGGATCTGATTCGTGTTTTAGTTTTAAATTATTTCAAAGTACAAACCTGATGGAAGAGTTGTGGAGGTCTTGAATGACCTAGTGAAAAAACAGGAGCAAAAGATGGGAAAAAATGTTGGCTATCCCCATCATTATCTCTTGTATCTGGTTCTAAATTCACTGAAACTTCATCGTTTTCTTCTTCTGATTGAATTTGAGGTTCTTGTTGTGGTTTGTTGTTGGTTTCTTCGTTGGCTTGATCATCTTGTGGTTCCATATACATGTCGCTGTCATCTTCTTCATATTCAGATTTTATTTCAGCAGCTTGCCTTTTTTGTCGGTTTTCATCGTTTCCTTGTAGTTCATCTTCAGATGGGGGTGGATCCTAAAAAATATAAAGGTTAGCTATACAGTGAATACAGTTTTTTGAAGAATGTAAATGAATTGTTTGAAATAATTGGATATAAGAAGTTGTTTTCTATTAGCAGCAATATTAAGACTTGATTTAATAGTTCCTTGTTTTTTCAAAGCAAATTACTTGCTATTCGTGAATGCGGTGCGGGTTGTTAGTTCATTGTTTAGCTCCCAATATAGATTTTTTAGATGCAGCTTTAGCTAAAGCAGCAGTTTTGCATTTATTATCTTTAGAATTTTTTCCTATGAAGAAATAGTTCCAAAATTTAACTGTCTAGAATTTTTTGTATATAAAATTTTTTTGTATTTTTTTACCTGTCGAACATTAAATTCCGCTGAATACCCAGGCCTAGGAGTGATGACTTGTGTAATATCCGGATGATTGAAATGTCCTAAGGAACTTCCCGGATTACTTCTCTCAATTCCTGAAAAAAAAAATTCAATAAGCGACATGGACAATGTGATGAAATTAATAATAAAAGAAACAGTAAAGAAAGTCAGATTAACATAATTAATTGAAACGAATAGAACCGGTCATTCATAATGATCAAAGTAATGCTTATTAAACAAACAACCAAGTCATGATTGTGTAATACTAATTCTATTGTAACCACCGACAATCAATTTGCCGTCAAAATATTTTAACCGTCTTATTCCTTTTCAACCGACCATCAAATATCTTCGACTTATACTCATCAATTTTTTATTTCCGGCGATGCGTATACATGAATGTAATTAATGAGTAGTGTAAATTGATATAAAAAGCCTTTGTGAGAACTTGCTCTTTATTAATAAGTTATGAATAGCCAAAAGGACAATGCAGTAATATTTTAAAAGTCCATTAGGTTTGAGGGTTTTTGAAGTCGATTAAAACAATTTGACGTTAGATCTTATTTCTCTTTGCTCTTTTTTTTTTTTTAAGCTATTAATCATCACTTTCGGTTATTAAAATTTTTGTAAAGAGATCATAACTCAAAAAGAAGAAGAGTCAAACTTAAGTAATTCATTTGTACACTTTCTCGACTGGTCTCCGGTCAGGTCGGTCGAGGAAGTAAAATTCTAGTTTATGACATAACACGCATTTGTTACTGCGCGGGTATTGATGGAGGTTTTACACTAAACTAATAACCGATTGAGGGTAGCCGGTTAGGCATGTTTTGTCTTGCTCAAGGAATGGCATCCTTGCCCTGTGGTGAGCTCCCTTCTCAGGGTTATGAGTTAGTGGAGGGCAGCAGCTTCGCTAATACTGACCTAGGGCTGAAGATGGTAGTAATCGGCAAGGCCTAGGCTCAGATAATCGGGAGGCAGAGTCGGATCAATGGTATGGCTCCCGTACTGCGATGTGGAAGGTTATGGAAAGTCACCACATTATTTGATATTCCTAGTAAAATCGTCAATGGTTGAAAACAAAAAAGCTCACGCCCTCAGTTTCGGGCAGGCCTTAAATGGCCAGAGGATGACAGCGTGTTGCTTCGTACAAATATCTGGGATGATTATTGAATGAGAAGTGGGATTACAGCCAGGAAGTCAAGGCTCGAATAGAGCAAGCCAAGAGTGCTTTCATGCGAAACCTGTTGTTTAAGAAGGCTGACGTAGACCGGGTCGGAGGAAAACATCCTGGCTCAAGAATCCAAGAGACTGGTACGGCCAAAATTTAGTATCCCTTTTTCGTTCGGCAGCCTCCAAAGTTAGAATCGCCATGATGATCGTCAATCTCCGACGAGGAGCGGGCATTTAAAGAAGAAGAATAACCGATTAAAAGTAAAATAATAACTGATTTATTGTGGAAAAAGTTAGGGTTTATATACAGTGGCGGTATCGGTCCTCAAAGGGGTTCTCCGAAATTACATCATGTGACAATCCGACTTTGTCGGAACATGATGTAACCGGACTTCCTAAGGTGAAGACCGATAGAGGTTGCTACGAGATGTTGCAATCAAGTGCAATACCTCGTAACAGAAATTAAATTTTCTAAATTCTGTCAAATTCTGTACAAATCTTGGACGTGAATTCTCAATAATTTTTTCACCAACAAAAGATTAAATTTAAAAATATTAATTGCACAAGACTTGATATATCTCGAAGACTCAAAACCAAAAACCCAAAATAAAAATGTCCCATATCTTGTTGAATCTTGGAACAGCCAATGTCTCCACTCCTCCTCAAAATTAAAACTAACAATTTAAATTATCCACAAACTTTTTGAATCATGAACCCGAGCCGTATTCACAACTTGAATTTTCTTAGAAAGAAACATGGTAAAATATTACTTCATAATTTTGATCAGTGAGTGGTAAGTTTTCAATTTTTTACATTTTTTCCCCCTTACAATTTCCTACATCATTCTGATAGATTAGTTCCACTTAAAAATTATGATTATTTTTCTCATATTATTACGCGCGGGATTGCTAAAGATTTTGTGTATTAAATAAATAACCATTTACGTGGTTTAACCTGAAGAAAGGGACGACATTGCTCATTAAATACCGCATCCAATTGCTATTGAAATCTCTAAACCGTTCTCTTAATCCATAAAAATCTCTTATATCATTCAATGTTTCATTATAATCTCTCGATTATTATGAAACTTAAAAAAATTGTTACAAAAAAAATAAGGATTTAATAACTCAATCATGACGATATTAAAATCATCATCTCCTCCTCATCATCATTATCAAAAAAATAAAGACGTTAACGTAACGAAGCTTTGGAGATAAAATTATAATAATCGTTTCTCGGGTTCATAATTTAAAAAGTTTGTGGATTATTTGAATTGTTTAAAATATTTTCTCCTCCAATAATATTTGAATCCAACTTCTCTATTAATTTTTTAAAAAAACCGTTATTTCTATAAAACTCCCCCTTTGATCCTTGGTCTCACTGAAAATGATGAACCATCTTAGACCTTTCAAAATAATTCGCCAAAAACCTCAACAGCGTGAAATTTAAAAAACTTTAAATGTTTACTCTCTTTTCATTCTCATTCAAAAAAATGTGGCCCTAGCTTTGTCAATCAATTCGATTTAATCTGACATTCATAAATCATGCCCAAAACCGCTCCAATTATTTCTCCCAAGATAACCTCAAAAAACAACAAAAATCAAATCAAAAGTGTCATCTTTATGTGTGTGTGGAATGGTGATTGCAACATCTCGTAGCAACCTCTATCGGTCTGACAAAGTCGGACTGTCACATGATGCAATTTCTGAGAACCCCTTTGAGGACCGATACCGCCACTGTAAACCCTAACTTTTTCCACAATAAATCAGTTATTATTTTACTTTCAATCGGTTATTAGTTTAGTGTAAAACTTCCTTCAATACCCGCGCAGCAACATTTCTTACGTAGAATTTTTTCGGCGAATAAAGATTTTATCCCAAATTTTTTCTTGGCAAGAGATAGTTCAGAATTTTTTAATTTTAAAAAAATATTATGGGATTTTCTCCCCAGAAATTGATTAAGCTTTTCTTTGTGCTCAAAATTTTTTGTAAAATTTTTTGGAAACTTTTTCGTGCTTAAAAAAATTTCTACATTTTCTCCCCCCAAAATTCAATTATTTTTGTGTTCATGAATCACTTGAAATTGTTTTGCCCTCAAGATATTTTTGAGATTTAGTCTCGTCCTTCAAGAATTTCCCCAAAAATTTTTTCTGGTCACGGATTTTTCTTTAATTTTGCATCTGAAAAATTTCTTGACAAAAACGTGTAAGGAGAAATTTCCCTTAAATCCCATTTAGCGAGCCCGCCACTTTCTGAATATCCGGCTATTTTTTACAACATGCAAATACACTTTGTTACGAGTAATAACGATAACAATCGGATTTAAAATTAGGTTGAATTGAGAGTACTAGGAAGTTTAAATCGAAACGAATTTCGACTGAATCATAAAACTAATATCTGCGCTAATTATTTGATTTTAATTCTCTTTTGTTAAAACCATGATCTTTGTCTGGCGTTATCAAAATCACGAAAACCGGGGTATGACCGATTGGAAAATATCATTAATTCGCCTTTCGGGTTTAGAATGAGATATAGGAAGTCACGAAGTGAGATTAAAAGGCGCCTGGTTCTGTAGCCACCGCGATTATATTGCATGATTCTTACCTGATGGCCTAATGTAAATTTCTCCTAATTTTTGATATTCTCCCTGTTTTTGCGTTGGGTATCCTGAAAACAAAAAAAGATAATAATTAAAATCCTTGAAATTGTTACCTTGTTGGGAGTTTGAAATAAAAAATCGCGCGAGAGTTTCAAATGTGTCGGTAATATGAGAGGACAGTCTAATTTCCATAGGTCGTAAGTTCAAGCATACTTTATTATTTTTTTTCGATATTTGAAATAACTTCCTTAGACTTTTTCCTGAAGTGCGAGATAAAATTTATATTTTGTTATTTGAAATAAGAAGCGATATTGCTGATGATGCAACTAATTTATTCGATTATTATACTTCTGAAAATTAAAATGATTTTTTTTTATTCGTGTCGGGTTAATTTTGCTCATGTTTTTATCTTGTCAAACAGGATTAAATCGTCGGAGGAATTTTAAAATTGATTATCTAAATGTGGGGAAAAGTAGCGAATTTATTTATTGAAAGTTGTAAATTTAAAGAGATAGGTTTTTGAGGTATTCGCAGATTCAGGAAATGGCGATGGGAATAAATCAAAATGTGGCGTGTTACATTCTCATCTTGATTTGTATCTTTGGTTGTATATCATGCCGGATGCTCTGGTTTTGAGTGTTGGGCAATTGTAGAACGGGAAAGTAAATATCTGTGTTATGAGTATTAACTATGAATAGTGCTTTTGAGTTGAAAAGAGTTTTAGGTGCCTGATGCACCAACAACTTTACCGAGCTCCATATGAGCTGCTTAGAGTTTAATGAATTTATTAGGCTATTCTAATTTTTTTTATACATCCCAAAAATAAGAAATCTCTTCCTTCTCTTACTTAAACAATGAAAAAAATTTAAACTATTTATTTTGTAATTAATTTTACTTAATAGTTTCTGTAGTAATTCGCAACAATAATCATAACCACTGCTAGTTTAGGTACGGCTTATTACATCATACGAAAATAAAAAAATAATCATTCGGCCAATTTTAGCCGGAGACTATTGACCAAAAAATTAATACTTATCCGTGAAAAAAAATTAATCGATTTACAAACGGATTGAATTAAAGTAACTATAAACGTCTTAATGTTCTCCAGAAAAAAAAACACCGTAGGGGTCAAGTGGGCTAAGATTTAACCCTCACGTGGAAAATTTTGAACAAAATTCTCAGTTCAAAGTAGCCCAAAAACTAATCTCGGAATCATAAAACGAGATGATCTTCCGCATTGCAAATGACCTTTTATCTAAAAAAAAAAATTTTCTCAATCCATTGTTTCTCTTTTTATTGAAGCTCCACCTTGTATTGAAGAAATATCTGTTTGTTTTTATTTCTTTTATTGGAGTTGCTTAATTCTAACCGGTATGAGTTGGGTGTATTGTAAAGTTGAGATGAGAAAGTCATCGAATGTGGCCGGCCAACGTATGATTCGTTTAGTGTAATAATATCCCACGTGAAGGGTGGTCCTATAATTAGAATTTAACGGCTTATTATCATTGAGCGTTTTTATTACATGGTTGAGCCACCGAGAAGTTTACATGCGAGATCTCTTTTAAATCACACCTTCGTGATCCTTCTTTTAATCTTAAAAAAGTACCTCACTTTAAGACAACAAAACTGAAGAAGGGAGAGATCTTTTTATAAATTTTGGAATGTTTATAAAAAAATTAGAATGGCCTTATGGTGCGACTCGCCACGCCCGGAGAGTATGTGCAATTTTTTTTTTTTTTTTGCTCATAGCGCCAGACATCGTAATTCGATACATTAGGAGGAGGTGTCGAACTTGATAGAATGATTGATCGATTTTAAATATATCAAACAATTAATTTGTTATTGAATTAATTAAAAAGTATCAAGACGTGAATGAGATGGATTTTTTTAGCCTTCTGGCAGATTTTTCTTTGAAAAAGAGATTATTTTGTGGCCTCCTCTCTCCCCGTAATGGGGATGGTTAAAAAGTTGCTCAAGCGATCTCTGAGGAAGGAGTTACATTGCGAACTCTGGCCTTGAACGTTCTTAAATTTTAAAATCCCAAGTTGTATATACAGTATATGGCCCCTGATTTTGGATCTTATAAATTATCTGTAAGTTGCTGCTATTCTCGTTCCTTTGTTCGATATGTGGTCGATTACTGGTTTTCGGAAGACGTATTTATTGGCTTTAGGTTTCGATTCAATAAATCCGTCTTATAAAAACCAAAAATCGATCAGATGTGTCGTTATTTGAGTTTGAAAAATCCTCACGCCGCCCAGTAAGAATCATCTTCTGACATTTCATTCCAGGATTGATTTCAAAAATACCTGTAGCTACTCTATATCGCCTACTTCACCTTTTATTGCACCTGACTTTCTTCCCTTGCCGCCGCCTCTGAACATTTCTGAAGCCATACCTCATCATTGAGAAAAAAGATGTTAGAAATATTTTTTCCACAAGACAAATAATAGTTTTGTGACAAGAATATTTGCCTTGTGGCAAAAATAATGAAGAGTTGAATGATTTTCGGACATAGGCCTCAATTTATAATTATTACATCACTTATCATCAATCTTGAAATTCGTTCACTGGATGACATATGTTGGACATTGTGGTTCCACTACTTCTGACAAACGAACCGATAGGTAATTCCGATCGGTAAAAACGATTCCGATCGGTAATTTTTTTTCTAACTTTTTAACGTCCGGCTTTGAATCGACTATTAGAGTATTTCTGTTCAGAAATATTCATATTTCCTATTTTGATATATTGACTCTTAAAAGAGCATTAGAACTTGATAACTTTAAATGTTGCTTTTTTGGATATTCGAACGGGTATCCAAAGCCCGTGCGAATATCCAAAAAATTGATAACTTCATTTTACCTAGCAGAAAATTCCGATCGGATTTACTCTAGTCTCAATAACGTGAATAATTTAATTGCACTAAAACCGCCTTCAGTTTAGATACCAATCAGACCGTACAATAAACATTATCGGTTGCATTAATTTTTTCTCGCATTGTTTCATTGCATCTGGCTAAACTCGTTTTCGATGCTAAGCGGAATTCAAAGAATGTAATTTTTTTTCGGGCGCTGCATTTTTCGTTTAGGGTTCTAGGATTTCTAGGATTGATTCACAACTAAACTTTCTACCTTTTTAAGTAAAATGAAATCCAATACTTTGTTTCGCCAAAATAATTTTGTGTTATCTGCGAATATCATGGAAAACTATTGACAACCTGAAACAAAATTATTTTGGGACTTTTTTCTTTAAAAACAAAATTCTTGTAGATGATCTATGTTTGGCCAATTGAGAAAAATCAAGCATGGCACTCAAGAGGAACCCTTGCATCCCAAAATGATTCTTGCCTTGACTCTTCTTAAAAGAACCTTTTCCAGCCCTAAATAAAAACCAATCCTTCCAACTCCAAACCAATCATTACTACTATCTTTTATAACAATCCCATTGTTCCAAATGATCCGAACATCTATCCATAATTATAAGTTAACTAATACAAAATGACACATTGCAGCCTGCATAAGTAAAGACTTGTAAAAAAAAAAGAAAAAAGAATACTAATTACACTCGTACGTATTGTTCGGACTTCGAAGGGCATGTATAGAAGGTCGTCGTGCGTTCAAAATGCAAGAAAAAAAAATGGGATTTACACTATGTTATTTGGGTGACGCTGACTTCAGCTGTGCCGAAGTCTTAAATCTCTTATAGATCTGCAATCTGCATATTAAAACAATAGAACCGTTCAAGAACAATACCTACGTGTGTGAAATACTTCCTGGCAAAAAAAATGAACAATTAGCTCCGAAAGATAGGTCACTTTGTCCTACGCGAAACCTTGAATTAGAAATGAGATAGTTTTTTGACTAGATTATTTTAATGATCGGGATAAAGGAGATCTTTATGATCTTCATGATAACTATGCATATCCGATTCGTTTTTATTAAACGAGGATACCGTGTGTTTGTGATGCGAAGAGATAATTATGTTTGTTTTTTTAAATGGGTGAGCCTGCGAGATCAGATCAGAAAACGTGAGTAATGGGCTTTGTAGTTGAACTGCAGAGCTGGGTAGGCCATGTCGCCAGGCAAGACTAGAAGTGCCAATGGCATCGGAGGTCAGGCCTAACAGCGGAAAGCAGAGGAAGACTTTTAAAAACATGAGAATATTTTGTACAGGATGCGTAAAGATGTATAGCTTTTAGGCATCGTCAAGCGTTGAAAGCTAGAATACTTTATAACGAGACCCCAAGTACAGACTTTTATTGATTTATTTGTTTTAAATGCTATAGTACAATTCTTCACTGTACATCAGCAGAGGCACGCTTTGCGAGGCTGTTGGATCCTGCGAGAAAGACTAGAACTATGAGACAGAATATAAGGACAATTTTTTTCTGTCTTCTTCCCCTTTATCTCCCCCGCGACTTAGTGGTAGAAGGTAGAATACTTCCGTTCTTATCGTATCAATCTTGTCGTAAGTGGCCCTCTCGACTTGATCGACTTTCATTTTTTTTGTTGGATCAGTTTGCAGGGTTGTTGTCGCGCGGGCGCCGCCGACGCGGTATATGCGTCAGGTTCTTGACGGGCGGCCTACTAGTCCCAGGCCTCAAGGCAGGCCACGGCTTCGATGGGAGGATAACGTGTCAGCAGATGCGGGTCGGCTGGGGATCCCTGATTGGAGGGTTTCGTGCCAGGATAGGTCCGCCTGGCGAACGATCTCGGATGCGGCAATAGGGCTTCAGGCCCTGTAAATGCCATAGTTAGTTAGTTAGTTTGCAGGGAATTGAAAACGATGATCTCCTCCATGACCGATGAAAACTCGTCTTCAAGACGCTCTAACCTTTGATATTTGGCTTTTGCCTCTGCTAGGTCCTTTGGGTCCTTAAAGTAGTCACAAAGGGCTGTCAACCGAGAAAAATTAGCGCTACGGCGCGCATCCAATGATTCGGACGTCGCCATGATGATGAATTTAATCCTCTCCGATGAAAAGGGTCACAATCCAAACGATGATCTCTTAATATTACCCAGGTTGCTTGATGCGACGAATCCTACTACTCTGCGGACGATAATCCGAGAAATATCACATATGCACAAAAATGATGCGCAGCATTCGGATGCCCCGCTTATGCATGTCAGATGTTAAGCCAGCTAGCCAAAAATTTTACTTCGAGGTTGAATGGCCAAGAAATAAATTATGAAAAAAGCCAAGAAAATTTCCTAAAAGTTAACAATATTCGCTGTTTATCGCCAACGCAACTTATCAACCTTACGAATCAAAACTTCGAATTCGCACTACCCTAAAGACAAATTTTTCACTCCACACGACTCATAAATGAGGAGTTATGTGCAAAAAGGGCACTTTTTTAATGTTTAGCTTATGGCGAAAGTGCCCTTTTTGCACATAACTCCTCAAATATAATCCTTTACGGAACCAATAATTTTCTAAACACCTTTACGTAATTTCCGAACGATAAAACAACTTGCATTATATTTATCGAAACCACGAAGCCAAATACTCTTTTAAACATTGTACCGATTGAAAAAAATTGACAAGAATCCAATTAACCGGCTCCCGCTATCTTAATTAATACACGTGTTCCTTCGACTCGCTATTTTAAAAATTATTTCCTTGGCCACCATTTCAAATTTCACAGCATCTTGTGCGTCGACCTCGCAACCAATTCTTATAAATCATTTGATCCATCATTAGTCATTACTAAAGGGGAAGTAGAAAATGTGCATCGTCACCAGGTTCCTTAATACATTATGACATTTAATCGATTCATTGTAATGAAGATGATGTGAATGTGGCTTAAGGCTTTTCTTAACATGGGCGCGGGGAGAATTTATCATTTAAATAAACTGGACCGTTTTGAAACATCGAAAATTGAATCTTGGACGATGACGCGCGGGCACACAATTAGTGACGCAATATTTTTTTCCGAAAGGATAAAAAAAATAATAATAATAAAAATAATTTTCTCGTCATTACCTCGTTTTTTTCGGTAATTGTGTCGAATGATTGAAACATTATTGTACAAGTCGTCGACATTTTAATAAAAATTAAGATCATTCGTGTCCTCCTTCCTAGTTGTTAACGAGCTTATATTACACAATGGAGTCAAGTTCATCAATTTGTTCGTTTTACAAAGATGTAAAGTTAATGGGTTTAATCTTTTACACTTGTACGCCTTAAGCCTTTTTCTAATCTAGAATTGTAAATATTGTTCGGGCATTTTATTGGGATTAAAAAGAAAGAGAAATTATTCTAATGGAAATATCGATTTACGGATGAAATTAGGTTTTTCGTTTTTAGTGGGGAAATAATGCTTGAAACAATACACACCTAGCTAAGAGTATAGGTTCATTAAGATTGAGGCTAGATAATGATGATGTTTTCTTGGAACTTATATTATGAAGCAAGATGGTATAAATTGTAATTTGAGAAATGTATAGAAATAAAATGAGCAAAAAAGATGAGAAACGGTCATGATGATTTAGGATGGAAGTATTACAACTCTGTTGATTACTTAAGATAAAATGTGGGTAATTGATTTTTTTGAAAATTTTAGGCGGAATAAGGAAAATGGCGAAGGGCAGAAAACTTCTGAGCCTTGTGCCAGTTTCGTGGACAATTTTTCTCGGTAAACGTGCGGAACGTGCGTGCATGCACCGGTTATTTATCGCACCATATCTATCAATTCGTTTCTTCTTTATCGGAACTATCAATCCCTTTTTTTTTCTTTTCGCCCAGTTATAATGGATGTAATCTTAATTTAATTTCATCAAATCATCAAATTTTTCGGATTATCGTCCGCAGAGGCTCCTATGT
Organism: Liposcelis brunnea; assembly: GCA_023512825.1. Classification (NCBI taxonomy): domain Eukaryota; kingdom Metazoa; phylum Arthropoda; class Insecta; order Psocodea; family Liposcelididae; genus Liposcelis; species Liposcelis brunnea. The sequence goes on along the minus strand of CM042073.1, from coordinate 2,389,294 downwards.
GCGAGGTTGGATGACTTTGTGCCACCTTTCTTTTACGAGTTTTAAGCACAAAGAGCAGAGTTTGTCGAAAAAACGGTGGCATAATGTCACCTCACCTTGCACAAAGTCCTTCTTGTGCTTTGCTTTTTCTGAAATATCGGCTAGATCTGCAGCATTTTGAGCCTTTCATGAGACTTAGGCCGCGGTTACATTGCTCCGAAATTTGGATCGAAAACCTTCGAAATACTTTCGAAAGTCTCAATCTATGCGCTGATCGGCTGCAAAATTCTTCCTACACTCCCGAACTACCCATATGACGTCATATAGTTTATCATAAAACCAAAATACCTTCGAACACCTTCGAAAGCTTGCTAATCCTCCGAATTTCGGAGTAATGTAACCACGGCCTTAGTGGCACGCACAGACCACACGGGACTTGATGTTCATCTTCTGCATCCGCACTTCTGACCACTTTCTGACCACACAGCCTCTTTGATTTAGCTGCAATATACCAAAACAAAAACCAAAAAACTCGTTCATTATTTCACAAGGTGCCATCCCAGTCGCATGCACGCATGCTTGAACATCACAACTTCATAATTCATAAAAACTCGAATCAGAGCATTACAATTAGTGGGTGAGTTATGTACGACCGTAACGATATCAATTTTAGATTCGAATAAAGCGGTCTTCAACATCTCGACAAAAAAAAAATTTCCGGGATTAGTTTACATCCCGCACTCAAAGTACAACTCCATTTTCTCAATAGCCATAAATCTAATAATCCATTTATTTATATATTTAAAAAGCAAACGATGGCGTCATAGATCGAGAATCCTTATCATTTAAATTACGATCGAAACAAGATCTCATCGGATACCTTTCTAAACTTCCTCACTCTTTACCGATATGACCTGCTAAGCCGGGTTAAAAAGGGAACATCCAATTAAAAACAAACACTGAGATATTTATGATTTTCAAATCAATAATTTTGAGTAAAAAACGAAAATAGGGCCGATAAAAACAATAAGGTGAGACTTCTATCGTTAAATACTAAATATTTAGCTAGATTTTAAATTTTTTTTGAATTTACGACTTACCAATGTTCCCTTGTAAGTCTTGCGACGCCTTTAGTACTCAAGAAAAATTGACCTTCTGTTGAAAAAAGGTCATATCACATCGCCTTTTCACGATAACGAAATAAAAACTGACATTTTCCATCATGTTGATTGTCAAGGCCGATTCATCTTCATTCAGGTCAATAATTCCATTCTCATTTGGACGCCCTGCTAACGGAAATCAAAACATCAATAACCTCTTGTGTTTCTTTTTTAAATACATGTCACGATATTTACATTATAGACTGCATGATCCCCATTGCTTCCTTAACGGTATAAAAAGGGTTATAAACATACGACCTAACAATCAACGACAACAAAAAATCCGACATAAGAAAAATTATTTAATCGGAATAATGATATCCATTATTTAAGACTTGGTACAAAGTGTGTAGTGTAGACGACTTCCGCGAATTACATCATGGATTTTTTCTGCGAGAAGTTATCGTCGATGTTCCTACGTATAAAACAAAACTAAATTTTTATGACGGGAACATCATTTGCACGAATATACTCAAAATTTACATTTGGGTGTTCTCACCGACATGATTCGTTATGTAAAATCTGGAACTAGGAGCAGGTGACTGTTGCAAAGATTTAACTCAGCTATTCCGTTCAAGAAACCGCTGCGGTTCATCTTCAGTTTTTGGTTTACACATATCCGAGTTGAGACCGCACAAAAAACCGGATATATAACCGCAGCGGTAGTTGAACGAAAGTCAGCCTTAAATCCTTAAGTCTACCTTAAATTAATAAGGTGGATAAGTCCAGCTTGTCGATTCTACTAAATGGATGGTCGGAGCAGGTCCACGTTTAGGCGGTTTTCTTGTTATAGATAGAAAAAAATTAGTTCGAGCTACAAAAAATTTGGCAAAAAGTAAAAAGATTGTCCAACAAAAAAAGCTGTTGGGAATTTTTTTTTCGTAGTTCATTTTTTTAGCGATAGATGGCGATTCGACTTATTTTGCGCTTGAAAGTTTTGGTTTAATCTTTTTTGTAAAAACTTACTGAGAAATAGCTCAGTCTAAAAATTTTTGAAGTCCTTTTTCTAATTCTTTAATCTGAAACCAGTTTGTATGGAAAGACACGGACTAACAATATGGCGAATATTGGTTTGTTTATTTTGATTTCCAAACTTTAAGATTTGGAAGGAAAAACTGAAATTTGTTTCATTTTTAATTAAATACGAGATCGAGTCAGTAATAGGTGCATTTTTCTTATTAAATTTTCAAGTTTCAAAAATCAAAATAAACAAATACACATTCAAAATTTTCACCTTCATTGTTGTTAGTCCGACTTACACTAGTTCGCCATCTGTTGCTGGAAAAATTAACTACAAAAAAAGAAACCCCAACAACAGACCGCTGAACACCTTAAGCAATGATCTTACACCATGTCGGCATAGCATCTCTCCCCGAATCGAATGCACCCTTCTATACCATTACAATATTCCTCCTTCCGCCTTGATCTAAGATAAACGTGCACACTCGTCTCAAACTGTCCGCTGTCAAGGCATCACCCCACACATCTTTCGTGCCTGTCCAGCCTATCTCTTCTCAACCCTTGTAAGAAATCGTCGAGATCGGCAATCCACCCATTCTCACAACACCCACAATTTATCTCTTCTGGCAACATGGCATCACGCTCCGTGCCTGGACCCACCGAAAACCTGTCCTCTTGGCTATAAAATTACCCACTGAGGTTTTGGCTAGATGTCGTTACTGCTGTAGCATCAAGCAGAAGGTTATTCGTACCTAGCCTAGCCCAGTACTTAGCTTGATGGCTATATGTTGGTTCTAGTCCGTCACTGACTATTTAACATACATTAGAATTTTCCCATGCTGTCATTTAATTAACAAGCCAGGTTAATTGCAGTATTAACCTGTCAATATTAACTTACTCATCCTTCATGCTTTTTAATGCGGATTAATTAATAAATTTCACGGTTACGCCTTCGGTAATAAAATGTCATTTTGCAACAACTAGTTACGATTCGAATTCTTTAAAAACAAGCCGGTGAGATCATCCTATCATATCAGTTACATCAAACTCGTCATTTTTCCTCTGAAAAACACCTTTCGCGAACGATCTAACGTCCTACAAAACCTGCCAACAATTGAATTGTTTCCACAAACCTGTAATTAACTGCAGAAGACATTAGAACGTGACACGTATATGACTTGAGTTACATAAAATTCCATTAGGTCGCAACGTGCTTATAACATCACCCTAATTCGGATAAATACAATTCAAAAAGTCTAATGTCACGAGTCGAAATAAAAATTTAGTTGATACCAGACATGGTAACAGTCTATTGAAGATTATGTCATACATTAAAAATCAAAAAACAAATATCGGTTATATCCATTCGTGTATGACAGTTAAATATTGAATTTTCACGGTAGTTTGAGTTTCCGGTTGGCGAATCCATTCATTCAAATCAGTTCCCTTACATAAATTGTGAACCTATCAAAAGGTCTCGTTCACGTAGAGAGGATTCCTCGTTATCAAATCAAAGTAGGAAGATGCATTAATCATTTAAAAAACGATGGTTTATGAGAACAATAGAAGCCCACGATATAAAAGAGCAAGGCGAATTTTTAAAGTGCACCGCCCCGAGATGGTGAACGCGCGACTTGCATAACTAAAGATGATATCCATTTGCATATAGCTTGGGTATTTCTTACGAAAATTCAGTCGTAAAATTCATAACATCTTTCATAAACTATTTTTTTTAATAGTTATGAAAGTTATGTCATCTTTCGTTTCCAAACTTGTCTTCGAAATTTTTTTTTTCTTTTCTAATTTTAATGAGCCAAAATATAATGATGATAGGTATATAGTGGCTATTATGATCCAGGCACGATTGGATACTGTATAGTCTATTATAGTCGTGACCTTGCAATCTGCCGTAATTCAGGCGCATGATATCTGAGTATTGTGAAGATTGGATTTCATAAGAATCGATCGAGAATTTTGACTGGATATCTTAAATCGACACTTTTTTATTTATATCAATGGCTACTGGTTATGTTCTTGTCAGTGAGATAATATCTTTTCTTAAATTATGGTTTTTTGTGTGTCGAGATGTGGGCGCTGTGGATAGTTGTAAAAGGAGGATGTTCGATTCGCTTTCAAGGCTTTCGATTTGTTAAGGCAATATAAGAATTGAGTCGCGCTTTGTATCAAGGGTATATAGGGGATGCGCTAACCGTGGTGTACCTAGGGTGTTAGCGTCACTGCACCCCTCGGGATGAACGTCTACCACCAAAAGGATGCATATTCGAGGTATCAGTGCCTTCCCGCAACGGGAATTGGCGACCATCATGAGCTTAGAGAGCTTATTGCGGCGTGCAAGAGACTTTAGTTCGATCGACTGTTGCACAGCAAACCCTCGGCCATGATGGCTATACTAAGGAGCTTAATGCGGTGGCTTCCCAACACCTTCCGCATCGCAGCACAGGAGCCATACCGGCAGTCCTCGACTCAGCCTCCTGCTTTCCGGACTGCTACCCCGTACCAGAACCCTTACCAGATTGCTACCTCCCGGGTCAGAAGTAATCGGAGCTCGTCAAGGGCAGGTGCGCCAAAGCAGGACTGCTGGGACAGTTCCCGCCGGGAACGGGACTGTTTATGTTCCCGCCGGCTACCGCAAGAAACTTCGAGGTGTAGGAAGTATAGGAAGTGATTAATATCCTAACTATTTACTTTAGATAAAGTGTTTATTGGTATCTGTTCGTTGTCGGAGTCCGAGCTGTAGTTTATCACGTTTGCCCGGGGGAGGATGGTTGGTACGATGGGTAGGATTTTTATACGATTTCCCTTGTACTTCCTCACCTCAACAAAATTTCGCAGAGGTCCATCATGGAAATTCGGCTGGTATCCGAGAACCACTTCAAACGGAGTTCTTCCTGTGCTCTTGCTAGTAATTGGATTGATATCTGTCCCTATTTCCGGTAAATGCTTGTCCTGCTCCCATCCCCGCTACCGTTGCTAAGATATAATTCCTTACAAATCAAATGAAATCACCGAAAGCACAAAGCGATCTATTTGATGGATCGCTTTAAAAAATCATGAAATTTGGACCGTCCTGAATATTTAGTGGTTGATATTGCAAAGAGCTTGCACTACTGCAAAATTATAATTTGCCTGGAAAGCCTTTGGATCTGTTCTTAGTTCCAAATCTTCTATATCTGTGCTAACGTGATAGAGTACTGCGGCATGCAAAGAAATAGCCATAGACGTCAAGTCTATGGCTGACACTGATCTGGAAGTTAAAGGTGAATTTCGGTTTAGCTCTGCAACAGGAATGGGCTCGAGCCATCAATGAACTCATGGCTGCATTCAAGAAACATACCGGCAGTCCTCGACTCAGCCTCCTGCTTTCCGGACTGCTACCCCTACCAGAACCCATACTAGATTGCTACCTCCCGGGTCAGAAGTAATCTAGAGCTCTAACCATTGCCTAATCAAGGGCACCTGCCCTTGACGATGCAGTGGTTCTAATGAATTATCTTCAAAGACACCGTCTACATCCCAATTCACGCAGAGCGTACTCGCGTTTGATTTCGAATAAATTATCCCTTTAACAATATGCTCATTAACAACCCAAGTTACTTAACTTGTTAGCCGAAGCATTTCATGTACAAATACTCGGCTGCTGACACCTGAACAACACTTCTACTTTGTATACAAATGATTCTACTCATTTCTTAAATAATAACCACAAAAAGGAAAGAAAAGAACAACACATCGGAAATATCAAAGTTAAAAACGAGATTCGAAAGTGCTGAAAACGATTAATTAGAAGACTGATGATCGAGCCACCTGTCAAGCCCGAGACAGCTAGGCTTGTTGTAGAATGATGGATTTGGTTTTAGGCGGTTGCAACGTAACATTCCTTTTCACCCGACAATTTTTTCTTCTCATTCTTATTTTTTTTTTTTTGCTTATAATATTAGAAACAAAAATGATGCAACAAATTACCCAATGTTAATTAATTACTTTGATTTTTTTTTACTTATCACGACAATAAAATTTGAAAAATAAAAACTTTCCTACTGGTTTTTTTTATTATTTATCTTTTAAAGTTTAAATTTTTTTTTTGAAATGTTAAGATAATAATCAAACGAACATAAAAGATTTGATTGAAATTAAAAGTCTGATGAAAGATTTGCTAAAGTCTAGGAGAAGACATAAGCGTCAGAATTGAAACAAAGCTCCTTTTAAATACTAACAGCTTGACCCTATGACTCCACTCTGGTTACCGAGCAAAGAATTTTTTTTTTTTTTAAAGATTAATTACTTCCAATTACTACGCTCTTGTTCTTTTCAATTTGCACATTTTTTGTCTTTTTTTATTGCATGTGAAAAGCAATCTTGTATATATTTCACCACTGCAATTTAAATATATGACTACACGATATATTTTATATCCGCACGTGTTGCCACCGAATATTCGATTAGTATGCTCTTTTAAAGTTAAGAATGAAAAGAAAAAAAAAACAACGATAATTTAAATGTCTAAATTACAGAGAAAGTTACACGGATGAAAGTATGCAAGATGAGTCTAATTTCATATTGTGATCTTTAATTTGGCTTCTGTGATCATCGATAAATGCACAAAGGGATTTCACACGCCCATTTTGAAGCTAAACGTGCAGATTGTCGAACGGCCTTAACCTATATCCTTACCACCCTCATTTCCCTCAAAACGTTCTTTTCTATTGCCCACTCTAGTCATTATTTTTCAATTATGCATAGATGGTTAGGACGCCCACGATCGGTTTTTTTGTTTGGTTTGTGTCATAGATAAAATAAACTGGCCGTGAGTGGAAAAGTGAATCTTACAAGGATCGGATCTCAATACCTTGATGATTATTGTTCGAGGTTTTTGACTTTAATTTTTTACCGTTGATTAGTTCTTAACCAGAAAATAATATTTAAAAAAGGAAAAAAAGTAATTTAAAAAGAGAAAAATCGTGACCTCGTCTCTAATTGTTGAAATCAATCGGTGGCACTTGTACCAAGTTCGTTTTTGTGTTGCTAAAACAGCAAAGAGAAAGGGTTTGAATGTTCATAGATGAGTTTCAAGGTAGTTGGTACCTTTTAAAAGTTCAAGTACTGCTTCAGGGAGGCGTGCATTTATGTTAACCAATATGTCTAAGAACGATATTTGAATCTTTAATAATATCGATGCTTTTTTCGTGCAGAAATTATGATTTTTTAAAGTCTTTCTCTTTTGCCTTTCTTTTTTGTTAATGTGTTAAATGATCGGGTGGAGAGAGAGAGGTTGCAAGTGTGGAGAATTGGAGTTCAATGATAGTGGGATTGCACGGAAGAAAATGCAATTTTCAAGGGGGAAGATCATGTTATCAGCAAGAGTCATGGTGAGAGGGGAAGTGTCAAGGGGATTGATTGGACGATAAGAAGTGAAGTGAATAGGAAATGTTAGGGAAAAAAGGCTGGAACTGGACACCTTATTTTTCTCATGGGAGACCGCATACTACCAAAAGAGGTTGTTGGTTTTCAAAAGGTGTTGCTTCGAATTTTAGAACCGAAGAGAGATCCAGTAACGAAGTTTTTGAGGTTGCGCTTTAATGAGGAGATCTGCGTAGGTTTACGGGACAGCCGCTGATCATTAGTGCGGTCAAGGCACGTCGGCTTCAGTTAGCGTGTCATGAAGCGCGTGCGCCCCAGACGATAAGATCGGTCCTTGATGGGCATCCTACAAGCCCAAGACATCAGGGTAGACAGCTGCTCCTTTAGAAGGATATCGTTTCTGGGGATGCGGGTCAGTTTGGAGTCCCTGACTGGCTGGTCATCTGCTGGGATAGATCCACCTGGGGACGTATCTGCGATAAAACTTCAGGTAGATCTTATGGCAGAGGGCGGATCCTTGTGAAAACTAAGATCTATTCGAGGGATAACCCACTCTTGAATTTCGTTGTACAGTTTACTTGAATTAGTTTTGGATTACTTTCAATTTCTTTGAATTTTTTGGGGTTGAACTACTGTGAATTACAATGAATTACCTTTGAATTACATGTGACTTTATTTATTTAAAGTCATAACAAGTTTTTCAATACAAAATTTTTAGATAAGTGCATCTTCTTCTTAGAGTGCCTCTTCGCGATAAGAATTGGCGACCATCGTGGCTGGAGAGCTTATTGCGCCGTGCAAGAGACCCTAGCCGGATAGGCTGTCTTGGGTCTTGCACAGCAAACCCTCGGACATGATTGCTATACTAGGGAGGGTAATGCGGTGGCTTCCCAACACCTTCGCATCGCAGCACAGGAGCCATACCGTCAGTCCTCGATTCTGCCCCCTGCTTTCTGGACTTAGACCTAGCCAATTTTTACCCTCTTCAGTCTTAAGCCAGTACTGGTAGGACTGCTGCCCCCTACCAGAACCCTTACTAGATTCCTACCTCCCGGGTCAGAAGGAATCTGGAGCTCGTTAAGGGCAGGTGTGCCAAACCTGAAGCAGGACTGTCAATGTTCCCACCTACCCTAAGTCTTTTCGATTACTTATCGTTGCTGATTCTTCTACAAATTAATTCTTCATCCTCCATCTCACAATCATCTGATCTCTTCTCATTTCTTTGACATATGAATTTTGCCCTCAAGCTAAAATTTCGCCCTTCATTGATTCATCTTAAGTCCTTTGCTAATCAGATTCTTCGAGGTCTATCGATTCATTATTTAACAAACAATAAAACATTGATGCGAAAGGCGCAAAAAAATAAAAAAAATAGTTTAGCACCGCAGAAAAATTATTTGCACGAGTTCATCTTTACAAAAGGGGCACATGATTGCTTTTTAACAATCTTAATTTTTTCGCTCTTTAACCATCGACAATGCGATAATTGTCTTTTCGAATAAATCTCCGTTTTTCAACGGGTAATCTATTTCGAAATTTATTTTTATCACCTTGCGTGTAAACGCAGAGGCGATTGAAATGACGCAACCATCATTTTTCGAGACACAATAAAACCTGAGGTTAAGTAAAATTGATTACTATTCGGGGAAATTTATAATAAGAAAGGAAGGAAAAATGGTTAGATTGAAAAAAGTGGATGATACATGTAATCAAACACTCAATAGTTTAAGAAAAATAATAATAAAATTAGTTGCCGATCTAATAGTTGAAGATTCTTTATATGTGATATAACATTTGTTTCAGAATCAATTACTTTTGAAATCCTATTATTAGGACCTCCTGGACTGACACTTATTGAAATAATGAATAATGGAAGTTACTTTTTTAAAAAGACGCTCTAGATGTTATCTATTTAAATGCCGGTTTGATTATACATTATATATTTAGTTGGAAATAAAGGAATTCAAATGCGTATAAATCATTATTTTGATGCTTGAATTATTTTATTGCACTGTCGGATGCATATTAGATCGAGTTTAATTTTCTTGGATTTTCCGGGATTTCGTAATTGCTTGAGAGATGATTTATTTTTTTTAATTGTTGAAGTTCTTAATTTTGTGAGAAGTGGAAATCCTTTGTTAATTATAAAGAGCTTAATGATTTGTGTTGGAGTGCGATGGGTCGACTCCAGCTGGCAGTCATCACGATTGAAGTATGAAGCGGATGTTTGGCTTTGAGGAAATGCGCAAAATAAAGATGATACCATGGGAAGAGTAAGAGGTAAAAGTCGAATCCAGATTATTGCAAATGTTGCGGGCTGCAAGAAGTTTTACTGAGATGAAAAGCGAATGGCAGCAAATGGGTTGTTGGTTGCCAGCAAGGGTACGTGTCTTTAGCTGGTAGGAGGAAGATGAATGCTTGCCGCGAATCTTTTGAACTTTGTTGGTGAGAAAAATTGTCTTGTGAGAGGATACAGTCGCACGGGATGCAGGTCGTGTAAGAGCGCCGGACTGGAGAGCGGAGCCCAGGATAGTTCTGAATGGCAGAAACTCTGGATACGGCAATAAGGCTTCAAGCCTTGTAACGCCGGATAAATAAGTATTGTCTTCAAGGAATGGAAGTATAAAAGTGGCGACCCCATTGCCCAGTGGCTACACTACTGCAAGCAAGTAAAACTGAGAAGTCGTTAAAAAAGCGTGGTGGCCAAGCAGCCCAATCAGTATCAGCTTTTGGTCAAGCAGGTTTAAAACCAGATAACAGAAGGCAGATTTGTAGCAATAATTATTGTGGCTCCTGTAATGTAATACGGAAGGTTTGGGAAAATCACAGCATTAGTCTTCCTTGTGTGTGCTGAGAGTTGTTGTGAAAGACCCGATGTATTCGATTCCGCCGGAGTTTCTTGCGGTGCTTCGACCGTAATGGTCGCCAGTCTCTTTCCCGGAAAAACATTTGAAGGAAAAGATCGTCTTAGAGGAGCTGCGGGAAGCCGCTCTGGCCAATAAACAGCTTCCAGGTCTTCAATGAGTTTACCCGCAAGTCTAAACAAATTCAGAACAACTGGATTTCTTAACTTCTGGACCAAAACTCCCAAAATTTAATTAAGAAAAAAAAATTAAGGCTTATACAATGAAGCGACATGCACTTACATATTTGTTTTAACGTACCCGTAAAGTATGTTACAATTACGCCATTACATAAGTGACGAATCTAGGTAGGAAACAATTTGCATATTTTTATTGTAATATCATTTTATAATTATGATCATGTAATGAGTACATGACGGGTTAATACATGAATTTTATATATTTCACATAAAAATAATAAAACATTATAGGTCTACGGTATCTATAAAAAAAATTTTCGATGCTTGGAAAATGATTTCACGGTGAGGAAATAATCGTGACATTAAATCGTGATGCATGTGTCAAATATCAGTCTTGGTAGGTCCACGTTACCATTTACCGTGCACACGAAACACCGCTGAAGTGTGACGAGGGTTGGAATAATTTATACGACAAACAATTTTTTTTTTTTAAATAAATCAAACGACTTTCCAATTATGATAATCCCAATTACAATAGCTAGGGAAGAGTAACCGCTCGATTGATATTTCACAATTGCGACATAGAAAGTATATAAGAAAAAATAATCGAATGCGAGTATTTGGCGCACTGTCAACTTGGAAACGATTTTGACAAGTGACTATTACATTTTATTCGTATCGCGCCTGCTGAGCTTACTAAATAATTAATTAGTTGTCAAGGTGTAATCACAACAAGCGAAACAGGCTCGAAACAATAATTCATATAGGCTCATTTTAAAAAATTATGATCCATGTAAAGCATACGATGCGGATAGTAAGTGTCCTTCAATTTAAAAGTTAAGAAATAAAGTCACCTATACGCCCTCACCTGTTTATCGTATTAAAAAATCAAAGGTCGTTTCATACACCAATACGTCCTTCATTGACCCAATTGCTTTCGTCTTGCCCCAAAGACAAATGATGATGCCTCATACTCGAAAATTCCGAAAATGGTTTTTTTATTGCTTTCTGCTACGATTAAAACAACATCCGTTGTTAACGATGTATATTTTTTAAATTAAAAAAAAGGAAAAATGTCCTCAATCTTAACTCTCTCTTTGTTTTGGCACGACAGTCGAGCATCACGATCGATTTCTTCTAAAGGTACCTTGTTACCTTGTCTCGTTTTTTATCTGATCATATCAAAAAGAGGCTTGAACAATGTGAAAAGCATTATTTTCACTTTGATCAAAATTTAAAGTCTTGATTTTATTATATGTGGGGGACCTCCGCATGGGACATTTAGATTTATGGTTTATCTTGCAGTTAAAAAGGTAAAACGAGACCTCCGACCTTGTGATCAAGAAGAAAGTTATACAATACCGGGTTCATGACAGCAATGTCATATCTTTCTTTTTTTTAAAAGACCACAGTCGGGGTTTTTTGTGTTTGTTAGGAAAACATAAATTCTAATGGTTCATTTTTGGGCATTGTTAGAGTTGGGACCAACAAGGTCGCGAGTCTTATTTTTTTAAGTATATGTCAAAAGGTTTATGGTATGTAGCGAGTGTGAGTGATTTTAAATGAAAAGAGTTAATGATGTAAGTGTTTAAAGCACGTAAAAATTTGGTTAATTTGTACTATACATGGTAAATATCGGTAAATACGCTGAGGGTGGTCGGTAGGAGCTGCGTATCTGAACAGCTCGGCTTTAGTTTGGCGCACTTGCTCTTGGCGAGCTTTAGATTCTTAGTGACCCGAGAGGTAGCAATGTGGCAAGGGTCCATTCTCAGGGCTGCAAGATAGTGGTGGGTAGAAGTGTTATTTGGTTGAGCTTGCCCAGGAGGGATCTTTTTAAGGACTTACCAGCCGCCATCTATAGGCAGGATTAGACTGTGTGAAATAGGCTATAGATCTGTTATGTGGATGGTAAAAGAAACCACCGCAGTGTTTCTTTCTTAAAAAAATCATCATAGCGACAAAAGTAGTCCTCCGTCTCTGAAGGTCTTAAGTGGTCAAAGGTTGTTGTTCAAATCATCCTGATGATCACCAATATTTCTATATGAGAGGCACTTGGAGAAGAAGGAAAACGATCTCTGTACTCTTTCTTTTTCAGTTTTTCCTCTAAATCTTTAAATGTGGAAAACTTCAATATATTTCCTTCCTCTTTCTCCTTATAAATTTAGAGGTTTTGATCCTAAAAAAATTATTTTCGACATATCAAGCCATAGCGACCTGCCTAATGATATCCAGGGCAGAATTCACATGGCCGCAGCTGCTTCGACGTCTGATGAAATCCACATAGGCTTACGGAAACTAAAAGTCCGTATATATAAAGCGGTGCCGATCATGACGTAAGCAGGGCCGACACCAAGAATACAAATAGCAAACTCCTGGTAGCAGGCAAAGGAGACGATACTGGCGGGACCATGTACAAAGAATGGACGCGATCAGCTAAATACGCTCAGCATTTAGGGGAAAATCCCGAAGCTCCCACCTCTTCGGTCGCCAGCCTAAAAGATGGAAAGACTCATTATTATTATTATATTGATACTATGGTACATTTTTAGGTGTACATCAGCAATGTCATAAGTTGCAAGGCTGTTGGGCCCCACAACAAAATTTTCTTTTCTTTTCTTTTCTTTAAAACTCTGTCACCGAGTACAGAGCCAGGCTAGCCAGATAGGTTTTTAAATAGTAGTAAAAATTTTGATTTCCCTTTTTGTCTTTTAATTCCCTGGGTAATTTGTTAAAAAAAGTTGCACCAGCATGACTGACCCCCCTGCTCAGACTTCTTTAGCCTTGTGAACTTAACTAAAAAGTTTTGGGACTGCCTCGTGACACGACCAGAGCTCTCCCCTACCAGAGTCCCTTCCCCATATTTCAGAAAAAACTTGGCAGTCTTCATCGCAGGCAGCAATCTGATTTGCCTTATAAACAGCCAAAAGGTCTTTTAAAAGACAAGAAGAAGAAGCTGAAATAGCTCTAAAAAGAGAATGTAAGAGTTAGAAGAAGCCAAAATCGTAGATCCAAAAGCTAGGAGCCATGAAAGGAGGTTATTGCTAGGTGTGAGTACTGAACAGCAACGAAGATGGAATTACAGAAATACTGAACGCACCAAGTTTGTGCAGTTGCCCTTTCTTTGACCATTTGATTAAGCTTACTTATTTTTTTTAGATAATATACATAATAATAATTTCAGAAGAAGATTAAACGTCACAGATGAAATAATCTCGTTTGAAGTATGTAATAACCCCTAAAAGAAATTTCTAATACAAATAGACACGTATTCTATATTGAATTACTTAATATACCGTGAACAAATACAATAGGAAGCATAATGATCATTGCGATAGCAATTAAAATTATAGCAGAACGCTTACGCCCGCCCTTATTAAGCATAAATGCATTGTCATTTTTTGAAATAGAAAAAAAAAAAGTTACATACGAACAGTAAGAAAGATAAAAAAAATAAAGAAATTATAGGGAGCATTTTGCTGCAGGTCCTTGATCTCGTGTTCGCAATAAAGATTTTAAAGAAAACAATCCCCGGAGAGGAGTGATGAATTAGTGTTGTGAAAATTGTGGCATAAGTTATGTCTTGCTGTGCTCAATGATGTAATTTAACGTGAAATTATTCCTAGGAGGGAATCATTTAAAAGAAAGAAAAAAAAATTCGGAGGTCACCCACATTTAATACGATTTATATATTTTTACGATCTCATATTTTTCTTGATAGCCACCCTGGCATGCATGTCGCATGATTATATATATAAAATTTTGGGTCAGAGTGTTGTCCTTGTTTTGTCAGAAAGTCAGAAGATGTCAGTTGGCAGCCATAAGGTTTCACAATAGATTTAACAGTTCAATGATGGAATCTTTGATGCGAAACGGCAAACCGCTGCTTTTTTTTTCTAGAGGTTTTTTTTTATAATGTTGGTAACAAAATCGCCATTTGTAACACTTACACGTCAATGCGGTCACTTATGAAATTACTTTATAATGTTTTTTTTAAAGGAATTAGGAAATTGTTTGGTTAATTCTCTGGGGATTAAGAACTAAGCAATGTAAAATTTGAAAATCGAGTATGAAATTGTTACTAAGCTGATTTGTGTTTATGATGTTGTTTATTTTAAAAAACAACAAAGGATTATTACACTGAAGCGGTGGCTTTAAAAATGATGAATATAATTATCTATTAAAGTAATCGTAAAATAAATAAACATATGACTTGTTGAGTTTTAAAAAAAAATTTAATGATTATTTAGTTTTTTTGTCGTCGAACACACCTAACGCATTAGATATTTCACGGATGATTAGGTAGCGATGATGTTGGAGTTTTTTGAGGAATTTCGGATTAACTAAAATTTTCTGGTTATTCGGAAATTTAATTACGTATTTTAATTACCTTGGCTATTACGTTGCTGTATCGGTTATAAGAATTTACTTCCGGACTGAAATGCTGATGGGGCATGTCAAACTCTTGTACAAAAAGTTTGTCACGGTGTCAATTGGCATTGGGTAGTATCTAAACGGTTGAATAAATGCATTCATAGTAAATTGTTTACGTTTCCTTTTTGTTTTTTTAAGCCAAAGATTTCCTTTCGGAATTTGAAGGTAAAAGGAAGGTTGGATTGTGTGTTAGTCAAGGAAGAAAATGGTATTGTGTGGGGGGATTGATATCCATGACCTGAACAACCAACGAACATTGAACTAATGAACTAATGATTGCGGGTGTGAATGGTTGACTGTGCCCATATGTTTCCGATTCCGTGTAAGTTAACCGAAGTTTAGATTTGAGGTTAATCGTCTGTGCAGAGCTTTGGCTCAATTAATTACTGGCTCAATCGACAATGAGGATTGGCTCCATTGATAGTTATTTTTTGGCTCAATCGAATATTAGCTCAATTGATATGCTCCCACCCCGAAATTAATCTGCTGGATTGTGACAAGAAGGGCGGATTAATTTCGGGGTACTTACCTCATTAAGTTCTGTCTAGCTACTTCGTCCTACTGAACTTCGTCATCTCCCACAACAGTGGAGGACTTGAAAAGTGCCTCCAAGGTAGATTGTCCTGTGACGATCAGTGACTTCGCGGCAGTATAAGTTGTTCATCGAGTCAATCTTTTAATTGCTGATCTCATGCCGACTCCTTAACGCTGCTCGGACAGGAAGTAAAACCATTCTACTAAACATGTCCAATTTCATCTCTACATGCTGATTAAATCAATGGAATATTTGTAAAAACACTAGAGGATTAATATGACTAAAAAAATTTTGGTGTCACTTCGACTTTCTTAATTAGGATAAAACGTAAGCATATAACCGTTGTTATTTGACATAGTGGATCCTTCAATGGCAAGCACTTGTCAACTATGTGACAATCCATTTGCGCAATAATACATTCATAAACTCGATGCCCACTTAAAAAAATTGCAAGTGTCTACATTAGCAGAAAGTAAACTGACGAATCTATTTATACGCCACACCCTTAAAACGGTCATCATCTCGAGAAATTTTTTCACTAAATCCATTTAATTATTTGTTTTTTTAACAACCTTGAGTCAAATTAGCCGATCAATGTAAAAAAAATTAAACTGTACACTCTTAATTCCTCATGTTTGTTAATAGAGATAAGATCATCGCGTTTTAATATCTGGTTTTTTTAATTAATCCGAATCGATGTCCGGATTCCATAGAGCAAGTTTTAGCATATCGGTGGAAGAAAAAAGCGATCCGAATCCAAGAACCCCGACGTCGTGTTTATGTTATTACATTATTAGTTGGATAATCCCGGAAGTCATTGTCCTCCATATCAATTCCAGCAATGATCACGTCTTGTCTTGAATTTAAAGTAGCCATTCAAACGGATTTTTCGCAATTCAACGATTAAACAAGGTGAAAGAAATGACTTGTATGTAGCGAATCTCCGTATATTAACAAAGGGGGGACGTAATAATTGTAATCATTAGCATTTATTATTTTCGTTTATATGTGGAGGAATGATGCAAGTTCTTTTTTTTTCTAATGGATTTGCTGGTCTCGAATATTAGATAGAAGAGCACTTGCAGCGCCGCCATCGCACACTCGACCTTGCTTTCTTTTTTTTTTAATTTTTTACCCAGTCGTTTTGAGAGCTCTATTTTATCTTAGCTTGTCATCGTAAGGTCGAATAATATCAGCGTGCTAAAGCATATAACTATGTAAATATGGTGCATTTAATTCACAAGTTTGTGGGTGAAGGTGTATTCGTGCTAATAAATTGCGGTCCCACCCATGTGTATACCGCTATTTCTAGGATTATTGTTTTCTTGGGTTGATGTGCTTAAGTTATTTATGGAAAAGGGTAAAGAGTAGTTTCGGATGAGAGGGAGTTGTAGTAGTGTGACTTTAAAGACTTTTCCTCCGGCGAATTTTCTTTCCAAGCCGGGAGACTCGCTAACTTCCGTCGAACCCGCTCCTCCCCCTTCAATTAGGCTTGAATTTTCTAGAACAAAATTTAGGAACTGAACTTAATTTACAAAACTCTAAGATAAAAACTCTTTTTTATTTGTTAAAACTATGAAAAACTAAATCAATCTATATGGCATAGCCCGAATTAATTTATTCAGATTTATGGGTTTGGGTCAAAGGGGAGAAGGCGGTTAGCAGCCTATCTCTCCGACAATAAACTCATATTGCTCAGAGCACCAAAGATGCCTCGGAAGTTGGACGGATAAATTTGATGACGACTATGCATACAACGGGGGAAAAAAAAGAAGCAAGCTTGGAGAAGGAGCGCAATGAGATTCGCGTGCTGGAACATTGGAGCTTGGAATGGCAAAGAGCAAGAGATACTATTGGAATTGAAGCAACACATAAGATTGACTTCTGCGCAATATCTGAGACCAAAAAGAAGGGCATCCCCCGAGATAACAAGCCTAATACCACCAGGCACGCCGGATGAAGGCCGCCAAAAAGATGGGTCGATAGTTGGACCTCCACATCCCACGAATAATTTGGAAAATACAGGCCTCAGGCTTAATTTAAGAAGAAGATTTATGGGGGAGCAGGGGAGTCCGAAACTAGCATCGTATTGGTCATGAGTAACCCCTGATTCTAACGTCACCAATCCTCTTTTTGAAATAAATCAGCAACAGGAATATTATTAACTCTGTTTTCATAATATGGAACAAACCGAACAACAGTTTTCGATTTTCCGTAAAGTAGGGTCGATGTATCAGTGGTGGATCATGTATCAGTAGTGGATTACTTGTCGCCAATTTAGTGGTAGTAGTTCCTAGACGAGTGACAGATTATTCGGAGGTAAGTGATTTGGTGGCCGTCGCGTCTCCTTTTATCTTCATCGTTTTCCCTTCTTTGGACATACGGGACATTCCACATAAGTTGGTAATGAGCGCAAGTAACTACACTAAGGAAAAAGTAGTTTAAAAAATTTTCGCTACAAAAATATTATTCTTGTAACAAAACTTTTTTAAATATCTTCCTTCTCAGTGTATGTCTCTATTTCTTACCACACGTATCACTAAACAATAGACCGTAGGTTTGTACAAATCGATTATACCAAATAGGCAGAGATGATTTATTACGATTTCCTCTCTCCTTGCGAAAAAAAGTCTTTAGGCTCAATAAAACCCCTTTCTAATAAAAGATAAAGACCTTTGGGCGACTTTATTATTCAGTTGCCAAAGCGAACAACATACTCTGCTTAAGCGTGAAATCACTTTCAATAAAGTGTTGTTAGAACCGCTTTAATCATAGCTTCAAACTAATACTTTCCTGCGATTTGTGATTATGATATTTTTTAGGAGATTCGAGTGCTTAAAATGCCGGCAACCGGTTTTTAGTTGAAATAAACATACGTTTTGTACTTCGCTCTATATGCGGGAACAATTCAACCGTATCTTCTTCCTTCGCTCTCAATATTTTGTAACAGTTTTGATTATTATTCATCTTATTTTAATAAAGCGGCCACGTGGTTTAGGAGGAAGGTAGTAAATTGGAACAGAACGTTACCGGCTTGAATCGCCAAATTGTGCAAGTGGTTCAAGATGTTCAGATTGTGATGTCCAGATTTTTATATGACCTTCAAAAGAATTTCCGGGCAAATCATTCTGATTAATCAAGATGGTTCAAGTTTTGGAAAATTCAGGAATTGCAGGAAGTGACCAATTTGCTCAATTATAAAATGGAACAGGACACTGCTACTAGAAAGTCATCTGCAGGAATTTGGGACACAAGGTGGTCGACTAGGAAGAAGTGAAGAATAGAATTTCAAAATTGTTCAAGTGTTTATCGAAATATTTAAAATTCGAAGCGCTCAGTTTTGTCGTGTTCAGCATCTGCTGGTGCAGATTTAGAGGTCAAAAAATTCTTAGACTCATTAAAAACTGGGACCTTTGTTTGTGGTATGGAGTGATAAGTCTTGAAGAGGATGTACTGTCGGAGGTAAGAACCTTTGACCGAGCATTGGTTAGTGTTGACGCAGACGCATTTGACGCTTACAGCAGTCATTTTTATTTTGAACTGGTGTGTATAGTGTTTCCACAAGCAACAAGTCGCGTGCGCTGACAAATGTTATATGCGTCAAACACTGGACGGAAGATCAACAAGTCCTCACGACAGGCCATGTCAAAGGTTAAGAGTCGGCTTGGAGTTCCTAAATTTTGAAAAGCAGTCTAGGATAGAATCACCTGGAGAGCTGCCGAACTGTATAAGATCCGGCAATAGGACTTCAAGTCATGTAAAGGCCATGATGTTGGTGTAATAGCGCTCGTAGCGCCAGTTTGCTACCGAATGAATATGACATGTAATTGGTTAATGAGAAAGGCTTGTTGTCCACCCCACTAATAATAAACATTTAACAAGACGTGAACCTGTAGATCTCTTATCCTCTTAGAATGGAATATGGAAACCAGTAGACAGCTTATTCCTATTTTTTTATGTACAATTACGATACCATATAAATCGAAACAAGTTTACCAGTTCCTGCACGTGACGAATAATACATTGGCATGCTCACGATCGCGAACATAAAAACTCACGCCTCTGTTTAGCGTATGACATTGAACGGCAATCGTGCCAATTTATACATACACGTGATCGATCGAGTATTATGATCTATATTTAACCAAACGAGAACAAAAGCATGGTATGTAGATTCAATCTCCAAAGGTCGCAATGATTTGTGGATCTGTACAAAGAACCGGCCATGGGTTTTCTAACTGTAGCATTTTATTTTTTAATTATGATTAGAGAAAAATTAAAAGGGGAAAAAATCACATGGGAAGGAAGTCTTGGGACTAATGAGTGTATCTAAATGTCTGCAAGCGTAACCTACTCCTCGCACGTGATCCAGGAGATAGAGATTTTCTTCGCTCTATTTTATCAAAGGCGAATACCATTAACAAGTTTTTTAAGTCCTTCAATTTGCAGTTACTTTTTAAGGACAAGGTTTTTTTTGTTAGGTGTGAATGGATTCGATGACGGGTTGTAATGTTATCGGCGAACGCAACGTGATCTAGAAAATTTTTTTTTCCCAACTTTTTTTTGTAATTTTTGAGGTCATATCATCAAAATGATACCGTTTCAAGGTTCCGTGTCAATGATACTAACTGACAAGTTATGAAGTTTTTTGTTATTTCACGAGAAATCCACAAATCAACGAGTTTGAACCCGGTTTTATGAAAGGTCAGGATCGTGGAAATGGGAAGAAAAAGTATGGGGAATAAAAAGTGGATGTCAATTTCAATGCATGAATTGCATCGCTGAGCTAAAAAGGAAAATGGTTGATTGCCCGTGCAAAAATATTTGTTAAATCTCTTTTTAACAAATGATCATGTTCAATGAGAATTTAGTTACGTTAGATCAGTGAGAAATAACGAGAATATTGTTGTCTGTGACGGCTTTAGCAATCGAAATAAATTCCCTGGATGTTGCGTGATTTTTTTTTTCTTATGCTATTGTTTTAAGTGGCCAAGGATTCTGTCATCGATAAAAAAAAGAAAATTGTCCCTACCTTGAATTTTTGGCACCTGTGGGTATCCCAAAACTCCGCAAAGCACTACCGGCACAATAAAAAACATTTTACAAGTCATTTTTGCATTGATAATTGTTTAATATGTTTTAATTCACAAAAAAAAAAGAACTTTCCTTTTCACTTTTAGAACTTGTTTCCTTGCAATGGTCATATAAGGCCCAAGACTAGATTTCAGAGTTCCGTTCGACGTTTCCACTTGCAACTCCTTCCTGTCCTCAGGCTCTTCACCAAATTACATAACAGTGATAATGAAAGTTTTTTTATTGTTGTTGTGATTTTTTTGGGGGGATGGGGGAGGTTTTTTATTAACCTCGAAAACCCCAAAAATATTTCAAATCTGGAAAGGATAAATATTAAACATAATGAATCGGTGCCGGGTGAATGTATTCTTTTAACATGGGAAGACACACTGATTCATTATATCATGTGTAGAATATTATTGTAACGGTTTTGTAACTGTGAGTAAAAAATGCATTCTTTTCAAGGACAGTTATGTAATTTTCGTGAATTTCATGATGAGTTTTAATTGAGTGGTTTTCAAGCGCGCGCGCTTTTGTAGGATATCCGTCATAAGATAATAATTTAAACTTGAGCATTTCCTTTTTTTAAAAAAAATTACATCTTAAAACTATTTTTTGGGGGGAAATTATTATTGTAATAATTTTTTCTTGGAGCCAAGGGTAGATTTCAAATGTGGTATATCCTGGTATCCATAAGAGAAAGATAAAAGCACGTGCTACGTACTGTAAACAACACTCGTTAACACTACCGATGTATCAAACCCGTGGCGACTACATCGCCTGTAAACGAAGACTGACTTTCAATTTCATTCCAGCGAGTATAGTCTCGAGTCCCCTCTACTGGAGTCGGATATAATATAAACCCCTCTCACCTACACTAACCGGGGTCTATGAATTGTTTTCGGGTTTTTTAGATTAAGCTTTATGGCTTTTTATTTGCATTGGTTTTGAAGATGATTATTTTTCTTATTCAATCATTTTAGTGTATTTATTTTCCATGATATTTTTCCTGCTTGGTGGTAGTGTTTGTTTTTTTAATTTTTTGTAAGTTATTGGTTTATACTTTTATTTGCGTTCTTTTATAGCACTGGTATACAATTAATATTTCAGCTTTAAGACTGAACGTATTGACGAAAATGCAGGCACGGTTTATCCAGAATTCATACCGGACTTTTTCTCTTATGACAAAAACATTTAAAATGTCTTTTTCCTCAGAAAATTTTGCTTCATAACCAATGACCTAGAAATATTTTAAGCCTTTTCGGTGGGTAACAATCTGTCCAGGTGCCGTACAAACTTAACAAAAAAATCACAATTTTTTCTGGATTAATCTATAGGAAACAGTTTACTGAACGTTTTATTCTCGACAAGGATCCAAATTCTTTCAAATTTGATTTCCTTCAGCTTTGTCCGCTAGGCGTAATTCTGCTTCGATAAAAAACCGATTTTCTAGAGATATATATTTTATATACGTCCTTAACTTTAAACAGAAGTAGTAACTACGGGTAAGAATCCGCGAATCGATAAATGATAAATAATTCTTACCTCCCCAGCGATCGGCAGAAAATATCTATCTTTGAAGATATCTTTTCCTTTTAAGGATTTTAAAGGTTATTAGGTTTTGCTTATTTCATTTTCCGGTTGATTAAACTGTTTCCTAGATTAATCCAGAAAAAATTGCGATTTTTTTGTTAAGTTTGGACGGCACCTGGACAGATTGTTACCCACCGAAAAGGCTTAAAATATTTCTAGGTCATCGGTTATGATGCAAAATTTTTATTCACTGAAGAAAAAGACATTTTAAATGTTTTTGTCATAAGACAAATATATTCAGTGATTTACTTTGTTGCGGATATTAATTTTGTAGAGCGAAATTAATTTTAAAGCATACATCTAATGCTCGCAGTAAACTGTTGAAGTGATATTTATGTTGGTTTACGATAACATAACTATCCGTAATAGTTTCCTACGAAAGCACAGATGACATCGGACAGCACCCGCAATTCCCATTAAATTCAAAAAACCCATTTCCGAAAATGTCATCGAGCCCGAGGTAATCTTCAAGGTCATATGCGCTGAAGAACTCGTGCAACTAAGTTCTCGTCATCCGACTTATACAAAAAAGTCCCCAGCTTTCGACTCTCTATGAGGGTGACTGCGAAAAGCTGAAATAAATATACATAGCGGCAGCAGCGGCTTGCCCGTCTCAACTAGAGAGCCTAAACAGAGAGCAGCCACTTCCATTTAAGAGTACTTTGGTGTTCTGATTGGTCTTTGATGTTTTTACCACAAAATGGCTGACAAAATAAACAAACTCGGATAGTTTGTATCGTTCTGCATAAAATAAAGCCTGATAGGTTTTGAAATTGAAGCGAGCCTTTTCACTTTAAATTTACATGTGTTTACAAAACTTGATAAGATTCTGGACCGCCATTTTGTGGTAAAAAAGTCTTCAGCCAAATTTCTATTATGACTCAACCTGTAACCGTCTGCTGCCTCCCTCTATTTAGTCTCTCTAATTAGCTTTTGGTTCCTTTTTTGCATAAATTCTTTTGGGCGGGAATATTCTTTTTTTGTATTGCCCTTGCTATCTTTTTTTGGTTAGCAAAACTTTCCTCATTGTAAAATACTGAATGTTTTGTTCTGGAGGTCATATTCACTCTTAAATATCGCGCTCTATAGGAACAAGGTGTTGACAGCTACTAGGAAATATTAATTCCAGGATATAATACCGCATCCTGAACCATTAGTCATAAAAAGCTTCTTACACTCTCCCTGCCTTGAATTCAAAAAACAAAAAATTGGCATGAGGATAAACACTAAAGTAATAAAACTCAAATCTGATTAGCCAAAAATGACTGAAAGAAATATTAATAAAAAAAATTTCTCGTGAAATTTGCGACAAATTTACGACTAGATTAGCATAAACGAGGCCAAAAGATTGCGCCCGTTCAAATTCAAATCGTTAAATTGATAATTATTTTATTTATTGTCATTTTATAAAAAAAGAAAACGCGCTATCAACACAAATTAGGAAATTTAATTCGATTTTTTTTTATCTAATTGTATATCCTTGGGATGTGCCAATTTAAGAAAAATTATCCATTTACAACCGATCGTTTCAAGTATAACATTCCAGAACGCGATATTAAATCATTGTGCGTTGCGTGGGCGTGTTCCTCTTTAACTAGATTGCAACAATAAAAATCATGCTAAATTTTTAAACTGGTTTATCAAAAAGACGCAACGGTAAAATATTTTCTTCTCATGTTGCGTTTCAAATAAGCTGCATTCTTGTTGCGTAATTTCTGATTCAATTGAAAACGAAGGGTGTTGAACCATTCGGATTAATTTTTTTGGGCTCACTTCCTTATACCGCGCCTTACGAACCATTTTGACTTGTTCTCCTTACTCATAAGTCAGAAAATATTAGTTTAAGTTATTTTTTTGAAATAAAAGCCTACGCGTATGCGTGTGATATTTTTTTATTGAAAAAGGTGTGGTCGGAAATGTTCCAAATATTGAAAAAAAAATTGTTTTAAACCTCTACTTACGGGTAATAATCCTTCGGTATAAAATTTGATGTCTTCATTGTGTCTGTTTATTCACCCTGAGCTACACTTTGAATTCCGAGTTATAATTGCAGCGAGTTACGTCGCATAGCGTATAATCATCGATATCGACACCCTTAATCAAAGGATTATCGAGAGAAAGTAGAGGCGAGATTCTATCGCCTTATTATGAGATATCAATATTTATGCTGGCTCAACAATGCATCGCTCCCTTTTCTTTCTGTATCGAGATTTCGTTTAATCTGTATCGATAGGCTTGAAAGTTTGGTAAACAGTAGCCACGCTTGAATGAAAATGTCCTTAAAAACTTTGTTATTAAATAAAAATACTTTTACAACACAATTAATTATAACCTTAACTCTGAGAAATTCCTTTTGTAAGACAGTTTTATAGAAAAAAACGTAAACGATAATTTCATTTTCAATCAAGGTGAGAGTAATTTAAAATGTCACCTGTCTTTAAAAATACGCCGAGAAATCTTTTTTTTTAAATTTTTTGTTAAATGAAATTTTTACAATGACAAAAAAGTGGTTTATGAAATATAATAATCATAGTGAATAATTAATCACGTAATAAATAAAATCGGTTAATGTGTAAGGACGCAACGGAACGAGGAAAAGGTTATGAGTGTGGTTATTTCTGAGAATAGTAGGCTGCAGTTCTGAGAGTAATCCTTCCTCAGGTTTGGTGCACCTGCCCTTGACGAGCTCCAGATTTTTTCTGACCCGGGAGGTAGCAATCTGGTGAGGGTTCTGGTAGGAGGCAGGAGTCCTACCAGTACTGGCTTATGGCTAAAGACAGTAAAAGTTGGCTAGGCTTAAGTCCAGTAAGCAGGAGGCTGAGTCGAGGACTGACGGTGTGCCTTTAACGGAAGGTGTTGCAAAGCCACCACATTAAGCTTCCTAGAATAGCCATCATGGCCGAGGGTTTGTTGTGCAAGACCCAAGACAGTCGAGTCGGCTTGGGTCTCTTCTTGCACGCCGCAATGAGCTCTCTAAGCATGATGGTCGCCAGTTCCCGTCGCGGGAAAACAACAGTAAGAAGAAGAAGAAGAAGAAGTTCTGAGAGTTGCTGGTGAGGTGAATTTGAAGGCCGGCTTGGAGTTCCTGATTGGATGGAGTCATGTCAGGACAGAACCACCTGGCACAGTGTATGCGATGCAGCAGTAAACCTTCAATCCCTATAAAGGCCTTAGTTAGTTTGTTCAGCAAGTGAGCTAACTTTTTTTCTTGCATGCCATTTCTCTGTAATCAAAAAAATATAGTCAATTCACGGTTTTTCCTCTTAACATTTCTTTAGCCAGAGTTGCAAATATTAAACCCTTCAGAATTTTTAAGACAATCGCAGGTTTTCAATTTGAAAACCAGAAATTTTTATTACGTGGACTACTTAGTATGAGACCTAAAATCGTAATAATAGAAAATAAAATAATTCGGTGCTACTTTATTGCAATATTATATGGCAGAAGTCACAATTGCCGTATAATAAAACCGTCTATTGTCTAATCGCAATACCTAATCTCATATTAATTGATATTATCCCGAGTTTTCTATTTGCTTTTTGATTTAAACTATGTCGAAGGGTCAAAAAATTGCAAGACTAGAGTCATTAATTACATATTCTAAAAATTCTTAATAAGCGATTTATTACGTTTTTAACCTGGAAGATAAACATCAATTGGCGGAGCCCTACCACACATTATTGTTGTTATAATCATCGTTAATCCATTCTCGTACGATTATCACATATACACATTCTTTTAATTACCCCTTATTAAAAAAAAATTTTAATGATTAAAATATGATTATACGTATCCCACTTAATCTTATATAAAGAAAAGTTGAATATTATTTATGTTATTTAATTTCTTGATATGACCCGGCCCAAACGTGGAAATGTGACTTAAAGTTTGAAATAAAAGGGAAAAGGAGATAAAGTTGAAGAATTGACCTTAAAGAATTATTTTTTTTAAAGTTTCCATATTTGAATCGCCGTCCCTGGGCTTAGTTGATTTATTTAGTTGTTTATTTGTTTATTTCTTTGAACGGTGTTATAAACTACAATGCACATGCTAACAAGATTGTGGTGTTACCTTTTTTCCCGAGCCATTTTAAAAGTTAATTTCGGTGAATTCGCTTTAAAAGATTTTCTTTGAAGAAAATATTAGCCATGGTAAAAATATTTCACTTAACCCCAGTTTTAATTTTTTTTTCTTCAGAAAGCTGTTTTCTGCTTTTTCGAAGCGGAGAGTGCTGCAAACATTTGATGCTCCCTTATGGCTGGAGGCGTTCAAGATACCAGAATTCCTTAAATAGAACAGACGCAACATGAGACCAATGTGAATATTTTGCGCAGGATGCATAAAACCGAGAGTACTTTTAGGCATCGCCATACGTCTCAACGTGCTCTTCGAAATCAAGCGGCGAAGGCTTGAATATTTCGGCCATATTATTCGTAACGGAAAATATCGCCTTCTGCAGCTGGTGATGGAGGGGAAGATTGAAGGCAGGCGTAGACCGGGTCGGAGAAAAACATCCTGGCTCAAGAATTTAAGAGACTGGTACGGCCAAAACTCAGTATCCCTTGTTCGTTCGGCAGCCTCCAAAGTTAGGATCGCCATGATGATCGCCAATCTCCGACGAGGAGCGGGCATTTAAAGAAGAAGATACTTCTCAAGCTAGAAAACTTTGGACACGTGGTATATGCTTTGAAGTAGACTCCTCCAGACAGTCGCAGAGGGGAGGATCGAAAAGAGGGATCGGGCGGGAAAGCTTGTCGTGGCTGTGCAACCTTAGAGCATTGACAAATCTTAATGTCGAGGAACTCTATAGATTCACCTCTGATAGAGATAAATTATTGATGATCAGCTACTCAGTATTCTTACACCAAAAATATTCTTTACTTGCAATGATCCAGGGTTCATTGCACGGTCTTAACCTTTTTTTAAAGATCAAAACCGATTTGCTTGGGGGAAATATAAGCATGACTATTGACCAGAAGAAGAAACGGATGCTTCCGGTCGACGCGTTCGCTGTGGAAGAGAAAGTGATCGCTCATCAAAGTATCGTAAACCAAAAGAAGAAGAGGTTAAAGTTCAGTTTGATTTAGAGCCTACACCTACTATTTTGTATTGCATGATTAATAATCCGTTAAGGTAAGAACAACGTGTTAAGTATACTCAGTTATTTAATAATGCAGTATTTTTCGCGAAATAAAAAATTTTGCAAGGCGGGCTAAAAGAAATTGCCCGATTCAAGTCCTTGTGTATCCAATCCCCGACCGCATTTTGGTTCTGTAGCCTTGTCCGGTGTATTATACATCAAATATTATTTAGATCACGTAAGATACTTTTGATACGGTTAAATTGGATTTTATTTACGATAGAATAGATGTTACTTAAATCTTTTTTTATATAAATTTCTCAAGGTAAATGCCAGATCATTTGAAAGTAGTTAATACTCATCCCCTTTTGAAAATTTTAGTTCCGGCCACGCGCTCGCCTAAGTTTGTTCAAGCTTCTTTAAAAAAAGAACTCGTCAATCAATTTAACTCGATTAATAATCTTTATAAAGAGATACCGGTATGATTGTCAGATTTTTAGTTGACATTATCTAATCTATAGATATTATTACAATAATTTTTAAGTCGTATTTTATGCAATTAGTTTCGGTCGTGATCATCTCTTTCTCATTTTTTTTTCTTCTCTTAAAATCCACGATGGTAGTGATGAAATTGAAATGGGAAGAATCTTTTCACGATTCATTCGACCTAATGCCATGGAATCAATCTACCTTAAAAAAAAAAGAGAGGTTGGTTACTGCAATGACGGGTCATTTTCTTAATTTTGCAATCATTTCTTTTGTTATAAGATCTCTTTTTAATGAGTCGATTTCGGGATCATCGAAATTATTAATTATAGTTAGGAGTTTTAAAAAATGATTTAGACTGGAATTCGGACTAAGTTTTTTTGCGCCAGATTTCTTGATTTGAGGTACTCTTACTCTTACTCTGATGGCTCTACAGGACTTGGGGTCCTACTGCCGCAGTTACCGCCGCCTTCCATTCGACTCGATTGAGAGCCACCCTCTGCCAATCTCCTACCCCCAGGCGTTTGGCATCCTCCCTTACGTTGTCCGACCACCGTTTCCTAGGCCGCCCCGTCGGTCGCACAGCATTCTTCGACGAGGAGTTGCATCGACTTATCCAACCCACACGGAAATCGGGTGTATAAAAAAATTATATTCTTAATATAATTGGGGAATAAAAAAAATATATATTAAGATATAACAAAATTATTAAAAAAATATATCCCCATTTTGCGACTATTTGGTATATCCTAAAATATAACTTGGATATAACCTTAAATGTAGCTTAAATACACCCGAGATACATTTTGGGCGGATGTACCTAAAATATACCCAAAATATATCTCGGGTTTAAAATTTTTTTTTTTCCGACGAAGCGTCAATAATTAAAATCCGGATTCCAGAAAAACCTTTTCGTAATTTGCTTCACCCGGGAATCGAACCCAGGTCTCTGGAGTGAAAGACCAACTCCTTAACCACTACACCGTTTTCGTCTTGTTCGTAGTCCTATTAAAATTCGAACTTAATTCATGGTGTGCAATGTTTTTATCTTCCACTCCATCGTGCGTAAAATTTTCCTGCAGTTAAAATGGCTGTCGGTCGTCAGCGGAAACGGTACGTAAAGAAGAATGCGAAGTAATATTATTTAATTGGTTTTTTGAAGAAAAAAAATGATTAATTTTGTTTTTTTTTTATAAAACATTTTTTTTAGTCGTGATTTTTTTCGAAATTTTTTATAAAATTCTGTTGTAGATTTTATTAAATTTTTAGTCGATTTTTCAGCCTAAAATAAGAGCGAAATTCAGTATAAGATTTTATAAGATTTTTTTAAATTTTGCTGGGAGTATTTACAGATAATTTCATTTGACATGATCTTATTTCCACTTTTTTCCGGGGGGGGGGGGGGCTTCAGCATCTAAAACGAAAAATTTTAAATGTAATATTTTAAAAATCGTCATCATTTATAATTTAAATACAGTCGAACTCGCCTATAACGATCTTGCTCGCTATAACGAAATCTCCGTTTAACCCGAAACTGAAATCTTTTGATAGGCCCGCTATCTTTATAATGCTAAAAATACCCGCTTATAACGATTCCGTTTAAAGCGAAAGCTTAGTTTAAACGAACAAAATTTTTCCTTTTTGAACCCTTTTAAACAGGATCGTTATAAGCTGGTATTTTTAGCATTACAAAGATAGCGGGCCTACCAAAAGATTTCGGTTCGACTGTATTTAAATTATAAATGATGACAATTTTTAAAATTTTTTATTTTAGCTGCTGCAAATGGAAAGTTTTTTGAATTGAAACAAGGCCAGTTTCGGGCAATCTACAACAGAATTTTATAAAAAATTTCGAAAAAAATCACGACTAAAAAAATGTTTTATAAAAAAAAAACAAAATTAATCATTTTTTTTCTTCAAAAAACCAATTAAATAATATTACTTCGTATTCTTCTTTACGTACCGTTTCCGCGGACGACCGACAGCCATTTTAACTGCAGGAAAATTTTACGCACGATGGAGTGGAAGATAAAAACCTTGCACCCCATGAATTAAGTTCGAATTTTAATAGGTATTCGAACAAGACGAAAACGGTGTAGTGGTTAAGGAGTTGGTCTTTCACTCCAGAGACCTGGGTTCGATTCCCGGGTGAAGCAAATTACGAAAAGGTTTTTCTGGAATCCGGATTTTAATTATTGACGCTTCGTCGGAAAAAAAAAAATTTTAAACCCGAGATATATTTTGGGTATATTTTAGGTACATCCGCCCAAAATGTATCTCGGGTGTATTTAAGCTACATTTAAGGTTATATCCAAGTTATATTTTAGGATATACCAAATAGTCGCAAAATGGGGATATATTTTTTTAATAATTTTGTTATATCTTAATATATATTTTTTTTATTCCCCAATTATATTAAGAATATAATTTTTTTATACACCCGATTTCCGTGTGGGAAAGGATATGGATCTGCGAACAACTGCCAGATGAGTGGAGGGAGGCTCTTATCGTACCCATAGTTAAGAAAGGTGACCGGAAGGATTGCTCGAACTATCGTGGGATCTTTCTGATAGGCACTGCATACAAAGTTCTGTCTAATGTCTTGCTGGACAGGCTGACGTCTCGTGCGGAGGAAATCATGGGGGAGTATCAGAGTAGCTTCCGGAAAAATAGAGGCACCACGGATCAATTGTTTACCCTAAGGCAGATTATGGGAAAACGACTTGAGTTTACGGCGAGGTTCATTGTCTGTTCGTTGATTTTAAAAAAGCCTATAACAGTGTTCATCGGCAGGGCTTGTACAACGTAATGCTCGAATTCGGTTTTCCGGCTAAGCTGGTTCGAATGACAGCGGCGTGTCTCAGCGGAGTTCGGTCTCGCGTGGTTCTGGAATGGAGTTTTCCGGAGGCTTTTTCGATCAACACCGGGTTACGGCAGGGAGGCGGATTTTCTCCTCTTCTATTCAACATTGTCATGGAGAAAATCGTGAGGGTGTTAAACGGCGTTCCAGGGGGCGTTCGCGTGGGCAGTGACATCAAAGCCCTAGGCTACGCTGACGGTCTAGCTCTCCTAGGAGAATTCAGGGAGGGAGTTCGGCAGCTGCCGTGGATGATTTGAGGTAACCCATGTATATTGTTGAGGAACTGGCGCCAGCCAAGACTTTAAGCCCGCCAATGACTTCTGTGGTAGAAGAGGTTGTCAGTTTCATTTTCGCTCATCTACTTTTTAGAGACGAGATGTGAGGAATCTCGTGACCTCGATAAATCTCTAATTAAATTGTAATGATACCACTGGTTCTCCCTTAAAATGTTTAATGACCACCTTCCCCATTTGTCGTTCCCGGAAAATTTTCAAAAATAAAAAATTACTTGCTTTTTTTCACAACAGATGACTGATCAGCGAAAATAAAAACGCCCCCGCAGTGAGTTACATGACTCTCCATTTACAGAGTTTCAATGAAACGGTCCAGCGATTCGTTTTAAAAGAGTCTGACGCGCATAGCCCCACCCGCTTCGCAACATTAATAAACTTTCGGATGCTGCTGACTGGTTCTGCCTTTATTTAAAGATCCTCCTTGTGTAACACTCCCAATCAGTGTAGATCCCTTATTACGTAATTACTCGATATAAATGGATTTCGTCGAAGGTCGACATGGCTTTTTTATTGGATCCCTTTCTGAAGCAGCAACAAAGTCCGATGAAAGTAGTCTAGACGGTACCAAACTTACAAGCGAAAGAAAGTATAAAAAAGACCCCCAGCTGTAAAGGCAAATACCAACAAAATTACGTCACAGTGGGTGGATCTTTTCTTTATTTTTCTTTTTCATACTCTTTTATAGAGTTTATCTAGCTATAAAAATCTTATTATGAAAATTATTGTTAAAACATCCCGAGTGTCATGTTTGCTAAATCGTGATACGAACATATTGTTGCAAATTAAAAGGAAATTTTGTAATTGTTGTAGACGTGGCCCCGAGAAAAGGAATATCGTGTTGCGGAGATTGTTTTTTTTTTAAACATCAAAAGCAATTTGATATCGGAAAAGGAATAAATGTCTGGACGTTGTTTAAAAATATAAGTAGACATCACTCTGTCAAAACATCAACTACCTAAGACTCTATTACAGAAGATGGAAGTCACGATTTCAGTGTAGAAACATGACCGGTCATTAGAGTACTTTCGATTTTGTGAGGGATCGATCGTTTGGATCTTCTTCAAGGACGTTTGTTATTGCCAAAAGAAAATAAGTAATCGGTTAGGCCGTGAATCTTTGCTAATAAATTGCTGTAAACGGTTTCTCATTTGTGGGATTAAAATTTAAGATGAGGAATTCAGGCATGAAATCGTAAAAGTTTTCAGATTTAAAGTAAAATTTTTAAAGTTTATCTCTAAATAAAAGAATTAGGGCAAATAATATTAAAGCTGAGGAAAGATGAATTTAGAACTTTGAAGTATGATGACTTGTGGGGCTTGTCAGTTCCCTGTTCCTCTGGTGGTACGCAGTTTCTAAAACTTCATAAATTGGCTCACTCCTGCAATAGAAAAATATGCAATCCATGTATTCATGTGTCAAGCCTTTATGTTTTGTGTAGTAGAAACATTTAAGGTCCCAAATTTTGGCAAAGTGTCTTTAACTTTATGAGGAAAAGGAAATTGCAACTTTATGCTAAAGTACGTTTTCAAAACGGCAGTTTTTTATGACCTTTCATTGGAAGAGCAGCCAATGAGTGATACAAATGAGCAAAATTTATAGTGAATATTAAAATTTAAAGGGTCGCTTAACTCCTTATAGTTTAAGTACATGCAACTTGCCTTGCGTACTGTAAACAATATAACCATTTTATTTTTACCAGGCGAATATTCGTTAACAGTCTCTTGTGAAATAAATAAGCCACAGAACAAAGCGAGCTTGAGAATTTTTACCATTAAGAACGTCGATAGGCCCGTAAGCAATGAATTTTTCCGTGTGCGATTTCGCCTGATGTGCTATTGGTTTTTTTATGTGGTCGATTTTTTCTTGACATCTGTGCTTTTTCTTTTCTCTCTTTGGCAAAGTTCCCTGGATCGGATAACTCGTGTTCCCTTTTGGTCGATTGTCTCTTCAAGCTTATTCCCGATTCGCTTAAGAACCTGGTTATACTCGAATTGTCCTAAGAACTTTTAAGAAGGCAGCATTAAGTAAACCCCTCTCCCCTTGTAGCGTTTTGTAAGTTGATAAGTTGTATTATATTGTATTCATTTAGTAGTCTACTAGAATTTTGTCACTGAAATTTGGTTTCTGATCCCAACAACAATCGGCATAATTGCCGACGTATTACATACGTATAGTCAATGTAATATACGTATTTTATACGTAGAAATTAAGACTTTGTTATAAAAAGTCTTAATTTCTACGTCGCAATTATGCCGTTTGTTGTTGGGGGGAAGTTTGTCTCCGAATTCGGTCTCTTAATTTTGGCTGTGATTTTTGTTTCGGGTTTTTGTCTCTATTTTGTCACTGCAATAATGTTGTCTGCGAAATTTGTTACTGAAAGTTTGTCTCTGATTTTTTGTTTCTAAATTTTATCTTTGATTTTTGTCTCACGATTTTGTCTCTGAAGTTTACTTCTGAATTCGGTCTCTCAATTTTGTCTGTGATATTTGCCTCTGAATTTCGTCACCGAAATTTTTCCTCCGTCTTTGGTTTCCGAATTTAGTCTCTCGATGTGGTCATTGTAATTTTGTGTTTATTTGTCTCTCGATTTTGTCTATGAGCGGATGTACGATCACTTTTTCTAAATGATTAATCAAAGACCAAATAATGTATAAAACGTTTTTTGCATTTTTTATTAAATAAAAATTAAATTAACATTCATGAATCGTGTATGATACATCTAAGTACAAATAACATTAAAATGATTAATTAACTAAAAACAAAAATAAATTACAAAGATTTCCTTATATAAAGAATAATAAAATTTACTCAGGACGACTTACAAAAATTAAAATTGGCTATTAGCCGTACTTAATAATCGATCAATAATACAATTTTACAGAGATCAATTCTTTCTTCCTAATGAAGAAAAGGAACCCGATAAATTATAAAATATTATCATATAATGTTTGATTTTTTTATCACAGAAAAAATTAAATTACCCTGTACATTTTTTTAAATGATAAAAGATTTACAATGATTAATGATTTTTTTTGGCTAAAATTATTATTTACATATTATTCATAATATCTAATTTTTTTTTTTTTTTAAATTTTTTATCGGTAACGATATGACTTAAAACTAATAAAATTCAGGTACGATATAAAATATTTTAAAAATCGAATTGTGATGCAGATCGTGGTTTTATATGATTGTTCTCATCATCAGATCTTTCTCGCTAAAAGTTGGCA
Organism: Liposcelis brunnea; assembly: GCA_023512825.1. Taxonomy (NCBI): domain Eukaryota; kingdom Metazoa; phylum Arthropoda; class Insecta; order Psocodea; family Liposcelididae; genus Liposcelis; species Liposcelis brunnea. The sequence goes on along the minus strand of CM042073.1, from coordinate 2,355,192 downwards.
CGATTAAAAACACTTTTAAACAATTGTTGTTTTGCCGGATGAAAAAAATTTCGGAAAACTCATATAAATTTTGGCAGTCGTAGCTCGTATGGAGCTATTTTTTTTAAGGTTTTTATTACCTTAACCGATTTCGATATTTGTCTATCCTGTCGCTGTTTTTAAGCGTGTCGATGATTTCCCTCCATCCAATTAGAAATAATTTGGATTTTTGAATGATGTACCATTCTTGAACGATCAGATCTGTTTGGTTTGCAGTGTGTAGGAATATTCGAGATGCTTCGTCTTCTCCTATTTTCTTGATTTCGATGTTTTTGATGTTCATGACAGATTCAACTTCCACGTTAAGCTAAAGGAAGAGAAAACGAAGGTTGTTAGCTGTGATCGAAGCTTAGGAAAAAAAAGGAGGGGTATTCGGGTCTGGTCAGCAGGGACTGAGCTTAGAGGAGGTAATTTTAATTCTAGAGGGTTAAATTTCTTAGAGATTAAATTTCTGCTCCCGATTTGAAAACAACCAAGAATTCCAAATCCGGTTTTTTCTCGCCAGGTTTCGTCTGGAAATTTCTCGTGGCGAGAAAAATCTGATTTGAAATCCTTGGATGTTTTCAGGACGGGAACCGAAATTAGGGGATTTCTCAAAAGTCTCGCCGTCCATCCCTAACTGAATGATGTTTGTGAGAAAATCTGGTGCTATCTTTTTATATTCGGACTTACCGATTTGATGCTGCTTTTAAGATCCTGCAATACACTCCTCCTGCTGTCATTTCCTATACTATGAGAATCCTCATACAAAATCATCGTCTCTAAACTTTTTTCAATCTTTTGGAGACCCTCTTGAAACTGCGTTAACAACTCATTTATCTAAAACAATAAAAAAAAATTGCACATCGTCATCCTGCACTAAATTCTTTCGTTGAAATTCTAGGAACCATGATTCTCACCTTTTTCCCATGGTGTGGCTTCTTACTTTTCCCGCTAATCTTACTAACTTCCGCGTGTGGATCTGGAATGAATCCCCTAAAATTTTGACATCCGTTCACTCCGCAAACTATTTTTACCTATCACACAAAAATATCCAAAATTATTTTCTTTGCCATTTTTCATTTTTCATGTTTTTCTTTTATACTTACATTATAATAAAGATCGTCGAATTTTGGATTCAACACCGCATATTTCTCGATCACGTTATTCAACTGTATTTTAATCGGCTCTAAATTCCATCGCCTGTGCTTTTCCTTTGGCATTTTCACTTTCCTAGGAACCCTGATTATCGTCTGCTGGGCATCGTCGATAATCCCATCTCCATCAATCGCTTGTTGTATAAATTCTTCATTCCCTATCCTATATGCTTCCTTCCTTGTTAATCCAACTAATTTGTCAGGTCGAGGTGATGCTCGGCAAGAATTTAACATGTTGAAGAACACTACTAATACTATAGCCAGATCTGAAAAACAAGAAAAATTAGGTTATTAGATTTCACAAGAAAAAATATTTTTCAACTAAGAATATCTCCTGCACACCTGTTAAGTAATATCGTTCATTGGTGGCCATTTTTTTTTTTTTTATCTAATTTTGCTAATAGCAGATCGACACTAACAATTAAAAACAAAGGCACTAATTTACTTCCTAGAATCAAAGTTATACTACGAAAAACCGTAAAATATTTCACTTATAATACAAATTTTGTCCCCGATCTGCCCGTTTTCATGTTCGTGACAAAACTACCTTCCCAAATATGTCGTTCTTCTATTTTATATATGTTTATATTGTTTTAGCGAATATCAACGATTAAAAAAATGTAGTAAGCGTGGTTACGGGGTTAATTTTGTTTATGCTTCGCTTATGCTAAATCAGATTATCAAAAACGGGGAGATGATATACAAAAATAAATAAAAGATTTGTTTGTGTTTCACGGGACACGTAGTTCATGATGAGTTTATTGAGATGTATCGATGATGTATTGATAAGAAACGATTGCGTATGTAAAAAAGGGTTGGACCTTATGACGAAAAATCCGCGTACGAGATCACGTCCCAAAAAGTTTGTTTTTTTTTCTTTTTTTTAAGAAAAAACGGGAAATTTTTTATCAGGTGACGTCCCCGGAGCATCCCAAGTCATTAGAAATGGATAAAAGCTATGATTAAGTTAATTACTTTGGCAAAACTGACTATTAAAACCCATACCGGAAATCATATTTTTTTAGCTTCCAGGCAAAATTTTTTGATTTTTCAAACTTGTTTTTCTTATGTTTGAGTTCGTTCCGAAATTTTTTCTTTAAAAAACGTCCTTCGTATCAAAAGGGATTTGTTATGACGGATGAGTTTGAATTGTCCACGAACGTCATGAATGGAAATGTCAAATAGGATTGTTATCGTAACTACGTTTCATTCACATTCTTTTTATCTGGTTAGTGAAATGAAGAAGTGGATTATTGTCCGGTGTTAGGATTAGTCGGAAAAGGGATTTGCGGGTATATTTATATCAATGATGGTGTAAATATTTAGCAAAAGTCTGACGTATTGGCGAATATGAGATCTATTTTAGGAATCTTTGTAGAAAGCCGCAACAATCGTAATAGGGATGTTTGAAATAAGTTGATGTCGGAATCCTAAATTAGCTCAATAGTGTCTAACCCCAGTTTCCAATTTAAAGCTTTCTCTGAATAAAAATACTTTAGGTTAAAAAAAATCGCATGTTGGGGTTTTCTAGCGAACGGGAAACAGAAAAATAGTTATCCCGATAGCTGATCTGCATAGCACTGAATAAAATGTTTCAATTAGTATCCGATTTGATAATACAAAACTGATAATGTTTAACACTATTATTTCTATTTTTATCGTTATGTTATCTACCGACACCTATAATCACGCCAATTTGTTACGTTTCTGTGATTTTATTTGATTTTATTTGTTTTTATTTTTTTTACTGACAGGGCAGAGGCACGCATATTTTTAAATCGGGATTTTAATATTGAAAAGCAAAAACATGACCCTATAAAAATTTAAAAAAGTAAAATCCGCATGGGAAAGTTTGATACCATTGCTATTGTTTAGCAGTGAACATATTTTCTAAGTCCCAGGAAAATTAACTTAATTAGGTATGTTAGTCATTGTTGCGAGAAAGACAATCCAACAGCTCTATATCCCTTCAAAAACTTAATTTGCTAAGAATTCTTTTTTATATCTAGAATTACATAAATATTAAGTCGAATTTAAGTAACATTTATTTGCATTTTCCATGGAATTCTGATTAAATAACTAGGTTAATAAGATTGGCCCTCAGAGTAGATATCTTGATTTCTTAGATGTTTACTTTTATTGGTTTAAGAGAAATTGTGAGGGATGGCTTTTTTAAAGAATTATAATGTACAAAAAAGTTTTAAGGGTTAAGAATTTGTAAAACATGCGACTTTTTCCACCAAAATTTGAAAAATATTCATCATTAATTTGCTGTTTAGGATTGTGCAAAACATTAAATGTAGGAAGAACAAAATTAAATGATAAGATTTGTTATCGGTTCTGTTATTTGTCATCATTATTTTAAAACTTTCTTTTTAAAAATGACGAGAAAATTATTAAATAGAGTGGAGACAATGGATTCCAATTTTTCTTTGAACTTATTTTCTTATGGTCCCTAAATATTTGAAGCCACCACTTTAAAAAAGTTTTGTTGTCAAAGTTTCAATCTTCTTTTCTTGAAGTTTGAGATTTATTTCCTCCATCTCATGTTATTGCTTATGATAGAAAGTTCACTTAAATATTTTATTTAAAGATGATTTTTTTTTTTTAAGAAGTTTTTAAGTTAAGAATCTAATGAAAAAAAATCTTGATTGTTTTAGGAAAACGTGGAAAACAAGAACTACATGGACCTGATTTTCGAAAAATTGGACGAAAGAAAAATCCGATCAACGTTTCCTTCAATCTCCACTGTCAGTGAGAGTTATTTCAGCCTAAGGGTAAGCAAGCAATGAGCCACTCCAATAATTTTTTTAAATTTTACAAAAAATTTGATTTGGTAACTCCTTGAATCATCAGCATAATTTGATTTATTTATGTGACATCAGGCCTGAAAAAATCTGCCAGATGAAGTAACTATAAATAAAGAATTAACTTCAAACACTGTTCACGACGTTCTGAAATTTTGAAATTGCACACACAAGATGGCCGACCTCAAAAATCTAAATATAGGCGAAACTTGCACACAGGTTTACGAAAATTGCCGAAGATAGCCGATAATCCGATTGCTTCATCCGAAAGGTATTATGCTCCACCTATAGTTACTTATCTAAACTAAATTTTGAACAAGTAAAGACTTGAACTCGGTATTTCGAGAGTACCAATAAAAATATTTCTAATATTTTTTTAAACTCAAATAAAACTATAAAAGTAAGACTCCACTGTTCATTCACTAATTCAGTTTTTACTCACTCTTCTGTTATTTACTCAGTTTCTCATTCTGAACTGACTCAACCGACCATCAATAATTTTTCATCACTAAGTAATTACTTTTTAGTTATTTTATTACTTTCTCATCTCCTTTATTTTTGTAAATTTTTAAATCTCTCTTGTATTCTTTGAGCGCACTTTTGCCCCCTCGTGAAATCTGCAGCTCGTTCTTAAAATTTTCCAAGTGGTTAAAAAAGTCTCAATCAGATTTTCGATGACTTAAATGTAAAATTCAAATTTAGCTCTACAGCTAACAAGATTTTTTTGTTTATCATATGTTCAACAAAAGAAATAAAAATGATTCAGAAAGAAGGATATGAATAAGTTTAATATTTACATCTTTGTACTGTACACAACCTTTTTTTTTCTTACTCTCATTTGATAAGCTCTTTTCAACTACTCATGAATGAACACATTCCTTTATCAGTAAAGTCAATCCGATCCCCTTTTTTTAAAAGAAAAAAATTATCTAAATATTTGTTCCGCAAAGAAGATACTATGGAGAAAATTTTTTCTTTACGTCAGTCCCGTTCCATTTGCGTAACAGTTTCTAATGGTTATTTACTTAACACGTGTAAAGAAAAATCTGTATTATTGGTCGATTCTTATGTTGGCGCCGGCACTATATCATAAAAGAGGCTTGTTTTCATAAGGAAACTTAACATTTTTCCTCCTATGCTTTTAACTTAAAATAACTTACCACCGAATCGCATACTTAATCATCTACCCAAAGCCGCTGAACACTATGATAGTCACTAACTTTAACATGTTTCTTTTCGATATTGAAGAGTGAAAAAAAAATGAATTATTTCTACCACCGATGGTTATTAATTAATATTTTTATTCTTTTTATCCTCTTAACACTTTCACCGATTTCTTGTCTTAATTACTAAACGAAGAAATCGTTTTCCTTTGAATTAATTTTAAATCTCATTTTTTTAAATATTGAAGGTTTTGGAATGAAAATTCCAGAGGAAAATTAAATGGAAACTGAAATGTTTTTTCATTTTTCCGAAAAATTAAATTGAAATTTTTTTAAAAGATAAATGTGATGTAAACGGTTGCACTAAACACGAGCTGGAGCACTAAATGAATCAAATGATACCTTGTTACTGAAATAGATAATTGTAATTTAAATAATTCCTTTGGATCGTGAATAATGACATAAACGCTGACAGAAGATAATTTTCATGAGTAGCCTACTTGGAGGTTAAATTAGGCGACGGTAGTTTTGTCGTTTTTCTTATTTTCTCAAGTTTTCTATTTTAAAAAATTTTTTCTTTATTCGTTTTTTTTTGCGTTTTTAAAAAAAAAGATGAAGTATGTTTTTAAACTTTCGCTTTGACTAGTTAAAATATATAGTTTTTTAGATAACTGTAGTCTTGAGTATTTATTTGAATGTCGGTTTGGAAATGATGGGGCCAATCAGTGTGCCTTGAGTTGGGCCAGGTTTTAAGCAAAATTGTAAAGTCTGGCACTTCATAATATTTGCTTGTGTTTTACTTTTTTTTTTTAAATATTGATTTATTGACAGTTAATAATTTCGGTCGAAATGTTTGTCCGCAGGTATGGAATGTGATATAAATTCGATCACGTGATCATTCTTACACACACAGGTGCTAATTTGGATCATTCTCAGCACGCAGAGTCTATGATCGCATCTTCTACCATTAGAAATATGTACCCAGCTGTCAATTATTGTAAATAGTAAGTATCCATCACCTTTTTTTTCTCTTGTTTAAACCATCAAATGGGCTGGAGAAACTAAAGGGATTCGATTTTTTCAGGGCCCCTCTAATGCAAAAATAAGGGGTGAAGGATTGCAGGGTGCACGGTGGTCTCATGGGAAAGCAAGTGGAAAGCTGACAGTAAAAGAAATCCAAATCTGAATAAGGTGAATATTTCACGGAAGCCGTGAAACATTATTAACATGGTCATTGAAAATGTAGAAGAGCAAGTGCGCTGAGAGTTTATTTTCAAACTGTGCAAAGAAAATTAAACAGCAGAGGTTGTATTTTTCGGTTACATAGAGTCCTGCCAACTAAATGAAACCGATTTTTGGTAATAAAGAACATTTTTCTGGGAATAAAAAATAAAAAAAGTTGAAAAGGCTAATTTTTCAGAATTTTTCGACCGTAACTCGACTTTCGGCGATGGGCGATAGTTGCCACGTTAGGACATCATTATCCTCGCCTTTTAGAAGAATTTCATCGAAAAAAATTTCTGATAGGATCAAGCTTGAGATAGAGTCGAAAATTGGCTTGAGATCAAGAAGAATGTTCTTTGGAAAATTCTCAAGCACTCTTGAGAAACGTTCTATGAGATCCAAAAATTCCTTTGAATATTAAAAGAAAGCGTTTCTGTGCTTTTATCTTGCCAGTTTTCCAGAAAAAGATTAATTTGACGGTGAGGAGCGTCAAATAGCTCCGTGTGGCCTAGCGCACTGCGGAGAAATCTTTCTGACTAGGGAAATTGGATGACAAATGAAAGGTTTTGAGGCCGATTGTCTTAAAAGTTATGAATTGAGGATTGATTTTTCATGGAGGAAGGCAGGGTCAAAAGTGGTATCAGTATAAGTACTGCTTTGGATAAGTGCCATAACCTGTGCAGAGAGAGAAAGGGAGGCAGGGAGTTGAAAGTGTGTTGAGGCCCCTGAAATTCTACCCTGATATGTTTGATGGCAAGCTGAAAAATAATTGTAAGAGAGACCTGGTGAATCCCGTCAAACCATTTTGTGGAAAACTTCACTTGAAATTGCTATGTTGCTGGAAAATAAGGAAATTTACGTTTCTATGACATTAACTTTAATCAAGTATATCCAGTCAAGAGTATTGCTTTAGAAGCTTATTATTTTTTGGTGCTGACAATATTTTTTTATTGGAAAGGATAGGGATACCGCATCATTTCGATTAAAAATTCCAAAACCGAAAATTTCTGAACCTAAAGGTGCATGCTTTCAAATTATTTCAATCGAAGCCCCAGAATTATTTTTTTTCTTCTATTCCCATCTCAAAATTTGCACATTCTTCTCATATTTATCTCATAAAAGAACGTGCAACTCCAAAATAATAAAAAAAAGTCAAAATAATTCTAGTGCCACGAAAATCCCTTGAAAATTAAATTATTCATTACCTTTTAAGGTGATTTTTTGCACCATATCTAATGATTTACTGCACCCACAACAATTATATTTATTTGAATAATAAACTTCCCGCACTTTTTGCGATTTCTTAACAGTTCCACAGATATCATTCATAGTTATGCTCCCTGATAAACACATGATTAAAATGATAGCTTTTCTACAGCTTTCATTCGTTTTATATATAATCGGCAAAAAATTGACTTATCCATCTTTATCGCAATATTCAACGTGGGATCGCCTGCGTAAGATCAAACGTCATCGATAGGACATTTATTTCTTTGGCGGCATAATTTTTTTTTGTCTTGTTTAAATGATTGTCGTGTATAATTATATAGGCCACTTCAAAAAAGTGTTGCTTTTACATAGGAAATCGTCGCCGTTATGTCTGGTTTTGGTTTAATATGCATCTAAAATTATACAAGGCGATTATTATTTAACGACACGCATGGTCTCTACTTACATTGTTTGATACTTTTCATATTTATGAATATTTGAAGAATCAATTAAACTTTTCATCAGGTTGTTTTTTTTTCAACCGCCTGGAGTGTTTTTCGTTTTTTTAACATACGAAAAAAGTCGTGGCTTCAGACGGTTTAGAGTCAAGGTTAAATGCACCCGTGTGCGGGGCTTTGCGTGCATCATTTCCCTTTTCGGTTTTTGAAAATGGATTTGGGCGGTGTTATTTAATCAACTAATTTTGTGCCTTTTGGGTTTTTTTTAAAAAATATTATAATAAAAAGGAACAGCCGTCGCTTTTCGTTTTTTTATCTTAGGCGGACTTATTTGATTCCGGAGAAATTTACATCATCCAATAAAAAAATTTTCCCTATCAAGAACAAATATTAAATATATACATTAAAACAATTGAACCGGCTGTTCGATGTAGTTGATGACGTTAAAAATCCTACATCCTTTCCAGACGGTCAAAAATCTCGGTGAATTGATAGCATTCATGATGACGTTATCAGATTTGATAATCAACAAGTTCCATTAAAAAGGCAAATATGATATTTGGATAAGAATACTCCAGTAGTCAATATTACTAAATATTTCGTCATTTTTTTGAAAACTTTGATTTTTAATTTTTTGAAATAATTTGAAGAAAACCAGTAGTGATAACATTTGAGTAGTTCATCCAATTTAGTTAATAAAGCACCAGCCGATGAGATGTAATTACCGATAAGAAGTTTCTATTATTGGGAATGATATCTGATGTACGCATCCTTGAAGGATTACGTTCTTTATTTGCCGATCATTTGTATTCGTCATTTTGAATATGGCAAATGTAGCGGAATTTTGAGTTTGGAAGTTTTTCGGGATCGTATGATGAAAAAGCTGAAAGTTCAGTAAAGGAAGGTTGGCCGCTAAATGCATGCTCCTCCTTCTTTTCTAGACTTTATTAAGCAAGCTCCACCCTGAATTCAAATATGAGAAGTTTTAAATAAATTATCTTCCTCACGAAATAAAAAATTTTTTAATTATTTGTGCTATCATGATTGATGAGGTCATAAGAAAAATAACAGTGATGATAGTATTTGGCCCAATTGTAAAGGTAAAATAAAATTTAAGCTAGCAAAGATTTACCTAATGATTTTAAAACAAAAAGTTTTAGCAGCTAAAGCTTTAACTTGCGATTTTGAATTGACAGTCGAGATTTTGTTGTAGACTTGAGCCTTGCCAGTTCCAAGTTTTTATTTATTTCTTAAGAAAGGGCCACAGTTAGTTAATGATTCAACGTGAATGACCTCCTAGCTTTCTCCCTCTGAACTTGGCATTTACTCCGTGCCAATTTTCGTTCTTGAAACCGTGATACGAGAACTTACGATCACCCACACAAACAGCAGAATAATTTCAGGAATGTCTTGTAATACAATATTCTTTTTCTAGAGCTTGTGTCTGCTGGACTTGAGTCAACTGTCTGCGTCGAACATCGTCTCACAAAACCTCACGACAGAGGAAAGCGTCTTCAGGAAACCAACGGATCTCTTTTTAATGCCAGGTAATTTTTTTTATCAATATGTCTCATGCTTCTTTTTCTTCACGGTAAAATGATTCACCTAATAAGAGGAATATATAGAGCACACGTCACACATTCCTCTGAGTCTCGTAACCTATTTCCGGAGTTCATAGAATTTTTTATTGAAGCTGGCTATGTGTACACTTTGCTTAACTTTATGGCTTTCAAATAATCGTAGCAGATTTTGTTGCAAGCTCTAAACATTTTAACTGCATTTTGCTGCAGTATTTCGAGAAAGTAAGCATAATCTCTGACGAATAAACATCCAGACCGCCTAGAGATCCAAAACAGAGATTGGCCATGAGCTGTATCCGGTTTGTCGATTTGAACTTCCTCTTCCGCTTTTCCTTATAAGAGAAACATTAGAAGAAAACCGAAAAGAGTTAAAGTTCTATGGGCTACTTGGGGGGAACCGCTATGGCCAATCTCTACTCGTATCTCTGCACTACATATTTATGAACAGTCGTGTCATGGCTATAGTACAAATCAGCGATCATCAATCGCCATTGTCAATATAGTTAATGCTGAGAATATTTCGGTGGCGTTTAATTTGAAATCTAGAAGATTTATCATGTCTTTTTGTAGCACTTAAGCCGTTATCTTGTACGATTGCATCCTGTGCTTTTTAATTCTTGCTTGCTCAATTGATTGCTATCAAAAAATAACTAGTTGCTTCCGGTTTGGAGATGGCAGACGCAAAACTACGATAATCTCATTCGAACGCTAACTTCACTCTTATCCCAGTTGAACTGACAATTTAAAAGATTTTGTAATTATCAAGATAGACCGCTGTGTCGGAAATTCTGGGGGCTCGGTCCGAAATTTCAACTTGTCTTATTTCATTCATTTAGATGAATGCTAAACCCAAACAATAAAAATACTTCAATGACGGTGCAAAAATACCAAAAAGTAGAAAAACTACGCATCAGCGGCAACTTGTATTAAAAACGATGCAACCTCCCTTAAGTTTATCCCCTACCAAGAGATGATGATAAAAAAAAAGGAAGAAAACTCCAGCATCGTTGAATAAAATAATGTCGGCCATATATTATCGGACACAGAATGTCCCGGGGCCCGGGGGTCTGTCTAGGTCCTTCGATACCTGGCGCCATATTGTAAAAGATGACACATTATTTCAATGGACTCATGCCTTTTATTTATCGAACAATGCATCAGAATGAACCCAAGTGAGGGTCACCTGGTAAAGGTGCGAATGAAATAATCAAAGAAAAAGAGCGAAAAAGATTTGTTGTTGAATGGATCGTTAATACTTTGGAAAAATATGTCAGAATCACAAAAATAACTTGTATTTTTAATTTATTTCGCCGACAACGCACGGGTCCAACACTATCTTCCATCTATCTATCCGTTCTTTCTCGTTTTCATACACCACCTTTGGAATAATATTAAATGATCGGGTCTTAGGGTTTTTACTGAGATTTGCGGCGGAGTCAAACGGGATGAAATTTTCGGTTAGTTTGCACATTCCTGTTTACATTTAAAAACGTTGATAAGTAAGAGGAACTTCTTAAGTTTTTCATTAAGTTTTATCTTTGATAAGAAAGGGTCTGGTACTTCAAAGTAAAGTTTTGTTATCAAGATGAATGAAAAGTTCAAGTTTGTTTCCGGTGCAGGGAAATTATGACAAAAAACTTGAGAAGTAGTGGTTATAATGTTTCACTCTTGATGAAGCATATGCACAATACCCTCCATACCTCAGTCAATGTTCGGGTGCTGAAGAAGAGCCATAATTTTGGCATGAGCAAGGAGATGGAGGTGCTTTACGAGATCAAGCGTCGAAGGCTTGAATATTTCAGCCATATTCGTAGTAACGGAAAATACAGCCTTTTGCTGCACGTGATGGAGGAAATGATTGAGGGCAGGAGCCGGAAGACATCCTGATTCAAGAATCTAAGAGACTGGTACGGCCAAGATTCGGTATCCCTTTGTCGTTTGGCAGCCTCCAAAGTTAGAATCGCCATGATGATTGCCAACCTCCAGCGAGGAGTTGGCTTTTATAGAAGAAGGAGGTAGTATGCAAAAGTTCTTCCGGTGATCCACGTTTATAATCTTGTTTCAAATGGAAGGTTTTAGTTTAAGATTGCTTAGGGATGATATATGGCCGGGAGACAATGGCGATTACAGTGAAACATGCTGATCAGCTCGTTATAACGGCAAGAGCGATGGAAAGATCAATGCTTGGTATTAGCCCACGGGACCGTTTTTACAATGAGGAAATAAGGATGCGGACTAGGAGGATTGATGATATTGCGCAACGCCTTGCAACAGCTAAGTGGCAATAAGCAGGTCATGCCCCAAGGGAGGATCCGGATAGGTGGACAGCACGGACGGTAAGATGGAGACCTCGAGCGTCGAAAAGAAGCGTCAGTAGGCCACAAAAGAGATGGTACGACGACATTAAGAGGGTGTCGGGACTGAAGTGGTTGCAAAGTGCCCAAGGCAAGGAAGTGTGGCAAAGTTTGAGAGAGACCTTCGTTCAGGAGTGGACGGATATAGGTTAAAGAAGAAGAAAAACGGAACGAGGCATGGGACGTGGAGTTCCAGACCTGATCTAAACCGAGAACCGAATTGCCCGGACCTTTCTGTGACCAAACTCCATGTGATTTTTTCCCAACTTAACTTTATACTTTATAGCGCAACGATGAAATGATTAGTATGCTTGTATCCTGTTAATTAAGTCAACTCTTTCTCCACGTGCTACAACGCTCGACCAGTTGCCTGTCGCATCAATTTAAGGCTCTTTTAATCTAAAACCACTTTACCATATATCATCAACAGAATACGAAAAAGCCCGTGACGAATTTAGAAAATTAAATATTATGATTTTGAAAAAAGAAGAAGGGAAAAACAAGTTAGCCGGGCTAATATAGAGCGATTAGTTCTGGTATTTTTCATTTAAGACGGTCATTGTTGTTGACAAATCCAAAAATCGCGTGTGAACATTCGTTGTAACAGTTATACACCCTGAAAAAAAAAAATTGGAAAAAAAAAGATGACACTTGAAATGCTACCTAATACAAAATGTTATTGGGAAAAAAAAGCAACAGAAATAAAAACACCTTTCGTGAATAGGTAAGGTGTCAGAAGGACATCTCTATCTGTAAATTTATCAGTTGTCAGTGAATACCCATTCAATTCTCTGAGTTTTCTTATGCCTTAGCCCCGCTGACGCCAGCCGAGATTTTTTTTTGAGAGAGAGACCTACCGCGCGTATCACCCAAACAATGCTAACCTTTACTGAATGAAGTCCAACTCAATGACAGACTAAGTGGTTATGTTTCTTGACTTTCCCTTATTATACAACAAAAGACCTCAAGATTGGACAAAAGATCTAAATAGCGAAACCTCCTGATATTTCAAGCATTCAGTGGGTCGTTTAAAGGTGTGATCTACGATGCCGCTTTTACACGGATTATAAATAAAACTGCCACATTTCGATATTTGGTATGTTTGGTCTGATTTTCTTTTTATTGCGCACAGTTTATTTCAAAGGCTTCCTTATCTTTTTTTTCTCTTGCTTCTTTTTTTTTTTTGAATTAGATCGTAAAATTACAGAGCACCAGGTGGAGCATAAGGTTTTGTTTATTCTGTGTTTTCTGTAAATCATATAGGTTCGCGTCGGTATTTTTATGTTTTTAACAGTTAGAGTAAAATAGGAAAAAGGTTGATTTGAGCTTTGTGTTCTGGGCAGTGGGAAGCTTCCAAGTTGGAGAAAGTGCAAAATGTCTGTTGGCATTTGCTCGGAAAATTTTCTTGAGCAAAAGCAAATTAGGATTTAACGATAGTGAAAATGCTTCAGAGGCCGAATCTAGCGTCTTAAAAAGTTTAAAAGTTTCGAATTTTTTGCAAAAAAATTTGCGGTCACCAGAAAATAAAGCCCTACTTTCCTCACGCGGAACCCAAGTAATCTCAAGCCCGGACTGGCTCTTGCCAAGTGTGAAAGTAAAAATACCACCAGCAGCGCCCCACGGTGACTGCAGGATTCCAGTAGTTTTTATTTATATAAAGAAAAATTGACTCACACACTAAGAAGATGAATTGAACTATTGACTAGTCCATAAGTAACCTCTCTTGTTAGAATTCAAAGTAAAAAGTTTTTTATTGAAAAACTGGAATTTCAGAAAATTGTTGCATTCTTCTGTGAAAAACTTTTTATTTTAATTTTTTTTTTTTTAAAAATGGAGAAAAAAATTCCCGACCAGTTTTCAGTTTTTGTTGGAAACTGGTCTACTAAAAGTCGATAGTAGACCAATTTCCGAGATTTCTTGGAAAAATCTACTTTCAACTGCAGTTTTTAACGAATTGCAATTTTAAATTTAAGCAGCTACCTTCTTCCAGAATTTTTTTTTGACTCGGGTTTCTGTTGAAATCGTTTCTAAATTTTTTTCTTGACTCGGATTTTCGGCGACAATCTATTTGAGGTTGGGAGTTGGAGAACAGTGTGTGTGAGAAAAACGGAAAAGGAACGATACACACAAAGAAACACTCCTGGCTCTGATGGCGCTAAGTCTTCCCCTTATAAATTTTTATAGAGATCAATAAGTTTTTGTCGATTTTATTGATCTCAATAAAGACTTTATATTCAATGAATATTCTATTGAGGTGAATGCGATTAAATGACATTAATAAAATGATGTTTATTGATTTTGTTATTGTAATCTTCGAGGGTGTCAAATATAACATTGGTTTTAGATGTTGCTACTTGTCAAAGGCAAAAAAAAAATAATATTTTTTTGGATGCCACACAAGTTTAAAAAAGTTACAGAAAAAATTTAATGGAAGATCTAATGTGATTATATGTTTTCGGTTAAAATTGAGAATTATAGTTAGAAAAAATTGGGGAAATTCTATCTTTGAGATCGATGAAGGTCTCAGCAAATGTTTAATCAGACTCTGCAGTAATGAGTGATCACAAACTTTCAAAAAAAGAATTTTACGATTTTTCCCCCAGAACGCCAAAATTGCATTCTAAAAAAAATCTTATTGACTAACAATGTTTTTACTAAAAATTCCAGATTACACCTTACGTTTGATTTCCTTTAGTGTTGTAGTATACCCGACCTATTAACCACCGGTAAATAAAATTTGAAATGGGAACCCTTTGGAAAAGGTTAAAAAAAAACCCGAGACTATAAAAAACCGAAGCGACAAAGTTATTTTTTGAATAATCTTTGGTCAATTGTTAAGCAAACAAAGAAAGTGTGATCTCGGATGTGACGGCTATGTTTGCAAGAGAGGCGTCAACTTGATCAGCTGAGCCTAATAGGTGCTTTGTGAGAAGAAACATCGATATACCATTTACCTACTTAAGATTCGTCATTCTTCCAAATCCTAAATGGGAATAACTTTTCGGAATTTCATTTTTGCAAAAATATTTTTAATTAGAGAAAACATTTTTTCAGCAATGCCGACTTCGTTCTTAACGTAAATCTCTTACTTAAAGTGCCGAATTGCTTGAGATATGGGAGATAATTAAAATTCCAAGAAAATTTGAATCCGATTAAAGATAAGTTGATCGCAAAAATAATGTAGAAGTCGGGGTTGATGCACTTTTGTCTAACTTCTTAGTTCAACCCTTAAAGATAAAGATGGTGTCACCGAACTTGGTGTTGTTTGTTTCTTTTACTTAATTTTTATTCTTTGCAATATTCGTTAACCTCTTCTGCTTGACTGAAGATTTTCAAAAGAAGAAAAACAACCCTTGTAAGATTATTTAAACAAAAATTTGTTCAATTTTGAATAAGAGTATTGACAAAGGTGATTGTTATTATTGGATGAGTCATGGCTTTGATGGTATTGCGGATTTTAAACGTTTTGAGGAGATTCGACCATAATTAAACTATTTGGACTTTGAAATTTTAGAAAAAGCCAAAGAAAAATAAAAAAAGGTTTTTCAGTTGAGAAACACTATGATCAGTAATTAAAGAATCTTGTCACTAAGGAGAATAGTACGTTGACACCTTGTTAGAAAATTGATTTACAGGGTTGCACAAGTATTGCACAATATTTTGCAAATGGGCATCAGTAGTTTTGTGATTTAGTACCCTGGCCACTTTTTGAAAAAATTGCTAAGCAAGCACTCCACCCCAACTGAAGCCAATTTTTTGCATTATATAGAAAGGAGATTTAATGATGACCTAAGTAGACTGAGACTAATAATCTTACGAGGCGTAGGGTATACTCTTCCGCTTGAAGAACTCTACGGAAAAATAAGGGGAAAATAATTTTGGGCCGGGAAATAAAAACCCTTTATTTTCTAGCCTTTCTGTATTTCGAAAATAAAGTGAAATCATCACCTTAGTCAATAGATAGTTGAAAAGGAAGTCAAACGGAAAAATGTCTCGAAATAGATAAAACTCATTACTTTGAATCGTTATTCGTTACGTAAGATTCATCCTTCCCTTTTCTATTCAGCAAGAATGTTTTTTCTTAAGCCTTTCACCGAGAAAATAGCCCGTGGATATTGACTTTGCAAAGAAATGCAGACAAAAAAAAGCTTATGAACCAGCCCCAAGTAGCACAGGATGTCCCCGGGTGTCCCAAGGATGTCCTATGAATATCCATGTCCCATAATTATCCATTTTCTAGCCTGATATATCCTATGGCTGTCCGTAGGACAGACAAAGTGCAACAATTGATCGCCGGGCTATAGTGTGCCACTTGGGTGAACAATATTGGCTTTAGTTGAACCCCATCTTTGGTGCATAGACACAGTTGAGTGGGCCTTGAAGTCTGCAACCCTTGTAGCTGCAGACTGAAGATCCCTTTAAAAGGCTTTCCAGCTTTTATTTTGTTTTCACCCTAATCATGGCTCCAACGCCCAAATCGTACAGCTTCCCAGTGCACCAGTGATGTCTTCTGCCACGAAAAAATTCCTCCTAACGTTCATTCCCCCTCTTTTTCTTAAAAAAAAAAAATGTCGCAAGATAAATTTTTCTTTAATAACTAATTATTTCGCTTGTCAAGCGTGTAATTAGAAAATACATACCGACTTGAGATCGTTAAAATGCCCTCAAGGCACGTGAGGAACCATCGCTATACGACAAAAATCCTTGCAACACGGAATCTGGGATTATTAAAAATTGTTTGACAAATATTATTCTTGCCAAACAAGACGTTATTCTCTGAAGTTAAAATTAAACTTAAAGGAAATAACGCGAAATTTCTATGAATTCTCGCATCGTTTCTTCTTATTTCATTTGTCAAATTTTATTGTCTCTGTAAAACCGCCGTCATCATCATCCTCTCATACGTCAAATCGCGCAATTTAAAATGCAAGGGGATTTTATGTATCGAATGCAAATTTTCATAATGTTTAAACGCAGTTCTCTTTCGACCAGGACTGATACGAAGACAAAGATACTTCCGGTAGTTGTAGGAAAAAGTACGTGCCGAAGCATATTTTTATTTTGTGAGAAATTTACGCTAGTTTTTTTTATTTTATTGCTAGAATTCCGTTTTAAAGATTAGGTGCTTGAATGTTTTTTTCGTATTGAACGGTCATCTAAAGGATAAGTTATGACATAGTTTTAAAAATATGGCGATGTGGAGAATGAGAATTTTGGGAAAATTTGAGCCTAAATGTCGTTTCCGTCAATAATTTACTCTTCCACGCCATTAGACTAAAAATATTCGCTTGTTTGATGATCTTGAGCTTTTGCGCTGCAGCCTAATCCGGATTAACTAGAATTTCGAACGATTTTAGTTCATGCTAAAACTGATGACCAAAAGCTTTCGTTACTTTAAATCTCTTTCAGGCTCCTTGTTTAGCTCGTTGGGTCCACTTGCTGATTCCAATCTCCTGAATCTGTCCCTTCTGTGCCCAATCTCCATTAACGCTAGTCAAGAACTTCAAACTCAGCAAATGTTCGAGCATCCCTATTATATCCAGACAGTTTCCGTAGACCCCGTCGCAGGTAGTTTTTAAAAAAAAAAAGAAAAAAAGGGGACCCCGCCTAAAACAAAACATATACCTTCGAAGACAGAAATCATAATTGGACAATAAAGAGCGACGAACTCAAATATTTGTATAAAAAATATGTCTTTCCTGTGACAATGTGAGAAAGAGTCGAGGCAAGTTCTTTTTATTGTTTTTATGTTTCTTTGATGAGTAACAGTGTTGCCAAATATTAAAAAATTTAATTTTCATTCTTTCAATTGAAAATCATCTTCGATTTGATCATGAACTTTCTCTTTATTAACATACAAATTTTTATTTATTAAAAGAATATTTTTGAATCAATAAAACTTTTCGAAAAACTAAAAATTCTAATTAATACTTTAAAATCTGGCAACACTGATCCCACTCATAATCGTTTTTAATAATATTTCCGCATTTATCGAAAAAGAAAGGATTGGCCATGATTTATTAAAAGAAATTTCAAAATCATTCTCATATGAAATGCATTTTTATTATTTTTTTTCCTTTTTTTTAAATATTTTGTTAATTTACAGTTTTTATAATAAAAAAATTCTTTGGTTTCAACAATTTAAAAAAAAAACATTCGTTTAAAAGAATATTAATAATTTGATACATTGCATTGATAAACATTGTTTTTAAAAAACAGTTTCGTCAATTTGTCGATTAATAAATAAGTACTGAGATAAGTTTTCCATTTAAGTACAGTTCAGCTGCTTTTTTAAAAACATTTAATAAACCCCATTTAATTCTAAAAATCAGATCTATAATCATATTTCATAATGATTTGTACTTTTTAAAAAACATTGCGAGACTTTGATTTGTAATTTCTTTAAAAAATAATACGCTATTGCTATTGAAATGTCTGATATCAATTTTTTTTAAAAATGCATTTTCAACATTTCTTTTTTTAAATGAACTAAATAATTCATAACAAGAATTTCAATAAAATACAACAATTAATAAAAATAAATTAGATTTTATTACATATTATGTACATAATAATACTAGACGCTTTTGTCCTCGTTTTTTTTTACTTTTTTTTTTTTTAAATTGATACAGACAACTTTTTTCTTTTTTTTAGTAAATTTCTACTACATTCACGTACACTGATTATCTAAATTGAAATAAATATTATCTAATTTTTATAATAAATAATTAATTTCATTTTTTGTTTTTGATTAGTCACTTAAGACCAAAAAACGAAACCTCTTCTTGGGAACCCAGGTTCAAAATAAATAAAAACCATTTTTTTTTAAAATTAAGAAAAAAAAATCTAAAAATCACTTTTTTTCCCTGATCAATTAAAAAAAATTACTAAAAATGTCCGGTTTTAAAATGTTCTCGACGGCGTTTGGAATGATTCCGTTTATGATGATTACGCCTTCGAGTCGGATTACGATTCCGCTGTTTTCCCCTGGATTTTCCAAGAAGAGGAAATCTTCATGTGGATAAATTCTTTTCGATGTACTTGAATACTTCAATGACGTATTCGAGTCCGTTCATGTAATCTCGGAAAATGAGCCAGTCTCGTAGATTTCGGAAGGAAGCGGTTTCCATGTTACGGTACTGCTCCCCCATAATGCTCCTTTCCACGTTGTCGTTGGGAATGATGCTTCTTTCGATCATTGCTGTACGGATTTCGCATAGTACCTAATAAAAGAAAAGAAATAGAAATTACTAAATGATAAGGTAGCGAAGACTAATTGATATAGTTAGCTCTAGTGGCGTATTCAGAGCCTCTAATCGGCCTAGACTCAAGTTAAACTCAAAAATGTCTTGACATAGCGTTAAAGAACGAATTCAAGCTGACTAAACTTTGGCTGAGCCTGTAAGCTCTAGTCTAATAGGCCAGAGAGCCATTAGCTAAGACTTTGAGAGATAAGCTCAGACTTTGTTTGGGCCTCACGGTTTTTTTGTTTATTTTAAATCAGGGAAAAAATATATTCAAAAATGCTTACTTTTCTCAAATGCACTTCCGTTAAGTTGAAATGCTGTTGGAATTCCCCGTTGGATTTCTCTTGATCCCACACGACTTGTTCGATTCCAACCGCAAATTTCTGCAGGTACTCGTAGATTTTTTTCAGAAACTCATCAAAGCCTTTGCTTTCGAGATGCCCAGACTTGACGCTTTTCCCCAATTTCTTAGGGATTTCGTTATCGGTGTTCGGTAACCAGTCATAACGATTATCGATCCACCTTTCATGATGTTCTTCAAAAGGCAAATCGAACGTTTTTTGAACCTGCAAACAAAAATATAAAAAAAATTATTACCATCGGTTTAAAAAAAAAAAAAAACTTGACACGAATAAATCGAAATGATTATTACCCGCGTTTTGGTTTTTAAAAAAAAATTAAAATTACTTTATTATTAAAGATAGGAAGCTTAAAAAAAAGGAAAAAAGTGGATTTTGAAAGAAAGGTATAATTAAGATCGACAGAATTGTCACCGACTTTACCGATGAATACAAAAAAAACCTAATAAAGTATAACATTAATTGGTATTGCATGACAAATGTTGCCGTCACCATTTAAACTTTGCCTTCATGTATATGTCAATAAAACGTACCTAATCATTTTGGTCAAAATATTCCCACGTATCGACTAGTAATCGAAAATATAATTACAATAATTCTTTTTTTTTATTTTTTATAATTTAGTGACGGAACGACATAATCAGTCACCAAAAAAATAAAAAAAAAATACCGACCATTACAGACTATTTTGATACATATTTAGGTCAATTGTAAAAGGACATTTGTGCCTCAGTTTTCAGTTCTAATCAATAAAAGTAGCGACTAATATTTGTTAAACCGTTAGACGTTAGATTATTAATTAATTTTTTTCCCGTAAAGGTCACTTTGCGAATAGAATTGGTTTTAAGAGAGGAGATTGGATAATATCTTATTGGGAAATACAGTAACGAGAGGAAATGGTTTTTAAGATACAAAATTTAAGAATTAATTAAAAAGTTAACTATTTAAGTCACTAATGAATGATGATCAGCATTTGCAGTTTTACAGTATTAAAAATTTGGTCTTTTGCAAAAAATGATGAACGATTACTATTTGAATGTTCCACAAATTTTAAGCAAAGTGATTTTTATACTAGTGCCGAGTTAAATTTAGTTTGGCTGACTTTTGAGACAATTCTGATCCTGACTTGTGTTAGGTAAACTTGGCTCTGGCTAACATATTCACTGTAACTCAGCTCGATCATGCATTTTTTTTTTTGCTTAAGTTGAAACTCCCTGCTTCCTAATTGCACTTGTCAGGTTGTTGAAGAAATTACCAATGCCAGTTAAATTATTATGTGGGTTGCTTGCAGACTCAAAATCTCAAATTCAAACTGTTTAGGGAAGGGAAAGCTTCCTAAAAAAAATGTTAAACCGATAATGAAGAAAACAAGTCCAGCATTCGAATGAGAAATTTATTCCCTTGAGTGCTCACCTTCGTATTCAAATTTTTTAACTAAAGCTGATGTTTACACTTTCTATTGCTTATTGTCAAAGAGTTTTAAAAACTTGTGAATTTCAATTCAATAACACAACATGCTAAAATGCTTGATAAGATGAATGATGCCTAACTTTTTTGATTTTCATTATGAATTTGTCAATGTCGGCTCTTCGCCTGAGTGAATTGCCGATTAAATCGTTTTGGCCTTTAATAAACAATAAATCCATATAACTTAATGCCGCATTTTATACAAAACTTACGAATTACTATTCATATACAAATACACAAAATTAATTTTTAGGTTAGAATGATCAACAAAAATAAACAAAATGCGGAGCCATTTTGATTTTTTTCGGGGCCTTTTTTTTTTTGAAGATTGCATCAGATTGGATCATAAAATGGTGGATTTAATGTTGAGTGCCCACGTTTTCAATCGGTCTGATTTAACTTTGTTCAATATTGTGAATATTAGTGAATGAAACAGTGGTAAATATGCATTAGGGCAATTAGTAAAGGTTGTTGTTGTTGTCGTCAGTTTTTTGTGTGGGGACTGCTGTTTTGATGTAAAATTAAAGCAAAGCATAGCGGCTCCCATTCCGACTAATAGCACCACGATATTCCAAAAAAAAAATTCTGTGTGTTTTTAATTAGAGTTTAAGTTGGAAAAATAATGATAGTTTTAATAGAAATGATCATTAGTTCATTTTAACAATTTGATTTTGTTGTTACAGGTTCTGTGAAGGATCATCCTGCATTGGGGAGAGAAAAAAAATGTGCCAGGATCATGGTTAATTAATACTGCTGCTGTAATAAATTAAGGTCAGGAAGTCATAGGTAAGTTTAAATCAAAATATTTCATTGACTTGTCTCTGAATCATGAGTGAACCTGACGAGTCTTCATTTCTAAAGGAAACCAATTATTGACAATTTTATGAAGTTTTTATGTATTGACAAATCATTTCTAAAACAAACTAAACTCCTACTCATTTCCTTAAAACAATACATTTTTAAATTAATACAATCGACTGACCCTTCCTTATTTTGATTTCTATTTTCTTTTTTCTTAAGGAAAATTCTCAAAGCAGACTCACGTTTCAAAATCAATTTAAATGGAAGTAGGCTGAATCACCGGAATGCAATGGGAATTATTTTCTCCTACTCACGCTACCTTTAGAGTAATTTTTCACACAGGAGGATGAATTGAACACAAGGATACGTTCTTGAGAAAGTTCTCAAAACAAGAACACCTGTTTCAGGAAAATGTTTGGCTGTCAGCAAAAATAAGTCAGCATTCTTCAATCTCCGATTCAAACAAATGTAAACAGTATGTCTTATTATAGTGCGGCCGATCGAATTTCACATGTAAGTTTAGCGTTCGATTTTTTTAATTATTATCGTTATTTTTTTTTTAAAAGTAGGGCTTCCGTTTTGTTTGATGGGCAGTTTTTTATAAATGTTAGTTACAGCTTTAAAACTTTTTTTAAATACAAAATTTTCAGTGATACGTTGATGTATTGTGAAGCTGTTCGTCATAAACTAAACATGAGATCGTACGTTCTTCGAAAATATCCGCATCGAGTTGTAGCCAAGCAGTCTGGGAAAAATATTTCTCATCGATATCAAATTCATATTTTCAAACGTACGTGACTCAAGCTTAGCCAAGGAGTAGTATATAAATGATAATTGAAATGAATAAATTTTGCGAGGTTTGCAAAAAGCACGTGTTTTCCCATTGACTGAAGCAAATGAATAGACTTGTTGCATTCCGCGCAAACCTATCTCACATATCAATTCTTCCTATTTTATGAATCATTGATATGGACCGAATGAATTTATAAAAGGTTAAACGAAACGGAAGTAGATTAAATTATGAGTACATATTTTAATTAATTTTTTATTTTTTTATTTTAGGGATGTAGAAGAAGCAAATTTAAAAAGTCAATGCGCTATAACGTGGAGACGTAAGGTGTAAAAAGCGATATACATCCGGTGTTAAAACTTCTTCCGCCGCCTGCCTATTCATAAGGTAATAACGTTGGCATATGGGGACATTTACTAGGACAATGTACTACTTGCGGTTTATGGCCTTTCAACAGCTTAGGTGCTTTGTGTGGTTAGGATTGGAAGATAGATTGCAGTCGTAGCGTAGAAATGTTTTTATGGGTTTAGTTAATGCGACATTTCGGTTATTTAAAAAGTAAATATTTTAATATTAAGCGACAAATGCATTTATGTGAATTTTGTCGGTAATGAATAGTTGGAAAGTAGATTGAGATTTTGGGACAGTCAATTAAGGGCTTGATTTTGGAGCCGCTGTTACATTTAAAGCTCTACGGTGGAGATAAGAATTTAGTTTGTGGTTAAAAATATGCAAATTGTGATTCGGTTTAAGAATCATGTAGTTTAATTTGATTTTAGGTTGTTAGAAGAAAAAAGGAGTGAGCTTTTATGGGGAAAGTTTAAAGGAAAAACTGGTAGTTTGGGAATCTAATTTAGGGTCTGATAAATATTTCTACTAGAAAGCTGAACTGCCGATAGTAAAATTTTATACTGTGGCACGGCAACAAATGTCATGCATCATCACTGGCTTTTATTTTTAAAAAAAAACTTACGTATTCTTTTTTGAAGCTCTCCGCATGAGAAAGCGCAATTTGAGCTTGCACAATGATGTGCTTGAGAATCTCAGCATCGCTCTCTTTTGAAGTTATGAGATCGTACTCGTTCTCGAGCTCTTGCTCGTGATTCTTCCCGCATGGATACATCCATTTCGGTGTCGAATCATCGGATTCATCCCTTGAGTTGTGATGAGATGCAGGCGCTGACATTGTGGTTGGAACTCGAACCACCGTTAACAAACAGACTCCTATGAATAAGACGTCTCTTAGTCCTATAAAAAAGAAAAATTCTATATTAGTTAAAAAGTTATGGCAATGTTAACATTTCGGAAAGACATTAAAAAAAAGGAAGATAGGGAGGATGCGTAGAAAAAAGTGTGATTAAACAAGGTATAAATGCCACCCAAATTCGTGTCCGACAAACCGAAAACCAGTCCTTCATCGATGTTTTATGGCGGTTAGCTATTTGTTTAGATACTAACCGTTTCTTTTTTTGTGCCTTTTCCGATTATTTCTTTTTATCGTTTGGGGTCCTCAGGAAGCTTTTCTTTTTCTTTCAAAAGCCCAAAGTGCTTTGATAAAAATATTCGCAGACATTGAAAAATATTTTAGGCCAAACCGCCAAATTATTACCCGATATTTTAATTCATGCTTTTTGGGAGGTTCCTTAAAAATATTTTTTTCCCTTTTTCTTTTACGACGGTTTTATGAGATTTAAAGTTAGGGCATTTGATGTCCGGCCTAATTATCATTAACGCCGACTCGTAAAATCTCTCCGCAACATATTGGATCGTGTGGTGTTTTTTTTTTTTTAGTTAAACGAGCATATTTTTTTTTTTTCAACTCTGGGCTGAAATTGAATTTTTCGTTATAAGAACCATAAAAAAATTTTATTTTTGATTTATTTTCCTCCGGTATTAATTTTTATTTTTATTATCACATTAACGCTCGGCACTTATTTCAAACTTTGGACAAAACATCCTCGCCGTTTTTATTTCTCAATCTTCTTTATCTCACCTTTGTGCGTATCCAGATCGACATATTTGATCCGTCACTAGTAAAATCCATTCGTAGCTTATTTGTTTCACCCCTTCCCTGATCCTTACTTACAACTTAAATTACGATTTTTTTTGGGTTTGATTTCGAAGTTAAAAGAAAAAAAAGTTTACGTTTAATTTTTCGGTTTAGAAAAAAAAAATAAATAAAAATTTTAAATGTAAACAAAACTTAGCAGACGATGAATGCATTCGTTCTTTTTTTTTGTGAATGAATTTTTTTCCCGAAAGGAGTGGTGGATTTGCGTAAAATGATATTGTGTACAAGGAAATCATGTCCGTTTTTTTTTTTGGGTTAGTAGATAACGTTATCGTCGTTGTTATGATGCTGATTAAAGAGAGAAAAAAATGCATAGGGTGTGAGGTTAAATGACATCCTATGACGGCATTGGGGAAATGACGCCGGCTCTTATTACGTCACTGATAGTGGGTATCATGAAGATTTTGTGCTGTTTGCTATTTTCTTTTTTTAAAAATAATATTTGATAACTTATGTCAGGGTGAAGATTTGTTTAGGCTTGGAATTAAAAGGTTAAAATTTTAATCGGAGATTGTTGTTTTGAGACTGAAAAACGGGGGTCTTGATGTTCACGTCTGTAAATTTTGCTGAGTGAGGTGTAGTTTTATTCATATCGTGAGGAATCGTAAGGGAGGTCGGGTTTTGTTGCTGAGTAAGGAAGGATCCTTTGTGACGATTGATTTTTATGAGTATGAAATAATTCCGATAATGGCAGGTGGAATTAAATTTGAAAAGATTTCACCCTGTGATCGTGTTTTTATCAGTCTTCGAAAATTGTGAAGAATAATTATGGATCATGACAAGAAGCCTTGGAAAATCCAGCAATAGTTCAGTGTGACCCAAGCATTCTTCTTATAAATGTCTGTAGATAAAAATCTTGCAAACGTTTTAGGATGACCAAAAATAATTTAACCTAAATTTTAAGTGTGATTGCTTGATTAATGAGAAAATTGGGCTACCATTTTCAAGCGATATGAAGAAATGCAGGAATTTTAGTTCAGTGAGTTAGACTCGTGTTTCTTAAATAGAGATGGGGATAGAATATTTCCTAGAAAATTATGGCAAAAATTATAGAATTGTGGAATTGTCTACAAGAACCCCTTTTTCTCTTTTTCTAATTCTAAAAGTAGCTGAAGGCCAGATTTAATTTCCCAGAACTTGCTCGTTTTGTTTAATTTTGCTTACGTTCGAAGAACTCGTGAGTGGCCCGTAAATAAGTTAAATGTTGAAGAGGAGAAAAATTACTATCAGTATAAACTTTGTCTTCTGGGTCTTCTGCATTTCTTGGAAATAAGTTCGAGGCAAAAGTCTGTTGCTAGGTTATTGAAAACTTCTGAATATTGTGTAATTCTTTAAATGGGATGTTAAGTTATTTTTAAGTAAATGCTTAAAACTGGCAAGTTTTGGTTTTGAAACTTTGCTGCCTTGCATATAGCCACTTTTGGAGTTTGTAAAATTATAAACATTTGAGCCCCTTGGCTTCTGCTCGAGAAAGCGGATGCTTGTTAATTTATTGCCTCTTCGAATTCGGATCGTGAGGAGGGACCTTGAGAGCGACCTCAGAGCTTTAGTAAAAGCCTCAAAGTTGGTTTGGCTATTCTCAAAAATTTTCTCATTCTTCAATCGGGATTCTTTAATTTTTCTTCTAATAACATCGCTCTAGCCCATTTTTGAATCTGTGGCCAATAAAAATTAAGTTTTATGCGATGGTTGTATTATTCTGACACGATAAACTTCTCAAGTATTGAGAACATTATCCAGATTTATTTTTTTATTATCCTGAAAGTCAAGTTTTCGACCTTCAGAAAAGAAAACTAAAACATAATTCAGCATTTTAGTTAATTTTATAAATAATGTCCATTTAGGGCTTCGTGATTACCCCTTTTGTTTATAAAATTAGTACAACATTCAAAATCTCCTTGACACTTATAATCTCCGTCCTACAAGATTTTGATGGTTATAACAAATTTTAAAACCATATTATTTCTTATAAGAATTACCACCTGACAAGCTTTAACCCTTCAAGTGACATTTAGCAAAATGACAAAACGGAGTTGAATAATCCGATCAAATCACCCTAATTTCATTTCAAAAAATGACTGAGCCTGTTGGTACAGGTTTCATATCTGGAAACAATGGCTTCAAAAAAAAACATTTTTATAGAAAGGTATTAAAACAAAAATAACAAATTCCTTTCCATCATTTCTTTTGAATTCCATTTCAGGTTTAAACTTGTTTTCACTTATGGTGACAAATGACAACCCTCTTGACTCCCAAGTGCGAAAAAATTAAACCCTGCTATTCACATCTACCTGAACCGTATGTGCCTCATATTAAACACCTTTTTAAAATCATTTCAGTAATGGACCATTAAATCGGCGCCTGTGACTCATATCTGCTTCCGATTAATTTTTTTGACTATCACGAAGTATTGAATATTCAAACACCGCCGGCGTTTATCCGACTCTTATTCATTCCCTTATCTTAAAATTTATTAAAAAAAACTAAACAACACGAGCGAATGATTGGCCCATTGAAAATCAAAACAACCAGGCCAACCGTCGGGTAGATTCAAGGACTGTATTAAATATAAAAAAAATGATAAGAGATTAAGGATTTCCAGGAGATAATCAGCTGAGGGGAAGACGAACACACACGCTACTAAATTCATGGAAAACTCTTCCCGGGTAATTGAAAAATAAGTAACTTTTATGAATGAACTTAGCGCTCCCCATTTTACGAATGAATGAATGAATGACTGACAAGTTTAGGGAAAAAAAACGGAAGTTGTAAAGAAATAAAAGAAAGCTCGTGGAAATTCGAGGAAAATCAGAAATTTAATTAGCCCTTCATAATCTAGGAGTCACTTTAAAGGAATCGATTAAATGAACTTTTTGAAAATGTGAGCTAAAAGGATTTCCCCCCCTCTTCTTCCCGGTCCGTGGAATCTTGTAAACAAAACCACGCATTTTTTTAGTGCTGAAAAGTTTTTACTTTTTTGCGAGGGACGTGATTTAAATCGTTTAGTTTTTTTTATCAAAGGTCAATTGCTTAATTTTTTTAAAAGGGTGTTCGTACCTGGAAGTTGGATGGTATCAATAACCTTTTTTTTTGTTAGTGGGAATCACTTTCACTTGATTTTTGTGAGTAAGATTTTTAAGTGTTAGGGTTGTTTTGTAAGTGGTGAGAATTGTCTGATGAAAAATTTGGGAAAGTTGGGTAATGAAAGTTTTTGGGGCGACATTTTTGTATGAAAAAGGAAGATTTGAGGACAGGGGCTTGAGTTTGGTTTAAAACAGAAACTTTAGTTGAGAAATTTTTGGCTGACAAATTTTAATAGTGTTAAATTTTAAGATCACTGAAATGAACCATATGAGATAATTTTTTGTTTTGTGTTTATAGGTTGAACGACTGAAGCGAACGGCTGTGATAAAGCATCAAGATGAGTTCAACGAATGTTTGAGCAACTTCAGCCAAGATGATTTATGTGTGGAAACTGGACAACGCTCGTGAAACTGAGATGCAGTGATGGTAAGTACCCTAAGAAAGCTTAACATTGTACATAGCCCTACAGAGGAGACTATGACTATACTGCTTCAAGCTGTGCTAGTCTGAGTAGATAGGTAGAAAAAGTCTCCAATTTAGAATTTCAAATATTTTTGTCAGGCTTGAGCCAAACTTAAACTCGAAAATGTGACGCTAAAGTCTTGAACAAGCCTTTAGACTAAATCGGCAGGTTGCTTGCCGAATTTAAACAAATTGCCAGAAAATAAGCGAATGTGGCAGTAGTAGAACCAAAAAGTAAATTCAGTTTTAGGCCGTAATTGGTTTGGTTTGAGAATTCAGAAGATTTCTGGGTTCAAGCTGATTTTTGATGCAGAAAATTTGAAGGCAAAACTATGTTTACAGAGAATTGACACTTGAGATATTTCAAAAGCTTAAAATCTTACTCTTGAGGTTCTTGAGTGTCTATGTACGGTCGACCAAAATTTTCAAATCTCAAAAGATTTTATCAAAAAAAAGCTCTAAAATTGTATTAGTAAGTCCTGCTCCGACTGAAAATTGTCGATTTAATCCCAAAAAAAACTCGTAGTGCCCTGTTTGAGCGCCTTGAATCTGGTTTAAGCCGTGCAGAATTTTACAAGGGCTTGAGCATCTCTTAATGTTTGAGCACTCAGTACTGCCAATTTCTAAGTTGAAAACACGAGGAGGCAAACTAAATGGACCTAAAAACTATTTCATAGCTGAGGATGAACTTTTAAGAGTTTCTTAATAGTAAAAGTGGTGAACCATAAGCTAAATTATTAAGGGCTGTCCTAGTGACAGTTGTAATTGAGTTAGGATCTTGAATGCTCGGAAATTTTTTACAAGATTCCGGCTTAATCAGACTTAATAAAATCCCGACGTTTTTTGAATATTGAAAACCGAACAGTAGAAAATCTTAAAGTTTAGTCCTGAAAACCGATTGAGATTTTTTATCTTTAGCAAGATTATTCAAACAATAGGCTTTATTTAGGCTTTAGTCATTAAAAAAAATCAAAACACCTATATTGTTTATAAAAATTTAGGGTATTCCCAAAAACTAGCCGTTATTTTAAGTTTGGTTTTAATAATGATAACAACGTCCCATGACCTAACCATATTATGATTTCGGTTTTTATCACCACACGAATATGATTCATCTCGGGGAATATTGTCTGAGGATTTACCTTGGGAGTTATTTAATTTTAAAAAAAATTAACACACTTACTGCTCATAACGTTTTTGAGATTAACCCTCCTCTCCGTTTTCCTTAAATTTTTATTTTCGCTAAACAGTCCAAGAAATTTCGGGGAGAATTGATGATAAGATTTAATGTGAAACCTTTTTATCGAGTCCGATTTAAATGTTTTCGGTTTCATTTCGTGAAAATCCGAAATCCTATTTGCACTATATATATCACAAGCATCGCATAATTTAATTTTTTGTCCGCTCCTATCGTGATTCGAGCCGATAGTATCGTCACCCCGATTAATCGTGATAGTAGTTCTTTGATCTCGGTTTAACAAATCGAAAAACGAATCCATTTTAACCGGGTTTTCTGGCACTGTATTTTTCAAACTTTCAACTTCCGGTTTAACCGTTTTTTTCATCCGCACAGATCTTTTGATCCCCATGATAGCTTAAGCTATCGTTTTAAAAATCGAAATCCAGGAACATGAAATAAAACTATCACAGATTTATTAAACACTAAACACTTATTTAAAAATTTCACGATCACTAAATGAAATAAAAACTAACGCATCTTAAAACCTTGAGAAATTGTTTTGTGATTTTTTTTTCACCTTTTACGGTTTTTTTTATTTTTAAAAATAGTAAACTTCACCGAATTGACATACGATTGCGTAATTAATTTTTTTTTGAAAAAACAAACAACTTCGGGGATTAATGAGATTTCATAAGATTACGGTACCGTTTCAACACCCCGGTAATATTTTTTTTTCTCCGGTGTGTGCGATCTATCGCCCGAGTTGTGAAAAAAATAAATGTCACAACTTCCATCCAAGCCCGACATATATATCACAATACTAGACGATTGTCCAAATCTTAGTCACAATCCATCCCATCATGTTTAACTTACTTAACCGGCGTTATTAGCCTCATTAACGAACCGCTTATGTTTAGCTAATGGAGCGATCGGTATCTCGATATCCCATGTGCAGATCTATTTCCCCTCTTCTCTTCTTTTTTTTTCTCTCTTCTCTTTTTTCTTTCACAAAGGTGTTAAAAATTAAATTTGTGAACCTGAAATCCCCTACTAAGAAAATCTTTTATTTTTTTTTATTTTACTTTTTACCCCTTCGGACTTTTTTTTTCTCCTTTCCGTGTGATTTCTTCGTTTTTCTTCTCGATTAATGTGAAATAACGGGCGCGGGTTAAATATTACGGTAACATGATCATCTTATGATTCATGACGGTTTACTAAGCTTTTAAGTGGGGAGTATGACGAATTTCTCGTGAATGAAGCCTCGGGCTTTTCCCGCTTCGTCCAATACTCGCGGAGGAGAGGAGGGGCAATCTCCATTCATAAAATGTGTTTTAATTTTTTATTTATTTTTTTTTATTTCTTTTTACGGGTAGCGTACCTGACTTTTTTTTCTGGAATGTTTTGCGAAATTTGGAATGATCTTTTTTTTATACTTCGATTTTGAAAGCTCAGAGCTTTTTGATTTTTTTGGGGATGAAATGTTATGGCCACCTGCAAATCCTGTGATTTTTTTTGGTGCGGATCGAATAGTTATCGTGTTATACTCCTTCGACTTTTAATTATTTAATTTTAGCATTCATTCATATCTCCTCGATTGGAATTTCCGCTCTTGGTATTAGTGATAAAATATTTCTCCTAGCCCATGATTATCTGCCGAATTTTTTTATTTCCGTGCGACGTTCGCTTCCCCATGTTCCTTTTTTTTTTTTTTTGATTCCATTCTCATTAAGACTTTCAAAGGTCATTGGTGTTCTAATTTTCTCCAGAGGACGTTGGCAGAGACAATAGTTCTTAAAAAGTTGTGAGTTGACCTTTTTCCGATGATGTTTCATTGCGTCAATTCGAAGCAATTGCTGGTTAATAATTTCAACTTAGTGTCCAGTAGGCAGTCTAATCGATGACGTCCTTTTTTTAAATCGTTGACGTTCTCGTTTTAATTAATAAACTAACGGGTATTGTAGACGAATAAAAAAAATTGATTTAAAACTGAAAAATTGTTTAGGATGATAACAACTTTAATTTTCCAGTTTAATTTTTTCTTATCTTTCCCATTTTTCGCGGTAATTATATTTAAGATACATTTTTAGCGAGAATGTTGTTTTGATTTCTAAATCTTTTAGAGAAAAAAATTAAATTTTTTAAAAAGCGAAAGTAGTGATGGCATTGAGTCAGCAGGCTTTTCTCAAAAAATCGCAAGCCCCCCTTTAAAACAAGTTGTTTGGTTTGAAAGATTAAGATTTCCCAGAAAACAGGAAGAAATTTTCAGCCTGTAACTTTTTTAGAGCTGTTAGACCAGAACGCCAAGTCCCAGATCATCTTAGCGGGTTGAAAATTACCTAGAGGTTAAAGGCCACCTGAAGCAAAAGCAAAAACGCCGCCTGAAATTTTTTATCAATTTTTTTGCTTTTCGGGATTTTTCCTGGGCCGTTTTCAGGGTTGGCTCGAGTTTTTTTGGCGCCCAATGTGACTTAATTTAAATCCACCGTCATTCAAGGGGCCAGAAACTTTCTTGATATTATGATTATAAGCAAGGCCGAAGGCCGAGCGAAAAATTTTAAGTTCAAATGAAAAGAAATAAAGAAATTCACATTTCTTTGTCAAATATTGCGCCCCTCATGAAAGGTGCCCGGTGCAAGACATCGTTTGCTAAGTGTGTTGAGCTGGCCCTGCCGGTTTTTAAAAAGAAAGGGTTTTAAACTATTCTCTGCGAGAAGTGCACTAATCCGGGTCAGTCAGCAAGATTTCAGCGCCGTTTAGTTAATCAGCAAAATCGAAAATATTTTTGGGGCTTTCCTGTGAAAAATTTTTCTGAATAAAAGTATTCCTAGACTGTTCTCGACAAAAGGAACACGAATTAGAGTCAGTCAGCAAGAGTTCAGGATCGTAGGGCTTATCAGTATAAGCTCAAAAATGATTTAATTTTTTTTCGGGCTTTCTCAGGATGATTTTTGAAAACCATTTCGACCTTTTAGACTCTCTTTGACGAGAGGAACAATAATAAAACGTCAGTTAACAAGATTTTCGCAACGTTTAGCCAATCAGCAGAATGGTGTCTTTCAATTGTAACAAACATTTTTCATTTATCAAAAATTTGAAAAAACTGGAGAATTTGCCGCCTGAAGCGGTCACCTCTTCGATTCAGCCTCACGCTGGCTTTGATGGTGCGTGAGTTAGAAGCTTAATCAGGGAACCTTCTGCTCACACAGTTAAACTCTGCTGCAGAAGGTTCATTTTCAAAATAACCTTCATCATAAATGACGTTATCAAATTCAAAAAAAAATATTGAGAGAACATTAGGGACTTTGGCATCTAAAGACGGTGTTGTTATTCTCGTTTAATAATACTTTCTCCGTTTTATCAGTGACGTAACACTTTCGTCTCGAGTAGGAATTCCCTCGCGATATGAGTCATAACGTCATCAAATCGGCCCTGGACCACTTGCAATGACCTTAAAAATATGATTCTCGATTAATTTTTCAAAACATTGTTTTTATGTATTAATTAATTAAATAACCCGCCTACTTTCACAACGAATTACGGAATTTTTTGTATTATGCTTCTTATCTGAGTAGGCAAATAAATCTGTTCTCTCCTGTTTACTCGAAAAAAGAACGGGTTTTGTTACGGAACCTTACGCAACGGTGTGTTTTGGTTGCGAAGATCGGCTATTTAGCACGTTATCCGGTTGCCAGTTTTCGAATGAATGAGTTATTGGCGGCTGAGATGGATGGATCGTAGGTTTTCGGAATTTTTAGAATCCGGAATCGTTTGAAATCCGCGTGTTAGCATTCGGTCAAGGATTTGAATTACGTCTATTGGATAATTGTTGAAGTATTGTGGGATGTTCAATGAGAACAGATTATGCGACCTCAATATTAAAGGGTTCCATCTCCACTGCGCAGGTTGACACCAAGACAT
Source organism: Liposcelis brunnea (assembly GCA_023512825.1). Lineage (NCBI taxonomy): Eukaryota > Metazoa > Arthropoda > Insecta > Psocodea > Liposcelididae > Liposcelis > Liposcelis brunnea. The sequence goes on along the minus strand of CM042073.1, from coordinate 2,321,843 downwards.
ATGCTTAGCTTATGGACAGCTGGGGTCAACCTGGGTCAACAGCGGATATGAAACCTTCTTGAGGTTGAGATTAGCCCTTGATACAAAATATAGAGGCCAGTAGAAAGCCCGATTTTGGCCAGGAGAGGGGACAACTACTCTAGTGGGGCTATAGAATTTTTTTAGTCTCTGGAAGGACTGTCGCCACGGACTAATCGTAGACACCCTAACAAAATTTTTTCTGGGTAGTACTAATTACGGAATGTGTTTTTAGAGTGGTCAAAGAAAGTTCTACGGTATTTAAAATGTAGATAGAAACTGACGCTCGTAGAAGATGACGCTCGTTCAAATACGGGTGAAAAAGGTGTAGTGAATTCAGTGCTTCGGCCATCTTTGATAAAACACAATCTCTCCGATTTGTCTCAAACAGGGATGACTCTCAGCTTTAACTAAAACTCCATTCCCGAAACTTCATTAGAAGAAACTGAAAAGTGAAGTGATTGTTTTATTTCCTATGAGGTTAAACTCTTTGGCCAAGGTGAAAAATTGAAGAGGAAAGATAAGCTTTTGTATTTTATTTGGGAAAATACCAGCTCCAGTCATCGGAAAGATGACGAGAAAAATCAAATGTGGCAAGAATGACCTGTAACCATAATGCTCAGGTACAGTGTCATCACAAGAGGAAAAATACTATATTCCTGCGAATTCGATGAGGGTGCATGAATGGGAAAGCTATAAAAATCTTACAATAAAGCCTTAAGTGAGGCAATTGAGTTAAGTTGGGAATCCGCAGGTTTCAGATGAAGTGCCGCACTCGTGTTTCATGACTTGGCGCAGCAATATCGTTAGTTTCAAACGGCTAAGTGTAGAAAAATCAAACAAAGCAAGATTTACTTTGTCAGAACTTTGGGAAAAAAGTGAGGCCAAGAAATACCGATTAAGGTAGCACGAACGTTGGTCAAGTGAAGTGTGCAGTGGCGTAGCAATGTGAGAAGCCCCGCAGCAGAATGTTCACTTGAGGGCCCTTCCTCAATTTTTTACAGCTTTTTATCTAGTGCAAAATTACTTTCTTGCTGAAAGAGCGGGGGTCCCTTTAACTTTGGTTGCTACGCCACTGGAAGTGCGGTCGGCCAAATTCCGAGCTGTAGAGTTGATGGCTAAACTCAAATATGATAAAAAATACTTAGACTTTTAATAATTCAAGGTCATCGTTCCCGGGCTGAATACGCGAAGACCTGATGTAAATCATGTCTCTGCGGTATATTTTAAGATAGGTGGTATGATAAGGAGGATGCGTACTATTTCCGGTTAATTACGATGTATTGCATAATTGAAAGAATAAAAAAGAAAATGTGAATCAAATATCAACCGTATTGAAACCGCATGTAGGCATTGTTACGGTTAATACGTCATAATGACGTCATTACCATAGTTTGGCGCTTAATTTAATTTTAATATATTATGACACATTGCTTCGTAATAAAAGCATAAGTGGTTTATGCTTTTTTAACTTTTTTTTTTAAGTAGGAATGAGTCAATTCAGACAAAATCGAACCGGCGAGGAAGCGACGGTTACGGATTTGGAAAACCACGTGTTTTTCAATGTTTTGTGCAAAATAGGACTAAGAATGGCGTCAAATATGACGGATGACTCGGTATCATTGTACTCGTTACTGACGTCAGTTTGCTCTTGAGGCTTGATTTATTATTTGCTTAGATAATCGGAGAGAATATTTTTTTTTTTTTTTTTTTCTAAAAAAATGTGGACTTTAGGATTGTTTTTTTTTATATAGAGGAAAAAACTATGAGAAAAAAAAGAAAGATGAGGAGGTTAAATGATGTGCTAAAAGGCAACGAATGGGAAAAGAGGGGAAACGTAAATGTGGTAGGGATGAAACGTAGTGGAAATGGTTTATCGTTTGGAACATGTTTGAAACTCGAGTTTACTAAATTGTTTAGTCAATTTGATTCAACCTTCCGGGTTACTCATAGCAGGTGTTTGATTCTAGAGGCAATCAGCTGACACCTTTTGAAGTTTTCGTAATGAAAATTTAAATTTGGAAAATTTATGTTGGGGGTGATTTTAAAATCATTAACTGACAAAAATTTTGGATTATTGGTACCCAAACTTGATATTTTTGAAAAACGAGTTTTCTAGAACATTTTTAATAATTGACGACTCGTCAATTAGACGGATACCTTCAACTCGAGTTAAGGTGTCCTCTGATCCTTCGGCTTAGCAATAAGTTTTCCCGATACTGTAACCCACAAAGACAAAATTTCAGCTGATAATTTATATTTGAAGGCCAAACACGACATAACGACCTAGCCAAATAGATGATACAAAAGCAAAGTTCAAAGTTCTGGAGCTATAAAATGGCCTATTCTTAAATTATGCTGGTCCTCAGTATCCAGGCTCTATATAGCAAAAAAAGCCTCGTACTGGCGGATCTGGCCAGTTATATTTTTTTAACATATCAGGCATCGTAAGCTATAAAATTTAGCACATACTTTGGCTTTCGTTTTAATGTTTACCTTATGTAAACAAAAGATAATAGGAACCCTTTACCTTGGAGCTCCAGAATTAACCTCTACGGGCCAGGAACATTTAGCAGGTATTTCCCTAATTTTAAGTTGCAAATATCTTTCCACCCATACACTATTCAAAAAAATCCTGTCCTTCAAAATTTGGCCGTTTTTTTTTCCTAAAAAATTTCCCAAAAGATTTGTTCAAGTTTTAATTACTGAATTACAATACGAATAGCTGACTCATATACGGAAGCCAAAAGGTTAATCTCATTCAACATATTCAATCGAAACCCGTAGCGCTGCTGAACTTTGTGTTCATCTAAAACCTGTTAATATTTCTCGGAGTCGGAAGCTAATTCGAATCACTGGGAAAAACTGAACCTCAATGAGCGCACTAGTGTTATGCGTCTATTCTATATTATTATTAATCGATATCTCTACAGGGCTAGCTTCCAGGCTCTGGAAGACATCACCCGAAACCATCTTTGTCACCTCTGCCTTCTTTCTACAACTTTAAAATATTTTGAGCCAAAACCACTTAGGGGTTTACAACTTCTATTTTTTCGTCCAATGTTTGATAGCCATTGTTTATTTTTTAAATTTGCCCATAAAAAATGATCCCAGAAACGGACCCTAACTGTTTATAAATCCCGATTCTCTTTCTTGCAAAGCTTTACTTGGCCATAATTATTTATCACTAAAACTTCCTAACTGGACTCATCATCACTAATACACTTTTTGACTGACATAAATGCTTCTTAAACATTGCAAAGCATTATTATCACGTTTTTTTCTGACGAACTCTAATTTGCTATCCAATTGCGATTTCCTGCGTAATAGCCTTTTCCTTTAGTTAAAATAACCTTCTGATTAGATATTATTTAAAGTTTGTAATAAAGCGCAGAATCAGTATAGAATTGGTACAGCAGTCCTTAGATAGTGACTAATCCAAAACTTACAAAGTGGGTGTAATATCATCAAAAGTTCCAAATTTGCATTTGGATTTGCACTACGGAGCCGTAGTTCAAAACTGATCTTACTATGTTCATTGTTCATGGACATTTAAGTGCTAGCAACAGCCGCTGCTCACTTGAACAAAATTTATTTTCAGGAAGTGGAAAAAAATTTTAAGAATTTTTTTAAAATTCTTTTACGAATTTCCCATAAAAGCGCACGGTTCTACATTGAATAGACAAAATTTTGCTTGTGATGAGGTAACGAAACAATTATCAAATACGTAATTGGCGCCTCATCTTCTTAAAGTGTCCTCTTATCGCCTCTTTTAAATAAGCATTCATCTTAAAGAAGAATAGGATCTTCTTATTCGATTTCGCAGAAAACACCTCAAAAACTAGCCGAAAATTTAAAAGTAGGCACCTTGATTCCGCGAAGAATGATCTAAACTCTCCTTTTTTTTTAAATAGGCAAAAGTCAGATTCAGATGAGATGAGAGAACTTGATGACTTCATCTAGCCTAGCTCGACACCTTTGAAAAATTTTTTCTTAACGCGATATTTAAAGCCAAAAATATAAAAAAATTACTCCTTATGTCTTGTGAGGGGGTGGATAACCATAGAGAGCCTAAAAGGAGAGAGTCTCCAACTAAATGGTGTTTTTACTTTCGAGCGACTAGTGAGAAATTATCGTGATGGCTTTTTTAGGAATTTAAGTTTGTGGCTGAATTATTTACATCTGTGAAGGAGGAGAGGCGAATAAATGATACGGTCTGACAGGGCTTTCATTAACCCGATGGAAATGTTGCGTGGCACTTTAGAAAAGTCAAAAACAAGGTGATTTTTCGGCACTCAAATGGTGTTAGTGAATAAATGACGTCACTCGGTGTGACGTAGGCCATAATGAGAAGTTATAATTTTAGTGACGTCATTGTGAAGAATGTTTAAAATCACGTCACTTGGACAACGCCAAATATCATAAAAGGAAGGGCAAACCATTCAAAGCTAAAGAATATGTTGAGAAATGGTTCGAGTGGATTTTTGAAGAGGAAGGAGTCAAAATTTTGAAAAACGAAGATCAAAACTGCCAACGCTTAGAGTCTCAAGAATTTAGAGGTGATATAGTTCGAGAGAATTTTTTGCATTACATTTAAGGAGCGGATTTCCTCCTGTTTGATTGGCTGCGACCAAACGTAAGTAAAGTACCGAGCAGCAGAAGACATTTGACATAACCACTGATCAAGGGAAGTCATTTGGAAACGATTTTGGTCACAGCCAATGAGAAGCCAGGATTTCGATATACAGAGTTGGCGATTCTCTTCTTTCAAGCTCTCTAGATGACCGTAATTCGTAGGCGGATTGGTCTTTCTGATTATGGGGTTGAAATTGACCAATGGCCTATGTTTTTTGTTAAAAACTTACCCAAAGAATACCGTAGAACACCCTAACTTTGACCACTCTAAAACGCATTTCTTACTAAGTATTATCCAGATGGACGTGGTAAAGCGTATTGCAGAGTTGAAGTGGCAGTGGGTAGGGCATGTGGCCAGGCAGGATCACGAGCGGTGAGTAACTTTAACCCAATGGAGGCCGCGCTTAACATCTAGAAGACCTCAAAAACGGTGGCTCGAGTATTTCATTCAAACGGCAGGAAGGGAGTTGAAGAATAATTCGCATGGAAAAATTTGGGAGAGGCCTAATATCCAGGAGTGGATGCGAACAGGCTGCAGAAGAAGAAGAAGAAGAAGAAGAAGAAGACTATCCAGATAAAATCTTTTTAGGTGTTCTACTGCATGTTCCCAATTGAGTCTCTTTAAATGTTATCCTGATGACTAGATCTTCGTTTTCTTTCTCTATGTTCCGCACTCTGGAATTTGGTGCGTGGGTTAGACGCTTAATCAAAGATTACATACAATGTTGCAAACATTTCCCACTCAAATACCAGGTCAGTGATTCTGATTCAACTATCAATCTCTCTCGTCTTATTCAACCCCCTTACTTTTCTCAACCCCTTTTTCTTCTTTTCATTTAAAAGAAAATCTCGAGCTATAATTAGAACCGGTCTATGATAAAGCACGTGTACTCAAACGTGCTTTGAACTTTCCATGCGCTTCACGTGCTGTTTTCTCGGTTCTATTTTTTCCCCGATGTTGTGTCTGGTCAAGATCTTATACCTCTTTCCACGATTTCTTTTATATGCCGTGTTACATCATTAAAAGCGAGTTAAAACCCAATCAATCTTTCACCTAAGCATCAAAAGGTCATAAACAAGTCTTGTACCTCATCGCCTTTGGTCACGTCTTTGCGTAAATTTTTTTTCCCGTTTGATTTTTGGACCCGACGTCAACCCGGCAGGTTTTCCCCCTTGGAAGCGACGGGGAAGGATTAAAAAATAAATTTTAAATATCGGTTTTGACGTCGTTCACGTTCTCTCGTTGCGTCAAGAATGACAATTTCTAATTCCTGTTTGATAATGCCACCCACGTACGATACGGTACTAAAATCATAAATCGGAATGTGGTACTTCGAACTTGAAAAATAGTTGCGAAGGTCGGCGTGGAAAATATAAAAGTTTGATGTGATTCAATTATGGTCGTCTGGGGAACTCCTCGATATGTGTCATTTCGAGGGAACTCTCCTCGCGCCTGCGCTCAAACCGCACGCAGCATCATTATTATTATTTCACGGTTCTAAATTTAAATACCGCAAGTCATGAAACAAACGATAACTGATGGCGCTTAAGTGGAATGAATAAGAATCCTGAGACTGGAGGAGAATCCGTGGGTCAAGTCTCTGACTCAGTTTATTTTTTTAGCAAAGAAAAAAAAACTTGGCGCACGCCTACGGTTTTTTTTTTTCGCATTTCCTGATCGGATGTCTAAATTAGGAATTAAAACGGGGATTTAGAAAATTTTTGCGAAAAAGTTGACGGCCTTGAGAGGAAAGCAGGATTTTATTAATGAAGAATTTTTATTCAAGTACGACCACTTTCGTTTGATGGATCATCAAACCTGGGTTTTGTATATCCGATCGTAACTTTAAAGCAATGCCACATTAATGCATCACGGAAGAAAACTTCATAGAAATTGCATGCGAGAGGATAATAGAGAGGGCTCATTCATTCGCTTGCTAAACTTGACGATATATCATATCCGTTTTTTCGTAATTCATTTAGTCTCGTTCTTTTTTTCGCGGGAAACGCTCGACCGCAAGTTTAACAGTTTAGGCAGGCATTTAAGACATTCATTACGAAAATCAGAAAAATGCTAATGAATGAATTTTAAAAATATTTCCCTTTGCATTCTTTTCTCTTTTGTTTTACTCGGAGCTGCAAGGTGTGATTTTTTTTTTTTGGAATTTTTGTGTAAAGGATGATTGACAAGTCTGATTTTTTCAAAGAAATTTATCAGACGAAGATGAGATGAATTCCTTATGGGATTTCCAGCGTCAGGCGCCGGATCGGCGTTCGTGGGGCATTTTTAACTGTTGGGTGACAAAAGCGTAACGAAGAGATTGATCATTCTTTTATATAAGTCATTGAGAATTTTATTGTCTGATGGTTTCCGATTGTTCTCATTCATTTCCAAAAAAGAATTATTGCGAAAATTTATGATTGATGCCATCTGCTTCCGAAAATATTTCAGGAATTTTAATTTTTTTTTAAAAAAAACGTCATTGTAGATCGGGTGAAGGAACTGCTTAAAATTGTTTTAGCTGAGAGTTCTGAGAAATGATTGAAAAGTATTGATTCGTTCTGAGAAGAGAAAATTAATTTTTTTAAGAGGGTAGGAATGTAGAGAAAAAGTCATAAAACTGTAGGAGAGTTACATTTTTAACCATGAGCCATGGTAAAGTCAATAGTAAGTGTTTAAATAGTGGATTTCTTGTTTAGATTTGTGCAATACTTATTAAAAGAATAGGAATCATATTGACTTCGATGACTAGCCCCAGGCTTGGAAATTGCCTAGAGATGGTAATGGAATAAAAATCCCATGACTGATGGTTTGGTTAGTTAAGGGAAATCAGCTGTGGCCAGGAAGAGGAGGAAAATAGTGAATGGGATAATTAAAACCCTCAGGGTGTATTTTGCCAAAAATCAGGCTCTTTAAAAATATTAGAATAGGCTTAAGACATTAATGCAAAAATATGTGAAAAGACAGCAGGAGTCTTGAAGTGACAACATTTCAACGTTATAAATGCTTGGGGGCTGCCCACAAGAATTCATCCGTAATTTTGTTGGGAACTGAGCTTAAAGGCATTCTAAATATTCTCCTTATGCTGAAAATTCTCCTGAAGAAATTATGTTGCCAGCATCGAGTTCGGATCAGCCAGAGACTCTATCAAGCAGCCGAGCTGCGGTTCCGACTTTAGAGATCAGCTCTTGCAAAAATTTAGAAATTTACATCATACAAATAAATCTGAAATCGTTAAAATAACGAATCTTTCGCTTCATTGCATCTTTGCGAATTGCAATTAGGATTATAAGACAATCGGTATCCCTGGGCACGATTTTAGACAATACCTTGATGACTAACCGATGAATAATTTTTAGAAGAAAATAATCTCTTTTGAAATATTTTTGGCTCATTTGATCATAACTCTCATATCGTCTTTACCTTAAATTGATAATAATCAAGAATTCATGGTAAATTCATCATTGTCGGTAACTGGCTACTCACAATAGTTCCTGAAGGGTCCGGGTTTCTTTATTTATTGTTTAGGAGCATCAGGTACGACCGTGATCCTCCTCCCGTTCAATATCTTTTTTTTTTGTTTTGTTTTGTTGCTAAACGCATGCCGGGACAAGATGTAGCATGTAGTGACATTCGTTTGTGTAAAGGTCACCACTTGGGGTGTATTTTTTTTTCTTTTCGCTTTTTCAATAACGAAAATTCTAATTGTGCATTTTATTCTTTGGTGGGCTACTAAAATTTTGAAAAATCTACTCACCTCTCTAATTTTTCTTCCTCTCGCAACGGGGATGGGTGGCGGTAGTCAGACCTGAAAAAAAGTATAATATTTTAGTGCTCGATTGAAGTTTTGAATGGTATGTCGTCTACTTGGGCAAAAAGTTTTCAGCAAGTAACTTAGATAAGTGACACATTGAATGTTGAATCTTAAAACTGATTGCTTGCCCGCCGTTAGATGTCATTGCATCAGGTACGGTCTAAAATTTCCGTGCGAACCGTTCAAAATTAAATCCTTCGCCACCTCAAACAATTTAAGCTCTAGATGTTAAGAATTAAATCAGGCTCGTAAATAAATTCATTGATGAAAAAAATCAGCATACGAGTTTACGTTACTTCCTCAAACGCGTGCTACTTTCCCCTCGGATTCCTTATAAACGAACCTGAGAGCAATCTCTATATTATACCGTATATAAACGATGATCAAAAATAAATCCCACGCACTATGATTTAATTTACTTAGTGTACTGGGATATTGTTGTGGTTTGAACACGCAAGGTCGTGGACTAGACCTGGTTTTAGAGTTCTTGGCGACGGTCATTGATAAGCATTACTTACTTGTGAATCATGCACGATTACAACATTTTGCCCAGTCAATGAATCTTTAATTAGGATTGCATTTTATTACAACATACGGGCTATGAAATTTTTGTTTGCTCGCATTCCGAAATATCATTTTCATTCATATCAAATCGATATTTCAATTTAGATTTATAAATTTTCCGGCTAAAACCAGGTCAAAATATTGATAAATTATATACTGGGAGATGTATTACAATCTGAGGAATCGATTGGGACTAGGTAGAACACTCAATTTTTCGTTTTCAAAAAGATATTTAGAAAAAACGGATTTTCAGAATCCAACTTTGTCGAAAACCTATTTTTACAAAAAAATGTTTTTTCCTACGCTCCAGAGCTGCAAACTACATCCTATCAGATGTATTTTGATGCAAGGAATCCGTTGGATTTTACAGAATTTAAAAATTCGGCCGCGTTCTTAAGATATTAGCAAATTTTAGTTTCCGTTAAACGAAAAAAGTGGTCACTCTTTCAATGTTATCAAATCGATATTTCAATTTAGATTTATAAATTTTCCGGCTAAAACCGGGTCAAAATATTGATGAATTATATACTGGGAGATGTATTACAATCTGAGGAATCGATTGGGACTAGATAGAACACTCAATTTTTCGTTTTCAAAAAGATATTTAGAAAAAACGGATTTTCAGAATCCAACTTTGTCTAAAACCTATTTTTACAAAAAAATGATTTTTCCTACGCCCTAGAGCTGCAAACTACATCCTATCAAATGTATTTTGATGCAAGGAATAAGTGAGATTTTACAGAATTTAAAAATTCGGCCGCGTTCTTAAGATATTAGCAAATTTTAGTTTCCGTTAAACGAAAAAAGTGGTCACTCTTTCAATGTCATCAAATCGATATTCGAATTTAGATTTATAAATTTTCCGGCTAAAACCGGGTCAAAATATTGATGAATTATATACTGGGAGATGTATTACAATCTGAGGAATCGATTGGGACTAGGTAGAAAACGCAATTTTTCGTTTTCAAAAAGATATTTAGAAAAAACGGATTTTCAGAATCCAACTTTGTCGAAAACCTATTTTTACAAAAAAATGATTTTTCCTACGCTCCAGAGCTGCAAACTACATCCTATCAGATGTATTTTGATGCAAGGAATCCGTTGGAGTTTACAGAATTTAAAAATTCGGCCGCGTTCTTAAGATATTAGCAAATTTTAGTTTCCGTTAAACGAAAAAAGTGGTCACTCTTTCAATGTCATCAAATCGATATTCGAATTTAGATTTATAAATTTTCCGGCTAAAACCGGGTCAAAATATTGATGAATTATATACTGGGAGATGTATTACAATCTGAGGAATCGATTGGGACTAGGTAGAACACTCAATTTCTCGTTTTCCAAAAGATATTTAGAAAAAACGGATTTTCAGAATCCAACTTTGTCGAAAACCTATTTTTACAAAAAAATGATTACTGTACCTCAACTAAATTTTAGTGGAAGAGATGTGCCTTACTGATGAGCCTAAGTAAATTCGTTATCATATTTCTGTTGTTTCCGCTAAACTAATGTTTCCCCGGTTCAATCAAAGACAGATGACTTGTTTTTCTGATTCCCCCATGTCAATGTTTGTTTTAAAGAATATTAAGATTACATTCGAATAAATATCTATCTTAATTCGTGTTTTTGGTATCATTATGCTTACCCCGCAGATAAATAACATCGAACACCTTCGCCCACGTTATGATGTAATGAGGAATTTTATCATTCATAAGTTATGAGTTACTTCAGACATATCTTAATTTTTTTGTAAAATCCGTTTGGCAAATAAAAATCCCAGAATTTTTAAATTTTTGCAAACGATTTGAGTTGCCTTGTTTGATTTTCATTAGCTGGAGCGGGAGCCACCATTTGTTTCATATTTTCCATTTCTACTCCAGTCTCCTGAAACAAGTCTTTCTTCAGATCCTCTGCTCTTTAAAATGTCTGCCTGATATATCTGTGCGTCTCTCATCCCTGCTGGCTTAAGTTTGGCTCGTGGCAAACCTCAAGCCTAAAATCATGCGTTTAATTTTAACACATGATTTTCTGCACGTACTTGCTTCTATGGGCCATTGGAACGGACTTAAAGAGTTGCTAATTTGCGTCATAATATTATAATTGATTATTATTATTTTTAATAAAAAGACGGGGAAGAGAATAATTTTACTTAACCGAATTTCGCCTGCGGTTAATAATCTTGTTTAACGCCGTGACGTCAATCAGTTAAAAAATGTATTTTCGTAATCCATAAAAAAGGAATTATTTAACTTTTTCATTGTTGTTCCTGAAACTAGCCATAGGTGTAAACTTTTATGATTTTAGAAATTTAAAATCGGCGAAGGACTATCAAAAGAAAACCTAACACGATTTTGCGCGATTAAACTGGTCAAACGATTTTGTAGACTAAATAGTTGTTATTTTAATTATCGTTCATGGTGACGCTTGTCATTTGTTGTCGGCGTGTCCTATTGTCTGAAAGAAATGAAATATTCTTGGGAATTAGTTCTATAAATGAAAATGATTCATCTTGGCGCATGCCTGATCTTGCTATGAAAACCCGATTCCAGGCTCGAGAGTGCTGTTATTTCTATTTTTACCTCGCAAGTTTTCCTTCTAAACTCCTTTCACTTCTGGGACGTTCGTCTGATGCACAAATAAAAATCATAACATAAAATACCTGTATCAATGTTATTCATCTATTCTTAGAAATTAAAGCGGATTCGTGGGAAATCTAATTCTTTTTATTAGAAAAAAAATACCTTTGATTAAATAATTATTAGCTCCGGGCCGGGAAACCAAGTAGGAAAAGAATCTTGGATATTTTTGGTATTGAACAAAGATTCAGTTTTTTTTTTGTGCAGTGGATTTGATTAATCATACGTTAAACAATAAAGATTTCGCATCATATTATTAACAAGGACCTTGAAGGAGTGTATTTTCATTCAGTGGGTCACTGAACATAACTAACTATGAGTAATGATGAATGAAGATTATCTAATATGTAAAAAAATGTAGTCCAGGTATATTGGCGTTTCCGGGCTGCGAAATTCCAACCGTTTGGGTACTTCTGCACCTAAGATGATGAGCATTGCGCATTATGCATTATGGTGTCATCTTTATTTTTATTGAGAAATATCATCTGTGTGGAGAGTTGAAGTTGAGGGATTTTGCAGTGGCCAATGAGATGTGGCTGACTACTTTTGGCTTTACCACCGCACCACTTTTTAACTTTTTGATTTCCTTTTTCGTTCAGTAATTCTCTTAAGTCGCATCGCTGGCCTTCTTACACTGCGACCTTCGGGCCCACCTCTACAAAATGAGGAAGGCCGAAAGTGAAATTTGCAGGCTGTGTACAGGAGCTAGAGAAACGGCGGAGCATATCCTCTGTTTCTGCGAAGCTGCCTCCGCATGCCGGCTCAGAATTCTTGGGAAGCATTTCCCTCACCCCAGGTGATTCGGGCTTCGGCCCCTATGAAAGTCTTGGAGTTCTATAGTGAACTCCAAGGGCATGGCACAGTAGACCACTAGATGGTCGCAGTGTCCAGGCGGGCATTATAGGTCCCCCACCATCTTTTAACAAAAAAAAAAGAGTAAGTCCTCGTCTTTGCTCCTAATGGCTACATCTAAGATGCTCATATATTTATGACAAGAGCCAATATCATCCACGTGCGAGTTAAGACAAATACTTTGTTGTCACCTGAGTATATCTTAATTCTATTATTAACCAAACGAATTTGTAACGAACTTTTCTTGTCAATCTCCCTTTTTAACCATAAATACCACAAACCATAAACTCACTTGTTATTAAATTCGAAGAAAATACCGGTAACGCTTCATTTAATTAATTTGTTATTTTTCTCCCAAAGTCGACAATTCCAAATTGTTTTATTGCTTAAAATGGACAATATCTCCACCGGAAGTTCGACTAAACAATAACAAGACGTGTCTTCAAAATAGAACACCGTTCTTTATGTCATTAAAAGGTGTTAATCACATCTCATAAATTGATCTTTGTTTGTACTGAAGCAACGAATCTGTCGATCATCATGAATTACAACCTGTCAACACAATTATTTCTAATCTCACCAACAATTTTTTTTAAAAAAAAAAAAGAAGGAAAACATTGTCTCATTGGCAGACGTATTGTTTTCGAAGCCTTTGTTAGCTCATTACTTGAAAACTAACTTCGTTTTCTTTTTTTTGACATGACTTCCAGCAAAATTTATAGCGTTCACTCATTTTTAGAATCAGGTATTTTTATTATAACAATTCATCAGCTTCTTTTTATTTTGAGAATATTTCTGAGAAGGGAACTAAGGGTTCTGTTCTACTGAGCGATAATAATAAAAACATAAAATAGGAAAAGAAGTTAACGCGTAAAAATAAATTTCTTCCTCACAGGTGGGAGAAAATGTAATTTTCCCATTTTCGACCCGCGCCCTTTTATGCGAAAATGAGTCTGGCTTGTGTTAATTGGTCAAATTCGAGATTCATTCAACGGAAGGGAAAAAAAATTCTAACAGGCTATTTTAGAAATATGTCGGAAATATACCTCATGCGTATTTTTTTGACTCATCGTGACGTTATTTTCATCATCATCAGTTTCCACCCTCTTTGGCAGACTTTCCATTAACTTTCCTTTTCTTTTTATTCTTTTTCCGGAATTCGTATAGCGTCAGAGAAACACATGCCAGTTCAAAGGCATTTTCCTCCCCGGAAAATATTTGTCATGATTGCTGCTAATTGTATTAAGATTATTGGATTAAATTAGATGACTAATAGTGCATTTATCAAAATTTGAAAAACTGAACTGCCCCTTACGCAAACAGGAAAAATCGAAGTTATTCAAAGTTGATGTTGTTTTTGAAATGGGCGCTTCGCGTGCAGACTTTAATGAGGAATTTTAAAACGTTTGTTGAGGTGGGTTATGATATAAGTGGAATAATCCGATATGTAGGGGAATGACTTAGAATGTGTTTTTAGGGGTGTGAAAAGTTTGGCCTGGTTAAATCGGGCCGAGGATTGGAAAAGTAGCTTTGGGCTCGAATCGCATTGAAAAAAGTGTTGCATAAGTTAAAATTTTGTTAGTTGTTTTAAGGAGAACATCTGACATGTTTGTGGGGGGAAAAATTTCCAAAACTAGAATATTTGTATTTGGAAGAGCTTTGAACGGCCACATTTTAAATTTTGGGCTAAAAATGAAAAAAGCCAAGGTTAGAGCCTGGGAAAAACGTATTTTAGCTAAACTCCAAATGTCCACTTTTCACTTTATGAAAGACTTTTTAATGACCCCTAGACCTAAAAGTTACTTTTGGATTTTTAACACTCTTTAGCCTTGTAGACGGCCCCCCTTGAGAGAGATTGCGCATCCTGTCGTTTAACGTGAGTGGTGCTAAAGCATGTCAGAAGTTATTAAAGAAGCCTATCTGGGCACATAGATGATTACAAATATACAATCTGTCAATTAGAAGATTTTCGCGGGAAAAGGTGGCGGCATGAAGATCAGTGCCTAGGTTTCGCATTATTCTAAATCCCCCTGCAAGTAGATGCGATTCACTAAACATGTTGGTACTTCCCAGCTTACCACCTTATTACAAGTTGAGGGAAACCGAGGGACAACGCATTCAATCATTTTTTAAGGAGTGCCAAAATTCTTCAAATTAAGTTCACATGACACATATATCGGTCAGAGGTGAATTGCGGAGGGAAAAAATCCGAACCATTAAGCGGAATCATAACTGCTAGACTCTCAAGAGTAACTTCAAGTATTTTATTTACTTAGACCGGCTACATGACAATAACTAACTTGCTCAGAATGGTTTTATAGAAAATCTTAGCACCATGTTCAATTAGACTCAAGCAATTAAAGGACTTCATTACAAATTTTGAAAAGCAATTTATACCACAAAAATTCAATTCGGCAAAGTCATTTGACGAGTACCTTAGAATGTAATAAATCAATCATTCTCTACTTAACGACTCCTGCTAATTTGAACTTTGCACGTCTATAATGTTTATTTGTACAAATGACAGGTTTGAAAAGTTTTGTTTGCGATACCGTGGCTGAGTTCGAAATCGAATTCGACAAATGTCATACAATAATGACTAATCCTTATTAATTCCTGTTTTATCTTTATGTTGTATGCTTTTTTAACGTCAGAGGGAATCCCAAAATCCAAAATTTTTAGCGAGGCAGCATAAATTCAGTTTGCCCGAGTCCATATATTCCTGGAAAGAATTTTATCTAACAACCCAGTCATTATGCATGCATAAACTTTGTAATGTTATGATTCAATAAACTTTTGATAATGTTACATTTTGAATCAAATCAGACATGATTCAATCACGATTATTATCAGGTGGGAATAGCGATATCTGTCGGATTGGAATTCGGGTGGTTCATCGCGAGACGTAAAGTCGCGATTTTTTTTAATGGTTTTGATGTAAATTCGTTAAAGGATTCTGCAACAAAATTGTTCAAGTTTTCTGAGTCATAGATATGAATCATAATCGTCACCTGGCTTCGTAATCTTTATTTTCACGGTACGCTGCCTTTTCTTGTATGGTCGTCAACGGTTTCGAAGATGGGCTGGTTGTATGAGAAATAATGGAAAAGATAGTTTTGAATATTCGGAAGGAAATGAGTTCCATCTGCTTTTAATGAGTTTAGTAATTTTGGAATATGTCCAAAAATGTAAAAGTTTTTCTTAAAATCTGAATTGATTTTCTTTAAATTATGACTTTGGTGAATTTACTCAAGGAATTTTTGTAGAAAGAAGAGTAAAAGTTTCAGCTTTAGCGGAGCTTTGAGGCTCTTCTCTGCTAGACCTGCCCAAGGGGGGCCAGGTGAGGTGGCTCCCTGAAATAAATTCCCCCCCCCCCATTTGGGAAGAACAGTAATATGGCTGTAATGTAACACGGGAAATGGAAAGCATAGAAGATTTGCAGGTCCTGGTCGATTCTGAAAATGATGCCTGTGCTCGATATGAGTTGTCCATCAACATCCAAAAAACTAAGTTGATGGTCGTGAGCAAAGAGGGTGATCCTGTAAGGCTCACCGTACACGGCGAAGAAATTCAATGTGTACCTCACTTTAAATACCTGAAAGCGTGGCTGGCTGAGACGATCGATCCGGAAGAAGTCCAAACCCGCATCGAAGTTGCAAGATTCAAAAATGTCCTATGCTGTCGCGGATTGAAAATTCCCATTCATCTAAAATTCTTGAGGTGTTACATCTGGTCAAGTCTTCTTTACGGCTGCGAAACTTGGACGCTCAAAGTTGCCATAATGAATCGTCTGGAAGCGTTTGAGATGTGGTGTTACAGGAGAATCCTTCGAATATCCTGGACCCAACATACGACCAACGAGGAGGTTGTACAAAGATCGTGAACTACTTGCGACCATAAAGCGCAGGAAGTTGGAGTACCTTGGGCATATGTTGCGGGGACCCAAGTACAGGCTGCTGCAGACCATCATGCAGGGCAAGGTCGAGGGTAAAAGAAGGGACTGGGTTAACCGTAGAGGAGCTATTCCGCATGGCATGGAAAGATTTTAGGAGTTCGGCGGATCGATCGCCTAAGCTCGTGTGCGAGCAGGGCACCCAAAGCAGAAGAAGAAGAAGAATGTAACACGGTCAGACTTTGGCGCCAAAGTCTGACCGTGTTACATTCTTCTTCTTCTTCTTCCCACATGAAAATTTGTGGCCCACCCTTGGCCCTATCCAGAATTTTTTTCTGGCGCCCTTACTGAACCTGCAGGGCAAAAATATATGACTCGGACTCCACATAAATTAAAGAAATGCTCGGTGAATAACCAGGAAGAATTTACTATCATAGTTGAAAATTTAAATATATCTGTAGGAGAATCCACATCCTGAAGAAAAAATATAAAAAGGATAATTTATACTATATTTACGGTTGATAAGAGGATATACGTCAAAATACCGAATTCACATCCGGTTGAGGTTGAACCGATCAGCTGGACCGAACTGTCAATACACAGTTAAGATCCTGGTACTGCGTCAAAAGGAAATAACATGAAAAGGGGGAGGTGTGTCTCCTTGGGCTGTTCAATATTTGTTAAAAATTGATTAGTCAATAAACACACTGACTTCTATTGTGTGATGAGTCGTATTATTCCTTTATCGTAACTCGTACGTGAATTTATTCCGATTGAGAAAAAAAAACATCGATGATAAAGATCCTGGAGCGTCGGTTTGTTTATGGAAATCCCATGCATATCGAAATGGTTAATTTTTTCCCCCCTTTGATCAAAGGTATATAGAAGAGCGTCGAACCGACAGAACATGACATCCGCAGTTTATCTTCACGTGCTAAAAAGCACGTGGGCTTATTATTCGGAACCGTCAGACCAATAAGTGTGGGCGAGTTTATGTGACATTATACTTTGACGTTTTAAGTTGAAGAGAATGGCGTTAGATGTCAGCACTGAATAATGATAATGGTCGGTAATTGATTACGTGCGAGCATTGGTGGTCTGGGATTAGTCATTAAGTCTGCTTTATCGATTTACTAGTTGAAAGAGTTTTGCCGGATTTTGTTTTTAAACTATAAAAAGTATAAACACTTTGGTCTTTTTATTGATTCAGGATTTTGGAGTTGTAAATTTAGCACAAAAAAAAATAGTTGTTGATTAATATTTATTATTGGAATTTGCAGATAGAGCAAAAAATTATTGGTCCTTGAACCTGAATCTTTTAAGCCTCATTGCAGATTGATTGATTAATTAGGTGACGTATTAATATTATGGAAAATCCGATCAGCTGATCAGTTCAGTTATATGAACAGTTGTTTAAACAGTTGAGTTGAAATTTTGAGAATGGTTACTGCTTTTTGTGTGATATTGATGGCCTTTACCCATGAATTTTAATTTTAGCTAAAATGGATCAGGAACTTCTAAAGTGCCCAAAGAGTTTTGAATGTTTAGCGATATTGTAAAATTGTTTCTATTAAATGACAAACCTCTAAAACTTTATAGTTTTTTTTTTTAAATGGAAAGATGAATAATTCGACTAATATATTTTGAGTATGCTGATGTTAATCGGTTGGTGAATCAAAGGTGGTATAATCCAGATTTGGAAGGGACTTATACAATTTAAAGCGAGAAAGGTTATGAGCACGGTGTACAGCTTCCCAATGAGAATTATTGCTTTTACATGAATCTAAGAACGTGTGATCTCGATTGGGATCATGATTCCAAAGTTGATATTGCTCTTACTCTTGACAGAGGGAGCAATAACAAGGTGATGAATCGTAAAGGCAAGGAAATTAAAAAAAACACACTATCCCTTCCCCGACGAGGAAATTCGTGGTGATGCGAGAATTACAGATCCTTTTGGACTGGTACCTCTAGTATTTTTTTGTTTCAAGTTTCAATTGCTGAGTGGTAGTGACAAAATGATCAATGAGAGTTTTTGAGTAATTTTCTGCCAAGAGACGATTGCATTTTTTTTCTGACCAAGAAGCTTGTTTTGGTTTTGCTGGTCCTCAAAATAGGGAGACCCAGTTAAGAGCTATGGCTTAATTTTAGAGTGAGACTTAGGTCTCTAGCCAGTCTATCAGATTTACTTGGGCGAGTTTGACTAACTTAAAAAGCTCAACCCAAGTTCAGTTTGAGATTTTTCATTTATTTTTCTTTTATTATCTAATTTTTTTTAAAGAAATAAAAGTAATGTACACAAAATCGACATCATCCCTTATCAAGCTTATCAACGCGACTATTCAAAAAATTATTACCTCAAGCCACCCTATTAAAAAGCTTCAGTTATTCAGTAATGCGATTATCCTGTTAGGGTATTTTATTTCCGAGTCATGTTGGAACGTCGATAGTAGCCAATATTTAAAAGTCATATCATCTATTTTTTTAAAAAATACTGCCCCTCAGCCGATACTAAAATTTTGACCTACAGCTTATACATCTTAAACTTTCCTGCTGTTGTATTTTGTAAATAACTTCCAACCCTATAATCTCGTGTAAAAATCTGTGATTACCGCAATAACTCAACACGCGACGGACAAAATTATCATAATTTGGCAACAGCAACCGCGTTATAACTCTACAACTTTTTGAGAAATCCGTTAAAAAAACATGATAAACTTACCCGAAGCCAAAAGTTCCTGTTGTAAAATATTTAATTAAGTAAATTAAAACGTTCACTCGATCGCGGTTTCCACTGCAATACGTCTAACCTTGTCTTCGAGTTCGAAATAATCAATAGTCGGGCTAGGATGACCTTTAACTTTTCAATATCTTGTGCACCTCATTATCCTTGCCCAGTGCAGATCATACTCAACAATCTTATTAGACACTCATCCGTTCAAAGTTTATTTCATAGGTTTTCTAAAAAATTGTTTATCGCATTCTTCTTAAGAATAAGTGGCGAAGTTTGGGAATTTCTTGGTAAAAATCTGAGACATTCATCTTGATTTTTTTTTCTGACGCCGCCGCTGATAATGAATGTCGCCTAATTTCAAGGACGCGACCTAGAGACCTTAAAACCGTTTTAATTTCGGATTCACCCGATATTTTTTTTACAAAAAAGGAGTTCAGCGACCTGCTAATTGAATTTCATACGATCGGAGCATTGCGTGTTGGGCCAGCAAAAGATCCTTCCCAGAACTTTTAATCAATATGAAAGAGTTAAGCCAGACTGTTGGCGCCCTTCTTTATTTATCAAATTAATTCGCTATTAGAAACAATAAGGGTGACAAAACAATAAAGGGAGGGGATGATTCTGATTCTTCCGCTTCCCGACAACTCGGAATGAAATTCAAAAATTCACTCCGACTAAAAATATCAAGACAGATAGAAAAACAGAAATCATATGATCATCAAAACATACAAGTGTTCATTACGTCTGGGTTTCTGGAATTTTAAGATGATCAAGTTCTTTAGCCTCGATTTGTAAATATTTACTATCATTTTAGGTTAGCAGCCAAAAACCTAACCTTGAAATAATATAATTCGTCATGCATTTCAATATGATTATGAAATTTTTTTTCGTGATTTTTACTTAATTTTTTTACGAGGATCCCATTATTTTCCAGCAAAATTTTAACACTAAATTGAGAATTAAATAGAGAGAAGCTTACCCAAGCTAAAGCCGGAGAGTTGTATGCAAACGTCAGGCGAATGAAATACGCGTCGAGTGTTAAATAATGCGGCTAAACAGCTGTTTAATGAATTTTTAACGAAGATTCAATCGAAATCGATTAAGAAAACGTCGCCCGAAATAAAAAAAGCTCAGAAACAATTGACTTTTTCACTCAAAATCTTAATAAGAACGAATGAAAATAGTGTTGTTATGACGGTATGGGACCTCGAACTGAGATTAAAATGTATTCTTGGTTTTCAAGACGTCGGTTTGTGCGCGGTGTTATTATTTACATGCTCGATTCTATACTTTGGTCAAGTTTTTCCGTGTGTTTTGTTTACTTTTGGATTTCTCATTACAAGTTTGAATTCGTTCTCGGAATTTTTGAATTATTATTAGATATTAGCAACAATTGGATATGAAATATGAAAAGAGTCGATTTTGATGCGATGAAAGTGAATTTTTTTTTTTTTGATGGCCTTAACACGAAAGGTTTGGGCGTTTAATATTTGAAATGTTTAAGGTCACTGGTCAGTTTTTTTTTTTAAAATCGATTTTTGGAGATTGTGTTTGGGATTGAATTTAAAAAGGGTTATAGGAAAAAATTACAAAATGGTTTTATTGGATGTTTAGGCTGCAAAGCGCTGTCGGTTGTTGGATTAATTTAATTTGTGGAATATTTGGTCGATGATCATAGAACTTCAAAAAATGTAAATGCCCAACAGATTAATTTCTTGATTTATTTTGAATTTAGCAACCCAAAATCTGAGGACAATAAAATCGGCAAAGTGTGTCCGATAAGGTCGAGTGCAATGATTAAAGATTAATTAAATGATCTGTGTCGAAGCGCAACAAGGTTATGTAGGAAATGTTCGACACTATGCATTATCGATATTTCGTAGTGGCAGCTGCGGGATCCTGCATAGATTTTAGGTTTATCTCCCCGTTTCGGGGTTGGAGACTAAAGCTGCGTCGCAAATCGTGATAGGAGTCACGAGCCTTGCCAGCAAAATCATGCCTGTGAGTAGTACGTCGGCTGTAAGATCGGTTGCTCGACGACTCGAATAAGACGACAGAGAATCATAAAAGTACCATCTCAAAGCGGACCGGTCCTGCCAAGATTGGCGGGAAGGGGACTTGGTGAGGTTAGGAGTCCGCAACGATGCCAATGCTCGATGCCGAAGGACCAAATTCAATTTTCTGCAAATCTGGAATCTTCCATTGGTTAGTCTTTAAATACAGCAGACTGTTCTCCAGTCAGGTCGTTGCATCCCTTGATGTTTACTTAACGATTCCATGGTCTACCTACAGGTTCAGAACATACCTTATTATCAAACAGTGGCTGTACCGCAGTAGATTCTTAAGGAGAGTTCTGGCTCAAAACTTGCGTTGATCGCCGCTAGATGGCAGCACGATCGCGGCGTTTTTCATAGTGACGTCATTTTGACGTGAGCCAGAACTCTCCTTGAGCTAATTCCCCATTGAGCTCATCCCCCATTCGGGCCGATGACGTCATCAGGGAAAAACAGGATCACTAAATTAATAAATTATTTTATAATTTATTTGTTTATTTATTTAAGATTTTGTGGAGTCTCGATAAACGACCACCTCCGACGGGACCAAGTCCGTATCGCTTAGCCTGACGTCCGCGTCGAACGGGAATTCGAATTCGTGCTTCCCGTAAGGCTCGATCACGTACCAATCGCTCTCGTTGGGTCGCGTAATGATAACCAATTTCCATGAGTTCGTAATTGAGTGCAGCGATTTGACAGTTGAGGCAAGCCATTTCGATCGATGTTTACGCTTCCAAAAATTCTTGAAGACTGTTGAAATCCAAGCTTCATCCCTTCTCTTTATAGGAAAGGGACGTCTTCGACATTTAAAACGGTGCGAAAATTAGGGTATGAATTGGGACGACAAGCGTTTTTGTTAACCGGGTAAAGGGCGCTGACTACCGCCCGAGCGAAACACGCGTTGTCACTATTTTATGCAAAAATGGGCCAAGCAAAACGATAATCACCGTTACATCCTTACCTGTTTGGACAACTTCAGCAAATACGCGTGGGCCATCCCCGTCAAGTCGAAGTCCGGGCCCGACGTGACCGCGGCCATGTCGAAAATTTTGGACGAAGGCCACCCCGTCAAGAACCTTCACACCGACGAAGGAAAAGAATTTTTCAACAAGGATTTCGGAGCCCTGTTACGGAAGCACAAAGTCCGTCTGTATCACACGTATTCGGGAATAAAGTCGGGCATCGCGGAACGTTTCAACCGTACGTTGCGTCATTTGATGGAACCGGAGCTTTTATTGCAAGGCAATCGACGTTGGCTCGAGTTCTGGCTCACGTCAAAATGACGTCACTATGAAAAACGCCGAGATCGTGCTGCCATCTAGCGGCGATCAACGCAAGTTTTGAGCCAGAACTCTCCTTAAGAATCTACTTACCGCCCTTGATGTCATTTATAAACTTGAGATGAAGTTACTGATACATTGAACTAATTAGAATTCTCTCATTCGAAAAAAAAAAATTGTACTGACGGTGCTAGAAGGGGCGGAAAGGGGGAATATTTAGCTTTCCTAAAAGCCATTTAACCTCCTAGCCCCTCTTTCTGACTTTTACTCATATATATAGTAAAATTGGCTAAATCAGTTTCTGGAGAAGAATTTGAGATAAAGTAACATCCATTTTAGGATTTTGGATACCCATCTTCGCCTGCCTGTAATTGTGCAGAGTATACCTCAACTTTACCTAGTAAATTTTACCTCTTATTTTTTTTCCTGCAGCTTACTCTTTATTTCTCTCAATACCCACGTTTACCACCTCTGGAACTTTTTGATTTTCATCACCTTTTCCCAATACATAACACCATCCACCTACTTTTCCTTCTTTTTCCTTGAAACAACGTAATAGATAAAAAATAATACATTTTTAGAGATCTAAATCATTATTACTAAAATTAGGTTTTTTCACTCATTTACGGTACGGTTGCTATGCCGATCTTTCTATTTTTACCCTTCCCGATGGGAACTTCCTACGCATTAACCTGAAAACGCATTCTATAACGGAAAAAACTTACCTCGTAAGTTTTAACGTAAAAAAAAGTCAACGATATATAACCTTTTTTCTTCTTCTTTCTTTTTTTCGATTTACTTAATTAGCAGAAAAAGCCCGATAGAAAAAAAATATCGTTAGCTGAAACGTTATAACGAACTGAAAACATTCCATCGACTATCCCATCATGTTAAACCTAGGGAGATCTTCTTTTATTGAAGGATGACCAAGAAGTGATGCGTGCACATTTCCTAATGTCAAAATATATTTTTCTCGGTATTGTTCTTGATAGGTCTCAGGTTTTTTAAGGGAACAATTGATATCAATCACGAAGGTTATGATAAATGCAGGAAGGTGAAGCAGAAATTAAGTTTCGGTCAGTTTAAGATTTGAGAGTTAACTTTTTGAAAAGGTTAGAGCTGAGTGGGATCAGTCGTGGGCTGCACGTGGACTAGTTTTTCCATGTATGCTTGCTTTTATGAAAGAATCGCCAGAAGTGATTCGTGTGCAGAGATTAGCATGGAAGTCGAGACAGGTCGATTTTTTAGCAGTGGGGCTTAAACAATTTTTTAAACACAGATGAATATTCATAAAGATACAATTAATAGTTTGCACTGTTCATTTTAAGAGCATGAAAATGTAAACTTATACCAGTTTCAGAACAATTTCCTAACATGATCTGTACATGATAAACTTCTTCAGTTCTTAATCTAGAAATATCCTCTTAGTATTGATACATACTTAGAAAATTCGTAACTAAATACTTGAGTTATTTAGTTCCTCAATGCAGGCTACTAACCTGCAGTCAGGTAAGACGGGTGGTAGGGCTGCCATTTCATTTGAGTTCTTGACTGGAGGGAGTCATGCGAGGACAGGATCGCCTACATGCGGCGTACGGCAGAAGGGTTTTCTGTCCTGTAAAGGCCATAGTTAGTTATGTTCATCATTTCTAATACTTGAATTTTTTAATAAATGAAAACAATTAAAAATCATTAAATGACTTTTTTGTACTAAAGCAAGTTCACTTGCAACATCTATTTCACTTTAAAAAAACCTAAGGTCTTGTCTAAAAGTTTTTGTTTTCAATTTCTGATCGATGAATAAAAAATCATTTTTTTCACTATCAATCAGTAAGATTTTGATTAAGCCAAACGAGGGCTTCATATCAAGCTGTATCGCACAATTCTGGCGAAACTCAACACCTTGATAAGACAAAAATTGTGGTCTGTAACATTGTGAAATAAAAATTTCCGGCAACCTTCTATGTATTTCATAGTAACAATCTAAACTGTCGATCCGAATACTGACTAAAGGTCCGTGAGTAACTTTAAAACTATCAAAAATTTCTCTACTATTTCTGTACCTCAGAGCTAGAATGTCGAATTTGAAAATCTCAAAATGGCGATTTTTCGTGTTTACCTTATGAAAATCGGCCATCTTGGTGTTTTCAAATTCGACGTTCTAGCTCTGAGGTACAGATTTAAAGATCGTTCCCAGATGATTAGGTAATCAGATGAAAAGACCAACGTGGTCGCGTCAAAAAAAAACAACCAAATCTGCATTACGCTCTATACCTGCTATCATCGTTATAAAATTAACAGGCTTGATCGCCGAATCGTTCGAAGTTGACTCGCCGCAACTGAATTCTGCGATCCCAATCTCTATTCACGCTTAGACGACAGGTATAACAATAAACACCCCAGGTACTGCCAAAATTCAGTATCCCTTTTTCGCTCGGCAGCCTCCAAAGTTAGGATCGCCAATCTCCGAAAAGGAGCGGGCATTTAAGGAAGAAGAAGTCTTATCATTAACCTACGTTTTCCTCTAATGTTTCTATCGTATGTAACATGCCGAATCCCATCTTGTATTGACAAGTAGAGTCAATAAAAAATTCGTTCATATTATTATTCTTCTTCTGAGCCTTTTTCTAATCCTATATCGTTGAATTCGTGTGCTTAAAACTTTTGTGGATCCAGGAATTTTTTCGGAAAGAAAGGCATGAGTTTTTGCAAAAGTTCTATGATTTAAGAATCATTTACTGATTTTTACGGCTTCGGCACGTTTTTTCACTTTTAAAAGACTTACGTACACTCATAATTATAGAAATTAAATCTCTCGGTAAGAAAATTCCATCGCGTATCTATATTCAGACTCTTGCGGTTTGCAAAGATTTCCTAACCCTGGATTTTTTTTTAGAAATCTTCTATCAATACATTACTCATCTTGACCATTCCCCGGTTACAATATACCACCGGTTTTTAAAATTACAAAGCCGCGTAATCGATAGTTTAAATTTTTAATTTACGGTACAAACACTGCATTTTGATGTCATTGCGTGGATAGCGTGTTCATATCGTGACCAAATGAATCCGTTGCTAAATGCTTTTCAAAGAAAAGTAATTAAGCGGAAAATATTGCATATTCAAATCCCCGCATATTTCATTCATTTAAACCGCGATTCATTAACGAGAGATAAGGAACGGGAAAAAACAAATCGAAAAAAATTATATCGTATGAATGGTTTGTACAAATCTTGTGTATAGTAAAAAAAATTACGGGGGAGGATTAATCCTAACTGACATTTGTCAAATTTTAAAATCAGACAAATATGAGACGCGATTAAATAAATCGATTCTTCGAATGAGCTTAACTTTTCTGAAGAAGAGATGTACAATTGATTGCTGTAAGTTGTAACATGCAATCTTTCAACCCTTTAAAGAATGGATATCTGTTATTACTGCGTACACGATAATTTCACTTCCCGGGAAGATTTTTTTTTTGTTCATCAATCCTTGACCTTGTTTTGCTTTTGAAAAAATTCCTGGTTTCCAACTGTGGCCTGGGCAGGGAAAAACGTTTAAAATCTTTAGCAACAACTCATGGCGCCGCGCGATTGGATTTACCGTGGCCAAAAGTTTTTAATCGTTCACAGTTCGTTTACCTTGATTTTTTTTAACATTTCCCGACACGCGTAATGGAGCAGTGATTATATAATGTAAACAAAGTATGAAAAACAAAATGGCGGATGTCAAATTAAATAACGTTTCTCACGTTTTACAGTGCGATGACATCACAATGACCACTGAAAATATTTAAATTGAAATTGAGTTTCCATTTTGAAGATCGAGTTAAACGAGCGAAGGAAATTTTCCTCCATTTGAAAGTTTTTCCCATTCATAGATTTCCATTATTTCTTTCTTGGTAAAATTTGAAAGCTTCTTAGCGCCCATTTTTAATCATTCACATTCTTACCGAGTTGTAGCTTAACTTGAAAAAATAAAAAACAAAATCTCATTGTCAGGTTCATTGCGGTTCTTTCTTTAAAAATCAATTTTAAAGTAATTAATTAGATGTATGATCGCAGGTGCAGCAGGGGGGCAGAAACCCCGACAGGGGCCCCATATCTTCCCATGTTAACACTGACAAAGGCATCCATTTCCATGAAATCTTTGAATAACTGATTGATTCCAGGAATCGCCATTTCAATAAAAAGCCATCGAATTTTGATAAATATAGCACTTGTAAAGAAATCGTCTTGTTATTATTTATTATTTATTATTACATTGTATAAATCACTTCCTAATTTAAAAATGTTATATTACAGTTTTCATAATCTACATTGTAATCGCAGTATTAATGATGTTACTTCGTTGCAATAAACATTTAAAAGAGTTTTTTTTTTTTTTTTAACATGAGAAAAACTGCATGGACTGCTCAGCAATTTTGTTTCGATATTGATTCGGTGTTTGAATTCTTTATTTTATTTTTTTACATTGTTTGGAAGTGTTTATAATTAAGGGCAATGACCTAAATTTTTTAAATTTTCCGGAAAAGTGTATAGTGCGTTAGGTTTTATGTTTCAGTAATAAGTGGCAAGTTGTGATCGGTAATAATAGGAAGAGAAAAATGATTTTTTGAGTTTAATGTTTTTCTTGCATGAGTCCTCCGCCGAGCACCATGGACCATTGATTTACTTATCACGAAAAATACAAAATACTCCTTTTCAGTCCATGAAATGATACAATATACAGTAAAAACTCGTTATAACGATTCTCCAAGGGACCGGGAAAAAAATCGTATTAAGCGGAAAATGGTTATATCCGATAAAACGATTTTAGTCGTTTTATCGAAATTTTATGAATCGCAATTTTAATTTTTTATAAAAGATTTTTAGGAAAAAAATGCGTACTCTTTGGCGATTTCTAAGGCTTTCTCTTGAATCAGAGGGCCATTAATCGGTATCAGAGAACTCCGAGCTTGGATAATTCACCTCAGTATTTCCTCTAAATTTTCATGTTTACCAGTTTTTAGCTTTTTACGATTCGAAGATCCTTCAAGAACTGCTTCTTCAATAGCTTTCCTTTTTCCAAGAATTGTGCGAAAGGTTGAAACGGGATAATTATGTGAATTTTCGCAAAGTCCGCTTGAGACAGCCCACTTTCATCAATTTTTTTTAGAATATTGGCTTTGTCTTTCATTGATAATGCTTTCCGTCTTATTTTAACAAATTTCCTTGGTCGCGAATAATTTTCATTTTTTTCCGACATTTTAAAAGAAACACGAATTTAAAAATTTAAATAAATTAACGAATTAAAATGAATATAAAACAATTAAAAACTTAAACTTGAAGCAGCTTCTCGGCCTTCGGCTGCAAATATTTGGTTTTCCTACATGAAATTAATGAGCAGTTTCGGCTGGGCTGGTGTAATTTTTTTTGCATTAGCCTCCATATTATTTCTAAGTATTTTCTCTGGCGCAAAAACTTTAGAAAAAGCCTGTTGGAGAAATTAAATCACTTTTCGAATTAAATGGACATGGACGAACGGTAAGAGGACATCAAAAATCTGTTTCTTTTCTTTTCGATTTGGATAAAAACCTTATACTATATACAGAAATCAATCAATGGTCTATTCGAGTTCTTCCAGGAAACGTGATCATGCAGGATGCATTCAGTCATCCCTCACATCGCGTAATGATATACCATTTTTAATTAATTCCGATTTTCAATCAGACCGCACCGAAGGTTAAATTCCTTCGTTCCAATCTTGATTTCGGTGGCTCCCGAAGAAAAAACATTT
Organism: Liposcelis brunnea; assembly: GCA_023512825.1. Taxonomy (NCBI): domain Eukaryota; kingdom Metazoa; phylum Arthropoda; class Insecta; order Psocodea; family Liposcelididae; genus Liposcelis; species Liposcelis brunnea. Next base: position 2,293,588 of record CM042073.1, on the reverse strand, counting down.
TTCCTTCCCAGTACCGAACATTTCTCAGAATTTTTTCTATTTGTAGACTTTACAATTTTTTTCGTCGAATTTGGTGGTTTTTTCAGAGATGCTCAACCGTTTTTCTGTGAAATATAATTTTTTATTTATGTTTTTGTAAAAAATGATTTATGGGAAAATCACAATGACTTCCGAGGCGATGAGTCTTGTATTTTTTTTTAAACGTACAGCTACGCTGAGAAGATTTTACAAAATGGCGCATTAGAGAAAGTGCAAGTTGTTGAGAAGGAGATGATTACTTCTCATTGGTCGATACAAGTCACTTGTCAGATCTTATTAAGATTTTTTTTCTTTGTTGGTTTTGTCCATTACACGGGTTGCTCCGCTGGAAGCCGTAGATGTTTTTTTTTTTATTTGTAATAGTTATTTTTAATACGCTATGCAAGTTTAATGTACTTTACACCTTGTAGAAATATTTGCCTAGCTAGCCGCTGATTCAAAGTGTCAAGTCTAGCTTTAGATACCATGTTTTTTTACTGACACGTCAAAAATCATACCGCTCTCATTAAAATATTAGAATCGGATCGGTAGTTTTTGATTTTTTAGTATCTCAGGAAGGACATAAGAACATCGCTTGAATTTTTAGCTGTTAAGTATGGGATACTTTTAAAAAGCCCCGATAAAGTTCGGGTGTGAAGTTCGAATAACGAAGAAAAATAATTCGGTGCTGGCTACTAAAATAAGTCCCCAAGCCTTTCCAAACGTTTAGTAATAACCTAAACTTTGTGTGTCATTACTAAACGTTTTGAAAGGCTCAGGGATTTCTAACTTATTTTAGTTACCAGCACCAGCACCAGCGTGTTTGTTTCTTGATAAAGAGAACTTGAGACTTATGGTATGGTAATGGAAAAGGCAGCAGGAATCGTTTTCTTTTCGAACTAAAACAAGTAAATGGACAAAAGTAATTAAAATTGTCAAAAATATTTTTGAACATTCTTTTTGATAAAAATGTATCTCATAGAAAGTTCTTAGAACATTTTAGAACTTGTGGGAGGTTTCCATCTAACGAAGGCGAAAAGGTTAAATTTTTTCTGTTTTCCTTTTCGTCTTGTCCAATTAAAAGAACTATAATTGGATTGCTTTTTGGAAATTTTGTAAAAGTAGTCCCTTGACGTCATTAAATCGTCATTGTTTTTTGTACCTTCCATTTTTAATTTAACAATAGATTTTTCATTCATTCTCATTGTTAATTGATTTGGAATCTGTAGGATTATCGATCATAACGCCGTATTTTCCACAAGATAGTCTTCTTTCCTACCAAAGTTCTTTGCTGATTCTTCTTTTGCTCTGAACAATGCAGATTTTTTCTAAATTTCATCTTTTTTGCTTTGCTGGAATTCTGTAATCTGGAACTCTGATCAAAGGATTTCTGATAGATCCAACGAGAGACTTTCAGAAAAAATTTGAAACTTTTATCTTGGCAACCTTTAAGCAACGAAAGAGTCCAATAAAATACTTGATCGTATAGTTTCACGACAGCCAGGCTCTACTTTTAGCATTTTGAAGAATGCAATCTAACGCATGGGCAACTTTTCCATGCTCAAATCAAATTCATACAACAAAGTAACTGCTAAAACTTTTGTAAGTTCCTTTTGTCCAACGAACAACGTTTCCCAATCGCTCACGCTAATTACAAACATACCGTTAAGTGTATAAAAAAAGTAATAATTATTGCAACTGATTATTTAAATGCAACTTGCACAGATTAAGTACCGTATTATCAGATACATTAAACGAATCATTGGCATGCTTCCATAAAAATCCAACACGTGTATTTTATCAAATATTTCTCGCTTTTTCATTTTTTTTTGCTAAAACAACTTTATCTTAAAAATTCGCAACTTCAAAATAAGATAAAAAATTGCTTTATACATTATTGCCTCCGGGGGAAAGTTACATTAACAGACGCGGTTGTAATAACCAGCAATTATTATCAAACACGTCCTTCCTAAATTTTCTAGCTATTATTAGTTTTTCTTTTATATCATCCTTTCGACCTTTTTTTTCGGATGTGGTGGTGTTTGCGGTTCCGACTATTAACTTTCTTTATGATTTAGCAAGAGAAAGATTTCCATATATTAGCTCATTTCGCGATTTTCCCATTCATTTGGAACGACCTTGCTGATTCATGCAAAGTGCGTGTCTCGTGGGGGGGAATAGTAATACAGAAACGGTACCCGCGCCAACAATTATAAAGAAACAAAACTATTAATTTTTTTAATTAAATCGGACTTTCCGAAAATTGTTTAACGAATAATCGTTTCTACGTTATCGATTATCGTTTATTTCCGATCGATTTCAAAGAAATGATATTGATTTTATGTAAAACATAGACGGCGGAATTGTTGGCCCTCACAGGAAGATTGCGGTCGCGGTATCTTTGACGGTTTTTTTCTTAAATAAAATGATTCATTTCCTCGAAGCCGCCAAAGAGTTCTTCTCGGTTAAAGGTTTTTTTGTTTGGGTTAGTTTTGGCCGATGCAAATTTTCCAAGTGCATTTAGAGGCGCGGCAGTTGAACTGATTCATTCGGATAAGGACAAGATTTGAAAGCTGTCAAAAGGTTTTGAGATTTAGGTAATTTTAAAAATAAGAGAAACCGATGGAAAACTCATTCACCAGGGTTAATAGACTTGGGTCAACCTTACATCATCTGGAACAGTTGACAATAAGGTGTTTTCAGTGTTGACAATGGCGATTACAGTGAAACATGCTGAGCAGCTCGGAAAGAGCGATGGAGAGATCAATGCTTGGTATTAGCCCACGGGACCGAATTCGCAATGAGGAAATAAGGATGCGGACTAAATTCGATGATGTTGCGCAACGCCTGGCAACAGCTAAGTGACAATGGACAGGTTATGTCGCCAGGGAGGATCCGGATAGGTGGGCAGCACGGACGGTAAAATGGAGACCTCGAGCGTCGAAAAGAAGCGTCGGTAGGCCACATAAGAGGATGGCGGGACCGAATTGGTTGTAAAGAGCCCAAGACAAGGAGGTATGGCAAAATTTGAGAGAGACCTTCGTTCAGGAGTAGGCGGGTATAAATTGAGAGAAGAATAAGAAGAAGGTGTTTTCTGGCAAAAGGAATTATTTCGTTTGCTGGTGATTTCAGTCTGATTGAATTACAACTTGGTGACCGCTATAGCAGACATTCTTCAGCGACGTCAGGCAGACAAACTGTTGCTTAAAGGTCTGTTGATTTTTTGAGATGCTTTTCAGAGGTTTTTTGTCAAACCTCTTTCTCGCGCCGCCCATATGAGCAGAGGCGTAACAATGTTAAGAGAGGCCCTTCCCTCAGAATGTTCTCTCGAGGGTACTGCCTCAGTTGTTTACAGCTTTTTATTTAGTGCAAAATTGCTGAAAGAGCGAGGCCTCCGCGACTGCTGGGGTTGTTGCTACGCCATTGCATGTGAGATATATTTGATACTCCAGCTTATGCTCTTCATGGTGAAGAATCGGTTCATTTATTTCATCTGGATTTAGTTCTTATTTTAGGTCTCTAGTCGTACGTACAGGACAAGTAATTTTTCCTCTCTTTATCTGCAGATTTTTCCCCACCTTTTTTGGTTTTGTTAAAACTGCGGGCTGTTTTGTTGAAACTGCAGGTTGTCCTACCGCAACCTCAACTTCATTATCTTGATCTTCATTATTTCCATTTGTAAAAAAATTATAAATTAAAAACCTAAATTGTTATATCGATCCAAAAATTTGTTGAGAAAATAAACTGGAATAACTTCTACTCGCAAACTTATTGCCCGCCAGCTCGCCAGCGTTTCGTTTCTTTAGATGATTTTTAGAATAACCAGAATTCTATCAATTGAGAGCATCCTTTTGACTGTAACATTTAGATTCGATGTCGGCAATTACCGCCGAAGCCTTCGGGTTAAAAATTTCGCGGACGTTTCTGGTGCAGTTATTTCGTCACATAAAATGCACCTGATAGCGTTTAGGTTTTTTTTATCTTTTAATTAAAAAACAAACCGACGTTTGACTAGGTATTTAGTGAAAACCGCAATTACTATATACGTTCATCTATGCGATTTGACATGCAATCGAGTCCTCGAAAGTCAACCGCAGAACATTATTATTCCTTCTTTTAAACAGGACGCAAATTAATTCTTCTCCTTGTCATTAACAAGAAAAAAACCTTTAATTATTACAGATTTTAAGTCGGTTATAACTATTATTTAAATGTCTCATTAGTCGTGTTATGTTACATCTTGATGAGGACATATTTTTTTTCTCCCGCCATTTAATTTCAAAACGGCTTAGAAACATTTCGTTTGAAATATTCCTGGAAGAAGATATATTGAGAATGATAACCCATAATCATAAATTACCCCCCGCCTTATTAATTTGCATTTTTGTATAAATCAAAAGGAAAAAAGCAAAACTGGTTATCCAACCGTGTTCTAGCACATACCTTAACTAGGCGGGGTTTCCCTCAATAAAATTGCATAATTTTGATTTTACAAAATGGCTGACTTGTTAAGTAATTATCTAGTTCATTCATTAGAAACATTCTTTTAATCTTTTTTTCTTTCTGGCTCGGGATGAGCAAGAGTAGAAAATGGCTGAAAAGAAAAATTCACCGTGTCAAGCAGGATGACCTTTCATGTTAGTATCAAAAAATCAAACTATTTTTCTCTTATTTCGATTGACACATTGAGCGTTAGATGATGCATGGATTTTGTCAAGTTATATTTTGGCTTTTTGCCATATTTCTGGTTTTACTTCGTTTTCCTGATTAAGTTTCTACGTTAAAAGTTTTGGTAATGAGAGAAATAATTCATTTGCCTTTCTCTTTTATTTTAAGGTATCCTGCAGCAAAGAAGACCGTGGTTTACAACGACGAGGTCTTTGCAGCTTACAGATAATGGACTAATTCGTCGCGGCCTTGAATTTTTTTCGGTGGAGAATTGTGACGGGAACTAAGACTTATTGTTTTGTGGAGCCATCGAATTAGTTAAACAGGTAAGTTATACAGAGGAAACATTTCGCTGGTCAAAAATTATTTTGTGCTGTCAGAGTGTGAATCAGACAAAAATTTACATATATAATGAAAAGTAGAGGGCCTAGCACCGACCCTTGGGGGACCGAACATGAGGGACTTAAACTTTCGGATCTGTATTCGCAATCATCCGATTATACACTGTCAGCCTTACTTTCCGGGTAACGAGATTAGACCGTTCCTCAGATTAAAAAAAAAACTTGAGTCCTTTAAAGGTCTTCAGTTAAGCTAAAATTAAAGTCTTGAAGCCCTGTTCCGATATCACAGAACAAAAAGCTCAGAATAAAACCCAAACTCCAGAAAACACGGCTAATCTAACTAAAATGTAAACTTTAAGTTAAAACTTATTTACTCCGCATAGCTCACACACGTCTCTTTTGACGGTGTAAACGGTGTTGGAAGATTTAAGCCGTTTCAACCTGTCAGCATTAAAAATTAAAAAAAATTTAAAATACTTTGTACAGAAAGCATATGTGTCAAACAGTCACTATTGGATCAGTTTCACTGAATCGTATCTTTCTTGTGGTGTACGCGAGGAAATTTATTTCAACAGTTTTTTTTATTGGTTTTTTTAATGACCAAAAAGAATACCAGTCTGGTTTATTCTTTATTTAACGGAGTTCTAGGTGAGACGTTAAATTTTTTGAAAAATTTAAAATAGGTCGGGAGGTTTTTTTTTTGTTTCTCTAAGAAAGGAAGTTTGATGTGCATCATGCTGCAGTTCATTGAAAAGGCAATATTTGTTCGTGTCGTAATATTTACAGTTGTTATAATCACTTTCGTCATTTTTGATTCATAGTGTTTTTTGTCGCGAAATTAAATGTCATTTAAGAAAATATTTGGGAAACAAAACGTGTAAAAAATATGTGCATCATTGTTTAAGAAGTTATTCATGCTCGGATTTTAATGGTTCTAATGGATTTATCTTTTGGGTTTTCCAGAGATCGAACTAGGTCCCTATTATCCGTAAAGTCCCTTTTTTTGAGCTGAGTCCGTAAAGTAAAATATTTGGACAATACTTTTACTTACATTAAAATTTTCATGGAAGAAATTTCTGCAAGAATTTAATTAAAAAAATTTTTTAAAACTTTTCTGAGCTTGTGCCATTTTTTAGAGTTTCCTGGAGTATTTTTCTTTTGAAAATCGATATAAAATCAAAGGATTTGTTCGACAAGATAAAATTATCAAAAACTTTTCTTGCCACTAACTCTTTTCCTCCCACGAGTCCAAATTCGGGCCCTAAGAAAAAGATGTAGCTCTTCCATTTTTGATGATATCGAGCGGAAAATTGACTTACGTATGGTTTAGAGGCTGCTATAACGAATCTTAAGTCAGAATTACGATTTGGCTAAAATCCAAGATGGCGGAACACTTTGAATTAAGGTTTACGTCTCATGGAAGATCAATGTGATGCAGTTTAAAGTCAACAAAAACCAATAAGTAGAAATAGCTTAAAGTGGATCAGGAGTCTTAAAAAGGTTTTCGTATGACACGAATTCAGTTTGAATGTAATTTTGTATTCTTAATGGCAATGTCTATGCAGCCATGTATAACAAGTTGCATAACCAGACGTTTTCATATACAGTCAACCTCGATTATAACACCATTCTCTCCATTCCAAAATTGTAAAATTAGTAATGCAAATAATGTTCTAAAAAAAGCATAAGACGTCTCTTACAAAGTAAAAAGTCTAATTCGAAAATATTTTACAATCGTTTTTAAAAATTGTGATGTAAAACATTTGCTTATGCTTCCCGCCATGAGCCAAGCTAATTGAAAATGTTATATTTATCGTTGCTGTTAGTAAAGTGTCATGTTGCTTGTCTGTTGAACAGCACATGTTTTCCGAAAAAAAAACACCGTTCACTTCCTCGTTTTTTTTTATTGTCAAAACGTTAAATATTGAAATTAACCGAAGCGTCTAAATTAATTAAACGGATATTTGAACTGGGAATAAAGAAACGTGCTAAGTCGAGATGAGTCAATGTAATTGAGCAAAATCTGGGAATAAGCCAAGTTTCGAACAAGTTTTGCGACAGTCCTCAGTCAACCGGGGGTCCAGTGACCAATACGGGACACTTTTTCTTTTTAAAAAAATAACTTTTAAATAATAAAAATAATAATAATGTGCTTTTGTTTATTTTTTTTCAATGATTAAGTTATATTTACGTTAGCGGATTAATCCGAAGCACTAGCCGATGCATTGTAAGTTCTTTCGGATAATTTATTAATTGAATTTTTAAAATATTAGAGTAATAATCATCGCGTATTTTATTTTTTACACATTAAATTGATGCATCTTATTGTTTGATGTAATACTTTTCAACGAGGTTATTATTTCGCAGTAATTTTAAACTTGTTTCAACATCATAAGAGATACAATCTATAATAAACGCGGATGCCAAGAATTTTTTTCGAGTGTAATCCGTGGACTAATATTCCTTTCATCTTTTTTTCCTCTTGATACATTTGTGGGAATAAAACTAAACAATTAAAAAAAAATTTAATCGGTTCCTTTTGCGCGAACGGTAGTTTATACAAACACAAGAAAGGTGTCGGCGGTGATATTATTTTTGGAAAGTAGGAGAACACCTGTCGGGACAAAGTCAAATAAAGCCGATGAAAGAGTATTTTTTTCGATCAAAGAATTGCCGATAACAAAACAACCCGACGGGTTTATTAGCCAAATGCAAGCATTTCCGATCGGTTAAAAAAAAAGCCTCCTGTCGATTTCGTTGCGTGAAGCAGGTGAATATGATGACATTTAGAATTCTTGCCATATCGCGGTATCCAGCAAAAGGCTTCTGGTTATTAGTATTTTTTTTTTACTTTTGTTGATTCTTTATAAATGTCTAAATTAAATTCTTTGAGGAAAAAAGATGAGGGAGTTATTGTTAAGGGTCGTTAGTTCGTTGATTAATGATTTTTGTTTTGTATTTTAAGGTTGAAAGATGCCGATAAAATTGTGTTGTTGGAAAAATTTGCGTTATAACTGTTTCAGATTGGGCCATAATGGGGATTTTCTTTTTTGGTAGTTAATTTTTCCAGCGGCAGATGGCGGTGAAAAATTGGAATGTGTGTTTGTTTATTTTGATTTATGAAACTTGAAAATTTAATAGGAAAAATTCATTTATTTCTTACTCGATCTCGTATTTAACTGAAAATGAAAAAAAAAAATCAGTTTTCCCTTCACAAACCAGGTTTCGCTATACTTTTCTTGAGTCTCGTGTAGAAAAATCAAAACATTTTATTTGTGATCAAAATTCATTTTAAAAATTACCTGGGCAATATTGTAGGAGTTATTTTATTCATTTGAATTTTCCAGTGATATTTGTTTAAGTCTGTTTCAAGGACGCCAAGTAATTGCGTTCCTGTCGAGTGAACGGCACGTTTCGGAAGTCAGGTAGAGCAATAAAAATTTGTTCGACCCTTTTTTTCAACGATTGCGGTCTTTACCCTTTTGAGCTCTTAGTTTCTCATCGTGCGGCGTTCAAGGCACATCGCGAGTGTTTGTGGTTGTGAATTTTAAAATTAAGACAGTTCTAAGTCTAATCATTGATCTAATTAATTTTATTAGTGATATTTTCGGAATTGGGTTTAAGTTTGAATGAAACATAAGACCTGGAAGTTTGGAATTAAAAGTTAAATGACTTGATTTGCTTCAGGGAAACCTTTTTGTTAACACGGGTAATTATTATAGATCATTCATAAGCTTCAAAATTAGTTTTTTTTCTGGAAGTGACTTCATAGCTGTTGCTTGAGAAAAAAATTTAAGAATAGCTAAAGAAAAATTTAGGATTAAGTTGCCCAAAAATTAATTTAGGACGGTCTTGTTTGAGAGCCTAAGGAGGCTCTTGGATTCTGTATTCATTGAGAAAGAGCTTTGCTCAATCTTTTCAATTTTACCCAACTATCAATTTTGGCCTTCTGATAGCAATATTTTAAAAAGAATTTCAAATTAAAATTTTGAAACAAATGAAAATATTTATTTTTTTTTTGTTTTTGAAGCAAAGTAAACAGTTGTCATTTAATCTTGTAAAATTAACCAAGCCAAAACTTAATTACAGTTGGACTACTTATTAAAGTTTAAATGTTCATTTGTTTGAACTAACAAAGAAGCCATGGATCTTTTCCTGATAAATCGAAAGTCGTTAAGAAAAATTTTCCTGACAATAAAGATCGTCATTCGTTAATTCTAACTGTTTGAATAAACTGCATTTCAAAATTTATAATAAAGGGATGAAAACATTTTTCCCAGTAATCAAAAATCATAAATCACATAGAAAAGCACACGATATAAAAATTGATTGAAGAATATCGCGGTTATAATCCAAACTTTGTGGGAGGTGTGAGCAACAATTTGTTACAGAGAGACACCCGGCATCTAAGTAGGCGTTACATGTAAATATCCAATTTTTCATTTCGTAAAATGTCTTTATGAACTTAGTCGCGGTTTGATAACAGTGAAAGAAAATAAAAAAAAAGAGGGTTTTATTAATAGATATTAGAAACGCATCATATGATTTTTTTAATTTAAATTTTACAGGCCGCGTCGTGAATACACCAGATGAAGAAGACGGGCGACCATCCAATCGCAATTCACAAAATTCACGAGCGGGACTTTTGAAAAGATTTTTGAAGAAAGCATGGAAGAAAATGAGAGGAGAGAATATTGAAGCTTATGATAGTGATGGGGAAATCTCGCATCTCAACCAGGGCGGTAAGTCTATTTTTTTAAAATATTTTTTATGCATGCGTGAAAGGGTTTAGGGTTGTTAGGTTATCGGAGGACAAAATGGGTGATGTCAGATCTGAGTTTTTAAATAATTCGAGGTAATTGTCTAAATTGAGAGGTTAGGATTTTCTTTGGACAAAAATTAAATTTTTGGGGGGGATTTTCAGCACTAAAGAAATTAAACTAATAAATGTATTTATTTGCAAGAAAAAGGGTACCCAGTGGTAGGGGAACCATGTTTTGTCTTGCTCAAGGAATGGCGTCCTTGCCCTGTGGTGACCTCCCTTCTCAGGGTTATGAGTTAGTGGAGGGCAGCAGCTTCGCTAATACTGACCTAGGGCTGAAGATGGTAGTAATCGGCAAGGCCTAGGCTCAGATAATCGGGAGGCAGAGTCGGATCAATGGTATGGCTCCCGTACTGCGATGTGGAAGGTTATGGAAAGTCACCACATTATTTGATATCCCTAGTAAAATCATCAATGGTTGGCCATGATGATCGCCAATCTCCGACGAGGAGCGGGCATTTAAAGAAGAAGAAGAAGATTTGCAAGAAAAGGTTGTTGTATTGTCTAGTAGCCAACTTCGTGGCTTATTGGAAAAGTGTCCGACTTACAATCAAGTGTGACTGTCGAATCCGTTTTGTGGTTTATATTTTTCCGGTTCGTATTTTACTTTTGTTTAAAAAAATGTTCGATCACACAGCTTTGACAAAAATTTATTAAGAATATCTCAAAATATTTATTTTTAATGCTGAATTTTTGATTTTCTCAGAGTTTCCCACTGGAAAATTTAAATTTTGCTTTGCTGGACGAATTCTTTGTGACATGAAAAGATCGTCCTCTTACTTCAGCGCTTGTTTTTTAAAATTTTTTTTCGTCTTTTCTTTTCCCTTTTGCCGAGAAAATTGATTCCTCTAAAAAGCACATTACAGCATGAGTAAATACTTGAATCTTGAATTAGTTCAAGTGCTGACGTTTTGTTATGTTATTTATGTCTCCATCTACCGGTTAGTTGAAACGACGAGAAGTAAAACGTTAGTTGAGCCATTTATCGTCACGTGGCGTTTAATGCTTTATACCATGATTTAAACGATAAAATTTTTCAAAAATCCATTTTTAGCTTACGGAATTCGAAAAATTTGAATATCTTCTTAAATTTTACTGTACCGTAATTTTGTCGTCTACGACGATTATTAACACACTAAGGTCACGAAATTGTGCGAATTTTCGTAATTATATCGGATCTTAATAAAGGTGTTTTTCGAAGATGGTTTAATAACGCCAAGGGGATCAAGTTTAAGAGACTAATTAATTTAAAAGCAATGCGGCGGCGAATTGTCTCGTTTTAAAACGGCGTTTTTCCCTCCTCCCGATTTACATTTTCCTTTATTTTACTGAAAAATCGAAGCATCGAATTTCTTGAGGCTAGTGACGGACGTCAGGGAAAACTTCTTTTCTTTTTTTTTTTTCTTTCGCCACTTCTATTTCTCGATAAAATATACGAAAGTTCGTCAAGCTCGAGGGCTTTTGACGCTTCGAATATATCCGTGACGGAAAGGGAAAAAGGAAGAAAAAATCTTCGGGAAAATTTTATGAGCAAAGGGAATTGAGAACCGGGGGGAAACCCTTTTTCGAAATGCACGTTTAAGACGTATATTCGTAAATAGGAACCATCTTGAGATGATTCGAAACGTCAGAATTTTGTTAAAAGCTTTCTTGGGTGACTAATTGGATTTATTTACGAAATGTAATTTGCATTGAATTTAAACTTGATATCGCAGGCACCGGTTTAAAAATAAAGTTAATGCATCTTAAGGTTGAGTTTAAGGAAAATCCGATTTTCGAAATTTCGAAAAGGAGCGGCCGGCACACGGAAATCAATTTAGAATGCTAAGCAACAGCCATTACTAAAGTGCTTTGTCATGTTGGCAAAAATGTTTCTCCCGAACCTTGTTATTTTGATCCCAGAAATCTTAGAAGAAATTTTTTTTTACATTTTTCTTTTCACTCGGATTTTTGTTCGCTAATAATCGTTTGAAAACATTACAAAAATTATGAATAAAGAATTTTTTTGTGCGTTTGACGGTTTCCGGTTTTTCCCCCGGGCGAGGAGGGAAAATAAACAAAAGAAAAATTTTGATTTTTGTTTTGGATCCGCCTTGTAAACAATTTATCAATTTGATTTTAATAAATGAACATTTAAACGAGGGAGAAAAAAGATTGAATCGAAAAATCAAAACAATGGTTTTTTTTTTGTTGAAAAAACTGATCTGAACTAATGGTTTGTTTCATGTGACGATTCTTTTGCGTTTTTTTTTACGTTTTATGTAGTAAATAAATGACCGATTTCGTATACGCTGGATTATCCCCGTTATTTTTTTTCCCCAGGAATGTTGTTATTAAAATAGGAAATGAAAACTGGAATAACTTTCCAGTTCAGACGTATATTCATTTCCTCCTACGGTCGGCCGGCTATATCCGTTTGGTTTTTTATAGAGCTTCCGATATTTAGTTTTGAGTCATAATACACCATTTAACTTTGGGATTATGAATTACTCCTTGCGGCTCAGCAGGTGAGCGTTTGATGTATTTGTTTGGTTTAGAGCAGGGTCGGTGACAAGTGAAATAGAAATGGATTTTGGCCTTCACGTGTATTTTTGTCTCTGTAAACGGAAAGAACCACGCGGAAAAGGATAGGAATTAGATTCCCGGCGCATTGCTCTTTTTATAATGCTGTTTAACCCGGTTTTTGTATCGAGAAAAAATTCTAAGCCTAATAAAACCAGGCTCATCTAAGAGCTCATGACCTACGTTTTGTTGATCACCAAAAGGAAAGTTTTACAAATGAGAGAAAAAATGAATCAGGAACAGCAATTGAAAAAAAATACGAAAGAAGAGGACAATCAGCAGTCTTAGGGCTTACTTCCCTTTTTATATGATAATAAAATGATGTAAAAGTCGAATTTTATTTATCAATTGATTAAAATTTGAATAAAAAATAGAAATATTGGACTCAAAAACAATTATTTTAATTTGGTAAAAGGTAAAATCAATAAAATGTTTAAAAATATCATTATTTAAAAATCTCGAAAAATATTTTGAAATCTTAAAAAACGTTTCGAAACATTTTAAAATGTTTAAAAATATCATTATTTAAAAATCTCGAAAAAATGAAAATTAATTTACCCGAAAATCTTGACCGAATAATTTAAATCCTCGATATTTTTAATATTTAAAAAGCATTATAAAAAAGAAATGCGCCGGGATTCAAATTCCTATCCTTTGCCGCATGTGATATTTTCTGTTAAATTTTTATTTTTGGCAAGTCTAATACCTATTTAAAAAAATTTTATAAAAAATGTTATGTTGGCACCATGAAAACACATTGACAGGAATTATTGTGAAACAAATTAAAACATGGTTCTTTAAAAAAGGAGATAAGAAATTTCTCGAAAACGATCGCTCAATAAGCCTATTGTCGCAATTATACAATCTACTAACCTAGATTATTACGAATAGAGTTAGCAAAAAGCTCGACGACGACATTTTTTAGATATTCTGCAGTAACACTATCATTTCCTTGGAAACCCAAAATTTCCTTTGATGCTACGAATGAATAATTTTTTAAATCTTCAAGAAATGTCATGATTTTTAGTCCTTTGAATTTCCCAATAGGTGTGTAAGAAATTTTATTTGCTAAAATAAAGAAAGAAGAGGGTTTCTTAAAATAGAGGGTCAACGCTTTTTTCGTACATGGTTTTTAGGGATCCCATGAAAGGAAAAATTACAGGGAAGAAAAGAATTATTACGATGCTTTTGGTAACATTTAGAGGAAAACTTAAACTCCCGTTTCCTGTAGGAGCTCCCCACACACAGCACATTTCTTCACCATTTCTATACGTCAAAGGTATAATGTCGAATTTGAAATTCCAAAATCGTCTGCTTGACGTATTTTGCTTACGTCGAGCAACCATTTTGGAACTTACATCTGCCGTAGATTTATTCTTCTTTGAACATAAAAAATGATTCGAACGCTCCACGTTATCATCAGCTGGATCTGCAAGGCAAACTTTGCTCTGCTCATAAAATGAATACCCATTTTTTAAGTTTTGATTTCGAAAAACTGATATTGACTTCTCATTAAAGCGAGGTTCCCCTTTTTTTCAAACGATAGAATTCACCTTTGTTTTTCCTCCTGGAAAAATCATCCCCTTTTTTTCTCTTTTTTCCGTTCGTTTGATGAAAGCAATTAGGCTCGAAAAACAATGTCAAGTTTTTGTACGTTTTCTAAATGAGATAAAATGAGGCGAAGAGAACTTCTCTTTTTTTTTCTGTTCTCCCTCACCCGTTCTCGATATTACTTGACCTTAAGTGGAAATAAATACTCTTGGTAGTCGAATCCTACACCTCCCCACTTTATCTTTCTCTTTTTTTGTCTGGGGAATACATTTCCGCAGACTTACTGCAAAAGTTTTTGCGACGACCGTGGGAAAAAAAAGTTATTAACTACGAGGAGGAAATAAAAAAAGAAAACATGAGAAATTAAATTTCAATCTCGTGATGGTAATCAAATAAAGAGGGGGCTGCTGTTGGCTGAAGATCGAATAATCCTCAATTGAAAAACTCATTCTACCGGAAAGAGCCGTATCGCGGAAAAAAAAAGAAACCTTTTTTTTTTCGTCAACCTCTTTTAACCGAAATATTTTCGTTTTTAATCAACGCTGTAAAAATAACTTTCAATAAACGGTTTTTTGTTTTCGAGACTGAAACATGGGACAGTGATTAAAGGAAGAGGAGGAACGTTTACATCAATTTACTTTTTTATCCGATCGCGAAACTTGAGATTAAAACGTTGGGGGGAAAAAAGTCAAAGAGTGTGCCATAATCGTTTTTCAGGATTTTTTATCGATGAGGGACCGCGGGCGTTTTAGGATTCATTACCGAGTCATCTATCCATCCACCCTTCGGATGTTTTATTCTGCTTAGACTTCATTTACTCCCCGACTCTTTACAAAAGTTTGAAGCTTTACCCTTAAAGTTCGTGACCGCAAGCTCGGATACTGAATTTGATAAGAGTTGTGAAAGTATTATCCGGTCCATTACACGCAGCTGTCATTCTTTAAGCTAAATCTACTTTTATTCACGAGTGAATTATATCATTTGCTTTTTTATGGGGTTTTATGTTTGGATATTTCGAGGGAAATATTGTGGCTCGTTAATTTTATTTGTGATGTCACCGTGGCTCATTGGATAAGGTGTTTGCGTTGTTGAGGAGTTGAAAGCAGCTTTTAGGATGATGAAAAATTTTTTACTTAGAGCTGGTTTAAATAAACTAAGAGTTTAGTCAATTTTTTTCGGAGACGTTGATATAAAAAAAGTCGCGTATAATTCTGGGGCTGAGGGGAAATGTGGTGAACGGGAATTTAAGGATGTGTTTAAGGCTTACTGATGGCCAATGTCTCAGATTACTAGATGGAATGTTTATATCTTTTGCTTGAAGCCAAAAAACATTTGTTTACTTTTTTTAGAGTCGGTTCAATCGTTCTTAGCTTATAGAAGTCAAGGAGGTTCATTCAAAAATTCGAACACTTTTCTACTGTGCTTCATAAGCTAAGAACT
This sequence comes from Liposcelis brunnea, assembly GCA_023512825.1. NCBI lineage: Eukaryota > Metazoa > Arthropoda > Insecta > Psocodea > Liposcelididae > Liposcelis > Liposcelis brunnea. The sequence goes on along the minus strand of CM042073.1, from coordinate 2,278,186 downwards.
AAATCGTTGTTGTGCTTCACCTGTTCGTATTTAAAAAATGAAAACATTCTATCTAGTAATCTGAGGCCTATGTGATTAAAAAATGCCAATTTTTGTGAGCGTTTGAGGAACGTGTTTTGTGAACGTGTGAGGATTTAAATTTCTCAAATCTGGAAATTCTCACAAGCAAGGCAAAATCAAATCCCGAATCGCGGGAATTGGAAAATTTACAACCTCTAGCAAGGATAGACCTTGGTAGAATTAAGTGCATTAGTGAGGCATGGAAAAGCAAAGCAAGTGGAAAGTTCTGATTTTCGAACAAATAGCAAACGAAAATGTTAAAAAAAATTGAAAAATTTCTTTTATTGCATTTTTGGTCAGTAAAATTAATAATCAGTCAGTAATAATTACGAAAAATGGTAAGTTTAGTAGTTTTATATTTAAAATTAAGCAGTAAGCTGTGGTTAGTTAAAAAATAACGCATCCAATTTTCGAAGATTCCGTTTAAAAAAATAGGTTAGGTTGTCTTTCAATAATATTTTAATCAAATCGTACTTACGATATTTGCACAAGGAAACAATTGTTTAATTTGTTTATTTATTGATTACTCTTAAATCCTCCTCAGTCAATCTTTGGTTGTTACCTAAATAAAAAGCTCGTAGATAGATTTTCTTCATTTTCAAAAAATTGCTGATCTTGTGAATCAACATCATCCTCTTGCATGAATTCAAAACTCTGCAGCTCGTAATTAATATTTTTTTCCTTATTCATAAAGGAAGAGTATCAGTTTCCACAGCTTGTTCGATCATGCGGAAGTACGATTTTAACTATCAGTTGACAGCCGTGTAGGAAAAAACCTTTTCCCTCACGACAGGCACACATCTAGTACTGCTTGCTAATTCGGCCAGATCTGGAGGAGTGAACGAAAAATTTTCATCCTCCTCAAATTCCATATTTTTCAATTAAAAAAATTAATATTGAGAACCGATTTATTATTGATAAATAACGAAAACCCGGCACGCTTGCTAATGAAGTAATGGAACCCGAACGATGACGATAACACACAACTCACGAATAGCATTTCTTTTTTTTCCCTTCAAAATCATTCCCTTCAAAAATATCTTACCCAATAATTGGAAAGAAGGAAGATTTTACTGTTTCGAGCGACAATAGAGCCTGAGCCTTTAGAACGTCGCTCTCAACGGTAAAATCTTCCTTCTCCCACTTATTAGGTAATATACTATTTCTGCTTAGGCCAAAAAAATTAACTGGCTTGCTTTTCATGCTTTATTGCAAAGCAATTAGAAATTTGGCTTCATTTCATTTTTTTTTTTTCGTTCAAAAAATTTCTTCTTCGACACAATCTTTTATTTGATGCACCCTTTAAAATTTTCCTGTTTGGGCGAAAAAGAACCCTTACGATTGAAAAAGCAAGTCATCGAATATTCCATTAGAGAAACCTTAGATGCAGTAGAATTTCTTTTTCCCTTTTTTCTGGCCTTCGTAACAGATGTTTACCCTTTTTTTCGATGTGCCACGGGGATAGAAAAAAAAGGAAGTTCCCATGCGCTATGTTGATATTAAAGTCAGGATACGTTCCCAAAGTAATGCATGAAGTTAATGTTTAAAGCAAATAACGCGGAGCCTAGGTTAATTACATTAACGTTTTGAGTTACACACGGATTTTGTATAACCCTTTCATCCGAGGGATGTAACTAAAGGACAAAAAGTAAAAGCCGAGATGTTCGTCGTCGTAGTCTCGTAATCATCCTCATCGGCAACTTCATCTAATATGAAAACTTTATTTAGCCGATAATGTTGTTTAAATGCTTGCTTTTTACTTTATTTATAGTTACGTAACCTTTCATATGTGTGCACGGGTGAGCGATGAGATGGGGAAGTTAATTTTAATTTAGTATGACCTTTTTTTTTTAAAAAAAATTTTTGTCTTTGTCTTTGAAAAAGGAGAGTTGATGTTTTCGAATTCGGAGGTAAAAAATACTTTTACGAGGATTTTAGCGAAGAAAGAAAATGGAAAGGTATTTATGCTTTTTTAAAAAAGGGGAAGTTTTAACAACCGTAAAAATCACGGATGCTTTAGAATAAAATCTCGACGTTTTGTTGGATTTAATTAAGTTTACTTTGGGCAATTTTGTAATTAATGAAAAGAATCTTTACCTTTCGAGGGATTTTGAATTGTTGGGAATAAAGGACGTTTGAGATAAGAAGTTCTTGCTGGAATAAAATGTCGTAAAATTTTGATTTTAGGATTAGACTGAACTAAAAAACTTGAGGGTCCGTTGGTTTTTTTTCATGGACTGAGGGGTAAACATTAAACAAGGCAAAATTTTGAAGAACTTAACTTTTCGCTCACACAGTTGAATTTTATCGAATGCTCTAAGGGCCCGTTTCGACCATTGCAGCATCATCGAGACCTCTAGCCTTAACGTGAAAGCAAAAAGTGGAAAAATGAAACTAGTTGGTCTGCCGGCTCTCCTGAATGAATAGCCTCATGTTTTAGATAGCCATCCCTGTTTACATTAATTGCTTTTACAAATCGGTAACCCAGAGCTCAACGGAATGATATACGTCATCATTCGGATTGTACATAATTCTTTTTTTGAAAAAATCTTTGAATAAAGCCACAGATTGGGAGTTTCATTTTCAAGTTCTGAACTATTTTTTCCTCCTCACAGAAAAGCTTATACATTTTACTTAAATTTAAATCAGAACCTAAATATTTCTTGCAACTCTTTTCCCTGCTATAATGACTTTCTTCTGCAGGAAATTTCTCAATATGATCTCGTATTTTTTGAATTTTTTCTTCAGGGGTTTTGTTAGGAAGCACCTTTCGACCACGCTGATTGCAGGATTAACAGTTCCGCCGATTTTGATTTTATTTAAAGCCGTATAAACTGATTTTGAGGAAATCGATAAAGTATTTAGAAAATAAATATTACAAACTTGAATTAATCTGCCATTAACGTTAAAGAAATAATGATAGGTGTTTTTAAATTTAAGATCCTCCAGAACACCGGCATTTTAAACTTGAACGTGGCCTACAATAAACTGCCTTTTTACATTTATAGAAGTTAGATCATAATAATTTTTGTGAATTTCACTTCGGTCTTCCTCTGAAATCTTTTCGTAGCATTTTTTGATTGCAAGAACAAGGGGGCAAAATCCTTAATTTTTAGAACCTGTAAGGAAAAAGCTCGAATTTCAATTAGCTTCTTACCCAGCCAGGAAAAAATATGAACCTTGTTTTCGAGTCAACCGATCCCTTTAAAGGAAGTTCATCAACTTTCATAATGATTTCGATTACACCCCTGGGGCATTCGCTGCACGTAGCTATTCTAAACCAGATAATAACCAGCTATTTCTTGCTGAATATTGTATATCGTTTGACGTTCGCTCGCTGACTTTAAAAGTGAAAACAATCTAATTTATTGAGTTATTCCTGGAAATGCTAACTATACAAGGCAAGTTATCATCCCAAGGATGAATATTAAATAGAACAAAGGAGGTAAATAATAAACGGGAGATACGACACGATGATGAGAAAACGAGTCTCTGATTAGCAAAACGCGAGCTGATTTCCCGTTTCTCTCATTATTATAATTATTAATAAATCCGTTCGATCTCTTTTTAATTTTCCGGAAGGTTGCTGTAAGCAATTCGGAAACTTGTAGTAAATTAAATTATAAAATATCTATTTTCATCCCTTCAGCTATACAAAACATTAGATAAACCAAAAGCTGTTAAGCTCAGTGTCAGCATCTCAAAGTTGAAAGTAGTAAACCGCTTTACTTTCAAACTAAAGTATAATAAACGAACATTGCTTTGGTATTCTATTTATACAAGGTTAAACTGTTCTCGTTTCCCGTGCATTCTCAATACTTTGCTTATTATTATGGATGAGACAAGTGAAGCATCCTTTCCTTAGGGGGTCAGGATACAAATTTCTAACGTTGCTTCTTAGACCGGTGTTGTGTATCATATTCTCCGAGTTTAGGCTTTAATCAGTGACGGGTTTTCGTTTCCTGTATAATGAAAATAAGGTCAGAGCTTGTAATGTATTAGGTCTGAGATACTTTTCTTTGAATGGATCTCTTGACCAAAGCAAGGTCGAGCACCGCCAATAGAGTTTGATACACAATGCTGTAATAGAGCCCAGTAATGCTGTGGAGGTGGACGAGTATATTTACTTAAAACTGGGAAAAGCGAATACGCTTAAGTTTTACAGCCTTTGGTAGGCTTAGTTTTATTTTTAAAAATCCGGAACTTCCGATACACTTAAAGAAGAAAGTATTTAATGCCTGTGTTGTGCTGATGATGATATATTGCCTGGAGACAATGGAGATTACAGTGAAACATGCCGAGCAGCTTGTTATACCGGAAAGAGCGATTGAGAGATCAATGCTTGGTATTAGCCCACGGGATCGTTTTCGCAATGAGGAAATAAGGATGCGGACTAGGGTCGATGATTTTGCGCAACGTCTTGCAACAGCTAAGTGGCAATGGGCAGGACATGTCGCCAGGGAGGATCCGGATAGGTGAACAGCATGGATGGTAAGATGGAAAAAAAGCATCGGTAGGCCACAAAAGAGATGGTGCGACGACATAAAGAGAGTGGCGGGACTGAAATGGTTGCAAAGAGCTCAAGCCAAGGAGTTATGGCAAAATTAGAGAGAGACCTTCGTTCAGGAGTGGACGGGTATAAATTGAGAGAAGAAGAAGAAGAATGCTAAGAAATGAAAATGGCGTTCTAAATATTTATTTTTCTTTGTAAGTACTCGTTGTAAACAGGCCAAACGGGGTGGTCAGTTTTTTCGATGTCTTCAGGCGCACCAGGGATTAAATGATAAACACGGACTAGGTCGAGTAATGAGAAACCGCTATTTCCGCTCATGAGGTCCAATTTGTGCATCGCTCTAAGCCAAGTTTCCATTATTTGAGAGCTAAGGCGCTAAATGCTGTCTTGTGAAAAATCGTATTTAATCACTTTTGAATATGAATCTAGCAAACACTTATCACTCCAAAGCATGAATCTGTGATTTATTCGCTTAACCCTCCCATCGTTTTCATATAACTTCAACTTTTCCTCTTCTTAATACCCCTTAACTTTTATAAAATATCAAAAAGGTAAAAGAGAAGAGGGAAAGAGTGCAAGGATGACGAATACACAAAGGCTATATCAGCTCATATGTGACAAAAATTGAAATAAGCAAAATGGTAAAGTTGCGTCATCATATTTTATTCAACTCACGTACAAATAGTTTTGTCACATCTTCAAGATCTTTTTGCAGAGGATAACTCAAAACGGGAAAAATCCAGTCGATTTCAATTATTTCAAAGGAAAGGTATCATATCGTGAAATATATATCTTTCCACCCAGCAATCCGGATCAAAAAAAAATATTGAAAACTAATCTCTTTCCTTTTTTTTTAACCTTTATAATATTAATTAAACTTTCGTTATAATAACCACTCTGTTTAATTGCTGCAGACTCTCAGGGCAGATCAATATTTATTGTTTTAATATGTCAATATTTCGGAAAATTTAAATTAGTTAATTTGTTTTTCGTTTACGGGATCGTAATGGGATATTTTATGGGTAATTATAGCTTTTCTTTTGAATGAGAACGGTTTTTTATTTGTTTTGATTTAGTTTGAATTTAATTGATATGTTGCGGTTTTAGTAAGTCTGAAAATAATGGTGTTGCTAAATGGTGTTGCTAATAAATGCCAGATCAGCAGTCTGTATAATATGACAGTATGACAATAGTTGGAAGTAGCTGGCAAATGTACCGTCATCCAAAAGCATCAGTACTGCCAGCACCAAGGAAATAATGCACCACTATAAGTTGGTAAGAACACTCAGGGTATCAAGGTAACACAAATACGTCTGGAATTAATGAACTAAATGATCTCTGTTAACTAAACTCCAGATGAGGATGACAGAAGAATCATTCTGGTCTCGCTGGTTCAACGTATGCAGCAATAAGGAGGAGAAGCTAGAGTCTGATGATCACGAATACATATGTCAGAGAGAAGTAGGGCCTCAAAAACACCAGGTTTAGCCTGCAGGACGTGTTGCAGTTACTCCGGGGCGGCACGGCACGGCCACCTTGCGATTGGGAAGTTAGAACCGGATCCCGCGTCCAACACTTCCCGGGCGCGGAAACACGGTTCCAGTCACTCCCGACCCCCTGAATCCGCCCTTCTAGTGAGACGATTTATGAGAAATTTACTGGTACATCTACCTTAAACGGAAAACTCAAAATTTCCTTCGAGATTCCATCAAGATTTCAAAACGACTACTTTTTAAAATTTTAATATTTTCTTCAATTCTAAAGAAACTAATTTAAATTATATAATACAGCCAAGAAATATTCATTGCGATTTCACCGTTAAAGGGGAATACTTAAAAAATCTTCAAAACGGCAAATTTATCAAAGGTTATTTCCCTTTTGTTATCCTCGACGAGTGGCAGTTTTCCGAATCTGAAGTTGAGATGCGAGGATGGCTGACCGAAATACCGGGGAGCGTTATAACACTCGAGTTGAACAACCGCTACTCGAGTTGTTGCTGAATCGGTCGATTATATCAAGTGGTTCCCTAAGCTGTAATCAAGTGCGCTCTTGGCTTTTCAAAATTTCTCCCGAAGTCCAAATTTGTAAGTAACAAAGGACGACGGGCTTCGTTGGAAATTCATCTATGCACAAATTAGCTGACTGTGCGTCTGAGTTGTTACCAGGAGGGGGAAGTGAGGATGATGAAAGAGCTCTACGAGTTCGGTTTTCTAAAACTTTTTACACCTAATTCGATTCTCGTTTTCTCTATAAGTTATAATGTTTTCCCTCTCTCTTGAGTTTGGGGAACTAATTTTAGAGAAATTGTTTTCAATTGAGTGCGGATTCCATGGCAAATGTAAAACCGGGTGATGTCTTACGTGTGACGTGGTCGTCATAGTTACCAGAATAGTGCTTTGTCAAAGTGACCTTTTTATATAAAATGAAATTTGTCTTTTCCTCATTTCCTCTCGAGTTTTTGTCTCTTGTACCGTGGATGCTGGATTGCATGCTGAGGAGGAATTACAAAGTAATCGCAGTGATAAATGATAGCAGAAAGTTTTGAGTGGTTTTTCCGAGTTCGTGTTTGAGGATTTTTTTTTTAATTTTAAAGTTGCATTCGAGGATCAATTGGAATGGCACAAAACACTTATTTTTGATATTTTTTGTGGAAAGATGAAGACAAGTGAATTTTAGTTTCACTCTATATCCGAATGTTTCACGTCATTCCAGATGCCGGTTCTAAAAGTTTGGCTTGTTTAGTTAAGTTTTCTTAAAGTCAACTTTGGGAAATAAATACAGACTGAAATTTAATATTTTTGTAAAACTTAAATCCAATTAAATTATTTAGCTACTTTGTTATACTGTATAAATAATATAATGCTTTGGACGAAGCTAAAAAAACGGGACAAAAGCTATCCCCGCCATAATCCCTTCGATGTAAAAAAAAGCGAAAGAAAAGAGAGAAGGATAAAAACCCATCACAATTCGAAGGGGAAAAAAAGACCGAAAGAGATTTCAGCTGTAGGCTTGATTAAAATAAGGATACAAAATAATGAGAAACATTGTACTTCTGTATCTTCTACGTCTAAGCTAGCAGTCTTTTCTTTGCTTTTCTTTTTTTTTTTTTTTTCGTTTTACGTTACTAAAGCAACGCCACGATGATCCTGTCATCCATTTTTTTATTATTTGAAAGAAAAATAAATTATAACGTTTATAAAAAAAAGGTAATCGAAACTGTAAAAGGGTTAAAGTTGTTTCCTTTTGTCGATTTAGTGGTGAATCGGCTAGAAATCCGGTTCTGAAAAAAAGAATGAAGGAAGGAGAAAAATTAATTAAATCAGGAAGACGAGGAAACCTTTAAAAGTCTGAAAACAAAGAAGGATTAAAAAAAAGAAGAGATAAAAGGATGATCGTTTTTTTAGGGAAGGGAAATACACAAATAAAATTTATTGAAGAAAAGAAATCGTGAGGAGTTTGATGTAAAAGCGTCAGAAATATTTTTCAACAATGCTCGAACGTCAATGCTTTCTTTTTTCATATTCGTCTTTGTTATCATTAAGACCAAGACCGCGACCTCAGTAAGAAAATTTTTCCGACCTCAATGTTATAAGGTTCCATCTCCACTGCGCAGGTTGATATCAAGACAATATGTTTAGCTTATGGCCAGCTGGGGTCAACCTGCGCAGAGCAGATGTCATCCTCTAATATTGACGGAAAGATCTAGGTTTGTAAGTTTTCGTTGGTTTGTCTCTTCCAATTCGAATCAGGTATTCGTCACCAAGGTCTTCAACATCCTGTGTTCTCAAATCTAATAGTTCTTTAGTACGGCATGCGCCCCAAAAACCAAAAATTGCTGCCACCTAAAAGTAGAATTTATTTTTCGTAAATTTTTAAAAAAATAAATGAATTTTTTTTGTGCTTGTTTTCTTACCTTTGTGTGTATGAATGTGCTGTCTGGCGCAGTTTCTAAAATTTCGCAAATTTGTTCCTCTGTAAACACAAAAGCTTTCTTAGGCTCGTACCCTTTGCTTTGATTCTTCAAAAAACCGAGCAGACTATTGTAATTCCCAATGTCAATGTTGTGATTATACTTAATCATGTGTTTCATCATTGAATAGTTTGACCACAAAGAAGTGGGTGCGTATTTTTTTGCCTGTTCGGCAAAATAAGCTAAAATAACTCCCTCCGTAAAATTACTCGCTACGTCGTTCTTTGATTGCCACTCAGTAAAATGCGATAAGGGTAGCTTATATCTGTTCTTCTATTTTTTTGGAAGTAGACTGCCCTTCGCCGTAAAAATACACCGTAAATCCGTAAAAATACACTCATTACATCCCGCTCCAAAATAGGTTGGTAATGAGCGATTTACGATACCAAAAATATGCATCGAAAACGACTTTTTACTCAATGAATGATGTAAAAATATTTAAAGCTATTTTTTCATGTCAGGCTGCAGAGATATTGCACTAATGTTGCCACAACGTTGACAATATTGCGGTAACAATGCGCAACATCTCCGCAACAATTGTTGTTGAACGGGTTTTATCAGTTGTTTTTAAATTTCAATTTTCCATTTAAAATTGCCCTGCATATCCGCAACTCCTGCCCTTGTAATCACAGACTTTTTACTCCGCCACTGCCATAATTTACATTTAATCACATTAACTTTACACAAATGTAAAACCGTAAATTCATTTCAGTGCATTTTTCCATCGGTAAAAATAAAGTTTCAATACGGATGCTCATAGCATCAACGAAGCACAAATTTTATTAACATTCTCTATACTCCTGCCATAAACAAATTTCCACGTATAAAATTGGTCAGTTCGTATTTTTTTTTTTTTTTTTTTTTTTTTTCATTCATTTTAAAATGAATCATTCCAGCCCCGTGAATAAACATTTTATTGAGAATATATTTTTTTTTCCTGGGGAGTTTCTATTTGAAAATGTAATTACGGCATTACTGATTACCTCCCTGTAAAATCATGCTTCATTCCAATTCAGTCATTTGCGATGGAACGTAGAGCAAGCAAAAGCATTCCCCAACATAATTACTCTTTCTCGTCTCTTTAAATAAATTAGCTATTTATTTTATTTTCGTTTTTTCTTTTTTTTTTTTTAAAGAATTTTTTTTTTTTTTTGAATGGATGTTTCTTCAATCATAATACTAATTCCTACATAATACATGATTCTAATGCTAATTAGAATTATTCAAAGTATATAATTCGCCAACCGCACTAACGAGAATTTTAATAATATCAGATTTTCCAACTTTTTGGAAAAGCAGCATCTGTTTGGAATTAATTAAGTTTCCTCAGACTAAGACGGAATGCTTTTTGTTCGATATACTTTTTCGATTTTTGTTGCTTTAATTATATTTTGTTCCTTTCGGAGTCGAAAGGCTAAGGCAAGGGGTTCTTCATAGAAAATTTTTCCTTTTTTGCTTTTGAAAGGTTGATTGATCACTCAGAAAACGATTTCTTAAGGGAAGGGAAAAAGTTTTTCCGCTCGATAATCAACCCGGGAGAGAGCGGACTTCTTCATATTTTTTTTTTTTTATAAAATATATTACTTTGGCCGCGAATTTTTATTCTCACATGACATCATGTCATCCCATCTCGGTTTTTATATAATGTAGTACATTCCGATTTCGTGTAATAGGCAGATTGCGTGCTTCTAATTAACAAAACACATTAACTAATAGAATATTTTGTCTGGCATTTACCACTAAATGATTAATTACTTTGAAACATTTTATACATATGAGAACGGGCGAACAAAGTGTTCGGGATGCTTTTAAATGTAAAGCCATCCCCCGATAAATGGATGTTAAATACACGATAACGGCCTTGCAACAAGTCGTAAAATTTTTCCAAACGTTCCTGTTTTTATGATCTATTCTGCAGTTAGTTTACGATTTTCCTGCTTTTTTTTTCTCTCCCGCGATTTTATTGAACCAATCTTGTATTAGTCCGTTCGGATGAGCGTTATCGTATAACTTAGTTAATGTTTGAGCTTTATGAAGTTTCCCTCTTTAAAGAAGCAGTTTTGAGAATGGAGATTCTGATTGGCGAAGCCAATATTATAATTTTCATTCGAGTTCCCAGACGAGTGGTTTCAGAGATATGATATTACACAAGAAAATTATAATTAAGAGGATACCGTAATTGATATGACGATGCGCTGTATCAATAAGAGGAGTGTTCCAATATTTGAGAGTTGTCAGGAGCGGACAGGGAGTTATCAGGTCGGAATAAGGGTTTTAAAATCGAAATCGTTTGGTAAATTTTGGATTTTGTGTGAATTCAATATTCAAAAAAAAACTTAGGTCTGTAAAACATGAAAAATTTTTCTGCAAAAAAATCAATATAAAAAAAATTGGTGGCAGCGGCAAATTTCTGGCTAAGATCATTGGATATCATGAAATACTTGAAAGTGGGAAATATGATTTACATGTAAGGAAATTATTGAAATATTTAATTGCGGAGGCGAAATTTATCCTGTCATATTGTTGGTGCTCAGATAGACTTTAAAGATTTTTCGTGTCTGCGTGATTTTTAGCATCCGTTTTTACTTTCGAGCTCCCTAGAGTGAGGAAGTACTGCGGTCGCTTAGGGAATGAAGTTTGGCCGAACTGAGTATTGTGCTGGGAAATGACGAGAAATGACCGTAAAAATGGTTTTTGGGCTAACGTCCGTCCGTCCGTTCGTGCATTTTCGTTTTTCGACTGTATTTTCAAAACCAAACGAGCCAGCACAACGAAAATTGGCAGCCGCCTTCCTCAGGCAAAGGAAAACTGGTATTCCATAATCAAGACCATCCGGCTAAATTTACGGCTTTGACAGGGCCGAAGAACACCAAATTTAGACTTTTCGATAATTTTCTCGAAAACAGCTTTAACGATTTTTTTCATTATTTGTGTAGAGATGCCGGACTCTATTAGAAACAACTTTTCCGTATGGGATTTTTTCGTGAAATATTGCCCTCACTGGAAAATCTGGAAAAACCGAAAATTACGAAGTTTTACCGACAGCGCCGATATGGTACTCGACTTCGACTGAAAAATGGTCGGAGATTTCAAGTTTGCGGTTCATTTTGTGATTTGAAGGCAACCCTGCCAAGTTTAGAACCACACAATCATGTAAAGTATAGATTCTTAGGAGAACCTGCGACCTCATTAACTTGAAAATAAATATCCACCTCTAGGTGGATGTTTTAACTTAAATATATCGTTTTATGTACGACCTAGAGGTGGACATTTATTTTCAAATCATGTAAAGATTTTATCATTTCGTGTCCATCTGGTTTCCCATAATTAGCATTAAATATCGAATAGTAAAACCGGTACATCCCTGAAGAGATGGGATGATATCTGCAGCATGCATGAAATAGTTTTCCCCATGGATTTCTTGAAGTTCGTACTTAATATAGTCCAAAGCTGATGTAGGCGAGCAACCATTTGAATACAATTTCTTTACTTTTTCTTTCGTTTCCTCAGTAGGCCTTCGATGTCTGAAGGCATCTGCACATTCTATTGGATGGTTGTGATTGTGGGTTATGTTAATAACACTTGGATGAGTTACTAAATGTTGATCTTTGCCTAAAGTCCCCTATGATGTCTTAATCGATCCCGACAGAGCGAGAAAGTGGGTAGTCCTCCCTAGTTAGTTTTGGCGTCCATTGTTTTTTGTCCAGGGTATATCTTTGCACTAGGTTCTATTGTTTTTGCATCAGTGCCGATTTTAAACAGTTCCTTTTTTGCATTCTAGGCCTGGGCCTAGTCTTACGGGTAATCCTCCTCTGGTCTTCGTAGCTTTTTTCTTTACTATTGTTACGCTGCCTAGAGCTGCGATTTTTTTTCGAAAAATCGCTAAAAGAATTGGTTAAGTTCAGCTGAGAGTAAGACACAAAAAAATAAGTCCAAGTCAAGCTTGTAAAGGATACGAAACGAAATTTTCAAATTAAAAGTATTTCCAAATTCATTTTTTAGATGACATGTCAAGAAGAGACAATGTAGCTCACTTGGCCGTTTCCTAAATTATTACAACTATCAGGAAACATTGTAAAAACATATATTAGACCCCTGGCTATAAACGTAATTCACTAGAAACTTCAAATCAACAAATCGGCTTTGCATATACAGAAAACAAACATTTTCTTTTCTACTTTACTTTTTTTATACTTCCAAGAAATCCAATTTTCAAAGAACCGAGACAAAGCTCCAAGACTGATAAAAAAACTTGCAAAAAACGTAATAATTTTTCTACCTTTCGGGCTTGAACTCTTTAAAAAATAATTTTAGGTCACCGTTCGACAACTGTTGGCGCTTACAGAAACTTATTCGCTGAATCATGATTTTATCATTTCAATAATCTTAAACTTTCCAAATTTCCCCATCTGTTCCCCTTTAAGGGCGTTTCCTTCTTCCGCTCCATATTTCGCGACCTCATCCGCGCTTTTAAAAAAACTTTTAAATAACAAATGACAAATCCCAGAATCCCAAGCCATAAAAAAAAGGAAGGAAATCCCGAAAGATTTTAACAGATTTTAAAAAAAAGCCCTTACGACTTTTGAAAACCGTAAAACCGATTTTCGTAATCGCCCCCTTTCGCCTTTTGAACTCTACGAGAGGAAAGCTCGTTTTAACGGGTAGGAACTCTAAATCGGTCTGTACCAAATACAGTCAGAGGGTAACATACAGAGATGAGTGTTAGTGGTTGCTAAGCGACGACGCGGGCGTCTCCTCGGAGGACGCCAGTGACTTCGCGTTTTCCGAGGGAGCAACATCCTCCCTTAAATATCCTTCGACAAGAAAAAGATTGTCGATCTTTTTTCCTTTTTATTTTTTTTAATTTTTTTTTTTTAAATTTTTCACAAAAAAATTTATTCTTCTCTCCAAATTAATCTTTAAAAACAATAAATTTTTACAAAGCCGAGATAAGTTTCAAAGCGCGCAACAGGTGTTTTATTTTTTTCCTTTTTAAAAAAATATAATATTAAATAAAAGACTCAACAAGTGCGTGTTATTAAATAAAAAATATAAAAAACTTTTCGCGGATAAATTAAAAAAACATTTTTCTCCGTTAATTTTGTCGGTGTAAATTTCTTTTCAGAGTGTAAATAGTTAAATAGTATAATTTTCATTTTCGCTTTTTTATTTCACTTTCGTCTCACGTGATTGGTGTAAAAAAAATTTATAGTTAAAAGTTTTAACGGAACTGTATATTTATCCAACTGGTAGCTGAATTCGACTTGCGGATTTTCTTTAATAATCAACTATAGCAAGTTTATTTTTTACATTTACTTTTTTCCCCCTTGAAGCGTTTGTGATGTGGTCTTTTTGATCTTTTGCCCATATGTAAGAAAATATTATAGAGAAGAAAACCGCCTCCACTTAAATTATATAAAAAAGATTTAATAATATCAAAGTTCAATCTGAGGTCGCTAGAAGGGTTTTTAAAGATTAGAGGTACCGGAAAGGGATGAAAATCCATTAATCGAGGTAATAAATTTAAGGAGACGGTCAAGTCGGCTTAGTTAATAAAAAGCACTTTTTTTTGTTTTTCCCCCCCTCTTGAAAAATAATATTAAAATGAAAAACTTTTATTTAGAAGTTTGTTAGCCCCCTCTACTTTAAACTTTTTTTTCTTTGAGTTTAATGAGATAACATCTGGATTTTTTTTTTTTAAACTCGTCGACTGATTTGAATACGGTAGAAAAGTTTAGTTGAATTTATTTAGGATTTTAATGGAAGTCAAGTTTTTTTTTTTTGCGTTGGCGTTTTATACCCGCAAAATATCGAAGATAATCGCATTTACTCGGTATAATGAAGGTTGTCTACCAGAAAGTGCGATTAAAATTTTCGCTTTTGAGGAAGGATTAAGGTCAAAAGTAAAAATGAGGTGGAGTAATAATAATAGGATATTTAAAATTAAAATGGATCCTGGTAATTTAGATGATGAAAGGGTAAATTATCTGCAGTTGGCCTTTGGAAATAAATCTGAGGATTATGTTTTGTTGATGTATTAAGGAATTAGTTGATGAAGTCGTAAGTTTTGGGAGTGATCGTGTTGGAAAAGCCAGCGCTGATCTTACACCTCGATTGGAACCGGAAGTGCAGGATCTGGCTTGATTTGAAACCGGAAAAAATATGCAGATTTTGTGGCCTGAAACTAAATCTGCACCGTAGCGTAACCATAACCTTCTTTATAACAAGCCGAACCGTTAAATCTAGCAACAATATGGCAAAGGCATCCAAAATGGCTGCCACGAATTGTTATATGTAATAAGATAAACATCGTCTGCTACTTGCCTACGAGTCATAAAATCATTTTAGATTCCTCTGACGCCTTGTTGCCAGATTTAACGACTCGGCTTGTTATGAAGAAGGTTATGGCGTAAAATTGCCCTAAGATTCTATTCCATACATCAGGATTGAATTGACTATAGCTCAATATATTGTCTTCGGCGTTTTGAGATCCACTAAGTTTTTTATTACTTCAAAAATAAAAACGACGCTCAGGTTTGGGTATTTTGAAAATAAAAAAATTTCAAATACTATTTTGAAATAGAAAAATAGTATTTTCTATTTTTATTTCAAATAACAAAATCAAAAACTATTTTCTAATTCTATTTTTACTTCATCATTAAAGAATTTTTATTTTGAAAATAGTTTCTTCTCAAAATAGTTTATTTAAATTCTTTTATTTCTAAAAATGTTACTATTTTTTTTTGTTTAGGAGACTTTTTTTTTCAAGTTCAAGATTTTTCATTTGATTTTGATTATTTTAAGATGAATTTAAAAAAAAAAAATACTTTTAGATGTTTTTTTTGTTTTATTTTACGGACCCAATTTTTTTTCAAGTGATAAAAACTATTTGTAAAATACTACTTTCTATTTTCTATTTAAAATAGTTAGTCAAGAGACTATCTTCTATTTTATTTCAAATAGTCAAAAACAACTATTTTCTATTTCTATTTGAAATAGTATTCTCAACTATTTTACCCAAGCCCGAGCCCAAGCCTGAGAACGTTGCAAACTTCTAAATCTATGTCATCTATCAACTTTTCCAACTAATTTTTCACTAAGAAAGTAAACATTTTCCAGAGTGATTCCAAGTGATTGTGGCCAGTTCCTAAATTCTGTTACCAAAAATTTCATTTTGATTAACAAGATATAAATTTTACTTGTCAAGGTGTAAGCGATGAAGTATCGCTGACTAATAGCTGCGTGACGAACTGCCATCAGCGTTTGGTTAAAATATCCGTTACTATTCGTAATGAAACCATTTCGCGAATCTCGTTATTAGCGTCTTTAAGAAAAATCCCAACCCTAGGAACTATTTTGAAATTCAAAACCCACTCCAGCGGATCCAACCCTATCTTTTTTTTTTAGATTATTTGATAAAACATCGAAATCCCGTAATAAAAAAACCCCGCCCAAAACATTAACACGATCCCTTGTATATTTTTTAGCCGAATTTTAAAAATACTGTTTATTATGTGTTACCCCTCACCGCAACATTTGAAATAACCATTATATTACGTGATTTATACGTAAATAAATCACGTGTGCATAAATCATTCATCATTTTACCAAACAATGAATAAATAAATCCATTTTGATTAATATTTCTCTCGTTTTCTTTTTTGCGCAGGGGGGAACGTCTCGAGACATATCGATTTTTATTTTCGATCGATCGAGACGGGTGAAAAGGATGCGTAAGCATCATAACCAGTAACAACGTCATGATTTATCGTTCAATAAAGATATCACTCAAAGACGATTTCGAGTTATAACGTCATAAAAAAACGTAAAATTTAACAACTGTCTGACGTAATTACTTTTTATTTTTTTTATTTAACTTTTTCTTTTTTTAATCATTTAAGTAAAGGTTTATGAATTTGGATCTTCCTCTTTACTCTCTTTTCTTTTTAACGTTGAAGGCTTTTATCGAAATTAGTTTGAATTTTCATTCAAACGACGGATTCGATCAACGGTTTGATCAGAGACGGAGGACGATGATGACGACAACGATGTCGATCCACGTTTTCCTAACTTGACGTGATGACGGAAATAAAAAACGTTTTATGGAGATATATTCCAAATGAAATTTATCAATTTTATGACTTAAATACGGGTCGGCTGTTGACACAATTTTTTTTTTTTTGAAACTTCGTTTTTTGATCATAGTTGGAGATGAGATTCTTTAAGTTGTAAAAAAGATGCCAGGATCAAATTTTTTGCGTGTGAGATTTTTCTTAAAGAAGTTTGGCCAGATGCTATGTGAATGCAACCAACAAACTGATTTATTGGCCTTTAGTTGTCTGGGCCAGACAAAGTTTTCATTACTCCTGCTGGGAAATCTTCAAGAATTTTTTTGGGCAATGGATAATTAACCTGCTGACTTGCAATATTGTTGTCAGTGAAAAAAGTTTGTGAGTTTGCGCTGTAACGTTCACTACTCATTTGTTCAGTTAAACTTTGTCAAAGACGTTGCGGTCACTTCTAAAAAAAAACTTCTCAAACACATCTTTTAAACCGCTTTGATTTAGTGGTCATAAATTTGTTTTCACCGACTTAACACTTTTAACTTAATTTCCCGGAGTAATCCCAAATCCCTAAAGAGGATTTACAACACCTTTCAACTATTAAATTGGTCCAGCACCGCCCAAAACTCGACCGCACTAAAACTACCCCGTTTTAATCCCGAGCAATAATAATCTCTCAAAACTCCTTTTAAGTTTTCTAATTCATAATAAGATTTTCAAAACTTGGCGATTAACAAAGAAATCGAATATCGACCGTGCACAGACTCGACGTTCGTGTCGATGACGTAAAAAATAAAAAGAATTTTTTTTAAATAAAATTCTGAATGTCCGAGTCATATTCAATACCTTTAATCTCCGCAAAAGCTGATTAAAAGCTCTTTTCAATAGAAAAGCTGGAAAATGCTTCAGACTAAATAACGTAAACGGGGCAAAATAGAATTTCAAAGATAATTTTCAAAGCAGCTTATCCTCGGGAGTTATTTTCCGTTCCTGGAAATTTTTCAATTTAAAATAATTAAATGCAAGCCAGCTAGACGAAGTTGTTTAGTTTAGTTTTTTTTTTTTTTTTAATCGCTCCAGTTAAAGTTTAATTTTTACGATTTCGTTTTTCTTTCGAGAATATTATTTTTAGGAATTAATGAGGTCGATGAGAAGATATTAAAAAGAAGAGCGCGGGAGGAACAAAAGAAAAGCTTTCATGTGTCTCGAAGCAAATGACAAGTTCTCCTTTTCCATACCTATATCAAGAGAAACTTTAAAAAGCACCATTTGGCGTGCGAGAGACGAGATGAAATCGGTCGAAAAGCTGAAAAGATTACTTCCTTTGTTTTGTTTCGCTTTTTTCCCCCCTTTTTTTCTCTCTTTTGACAGTCGCATAGGTTTTCTTTCGAGAAAAAAAAAATTATGAGAATCCGAAAATTCAAAGTTTTTTTTTGAGACAGAATAAAGAGGGCAAAAGTGAAGGAGAAGAAAGATTATTTTTTTATATCTGTTAAGTGGGTTCTTTTCTTCGCCATTCATTCAAAGAGAAAACCAGGAGCGTTTAACTAATTTTAATGCGGTTTAAAACTGACTTAAAGCGTTGGAGGAAAAACGCTTAAAATATCTCCCTCGAGTTCATAAGTTATAAGATGGCGCGCGGTGCTAATTTGTTCACGGTTGTCGTATTTCTCTTTCGCTTTTTTATTTCTATTCAAGTTTATACCGGTTGTAAGAAATTAATTCTCGTATTTAGAAGAGGAGCACGTGGATTTTTATAAGAGCGATGTGGCGTCAAGAGTTTATTGCACTTCAGAGGTGATGAGAAATGTCGCTATGGTGGCGACAACTTTGTCTAAGAGAAATCTAGCCTCGCCACGGAGGTTTTCTTGTTCGCCATCGCCCAAAGTTGTTCTTTAACCGTCGATAACATCTCGAGCTTCTTCATTCTTTGATGGAAGCCCATGACCTTGCGATCTGCCAGATCTGCCAGTGCTCCCACATCTCCAACGCTCAAACTTCCTGTCTGCTCTGAACTTGAGCGTCCACTATCTTTGCTCGAGCGTCCACTATCTTTGCTTGAGCGTCCGCTTTGTTTCCTTGAGCGTCCACTTTGTTTGCTTGAGCGTCCACTTTGTTTGCTTGAGCGTCCACTTTGTTTGCTTGAGCGTCCACCAATTTTACTTGAGCGTCCACTTTGTTTGCTTGAGCGTCCACTATCTTTGCTCGAGCGTCCACCAACTTTCCTTGAGCGTCCACTATCTTTGCTTGAGCGTCCACTTTGTTTGCTTGAGCGTCCACTATCTTTGCTCGAGCGTCCACCAACTTTCCTTGAGCGTCCACTATCTTTGCTTGAGCGTCCGCTTTGTTTCCTTGAGCGTCCACTTTGTTTGCTTGAGCGTCCACTTTGTTTGCTTGAGCGTCCACTTTGTTTGCTTGAGCGTCCACTTTGTTTGCTTGAGCGTCCACCAATTTTACTTGAGCGTCCACTTTGTTTGCTCGAGCGTCCACTATCTTTGCTCGAGCGTCCACCAACTTTCCTTGAGCGTCCACTATCTTTGCTTGAGCGTCCACTTTGTTTGCTTGAGCGTCCACTATCTTTGCTCGAGCGTCCACCAACTTTCCTTGAGCGTCCACTATCTTTGCTTGAGCGTCCACCAACTTTGCTTGAGCGTCCACCAACTTTGCTTGAGCGTCCACTTTGTTTGCTTGAGCGTCCACCAACTTTACTTGAGCGCCCACTTTGTTTGCTTTGTTTGTTTGCTTGAGCTTTGCTAATATTGCTGAATACGGCAGCTCTACTAGCTTCAGTTAACGTTCTGCCTATGTTGTTTTTTCAATCAGCTGTCCACGGTTCGTTTGAAATAAAAATCTCCATGACGATCTCATCTACCACTTCGGACTATAAATTGAAATTAGTTGGAGTTTAATAAATCCCTGAGTCAAGTCTTCTAGACTGACAAAAGACTCTAGCTAAGTCGCATAGAATGCATAAAACCAAACTTACGTTCTCGACCCGTTTTTAAAATTCTGAACCTGACAACCGACGAGATCGTTTCTTCTCAGAACTACATCGTGTCCCCGCCGAATCCGAAGAGAAAAAAAAACCTAATTTAAATAAATCATATCGAGAGTCTCTGTGCAACGTGACGAATCGAATCAAATATAACGTCACCGTTTCACCATTCGTCATCCCCTCCTCATATCGTCAATTTTTACATAAAGCCTTTCTACAACTTCCCAAAGAGAGAGCAGAAGCTTTTATAAACTTCCCAGGGAAACTTTTCGGGATCCCCTTCTGGTTTAACCGCTAGCGGTCAACGCTACAAGTCAATTTCTCTTCACTACTTTGATGAATGGTTATAAAGTTTGCATAGTCGGATTAAGCTCTTGAACAAAAATTGATTTACTTAAGCTTCTAATATAATCCGATAGTCTAATATTTTACAATAATAATAATAATATTGCAATATGAAATTCTGGCCCGGTTCCAGATTTCGAAAAAAGAAATAAATGGATTTTATTGGATTTTTTTTTCGGAATGGTTGGGATTTTCCTCGTGTCACATTTCGATGTTTTTTCTGTCTTTCCCTTTTTAAGATTGATTCTATTTTGATACTTTCAGGAATTTATCCGAGTTTTTTTTATCTAAATTAGGGCTGATTTTCTCGGTTTGGGATTTTAGGAGGTTTCGCCGGGAGTGGAGGTCACCGCTCGTGTGGTTTGGAATATTTTCTCTTACTTAAGGGCTTAAGTTGGGTAGATTGTTTGCAAAGGCCAATCATGAAATGTGCCAGGCAGATGAGGATTTTCTCTTGCACCTCTTGCGGCCCATTGTAAAACTAAATGAGACCCAAATATGAAATCCTGGAAAAAAATAATAAATAAAGAAATCCTATAAATAAAATGTCGAGAAAAATGAACAAAATTGAAGAAAAGGATTGAAATAAACTTTTTCAATCTCTAAGTTGACATCTATTAAAACTCCTTGCGAAGTTTTATACAAAAACATTTACAAAAAGAAGAGATGAAAGCCAAAAAAAAAGAAGAAAAATAAAAGGAACACGTAATCCTTAGCGTTTGGCTAGGTGAGAAACGTCGTTAATTCTGCGCTATAAAATCATATATTACTGACACATAAACCCATTCGGAAAAATAAAGTTAGTAAAACGAGCGTGAAATAAAGAAAAAGACTGGGGGAAAAAAAAGAAAATGAAAAAACATAAAAGGGGGAAAAAAAGGTTCATCAAAATAATGGGAAACTTTATAAAAATGTAATAATGATGTCGTCAAAATGAAGTGGTTACTGCCGGACGGATGTCAATTTATGAAAAAAATAAAGGTCTCTCTCGGAAAATTTTTTTTATGTAATAACTATTTTTAACTACATAATTTATACGCCCGTGACTGGAAAGATAGTCAAAGACTTGATAAGCGAGGAAATAAAGTTTTTACTCAAAGTCTTTTAAAATGATCGTAAATTAAGTTAGTCGAGTACAAAAAGGATCGAAAGATGCTAATGGCCGTGTTTTCTTTTTGATGTTGGGGAAGTTGTTGAAAGGTTTTTAGAACTCTATAGATGAATGGAGTTTTCGTTGAGTTATCATTATTAAATCGAAAATGAGCCTTCTATAAGGGAATATTTAAAACAAAGAAAGGAGGAGGAATATCGGGGCATGAAAGATATTTTTGTCGATAAAGGATTTTTATATTGTTGAGCACGGGTTTTGTCGTTCAATTTTGGAATGAGTGGATTGTTTTATATGAAAAAAATTATCTTGATTTTTTTTTATAGATTAGGGAAACACTTATGGAAGAAGTTAATGGAAGTGTCTGGGAAATGTTGACGTTAGATTAGAAGAGTCGAATGAAAGTAATGATTAGGGGATAGTGAAACCGTATATGGCGCGCTTTTTTTAAAGAATTTTTTTACCAAATCTCGTTTTTTTTGTTTTCACTTTTCTTAAGTCAACCAAGAGCCATTTTATTTCTTGACGGCTTTGCCCACTACGAATTTTGCGAACAATATTGAGTTAAGGGGGGATGTTAAAGGGGCGGAATAGAGGCAGAGCAGAGATGCACGCTAAAATAAAGCAAAAGGCAACTACGCAATATGCAGATGAGCCATTTGCAGACAAGCGAGAAAGTTAGTGGTACACGCTCACCGACTGCTCATCTTGTTTTTATTGCTGAACCGACTTCAGTAAAATCTTTTTCACCAAAACGGCATTACCTGCCCTGCAGCAACTTTTCATTTTTAAACATTTTAGTGCAAGCTGCCTCGTAATTTTCTTTTCACGATTTTTTGGCCAATAAATGATTTTAAGCAGAAAAATCACTAATTACTGCGTAAGACACTTTATACGGAGAAATAGTTTGAGCCACAAAAATAAACAATTAAATTTTTTCCCACCATTACTGTTTTATTTTTCCCTGCCACACAAAAAAAACATTTTTCTCCCATCTTCTATCAAAGGAAAAAGAACTCAAAACTCTTCCTTAATACATCACATAATCCATATCTCTTACATCGTTAAATTTTTGACGAAAAGTTTGAAGAGCCAAGAGGTTTTTCAACGATGAGAAAATCCCTTTTCCTTTCTTGAAAGATTTTTAGTTCGGAAAATAGTTTCATTATATATTTCCCCCAAAAACTTGATTGTTTAAGAAAACTTTTTCCTTTGTGAAAACTTTCCCCATGTGAAATTTTCTCAAGTCAAGTTTAGATTTACATTTGTTGGGCATAACTTTGCCCCGATGTTATTATTCCGGTGTCGCGCACATTTGTCCGCGACTTCCGCTTCCCCTTCCTACACAACGTACGGCTTCTCCCTCTTCGTTTACTCTTCCTTGGTTGTTTCTTGTTTATTAGTTGTTATTATTACCGACTGCGAAGAGATGAAATTTTCGGTTAGTAATTTGGGAGCCGAGACGAGGAGTTTGTTAGATGTTTCCCTTTCCAATAACTTCGTGTTCGCCCAGGCGAAGGCCTGACTTTACAAAGAGCTTAAATTCGCATAGGAATTGCTGTAGCTATCGGTATTAGAATCGGAGGGGGGCGATCCATAAGTCATGCCTGCGGCAAAACTATTAGAACGAGATCATTAGGAATTTAATTCGCATGTAAATTAAAACAGGGTTTAACTCGCGGGATAATCAAAGGATATATCTTGGGTTTAAACTCGACCTATGGCTAATTGTCTCGATTATACTGGGAATGATGTGATGGATAGTTTTCATTTATTCATTTAGAACAAAACGCGGGCAATCCCGAGTTTTTTGTTATTTTCCCAGAGAGTTGAATTAAACCGAGGTTGGAATTCGGGTTCTCCGATATCGAATTTTGTGTAAAATTTCCGACAACGAACAAGGCGAAGTAAAAGAAAGAATAAATCAATTTTAAAAAAAAAAGGGTAAACGAAAGAATTTAAAATGACGAAACCAGGTCCGAAACGTTAAAAAATTTAAGCCTTCGGTGGGAATATAGGAAAAGACGTGGGATAAATAATTCAAATAGAATTCGAAATCCTCTTTGGTCCGTCTCTCAATCTCTCCCCCTTTTACACAATTTTCGGGATATCGAAAAATTCAAAAGACCGAGGAGCGGTTTGTCTCATTCATCAAACCGAGTTTGAAAAAGGGAAAGGGACGAAAAACCCTCCCGATAGAGATGAGAATCGGTTTTTCCGAAAACAAAAACAAACCGGGGAAACCTTTATTCAGTCGTAGGGAAAAGTGCTGATGATGATGCTGATATTTTGTAATGAAAGTAAACACATTTGGATGGGATTTCGATTTACTGTCGAGACTCAACACATCATATCAGAGCCATTACATTGATGAATTTATTGTGTCGTTACACTAAATTACATTGACCGCTGACATGAAACACTCTACATCATCTGCTTTAATTATCATGCAACCGCCCTTTTCTCTCGTGAAAGCTGACATGTTTTTCGAGGGTAGATTGTCTCTTGAAAATATTTAAACACGAGGAACAGGAGTGAAAGTGATACGCAGAGGGGGCTAAATTTGGGCGCGTAAGTGTTATGGCGTCGTACTGAATTTGACGATGGGAGTAATCCCAGGATGTGCGGAAATGAGATGCCTAGGGCGATATCCCGAATTTTATAGGATTCGGATTTCCCTTGATATTAATTTTAACCTTTAGAAGTGAAGATTGAAAAAGAAAAAAATTGAAGTTTCCACCACTTTGACTTCTCTTCCGTTTTTTGAGCACTCCATCTTTTAAAGTCTTGCAAAACCATTTATTTATTTATTTTATATTGGTATACTGTAACATTAGGCTAAAAGAAAACAAACCGACAGACTACACGGAGAAAAATCTTCGGTGCTGATAACTAAAGTCGTTCAGTTGTCCTGGAGCTCCACCAAAAATTTCAGTAGCGACAACTAAATTTTGGTAAGCAATACTGATTTTTGGTAAGCACTACTAATTTTTGGCTAGTCGCTACTGAATTTTTGGCTGAGCTCCAGGACAACTGAACAATTTTAGTTATCAGCACCGAAGATTTTTCTCCGTGTAAGATCTGGTAAACAATTCCCAAAGGGTTGGAGGCCACTACGGGATGTACACGTTGCTGCAGCATCAGGAGCCATCACTGTGTCTTTTCTGATAGGGATTTATCCAGGTTGCTTTGTCCTGGAAAGGTCGACTAAAACTCTACCGTTCGGTTGACGGATTTCGATTCAATCTCGGCATGAAATTGGGACTTCATCTTGTACCTCGTCCCATTCATATTCGTCAGGGGACAATTCTTCATTTGCTTCTACTGCAATATTATGCAAAATCGCTGTAGATCATGTAATTTTCCTTCTTCTTCTTTGGGCGCCCTGCTCGCACACGAGCTTAGGCGATCGATCCGACGAGTTCCTGAAATCTTTCACGATCGGCGGCCACCCCGGTTAACCCGGTCCGATTCCGGATATTCCGCAACCAGAAGAGATTCTTACGGCCAAGTCTTCTTGTACCATCCAAGTCTTCTTTTACCGACCTTGCCCTGCATGATGGTCTGCAGCAGCCCGTACTTGGGTCCCCGCAACATATGCCCAAGCTACTCCAATTCCCTGCGCTTTATTTTCCTAACAGTGTTAAACTTCAAACGAGTTCCAAGGTGCAAAACTGGAAAGTAACTACGTTCTACAACATTTCTTGTTCTCTTTAAATCTTGTCCTCTTAGTGTTCATCCCTAACCTCAGTGTCTTTCATAATTAGGCACTCTCCAATCCAGCCATTACTTAAAATAAACTTCTGATTCATTACTATTTTTTTACCAAAAAACATCTAAACTTTTCTCATTTTACTTCTTTAGTCTTATCATTTAACATTTTGAATAATCATAGCCCGACTACAAAAAATGATAAACGGGGATCATTATTGAAAAAAAAAACCAAGCAGACCTCGCGGCCGTTGCGATAAAAAATTTATCTTCTGGAATTATTTCAAACTTTTTTCTTCTTGGAAAAAAAAATATTCTCCTGGATTCATTCCAGACAAAATAAGCATGTTGTATATAAAGCGTTTATTAACGTCTTAGCCACTTTTTTCTTTTACCTTGACCTATCCTTCTTTTTTTTTTTTATAAAATCTCCAACTTGTAAATTTGACGAAGGATATATTCAAGCGGAATTGCATGGCGATATGTAGTTCAGGGGTTATTTTTAAACCAGATACAAAATCGATACGTCACCTTTCAAGCAAGAAAAATTTTTCAGGAGGACAGATTCAAAAATATAAAAGAGAAATTATCATGCATTTTTCTTTTCTCTCTTTTTTTTTTATGGTACATAATTAGGTTTGTGTTTGCTAAAAGCAGATAATAAATTCAAAGTAACGGAACTTATAAATTTAATTTTTCCGGTATTTATTCTAAGGAAAGTTAAAGTTTAAAATTTTTTAAATTTTAAACGAAGATAAACTGTTACTTCGTATTAGAAATTGCTGATTGCCGTGCGATTTCATTCCGTTATTATTCATGTAATTTACATCTTTCATTGAATAAACGAGGTTTTACAATTCCGCATTCAATTCCCATTTGGATTTAATACTCAAAGCATATTAACTGTCAGTGAGATCGTTTTGGGAGTAAAAATTTGATTGGTGGAATGTAGTCAACAAAAAATGAAAGTGTGAGTGAACTGCACTTGGACACTGCCCCCGCGAAGCAGCAGCAGGGTCCCAGCGACAAAGGAGGAAAAACAATTAAGGAGGCTTTGTATCTTCGGCACAGGCGAACCGAACACATTGCTGCTTTTCTTGAGTCTGACTCCACAGCATTTATCTAAACTTATCAAAGATTGCTGAAGCAGCATGAAGAAATTGAAGCTCAAACATTCTCTTGAAAATTTTCTCTTAATCTTATTAAAATTTTCTATTTAAAAACATTATTTAGCCTGAAATTGATCCTTTGAGAACAAACGATTATGATGAATCTTTTAAAATTAAATTTCGCTGACATTACTTACTTGTCACTTACGTGTTGAATGAAAGGGAATAAACGTCACTGTCATAATCGCATGAAGGGAAGGATTAGACGATGACAAGTTTAAACTTGCTCGGCTTGATTAGGTTATGTATCAAGCTCTTTTCTTTGTAACCGCCACGTAGGACTCTCTTGTTGTTTATTCCTCAGGGTGCGTAGGAAAAGATGTTAAACCCAAAGTTTAAACTTCCTTCCAACTTGAAAATAAAAATGTAACGTATCAGATACACATCCCGTTAAATCCCTTTATACGTTTAAAAGACTCTATTCAGTATAAACTTATCCGGGACTTTCATTTTCCTTATAGTTCGAATAGTTGTCGTCGTCATTCATTCTCTCTCTTCTTTTTTTTTTTTTTTTTTTACTTTGATCTTCTTGCCGAAAATAACCAATTTTATAAGGAAATCAAAGATAAAAAATCGTAAAACTCGGAGACTTATCACGACGTCTCCTCGGCAGGAAAGGAAGGGAAAAAAAATCTTCCTACTTTTTTTTTACGGGAGTAAGAAGACGAAGAAAAAACTTTACGATCACGGTTTCGATTCTGTCAGTGATATAAAACAAAGATCCGGGAACCCTTGTCAGATGTAATCCACAACAAACATCATTTTAACTGGAGTATTTCTTTTCTGTGAAAAATCGGATTCCCGAACGATTTTTTCGGGTTTAACTCGTCCTTATAAATGATATCTGCAAAGGTTTTTTTTTGTTTCGAGGTGCGGTTTTTGGGATCAGCTAAGATTTTCGAGGAAATGTTTGGGTTTTCTTACGGTACTGATTTCAACTATTCTCAGTTATACCGATCTTGAATTACCTAATTAAGCTCAACACGATGCCCAAAGGGACAAGCTTGGTTTAATCCGGGGTATAGGATGCCATTGGAGATGAAAGAGAGAGACAGAGGCATTGTTCTAAGTTTAACCGAATTTAAATTGAAGGGGATTGAAGTTGTAAGCGGTTAGTAATAATCAATCTTGGATTAGTTTAGAGTTTATAATATTAGCGGAGATTGATGAAAAATGGACAATTGGTCATCTTGTCAGATGAGATGAAAAATTAAAAGTGTAATGATTTTCTACTTTGCTTCCTTTTTTTTTTTGCAAATTATCGATGGAAAGGAATTCGATGGCGTTTGGGCTCGATCGTCGCAATTTCGTGGACCAATCGCGTGAGCAATAAGGCCGGCGTGAGACTGAATCGAAGAGGCGACTGCTTCAGGCGGCCAAATTGGTCGCCAGTTTTTCCAAATCGATGATAAATGAAAAATGTCTGCTACAATTAAAAGACACCATTCTGCTGATTGGCTAAACGTTGCGAAAATCTTGTTCACTGACGTTTAATTCTTGTTTCTCTCTTCAAAGAGAGTCTAAAAAGCTCAAAATATTTTGAAAAATCATCCTGGGAAAGCCCCCCAAAAAATAAAATGATTTTGGAGCTTATTGATATGCCCAACGATGCTGAACTCTTGCTCATTGACTCGAATTCGTGTTACTTTTATCGAAAATAGTCTAGGAATACTTTTATTCAGCAAACATTTTTCACAGGAAATCTCCAAAAATATTTTCAATTTTGCTGATTAAGTAAACGCCACTGAAATTTTGCTGACTGACTTGGACTCTTGCACTGCTTGTAGAGAATATAGTTTTAAACCCAAATTCTTATTCAAAAACCGAAAGGGCCAGCTCAACTCGGTGAGCAAACGATGCATACCTTTCATAAGGTGCGCAATATTTGAAAAAGAAATATGAATTTTTTTTTATTTCTTTTTGTCCAACAAATAAAAAAAATTTTTCACCTCGCCTTCGGCCTAGCTTAAAATATGAAGAAAGTTTGTGCCCCTCGAATGACTAGGGATTTAAATTGTTACATTGGGGCGCCAAAAAAACTTGAGTAAGTCCGGAAAACGGGCCAGAAAAAGTCCCGAAAAAAATAAAAATTAGTAAAAAAAATTTCAGGTGGCATTTTTTTTGCTTTTGCTTCAGGCGGCAATAGCAATAGACTTTTGCGCCGATCATCTTTTAGTCCATTTCCGGAAATTTTTTGAGGCCTTCCTCGTCAGACAACTCCTTTATGACATCTAGCAATAATGGAAGCCACAGGAGCTTTATACATTTTTTTTAAAGTTTGACATTGCTAACTTTAAAATTGCTAACAAGGGAAAAAACTAGAAACGAAAAATTCGAGATAATTTAAACGTCCTACTTAAAATTCCGCAAACTTCACTGTCGACTACTGCTCGTAATTTAGCCAAACTTGCCTTTTTCATAAAAACCCGGGATATTTATTCATAGATTGTACGCGTTGTTTTCCAGCTTACCCGCGCGGATGATAAAAAAATATTACCCTTGAGCAATAACTACTGTTCATATTTTTATTTCATTTTCCCCTTCAAAAAAAAAAAAAAATGTTTTTTGTGCTTTTCCCCATATCATTTTCGAAAAAGAATAAAATAATATACAGCAAAAGTATCATAATGACCAGAAGCCATTTTTACGTCACGTACTGTATAAAAAATCTGAAATTTTCTCTTGATATTTATTATTTTTTATTTACATAAAAAGAATATTCCAACCAAAATTTCTTTTGAAGAGGAAAAATTACTATAAGAAATAACTACTTCCTTTTTATTTTTTTCTCATCCTCCTTTTTTTTTTTTTAGTCTTACACCCACTGAGTGTAACCGATAACCTCTAAAAACCCAAGATGGCCGTATAAATAGGATTTAAGAAGTGGAAAATGTAATGTTTGAACATTTTCCCGGGAGTTTACTTTTTCAAAACCATTTTCACGGCTCATAAAAGATTTAAACATATCCGATAACTGCCTTTTGTAAACCACTTTCTATAAAAAGATTTTTACATTAATTAATGCGAGAGTTATAAGTTAAAATCAAAAACTCATCAGCGATGGCTTTTTTTGTGCTTTATCGAACATGCCGTTCATAATGGGTATTATAAGAGGGAAAGTGGGGGAGGAGGGAAAAGCAGTTTCGGTTAATGATAGGTTTAATCTCTTGAGTTTATATGCTTTTTTTATGATAAATGTACCTAACCGAGTTTTATTAAAAGGTTACTGGGGTTAAATGGACGGGTTTTCACGAGCTGTTTTTGTTGTTATTGTTATTACTGGTAGAGTGTCTTGTGCTTTTAGTGGAGAGTTAGGGGAAGTTCTTCGATGTATAATTTGGAGTGCGAATCCGTTTGGTTGATTTTCATTTGTTTTATAGTCAACAAACAGGAAGAGTGTTTGGCAAAAGGATTTTCAGGAAAATGGAAGATTAATGGTTGATCTTTTGAAAACCTGAAAACGGTTTCAGCTTGAACTGAAGAGGCTCCGACTGAAGTTACAGGATATCTAAAGCAATGGCTGTCTTTTGCCTTTCCCTTCCTTGGCTAATTCCTCGATCTTGGTCGCGTTTCTTCTTCTTCTATCTTGAAAATAGACTGTAGCCGGTATCCTGATTTCTTGATTTTTAAAATGGTTATTTTCGTCGCCATCTTTTTCGTTTTCAAAACAAAGCTCTATTTTTTCAAAATTTTTGAACGAAATCACAAGCAAGTACTTCAGGTCGGTCATTTAATTAGTGGTTGGAATAATCCTCGGTGCTATTTAAATAGAGTATGGAGACACGGTATTGGTTTTATTCAAAATTCTTCAGGTGTCAAAATATTTTCTAGTATTTTATTTTCTTTTCAGTAATTTTGTCAGAAACTGTTTGTGGCTGTGGAATTTTTCAGATTTTTTAACAACCTTGAAAAAGTTGATTTGGTGAGAAACATTTACGAAGAGATTTGTATTTAACTAAACAAATGATTTTTTGACAAGAAAAAATTTTTTTTATATCTGCTCTTAAAAAAACCGAAAAAAATCATTCTCCCAAAAATTTTTAGGTTTTGATAAATCCCGGGATTGTCCTTATTATTTCCTTCGAAAAATCTTAAACACCCGAAAAATTTAGGAAGGAATTAAGTTTAATAACTGGGGCCGAAAAAAGAAAAAGAAAATCAACATTTTTACCTCGACTCACCTTACTAATTTAAATTCTGCATTTGAAAATTACGTCACAACGACCGTATTTCACGTCTGCTTGGGAAACATATTGGAAGTCCAACTAATTTTAAATTTCTACAAAATATGCAAAACGGAAATGAATACCTGAAGATAAAATGATAACAAAAACTCTAAAGTGTAAAAGAGTTTATGTAAATTGTTTGTATATTTAATGACGTTCCAAATGTTCTTTTTGCATGACGATGTTTCACCACATGATTTACATTTCCACCCCTCAGTCTCGACCTTCCCCCCTCCCCCGAAAAAAAAGTCCCCAAAAACGTTGTCATCCTGAATCAGCTTAAAAAAATCTGCTGTCGAGCAATTAAAACGGATTTCATATTTTCCCGAGGAAGAAAAAAAATTTTTTTTTATTTATTACGATGTTTCCTTCATTTTTTCCGAATCGCTGAAAAAAAGAATGCTCGTTTCGCAAGAAGGAAGGAGAGGAAAAAAAAGCTTTTTCCAATGATGTATGAGTTTTGTATCGGAAAATTATTGGGAATTTTTGTTTTTTTCGATTTTGCATTTCACCCCATAATCGAATAAGTGGAAAAGAGACGGGAAGGAAAAGAAAAAAAAATAAAAATGAACGAAAGCTTGAAGTGGATTAATGAAAATATTTCATTTATTACCCCGAAATGTTTTTTTCATCGGTTCATTTACCACTTCATTTTTTTTTTCCTTTTCTTCTGCGGAAATCCCGAGAAATATCGATTCCGAATCCCGAAAAGATGTTGCGGCTGTAGATTTTGATGGAACATACAAACCCCAACATTAATCACGTAGAATTACGAGCCCGTTCCCTGGTCCGGCAAAATAACTCCCCATTCAAATTTTGTTTCCTGAGCAATATATCTCCTTCAGATTATTGAATAAATGTAGCTTTCAATTTCGGTTTACTCACGCCCTTTGTTCGATCCTCTTTTTTGTTATCTCGTTTGGCAAAAAAAAAAAGCTGAATTTTGAGAATATTTAAAACGGTTTCTAAATGCAATTTACATAATAAGCCCGGATGTGATGAAATGTAGAAAAGTCAGTTCCAAAGCCTAAAACCTTTTTCTATTGAAAGAAAATCTTTCAAAATTAAATTACAGGATGCAAATTTATTGCCTTTACTTTTCCACTAACTTAGTCGAATTCAAAATGTTGTGAACTTCATTTTCATTTTTTTTTCCTTTAGATGGGAAATCGGGCTGGGGGAAAAGTTTAGGTTTTCCGATGAGCCCGCGATGGGATTTTGTTTATTCTATTGGAGAAATATAAAGCGCATGGTGATTGAAGTGTTTATCAAGAATTGGAGATTTTCAAGGTCGTTCCGTTTTGACGTTTCAAGTTAAAAATTTCCCAAGAGGGATTTCATGTATTGTATGAAAAGAAGATGAGACATTAGGGCTAAGATATCAGTTTTTTTATTTGGCGCATTTCCAAAATCGATCTTCTTATCCCAAAGTCTAACATTCAATTACCTTCATAAATTTTCATTCGAAGGATTTTCAATGATTTTGTAATTCGAATAATCCTTTTAACCGTAATTTGCGGTTCGATTCCCAAAAGTTATTATGAAGCGAAGTACGTGAGTCCAATAATTTACAAATACAGTACAAATTCATTTCGAATTCCGCTAGTAGCGGTTAATGGAAGGATGTTAATATTAATGATTTAAGATACTAAAAGGGCTATTAATTTTAAAATTGCCGCAAGTTTGATATAAAACGTGGAG
Organism: Liposcelis brunnea; assembly: GCA_023512825.1. Lineage (NCBI taxonomy): Eukaryota > Metazoa > Arthropoda > Insecta > Psocodea > Liposcelididae > Liposcelis > Liposcelis brunnea. The sequence continues at coordinate 2,246,325 of CM042073.1, read as the reverse complement.
AGATTGAGGTTATGGTTACGATGGAAAATTCTATTCGGGATGATAAGGAGATTTGTTGCTTTTTTAGTTGAAAAAGGGATGTTCTGTTTTCTTTGATTACAGTATAGAATTGATTTTAGATATCGACAGTGATTTGCTGGCTCTAAAGTAGAAAAGGCAAAAATCTGGGATATTTACCCGCCGGTCCGAAAATTAAAAAGGTTTAAAGACTATTTGGATCGAAAATCGTTCTAAAGTTGTCAAAGCTGCCTAAAATTGCGTTCATCTTCCATTGGACACCCAGGAGGTGTGAACGCTGTCCATCGCTAGGGTTTTTCGCGCCTCACACAATGGGAACCCTTCCCCCTTCAACGAAATGGTCGATGAAGAGGCCTATATAAAACCCATTAGAATCCTCCCAATCCCTAAACGCGTTTCGCGACCTAACTTGGCCTAAAGGGAAGTCCTAGGGGAAAATAAAAAAAATGAGATGCGTTTGCTGCATCACCCGCACCGCAGCTACTAGCATCTCTAGTACTTACTCCGTGGCAAGCCAGCTGGTGCGCTCACCTCCTCTTGAAGATCTCCTCTTGAAGATCTCCTCTTGAGTAATCCAAAGGTAATCCAATATGTGTATCCAAATGGTGATGCACTTCACTTCACTTTTGCTCTGCTCTGATCACTCCCGAACAAAATAAAAAATAAAAAATTAACACTGGGAAATAAAAAATTTAAATTTTTAAACGCACCAAAAAATTTTTATCAATTAATTTATTATTTATTAATGAAAATTGCTGCCGAGCAATAGCAATTATAGCCGTAACCGTACGCGTACGCGAACTCGAACGCGAACGCGATCACGTTTCACGAAAAAAACTCGAATAACTTTCAGTAACTAAATTGTTTTTTTTTTTAATAAAAATGATAGCTGAAAATTGAAATAGAAATTGGAAAGTGATAATTAGTTGTTAGTATAATGATTATGATAATGAGGATGAGGATGAGGATGATATGACAATGATAGTTATTACTTAAAACTAATCCTGCTTATGGCTAACATGCTTAAAACTAACCTATCTTACAACTAACCTGACTTAAAACTAACCTATCTTACAACTAACCTTACTTATTAACTAATTGGAAGGAAAAGAAAGCAGAAGTAGAAGAAGTAAAATGTTTTATTTAATATTATTAATTAATAATAATATTAACTTCAAAAAAATCATTTAAAAGAATTACTTAGTTACTGTCAGTTATTTAATTTATAATTCCACTCCGATTTTTATTTCGAGACTAAAACCATGCATGAATCGCGCACGCATTAATCGTGCATTAAAATTTGAAAATAAAAAACTTACTTAATTATTAAATATTTAAAACTCCCGGTACTTTAAAATTTACGATCTGACTTCGACGAAAGACGAAACGCAACTGAAGATGGCGGAGGAATGACGTTGCTTATATAGGGAGCGATGGTGGCGCTGCATACGTCATCAGCGGCTAACATAGGAACTAAGGAGGGGAGGGACTTGTTTATTCCAAAGTGCTGCCCTCATGTTGTTGCGGTGAAATTGTAAACTAATTTAAAAATAATAGTTTTTTTAGTATTTAGATTGATTTTTTATAATTGAAAAATAAATTAAGTATTAAAAGGAGTCTACATGATAAGTTTATGAGCCGCTTATGCAGAGATAATTAATTTAAGGAAATTTTTTAATTTTTAATGACTAAGTATTTAATTTTATAAATCGCGCATTTAGAAAACTGAAAAAAATGAATTTTAGTGGACAAATCTTTCAATCATTTATTTGTTTTTAGTTAAAGGATTCCATTCATTGACGTATAATTTTATTCACTTAAAAAATGTCAATTCCAGATAGTAGAATTCAAAAAAAAAAAAAAATATCAACCCCATTCATTTAAAAAATTTTAACCCGACCTTTCATTCTTTTACTTCCACAATTCGAATTTTTAATTAACATGAGATGATGAGGAGATTATAAAAAAAAATCCAACGGCGGAATCTTTATTTACACCACAATTATGAAACGTCAAAACGAGAACATTATGAAAAACCCCTTTTCCCCGTAAAATAAAAATTATCATTCGAACCACCGTTATAAATGGAAGAGTACACCGATAATGATTTCCTTTATTATCCAAAATGTTACGCTTTTCAAAAATATGGGGTTGATATTGGATTTTAACGAATCCGTTAATGAGCGGATTCCGATTATTGTATTCTGATTAACAGGAGGTTTTCCGGGCTGCGGTGTCTGTAACAGAGTCCGCTCCAGCTAAAAAAATGTTTTTGCAAAGTGAATTAATATTGTAAAATGTCGTGTTTATTCATTTTCGATTTTTTGTGAGTCGTTGGAACAAATTCGGTTTTGAATAGAGGAATAAATATTTCCTCGTAGTTAAAATCTGCCTGATATTTATTTTATATTTTTAAATATCGTTGAAAAAAATTCCCGTGAACAACAAGAAAATGTAAACAACATTTTCAGCTCGTTAAATAAATATTCATTTTCGTTATGAAAGGGTGAAGATTCTATTGAATCGATGACTTGACTTGCTTTTCCTGGAAAACTTATCAATGCGTGGCTTGCGTGCTAACGTTTCTTGTCATCTTTATACGCAATATGTGCCCTTGTAATTTAGAAGCGATGAAATTATTTTCACGATAATTACGATAAATTTTCTTATTCTATGTTTTGGGAAAAGAAAAAGCGAGAGAGAAAAGGAGTCGAGTTCGACTTTTGATATTTTCTTTTCTTAAGGTCTTTTGGGATTTGTTTTCTCAGACTGGTTTACTTCTTTTTTTCACGTGCCCTCTGGCTTCGTTCACCTTCCTTCCTGTTCGTTTTTTTTAGGAAAAGAAAAAAGTAGAAAATCCGTTATTGGAAGTTGAAACCTTGGATTTTTCACTTAAGAATTTTCGTCTCGCGCATAAATGGGATGAAAATATATTTCATAGGATAAAATTTCAGTTAAGGATGAATTTCAAAATATGAATATCTTTATCTCCGTTAACAATTTTCAACGTAGATTCTTATTGACAATATTTCCTTTTATCATTGGAAGTCTGTTTACGTTTGAGATTCATTCTCAAACTCTTGCCAGAACTGTTGTGAATAACTAAAAATTGATGTTGGTTTTAGTGTATTAATAAGACACATTGAAAATTGTAAAATTATAACGAGAAAAATTTTATTTTCTTTATCCAAAGTCAGCTAAATTTCCAGATGTACTCAGAATTTTCATTGTTGAAAAATCGATGCCTTGAATCCATTAGAGCTTTCGTATAAATTCTTTTTCCAGGGATAAGTCGATTTATCCTTAAACAAACTTTGCTTTTTCTCTAATTAAAATAACTAAAAAAGGATTCTTCAGTTGCGATTTGACGTCGAAAAAGAAATAAACGCCTACTTAATAAAAAGAAAAAGCGTGGGCCGATGAAAATGCCAAGCTGCAAATTTTTTTTGTTTCTAAGCGCTTTCTTTAAATGAAGTTGAAGCGTGTTATTTCATTCTTAGGATTTCTTGGGCTTCTGTTCAAGTCTGTCTTTTTAATTTAACTAGATACCTAAAGGTTATTTCTAACCGAATCTAACACTGAATCTCATTGGTGTGTCTTCTCTGAAGATAAACAGCTAATTTTTTATCATTTTTTTTTATGATTGAAAAAAGTTTTGCAGAAAAAAAATGATTTTTTATTCTCTTTCTCGTGCACGGAAAAAGTTAATAACTGTCCTCGGAAAAATCACGCCCGACAGTAATGGAAAGAGCTCGAGGGGAAGATCTGATCGATGTTATTTTCAGATTCTGTTGGGTTGAACGAGAAGCACACAAAACCAATTAGTGTAGAGTAACTCTAAAAAAAAAGGATATTGATATTCGTGTTGTTTCTCTTTCGTCTTATCTTCATCTTGCTCGAGCCGCCCATTTTCCCTTCGTGTAACGTTTTTCTACTTTATGTTTGAAACGATTTACCGCAGTTCCTTGTTTAGTTTTTCCTGACTAAGCATCAACAATTAAATCTAGGCCCACGAGAGTTGAGGAAAAGAAATAGATAGCACTGTTCCTGAACGTGAGCGGTAAATTTACATTTCCCCTCGCACCGAGAAAAAAGATGTTAAGTAAATTTTTGCAACATGAAAAATAATTTTTCAACAAGAATATTCAAAATATTTTTTCTCAGTGGAGCAATTTAAATTCTGACTAAAGAGAATTTTTAGCGTACAATTTAATGCTAGGGAAGAGGTAAAATAAAAAAAAACTATCGCATCGAAAATCTTTAGTCGCAAAAATAAAATGTTAAACTGAGACATAAATTTTTTGGGCCATTCCCATCAACCTAGCTAATTTTTTTAACTGAGATTAAATTTTAATCTGATAAGTTAACTGGACGAAGTTCGGCCAATTAAGTCATTAAACTTGTTTTTCTCCTTAGACTGAGTTGATGGTTTGGCCCTTAATTTATAAAGCAAAAAATTTATTTCAGCCATTTTAGTCAATCTAAAGTTGTGTAACCTATCTAGTCTTGTTTGTTTTATTTATTCCAATGTAAGCCCCAGGTTTGTTTAATGAAGTTAGGTTAAGGTGAGTCGGTAAATTCAGTTTTATTTGTATTTTATCTGTTTTGTATATTTTGGCGGTTAATTTTTTGTATTTTTCCAATTGTAGTCCTAATGAAGTGTTAAATAAAGAACACGAAACGTTGACTTAAGCCAAAATCTGATTTAATCTCCATTCGTTTTCCATCAACTAAGATTCTATCGCTGTTCTGGCGCTTGAGTTTACTTTAACTAATTTCGGTGTCACACTCATGGCAGCGAAACTTTTGAAACTCAACAAAAAAAGTGGAAAAAAATGATATTTAAAAATCACTTTTGCTCATTCTTTATTTTGATCTACCACAAGTACTTTTCAATCGATAGGAATCAAAATAAGCGGACGTACTTCATTTCGCATTCATTTCCATCGCAGTCCGAATCGATGAAATTATTCATAAGCATTACATACCTTGGTTGACTGATGTACAAGCTGCAATTTTGAGGTAAATTAACCTCACTTGTAAATGTTCAATCTAATCATTAGTCACCAGCTTTATCACTTCGGAGAGTATCGAGGGGCTTTCTAATCCCCCACGCCCCTCTCTCTTCTCCCACTCGCGATTCGAGCTGATTTCCTTGATTTAATTAACAAAAACGGCTTTCTTCTTCGCGAGACATTTTAATTCTCTTGTGTACTCCGATTCACCTCAAGATGCCTTTTTCGAAAATGTCAACAAACACCCCTTAAGACAGATGTTTATGGAAACAAATTTTAATATTCCTTTGTTCACTAAAAGATATGAAATTTCAGTTTCAGACCGATCCTTCCCCTCTTTAACCCCCGTTTCTCATCCTCCTTTCTCCTCGCTCTCTCTTTCTTCTGTCTTATTACACTGGTAATCCCCCTATTTACATTCACTAATCTCCATTGTTCCCCGTAATGAAGCGATTTTTAGCTTCAGAAAGATTTCACAGTTAAGCCACTTTCGCCAATCATAATTGTATCGTGACTCCGCAACAAAAAAAACCCGACTAGATTTTAGGGAAGTCGCAAAAAAGAGATAAATCTTCGGTGAAAAGGATGATTTAACGGGGTTAGGGGAATTGCGAAGAGCACTCCTTACATTTAAAGAGGTAAGTATCCTTTTAGACTTTCTCCTTTTCCCCTTCCCCAGCTAGTGCGATTGTCTTCATTTTCGAATTCCTTTGAACAACCACAAACAACCTCGATTACGTGTTCATTCTAGTGTAATTCCGAATTCGTCATCACTGCGAATATATAATGGCGGAGTAAACTTTCCTTTTGACTATTGCCTGGTTTAGAAACGATTCAATTTGGAAACTATGTATCCTCAATTTGCTGAGGTGGTTCCTTCCTCGAGTCTTGCATGATATAATGAGGGAATTAGGAAAGTTCATGCTTTCGAGAGAAGTGATAGTTTTGATGGGAAATAAGTTAAATGTTGTCAGTCAACATATTTTTTATAAAATATGCCTCCGGTTTTTTGAGGAGAAAAATTAGTTCATAGCGCTTGCGGACTTTACAGACTTTGAGCCCGTTAATATAATTCAACCAAGAGATGGAGGAATGTCGGCAGTGAAGACGATAGGACTTGAAATGGCTCCCTCAACTCCCGCAGTTGTAGGGAAACTGTCAGAGAAGGAATCTTGTTTGTTGAAGGAGCAAATGCTGTCGAATTGACAGCACAATCGTGATCACTATCAACAACACCTAAACTTTTTTCCCAAGACAATAATCCCTCGATGAACTTCAAAATCGAGAAAAGTTTACTCGAAAAGAGGAAACGTTACCCAATAAATGAAGTTAAAGGATCTTAGACTACGGCAAATGTATAAGAGTTAATCTATTAATAAAAAAAAAGGAGAAGGAAAAATTTATAGACCATTTACGACAAAGTTAGTAACATTTGTCTTCTCGGTTCATCTTTTCCGCTTCTACTTTTTATAATTGCATAAATTCCTTCAGACAATGTACTTTTAATCCCTTTTACAGAATATCTTTTTCCTTTCTCTCATGCTAATTTATCGCTAGCGTTCTTCTAAAAAAAAAAAAATACAGCAGCATAACTTATAACGTAGTCTTAATACAGTTTCTTTTTTCAAAAAATGTAAATATAATTTTATCGTGATTTTTACATGCGAGAATCTTTATTGATTTCACTCTTCCGAGAGAATAAAATCTTGCATACTTTCAATCATCCTGTTTCGAATTTTTTTTTTTTTTTTTTAGCAGTCCCCCTTTTCCACGTACAGATTGATCGAAATTTCAAAATAGGGGAGAAAGCTTTTAAATCGTGATGGATTTCGTCGACAGAAATCGAGAAACGTCAGCATTCGTTCAAATTCCCCGAGTTTAGATTATTTAAACATATTCCATACTATCATCTGGGGACTTGGTCAACATTTACCTGCGATCATCCTCTCGTTAAACCGCAACGTTTTCACCTTCCGACATCGGATTTGTATCCGTTATGTTGTTATTTAACCGGCCTTGTTATGGAGGAATTATTCCGACGGAATTGTTTTGGAAATGGTAATCGCTTGTCTGGGCAGGTAATTTTGAGCTAAATGAAGGGATTGAAATAGTTTTTCCACGTTAGTGCTCGTGGAAATTTAATTTGGGAAGTTGTTTAAATGGCAAACATGGAAAACTTATGAAAATGATTGATGTCCATTTTTTGTTCACATTCTTTGACTCAAGCTAAACATAAGAGAAAAGTGTTTTGTAAACAATGGACATTTGTCATTTTTCCCTTAAAGTCTTCAAATGTAAATTTCAAAAATGGTGGCAAATGAAATTGGCAAGTTGAAACCGATCTGAACTTATTAAAGCAATTTCATTTTTTGTAATCCGAACAAACCGTTAAAATTTTTTCAGTTAAAATCCAAAAAAAGCAAATAAAATATTTAATTTAGTTGCAGAAGTTCTGAAACAAACATTGAACGTCACAGATATGTAAAATCCTAACCTTAACCATCCCGAAGCATTTACCAATATCAGCTCGTTACAAAGGATAAATTATAGTTAAATATAGTTATTGTCATCAAATGTGGTCGGAGATCATTTTAAAACGAAAGCTAGAATTAGCATATTGTTTGAAATACGAGTTGTATCCTTTGTGTAGAGGAAAACCCGTTGTTCGCGTAACATATCGAATTCACAGAAGCTAATTTCGGAATGGGAAATTTCGCTGTTGGGCTTGAAAACTTGGGGAGTGTTTTAATTAACCTCCTAACTTTTCCCGTTCTTTTTTTTTTCGAAAAAAAAAAACACTCTTTTAGTTCAAGTGCGAGATTAAATTTATATTCATTACTTTTTTTTAGTTTTCATAAAAAACGAGGATTATGGATCTTTGCTCTCATGTTCGGATTTATCAAAAATTTTCGAATGAGTTACTTAACGAAATTAAAGAGAAAATTTTAGTGGAGTTCGGTTCTTAATCAGTTTGAATCCCTCCGAAAATCGTTAAGATATTTTATTTCTCTTTGTTTTCTCGAGAAGAAAGTTAATTGTGCGTATCTAATCTGTCGGTAATGAATGAAACATTACCGATTCTCTTTGCAGGTATTTTCTAATCTGTTTCTGATTTGATTAATGTTTCCCAACGGTGCGCAGATGCAGGGGAGGAATTTTAAAACAAGCGATAAGGGATGAGTTATTTAAAAATTCGCAGACGAGTTCGGTTTTTGAATAGGATAGCCTAAAGCCGAGCGGGAGCGCTGAGAAACGGGGGGGACTAGAAATCATGTGACCACCTGTTGCATTCCACTGTTCAACCGGATTTTCTTGCGTTGGCAACCAACACATATTAACAATGATTTATTAGCTCCTTTTGAAAATCGCTTCCCCGAGATAAGAAATTTCTATTCCTAAAGAGAATTTCTCTCCCCGTTCGGGTAATCATATATTAAAATATTAACGTCCTTTAGTCTATGGCAATTTGTTAAATTTTAATTCTCAATTTTCAAGATGAAAGTTATATAGTCAAGGTTTAGGATTTTTTTTTCCTGAGAGGAAACATGAATGTTCATTGTCATCAATATTTAGGGTAGGAAAAATAAAAAATCGCTCGAAGCTTTTTTGTAATATTTATTTTTCTTCCTGAGTTGGTAACGGGAAATAGTAAATAAAGTGAGATTGATTTTTTTCTTGAAAGGGAAACAACGGGTTTTTTTTTAAAAAGAGATATTGTTGTTTTTTTACTTCGGGGTTTTGTAAACATTTAAATAGTTGAAGTAGGAACCCAACAAAATGATACTCGTGCACTATTCATATTGTTGGGATTTTTTAGGGTTTTAAAAGATTCATTGTATCAGGCAATAAAAGAAAGGAACACGCTAGGGAAAAAGAATTATATCCTTGCTGAACGGTATATTGTGGGATAAAAACATTTCTAAAGAGAATAAGATATAACACCATCGTTAAAAGTATTTTAACGTATGAATCGCAGGTGTGGCTCCTGAAAGTCCAGGCGGAGAAGCCTTTAAAAGCCACTGAAATGGACTACTAAAGAGGATCAGCCAGGAAATATCGTGTAGAGCGCAGCCCGAACGCCAGGATAAAAAAAATTATGGAGGCCCCGCAACCAATTACCGAGGACATTAAATCAAAGCAGTTTGTATGGTTCGGAAACGTCCAAAGAATGGCTTAGAATCCTCAAGCAAGTGTTTAAATGGCAGCCTTTGGGAAGGAGAAGACAGGGTAGACCGAGAGCTAGTTGGAGGGGTGGTTTTGTGGAGGAAATGAGGGCCTACAACTTGGGGGGGGGGGGGGAAGAGGACTGCCTGAACCGGGAAGAATGGCGTTTGTCAGTCGGAAGACGTCATCGTACGCTATAAAACCGAACAGTATAAATATAAAGATTGGTTGTCTAAGATTTTTTTGAGGAAGCTGACTGGAAACCATGACACTATTCTGAAACATTTAAATTGAGTTCAGACATCGTGGCCCTAAATAAAATCATAATTTTTATATTTCCAAATATTAAAACATTTTCCTGCTTTTAAAAATAGTTAAGGAACATGCTGATTGCATGTGAAACGATTGAATCACGTTCTCGGTTCCCAAACGAAATATTCCAACTCCAACGAAATTTGAATTCACTCAAATTGTCTAGATTAAACCATCTTGACTACCCTATCTCTTGCCATACCCGTTTAATATGCATGACACCATTCGTCTCACGTTAGCTTTTAACCATTTCTTAAATTGAAGAGAAAAAGGTGTAAATTGCTTTCCTTTGATAGTTTCCCGACAATAAATCTCTTGCTCACCCTTTTCCTTCCTCTGCGTGTATATGCATGTGTACGTTTTCCGATTCCCTTTAAATCGCTTAGCTTTCCTGGAAGGAGCTCTTAGGATTTTCTTTTATTTTCTGGCTAAAGGCGACCACTATACACCAAGTTTTTTTTCTCCTTTTTGTATAAAGAAACTAGCTTTTATAAAAAAAACAAACCTTTTTGAATTTTGTAAGTGTTAGGAAAAATCAAACCCTGCAGGTTGTTTGTTTTCCTTTGACAATATTTTCCGTTCAACTTAAAACAAAAAGTCTGATGGAAATCTTTTGGTGTAAGTTTACAAACCTCTACAGTAAACATTATTTCAAAAGCTGGGCGAACATTTTTCATTCGGTTTTTCGAAACTACAAAAGCTCATTTTCATTTAGGAGGAAAACTCTCTTGACCAACGTGATGTAATTAATATATGTTGACGCTTTGGCTGGGGAAAACCCTTTGGATATTAAGTTGGGTTTCTTTTCGGTTTTAGAAAAGAGGCTTTAAAATTTATTTCCCAAGGTTTTCTTCCCACCACATATAAAACGGTTCAGGGCATTAATCCTTCCCAAGCTGTCAGCCATTCCAAGTTATTTTGATTGTCATGTATTCCGGATTTTTAAGTGGCCGTAAAAAAGATCTTTATTAAAAGCTTTATTAATTTTCATGAGTCATTATGCTGCTGTTAAATTAAGCCTTTTTTTTCCTTTTCCCCAAAGCGGAAAATCCAAAAAAAAAAAGTGTGAGAGAAAAAGAAGTCGTTTTTAAAATTAAGATTTTTTTCGAGTTTTGGGATAAAAAGGAGGAAAGGAAAAAAAAGTCTTCCCCGATTTCCCGGAAGTATAAATCATTCCCAAGTCATTTGCAATCGTTTGCTTGGTTAGCTTTATCTTTATGAGTTATGACTGCTAAGACGATATCGAACGTTTTCCTCTTGGGAATCAAGCAATGGGATTCAGCCTGATAAGAACTTCGTTTTGATTGTCGCGGAAACACGAAGTTGGTGTCTCTGCAAATGCTTTTGTCGGGGAAATGCATTTTCATCGATTGTAAATCATTTGAGTTATGAGTACGAATGGGCGATATTGATTTACTGAATCATTGTTTGGTTACAATAAATCGTTGAATATATTGTCGAGGAGACTGGATATACCTTTTGCTTGTTTTTAACAATTTATGATTGGTTTGGGGTTTTTTTGCGGGGATAAAATTTCTCGAATGTTTTTAACGTTTTGTCTTTCTTGAGTAAATCTCTGTGACAGCTATCTTTTGAAGTTCTTTCATTTTTCTCGGTTTTACTGAGGTTTTCTTTTGTGGAAATGAAGTTAGATGCTTTAAAATTAGGAACCCGCATGGTGTACTCATTGTGCAATTATTGAAATATGGAAAATATACGGTATATTTGAGGTATACCTCCTGATTATGATACTTCCTGATTATTGTCTTTAAATTTTACGATACAAAATTTCGTGCATCGTTCTCTCATTGCCATTGTTCTCACAAGAACCAACCAAGATTGTTTTCAAAATCAAGAACTCTCTCTTTCCCTTTCTCTCCCCCCCCCCCCCCCCCAGAATTGCCGCAGCCCTATTTAAAAAAATAAAACACGGTTGTAGTGTATAAGTTAAACTGGCAATCCAATAAAAATTGGTCCATTTAACCCCCGCATAAACTATCAATTAGACCCCAAAGGTGATATAATCAAGTTAAAAACTTCCCTCAGAAACTAGGCCGTTCAATAACAGCACTAAAAAACACTGACTTTATCTTTCTCCCAGATAGATTGTTTTCACAATCTTTTCTCTTTTTTCTCCCTCACACACAGATTTTTTTCTCTTCCTTTTTTTTTTTTTTTTTTTTTTTTTTTTTTGATAACTTTCCACTTCGCACGTCAAATACATTTCGAACTCCCGTGTTTTACTTCACAACATATTGCTCTTAGACCTTTCTCGAATTGTGTTTTCTTCTTCAATCTTCCCCGCTATTTATTCTAACCGAAGTCTACTTTTAAGACTTAAGCATGATGCTATTACTTTCCGAAACCGGATTTATTTTGATTTATGACATCACCGGGGTGGAATTTCATTCACGGACACGCTTTTTCTTCTCTTATAAAGTTTATTGAAGCCAGGAAAGATTAAACGTATAAAAGAAAAAGGATCAAAGTCTCTTTTGATTAATCCATTTTGAAAACTAATCAACTGACAAGTAAGAAGCTGAGATTATCCTTCCTTAAGGCCATAGGTGAAGATGAATTTCCAATAAGCTATTGATCCAACTTTCGAAAGAGATTAAATTGAAAGACAACGGGGTTTTATTAAAATCACACGTGACGGTTCTTTTTCCCTTATGATTTCATAAATTCAAAAGAATGTTTTTTATTCATCGTGAGCGGCGTCAGATTTTGTGAAAAATGGTTTGCAAAAACTAAAAAGCTAGAATTGATTCTTTGTCTGATGCGAGAGCCATTAGAAGCAGAGTCCTGCAAAGGGCCCGTTTCAGCTCGAGCTTGACTTTGCGGGCCTGGGCCTAACAAAATTTTAGCTGGGTCGGGCCCGGGCCGGACCGCGGGCCTGAAAATCTCGTCCTGTGCAGGACTCTAATTGGAAGTACTAGCTTCAAATCTAGATTAGTTGAGAGTGCCAAAGCCCTGCTAGATCTGCTGGAGCAGTAGCAGACTTAAGCTAATCCAGCTAAAGCCGGAGCTGCCTCCAAAGCATTTTTTGGTCTTATACGAGATTGCTAAGGCCTTCAAACCGGAAATCGCTGGTTTGTTTACATGGAATCTTGCGAGTGTTTGAACTGCGTCATATTTTCTTTTCAGGTGGCTAACAGACCCTAAGCCAATGTGCTCCAGCACCTTCATTATCCTCCTTAACGCAGCCTGCGTAGTTAAATTTTTTAAAAAAGGATTTAGTTTGAAAAAATTCTTGAGCAAACAAAACGAACCTCGTTAGGAAACGTAAAAAAAAGGTTTTTTTTTATTCGCTCAACAAAAACCATTTTAACAAACGTCATTGGAATCGTTGGAAAAGGATCAATGATTAGGCATTTTAAAACTCCGACTTAAAAAAAAAAAAAAAAAAAAAAGAGGAAGTTATTTGGAAACCGATATAAAAGGTTGACATGAACCCACTTCAAATGGGTTTTAGGGTGGAGGAATAATATTGCGTCGAATCTGTTGCTGACACGTTAAAGCGACGAGTCGTTGTACTTTATTTTGTACTTATTTGTCAATAAACACGGTGAGTTTCGTTAATATCGGAAGATTCTTCCCTATGAAATAAAAGGAAGATAATGCGAGGAGAATGAAAGCGGAGAACGTGAGAGAGAGGAAGAATGGGAGTTGACAAAAATAATTCCAAAATTAATTTAAGCAATAAATTTACAAGAGTGAAGACTAGAGTAATTGTTTAAATTGCTGAGAAAAAAAAATCTTTTTTTTTTCACGGATTTTCCGGTTGATGGAAAACTCTCATTCAAATGAAAAGGAGAAAATTCGCATGAGTGGAAGGGAATCAGAATAAAAGGAAAAAAAAATGCTTCATTTATCTTTGTAATGTCAGGGGTTCTAAAAGGATATCCTTTTGTAAATTGCAAATCAAGGTTGGGTGTGATTTTAAGTACTTTATGGTTCGTGTTAAGGTTTGGAATGATTTTCGTCAAGTGGATGTTGGGTTTGTAGTCGGTGGCCATTAAAAATCAGGACGCGGTTAATCGAATCGTAGGTTTTATTTTCTTTTTCTTTTTTTTTTTTGTGAAAAGCATCAAACGCAGTGTAAGGGCGTTTTTATCATCTGGCTCTTCTTCCAAACCAGAAAGTCAGGCTCTGACTAGTTGAAACAGGATATGTATTTCAGTCTTTCAATTTAGAAATATGTAAGAGGACATCGTGTCCGGATGAATTACAAGCTGACGCCATATTTGATTTTCGTTTTTCGTCTAATATGTTAATATCTGTACGTTTTATAAAAAACTTTTTACACCAAACATCACTGCCCAATATTTAGCCACCCTGAGCCCATAACCTGTTGAAGTGAGTTTAATTCTTGCCATTACATTAATTTCACGATGTTGGTTTTGAAATCGAAATTGATCGAAGATTGTGACCGTCAATTTCAGCTGCATGAAGAAAGCAAGGTCAAACTGACGAAAACGGGATTCTTCCGATTTAAGAGAACCAAAAAAAAATTTTTTGGGTCAGACTCTGACGTGTCATGACGTGTTTTCTTATGACCTTGCGCTTGCTGGACACTACCACAACCATCTCCTAACGGCGTACTTGAATTCTTCTCTCCGTGGGGCTTTTCATTGGCTGTAAAGCACTCTACACCCTTTTTTTAAAGGTTAAACAAACGTGGACAATAATAAAACTGACCAACAAAGAAACTCCGGTTTTATAACTTTTGCCTACGTGTTTGTTTTGTTCGAAAAGGATTCGGATGTAACTTCTATAATAACGATGTCATATAAATAAAATCTTTGTGTTTACCAGGACCTTGACAACTGACCTAGCATCTTATAAAACTTTATCCTTAAGATATCAGTGTCAATCTTTCGGAGAAGAAAAACACGTTAAGCGAATAAGAAGGTCAGCGAGGAAAGGTTAATTATTGATCAAAAAAGGCGACGAAGGGTAAAAAAAAAAAGATCTTTTACATCATTCTTCGTTCAAGATTGAAACCTATGACATCGGTTATCACTTTTACCAACAGAGATTAGAGCTTCGAGATAATGCAACGGGTTTATAGAAAAAGATTTTTCCGTTTTTTCTTTTTTTAAAAAAAAAAATTCTTTCGTTTTCTTTTCTCTCTACGAAAAGCCGGAAACTGTTTAGAGGGTCATTTTTAAAACGCCTCAGAGATCTTCTTAAGATTCGGGTCTTTTCTTTTTGAGGCAAGAGAAAGAAGCTTTCCAATTTTGAGGGGGGAAAAAACGTTTCCGGGAAAATTTTTTCAGCTTAACACGTTTTGGTTGAATCCACATTCAAGATGAAAGAAGTTAAATTAAGTTAAAATCAAGGGAACACTTTTTCACACAATCGTATGCGAGGTGCCTCTTTAATATTTCACGGTGATAAGGGTTTAGATTTGGAGCGTCATCTACTGGCGGACATGTGTCAAATTTGTTAGGATGTGTAAGAAAGTTTCCTTGCAAATTTACCCTAGAGAGGATTTTTTTGGAAAAATTTTCAGAGTTGGATTTTCTCCTTTTTTGAGGATAACTTCGATGGAAGCAGTCAAAAGACATACATCCCTTTCAAGAACACTCAGAAACTCTGTTTAGCCTTGGACCTACTAAAAAATTAAACATGAAACATTTACATAAAAATATAAATATTCAAACTAGAGAGACCATAAGGAGAGAGTAGTCAACTCAATTAACTGCTGTATGATTGGCTGTGACCAAACGTAAGTTAAGTACGGAGCAGCAGAAGACGTCTGACGTCATCACCAATTTCGTTGAAACAGGTCACAGCCAATCAAAAGCTAGGATTGCATCTTGCCATCGCAAGTGATCATCCGTCGGGCACCTAGGTAGCGACCTAGAGAATTTTAGCTCAGTGCATGTTTGATCCAACCGGTGCAGCCTCTAGGATTTGATCATTCCTGTAATGAAAGATCATAGCTTGGATTTTGAAAACTAGGAAATTAGTGTTGCAAGGCCGAATTAAGTTCAAGCTATTAACTTATATCTTAATTAAGCCAGTAGTGTTGTTAGAGATGCTCGTCATCTATTGTTGGACACATGTCACATTTGTAAAAATATGTGAGAAAGTTTTCTTGCCAAATTTACCTCCTACATTTTTTTCCTCCTAAAATCCCTGGAATCGCATTTTCTGTTTTTTCTTAAATCCTGTAATCTATCAAAATATAAGTAAAAAAATACAAGAAGAAGGATGAAGAATATTCGGGCTTCATAAGAAAAGGAAACATTCATCAAGAATATGACAAGAGTCTCTTGCAATTAGCTGCGATTTTATACGTCTCAGATTTATTTACTTTTTCTCTTTCCGATCATTCATAAAAAAATGTATAGTATTGAAACCGGATTCCAGGAAAATAAAGTAAAGCAAACACGATTTTTCTTGTTTGCCTAAGACTTTTTTCAATTTACCTGGGAAAATCATTAAAAGGAGATTTGACAAAAAATCATTCCGAAGGAAAAGCCTCTATGATAAGATTTTCATCACGGTAATGGAGAATGTATACCTTTATTTTTTTACCCTTTTAATGTATCTGACTTTGTATGGTAAAGGAGGTCGAAGGTGAAAGCTGATTCTGGAAAACGTCGCCTTGCATTTAGACCTCAACCCCCTCAGGAAAATCGGAAAAGCGGAAATATCCGAGGACTACTTATCCGTCATCGAGGGGATGTCAAAGGGATTCGTTTATTATTTGCTTCCCATTGATAACTCAATAATGAATAAACCGATTACAAGTCTATAAATAGATTATAAAACGTTGTTGATTTCTAGATTAATCAGCGGAAAAGGGATAAAAGATATGAAAGCGTTTTCTTTTTAATATAATTTTTGGAGTTTGGTTGGTTTTTTGTGTTCAGGAATTCGGATATTAATTTGTGCGGGAAAAAAGAGCAACTTGGAATTTTTAATGCGAGTTTTGTGAATAATTTTCTTGCATATATCACGCACAGATTAAGAGCGATGGTGATGAGGACAAAAACTTCAAAATTTCTACAAATCGAGAAATTTAAACTGCAACTCAAGTCTCAAAAATTTTTAAATTCTTTCTTTTTCAAACGCTATAAATCCCAGATTTCATAAAATTAAGAGAAAAGAAATTAAAAATTAATGAATCCTCTCGGGAAGTCCATCTAAAAATAGAAAACTCATTTCCAAGGTAAAATCTTTAACGCGAACTCGAATATCTAGACCTTTTTCCAGATAAAAGGATTAATTCATTAACGGGAAACGTCTTCTTTGGGCTAGAGAACGAACTAAAATATGTAGAAATTGTGTTTAATTAAGAAGTCAGAGCGGTAAAGAGGAAGAGAGAGAAGTTTAACAAGAAAAGGGGCGAAGAAGAAATAAACGTGGGAATCTTAAAAGCTAACAATTTATCATTCGCTATATCGAGATGAAATTTTAAATATATATTTAACCCTTTACGTGTGTTTAATTAATTTTAAATGCATATCGTCACCGTTCTCTTCTTATGTCAGTCAAAGACCGAAGTGAGATCTCTTTTCATTGGCTTGTAATATAAACTCGTCAATGTTTTTGATGGATCGTGATACAGTCGAAGAGTTTAACCTGCAACATCGAACAAACTGACAGATTTTGAATATCGGAGGACATGTTATAAAAATTCATGAAGACGAAATTTTTTTTTTAAATTTTATTCCCCGTTCAAATCTGAGCTATTACGACATCAAACAGAAATCAATCAATAACTTAAGAAAACATCAAGAGGAAGAAAAAAAAAATAAGTATTTATCTTCATTTTTCATAGCGATTCGGAAATAAAAAGAGAAAATATTCCGTGTTCCAGTTTTGAGATCGATTACGTCTAATATTTCTTGTTATTTCTTTTCGCGAGTTTTTGAAATATTCCCATCAAATATTTTTTTCGGGGTTTTTTTTTAGTCAGTAGGAAATTGAAGCCGGAAATGACTTTTTTATGCTTATATATATTTTTTTCTGGCTTTGACTTAGTAGCTGTTAAAAGTGAGTTTGAGGGAGTGGGCTCGTCGCGATCGAAGGATCTTAATTTTTGAGAATTTTACTTAAGACGTACTGTAACTTTTGCTTTAGGGAATAATGCAATCTAGTTAGCTAGAAATAAGATGCTTGAAAGCTAAGAGGGGAGACCAGGACTGAAGTTACAAAACTTTTGGTGAAATGCCCAAGTAGGCGAACTAGAAAATATCCAATGATCAAAAATAATGGAAACTGCAAAGCCCTAGCGATTTGCCAAACAATATGCAAAGAATCACACCAAATTTTTATGCAAAGATTCTTTCATCTTAGAAAATGTCATGTCTGACAGTAGGTTTTGTAAATGTTTTTTTTAAAATTTATTTTGACATATTGACATATCTTTCGCTAGGAAATATCTTTTTTACAAGCATAACCGTTGTAACAGCAAACAAATGTTTTGATTTTAAGATGAAATGAAATTGGTAAAAAACATTTTTTTTGGGCATTGAACTTGTCCAAACTTGCAAATTTCAGAAAAGGTGAAAGGTTGAGCGATTAATGAGTCGTGACTTTATGCGCTCGTGACCACACAATCTTTTCAAGCCTTTTCAAGGCTTATGGATCGATTTCGGACAACAGGCTTTGACCATAGTTTGAACTTTTTATTCTCATTAAAAATGAAAGAAAAATTTTTTTCAACCAGAATTCTTAAAAAAACTACGTCTTGATTGAAAAAAAATATAGAGATTTTTTTCGGACTTTATAACGAAAAGGACTCCTAGACTCCCGAGAATTCCCGAAACGGTAACATATTTGCAGGACGTGAACGCAAAAAATATATATAGGAAGTGGAAGGGGGAATGAGGAGGGAAGAAAAGGAAACTTTAGTTCCGCTTTAGAAAAAAAATATTATTTTTATTTGTCGAGGCCACGAAAGTTGTTAACTTTTCTTGAACCTCAATAAATTTTTTTTATGCTCTTGCAACCTGACCTTACAGGTCGAAATGATAAATCATTTTTCTCCTTGTTTAAACGGGAGAGGAAAAAAAAAGGGTTTTCCCCAGCAACGTATAAAAATCATTATACGAAAGTTTCTTGAAGCTTAATTATATGTTTTTTTATTAATATAAAAAACGAAAGGGGCTTGTTTCGGTAAATCCGGAGCCGGTGACCGGAAGTTATTGGATTAATTAGAGGTCCTCACTTTCAGGGGAAAATTACAAGTTTAGATCTAAAACGTTTTCAAGGGAAATAAACTTAAGTGTTAAACTAATTTTAAGAAACTCAGACGGACCCGAAACTCATTTGGTATTGACGATGAGTTTTCTAAGTTGCGCGGGGTTTCATCGTGAAAGAAAGTTTAAAGAATAAAAAAAAAAAAAGAGGAAACGGGGAAAGTTTGAAAGATAAACCTGAGTTTTGGTAATGCCAATAAGTTCTTTAAAGTTTTCATGTATTGAATGCAAATTCCCTGCTCGAACACCTGACCATTATAAGGTTTTTTTTTTTTTAAAAAAAAAAGTGCCACGTTTTCATGGGGAAAGTTTTTCTTGCTGTGATATTTACAAGAAAATATGCATGAACGGTTTTAATGAATTCAAAGTCTAGAGATTTTTAGAAAAGTATTAACTAAATCAGACCGAATCAATCCTTTATTTTTGAAAATGAGTTAAAAAAGTTTCTTTTTCATCATCTCGCCTCAACTTTTCCTTCTTTTAATTACGGGTAATATAATGAACGAAAGCCGCGCGAGTCAAACTTTATTATCTTAACGGGATTTTGGAAAATAGAAATGGGATTTGATTTCTATAGGTGAATGTTTTCTTAAATTTGTGGCATGTTAGGCAACTCTGGAAGATCCTTCTACTAATTATGGATCTTAGGCAGACATTTGCCTCGAATTTGGAGTAGTGCAAATGTTTCGTTAGTTAATTTTAAGTTTGAGCGAGCCCTGAGAGGAAACTGTGAACTTCACAGTTTCCTCTCAGGTTCACAGTGTTAACCTTATTCTTTGTCGGTGAAACCAGTAGCTAGAGTGTGAGGTCAATTCGTGGGGGAGGACTTTCGAATGACAAATGAAGGAAAAAAGTGTGTTCTGCTTTGTTTTTATGTTGTTTGTGATGGACTTCGATGAAAGAATAAAAATACGTTAAAATCATGAAAAAGGGAATCATTTATTAATTTATTGCTAAAACCAACAAAGTCGCTGAGCTTGCTCCATAAGATTTGTTAAAGATATCTTGGAATTTTCATCAGTGCCTAAAGTGGTTGCTAATTTCACATTAATTCTCTCATGGCTGCGTTCATTGACTGGCATATTATACTGACTGTGAGCGTATAGTGAAGTAGGAGATTACGTTTTGAAATTGATTGGGTTCCATTTTTTTCGTGACTAATATTCATGCATATACCACTCACATACTAAATGATTCTTTGAAAATTATGTCGAGTATTCGGTTTGTCCAATTTACAGCTTGCCCATTATTTCCCTGAAAAACCCTCATTTTCCTTTTATTCAAATTCTACATTTATTTTTACAAAAACTCTTTTTAAATAGAATCTGAAAATTAGAACGCTGCTTAGTTGGTAACGAATCAAAATGTTTACTTTCACCCTCACACTCATTTCCATTTTATCCCACACAAAAAAAGATTTCATAATAGGAGAAAACTAAATTGAGAAAAGTTTACTTTTCAACACCCTTTAATGACCTACTAGCTAATAAAAATTTTCCCCAAGGCCCCCTGCGGCTTTTCGCTATAATTTTAATGGAAAAAGAGAAAACGAGGAAAAGAAAGAGCGGAAAAAATGAGGAATGCAGTGAAAAACAGAAACTCGTAATTGCTTAAAACAAAAGTAAAGTTTAAAGGAAAAGGAATCAATGATCCCAACATATCGGGAACGGTTAGAAAATAATGAAGTGTAACGTTTTTACACTAATGGAGTTCGACATTTTAACTTTGGCTAAAATCAAATAAAATAATATGCCTTTTTTCCGGGGTATTTCGTTACATTTTTTAAAAGGAATTTTTTTCTCTCTCACTTGATCCGTGAAAACTCGGCCCGAATTTCGAACTTGGTTCATTTTTCCTCTTGAGTATCGAGAAAAGTGTGTATAAAAGCCCCACTTTCGTCAGATGGGGTAATTTAAAGAAATAAATGTTTTTACTTTCGGTATTTGAACGAGTCATCATTTTGTTTACTCTATGAATTTATGGGAGCTTCTTGAATAGGTTTGAAGATATCGAAAATTGGATAAAATAAAATGGAAGAACTTTCCCTTCGAAAGGTTTCTTTCACTTTCTCTTTCATCATTTTTTCTTCACCGGGTGTAAAAAAAAATAATTGTTTCCTGCGCCGCGAAGTTATTTTTTCTTCTTGAAAATCCTGTTTTTATTTTTCTTTCTTATTTCGGCATTAGCCCAACGAAAGAAAAACAGACATAAAAGGGAAACTAAGAAAACAGTCTTGGAGATTTTTCGATTCTTCTTTTTTTTTTCCTCTTCGAAGATTTGAAATCGCTTGTCTAAATGGGAAAATTCACCGTTTGGCAAAGCGGAAGCCTTTATTCGTTTGCTGGATCTAAGAAAATCGAGGCGGAGAGAGAAAAAGAAAAAACTAACGAGTTTTTTTTTTCGTCATCGTTTTTTTTTTTTCGTCTCTTCCTTTTCAAAATCGTTTTGCTTTTACTTACTTTATTGCATGCAGATAGTCTTTGGTTGTGAGGGTTTTTTTTTCCTTCCTTAACTCTCCGTGATTTGGGTAATAAAGTCGGGTCGAGTATAAGATGACTTTTGTCGTAAGCAGAAGCTCGAATGCTTCATCGTTGTTTTTTTCCTTCCGGCGGTAATTTGTCGAATAAAGCGGTGTTTGTTGTTTGAATTGATGTAATTATCAATCGAAGGAATACTTTGTATGAGTCGTGTCTTTCGGAGAAAAGGCAAGTGGCAGGTGATTTTTTCGAAGTGACCATAAATTCGACAAAATGAGCCCTTGAACTTAAAAGGAAATATGAACTTGGTTTTCAGTCAGAAAAATCGACTTCGCTATGAAGTATGAAGATGTTCCACTCAAGCTCATCAGCTAAAGATTAAATGATTTTTGCCTCCTTCCTAGAGCTCTGCGCTGCGCCGCCGACTATTTTTCCGACTATCTGTATGAGCCGCCACACAATTGCTTTTAATGTTTCTTTTTTTAAACAAGCTGAATCTGCGCAAGGCGTTCAAGACTTCGGTAATAAAGCCAAGCTCGCTTCGCGCGCCAAGATTTACCCGAGCTCTCTATTCTCTAACCTAACCTAAAGCGGACGCCAGGATAAGGGATAAAGGATTTTTTCCAAATTTACCGAATTTTCGGCGTTTCTTTCTTGTTTGCTTAAAAAGGAAGGTTACTTAAAGAGTCTATAATCAGAGTCACCAACTAGAAGGGTCACGTAATGAACCGAGCCCATGAAATAGAACAAAAAGTGAACCAGACCAATCAGAAAATAAACATGGAGGGAAGTTAGGGACTCTCTGATTACAGTCTCTCTAAGGTTACTCGAATATTGTAACAAGATATTCGTAAGTTACCGTTTCCTCGGTATAGTGAAACTCTTTCAAAAATATGTGGGTGTTTCGAATCTGTAGAAGTAAGTTTAACGTTCATGAAATTTTTTAATAGCTCTGAGCTTCCTCTCGAAAATAAAAATGAAATATGAGATCTTCAATTACGGACTTTTTTGCCTGGCCTTTCGAAAAGGTATTAACAATATCAAGAAGATCGTTAGCTGGAAACAATTTGAGCCAGCACCGACTTCCATGCTGGAAAAGCACAAACAAATTAAGCTGAAATTGGTAAACAAGAAAAAATTACTTTTTGCGAAGAAAATGATCAGTAATTCCAAACTGGGTCTTCTGCCGAGCAGCCACCGATGAAACTAGTTGCGGTTGCCGGCTAAAATCAAGCCAGTCAAAGGGTACCAAGAGGGGTCCAAAAAGGATCGCAAAAGGAAAGGGTTAAAAAAAGCCACCGCCGTTGAATAAAAAATTTTAGCTGTTTGCCGCCAGAGAGAACATTTCGCCATCTCAGGGCTCTATTCCCCCTCTCCCCGTTAAGGTTGGTACATTTAAATAGTGTTTGACTTTATCTTTTCCTTCTCCCCTCAAATTTCCCTCAAACGGCACTTCTGTACGCCCACGCGCTTTTCATTCAGTTTCTTTATCTTAATTCCTTCGTGTTTTCCTTAAAGCTTACGTCAGCTTATAAATCCAACAAATGAGGCAAAAACAAAAAAATAACACCAAGAAAAAAAGCAAATAGCAAGCGCGAACGTTTATTTAAAGAAAAAAATGAAAAACAAAGCAATTAGAATACAGAATCAAATTATGCAGTAATACAATTATACGATAAGAGAAGAAATAAATTTTTTCCTAACAGTTAACCTTTCTACTTAAAAATAAAACGAATGAAAAAAATTACTCCTGAACAAGTTTTTGATAGGTTGGATTTTTAAATTAACGGGTTATTAAGAAAAAACGACCATTTAATTAATTAACTTAAGATGTTTATAATACTTGAGAATTGAGGACGCGTTTAAAACAGATACCGTCTGCTCCAAAGTGTTTTTCTGCTGAGTAATTCTTTCTTGTATTTGATATAATCACGCCTATTAATTTTAAACCAAGTGCAATAAATATTCTGTCGTGTTTCACGATATCCCCAAGAACTTTTCTCTCTTCCCCCTTTCTTTTTTTTTTTATTTTATTTTCTTTTAGCTTCCGACTATCACCTTTTCTGCTTTCGTCTTTTTTGAAACAAGATTGAAGTAGAGGATTTTGTTTCAAAGAATAGTTTTTTTTTGTCGAAATCGCCTTTCAAGTCTCGAGAACAATTACAACGTAAATTTTCATTAATCATTCATTATCTTTCTTCTTTAGCTTTGATCGAAAAGTTTTTTCATTTTTCTTAACTTTTCCCTTAATAAGACATTCCTCGGATCATTAATATAAACGTTTCGACTGTTTCTCCCAAATATATTTTCCTTCTCTCGTTTTTAAATAATTCGAATCGATCGGGAAGCAAATTCTAAATTAGGACGTGAAAAGCAAAACCAGGAGCGTTCTCCAAACGTTAATTTGATAATTAACAAAAAACATGAAGGGAATGTTTAAACTATTACACGGTTTTTTTTTGTGTTTAAATTGATAGGGAAGAGAAAACCGCTTGTTTGAGCACGAACAAACAAAAGGAAAAAAATAAAAAAAAGAAGGAAAACGAGGTCTAAATTATGATTGTTTTGCGTTTAGAATTTAAATGGATTGAGATCGCCCGGTTCTCGGTTATGAAAAATCAAGCCATTATCCCTTCTCCATAATAGAATGTTTTTATCCTCCCTTCCCAGCTTCTCTTTTGTACGACTAAGCTAAAAGCTACAAAAATCAACTAAGGGAAAAAAGTGACAAAAAAAAATAAAAATACAAGAGAGATTCTTCTTTCTTCATTTTTTTTTTTTTAATCTCACCTCATGAATTAAATATTTTTTAGTCATCCGAGAATGGTCCATGATTTTTATTTGCTTTTTAAAAAATTAAAAATATATTTAGCTCTTAAAATACTTCTTTTTCTTCCCAAGTCTAAGTCTCTTTGACGTAACTTTTTAAAAAAAAAAAAAAAGATATCAACATTATTCATTAGAAAAGTTTCTTTTAAGAAAGTTTCTTTAAATTATTTCAATTATGCGAAAACTGTTTCTCTGACTAAAAGACCAATTTTATTTTCATTTAATATATATTAGCTTTGTAGCTTCTATAGTAATCTCGGTTGTTATGAAAGTTATTATTTATGATTTCATTATTTTTAGTGAAAGAATTTTAAATTGAAAATATTGTTAAATCAACATGAATAAAATTGTGAAACAACAAAAGCAGATGATGTCTCTTATTTTCTGAGTGCCACAATGATTTTTGATCAGGTCGTTAACAGGAATTTTCTCCCATAATTTTTGCCTTATTTTCTTATTTCGATTTCCGGTCTATTCGGGCTTGAGTCCGATATTTCTAAGACAAACCCGGGATGGATTTTCCTGGCCAGGTCTGCAAAGCAACATTCAATCTTCTTTCTTCAACTCTTCATCTTTTCAACTAGGCCGATTCATTTTAAAATCGATTAAATTAAAATATTTTTTTGTCACTCGTTGCCAGTTTTTAGACTCTTGATAGAAAAAATTTCAGATTCTGGCAAAGCGTTCTCTCCTCGCAAAATTCACTCTCACTCTAACCCTATTATTACATAATTTAACACTGAGGTCCACCAAGTCTTTTACGATTCCACAAACTTTACAACATCTTTATCCCGCTCTAAAGCCCACTCATTTTTTAAACTACCATGAATATTTTAAAAATCGCGCATATAAAAACTTCCTTAGCGCCTGTATTTTTATTTTAATCCCGAAAAAAAAACTGCAAAAATGTCTTTCTCCTTTCTAGTTGAAATAAAAAGGAAAGATCATCGACTTTAAAAAAACGTATGCATTCAAGTTTTATAAACTAAACTTTCTTTTAAGCAAGGCTTAATTTTTTTATTAGAACATTCCTTTACATTAAATTTTTTTTCTTTACTCAGAACTCTATATTACTGCTTTATATTTAGTAAATATAAAGCAGTAAGTGTAAGTGTAAATATTATTTACACTTACACTTGTTCTCTACTTGTCAAAAGAGAAAGAATAAAAAATTCCCTTAAGTAGGATTTGTTGTCAGAGTTCTCCTATTACCTTTGAAATTTGATAGCTTTAATTAAAGAAGAAATTTTCAAACTGGGGAGGAGATGTTTTTTGCAAAGTTTTTTGAAACTTGCCCGTTACTTTTTTTTTTTTAGACTTTTAACATTTTTTTAAAAGTCGAAAATTTTTATTTGTGTCCTCGTTTTCTTATCTTCTTTCCCCTCCCAAGAGATTAATTGCCATCGATCGACAGCATCCCCGTGTATTTTTTAAATAAACTGTAATATTCATTATGATGGCATGTTAACGTTGAAAAATTATCTTTATTCTTCCGCCCTATCGCCCCTGGAAAAGGAAATCATAAAAATAAAAAAAAACGAGAGGAAGAAAGTAAAAAAGAGGAAGGTTTTCTTTTTGCCTCATTAATAATTTCTGAGGAATTGTACGTTTGGAGTGATTGTTATTCTTCACGGTAGTATTAAAATTGTATTGCCTGTTTTTGTCTTTTTTTATCGCCAGATTTGATATCGCGAGAAGTTGTCTTGTAAAGAATAAGTTTGACGATAAAATTTTTGGAATATCCTGGACATATGACCAACGAGGAGGTCTTGCGTCGGTTGCATAAGGACCGTGAACTACTTGCGACCGTGAAACGCAGGAAGTTGGAGTAGCTTGGGCTTACGCCGCGGGGACCCAAATACTGGTTGCTGCAGACCATCATGCAGGGCAAAGTCGAGGGTTAAAGAAGACTTAGTTGGAAGAATCTCTCCGGAATTGGGCCGGGTTAACCGTAGAGGGGTTATTCCGCATGGCCGCCGTCGTGAAAGATTTAAGGAGCTCGTTGGATTGATCGCCTAAGCTCGTGTACAAGCAGGGCACCCAAAGAAGAAGAACCGGTACTTTCCAAGTTATAGCCCCAATTTGGATATTTCTTTCTATAACTCTGGCGGGCTAGGGATCCCTTGATCTGACCGCGCACGCATTGCTTACCCGGGTAACAGTGAGGAAACTTTAATACCCATCACACTATAACATCCGATTCGATTTTCCATCAGAATCGACACGATACGTTACGATTAAACGGAACATGATTCCATTCGATTTGAAAATTATTCCACCCGGAAGTGCAGCGTTGCGGATCTTAAATCCGGGTCTAGCCCGTTAGAATTGTTAGACCCAGAAATTCTCGCCTAAATCTGCCTATGGCCTCTCTTTGAGGTTATAAATATTGCTCTACAGGTATGTTTAAGTAAAATATTGTACATTTCGCGAAACCGAATACAAAGCTGTTTAAACTTTCAACTTTACTTTACAAAGATAAATAATATCTTTGAAAAATCGTATTTAATCTCAAAGGATTAATCAGAAACGAGGCTATTCATCGGTAATCCCTTGAACGCGAAGTACGCTACTTTAAAATTGAAAGTTGCGGATACTTGACACGACAAGAGCATTTTATCACGATGCAGACGATAATGTTCCACTCGAGGAAATTCCTTTTTCCCGATCCTTTTTTTAAATCTTCTTCAAAAATTTTATTTTTTGACCCATATGGATGAGAACTCACGTACATGGAAATCGATCGTATTAAGATAAATATTCGTTTGACGTCACAAACGAAGCGGAATCCTTTTTCGGGGAAAAACGATATCTAGAGGAATCCTTACCCAAGGCACGCCTGGTTCGGTCCGCGCCACATATTTTCCTCGCCAAGGGGGGAAAAAAAGAAAAATAGGGAGGAAAGGAAAAATTTTCCTTGATTTTTTTTCCCCTCTCCCCAAACTGTTTTTCTTTTGATTCCGAACCGCACGTTCGTTCCAGTAATCATCTCTATGTATTGGTACAAGTGAAACATTATTGGGAAACGTGTCAGGTTTGGAAAACCTTTCCCCTTGTGGTAAAATGAATTTTCTTTTATAGATGATGTTTATTTTCGCACAATTGCTTTCCGGGGAGAAAACAAAAACACGATATTTAATGTATTTTTAAGTGTTGTCTCGCGGACAGTGCGGAACAAATCATCGCGGGGCCTGTCGGGCGTTTTCCCCTCTATCAAAAGCGATAAACGTATATGTTTTATATTCGTGGCGTTAGTCGGATCTGACGTGAAAATAAATCCAATTTAGGAATGAAGGTTTGGGCTAAAATAAACTAAAATGGAAAACAAACCGTGTTTACAAGTTTCTGGTAATTGGGAAACCTGGGTTTACGGGAAATGATTTCATTAAACCGGGAAAACACTCCGCTGCAGTTTCTCTGTTTTAGAAATCGAGTTCTTCAAATTGAAAAAAACAATTTTACCGGAAATAATATATTTTTTTATATTTGAATATTTTGATGTCACGAATTTTTTAACTTGGTGTTTGCGAATTTTTTGTTGTGAAAAGAGAAAACGTTGCAGTGCCTCGGGATTTTATTTTAATAATGATGTAATTAATATTTGTATTAATAATAATGATATCGAGTTTTAGCTTTAGGGAAGACTCTTAATAGCTATTTGGGGCAAAGAAACATGGCTTTTTAGTTTTTATTATGAATTTTGTGCTCTTTGAAGATGAATATCGGATTTTTGTTTTATATTCGATTCTTGAGGTTTGAAAATTTTGAGCGAAATGGGAATCTAGGGAAACTTCGTCTCGAGTGGCATTTTGTGCTGGAGCGAACTTCGTTGATAAAAGTATCCGAATGATGATTTGATACGAACGAGAGTTCTGGTAGGGAAGCTGTGATGCGGCAATATTACTCGGGCCAATGAGCTCGTCGATTGATTAATTTGTTGAACCGACACGGCCCGATCTGATGCGATGCGGCACGACTCGACACGATCCGATCTTGAGCGTTTGGACCATTTTATTAAATTCACTTAATATCTAAATAAAGATTCATTATTCAATTATTTTGGTCCGGCACGATGCGGTACGATCAGTCACGATCCGGTCCGGTTCAGTCTTCGTGCAATGCGAACGATTGTCACCAAACTTACAACAAACTCCGTTTCAGAATTTCATTAGGACTGAACTGCTTTGAACCTGAGAGTTTTTCAAAGACATTTTACAATCTGACAAATAATTTTAATTTACTTTTTTCGTTAAAACATTTATGCCAGTTCAGGTCTTCTATCGCTGATTTTATTGATATCACATCACAAACGCAAATAATAAAATAAATTCGATAAAACGGGGAAAAAGAATGTAAATAAACTTTCTCTTCTTTATTTACAGGGAATCATTTTTATTTGATAATAATCTATATTCATTTGATAACTCGCGAGAGTGTCTCATTACCGATGTCTTTCCGGAAAATTAAATCAAAATAGTTAACTAATGCTCACTTTGTATAGTTATTTTATGTGAAGTTAATGGTGTAGATTTAAAATCCTCTTTAAAACTTGTGCGTCGGTGTAATTTCATCCGCTATCAAATAGGTTAAGATCGTTCCAACGAAAGTTTCATAAATCAACGGATTTGATTTTTTTTTCAAGCAAGGTGTTTCTAATGTTCGAAGTTTTTTTCAAAAAAAAAAAAAACGGGGAGATAAATAAAAAAATCAAAACGCTATTTAACAGTATCCGATAGATATCGGAAGCTCATCAATATTGATCTTCTGTTTTGTGTCTCCACAAATTGTGGCTTTCGCGGTTTTTATTTTAAAGCGTTTTAACCCAGAAATATGCGGCGAATGCATCACGGGTTGCGGGAAGGAAAATCGAAAACGTTAAACGTCGATATTTCTTCGTAATAAGTCTCCCGTGAAATGCACAGAGCTCACAGAGATGGAAATTAGGCGATGTCGAAGATCGATATCGGAAGGACTTTTGAATATCTAAAGCTTGCATGCGACATTTCTCAAAGTGATTGCGTCATCTCTCTTCTGACAACCGGATTTCCAAAAAAAGGGTCGTTTTTTTTCCTTCTCCTTTCCACCTTGCTCATTTCCTTTTTTTTCCTGCCATCCTTTCCCCGATGATGTCGGATTCTACGACGGTCTAAATCTTATCGCATTCCGCATAATTTTTATTTCCCCAGAGGATTTTTTTTTTAGTCTCGGGTTTCCGGAGCAATTAGGAGGAACACGTGCTTGCCAAGATTACGACCGTGTTTTTTTAAAATAATTTTTAACTGACCGATTTTGAAGTTCACTCGCTAAACTAGTTTTTTTTATTAGTTGAGATATATTGACATAAAACAGGAAGGTCCGCTTATAATAAAAGATAAATTTTTACGACTAAACAAAAGAAAATCGAAAAAAAAAAAAAAAAGGATTGTGTGAGGAAGAACAAAGAGGAGAGAGAAATCTTTTGAATAAAAAGTCGCGTCGTACAATTGCAGCAGAAGCTTTCAACTTGTTTTTTCTGCTTGTGAAAAATCTTTCTCGTATTAACCTAATCGTGAATCGCTAATCCCGGTTGGAAAATTTTTACGTCTCTAGTATGAAAAAATAAAACATCAGGATTATTTTTTTTTCTGTTTCTCGTATTTTTTATCATGCTGCGATCTTTTTTTACTAATTGAAAAAAGTTTTTTCAGTCGAGGTTTTTTTTTGTGGAAAAGAAAAAATTAAAAAAGCGGGTTTTGCTCTGTGGAAGAAAATGTGATTGGTATAAATTAATTTGGTAAATATTGAAGTTTTAAATGAGCACAAATTCAGATTGTTTGAAGTTTGGCGTCAGATAAAAATGAAAAAAATAAGATGCGAAACGATGTACACTTCTAGCCCAAATCAAAATATTTAGCATTTTTTTAAAAAAAATTAGTCGGTGTAGACGGCAGAAACCGCTCTAGTGCTCCTCGTACAGTGGACTGTTCCCGATTTCTGAGTAACAAACTTCAAGTCGTGTTGCCCTTGAGCTCTAAGTTTCGTTTGGATCAGTATTTTTGGCCTAAGCAGAATTTTATGAAGGCAAGCCAATTACTCATAGTCATATTTGTTTCTATAAGCTCAGAATGAAAATAATTCGTACGAAAAGCTCATTTCTACATTTACGATCTTAACCCTAATCCACAAACCCATGAAACATTCATAGCTTAATCGAAGGTCACATTCAAAAAAAAAAAGGGAGAAAAAACCATAACCATCATATTTCTCCTTTAATGAGATGACGCGTGACCCTCATTAAAATGAGACCCTCTCCGTGGAATAATGAAGGAGAAAAAAAAAGGAATAAAGAAAAACTAAATCGCGAGGAAAAAATCCTACAGTGCAGTTTTTTCAACTCATACAGGGGGAAAAAAAGGAAAACCCCGAAACAGCAACTTGTGGCCATAGTGTTAAAGAAAAAAAAATAATACAAAAAAAGGGCAACTCTTTTCTCTCGTTCGGAATTTTTAACGCCATTATAATTTGCCCGAGAACGAGGAGTCTCTTTTGCCTCGAATCATAAATCTCTCTTGCCTTTTGCCTTTTTATTCTTTTCCTTTTTCGACTCCACGCTCTCACCGTTTAATCTCTTCCTGTTTTTATTTTACGATCTTTTCTTCCGTTTTTTATTTCTCTCGCGCCATTTCCACTTGTGCTCTTGTATATATACAGCATTTCTCACTTTAAACATGTAAATGTAACAGATCCTATACAGTCGAATCGAGTCCTTCCGCTCTTTTCATTTCTTTGATTGTTTTCCAGGATGGCGTCCGCGATTACATCCGTTTCCCCTTTTGGATTTCTCCGTTGGCCGGATCGATCATTAGACGGCGACCTCGATCCCGAACAATCATTGTTAATCTTTAGACAAATGTCTGGCAAAGGAAATTTATAGCCGGGCAAAGAAAAATAGTTATTTTGAATTTCAAGGGAATAAAACTTTGTCTTTAAGTTTATTAGCGGAAAGTAATTAGACCCCACTTAATGTTTTCCTTATTGGCAGAGTATTCGGTTGCTGAAGATAAATAAAATAAAAAATTTTTGTTATGTATTTTGGAACTAAATAGCGTTTTTACGTCAGAATAGAATAATTCTCTAGGACGCCTTCCAAATTTTGCTATGCTTTTTCTTGTCTCGTTCGTTTTGTTTATCGGTTTTGCCGCCGAAATTGGTTAGAAAAAGATGGGAAGAGATGGAAAGTAAGTTTTGAGTTAAGATGAGATGCTCCAATTCTTTCTCTAATTTCTTATGATGAGTTTTTGATTTTTGTTTTTATTAGGTTTTGCCCAGGCAACTAGCAAGATTTTCAAAAGTTCATCCCTGATTTAAAATAGAGGTAAACGAAAGAAGAAATTTTCTTTTTGAGTCTGGGTCTGGAAATGTACGGCCGAATTCACAATCACTAGTTGCAATAGATGTGGTTGATTTCCGCTTGTGCTTTTTCTTGATGGAATTCCTTCTGCATCAGAATCGGCATTGATGCACCGCTGTAAAGGCGGCACTTAAATTCAAAATCAAATAGAGTGCCAAAATTTCTAGAAATTTGATTTTGAACTAGTTCAAATTGTTACTGGAGTCGCTCGGCTGAATTGATTCCGGAATTCCTTTCATGTTTTTCCCCCTTTAAGCAAGACGCTCTCAAATTGTCTATAGACGATAATTCTCCGAGGTATGCGCAAAAGATAAAGTTATGTAAACGAGGACTAAACCCTCGAGGCACGTTCCGCTTTGTGAATTGCATGACAAGAACTACATTCAGCGTGAAATTGGAGATCTGAACTGTCTCAAACTTAACCGGGTAAGGTGTGAGCTATGCTTCTGTTGAAGTCGTTGTAGCTTCCATGTCTTGTACAGACCCGAGATTAATTTTGGTGAGTAGTTTAAAGCAACAAGGACTTGCAGTAATTGAAAATTCAGAAAGAGGCTCCGCCTATTGGAAAATATAGCGGCAACTGCAGGACTTTTAAGTTTTGTAGAGGCACCAGTACTTTTCACGATCAGTTAACCTGTATAGGCTTGCTCGAGGACTTTGAGCAATTTGGCTCTCCCCTACCAAAAAAGAAATTCCAACACTCAGCAAATTACTGTTCACCTTTGTCACACCTTCCACTTTTTAAGTTGTGCCCATTAAAACCCCGTCATTTTTCATAAACTCAAAAACCGCTTTAATAAATTAAGATTACACATCTTGTATAATCATGGAAAATAAATTAAATTTAATGTTTACACGTAGCAAAGATTTAAAATTCACTAACCAACTCGACTTATTAGAGTATCCCCCGTGATGTACAGCTTTAATCAGAAGAAGACATAAATTTCCCCGACTTATTTGGTTTTTTACGTCAGAACAAATACAGTTGACGTCACTCGGCGACGACTACAACGACGACGACGACTTTTTCCTTTTTAATCCTCCTTCAAATTTCTTCGGGGGTTTTTTTATTTGTTTTACGTGAATCTTCGTAACATGGAAACACCTTGTAAATAAAGCTGGCTTTCCTTTTTTTTGGTTTGAAGAGAAAAAGCAATGAATTTTCCCTCTAACCATGATTAAATAAAAAAATTAAAATTTATTTCATTTATGTGCAGGCTCGTGAAATATATAAAAAAAATTCTTTTTGGAGTCATGGATCAACTGGAGAGGAAGTATAAAATTGTGTTGTGTCTTTTCGCCTACGATACGTAAAAAGATGCTTTTCGTGCTCTTTAAAATTACATATCGCTTTTAAAAAATTGTGACGTAATAATACCATCGTGAATATCGATATTATAAAAATAACTAAATCCGTCCTTATAATAATCGAAAAGCGGTCCCAAAATAATGTCACAAAAGTGCTGAAACCCGAAAACCACCGAAACATGTGTTCTTTTAATTGTTTGTATAAAATTATAAAAAATCAGTGATCGTTAATAATAATGATAATTGAAAAAAACGGATCCAGGAATTACGAAAGTGCGCTCCTTTACGATCGGTGAATCGGCCGTACTGGAATCTTCAAAGTTCTCCGAGGTACAGGGTGTGTTTATTTGCATCCCTGTTCAAAGACCATCCAGCATTCAGCGTGAGCGGCAAAGACGGCGCTGGTCTGGTGCAGGGCGCCGGCGAGCCCGACGACAATGCGGTGGCCGCCGAAGAGGGGGAAATGCATGGGGGCATGGTGAGCAATGTCCCGCAACGCCGTCGGCGTCGCCATCACCATTCAGTATATCGTCGTTTACTCGCTTTAGTCAAATCAACTTGGACAGGTGTCAAGACTGCCTTAGGTATCGACCAAGCTGTTCTAGGTCTCTGGAAAATTTTTCACTCATCTTTCACTTTCTTCTTTAGAAAATTGTCGTTTAGACTTTTTTGCATGTTTCAATTTGCATGTACGAAAATCTTTTTGATGTAATGCTTGATAGGTAAAAAAAAATTTATATTTTATTTCTTAAAGGAAAACCGAGTATTTGTTTAAAAGCAAAAAAAAAAAAAAGACGTGCACAGTAAGAAAGCTTTTCTTTTCCTTATTTAGAATTTTTATGAGGTACTTCTTCTCTTTAAAACGCTTTCTGAATTTTCTTTTCTTGTTTAAAACTAAATGTTTAAGTGCTTTTAACGTTCAAGCATAAAGATGGGAAATCTTCAGTTTTCTTTGAAAAAGATAAATTTCGTTTATTTTCGATCGGTGTCTCATTAGAATAGGATGAATTTAGTTATTTATTAAAATAGAACCGGGACTTCAAAGTCCCGGTAATTTTAAATTGCTTTTTAATTCCTCACTGGGAAAAACGTTTTTGAAATTCAGCTTGCAGTGATATCTTTACCCGTGTACGAAATCCTGGTTTCATTTCAAAGCATGAAGAGGTATGGTTGCCTTTAAGTAAAAGCCGAAAAATGAAGTGTTTGTTAGTTTTAGGGGAGAATTTTAACGAATTATACGTACGAATCCTTGCATTTTTAAAAAGAAATAGTGAAAGTAAAATTTTACTTGACTTGAGAGCTTTACAAGTCGACTTGAGCGTCCACCTGAATGACTTAAGCGTCCACTTGACTGACTTGAGCATCCATCAAGTCGACTTTAGCCTCCACCAAGTCGACTTGAGCGTCCACCAAGTTGACTTTAGCCTCCACCAAGTCGACTTTAGCCTCCACCTGACTGACTTGCTCCACCAAGTCGACTTGAGCGTCCACCTGAATGACTTAAGCGTCCACTTGACTGACTTGAGCGTCCACCTGAATGACTTAAGCGTCCACTTGACTGACTTGAGCGTCCACCTGAATGACTTAAGCGTCCACTTGACTGACTTGACCGTCCACCTGAATGACTTAAGCGTCCACTTGACTGACTTGAGCATCCATCAAGTCTACTTGAGCGTCCACCAAGTCGACTTGAGCGTCCACCAAGTCGACTTTAGCCTCCACCAAGTCGACTTGAGCGTCCACCTGACTGACTTGCTCCATCAAGTCGACTTGAGCGTCCACCAAGTCGACTTTAGCCTCCGCCAAGTCGACTTGAGCGTCCACCTGACTGACTTGCTCCATCAAGTTGACTTGAGCGTCCACCTGAACGACTTGAGCGTCCACCTGAATGACTTGAGCGTCTACCTGTCTGACTTGCTCCATCAAGTCGACTTGAGCATCCACCAGACAAACTTGAGGTACCGTTAGAATGACTTCAGCGACTATTAAGTCGATTTGAGCGTCCACTAGGTCGACTTAATAATTCACTGGTCTACTTAAGTTTCAGTCGACTTTACCTTAGAACGACTTAAGCTTTTACTAGATCGGCTTGAGTTTCCACTAAGTTCATAAAAATTTTTGCCATGTCGATCACTTGTTCGAGCGTCCACCAGGTTAACTTCAGTCTCCATTGGATTTTTAAGCGCAACTAATCTACTTTGTTGCCGTTTAACCGGAAAAATTCCCGTCTTTTACATTTTTATATCGGTGCCCAATGATTAAAAAATTCACTTGTAGATCGCTTTCTGGGCAAAGCATGCTAAACAAGCTAAAACACAAACTTCTAAATTTTTCTTATTTTTATCCTGGAAAAGAATGTAAATATCTTGACCACAATCGATTCCTCGTAAAATATAAATAAAGCACAAGGGGTAATAATAATTTCTCCCTTACATATTTAGCTGACTCACACATGTATATTCATAGAGGTTTTTCGTTATTTAAAAATACCCCCATTAAATTACACCCATATGCAAAAAGCACTCTAAAAATCGCAAGCTTTCATGAATCATCCAGGTAATTCCCTTCTTCTAACAAGCACGTTTCTGTTGGAATATGCAAAGTGTTGAGAAGCATTTCCGGTCGTATTTCATCATGCAAAAAGGGAAGAGACGAAGAGCGCGCGCGGGGCGAGGCTCATCACTACGAATAACCGTCATATACGCAACCTTTCGGATCTGGAGTATGTCTGTCTCGGATGATAAATGCTATTTAAACTAATCCTCAAGGGTGTAAATGTTACCCTTTAATCCTTTTCGCGCAATCTTTTTCTACGAAATACTCAACGTTTGTTGGAAGGTATTAGCATGAATTTGTATAATTTTATACCCTTTTTTATACGATGATGTGTAATAATTTTTATTTTTTTTTCTTCTTCCGTCGAGGGTTTTTCTTTTTTTTTATTCAGCATGCGCGCCCGCGTAGAAAGGAAGAAAGAAAAAAAAGCTATTTCCGAAGAATAAATAACCACACGTGATTTGAAAACCGCATCGAAATCAATTTTCGGTTATCGAAGTGAAAAAATACAATTTGTCGGCGGAATTCGGTCGAGATTGATCGTTCGGAATCAGATAAGTGTCCCGATATTATGAATATATGAAAATCGTTCATTCGATTCCGGTCCGGATGTCCGGAGCTAAAAAAGAAATCGATTCTATCTTCAAAATAGAAAAAAAGAAAAAATACGGTATATTTATAAATAGCTCTTAAGAATTCTTATCTTCGTTTTCGTATCAGGTTACTTCTTTTCTTTCCTCCATGCAATTTATTTCAAAGTTTTTTTTTTCCCGTTGAAAAATCGGTTAGTTTAAAAGCAGAAGTTTTGGACTGCCAGAGAAGAGCTAGCTTTTTAATCTTTAGCAAAATTGATAATAGAAAATTTTTATAATTACAGATTCCGAATTTGAGGACTTAGAAACACCGCCGAGATACCGACCGGATAGTCTGAAAGCTTTGTGCCGTGCTACGAGATTCACGGAAGCAGAAATTAAAAGGATATATAGAGGATTCAAAGCCGAATGTCCGACCGGTGTTGTTCGGGAGGAAACGTTTAAAGGAATTTATTCGCAATTTTTTCCACAGGGTGGTAAGTTTTTTCCAATTTTTTTTATTTTGCTGTTGAGTGAAGGAAGCATAGCAATTATTCGAATTATTCGGATGTAAGAATGTAGGGGAGACATTAAAGAAATGAATTTCCGGGGGCATCTGTCTGTGAGATGATATACTTCCCTGTGTCTGTGAACTTTTTGAAGTATCGAGTTTCTCTAAAGTGACTTCAACGAGTTTTCAGGTTTTTTTACACAAGCAAAAAGGTGACCTCTAAAATTTTTCTCTTCAAGATTTTTTCCCCCCAGAAAGCCAAAAACCAAGGCGAAAGGTTTTATTTTCAAAAAAGGCTCTTGAATGTTCTTGAACAGCGTCATCAGGTTTTCTTTGCAGTCATTTTCTGCTGTTTTTTCCAAATTATGATTTTTTTTGTCGAAAATTTCAAAAATTTGGAAAAATTACCGCTGGTTGTATAATGCTCGTCTGCGGGAAAGTTTATAAATTGAGTAAGCGCCATTACTGAGCATGCACCCACGATTTTATTTTTAAACGGAAAAAATAAAAGATTATAGAGAATAGCAGGTATATTAGAGACGTGACGGCGTGCATACGAGCAAGGATATAATTTTCTGAAATGACTATAAGCTTCTTAGAGTGATGTGTTCACACTTTGGGATTTCGCATTAATATCAAAGGCTTTCATGATTTTAACCTATCAGCTTTTGCACGATATGAATGTTCTTCCGATAGGTGGTCTTTCAATCATTTTGCAAATTAGCTGAGGAAAAATTATGTTATTAATGTTGTTATACTAACAATGGCTGTTTTAATAAACCAAATAGGATTTTCGACCGATTCAAGGTTAGGTTGTCAATTTTTACAAAAGGCCTGAGATGTTTAGAGATCTGCTTGAGTGTGGTTGGTGGAATATTCAGAGTATGAAAAGCACAAAGTTTTTTTCGGCTCATCTTGATAATCCAAAACTCACCTTCAGCTTTGAGGATATTCTGATTAAAAATCGCATTTCGCAAAGGACCTAATGTCTCTTCTACCCCATCTCATAATCTTAAACTACCGCAATGTTCATTTACGTCGTAATTTACTTAACCCTAATGTTATCTTAATTGATGTTCCTCCATTTAGCATTGATTAAAATAATCCTCAATTGCATTTCCGTGAGATCGTGACTGTCTGCAAGCTCTCTCTCTCTTTCTCCCAAAGCTGCAATTCAAACAGAAGAAGATTGAACAACGACAAAGCCATCTAACATTATTATTCATTGTTTTAACCTTTTCCAGTCACCCCCTCTTGTTTGTTTTTGATCTACTTTTCTCTAAATAGAAATCAGACCGAGGCTACGACAACACAACTGAATATATATTAAAATGGTTCTCACCGCCGTATTTGTTTATTTCCCGCGATTCCGATCGACGAAACAATTCCAGAAATTGTTATTCCAGTCTTATTCAAAGTATAAACCCCTTTCGGGCAACAATTTTCCCGGGGAGAGATTACAAAGAGCTTTGCTTGCAGGAAGTTGAGAAGGAAAACAATTGGAACCATCGTTGTTAGGTATTTATACCATTTAATTCGCTATCCGGAAAATGCATCAATCATTTAAGATCCGAATCGATTAATCATTGTTGGTTAACAGTAACCTAATAAATATCCTATTATAACGGATACTTTTAATTCAATGCTAAACAAAAACCCGCCCACCCGGTTTCCTTTGTTTTTGTCATCGGAGCTTTTAAAAAAAAGTCTTAAAAAAAAGTTTTTTTTAGTAAACATCTGGGGAGGATGTATTTTAAATTAAAAACTAAAAGCTTCGATATATTTTAAACGCCCTTAGCAAATCATCAAAAATTTAGAAAATCAGTGGCGTCGCGGCTTTTTCGTGGAGTCGCCTCTTGAAAAATTTTGAACTGTGTCGCCCTTTGGGCCTCTTCGCTTTTCCATGCAGAGCGTTTCGTTTTTGTTCAGCAATCTTCGTCGCTCTTTGGAAATGTTTAATGCTACTCGGAAGTTTTCGCTGTTTTTTGAGTCTTCGTTCCTCTGCTCGGGAAGTTTTGTTAATGTGCAAAATTCTTTGGGGCTTGGGTTCAATCATGTTTATTTAAAAAATATGTTTAGCCTCAATTAAAAATTCTTGCGACGCTAGTACAAAAAAACTCTTCATTAGCAAAAGAGAAGAAAACTTTGTCCCAATTTCTACTTTTCGGGAAGAAAAAGAAAGGGTAATCTTTTTAAATCTATGATGACGGGCTTAATATTTAATCCGTTAAAGTAATTAATTAGGACATGGCATCGTTAGCCAAAGGGTTTTCGGTATTTCTTTTTTTAAGGAACATGTAAAATTAAAGACCGGATCCTTTTAACTATAGAACGCTTCTATTATTTATCCGGTCACTATGTTTCACAGAGAAAAGGAATGCTTGGAATCCGTTTTCTTCTTTAACAAACTTTCTCGATTAAAACTAATGGTCTCTTCTATGATAAAGATACTGGAAAAGCTACAATTTGGTATCTTAAGAATTCTTTGTAAGACTTTGTTTTTGTTGAAACGGGGTCTTTACAGAATTATAAGGTGGATATTTTTTATATAGACGGTTTCATAGCTCTCATAATTATAATGTTGTTTAGATAGAACGAAAAAATTAATTGTTCTTTCACTGCTTTTGAAACGATGTTAAAAAATAATACTTTTTTAGGCTGAAAACCTGCCCAAATATTGTTGAAATATATACTAGGAG
The DNA here is from genome assembly GCA_023512825.1 of Liposcelis brunnea. NCBI lineage: Eukaryota > Metazoa > Arthropoda > Insecta > Psocodea > Liposcelididae > Liposcelis > Liposcelis brunnea. The sequence continues at coordinate 2,207,253 of CM042073.1, read as the reverse complement.
ATGTATTACAATCTGAGGAATCGATTGGGACTAGGTAGAACACTCAATTTTTCGTTTTCAAAAAGATATTTAGAAAAAACGGATTTTAAGAATTCAACTTTGTCGAAAACATATTTTTACAAAAAAATGATTTTTCCTACGCTCCAGAGCTGCAAACTACATCCTATCAGATGTATTTTGATGCAAGTAATCCGTTGGATTTTACAGAATTTAAAAATTCGGCCGCGTTCTCAAGATATTAGCAAATTTTAGTTTCCGTTAAACGAAAAAAGTGGTCACTCTTTCAATGTTATCAAATCGATATTTCAATTTAGATTTATAAATTTTCCGGCTAAAACCGGATCAAAATATTGATGAATTATATACTGGGAGATGTATTACAATCTGAGGAATCGATTGGGACTAGGTAGAACACTCAATTTTTCGTTTTCAAAAAGATATTTAGAAAAAACGGATTTTCAGAATTCAACTTGGTCGAAAACCTATTTTTACAAAAAAATGATTTTTCCTACGCTCCAGAGCTGCAAACTACATCCTATCAAATGTATTTCGATGCAAGGAATCCGTTGGATTTTACAGAATTTAAAAATTCGGCCGCGTTCTCAAGATATTAGCAAATTTTAGTTTCCGTTAACCGAAAAAAGTGGTCACTCTTTCAATGTTATCAAATCGATATTTCAATTTAGATTTATAAATTTTGCGGCTAAAACCGGATCAAAATATTGATGAATTATATACTGGGAGATGTATTACAATCTGAGGAATCGATTGGGACTAGGTAGAACACTCAATTTTTCGTTTTCAAAAAGATATTTAGAAAAAACGGATTTTTAGAATTCAACTTTGTCGAAAACCTATTTTTACAAAAAAATGATTTTTCCTACTCTCCAGAGCTGCAAACTACATCCTATTAGATGTATTTCGATGCAAGGAATCCGTTGGAGTTTACAGAATTGATAAAACGATAGACGTATTTCATTGCTGCTAGGTTAAAAATTTTTTCCTTCTGCTAACGAAGTACATGAAAAAAGGAATTTTTGAATTGAATTAATATTTTGCAAGTACGTGCTTGTATAAAAATTTTAACTATTCCGGGTGTCATATTGAATATTGATGACAAAAAATGAAATACGTTTGCAAAATGGCGGTTGTTTCAGATTGAAAGCAACAACCCAGTAAAACTCATTTTTCAATCACTCGTGCGATAAATCACAATCCATCTAATAATTTTCATAGAGGACTGAAAACGTATCACGTTCTGGCTAAATTAAATCTCATGATTTTCTAAATCTCATCAATCTTATTTAAAAGCGTAAGGTAAAATCCGACATCACGCAAAATGTTTTCTTTCCCCTCCCTCCCTACCGCACATACGATCCGATCCCGTAATTAAACTTCAATGGATCAATCAAGTAAATGGGAATTATGACGGGGGGGAAAAGGATATTATGAATGTATGTATAAAAGGAGACAAAGGAAACATCACTATTCCAAAGGTACAATGTCACGTGTTATTTTCGGAGAGAGAGGAGAAAGAGGTGTAATTCCGAAAGGAGAGAGATAGGAAGCTTAGATCATAATAAGGGTAAGCATCTCTCACAGATGAAAGCTCCTGACTTGCAGGGGAGTTAATGAACGCTTTAATAAACTTTATAGAGCTTACCTGAGCTTGATGACGTGGTTCCCTTATTCTGAGGAACGAGAACCTTACCGAAATTATAATGCTCGCGATTAGGGTTGACAAGTCTCCCTGCTTTACCGTTTTGCCTTCGTGAAATATATTATAAAAGGGGTCAAAAGGTTTTTAGTACAAAATGGGGGGAAACTTAAAACGTCAGATTTTGGGTGAAATATTGAAGCCGGAGAATCGATCCGTTACACGAACTCTTAAGCCTTAAAAAATGGATGATAATCGGAAAATCTTTTGCTGATAATCGCTTGTAATTGGTTTGGAGTTAAAAAGAAAGCCGATTAAAAAGTGTTCCCTTTTCCTTTTTTTATTTTTTAAAGCCGCTACCCGAGAACCTTTTCCCTCCGGCCTTTATTCTTCTCCGAGAAATTGTAATATCGTAAAATATTGAAAGCTTCATTCTTCTTAGTTATGACTTTAAATCCGATAAAAGCATGCCCATGTTATTTCAAAAATTCCATATTCTGAGTCATCTTGAGACTTATAACTAGTGAATGATCATTCCTTCCTTTTTTTCCCCTCATCGACCTTTTTCTTCTTTCTTTTTTAATATTTTGACGTTTGGGATTTTTACCCGTTTCAAACGATGAAAGTTTCGAAGGAGTCTTTTAATTTCATTTTCGTATTCCGGGATCTCTCTCTCTCTCGAAAAAAAAAAAAAAGAAATACCGAGGATAATGTAATTAACGTGGCTTTCTGCACCCGGACGTTTGTATTACACAGAGCTGTGTGTTAAGTTGAAATTCTGTGCACAGTTAACGGAATTTCGAGAATAACCCGATTTAGTTTGCATTCTTGCGATTATCAGTAATGCGATAAAACCAGAGGATGTTAATGGAAAAATTAGTGAAGCTGCTTGTAAATGGTTCACCAGCTGTAAGTGTAATTATTCAAGTGATCGTGTCTAGTTTTATATTTTTGGCTAGTGGTTCAATACTGGACATTCTTTTTTTTGTCCCAGGGTGAACTTGGGGGACGAGAAAGTTTGTACAGGGTGCGCGTTCCCTTACCAGCCATTTTACCATTACTGTGCAATTCCCCACTGTGCATATAGCCGGACTGTTAGACCCCTAGTTAATATGACACAGCACAAATCTTTCTGCTGCATCTCGAGTGTTCTTCTAATCACTCTATTGGCAAGATTTCCATTTTCAAAAATGACTGAAACAATATTTAACATTAAGCCAAATAATCAAAATCACTTTCGCGTTTGTTAATGATTAAAATGATCTTACATTCGACCAGTGAAAAACACTTGACCGAATGCCCCGTTTGGCCATTTGACTGCTGCATTTTATAGAATAACAAATGTTCAAATCGTCCTCACTGCAAAAAATATTTAAATTTCAAGTTCAAACTGCGAATAATATTTAACCTGAAATATCTCAATTCGTAGATTGCATAGAACGTGACGTCATACCATTCTCCGGGTCATGACTGTTTTTATGTATAACATGAAAATTATGTACCAGAAAAATTGTCATCTATGCGTTGGTTTCATTATTCATCGCACATTTCCCCATCCTTCGTTTTTCCGTTTTCATAATGTAGTTCAACGACAAGAATTCAAGGTCGTGACTTTCAATTATCTCTTTATTTTTATTCAACAAACCGAAATGATGAATGAAAGATAAATAAAATGTATCTTTCTTATTCACGATTGAAAAGGCGAAAATTTTCATTAGCGAGCTAATTGGATGCTTTTCGGTTCGGGGGGCACGAGGAAGAAATAAACAAAACGAGAAGGTTTATTTAGGATATAAAAAAATAAATTAAAGGAAGGGGGGATTTGGTGTTAAACAATGTGCCCCTTTTTATTCCCGATGATAAAAATAAAATTTTAAAAAAATCACTTTTATTATTTTTTTTTTTTAAATGTGAAGTGATTTTATTTGGCCGAAAGATTTCTCGTATTTTAAAAGTTGCAGCTGGATCGTGAAAGTTACCCGGTCGCGTACTCGAAATTTGAAAAAGTAACGTCATAACCGCGAGAGCGATAACAAAAAAAAAGGGAAAAGAAGCCGTGTTTATCTCAAGTAAGCGGAAGTCAAGAAGAGGGAAACGTATGTCGCAGATCCCTAAGGGGAAAAGAAAATAATTGATCCCATGGGATCCTTTTAACAACCCTAGAAATTTCTTATCTTTTATTGCGGCACGGAAACGTTAAGGGTTACTTGAGAAAATCTCAAAAGAGAAAAAGGAAAAAAAAATTCGATTGGACTTTTTTTGCAATATGTTTTTTTGATCCTTTAATTAATTATCCAGGATATTCGATTAATCACAATTCAGGGAAAATGTAAACCGAAGAGAGTCCTCTGACCGATTGAAATAGTTCTGGGTCAGTTGTTTGTTGCTCTGATTTTTTTAATTGCTTAGAAAAGGACTGCAGAATCTTTTTATAAATAATATTTTATGAAAGGAAAACGTCAGTTATGGAAACTGACCCGAGTAATTAACTACCTGAACGTGATCATAAACAACCGAAATTTTCTCTTTGAAATGTAATATAATCATGACCTCGCGTATTTAATTAACATTTTACCACCTCTGGTTAGAAATAACCCGACCATTAAATCGTTTGTCTGGCTAACTATTTGACTCGGTTTTCGAAACGAAACGGATGCGTATGAAACTAAAATTAGGCTTTATTGAAAACCCTTTGTTAAAACTTTTCAGTTGTTTCAAAGGGGAAAAAAGACGAATGGAAGTGATTGTTACGAAGATGAAATACGTGACGAGTAGCTGATCTCAGCCATCTCCAATTAACAATATTAACCAAAAAAGGTTTACCGTTAACAGTTCGATCTGAATACCAATCTTGTACGCATGTAATTTTGTTAGCTCTTATTAGTGAGTCATTAATCTTCTTCTTCTTTAAATGCCCGCTCCTCGTCGGAGATTGGCGATCATCATGGCGATCCTAACTTTGGAGGCTGCCGAACGAAGAAGGGATACCGAATTTTGGCCGTACCAGTCTTTTAGATTCTTGATTCTGATTCTTGAGGTTTTCCTCCGACCCGGTCTACGCCTGCTTTCAATCTTCCACTTCATCACCAGCTGCAGAGGGCGATATTTTCCGTTACGAATAATATGGCCGAAATATTCAAGCCTTCGAGCGATTCAAGCGACCGAGGGGTTGAGTTCTGATTGGTTGGTGAGCATAGGACGCCATGCCGTCCTAGCATAAGCCACGTAAAAAGACACTGTTGTTGTTGTCATTGGTGTTGTCAGATTTACGGTAGCGATGTTGCCAAAAAAACTAATAAAAGGAGGCCATGATAGCCGCCATTTTACCGTTCTTATGGAGCTGCAAGTCGCGCTTCTCCCTATATAGGTCTCCAGGTTTCACACGAAGCTCCATTAGATAAAACCTAAAATTTCTAGGAGTGGCTGCTAGATGTCTTTGAGCATTCATCAAACATTTTTCGATAAATTTTGTGCCTAAGTGTATTCCCTAAACATTACAGTGTCACCGATCTAATGTTATTGTTTAGATTTGATGTAATTTTCTCTTAGTTGATGCATGGAAATTAATATCTCATTAGTAAACTTTAAAGTGTCTCCACTATTCCGGAAAATTCTGAAAACTTCGTTTCATTATGAAAATGTACTCTTAAATGTAACTACATTTTCTTTAAGTTAAGTTATATAAAGTTCGAAAAGAGTCTGCATTTAGCTTTAACCTATACAACTCTTTTCCGCGCCGCTTAACACTCGTGACATATTTGTATTTTAAAATTACTCAGTTTGAAAACAACCGAACCGATGAACTTTCCATTTATTTCCAATTTTGTTAAAAACTCTCGAAAGAATTTTGCGGTTTAACCGTTATGTGCTACATTTCCCTCCGTTTTCGATAGCTTCCCCAGTAAAATATTAAATTCCACTTTTTAACAATGCTAAACACGAAGACGGGTAACTTGAAGTGCCTGCCTCAATCCCTTTTTTTCTACCCTCCATTAATCTCCCCCTTTCGGAAATTAAAAAATTCCGTTAAATCGTTCTGATTTTTGTTGACTTTTCAAGAAATATGATAAGGAATAATATTGCGAATAAAGCGATCAAGAGAGAGGAACGAACGGTAATAAGCTGGAAAATCTTGATATGGAAGAACGGAAAGTTAAATGAGAAAAAGGACTATCTCAAACATTGACAACTTACAAATTGAAGTTGAGCCTAAGCTGATTTATGAGAAAACTCAGATTTATAATCTTTCACTTTAAAAGCAAGCAACTTTTCCGCCTTTTATTAAAAGCAACCTTTAGAGCTTTTTAAAAGACGTCTTCAAAGTTTTTGAATAAGGAAAATATGTATCGTAAATCTGGGGAATTAAATAAGTGGGAAGCGATTATCGGTTCGGAAACGGGAATTAGGAAAACTAAGATTATCGACAAATCGGGAAAATTAATCCCGGCCGAAGGCGACATATGGAATTATTAATTGAATCGCCGTTCAAGAGGTCGAATAAGTCAAGAGAACGGGGAAACTGTTTTCTTTAAAAGTCAAAAGCCAAAAGGAAACTTACAGACAAACGGGTTGAAACTTGTAATTGAAAATCGGTTGGGATGTTTACCGAATGTTCTGTAAACGTTAGATTAGTTCTCTGAATGGCCATGTTTAATAACGGGTAACTTGAATGTTCCAAAACTGGAGTTGATTTTGTTTGTAAACAAGTAGGAGATTTATAGAGGGGAATTTCTCGAATCAATCCCCGATGTTATAGTGCAATTGACTTGTAAATTTTTTTAGGCAGTGGAGTGCAATGACTAGGAGTAAAAATTTTGGTCTAAAAAAAAAACAATAAATTTAATTACATTTTTTTTGACAATGTATTAGAACCAAAAGTTGAAAAGTTGAAAATAGAAAAAAGCCACAGAAAAATTTTTTATGTGAAACCGTGAAATTTAGCCTTGGGGGAACGTGTTTGGCTTATTTTGAAGAAAAACAGTCCAGAAATTAATTTTTCTTGACAAAATACAGTAACTAAAGTTTAGCCATTTTTTTTATGAAGAATCCGGCTCTGATTTGTGTAAAAACAAAAATGTTGCTTCTGGTTCGAATTTGTCCTATCGAAAAATGAAGTGGCCCAGAACTCAGATTTTTCTTGACAATGTGCACACATCATTTTGAAATTTTTTTTCTGTTCACTACAAACTAATTTTATTTCTCGGAGTTTTTTCTTGAAAATTACACTTCTGATTAATGAGCTTGTTAAAAACTTTTGTAAAAATCTTAGTTAATTCATTAGTACTTTCTATGTTTAGTTGACGACTTTTGAGACGGAGCTGCGTACAACGCTGTCGTTTTTAAATAAGTAGACCGCGTGGTGGGGAATAACTGCCAATAAGAATCGACCAGAGTATTATTAAAGGCAAGCCTGAAAAGAACGGACTCGTAATAGCTGAATCTTTTTTTAAAATTAAAATTACTTTATTTAAAAGGATATAAATTTACGATCATTAGCACGACCAGGTAAAACAATTTCCCCTTTTTATCTTGATTGCCGACCAGTACGCGCCTTTCCTCCTAATGAATAAAACCGCAGGAAATCCCAAACCTTTCGCCTTTTAATTTCTCAAGCGTTTTCTGAAATAATATTCTATGCGGCAAAATTTCGAATCATCAAAGAAAATGTCAGCTAAATTGCTTCTTTCGTGTAAACGTTTTCCCGGGAGAATTTTACGCAAATTTCCCCCTTTTACAAAATGAATAATCTTATCGTTTTCGAAGGAAACAGCGTTCTCAATCTTGAATTCTTGAATTATTTCGATACGCTTATAAATTTTTGTCTTTTCTCTTTTCAGCCAATACCAGCCAATACGCCCATTATGTCTTCAACACTTTAGATCATAATCACGCGGGTTTACTAAGTTTCGAGGTGAGTAAATCAAGATTTAGATTTTATCAGGGACAAACACTAGGATTGAAATCATGGACCTTTTCGAAATAATGCCAGATCAAAGGATATTCCAAGGAAATTCAAAAAAATTTTCCGATGCCATGGCAGCCCATAGGTTGGCGGAAGCAAATAGACCAAGGCTAGCTGGAGAGGCGGAATCGAAGGTAGAGTAATGCTTGAGTTGAAAACCTCTATTCGAACTTTCCTTCGCGAGTGGATCAAAGAGAAACACGGCGAACGGTGGGCAGAAGAAGAGGGCCTCCGACAAAGTAAGTTAATGCTGAGAACTATCTCTGCTAAACTTACCAAAGATGCATTGCTACTAAGCAGGCAACAATTGAGGGTAGTAACAGGCCTAATAACAGGCCACTGCACTCTCAGAAAACATCTTCACACAATCGGTCTATACAAAGATGAACCATTGTGAGACTATGTCTAGAAGATGATGAAACCCCCTTGCACCTAATTTTTGAGTGCGAGGCATTAAATAGGTGGAGAACGACTCTTCCAGGCCCCATTGCACTGGATAAGGAATTCCCCACAAAAAATATGATAACCAGTCTACTTAACCTCATCAAAGAGGCGGAAGCAAATAGACCAAGGCTAGCTGGAGAGGCGGAATCGAAGGTAGAGTAACCAGATGACCAGATGACCAGGATGACCAGATCATGGTCATCTAAAACTACCAAGCAGGGAAGATACAATAAGCGAGTAAATCGCTTCCGTGTCGGGCTTCTTACCCCAGCTCTGCTTGTGTTTAAAGAAAAAAAAAAAAATGCTTGAGCCGAGATGTGTAGTGTTCGAAAACGTAGAAAGTTTTAAACCAACTAACATGCATACACATTTTTTTAATTACGGGTGTGATTAAGCCAAGGATTGAGACAGCCGAGTGCATGTGCTCCTTCGACGCAGACGACTAGACAGGCATAGGAGGGGAAGGCCCACTAGTTTGAAACTATTCCGTCATTTCAGTCCTCCAAAACAATAACAGTTCAACTTTATATTTTACTTCCTCTTTAGTCATTTCATTTGCGGCAAAATATTTTTTAAAGTCATCAACTGTCGATAACCGATAAGCATAATACCTTTCAAGAATGACAATAAAAATTTTTAACACATGAAAACGTGAAAAAGAATAGGATTAAACTGGATATAATTTCCGCGCCATCGAGATACTTCAACAATATCATTTATAATCCCACGCTCACTTACTTTCTAAATAACCGTATTTTGCGGTCAGCAAAACATCCGTCACCTCGAAAAGCATGTCATCACGAACAAAGCAACTTTCTACGGTTAACATTTTTCCGCTTGCTCGACGAGACGAATGAAGCTTAACCGAAGGGCGATCAAACGAAAAAAATTAAAAAAGAAAAGTAGACGAAGGAAAAACTTTTCGGCTCTCTTTCAGCTAAGACAGACTTAATTTTTTTCTTTCTTCTTCTTTTTATTAAAACATGAAAAGGGAGCAAGAGATAAAAAGGACAAGAGCAAGAATGCTCTTTTGTTTGTTTCTGGCTTTCGTCCAGTAAAAACAGAACGTGGTCATCTTTTCGGGTGGCGGAAGAAATTTATTTGCAGGGGTTTTAACAGGAAATGATTTACAATTACATTTTCCTATTGTAAAACATGTCCGCGGTTATTAAATGCGGTACTGAAAAAGAGGAATAGTCTTGTTTAACAACTTCCCCCGTTTTCACGAAGAAATTAAATTGCAAATATTAATATTTCTCTAGGAACAGAAGGTTCCTGTTGCATAAAATGTGCCGGGGAAAAAAACGAGGAAGATAATAGTAATCATTTTTTATGATTTTCTCCCCGACGTTATTTTCATTGTCAGTGTCATTTTTTTTTTTTACAAGGATTCCGATAAAACTTTTTTATATCCGGGGAATTCAGCTACAATTGTTAATTAAATTTCGTTCCGATTAATTTCGTGAAATGAGGGATTATAAAAATGATCGAGATTATGAATTTTTTTTCCCCCGGAAAATCGGAGACAGAGAAATGACTGAATTTTATTTAGAGTCATTCGCAGAAAAGCCATTTTTTCTCTTTTTTTATATTTACGAAAAATGGCCTTTTTCTTTTTAGCAGATTGCGACCTTAGTCGAATCTCGTATTATCTCCGATTTTTTTCGATTTTAAGTTATTTACAGAAATAAAGAATCGAATTTTTTCTCTACCACCTCCCGTTTTCAAAATTTCGAAATTCGTAGCGGTTCCCGAGATCTCCAAACGTATAAAGTTTTATCTCGTGTTTTCTTAAAAAAAATTTAGTCGAACAAAGTATCATCTACACGCGATTGAAGTAGTTGACACTATGTTTGCATGAGATAGAACTTTATTCTACAAGAAGCGCAATGTTTAGCTCATGGCGGACAGATATCGTTCTGAATAATTTATGATAACTCTTAAACTGTTTTATCTTTTTGAAAAAAAAAATTTTAATTCTAAATCGTCGATAATTGCTGTACATTTTTCTGTAAAAAAAAGATCAATATCATTTAATAGAATTAGGAAAAAAGATGTCAAACTTTCAAAACCTTCTCCTGTAAAATTTAGGTCGTTAAAACTAAGGTCGCGAGATTCTGGGCCTGATGCCCTAGACGCATAGCATACAATCCTTTATCTTGATGCTGGCTAAGTCCACAAATTTTTCGATCTCAACATTCCTAGATTTTTGCGCTAGCCATTTTCTGGCTCTCAGCGGCTTTCACTTTAATGAAATACTTCCTTCGGTAATCGTAAGAAGTCCTTTTATTTATTGTGAAATTTTTTATCCCATTCGTAAGGATGAATTCCTTTTCGCGACTAATGATCCCGAACAAACAGATTTACGAGTGGTCTTTTATTTAAGTTGTGTAAATACCCTCAAAACAATTCAAACTTTAAAGGGCAATACGCCAAATTTTTTTTTTCTATAAAAAATCTTTAAAAATCAAAATTCTTTTCATCAACTTTCACGATTTTTTATTTTTTCGCTCCATTTCCAACCAATATCAATAAAAATCACTCAAATAGTTCGAAATATATAAAAATCAAATAACTTTTTCAAGTTACATCGTCCGGTTAATTTTTTTCCCGAACTTCAAAACGAAAACTACTACAGCCATTTATTTCCTTTGCGGACGCAAAGCGTCCAGCCATCGATTAAAGATGACGTTCGCTATACGAACTCGACATTTTTTTTAAAAAACTTCTCGATCTCGCATACGAGTCTCTATCATCCTTCCTCTTGAACGAAAATGGGAAATGAAATGTTGGGAACATTTAGTCAAAACGAGTTATGTAAATTTCTGAATGCTTTTATGCAAATGGAAGAAAATTCCCATCTACGGGAACTCGTGTATATAGGTACAAACCATATCCTCCCCCCCTCCGTCAGTTTTTTTTCCCGATGGTCTGGCATTAATTTCGTGAAGCGTGGAATGATTTGATTTTCTCTCCGGGGTCTTTTTGCCGGATTGTGTCAGGGATTTTCTAGGAATAAAGCTTTTGAAACGGGAGTTCTCTTAGCCCAAGTAAATACTAAGGCCGAGGAATAAGGAAACCTTGATAACATATTCAAAGTGTGTCATGTTTGCGAAAGAATGGGTCATCCGCTTTGATGAAATCCTCCTCCTCCTCCTCCTTTCCCCTCCTAAACAACAACAGCACATTATCATGCTTTTGATAAGTTTATTATAGCATCTCATTAATCTTGTCTCTTTCTCCTGTTTGCTTAATAAACTTTCAGGCTTTTGAAATCCATTCAAGTCGATTGGAAGCCCGGAGAATGAAAACCGATGATTTTCCCCCGCGGCTCGGGCCTATATATTATATTTAATAATGTCCCGGAAGAGAGTGGGGAAAAAATTAATAATCTCCGAGCCGCTAAAAAAACTTTGGGTAGTGTGAGATTGTGTAAAAATTTTTTTAAAAAAAAAAAAATCAAACCCCAAGTTAGAGTAATTTAATTTGCTTTGATCAAATCCACGACATTTACACATCTCGTTATTTTTTTTTCCTTTTTTCCTCCGTGCTCTTTTTTTTTCCACTTGCTCTTCCCAAGGGATTTTCACCGAGTTCAGCGGTTTTCATTCAAGAAGTAAAAAAAAAAACTTGACATTTTATTTACATTTCTCATATTTAGACGCAATCAAAGAAATTCGTATATAAAATTAAAAAGAATAAAGAAAGGAAAAGATATAAAAATTTATGGTCGGGTGCAAAGAAAAAAATTCCAGAACAAACTATAAAAAACATGATGCAAAATAACTGACATCAAAAAAGTGCACTTAAAATTTAATTTAGTTTATTGTTTTTCTGCTTCGCGGAAGGGATAAAAATTCATGGAGGATCTTATTACCTTAATACGAGTTCTTTATCCCTCGGATACCAGACACCGCCTCGAATATGAAATGGAGCGCGTTTGATTTTTTGTTGTAAAATTCTCAGTCAATAGATCGTAAGGTTGATTTACCGCGACTTTTATTTCTGTATTAAAAATGCAAGAGAGGAATGATCATAGATCATCGTTTTTTACAAATTCTCACGATACAGATGACGTTGGTCAGAGGTGAAATATGGTCGGAAATAAATCCAAGCGGAAGATGAAGGGATCGACCGCTAGATTCAAGTGTGAGTCGGGTGAGGCGATGGCTATTCAGAGATGGTTGCCTCAATTTGGAAAAGGGTATTATATTTCGGTATTCTTATTACGTTGTAATGAACCTTTTCTAAGTTGGATTTTCCTTTTCACGTTATCTTTCCCCGTAGATCGTTCGTTCATTACTTATTATACTCTAATCCGCTAAGTCGTGTAGAAAACTTAATTCAAGCATAAAACTTAGGATAAAATTATCAAATCCAAGATACTATGAAAAATTTGTGTAATGTAGCCTAAAAATAAAATCCCTTCAAATAAGAAAATAATTATTCTACAAAATCCTGAGATTTTAATAAAATTTTGAGAGCTTTGAGTCTAATGGAGGCGGAGCGCTTAAGCAGTGGTAGACTAAGCTTACTAGAAGTCTAGTAGAGGTCTGATCGGGTCGGGCTGAACCCGAAAACCCGAACCCGACCCGACCCGAATCCGGGTTCGGTTCGGCGGGGAGTGGACTCTCTGCGCTCGGTTCGGGCTCGGTTCGGCGCTCGGGCGTTCGGTCCGGGTTCGGTTCGGCACTAAAGACTTTCTTTTTTGCTTTTTCCGTTTTTTGGGTCTGCTTTTCGGGAACGGTTCTACTTTTCTACATTTTAAACTTGTTAGAAACTTGCCTTAACAACATGTAAAATTAAGCGTAAAGTAAGTGTAATGTTTTTCGACTTTTTAGAAACGATTACCTTTTTTTTTTTTTTTGCTTTTCCGGTTTTAGGAGGAATTTGGGTCGAACCCGAACGACCCGACCCGAAAAGTTTCGGGTCGGGTTCGGGTCGGCGGAAAAAATTCTTTCGGGTTCGATTCGGGCTCGGCGCCTACAACAAATTCTCGGGCCAGCCCGAAAGCCCGAAACCCGACTCGAACAGACCTCTAAAGTTTAGGGTCGCTAGGAGTAAGTTCGATTTGAACCCAAACTCAAAAAATTTAGGAAAACGTTTTCCCATTATTCTCTTTCTCTTCTCAAGCGAAGCATGAGTTCAAGCTCCTATCTTTCCTGAACTTCTGGCCACTTAAGTGCTGCAAATTTATAAAATCGAAAAAAAAATTGATTGCAGCTCGTAAGGGCGAATTCCGTTACATCGTCGAATGAATATTCGTAAGGACGAATTCCTCCTTTGAAAAAGATTCAACCCTCAATCAAGATTACTCATGAATGAAATAATTTTCTCAGTTTGTTATCTCTCATTTGATACAAAAATATGATTCAGAAATAATGTTTCTTTAAATTAAATTTCTTTGCTTTAAAAAAAAAAGAGCTTTTAAACTAAAACTTGATTGAATAATTAATAAGTAGATTTTAATGAATTGACTTGAACAAAGGTAATTTACAAAAGATTGCAATTAAGGTTTTGCTCTGCCTGGGGACATTTTAATAACAGCTTCGAAAATTAGCTTTCGTTTTATCTTTTCAAGAAAAAAATGAAATCAAAGGAATAATACTTCTGTCAATACAGCTTTAATTTTGAAATGGACATTAAAAGAAACAAGTATACAAAGCGAATCTAAGTTTTGATGCTAGTGTGAGGCTAGATAGAGCCTTGTAAGTTTTTCTTCATTTCGTCTCATCATTAAAAACTAGATCGAGATCAATTCGAAAAAATGACACTCGTTAAAATCCTTAACTCTTAAACATCTTCAACTTTTTTAACACGTATAGGATTTGCCGTTTCCTGGAAACTTTACTCCAAACAAAGTTCTCACATTTTGTATTTTGAAAATTTTCCGAAACACGATATTTAAATAATGAAAATACCAAAAAACACTTTTAGTTTATATTTTAAATATCTCGGATTTCAACTTTCTTGACATCATTTTATATACAAGCTATGTTTACATTTTCATTCTTTGCATCAAAACCTTTCAAAAACAATATGATTTCGTTTAATAGGCCTGTTCGCATCAATTTTTTTTGTCCGTATTGTTATTTAGTTCGGACATTGGCAGAAAGATGTTTCGAATCAGTTTAGGAAGTTAAAAAACTGAACGTCAATTTATTGGACGGGGCTTTTTTATTTTTTTTCGAAAGCCTCGGCATTCTTTCCTCATCATTCAGCTTGATAAGGGTTCGATCAGAGGAATGTCAAGGTTGTTGGAATCATTTATCATCATTTTTCCCCACTTCATTCATCCTTGTTTTATCATCTTTCCCATTCTTTTACTCAAATTATGGATTAAGCTTGATGTAATATTAGTGAGGTGAGTGATGCTAGGTTTGGAAACAGATGGCGGGAGCAAAACGAATTCCCCTAAAAGCAGATATCGCACTGCTGTCCCAGAAAAGGCCAAAATGATCTACCGTAGTTGTGAAATCCTTAGTCTGGTCTAATCCAAAAAAAAAACTCTACTTACCTCTTTTTATTTCTTTCCAGGATTTCGTAACCGGTCTCTCAATATTATCTCGCGGTACGCTCGAAGAAAAACTCAAGTGGACTTTCTCACTCTACGATATTAACGGGGACGGATGCATAACCAAAGAAGAAATGACTGACATCATTACAGCCATCTACGATCTAATGGGGAAATGCATCGAGCCCGTTGACGAAGCCACCCTTAAAGAAAGGGTAGATCATATATTCCAGGTAAGTTTTGGTAACTGGATAAAGCTCGCACGTATTAATCAAAACGTGAATGATGACAATGTGACCGAAATTCAACGTATGTGATTTGAATTTTAATACGAAGCGTTATACTCTTCTGACCGTTTCCCATCAGGGTATTAGCACGTTTTCTTATTAAGGTAATAAATGTGGGTCGCGGAAGCGTATTTCCTCAGGGATGTAGGAGTAATTTATTTAATTTAATCGTGGGTGAAAAAATTTGAGGAAGGGGTGGAATTTAAATAGGGCAGGTCAGAGGAAATTGCAATGACTACTGACTAAGTCCATATGGCGAGAGGGGTCAACTTGCTCAGTGGATAAAGAACATCAAATTAAGTTAAATTAAGACGATATTTTACTTTTTGCCCCCTGATTCCCTTTTTACCCCGACTTGCCCTATATCGTGACGATTTACACGTAGTTTTCTAAAAAAAAACTATGAAACAAAATCGTTAAGCCATATTTCGTTCTATTTTTACATTCACACCAATATTGGGACAACGCCCTGCTTTTTGTCGATGTCATAAATGTCCTATCTGATAATGAGATTTCCCAGACAGGTTTTATAACTTACATTCAAGAAAATTGAGTTAATTTTATATTTTTCTCTCCCTAGTTTATAAGAGAAAAAAATAAGGTCGGCGATTTTTATATTTATTTATTTAATAATATGGGAAATTCTCTCCGGTCGGCCTGTTTTTTTTTTCTATTTGCGGAGTCTTTTTTTTTTTTTTCTCCCCCCTCCAGGCCGAGCCTCGCGATTAACTGAGATTTCAAATATTCATTGTTAAAATAGCAATTTACAGCATTATTAGGATTAAAGCGGATCCGGGGGATTAGGAAACGGCGCCTTGAAGGAAGGTCGCTGGAAAACGGACCGACGCTTATTTTAAACGGGAACGAAACGTCTGCCAAATGCCTTCGGCTAAGCTTTGGCTTTTTAAAAAAAAGATTTTGAAAGGGTTTAGATGAATTCCTTTTTTGTAGTTTTAATATATGAAAAAGGTCTCTTTTTTCGAAATTAATTTTTTGCAATGTGTTTGACGGGTAAATAAACGAAAAGCAAATAAGGCTTTTGAAATATTCAGGTTAAAACTGAGCTTCAGTATGATTTCGAAGGAAAAAAAAGCTTTTTTGTTAATTTATTTGTTTAACGAGATTTTTTTTGGTATAAACCTGTGCTGAAAACACATGGAGGATAAAAGTTTTGATCGAAAATTGCAGAAACTTTGAGTTTAGGTTTTTACAAGGAAAGTGCACGAAGTGTAAGTCTAAGATTTTGATGAGGCCTAGTATCCTTTATAGTACAGATAAAAATTTCGTACTCCTAAAAAGGGTCAACAAATTAAAAATTTAGTTTTTCGACCTTTTCCCATCGACCCTTTTGTCGAATTTTTTTTTCCATCCTACTGTCAATATTTTAAACACCAGTAAACATTTTCTTTGAATATTTTCTTGAAGTTTTAGAAAAAAAATTTTCATAGGTTTTTATTAATTTTTTCAATGAAAAGAATATTAGTTCTTTATAAAAATCTAAAAGGACGCCACTGTCCTCAGTATCTCGTTTTGTTTTTGCCAAGTCAAATATTTAAACATTTTTCTTTTAATTTTTTCAGAAAATGGACATGAATCAAGACGGAGTAGTCACAATGGAAGAATTTTTAGATTGCTGCACAACGGATGACGATATATCCGCATCGATGGGAGTTTTCGACTCGGCCTTCTGACCCGAACCCATCGGCGAGGAGAAGCCGACCAGTTCCACCTCCTTGCCAATGGAGACTTCCTCCTAGCCACTCATCACAAACGACGTTAAGGCACCTTCGGACGTCCGGGAAAAGTGAAACGAATATATTTTTTTTAAACAAGTGAAATCTTAATCTTTTTCACTTTTTGTTTTATTTTTTCCACATATCTTTTTAAGATGGAAAAAATTTAGGAATGATTTTTTTAAAAAATAAAATGTAAAATTAGGTCGGCTCTATGTAAGAAAAGAAAATTTTGCGGTAAAAAAAAATGAAATTCAAGTATACGGGAGAGATTTACGAGTCCCGAGAGTCGACCAAGACAGATGATGATTGTGACGTAAAATGCCATAACTAAGGTTTAGATTTTCAGTGTAGGCAGTGTTCATGAATTTATAACATTATTATGTTATAGAAGAATCATTTTCAAGATGATAGATGATTGTTATTTTGCAAAACATCAAAATATTACATGGTAATGTTATAAAGAACATTGTTTACTGTTTAAGTATTAATATTTCAAAGCAAAAATAAATAGATCGAAATTATTGGTACGATCGTTTAATGGACGACTAGCCAAGTAACACTGAGCAAAATTCACATCTTTTGGACTTTTGTAGATATGCAAATGTCCTCCAGTAGCTTACTTTTATCTTTTAGAAGCTTGTTAGAATCTCGGATCTGCAAAATATCTAATTAGACGGACGTTATCATATCTATAAAGAAGATGAGAACTTTGGAGTGTGTTTTTTAGGTAGAGAGTCTATAATGAGGTTGTCGCCAACTCTTTCATTTTTTTGTGATTAGCTGCGGCTTTATCCATAAGAATGACGTATTCGAGCCTAACCTTAAAATTGGAACTTTGATTAATCACCTGATATCTCATTATAAACTTTCTATAAACGACTTGAAAATATTTTGTGCCAAATTCAAAAAACGAAATTACAGCTTTGAAATATTTAATGGTTTTAAATTGACTTACTAGAAAACACTAAATTAGCTAAACGGTAATTTTGTTATAGAAATATTGAATGAAATTTTGTTGTAAATCATTATGGATAAACTATTAGGGCGCCAGTTTGGAATGAAATTTTTAACTTAGTTTAGAATAAGCTTTTTTCATGGCTTTTAGTATTGATGTAGAGCTGTTCGTGCTTTTGATCTATTAATTGTAATCGGCTTGGCTTTCGCTTTTGCTTGCGTCGCTTTGCTCTTAGTGTGGTATAGTTAGTTTTATAGCCAGAAGGAGATTTACAAGTTAAGGGTATTCATTTTCTGCGTAAAAGCTCCCGACAGCAATCTCTTTAATGCTAAGTAGAGTCTCTACATCCAAAAAGCACTTCAACCAAAGATTTTTCGGAGGAAGTGCAAAACAACGTGACTGCGTTTCCTCCAAAAAAATTTTGGAAAAAGTTCTTTATGGATGTAACGTTGGGACTCTACTCTAAAGTTGGGTCCCTTGAAAAATTATTTTAATTTGGGAAAGTTGTGGAACATTTTTTTCGGCAAAAATGGCGTGTACAAATTTATTCCAAAGTTTCTTGAATTTTTTTTTTGATCACTTACAGAATAAAAGTTTGAAAAATTTAAAATTTAACTTTAGTGTGGGGAAATTTTTTTTTTATAGAGCCAAGCTTTTTCTGATTTCTAATGGCTGTAAAATTATGTACTTTTGACCTTTCTCTTAGCTCGTGCATAGCTTTCCTTGTTGGTTTTCTTGCACTTTGCTCTTAGTTTTAAAAATATGGGAGATTTTTTTTAAACGCCGCTAAGGCTAAACTTTAAAGGCGATAGGCGTCTAGTCTAATGGTTTTTAGAGTTGAAAAAAAATAAAAAATTGAGATTTTGCCAAGTTGATTCTTAAGGCGGCGTATATACTTAAGAAGCCTAGAAGGGAGTGGACACCTCAGTGGGTCGTCTGCTACATACTGCCGCCTTGATCTCGAAATTGAAGTCCAAACGAACAATCAAAAATTTTCAAATAAATGTATTAATATAGTAGTCTAATCTTCTGCTACTGCAATTTAGGATATCTAGCTTTGCTAAATATTGTTGTATCTACGCTTCTTAAATTCTAGCAGCATAGCATCGGTCAAGTCTATCTTTCTAAATGTATAGCAATTCTTCAACTGCTTTTGCCATAGCTTTGAATGTGCTTCTTTCAAAACATAATTTTTGTTATTTAATCGTAGTTTTTTGTGCTTTGCTAATTTCTCGCTTCTCTATTCTCTTTGTTGCTTTTGAATCTTGCTAAAATTAGTTTAATGATGTTTTTTCTCGAAGTCGGGGCTAGTATAACGAAGATATGTTAGAAGTGTTTTAATAGTGAGAAGTATTGAGAAAGCAAAGATGTTTATACCCTGCGAATAAATTGAGTAGTTTATTAAGAAATACTTTAAATTAATAAGCGATTGATCTATATGAGTATTGACCAAAAAAAAAAAAAAAAATATGAAGCGGATCAGCTTGAATTTAAATCCAGTCGAATTCAAAGATGTCGGTCATCCGATATTTTAATCAAGATGATTATTTATAATTCTTTTGTGGGTAAACTAGGCACAATTATGCCCATAGAGCAGCTACATGTCTACTGTGGCTATTGCCACTTGGCCATTGCTACTGTGCTACTGCTACTGTGGCCATTGTCTATTGCATTACCGTTGAAGATTAATGAGGCACGGCCGAAATTAATTACCGTTTAGCTTTACCAGTGTAATCTAGTAAATAATCATATAACAAAATCAAGAATCGTTATTACCGAAAAAGAAATTAATAAGAATGATTTGAATCAGGTGGTGCCTTGTTGCAAGACAGAGTATATAAATTTATAATAGAAATATAATAAATAAACTTTAACTAAATGTATTTTAAGGTAAATAATTGTTATTTCTGTACATGTTCTAATGTTATATCATGTTGCAGAGAGTGTTTTAAATTTAAAAAAAGAAAGAACGTTAGTTATTAAAATTATAGTTGTAAAGAAGAGTTTTAAAAAAATAATTATCGAGCAAGTTAACATGCGCGCGTTCACTGCAATAGGATAATTTAAATACAGAAATTATTTTTACTATAAAAATAAAAAGTTATTTTCGAAAAGAGATAGAAAAAAATTTTACACCAATGCGATCGGTTTTTCAAAAATGTGAAAAATTTATTTGGACTATTGTAAATTTTTAAAAATTATTAAATGTTAATTACTTTGGAAAAAGACCCCTGATAAGGAAGAAATTTTGTATCGGTGAATGGAAACGACAATCAGTAAGTCCTCTACAAGAGATGAAAGTTTTCTTCCGAATCAACGAATATTCCAGGGAAAATTTAGAAAATGTATTATAAATGTCTCGGCAATCAAGTTAATTTTCTGGAGTATTTTTTCTTTTCTTTTAAAAATTCATCGATTCAGAGTAATTTTTTAAGTGTCGGCGAATTCCGTGAGAGACATATCTTAGCAACTTTAGTTACATAATTTCAAAAATTAAATGAAAGTTTTAAAAAAGTAAATGTGACTTATTGATGTGTTATTGTGTGAGATATTTTTCGTCAAGAACGGATTTAGATACAATTTATTAATGTTGATTTGATTGTTATCGATAGCCATATAGAGCCACGGGATCGTTTTTATCGATTTTTTGGTTAACAAAGAAGAGATATGAAGTTCTAATTTGTAATATAAAATTAATGGGTAGCCATTTTTAAGTTTTTCTTTGCTAGTTATAATTAGCTTGTTCGTTTTATTTGGGCGCTATAACTAAGATTATCAAAACAAAACCTATGTCATTCCAAAGCAAAAACCTTTCTTTTTTTAAAAAATAAGATTATTACTGTTGAGATATAAAAATCTGTTAAAAGAAAAATTTTAAAATGAAATAATGTTGTGAAGTTTTATTTTTTAATTTTTGTTCTAAATGGTTGCCATGTTGTGATATCCATTGTGGTCTGCGGGTATTATGTAAAAAAGATAATAAACTTACTAAAGATTCTGATATCAGTGGTTTCATTTTCTTTTAATTATTAAACCTTTATAAATTTCCTCCGCACTTTGCTGCTTTTAGGTCGAAATTTTATTAACAATCTTTTAGAATGAGGATCAACTATCCTTTATTTGGTCCTCATTATTTTTTTTTTTTAAATTATAACCTTTTATGCAGAATTTTGGGAGCTTTTGGTCTTGTATGATAGATTTCGACGTCCTCTATCGATTGACGCAAAAATCATCCCGAAATTCCAACAGGAAATGTGTTAAAAAATACATTTTTAAATTGTGGCAAGGTTTGCTCGTAATTTAACAAAATTTTTACGAAAAACTACGAGCAAACCTTGCCACGATTTAAAAATGCATTTTTTAACACATTTCCCGTGGGAATTTCGGGATAATCTTTACGTCAATCGATAGAGGGCGTCGAGAGCTATTATTTAGACCCAAAAGCTCCCGAAAATTCCGCGTAAAAAGCTCCTTATTTAAAATAAATGAGGATCAGTGCTCCTAATTTTTTAGTTTTTTTAAAATTATAAACTTTATATGCGGAACTTTCGGAAGCTTTTGGTTCTAAATAATAGCTCTCGACGCCCTCTATCGATTGACGTAAAGATTATCCCGAAATTCCCACGGGAAATGTGTTAAAAAATGCATTTTTAAATCGTGGCAAGGTTTGCTCGTAGTTTTTCGTAAAAATTTTGTTAAATTACGAGCAAACTTTGCCACGATTTAAAAATGCATTTTTTAACACATTTCCCGTGGGAATTTCGGGATAATCTTTACGTAAATCGATAGAGGGCGTCGAGATCTAACATTTAGAACCAAAAGCTCCCGAAAATTCCGCGTAAAAAGCTCCTTATTTAAAATAAATGAGGATCAGTGCTCCTCATTTTTTAGTTTTTTTAAAATTATAAACTTTATATGCGGAACTTTCGAAAGCTTTTGGTTCTAAATGTTAGATCTCGACGCCGTCTATCGTTGACGCAAAAATTATCCCGAAATTCCCACGGGAAATGTGTTAAAAAATACATTTTTAAATTGTGGCAAGATTTGCTCGTAATTTTTGGGCGAAAAATTTAAATGTTCAAAAGAACGTCTCCCCGAATTTCGCAATGCTCAACCAACGCTTCGAAGCTTCGAAAATGACTTTGGATTGTAAAATATATCTCGTATTTAATAGATTCTGGATTTTAGATCGTAAAATTTTTGATTTTTGATCGTGGATGGTAGAAAAGTTGATCCTATCTCACCAAGCCATCTTGGGATGAGGCGCCTCCTCCCGATATTTTTTTATCATTGATTTATATCCCGAATTATTTATATCCCGAAATATCCCGAATTGAAAGAAAGAGGATTCAGGATTTTGCGAAGATTTAATAAGAAAACGATAAATATTTTAATTACTCTTATCTTATTTTATTGAAATTTAATTTACAAAGAAAAACCTAAATATTTTTGTACATCTAATATTATTTCACAGTTCAGTCTTCTTTCACTACTTCCTTTCCAGCTATTTCTCAGCAGATGTCTTCTGTGAAAGATTCATAAGAAAAATAATTACACCATAAGCATAGTAGCACAAAGCTTATAACTACAGTGAAAACCCATTATAGCGACCCCAGCTTAAAACGATTTTCGCGGTAATACGATTTTTTTTTTGATCCCTGCACACTCCCAAAAGAGCATAATGTACCGGGTATTACGATTCTCGCGATAATACGATTATTTTTCCGGTCCCCTGAAGAATCGTTGTAACGAGTTTTCACTGTATGTCTATTAGAAAGACTTTACTGTGATTGTAGCATAGCCAATAATCACAAAGCGTCTAATTAGGGGTATGAACCCGTGATCACAAAACGCATAAATTGCTGTTCAAGGTGTAAAAACAAACATTACTTTTAATTTGATTCTGTTACTTAAATAAATAATAAAATTTTACAAAATATTGACCACGTCAAATTATACTTAATATAAAAAAAATATTTAAGCAAATAAATTCACTAATAAATTTTAAAAGCTCCAAAATATTGGTCAGTCCACTTAAAAGTTTACAAATTTCGAATACAGTAAAAACTCACATCCAAGAAAAAATAATTCTCTTGGATGTGAGTTTTATCACCAGCTCTGTTTTTATTTAAGGTTTGCAAAGTATTAGAAAAGCACAATATTTTTATTGATAAAGCAACTAAAGAGGATATTTTAAAAACTCTTTAATGCACACGTGGAATGCTCTCCAAGCAAATATCCCTGAGTTAGATCTAGCGCTGGGAGTCGCAAGCATTAAGAAAATCCTGACCCCAGCACTCAGCAGTTGCTCTGAGGATGATCAATCGTAGTGACGTCGTCATAAACATGATGTAGTTTAATTATGGAAGTAAGACCTAGTTCAACTATGTATCGTTGATTTTATGTATCTTTGTAAGCAAGTGTTTTGTAAGACTTGTGTAAATATAAATATATAAAGCTAACCAGCTGCAAGCAAATAGGCGTTCAGACAATGTTGGCCATATTTACTTCAAAATTTTTACTAAACGCCACTGTGGAGGGGAAACTAGAAGGAAAAGAAGGATTGCCAACAGAAGGACTGGATGTTATACTAAGTAAGTATGCAAAATGACTTAAAATGACTTAATGACTTAAATTGGATTCCGTGGTGGAGTCAATTTGAAAAAGTGCATCAGCATACCAAGTTAGATAATCAAGATCGTTTTCAGAATTTTCTTCAATACACCAGTGGTAAAATGCACGAATTAGTTAAAAGTTTTCCACCATCCTCTGACAATTATCCTAAAACAATTGCTCAGTTTAAAAAGCAATTTGCTAGGGATGATTTGCTTACTGAACACACATAGTACATTTTGAACCAGGCTTTTTATACGATTTTGACATTCTTATGACGAAGTCATAATACTAAAAAATCATAATACTTAAAACTTTTGCAAAATTTAAATCCTGATTTAAGATCCAAATTTACAAACTAAAGGCTCTAATGCGAATTCCCGTTTTAAATAAAATTTTACATTACTGAAATCTGGTTTACTGATTTCTACGATTTAATTTTAATACAAGAATTTAAATACTGAAGGAATCATTTAAAATGTAGAATAACATTTTAAATTCCAAATCGCTTCATAATATGTATTAAATTTAGCCAATCAGCTTTGGCTAAGCTATCCCAGACCGCAAGAACAGTGTCGGTAGCTTGCTTCAAGTTTCCAGCAAGTAAGTGTAAGTTTGCACGTCGACTAGTTTCCTTACTGCAAACTTGCAGCAAACTACCGGCACTTTTCTTGCGGTCGGGGATCAAAACTAAGCCAATTTACGGCATCGGCTCTAAATTACGACGAGAATTAATATCAGGCGCCTCCTGTATTTTTTGATTAACTTTGTCTTCAGCTTCGTACGAGATGAAAAAGTATCACCAGCCTTGAGTGCCACTAAGATGAAGTTTGACGTCTTCATAAGTTAAGTTTGCCACATCCTTCATTCTTGTATAAGTATGACTTCATTCTGCGTGTTTTGTTTGGTTGAGATGTTGGAAAACATTTCCTGAAATGAAAAAAGGAAACAAGTATTATGTATCGAGGGTACAACCTCTATTCAGATTATCTAAATTCTACCAAGCGAGTAGCTAAATAAATTCAATTTTTTTTTTATATATACAGAAAGAAAAAACAACCTGAAATTTAAAATTAAATCTCTCCCGCTTCCCGCTAGACGGGGAATAAGTTAGCCGTCGGATCGCGACAAAAACCGAACCACCTGGATTACCTCGTACCTCGATTCTCGGGGCCGTAGCACTCCGTATTCTTATGAATTTTCACGTATGAAAAAGTATTACCGACTTTAAACGATTAGCAGCATATAATGTGTAAAAAAAAGCTTAGCATCAATCAGGGAAGCCATTAGCCAACACTAGACCAAGCTTCAAACAAAAAGTGCAGATATCATTTCAGACGCTCGTGACCGACTTCTGTTCAAAAATAAAAGAGAATACTATAACTGCCTCAACTTTGTGAATGAATACTAACGGTGCTGCAGTCTTCAATTCAACGAAAAACTCATTATGACCCATTCAGTGTATCATTAATGAACTCCCTCCAAACTTAAGATTCCAGTTCCGAAATAGGATTCTTGCCGGAGTTTGGTTTGGAGGAAAATCGCCTCCTATGGATTTGTTTCTAATACCATTTATAAAAGCTATGCAAGAGCTTGGAGAAACAGGAATCAAAATTTTTAATGATAGCAAGAAAGTGATGCTAGAGATTAAAGTGAAATTAATAACATGCTATAAGTTTATTTTGCATG
The DNA here is from genome assembly GCA_023512825.1 of Liposcelis brunnea. NCBI lineage: Eukaryota > Metazoa > Arthropoda > Insecta > Psocodea > Liposcelididae > Liposcelis > Liposcelis brunnea. Next base: position 2,182,396 of record CM042073.1, on the reverse strand, counting down.
TATATTTTTAATATACGGAAGCCCTGAAGGGTCACACAGTTTGCCTGTTGTTTACTGCTAGTTGTACAACTGCAACTGACACTGCTAGTTGATCAACAAGCAGTGCCAGTTAATCAACTGGCAGTAAGTGACTGTCAGTTGATCAACTGACACTGCTAGTTGATCGACTGACACTGCTAGTCGATCGACTGACACTGCTAGTCGATCGACTGACACTGCTAGTTGATCAACTAGCAGTAAACAACCGTCAAACTGTGTGACCTTTCAGGGCTTCCGTATTACGGAAGCCCTGAAGTTTCATGCATTCATATTTATTATTTTTCCGCCAAGAAAAAGGTGGCGGAAAAATATTTTACTTTTCCGCCACCTTTTTGTTGGCGGAAAATGATTTTCCGCCACCTTTTTCTTGGAGGAAAAATAATTTTCCTAACTCAGTGGGTAAGGTGCCACTTTTCCTCACGCTGACATTTTTTTAAAACCGTTTCTTCGTTAGAAAAAATATCTTACTGTACAAGAAATGCAAAAGACTTGCCCGTCTCGACCTTTTTAAGGCCCTCGCCTTCGGCTCTGGCCTCAAACCCGGTCTCAACGGGCAAAATGTCTTTTGCTTCACTTGTAAAGTAATATACTATTTCCGCCACAAAAAAGATGGCGGTAAAATAATTATCCGCCAACAAAAAGGTGGTAGAAAATTAAAATATTTGTCCGCCAAGAAAAAGGTGGCGGATAATTATTTTACCGCCACCTTTTTTGTGGCGGATAATTATTTTCCGCCAGCAAAAAGGTGGCGGAAAAATATTTTACTTTTCCCCCACCTTTTTGTTGGCGGAAAATGATTTTCCGCCACCTTTTTCTTGGAGGAAAAATAATTATCCGCCACAAAAAAGGTGGCGGTAAAATAATTATCCGCCAACAAAAAGGTGGCGGAAAATTAAAATATTTGTCCGCCAAGAAAAAGGTGGCGGATAATTATTTTACCGCCACCTTTTTTGTGGCGGATAATTATTTTCCGCCAGCACAAAGGTGGCGGAAAATTAAAATATTTTTCCGCCAAGATAAAGGTGACACTAAACTTGATAAACAGTTTTCAATGATGGAAGCTTATTCAAAAAAATATAAAGCTTGGTACCCGGCAACCATTGTTAAGGATAAAAAGACCAAGGAAGTGGTCAAAGACGAAGGCGGACGAATACTCGTGCATTGGGTTGGATATTCCAAAAAGTAAGTATTGCATATTTATTTATTTATTTACTTATTTATTTATTTTTTTTTTGATTTGTTTTTCTAATATGATTTGTTTTCTTCTGCAGGCATGACGAGTTTGTTCAAAAGGACGAAATAAGAAAGAGCAGCACCGGAGCCCCATCTTCCTCTTCTGACCTTGTGTTTCCTGTAGGATCTTTCCCGGAAGCCCCTGAAGACCCGCTTACCCCTCCAGCACCCGTCCTCGAATCCGCCCTTCCCTTCCCGTCCGGCGTCATCTGACGTATTCCCGGCAGGAACCTATCCCGAAACCCCTAACGATCCCATCGTTCCTTCACCACCACCATCCTCCTCATCCAGACGGTCCCGCAGCGAAGGCCTAGCCAAGAAAAGAAGTTTCGACCATGCTTTGGCTAGCCAAGACGACCTCGGGGTCTCAGGACCGAGGAGAGCGAGGAGGGAAGCGGCGGTAAAAATAAGTAGCCTCGACCGGGAAGTATGGATGTCAAAAAAGTACACAGCACAGGGAGAAGGCCGCAAATACTATCAAAAAACAGTCTGCGCAACTTGCGGCGGTTTGATAAAAAACTCAACAGATAAGACGAAGCACAATACAAGGAATGCCGATGAATAATATTTATTGTCTAGGTTAGGGTTGATCGAGACGTCGATAGAGACGAGCGAAACGAACCCTGGTAGGACTCCTCATCGGTTCGATAAAAAGGGCCGAACTCCGATGACCGAGTGTGAGTTCCTAGATAAATACGAACTCATTCTCCACGACATCATGAAGCTGGATTACCTTCCAAAAATAGCGTTATTCGTAATCTTCTCACCCCTGCCACGACACTGTAATAAGTGCGTAGATTTCTTGGCAGCCGTCGTCGATTCGCTGCAGTATCGACTAGAACACCAAGTTTTCGAGAGAGAAATTCACTTCGTGAATCTCATGCCTAGATTCGCCACTTGCAAAGGTCCGCACGAGTTCCAAATTCGAAAAGAACTTTATCGACGTGAGGAAAAGGACGGCTTAGTCCGTGTCGGGTTTCAAGGAAATGAGGTTGTAAACGAGCTTATCCATTCCGGATTCCGGTGAGTTTTCTGGAGACTGTTTTCCAAAAGTTTTTGAGATAATAAATGATTTGTACTTTGTCTTTCCACGCTTTTTGACTTTCAGCGACTCCGAAAAACCGTTAAAAACTCTCAATCATTTTCGTCCTAGCTAGTGTTCTTGTTGGCTTGTTTCAAATATTGCGATTTCAAATGATGTTTGAATTGAAATGAATTGAATTGAAGCCTGGCGAATTTTGACTAAGGAAAATAAATTTACCCGTAAGTTAAAGGATTGTAAGGTTGGCATAATGCCAACCTTACAATCCTTTAACTTAAAGCTCCCAAAATCAGTGAGTACACTCCATATTACAATCAATTTCGACGGATAATATGATGATTTTTAAGTAATATGAATTTCTTTTAGGTTTAAATGTCAAGTCTCCACAGCATTCTTCAACTTTCATGCCTTCAGAGCTCGACGGGATCGATCGCCTAACCTCGTGTGCGAGCGGACACCCAAAGAAAATATTTTTTTCTTTCTTGAAATTTTTTTTTTCTTTAAAAATTATTAAATAAATAAATATTGATTTTATTTTCCAATTTAATTCATTATTTTTAATTTGAGTAATGATTGAATCTAATTTTAATTAGAAGTTTTGGAGATTGAATAATCTAAAACCTTAGAAAATTAGTTTTTTGAACCACCGGATAAATCCCGATAGAATGATAGAATAGATTAAATCCTCTTGAAGTTTCGAACGGTATAAATGATCGATACTCGGTATTTACCTTTTTAAATAATTTTTTTAGAAGAAGAAACCGGAACCACAATCTTCAAGAGAAGGTCACCTCCGCCACCCCGGCAATACGTCACCATGGCCGGCCGGGGTCGGTGTCCACGGCCACAACATTGCCCTGGCGAGCCCCAACAACCGCCCCAAGGCCCAGGAGCCTCCACCCAACGGGCACAAACAAGAGACGCACAAACAAGAGACAAGAGACGTGGGGATCGTCAACCGAAAAAAAATCAGGATGAGCATCGAAAAATTCGCTGGACAGGATCCCATCACGACGGAAATTATTCGAACGTTAGTCGATGAAATCGACCACATGGCTCATCCTTCTCCACCGACCTACTTAAGTGACGAAGAAAGTGAACAATAATTTGTAAAATTTTTTTAAAAATAACAATAAAATAAATAATTTGAACTTACTTGAAGTTTTTTGAAGTTTTGTCAACGAAAAAAAAAAATTGCATCATTCGATGAGTCACGCGCGCGAACTTTAAAAATGATTGACAACAAAAATGGCGGTAATAGTAGAAGGGTCATTTTCTAGATAACCATGGATCCCCTTTGGACCCCTCCTTGGGTTAGGCCCCCTCTTTGGGGGGGGGGGGGGGTGACCTTGACCCAGTGACCTAGAGTTGAGTGAATAAGGGGGTCACTTGGTCAAGGTCACCGAGTCAAAGGTCACGTGGGGTCATGGGGTCAAAGGTCAATCTTGATCTAGAACGCCCATATACAATCTACTGACTTAGAAAAAAGAAATAGCTCTATCAGGAGAATTCGCCGTTTGGAGTCGCATATTTTCGAGAAGCCAGCCCCTATCTCTACCGTGTCTGATCTACTGTTAGGTCTGTCCCACCCTAGAACCGTCAGCTCACCCCAGCTATCTTACTGATATTTTGTAAGGTAAGCTCTGCGGAAGCTCGGGACCGCTTCCTTCCCTTCAGAGCCAGTGAAGGAGACCGCTACAAGTGGCAACAACAAGACGTAGAGGACGTGGAGTTGTCGATAGTAAACAAGCTCTCAGACATGAGAACGATCAACATGCGTCGCCTTCGTCTAAGCCCTCGTACCCCTTTCCGATAAAATAACAAATGAATGATGGTAAGTAGACTGACTAAGGAAAAAAAAAAGAATCGTATCTTTTCCGAACCACTTCCCACATCCTTCCGACCATGAGCTACCGTCCGGCCTACCCCTCCCGAACCAGTAGTCCTCCCTTACCCCGTATAAATTTTGTTCTTGAGGATAGGTGCTACAGCAATCTCCGCAAAAAAACCATCGACTTTTGTAAAAATTTCCAGTTTCCTTTACACATAAGGAAAAACTAGTCGGAGATGACAGTGAGAAATCCCCTATTTGCCAATTTATAGGAAAGGCGATCGACCACTGGAAATCGCAGGATGTCGCCTTGTCGGCAAAAATCAACTATTTAAAGCAGGACATCCAAAACAGCGTTTACCATGGATATCGTAGTGAATCACAGTGCCAAGGAGATTTTTTCGGGACAATTGTTATTGATGATAATGACAAAAGTGTTTTGTTTAATTGAACAATTAGGAAACGTCAGATGCATTTGGACACTTCACTTTCAACAATTGCCACAACACGATTAACATTGTTTTCAAATGAAGATGAAAAACCTCAATTAATAGGCTAATCTTGAACAAACGGCCCCGCAGTACAGAAGGATTTCAGAACTGAAATCAAACACTAGTTACAAAATCATTTACATGAAGAGAGCTAAGACGAGGTTGGGGGAATGCCTAATGTTGACGTGCCGCGATATTCCTGATGCCGAGGTTAATGAGGGGCAAGAAAATGGGGAAGATGAGTCACCATCATACTTCTTCACGTATCTGACGGTCGCCAGATACACACAACATTTTATTTAAAATATAAAGGATCCAGCGCCCGAATTAATTTTGAGAGCGTCTACGAAATAGTTAAAAGCGATGAAGAAGATGAAGATGACAGTGGAGAAGAGTAAGTAAATTTTTTTCTTTTTTTAAATTTACAATATTTTTAAGAGTTTAATTTTAAAAAAATGTTTTTCTTCCAGATGATTGAAGCAAGTAAAATGATAGTCGTCGTAGATTAGGACGTCCTCTCAGTCAAATGACTGATTTTTAATAATGCAGTCATAATAATTTTAATATCAGTTTTTCACAAAAATATTTGAAAACCCCAAATCAGAGAATGCCTCAGAAAAAAAACTTCGTAGAAATATGGTAAGCCTTTGTTTTGATTAATCGAAGAAAAAAAAAGAGAGAGAGAGAGAAGGGTGATGTAGGGCACTCATCGGTGCTCACAACTGATCCCTCTGTGTCTTTTTCAGAGTCGACCAATTTCAAATCGACGACATAGAGTACGCGACAAGGGACCAGGGATCCGGCCAAAACAAAAGTTTTTGGCATGCCCAACGGAGGAAGAGCCTTACGGCTTCCAATTTTGGAAAAATATATATGAGAAAAACAACCTCCTGCATTAGTACCGTCCATAATTTAAAGTATTACGACGAAACCTACGAGAACGATGCGATGAAATATGGCCGGGACAACGAGCCTGTGGCCATACAAAAATTTTCCAAACAAGAAAAAAAACAGGTTCTAAAATCTGGGATTGTTATCGATAGCTGCCACAATTTTTTAGCAGCAAGCGCAGGTAATGAAAAAAACCATCGACGACGGCGACGGCGGTGTTATTAGTAGAGTGCGAGAGCAGAGAATTTACGATGACACTCCGGTCGAAAAAGTCGAGTGCTGCAACCATCTTTTTCGCAATCTCCGCAAAAAAACCATAGACTTTCGTAAAAATGTCCAGTTTCCTTTACACATAAGGAAACTAGTCGGAGATGACAGTGGGAAATCCCCTATTTGCCAATTTATAGGAAAGGCGATCGACCACTGGAAATCGCAGGATGTCCCTTGCCGGCAAAAATCAACTATTTAAAGCAGGACATCCAAAACAGCGTTTACCATGTCCTAGGAGATCACTCTTGTTGCAGGTAATTATGCAGCCACACGATTTCTTAAATAGTCTTATTAATTAAATAAAGTTACTTCTTTATCTTTTATCAAAAGTTGTACTTTTTATATTTCCTAACCAACAAACCAAAAACCTTTTACCAAAATATTTTTATTTAAAGAAAATATGCTGATTCTGAACTCGAATCAATAAAGGCAAATATGCTGGATACAATTTTTTGGATCACTTGATAAATAGTAATTCGCTGGTCCAAAAATTTTGTGCTATCTGCGAGTTCAAATTTACATGGATTCACTATGTTTAGCTTATGGACAACACGTGTAAACCTAAACTCGCAGATAGCACAAAATTATTTCGGACCAGCGAATTATTGCAATACATTTTTATATTTTTAAAAAATGAGCATTTTGTTTCGGTTCATCTTACTGTAATAATTATTCTTTCTTAAATGAATTGATAATTTTTACGCAATGCTTAGCTTTCTTGGGATCAAATTTTAAAAAAAAATTTTTCTTCGAGATGTCATTTGAGACCAACTTTTTTTCATGTAAGCGAAAATAAGAAGAAAGATACATCTCCAATGAAATTTAATACTGATGCGTCTGCAAATCACCCTGAAATTTGGTCTGCCAATTCATTCGTTGAAAAAATCTTATACAGATAACTTCATTTCCTAGAAAAAATGGACGACGTGGAGCCCGTCATTTACATAAACTGGGATGAATTGAGTACTGTCCGATACTTTCTTTCGATCGCGGAACTGATGGACCAACAAAATGTCGTTGATGACGATGTTGAGGATGCTAATGATCAAGACGCTGCTTTTGTTCCTGATCACGAAAAGGATGACAATGAAGATCACGCTGCTGTTTCTTATCGCGAATATAATGACGACGATGACGATTACAATTAGGAAGAAGAAGAGTTCGGCTGTGAAGAAGAAGAATATCTCCGACAGCACAGTTACAAGAATATTCAACCGGAGCCGGCAAGCGAAGATGAGTACGAGCACGAACATTTGCAAAATGTTTTTTTAATGGACCTATTAGACAGTGATTATTAAATTTATTGATTTGTTTATTTTTTTCTTTCAACGGGTTACCAAATTGTAAGAAAGAAAAACGTTTTGTGATTCATTGTTTTTTTTTATTCATTCCATTAAATTAAATTTACAATAACTGATTTTTTTTATTTTAAAAGTTCAAATACGGCAACAAAGCTTCGTTGTTATTTACTGATACGGACTCTTTGCGCTACGAAATTGAGACGGAAGACCTCTACCAAGATTTGAAACCCCATGCAACCCTTTTCGACATCTCAAATTACGACCCCGAGCATTCGCTTTATTCGATCGTCAATAAAAAGGTCATCGGGAAGTTTAAAGATGAACTTGGTGGGGAAGTAATGACCGAATTCTGTGGCATCAAACCGAAGATGTACAGCTTCGCCGATTTAAATGGTAAAAACAAAAGGGTTGGAAAAGGTGTATCGAGAGCGGCGCGCCGCTCTCGATACACCACGTAACTGTTCTTATGGTGCCGTTTCTAATTAAATCAATCTAGGTTTTTGCTGAGTTTAATGAAAAATTTATGAGCAGAAGAACAGCATAACATCGTAACGATTTTAACACCTATGGATTAAGTGTGTGGAAGTTTAGTGGTAAAAAAAAAAAAAGAGAGAGAAAAATCTTTCATCCACGTGCAGTGTCGTTAGGAATTTTTTTTTTTATTCCTCTCGCTAAAATTTTTTTTTCTTTATCTAATATGGCAATGAGTAAATCGGATAAAACAACCGAGAAATTTGTGACGCCGTCGTACGCGCCCTATTTATATCAGGCTTTCTTCTTTTCGGACAGTACCGGGAAAAGATTAGAGTTAAAGTTTGGGGATCGAACACAGGTATTTTCATTTCCACAAGGAGGTGATAGGCTTGGGTGGTCGTTTGAAAGAAGAGTTCAGGTTACGGTAGAAAATCATAAAAGCCGATACGTGTATAAAATCGCGATTGGGATTTTGATAGGGTCGAATAATTTGTATGATAGATCCGGGAGAACGCAATGGACGGCCGAACAATTCGTTCAGAGATACATTGCCGTAATTAAAACAATTATGAATTCGGATTTTATCCCACCTTTCGCCAGGATAGTTTTATTTTCACCGATTCCAAGGCGAGATAACAATTGTGTGAGTGAACTCGTGGAAATTGTGGAAATGTTACAAGAACGTCTACATCAACAGGACTTCAAAAGAGAATGGAGTTTCATCAATCTGATCCCGAATTTCTCGAACTATAGAGGAAACCGTTATTATGAGATACGGCAGGAACTTTATCGGCGAGAAAGTGATGGAGATCTCGTTCATTTGAACTCTCAAGGTCTTCGTATTTTACAAGGTCTGATCCATGCAGGATTTAGGTGAGCCAATTTTTGGTTTTATTATTTTTTTTTTTTCCTCAAAGTAATAGGTTCATGATTCTGAATATCCTGTCCCCATAAATGCAGTAAATATCAGTCAAGATGTGCGTAGGCAAAAATTTTTTTTATGAGAACAGTGATAATCTTTCCCTAGCTTACCTAACGGTAGGAAAAAAAAAGTTCTTGATGGATGTATCAAGGATCCTTTTTTTTTCGGGGGGAAAGAGGGCATTGTCGCGATTTTTTTTTTTTTGTACGCGACTTAAAAAATCAATAACACCCTTGAGCTGATGAGAATCATTTATAAAAATTATGGAAGATGAAAAACCCGCAAATTATTTTAAATTTAAAGAAAATATCGGGGAGTCATCAGTGATAATGTAAAGTAGCGAATTTGTTAGAGGGGTGAGTCTTTAACGGATAATTAATATTATTTGAGAATTGAAATCTAAACCAAGGTCGTGCGACTTTTTTTTTTCGTTCACTAGACCAGGGAGAAGTGTAGATAAGTTTCAAACGGAAGAAAACATCCGATAATTAGGCTAAGATGATTCCGAAAAAGGAGACTGAGGGCCAAAATTCCAAATTCCATTACGAGCCAGGGTATTCAGGATCGTGAACAAGGCCGTGCAAACACCAACAGGATTTGACATGTCATAACTCCGTGGTGAGTCTTAAAAGTGAAAATATTTTAATTAAACCTACGATAGAGAGTTAAATAAATAATGTTATCGTCTAATTATGCTGTGTGGATAATTAATTTATCATGAATTAATTTTTGGCCGCATTGTGGCGAAAGCACAAGCCACGAGGGGCTCGGCAGCCGTGTTTTAAATATCATCAAAGTTACTTTTATCGACAATGAGATTTAGCCGAGCCTCTCACATAAATAAAGGATATAATTTAAGACTGTTTATATATTTAAAATAGCTATTGGCTAGACAAGCCAGTCACGCCAGTGAAACCGCCATCGCCGCCACATGTATCTTCAGTGCATGAATGGGCCGACGAATGGGCTACGCAGTCCATTCCGTCCGAGCACACAAACGATCGGGATACGATAGCATCTCGATTAACGCCAGAAAGAGATCAGCGCTGGTCGGATACACCGCCTCGCGTCGTTAGTCCTGAGAGACCATTGCAAGCAGAGAATCAGCTTGACCAAGCTGGAGCAGCTTCTGTGCCGCCTTCTACAGCTGAAGCAAATCTCGGAGGACCTATCACCGCATGCAGCGATGAGGACGCGATCCTCAATCACCTCCAGTTAACATCACGACAGTTGCACGCTCATTTTTATATGATGCAGAGCACCAAGCAACAATTGGACGCGTTGATGAAAATTTTCGCCGAACAAGTGAAAGTGAAATACGATCGTTATGTAAATCAAGCGATACCCGATCTTGAGGCGCTCAAAGCTCTCACCGTGGTACAGGGAATGAATGAGGCTAAACATTTAGTTCAGCCAACACAAGTGATAGCGACCTATCTCGCTGAGAACTTTGAGTTAGCTCGTAGACCGAATTCGAATTCAGAACAGGGTCAAGCTTTAAATTTAAACGCTCCAAGATTTGAGCCTAGGAAATAATTCCTCTTCTTTCACTTGACCTTGATTGTGTTCGAAGTCGGTCGAAGGTTGGTAATTTTTGTTTGCCATATTGACTAATTTTTTTTTTATGCCGAAAAAGGCAACCGAATAATTTTTCGTAATTCATATTTTGATTTAGTTGCGACCAAAGGGTTAATATTTCTAAAGAGAGAATGATTTAGTTTTAAGTCTTAAAGAAAATTTCTAGTCGCAACCATGGTGATAATTTTAAAGAATAGTTAATAGTGCCATTAACGAGAAATTTAAAACGTAGTGAATTATTTGGCGTCCACGAATTAAAGAATAAATTAATTCAAGTGATATTATAAAAAATAATATCGTGAAGGTCGCTTAAGTATTTTATCGCGCAGATTTGTCATGCTCGACACAACCCGAAAAAGGGATCATTAAATTGCGGATTTATCCGCTTAGTAAATTAATAAAATAAAATCTCGTTAACGAATCTACGTAACTGTTCTTATGCCGTTGAAATGAACCCTTCAACGCCGCGGCGTTGAAACATCAGCTCGATAACGAGTTGTACAAGTCATGCCTTTTCCAACGCGAACTTCATTCTGCCGACATGATAAACATAAGGCCCAAACGTCACAATAATTACACCATGCTCCAGACCAAAATCACATTAAATCCGTATGATGATAAGCGATACATTTTGGGTGATGGTGTAAACACTTTGGCACATGGACATAATGCTATCGATTCGATCGACGAAGCTTGGTCTTCGGTTTTTTTTCTTCTTCGGCTTTATTCTTTTCTAAATATTGTATTTTTTAAGGAAATGGTGTGAACATTAAGGAAATAATCTCAGAAAAAATTTCACCAACTCCCGGTGCTGTACAAGTTGGTGAAATTTTTTCTGAGATTATTTCGCGACCTTAGTCGAACAAAGAGTTATCTAAGAGAAATCTAGTAAGTTAGATTTGCCAACATCGGCAGCTCATACTGCTAAAACTTTCTATATTAGACATATGCATCTTACACGAAGGAAGTCTACGATTTTCAAACAAAGTGTTAGCAGCGACGAGCATTTACTATACGTCGATTAAGCATCAAATTTTAACAGAGTCAGGTAAGTTCACATTTCTTAGTGAAAACAAAGTTGCCAGGCTTTGGCTTGGAGGGGCTTAAGAAAAAACTGACGAAATCATCGGGGACAAAATCTAATTTTTTTTTTACCTCTTCCGGCTTTTGGATTCATTTCTAGCCACTAAAAGCCAAATCATAGCCTATTCGAATAGGGAGGTCAAGTTTAGGGATCGAGCTTAGCTCACTAGATCTGTTAAAGACCCTGTGCTTAGGGGCAGGATGGAGTTTCTGGAGACTCAACTTGTTGCGGGACTCGTGCTGCCTAAGGACGTAGCTCAGGGTGACTCGAGGGATTCCCAAGTGCAAAAGCAAAAGAGGTATGTTGCACGTAAACGACCCGTAAATTGCCCGTGAATAAGTTCAAATAGGACACTCTAGGACTAACTTTTACTCTTCTTTGATTACAGGTTCAAAACATGGTCCTTTATCTTGGACCATTTGCAGTACTCCGTTGCCCACGAGCTCCGCAGGTTGTTGAAACGTCAAAACTTCCATTATAAGCAGAGCCGGTACGACTTCTGGCGCAGGTAATTTTGTGCGCAGCCACAAAATTAAAATAAGTTATAATCGTCGGCCGGCTCAGACACAAATGAAGAAAAATAGCGAAAATAAAGAGGCTGCGTCCTCTTCTCGGGCCCGGAAGCCGGGATCGACGTAACCTGAGGTTCGACTATCACCTCTAGCGTCCTTGGGGTAGGACTTGAGAATCTTCGGAAAACCCAAGGACGGCGGCAAGAACTTCAGAAGCAACTTCCCAGGAAAACGTCAACATTTTGTCGATAAAGTTCATTCTAACAGTTCATAATATTTTTAAAATTTTAATTAATTTTATAAACTTGACGCCCACAACTGAGGCTGAATTTTATTTTTAATCTTTTATTTTATAATTAATTTTATAAACTTGACGCCCACAACTGAGGCTGAATTTGAATATTAATCTTTTATTGTATAATTAATTTTATAAAGTTACCGCCCACAACTGAGGCTGAATTTTAATATTATTTTTTTGTTTTGTAATTAATTTTAATTTTTTCTCCCACAACTGAGGATTATCTTTAGGTAATTTAATTTTATTAATGTACTAGTTGCTTCGGCATAAAACGTTTTTTTGAAAAATGCTATGATTTCGAAGCAGCAGAAATAAAATTTCACGATAATTCGCATTTATATCGTACAATGAATTGACTTCGAAAGATTCGAAAAAACTGTACAGTCAAATAGAAGTTGTACTACAGGGGGAGGCAAATACTTCATGACCCTGCAGGACGATTATTTTAATTACACTCATAGTACATTTTACGTAATGAAACTGAAGCTTTTAAAAGTTTTGTTGACCGTGTTTTACTTTCCCTAATCCAAATATAACCGATTAGCCGACATCAATTGAAAACAAACCAAATTCAAAAATAACACTAAACAATGCAAAATCCTTTCTAAAACCATGGGAACCAAACGAATTAAGAATCCATATTAAACAGTTAAAACAAAAATTCTTACCTTTCTTTCTTGTTGTTGAAGAGACAACTCGGGCACGAACTTGAGGAAAAACTTCATAGTAACGGTATCCTATTAAGACGTCTTTCCCAAATCAGTCGTAATAAAATGTAAAGAAACATCTTACCTAAAAAAAAAGTTAATTCTTTAGAAAATTCTACATTTGTTAAATATAATTTGCATTATATTAGAAAATTATAAAAATATTAATTATTATAATTATATTCGAAAATTAAAAAGTATTTTATGAAAGACAAACAAAAATTGGTCCTTACCTAGATCCAATCCCTTTTCTCACATCGAATCATTTTCATTTAGAGATGATGGTACGAGTGAAATAAAATGATCACTTTTTTTTGTAACAGCAACTACTAATTTTCACTTTGAAACTTCTTGTGCAATACTGACATATCAAAATTTGGCATTTCAAGAGGTGCAAGTGCTGGAAGTTCAGCAGTGACTTCTGGTGTAAGCTCATCAGCAGGCGAGAAGACAAAAGGCGATGAATAAGCTGAAGCAGCAGCAGATTCTGGTTTAAGTTTCCTATTTTCAGCTTCTAACTCAGCTATTCTCTGCTTAAGAGTTGTCACTTCTTTCTCACTTGCAGTTAACTGAGACATTAATTCAGTTATCAAACTCCTAAAACAAAATAAAATACTTGGAATTTTGAACTTATGCTACAGTTGTATAAACATTAATCATAAGTGGAAAAAAAAAAGAACCTGTTACCATTCTCCTTCACTATCTTGCTTTGATTAATGAAATAACCTTACCTTAATTGGTAATTAACAATTCTTAATTCTTCAATCACAGTATGATCATCTTTAGGTTGCTTGCTCCCTAATCCTACAACTTGTTCAATCTTGTTCTCGGTTGCAACTTCTACATCCGGTTTATTTTCAATATTTAAGCTGTCCCCTTCACCTCTATGTACTAACAGCTCAAGTAGTGAATCAGCTTCTTCAATAGTTCTAAAAACAGCAACAATACAGTTCAGTTTATCCTCATAACACTAAAACCACCCCATTAACTTAACTTAAACTTTACCTGTAAATTGCTTTCTGTAACGTCACACCTTCATTTTCAGAACCAGAATGCTTTCCAGCTCCGCTTCTAACCTTCATGACTCTAGACATAGCTTCTTTTTGAACCCTAAGAGCCTCCTTGTAAGCGTGATATTGCGTTTTCTTTAACCTAAAATCAAACTAACGATTGTAACCTCCAAAAATCGATTTTCTAAGTAAATCAGCATTACCTTAATATATCCTTTTGTTTCAAATGGTATTCTTTCTGAAGTTGAATAGATTGCTTGGCTTTGTCATTTTCTGTTGAAGTAATCAATTCTTTCAGAAGTTGAGCTGCAAGTAAGTGACATTCTATAGCCTCATCGAAACAAAACTTTTTAGCTAAAGCCACTCCTCTTCTATCATAATAATGAGCCTGAAATCAAAAAATTCGAATAGGTTAAAAACACGATGTATTAGCAATTCTTTACCAAGAACTTGATCTTAACGTTTCCTATTACCGCGTTTATTGTCGTTACGCTAATTTTATAATGCTTAAAATTCTCAAACACACTAGGCTAGAGCTTGATATGCAAATTTAACCACGATGAAGTTCTCGATTTAAAAAAAAAAAAAGTAAAACAATCGACATAGCAACAACGTGTTCGCTGATGCCATTTTTTCTCCTATATTTTAAATCAAAAAACAATCATGTAAATACCTTGTTCAAAGGCGAATCGGGCCAGTAATCCATCCATGAGCCTTTGATGTACTAATTTACATGAACACAATATCTTAAATTTATTTTTTCTTTATATTTTTAAATCGACAACAATGACATCGTCTATTTCGTTTCGTTTAAGAATTTGTAGGAGAGAGAACCAATGCCAACTTAACGTGACGAAAAGAACTAAAATTAAAATGTTTAAGTTGGTATGAGGGCCCCGGAAAGAGCCTTTTTTTATTGTTTACAATTTCCTGAGCGTAATTATCAAGGTTTAAAAAGTTTATTAGCTAAAAATAATATTTCTGTTGTTGGGTTAGATTATTTAAACTGTCACTTAATCTTGATTTAAGGATTTTATGAGGTAAGTGGAGCAATATAAATAGCGGCTTTCAAATAGGAGCTATTTTTAAGTGAAGATGACTTTGTATTTCATTTTTTCAAAGACTAAATTTCCGTTCATGTATTAGGTTTATGTTAGGTTTGTTGTAGTAGTGCAGTGTATTTTTAATGGAAATCTTTGATTAGGGTTAGATTTAACTAGATGCTGAGTCAAGAGGAAGAACTGCAAAATAACCTTGTTCAATCATCTGTTGACTTAAAATTTACTTTCAAATCCATTCATTAAAATTGAATTTTGATGCTGTGGTCATGCTTAATTAATTTATCATTCAAACGTTAAAGGTTAAAGGTTTAGGAAAAAATTTTAATGGAGAAGAGAGTGATATTGTGTTACAATCATTATCTTTTTGAAACGCAGCAACAAATGGACAAGAAAAAATGCAGCAATAAGTGGTTAAGAGGCTCGAAGAGAAAACGCAGTGGCATTTGACTTAATATTATCAAGCAGTAACAATCACATTAATATCCCAAAAAATCAAGTTTACACATCAATTCTTAGAACATTTTTGGGCTTAAAAGTTTTAAATAATTGACTTATTGGGAGTGCCACAAGGATATAACTCACTCAAAGCCTTTGATGTAGATGACATGGGTTTGAGTTTGACTCCACTGTTATCGCAAGAAAAAATTAAAAATGTTGCTCTCAGCTTCCTGAAAATTTGAATTTATGAGCAGCAGAAAAATTAAATTTCATTGTTTTCATTCACAAAGCTTCATGTTTCAAAATTATTGAAGGACCTAAGTTTAGGAATGAATTTCTGGAAATTGATTCTACATTTCACTTAATTTTATTACGGGGAAAAAAGTCTAGAACTAAAACTTATTTTAAAAAAAATTTCTCCTCATTTAAAAATTTTTCCTTTATTGCAATCGACCTAAATAAACTCAACCGCCGAGTTTCAAATGATGGCGCTACTACCGATTGCCTTGAAAGTAATTTGCATTGCCTGCTAGTTTATTATTTATATAAAACCAGATTGAAAACAACTCTCAGTGTGGTTCATAGTGTAAGAAGGATAGTGTGCCACCGCGCATAGAAACCACTTGTCATGACGTAATTTACGTCACCTTCCCACAATTTATTTTTTTGAAAATTAAGTTGTCTGCTTTTTGTGTATATTTACAAACAGAAAATTTTTTTCGTGAATAATAATTGAGTAAAAATTTCCCTTAACTTCTTGCTTATTAAGTGTCTACGTTCAGTGGTTGTGTAAATAGTGTTTCCGATTTGTCGTAATGAAGTAAAGGCTTAATTTTAATATCCTAGGAGTCTTTAAGTCCCCTTCGTCAAGATCTTTCGAATAAACGTAAATTGTGACTCAAAACGAATTTAAATCATTTTAAAAATTGAATAATGACAATAAATTGTTATAATAATGAATATTGATGTGATTCAGTGCCTGTTTTATATTTTTTTTGAAAGCCGAAAACCATAACCATTGTTGCCGCCATTAAAAATCAACAAAATTGTGGGAAGCTGACGTCATGCGCAAACAAATACAAATTTGGGACTTCAGTCTGGCACACTATCCTTCTTACACTATGGTGTGGTTCATGTTTAGGTTCAACAACATTCAGCATCCACGTATACATTGAGGTTCGTATTTAAAAAATAAAAATTAATTAATATTTTATTCGCCAACGTATTTCAGCTAAATCACCAACTCATTTCGTCTATTAACGGAAATTTTTGTGCATTTTAGATGATCAAGACGTTTAGCGCGATCATATTCGCGCTGTTATCAATAACAATCGCAAACGCCGCCGAATCATGCGAGGTTCTTAAGGAATACGTCGAAACAGCTTGCGATTATCCGAATGCCTTAAAAGTGACCAGCGTTCCTGACAAATTAACTGTCGATAAAAGCAACTGCAATGCTGAATTTGACAAGAATAAATGGAAAGATCAACCGGGTGTTCAATTTTCATCTGCAAAACCCGTAAGTAGGCTGCTTGATATATTTGTTTATAATTTTTTGATAATTAGGTGACTTTACAAAAATTAGTAAGCGGAACAGAATAATAGCGCTTACGCAGTGTCCCATCCGATTGCTATAATTTAAACTCGTTATTTTTGTCGCTGAAATTATGTTTCGACCAGTCCTATATTTTTTATATGCAATATCCTGAGGGGAAATTAGGACGACCTTGACATTGGAAAAAAAATAATGAATGATCATCTTGATTTTATTACAGGATAAGACTTACACTGTTATTTGCATAGATCCGGATGCACCACATAATAAAAAGGGAGAATATCATCTTCATTGGGTTATTGCTAATATACCAGGAAAAGATTTTCAGAAAGGGGATTTGTCTAAAGGAAAACGTCTTCAAGGTAAGTATTTCATGATACAGTGGCGGACTGAATATTTGTAGCTAGCTGCGCTAAGCCGGTTTTCAACTAGCTAAGACCAAGAGGCTAGTGCAAGCCGGCAGAGCCAGTTGAGGACCAAATCTGTAAGAGTCAAAACCTGACAAATGCGAAAGCCGGAAAGGGTTAAGACTATAGCGTTAAATTTTTGGGGGATTTGATCATTTAATTTAAGATTTAGTTTAAGGCGGATGTACCCTTATTCATCGGTACACCAGACTTATTAGAGTCGAATTAGTGCGGGAACATCAAAAATTGAGGAGATTCTTTTCGAGTTCAAGTTTTAATAAAGTTCAAAACTTCCAACTTTTAAAAAACTTTAGATCTGATAGGTTCTACACTTATTTGACAATGCCGGCACTGAAAATGATTAATGACTTCTGTTTTCATAAATTTATTAATTCTTTTATCAGGATACAAAGGACCTGGACCTCCAGAAAACACAGGCCTCCATCGCTACATTTTCTTGGCCTTCGAAGAAGAACAACTCAACCAAAACGTAACCGGATCAGCAGCTCGCGTGAAATTTGGCCTTCTACCATGGATTCAAAGACAATCCAAACGTCTCTGCGGACCAGTCGCTGGTGTGCAATTCACATCTCAATATCAATTTAAAAAACCATAATTTCTAAATAAAAATCTTTACTGATATCTATCAATATTTATTTTTTCCGGTCGATACTCCTACATGTATCCTGAATTTTCGCCTTAAACCTCGTGTAATTTAATCGTATAATTGCTCATTTTGGGAGAAAAACAAATGACTATCTGCACCTACAGCTTTTTGCTTTTTAGCTTCATTTTACGAGGCGTACCTAAGTCTTATCTGGCTATCAGAGGAATGCAAGCATAGCCTGCTAGTTTATTACTAAATAACCAGATTGTAAAAAACTCTCAGTGTGGTTTATGCTTAGCTTAAATAACATATAGCATCCAGGTATACACTGAATTTTAAATTTTTAAAAAAAATTAATTAATTTTTTATTTGGCAACGCAATTTAACTTTACTGATTTTTTTTTTGTACTAGCGCAAATTTTTTTCGCATTTCAGATGATCAAAACATTCATCCCGATAATATTCGCGCTGTTATCCATAACAACAGCAAACGCCGCCGAATCATGCCAAGTTCTTAATAAAGATGTCGAAAATGGTTGCCGTTATGCGTATGACGTGAATGACTTAAGAGTGATGTCCACTGACAAATTGATTCTCGATAAATTCGTCTGCAATATTGAAGAAGATAAAGCAGACTGGAAAGATCGACCCATAAGGGTTTATTTTCCAGCTTCGAAACCCGTAAGTAGGTTACTTGATGTGTTTGTTCTTAATTTTTTGGTAATTAAATAGACTTGACAAAAATTAGTATAAGCCGAACAGAATAATAGTACCTACGCGCATCAATGCCGAATCCGATTTTCCATAATTTGAAGTAGTCATTTTAGCCTCTGAAATCATCTTTCGACCAGTCCTATAGTTTTTATTTGGGATGTCCTGAAGGGGACTCATGACCACCTGGGAAAAAAATAACGAATGATCGTTTTAATTTTATTACAGGATAAGACTTACACGCTCATTATGATAGATCCTGATGCACCAGATTATAAAAAGGGAGAATATCATCTTCATTGGCTTGTTTCTAACATACCAGGGAATGACTTTCTGATGGGAAGATTTTATAAAGGAAAGAGTCTTACAGGTAAGAAATTAAAAATGTAGAGACGGGCTAAAATTTTTTAGCTAGTTTAGCTAAGCTTGTAAGCTAACGTAAGACAGTTTTTAACAAGCTTAATTAAGAGGATTTAAGCTAGCTAAATTAAGAGAATATGTAGCCCTAATCCATAAGCCTGCAGAGCCAGTTTCGAATAGTGAAAGAATGTAGAGTTGTTTAGATCTGATTCAATCCTATTTAACTGATTTCGACTTTAAAAAAGTAATGAAGATCAAAAAAAAAAAGGGTAAAATTTAGGCTCAAAGAATGATTGCAAGCTCAGGCTTAAGCTGAGCCCTGGAAAACAATTTTAGTTCTATGCTCAAAGCGAAATAAATTAGTGCTATCAGTTCACTCTCTAGTTAAGGATGCTAGGGTCTTTTGTGAAGGTGATTTAAACCAAATTCAATAAAGTTCTCAATTCATTCAGGTATCAATTAAGATTACCTTAACTGAATAGAGCCTGTTTTTAAAGCCAGAAATACGTTTTTTAAATCGAAATTCGGGCTTTACTTTATAATAAATTAATCTGCAGGACATATTCTAATCTGAATTTATCTTATTAAAATGGCCAAAAGTCAGTTTTGAGGCGAAAATAATAATTGCAATGTGAAATAATGAGGCAGTTTCAAGTCTTTCCTAATATCGTGGTTAAACAAAGAAAACGTTCACTAATCATAGTTACAAGAATTTAACATGATAAGCATATTTTATTTGTTTTTTATCGAAACTGCTTAAGTCTTTAAACGGCCATTTCAATGCAAATTTAAGGGGAAAAAAAGCTGATAAAGCCTGTAGATAGTCTCGCCTAGGGCACATGGAATATGCATATAGCTAAGAGAAATGATTGAAAATTGTGGTGAGAAGTTGGTTTTTTACACGGATTAAGTAAATCAACAAGGGTCAAGGAATTGTTTCACCCTGTAAAGGGTGTGCGGGTTAAAGAACACAGCTCATTGACATTTAAAAAAGTTATGGCTTAAAACCGATTAAGCTTAAAATCCATTTTGAATGAAAAATGATATTTCCTACGTTTTCAAGGCACAAACGACAAATTACACCTTGACTAATGTATTTCAATACAAAGAATTCCTAGAAATTTACAGAATTTAAATATTCGGCCGCGTTCTCAAGATATCAGAAAGTTTTACTTTCGGTTTGACAAAAAAAATGGCCATAATTTAATTGTTTTTAAATCCATGGTCAATTTTTGAATTATGATTTTTCCGGCTAAAAACCGGCAAAAATATAAATGATGCATATATTGAAATATGTATTTTGATTTAAAAGATAGATTGAGACTGCGTAGAACGCTCAATTTTTGGTTTTTACAAAGATATGGTCAAAAAACAGATTTTTTGAAAAAAGCGAGGTCGAAAATTTATTTTTACTAAAAAATTATAAATCCCACCCTTTGTGGGCCCAAAATACATTTTCACAGCTGTATTTTGATGCGAGGAATCCGCTGGATTTTACAGAACTTAAAAATTCGGCCGCGCTCTCAAGATATTTGCATTTTTAGGTTTCGCTTTAACGAAAAAAGTGGCTTTTTTTCCCGATGTTTTCAAATCGATATTTCAATTTTGATTTATGAATTTTTAAGCTTAAAACGTGCCAAAATATTTAAGAATTATGTACTGGGAGATGTATTTTAATCTGAGGAATCGATTGAGACTAGGTAGAACACTCAATTTTTCGTTTTCAAAAAGATATTTAGAAAAAACGGATTTTCAGAATCCAACTTTGTCGAAAACCTATTTTTACAGAAAAATGATTTTTCCTACTCTCCAGAGCTGCAAACTATATCCTATCAGATGTATTTTGATGCAAGGAACGCCTTGGAATTTACAGAATTAAAAAATTCGGCCGCGTTCTCAAGATATTTGCATTTTTAGGTTTCGCTTTAACGAAAAAAATAGCTTTTTTTTCGATGTTGTCAAATCGATATTTCAATTTCGATTTATGAATTTTTAAGCTTAAAACGTGCCAAAATATGGATAAATTATATACTAGGAGATGTATTTTAATCTGAGGAATCGATTGAGACTAGGTAGAACACTCAATTTTTCGTTTTCAAAAAGATATTTAGAAAAAACGGATTTTCAGAATCCAACTTTGTCGAAAACCTATTTTTACAGAAAAATGATTTTTCCTACGCTCCAGAGCTGCAAACTACATCCTATCAGATGTATATTGATGCAAGGAACGCGTTGGAGTTTACAGAATATAAAAATTCAGCCGCGTTCTTAAGATATTAGCAAATTTAAGTTTCCGTTAAACGAAAAAAGTGGTCACTCTTTCAATGTTTTCAAATCGATACTTCAATTTAGATTTATAAATTTTCCGGCTAAAACCGGGCCAAAATATTGATGAATTATATACTGGGAGATGTATTTCAATCTGAGGAATCGATTGAGACTAGGTAGAACACTCAATTTTTCGTTTTCAAAAAGATATTTAGAAAAAACAGATTTTCAGAATCCAACTTTGTCGAAAATTTATTTTTACAAAAAAATGATTTTTCCTACGCTCCAGAGCTGCAAACTACATCCTATCAGATGTATTTTGATGCAAGGAACGCGTTGGAATTTACAGAATTAAAAAATTCGGCCGCGTTCTCAAGATATTTGCATTTTTAGGTTTCGCTTTAACGAAAAAAAAAAAGCTTTTTTTTCGATGTTGTCAAATCGATATTTCAATTTCGATTTATGAATTTTATAGCTTTAAACGTGCCAAAATATTTAAGAATTATATACTGGGAGATGTATTTTAATCTGAGGAATCGATTGAGACTATGTAGAAAACACAATTTTTTGTTTTCAAAAAGATATTTAGAAAAAACGGATTTTGAGAAACCGACTAAGTCAAAAATCTATTTTCACAGAAAAATGATTTATCCTACGCTCTAGAGCTAAAAACAACATCCTATCAGATGTATTTTGATGCAAGGAATCCGTTGGAATTTACAGAATTCAAAAATTCGGCCGCGTTCTCAAGATATTTGCATTTTTAGGTTTAGCTTTAACGAAAAAAATGGCCATTTTTTCGATATTTTCAAATCGATATTTCAATTTCGATTTATGAATTTTAAAGCTTAAAACGTGCCAAAATATGGATAAATTATATACTAGGAGATGTATTTTAATCTGAGGAATCGATTAAGACTAGGTAGAATACTCAGTTTTTTGTCTTTTTAAGGATATTTAAGAAAAACGGATTTTTAGAATCCAACTTTGTCGAAAATCTATTTTTAAAGAAAACAGTATTTTTCCTACGCTCTAGAGCTGAAAACTACATCCTATTAGATGTATTTTGATGCAAGGAATTCGTTGGAATTTACAGAATTAAAAAATTCGGCCGCGTTTTCAAGATATTTGCATTTTTAGGTTTCGCTTTAACGGAAAAAAAAAGCTTTTTTTTCGATGTTGTCAAATCGATATTTCAATTTCGATTTATGAATTTTATAGCTTTAAACGTGCCAAAATATTTAAGAATTATATACTGGGAGATGTATTTTAATCTGAGGAATCGATTGAGACTAGGTAGAACACTCAGTTTTTCGTTTTCAAAAAGATATTTAGAAAAAACGGATTTTGAGAAACCGACTAAGTCACAAATCTATTTTTACCGAAATATTATTTTTCCTACGCTCTAGAGCTAAAAACAACATCCTATCAGATGTATTTTGATGCAAGGAATCCGTTGGAATTTACAGAATTTTAAAATTCGGCTGCGTTGTGAAGATATTTGCAAATTTTAGTGTAGCTTTGGCGAAAAAAATTGTTATTAATTTCAGTGTTTTCGAATTGACGGTCAGTTTTGGATTTATGAATTTTTGAGTTTAAATCGAGAAAATATATTGACAAAATATATACTGGGAGATGTATTTTGATCTGTGGAATTGAATGAACCTAGATAGAACACTCCATTTTTTGTTTTTAAAAAGTTATAGCCAAAAAACCTATTTTAAGGGACCGGCTGGATCGAAATCTATTTTTACTGAAAAATGATATTTCTTACGCTTTTTATGTACGAGCTACATCTTTGCAGATGTATTTAGATGCAAAGAATCTATTCGAATTTACAGAATTTAAATATTCGGTCGCCATTATTGGAGTCGAACCCGGGTGGTACTGATCTTGAGAGAGGTCGGATTAGCTTTGGGAACAAGAAAATTATGTGAAATTTTCTCATAAGCTCAAGCCATGTTAGAATCGAAAACTTTCAGTTTTTGCCAAACTCCAGAGCTTAAAGCTTTTAATACTTATTTGATCATTACGTTACCAAAAATGATTGATGACGGCTATAATCTTAATAAATTTATTAATTTTTTTATCAGAATACAAAGGACCTCAACCTCCAAAAAACACAGGCAAACACCGCTACATTTTCCTGGCCTTCGAAGAAGAAGAACTCAACCAAAACGTAACCGGATCCAACTCTCGCGTGAAATTTGGTCTTTTACCATGGATACAAAGACAGCCCAAACGTCTCTGCGGTCCGGTCGCTGGTGTGCAATTCACAGCTCAATATTGTAGTAGTATGGCATTCATATGCGATTAATAAAGTAAACGATTAAATTTAAACATAACAAGCCGCACTATATTTCTGGTCGACATAACATTCATAACATTCATAACATTCATAAACATCGATTCACAGAATAGCTGCCTGCTTGTTTTGGAACACACTTGTTCTGGAATACTACTACAATATTAATACAAGAAACCATAATTTTTTAATAAAATGTATACTGATATCTATCAAATATTTATTGTTTCTGATCTATACCGATCAATACAGATTGCATTTTAATGTAACTGAGAAGGGGCATTAAAGAAACAAAGAAAAAAAAGTTCAATTTTTTAACGCGCTTTGCGAGGCAAAGGTCTTATCTAGTAAGCTGAGAAAAGTAATTTGCCATGCCTGACATAGTTTAATACTAAATACATAATCAGATTAGAGAAAACTCTCAGTATTGCTTAAGTTTGACGTTCAACAACATTCAGCATCGACGTCTGCACCGAGGTTAGTATTTTTAAAAAAAAAAAAAATTAATTAATATTTATTCGCCAACGCATTTCAGCTAAATTCCTGAGCAATTTTTTTACATTAGCACATATTTTTTCGCATTTTAGATGATAAAGATATTTAGCGCGGTTACATTCGCGCTGTTATCCATAACAAGTGCAAATGCTGCCGAATCATGCCAAGTTCTTCAGCAGTTCGTCAATTCAGCTTGCGGTTATGAAAAAACCTTAAAATTGATCAGCGATCCTGACAAAATGACTGTCGATAAAAGCAACTGCGATTCTAAAGTCGATAATAAAAAATGGGAAAAACAACCAAGTGTTCAATTTTCAGCTGCTAAACCAGTAAGTTAAATCAAAAAGCCAATTTTATATATTTTTTTAAAAAAATAAGTAACGTGACTAACATAGCGCTGAAATAGCGGCAGAATAATCGCGCTGACGCAACGGTAACTTGTTTAATACAGCCCCTCTAGCTTGCAGCTCGAATCTGTGCATTACGTTAGCGCATAACACAGGTAAGTGCTGAGAGGTCGCTGATACTCGGTCACGAGGCTGGCAAATAAAGAAGAAGAAATGCACCGGTCGATAGCCATAATTATGAAGTTCTTATTTTTTCCACCGAAATTATGCTTCGATCAGTTCTATATTTTTTCATAGGCAATATGCTGAGGGGAAATTAGAGCTATCCTGACATTCGAAAAAAATAATGAATATTATCTCGATTTCATTACAGGATAAAACTTACACGATTATTTGCTTAGATCCAGATACATATAAAGGAAAAAAACTATACTGGCTTCATTGGCTTATTGTTAACATACCAGGAAAAGATTTCCAGAAGGGAGATTTGTCTAGAGGAAGAAGTAAAACAAGTAAGAAATTCAAAATTCAGTGGTGGTGGCGGCGGCGGACTAAAAATGTTGAACTATCTGGGCTAAGCCTGTTTTTACTCGATTTCTGCAAAAGAAAGAGGGTTATGTGTTTCACTTGGAGTTTGTTTGTAGGGATATTTATATGTTATGTTGGTCGCCGAAAAAAAGATACCTAAACTGATCCCATTAAAATTTGGCTTTCACAAATCGATTCTTCAAGATCTAATTACTTAGATAGATGCAGGCCTGAGCTAAGCCTGCCATTTGCCAAGCCAGTTTCAGACCAATAAAAAGCGTATGCGTATCAATAGAGTGATTACCAAGAATTAAACATGATAAGCACCTTTTATTTGTTTTTATCAAAATTTCAGTTTTTTAAATGGTAGTTTTCAATGAATTTACTATGTATTTACATAGTTGCATGCCAAATGATTAATGACTCCTAAAATTTTTATAAATAATCAATTTTTTCATCAGAATACAGAGGACCTGGAAGAGGAAATCACAGTATCATTTTTTTGGCCTTCGAAGAAGAACACCGCTATCAAGAAGTAGCCGGATCTCTTTTTTGGGGAGCAGCAGAACGCGTAAAATTCGACATTCTTCGTTGGATAAGAAGACAACCCAAACGACTCTGCGGACCAGTAGCTGGTGTGCAATTTTGTTCTAACTATTTCTAACGAAATTATACTTTAAAAATAAAAATCTATACTGATATCTATCAATATTTATTTTTGATAATCCAGCATGTATCCCGAATTTACATAAACATTTGCCTTAAACCTCTTGTAATTTACTCAAATAATTATTGACATTAACCTAAATTTAATACATCGCTTTTTTACTCAAAAAAAGCATCATGTGAGGTATTTAATATATTTACATAATATTATCGTATTATGAATTTAATACGACATATTTGGTTAGATTAAGTGATTTTCTTAAAAGATGAAAATTTATTTATATGCCTAACCACCCGCCTGAATGGAGATACCCTCACGCAGTTTAGGTATATTGAAAAATAAACTCTCTGCGTGAATAAGAATATTTAATAGAAAACGATGAGCCCTGAAGTTGAGTCACAGAGGTCAGAGATGGTGGTGGACCGGAAATACACGACTCTTTGCGATTCCCTATCATTAAACCATTATTAAATCATTGTACTCGAATTTATTCAATATTTGAATAATTCATTACACGTTTAGTCTTGTTATTTCTCATGTTTATCTTGCGTGTAATTTACTTTTATATAAACTACTTTTTAAAAAAAAACTTCATTCATTCATAAAATTTATAGTAACTGCTTTTGTAAGACTTATGGGGATTTACACAGAGTGCGGCTTCTTCAATATTAAGCCTAATCGTTTTAGTTTAGGCGATTTTTAAATTTAGCATGTTATGGGCGGACGTTGAGATTTTTATTTTTTTGGTTAGATGAGACCAGGATGTGATTAAAATCAATCAGTTAACGAATTATACGAAACGACTGCCTTCGGAAAAGATAAAATTGATTGGGATTTAAATATGGATTTGATGGTTGAGATCGTACGTGATTGCGCCTACATAAAAGTGTGCTCGTACGTGTATGCACGCATGAGTGTGGAAATAATGGTTTGGAAGAGGTTAGGAGAAGTTTAAGATTTTGAATTTCAACGAGATACTTTTTTAAAGCGAAAGAGGATTTATAATAATAAGAGCGCATGTTTCCAAAGGAAATTTTAGAGTGAAATAAGAACTTAAAAAAAATTAAATGATTCCCTCTTTCAGACTCTCTAATATTAAGGCGACAACAGCGCTTTGTAGCGACTATTTTGCTAACTAAAACTGCAATAAGACTGATGGGTCACCACAGGGTTCCGATTTCCTGTCTAAATATAGTAGGTTTAGCTGTTGTTCGTACAGTGGTTGTGCGGCATGAGTAAACCTGTCGTCAAGCTAGCCACTTGTCACATTCAAGTTCGTTGATTGTCAAATTTGCTTGCATTGCAAGGGAAC
This sequence comes from Liposcelis brunnea, assembly GCA_023512825.1. Lineage (NCBI taxonomy): Eukaryota > Metazoa > Arthropoda > Insecta > Psocodea > Liposcelididae > Liposcelis > Liposcelis brunnea. The sequence continues at coordinate 2,155,652 of CM042073.1, read as the reverse complement.
GGATAATACGGCCACAAGCTGTGTCAGCCAGAGTACTGAGCCCAAAAGAAGAAGAAGAAATATTTTTGCTAAATGGATTTGGAAAATTAACGGAAGAATATTCTAATAAAGAGCCTATTCATTCATACCTGATTCCATGGAACTTAATGTGAATCTTGCTAGTCGTTACAACCAGATGGATAATTTGAGCAAAAGTCCAACAACATGGAGTATTTTACAAATGCATTTTTGTAATCAACTGTAGGATGTCAATAAAAGATCCGAACCGCTGCTGAAGTTGCTTCACCTAAAATAATAATAATGAAATTAGACAACTATTGTAAAAAAGTGCAACACTATTCACGTGAGGAAATAAGTGGTAAAATTGAAATAGAGCCCTACATTTGAGAATTGACCAAAAAAAAATAATTACAAGAATTACTGTATACCAGAAAAAAACTCCAAGTTTAAAATTACCCCAAGTTAAGAACAATTTCAGCTTTAAAAAACTCCAAATTTGTAGTCTTCAAAAATTTTTTCCTGTATTAAGAATGAATGCCAAATTCTGGTAAATTTTTTTTCTTAATTGAGTACAGTCTTCTTCTTAAAGTGCCTTCCCGCGAAGGGTATTGGCGACCGGTTAGAGAGCTTATTGTGTCGTCTAAGGCACCCTAGCGGAATCGACTGTCTTGGGTTTTGCACAGCAAACCCTCGGCTATGATGGCTTTATGCGGTGGCTTTCCAACACCTTCCGCATCATAGCACAGGAGCCATACCGTCAGTCCTCGACTCAGCCTCCTGTTTTCTGGACTTAAGCCTAGTCAACTTTTACCGTCTTCAGCCTTAAGCCAGTACTGGTAGGACTGCTGCCCCCTACCAGACGTAGTAAAGTCTGGTTCCACCTTAACATTGCTAGAGTGATTTTCCCAAAACCCCCGACATTTAAAAAAATCATCCAGGTGGAACTTATTATTTATTTACGAAAGAACAAAAAATATGTAACTATAAATCCGTTGATTTCTTATCTTAAAGGTAATTAGTAAATCCAATAAATTAAATACAAAATCAGATATGGAAAAAATACGCCTTTAGGAACAATTCAATTAGAGTCGGTCTATCTAACTTAAAGCCTTCCTAAATTCTTTATTATCATTAGTTATTAATACCGGATCAATAATTTCCACTTTCAGATTAATCGATTTTTCATTTTTCGATATCTCAAAAAATACCAGCACGGGTTCTTCCGTTGAAAACTGCTTCCAATCTTAAAACGAGGGAGGGGATCTCCTACCGTAACAAAACTATATGCTTTAAATAAATGAAATAGGTGAGATAACAGGTTTCTTCGCAAAGGCATCGGCGTTTAATAACGAAACATGTGTCAATTTTGAAAATATAGATCGGAATTACTAATGAAAAAACCCTGGGGCAGCAACTAATTATCAGTAATTAAGTGGCGCGGAGCAACATTTCATGCAGTGACACTCTTGTATGGGATTGCGTCGTAATTTTTGACTCCATTCGGCTTCTGGCTTTATATTATTACACCGGAATCACAATATAGCTACCAGCATTTATAATGAGACTGTCTGATTTATTGATCTACCCTGGGATGCTAGAGGATATCTTATAGATAAAATGGAGTGTCTAATTTAGAATACGACGAAGGTTTCGTGTGTTGGAAAAAAAGATGCGGTAAAAGCTTTTGTTGTTTTGGGCTGATGCCAGGATTGCCAAGAAATAAATCCTGATGTGCCAGGAGCCTTTTTTGAGGTTTACGGATTTTACCTTTTTTGATAGCTTGGCTGCTTGGCATGGGGCTCAAAATAATTTTTGCAGCATCAACTAGAGAACTTATGCTTACCTGTTCAGCACTTCGAAAGGGTCTAGAAGTACGGCCATGAACATTAGTTTTTGCCTCCTGGATGCTTGAGGGTTCACAATATTGAGCTTCTCAGATCTCCAGAATTTCAGCGGCACTCTGGCCCTGCTTCACAGCTGAAGATTAGGCACTAACCGAAAGAAGCTTGGAATCAATTAGCTCTTCTTTGTCGGTTTCTAAAACAAAAATATTTTAATTTTAGCATTGGAAAAATAAATCTCTTGCAAGCACGGCCTCATAATCGGCAAAGCTTTGGCCCTTGGAAATTTGGTTCACGCAAAGCTTGTCCCTGTGGAGCCATCAAGTCAATCAGAGGCCTAAACTAAGTTGGGACTAATATTTTTAGAACAATTTAAGCTGGCAATGTAATCAGTACAAAGTGAAAAACACATTACTCTGTTCGAAATTAGGGCCAGTCAAAAATTTGCCAAGTCACAATTAAACCATTTTAGATTTTAAAAAACCTAGAGGAGCACTCTCAACTCGACGCCTATTTAAAATAATCAGATCAAATCGGGTGTCACTGCCAATTAGCCATCGGCATCATACGATATCAACAGTACCGATCACCCTTCCAGCTACTTGTTCATTCATAAACAAAACTGAAATGTTGAATGTCCTCATATTATAAATCCGCGATTACAATAATACATATCAGACCTATGGCAAAATGTCAAGGAATTATTTAATCCTCAAAAAACCTTAGACATCGCGACCGGTTGCGTTATATTGAGAGATAAACAAGCAGGATGTTGAAAATCGTTTCAATGTAATCAAAAAAATTTAATGTTCCACGAAAGCGCATTTTGATTGGAAAATATGTCACGTTTTTGACAAGGTAACAATAAAATGACTATTAAACCGTATTCATATAGATTGTGAACTGCAATTACCACCGGCATGACTGTACTTCCAACATATCGTTCATCTTTACTACTTTGGCTACTAGAATAAAATATATTAGATCGTAACTATTTCAATAAAGAAAACTCTTTTCCTGCGGAGAAGAAAAAAGTGAGTAAAGCACGATACGTTAAATCAAATTTTGATATACAACGATGAAGCTTAATAAATATCTCGATGTAAGAGTTAGTCTGGCATTAAGTTCGAGTTCGAGTTTCCTACAACTATCCAATAAGAAGTTGAGGAAACTTATTGTTGATTACCATGGCCACGGTGTCTCCACTAGATAAGCAAGTTCTTCAGTTGTGACTTTTACCCTGGTAGCGCTGGTCGAATTGGGTACAGAGCTGGCAGTGACTGGGGCCGATTTCCCCGCCCCCGGGAAGTGTTGTACGGAACGTGACACCAGGGATGCGGAATCCGGTCCTGGCTTTCTATTCAAAAGTGGATCTTCGTGCCTCCCTCGAGTAACTGCATCACGTTCTGCAGGCTAAACCTAGTGTGTTCGAGGCCATTCCCTTTCGAGATTAATCACAATCAAATACAGCGGGCTCTACTTTCTTTAGATATTTACTCTTTGCATCCCAACAGACTGATGCCAAATTCTGGCCACTACTGCTCAGAGTTTATGTTCTTCTTCTTTGGGTGCCCTGCTCGGACAAGAGCTTAGGAGATCGATCCGACGAGCTCCTTGAATCTTTCACGATCGGCGGCCATGAGGAATAACTCCTCTACGCTTAACCCGATCCAATTCCTGATATTCCGAAACCAGGAGAGATTCGTAAGACCAAGCCTTCTTTTAACCTCGACCTTGCCCTGCATAATGGTCTGCAGCAGCCTGTGCTTGGGTCCCCGCAACATATGCCTATTTTCTGATGTAGGAAAGTTTAACTGTCGACAATATGCGCCCAGACACTTGTACCACGAGTACCCAACCAAATTCTGGCTTTGATTTTTCAAACCCTTCAACCTCCTTGTGGCTTCCCGGAGCAATTACCCTCCCTATACCGATTTCTCGGTTTCCTTCTTGCAACTTCATTATTCTAAGCAATATTCCTCCGCAAAACTACAACGAATAATTCCTTAAATCCCAAAACTCCTAATTATATGGTTTTTTATCTTAGACGAAAAAAAAAAATTATAATCACGATATCCAGCGATGTTAACCGAAATCGTCCGATGACACCTACGTTCTATGTATTATGTCCCGCCTATGCAATTGTACAATAAGGACTCTTTTAACTGTGCAAACTTTTAAATCATATTATTTATTCGCGAGAGAGAAAAAAGAACGCGGAAAATCGCGTTTTTTCGTGGCGGTCCTCGAGTAAAATTATCGGGGGGAAAATCGTCTTCTATTTCGTTTTAATTGTTTTTAATAAAGACGCGCGCGATTCGTAATATAGACCCCCCACATGGATTGCACCGGAGTGACAGTAAAGTGGGTTTTAACTTGGTCAAACAATATAAGATTTTGGTTTGTGATAATTCGTAAGAAGTGCGTGGGGCCCGTAAAACTAAACATGGAAAATAAGGTCAATTATTAATTGTTTTCTTTAGGATTCAGATGTCAGTTTAGCATCAAAACAATGGATTCTCGATGACTTGTTTGTTTCATTTATTACGGTTTCATTCAAAAGAGAAATTTTCATAATTTGTAATAAATGGGATACAATATTTAAAAAGGTAAGTTTGATGGTGTTTACTTTGATGGCGCACGTTTGTTGAAGTAATAGAGAAAATGTTGCTACCTCAACCGGCGTTTGGTCGTCGTTTTTTAAAAAAAAAAAGTTAACCAATTTAGGTTAACTAAGGACATGTTTTTTAAATTTTTAAAGGGCCTGTATAGTTGACATTGAAAAATTTAAAGTTATACCGGTTTTAATGTTTCGTGATGGTTCTGATGATTGGAAGTTTTGTTGTCAAAAGAAAAAAAATATTGTTTGATTATGGGTTGGCTGCACCGGTTGTGTATCAGATCATGATGATACAGAGTTGCAAACAAATTCATGTTTCTGGCGCCCTCAGGAATTTGTAAAACAAGTTTTATTCAATTATTACTGATACTGTGTATTGATATACCGGATTAACTTCTGTTATGTCACTTTTTGAAACAAAAACAAGATGCTCCAGAAGCTCTTGTTTTGGAAATTCTTTGCTGCCCACCAACAAATTATTTGACTAGAAAGCCTTTGTTACCAAAGGGCCTTAAGGTTTAATTGGAGAAGGAGAGGTTTCTCATAAAACTGCAATTTCTCGAGAAATTCCTTTTTATTTTCTTTGTGAGTCTTGTCTAGTTAGCATCACGACGCTTCTCATGAAATTTATTTTAGTTTTGACTGAAGTTGGGACAAAGCTTTATAACTTGATTTCTACTTCACCTGAAACGACGTCTAACTGGGCTGCCTGTCTTTGTCTTCATTCAAATTTACACCGAACATCAACTTTATACTAAACTTCTGTTCGAGTGATTTACTTTATATTGGCGATGAATGTCGAGCAGAAAATCCTAAAAAACGATTCGACTTTCCAGGTCGAAGCCCGCGATTTAATATATTGATTTACGATTTCTCAAACTTTAGCGATGTTTATAATACAGCTTCATAAATTAATCGAAGGATTATTAACAACATTCAATAACCATAAATAAAAAAATCCTTAAAGAGTCGTAATATTAGTTTATTTTTCGTATATACGCTTTTCACCGATCTCAGTCATTTTTTTTTCCCCATTCAGTTCTTTTGTTCGAGTGATGTCTCGTGCTACCGCGAAAGCGAATCATCTCTCATTCTTTCATTATTTTCCTTCACTTGAAAAAAACCTAAGGACTCTTCTATCCATAAAGAATGAATCATTATAAGAATAATATTAATAATTTTAAAAAGTTAATTCGTTTCAATGCCCTAGGTCCGGACCAAAAAGAGATAAAAACGGGGGCTAGACTTTTGGCAATGCAACAATTTTAATTCAGTTTCAAATAAACGTTTCCAATCCCACGTTCGATTTTTAGCATCACCTGTTGGAACTTAAAGCTACTGATTTGCATCCATCAACGTAATGGACCTGTATGACCACTATGACTACGCCTTTATTTTTTCTGGAAAAAAAATTAAGTCCTTTGTGCAAGAGAAAAAATTACAAAATTTTTCGGGGAGGAGAAACGACCTTGATCTTTCGAAGCGATTCTAATCAAACAACAACAACACACCTATCATTTTGTCAATTCGTAATTCATTTAGAAAGAATAATAAATGAAACATATGATGACAGGGCAACCATGTCTGATGCAAAGAGATCTGACCTTGCGCCAATGGCAATCTTGCCGTAAAATGCATCCTCCTACGCCATCTTTTTCTTCGTCGGTAGTCCTAACACGTCTTATTCATTTTTTTTTATGAAGTTCCAAAACACTTCCGGCCTCTTTTTTCGTTCGGCTTTTCTAAGGAAACTCAATCGTTTCCTTTTAAAACTCTGATCGGCTTTTAATTTAAAAAAAAAACAATTTCGATATCAAAATTCTATTAACTGATTTTACGACGGATTATAAAATTTACTCTTTAGACGGTTATGATAATATAAGGTAATCGTAAAAAAATAAACATAAGGAAGAATAAAAAAAAAGGGGGATTCAAAATGTTTGGATAAAGAGCTAGAGCTTGATAGTAAAAATGGTTTGTATGTAAAGGCAGACGCCATAAATGTCGCCGTATTTTACATGACTACCTGTTGGAAAAATTTTTTAATTTTATTACACTTGCCCGGTATGTTTGGAATCACTATACTTTTGACACGGCCCGAATATGATTTTTCAATCGATCGATCCCTTCGTTTTTAATAACATGGGACTAGACGAAACTCTTTATCGTGATGGCCTAAAAAAAACCTGTATGGGGCACAATGGGAAGAAAAAAAATAATTGAACAGAAGCCAAAATGATGAGGCAAAACATTTTGTTAAATAAATCGTATAAACAATTGAATCTTTATAAGTATAATAATATTAACATGAACCAATCAAGGTAAGACACACACATAGTTTTGGGACGGTTTAAGAAGGCACATGAATCAATTACTTTATTTACATACGAACGCGACCAGGTGGTCGGTCACACATATTGATTTATTCTTAATCAAAACTTTTCGACAATTTATTTTCTTGCTTCGTAATAAAATGTTTCTTGTGTTTTACTATAAAAGCATTCAATTAAATATTCACTCAGATAACAGATTAAGGAGGACCACATCTTAATATCGCGCTCACACCTTCGCGCCTCATAATTTTTATTATTCAAACATTAGGCTTTTCATTTCGCGCCAAAGTTTTTATTATTAATGCTTAAAATGTTGCAGTAAAATTTTATCGCAAGATGTTTTTATCTGATGATCAACTGAGTTCTTACATATAAAACAGCAATCTTGGAGTGAGTCATTCATAAATGGAGGATATAACTGCACATGCGCAGCCCGAATGAGTACGCTAAAGAATTATCAATGTACCTGCGCGACCCGAAAATAGACTCTGGGAAGGGGAACTGCCGAAAACTCTCAAATATGCGAAATATTTAGCCACAAGCTAAAGGAAAGAGAAGTTCCTTCAATTTGAGTTAAGAGACAGGTTTCTATGAGGCCATAATGGCGACTCCCAGTTCAAGATCATAGCGGATGTCGATTGGAGAACATGGTAGCCCCGTGTGTAGCAAACGACTCGGCGAAATGTCCACTCCCTACCCTAGTATGTCCGACTCCCTAGTAGGTGCTTACCACTGCGGAGTCTGAAAGAGGAAGTAGACACTTAGCTTTCAAACTCAAAATATCACGTGACTGGCAGCCATGATTAGCAAATCCGTGTTCGAGTATTCAGTTTTAGACGAAGGAAGAAAAACGATCTACATCATCCATCGAACTGCTGATCACGGGTTTGCTATTTTTTTCCAGCCTCTTTGCGCTTATTGTTGAACATAGGCCTCCCTCAATTCATGCCATCCGTCTCGGTTTTCCTCCACTCTCACCCAATGTAACCCCGCAGTCTTCTTTATGTCATCATAACATTTAGTTATCGGTCTTCCCCTGCTTCGGTGTCTAGTCCATGGTCTCCACTATAGGATTCTCCTGTTCCACCTACCATCCTTTATCCTCGCAAGATGTCCTGCGTAATCCGAGCTGTACGATCAATCACACTGACACTTTTGGTCGTCCTTCGGATCGTTTCATTCGTTACTCGATCTCTCAGGGAAATGCCCAGAATTGCTCGTTCCATTTTTGGACGTTGGAAAATTGCTGGCACAAAGTATTTTAGGAAGCACCTATCATAATACTCACAGCCTTCTGCTGCTAGTCTTGCGAATCCAGCAAGGAAAAAGCTTTGCACAATCCACCCCTATCATTTTCCTTTTTCATTTTCAGTTAATCAAGGAGTTCGTGCTTGAAGGACATACTGTGAGAAACTTCAGAATGAGGATTGCCCTAAATTAATTGGTGAGTGGACGAGATATGTAATAGGTCAGTGACATATGTCTAATGGAAGATTCAGAGTCCACTCATTGTGGTCAATAAAAAAAAATTAAAAATCAAGTCAGAAAAAATTTGTTTGTGAAATTCCTTCAAAGTGTGCCGGTAACACAGATGAAAAATCAGGGAATATCATCTTCCAGCTTAAAAAATATTCGATGGTCGAGTGGCATACATCAATTTTATTGATAGCTTTGCATATGGGCTACTGGTTAAATGTCATCAAGCCGCCTACGCAAACAGCAGGGTGCATTCGTCTGCGTAATCTTCTTCAAAAGTATTAGTATCCCAATATCTTTCTTCTCCTTATACACGTGTTCCATTCATACGTAAGAATTATTGTCCGATACCCTTTACTTCCCGAGCGATATTGCTATTATGTACTACGACTGTAACTGTCATCGAAACAGTAAATTTTGATTAATTTTATTCCACGTAATTGATCCTATCAAAAAATCGGATTGAAAAGAAACAACTTGTGTGGCCGTTAGTTTTCTAATTTCGTGTCAATACGATTTTCCCAATGGTCAGTGTTACTTCTTAAGTGTTCATGCATTACTTAGCAATTCGGTTATCATTAAAAATGGTTGACCCGTCATCTGGTTGCATGTTCTACCTCCCAGAGTTTTTTTTTTAAATAGCAAAGACGAATCATAATAATCGAAAAGACAAATGATTACCTAATGACAAATATGCGATCGTAATCGTTATTACGTTTAAAAAAAATAAAAGAAAAACGAATCGAATTAAACGCGTTTTAAACAATATAAATCATCCTCTGGAGAACCGATCTTGTTCGCAGTTTAAGGGCATAACTTCACTATCAATTTCATACTGACTGGTAAAGAATTTAACATTCGACTGGTTACATCGATTTAACATTCATAATACAAAGTCTTGTGGCTAAGATACCTTCAGAAAAAAATGTTAATCAAATTCCTGGTTTATTACTTGGTCGTAAGTTAAATATTTGGAATGACTTCGGGGAGTGAAATGAGCGTTACCTCGATATGGACTAAAAGAAGAAGAAGAAAAAAAACAATAATGATGCCGGTTGGGTTAAATGTATCACCATATGCAGTGGATTTCAACAGTATTTAGTAATTGGAATATTACTCAAGACTGCCATTTAAAAAAGCGTTTGAATAATGTCTGTACTAACTGATACTGATGTCTAGTTTGGCTTCGTGGTTTACATTTAGTCTTCTATGGAAATGAATTTCAACCATTTAGGGAGCAGCCTCTCCCAAGGAAATAATATAGACAGACTTGATCTTTTAATTTGAACGTGTGATGGGGTCAAATATTTGTGTAAGTTGATTTTTGTGGTTTGCAATTTGGTAGGAAGTTATCATTAGTGTTTTCTTGGAAACAGAAGCGGAGGTTTTGTGTGCGGTTGATTTTGATTCTTCTTCTTGTGCTACCGAATTTCGATGTTCATGGCACTGCAGCTCCTGTTAGTCGTTCGGAACCAGGTATTTGGTAGTCGGTGGGAACTGGAACAAATTTGGTCTGTAACGACTGTTCAAATCTGGACAGTCTTGCTTCAGATTTGGGGTAGGTCCTTCTGACCCAGGAGGTACCAATCTAAAAGAACATTCTTTTTTCAGACTTACAAAATAGTGCAGCAGTACCACTAATTGAGCTTATCAAGAAATAATTTTTCTAATAACTCGCCAGCAGGCATCTAAAGGATGGACTGGAACAGTCCAATGCTGTTATAGAACTGACCCAACGGTTCGTTTGGCTCGATCTGAACAGAGACGTCGGAAAGTGGACCCGAGCTTATTTGCCCTGCCAGCTGTCGAAAGTTCAGCGCCACGTAACCGCCCCCATCGAAAATTTTCCAACGGTTCCTGCACATTCACATCGACATCGTAGGTGCCTTTCCCCCGTCACAAAATAGAGAGATTTCTGAAGCAAAATTTTTTGCTCATTTAAGGTCAAGTTGAAGTAGTCCATTCTTTTTTCAAAAGTACTTTTGGCTAAACCCCTCATCATCATACTGGCCATTTGCTTCATGAAGCTAAACATTATTCAACCAATTATTATCGAGCATCTGTCAAACCAATGAAGCTAAACCTTTATTTTAACCTACAAATTAAGAGATTTTTAAAAACAATCGAATTATTCCGATGAATATTAATCCAATCATCTTTTCTTTTTACAGCCGTATCCGATAATTAATTACTCTTTATATTCTGGTTAAAAGTACTAATTTTTAATGCCTAATACGAAAATCCCTCCGAAAAAAGATTAAACGCTTAGAAAATTGAGAAACCCATTGTTTCTTGATACATTTAACAATTAACATTCTTATAATGAAATTAATTAGGTAAGTAAAAGAGAAATGGGTCTTTTAGTCTTTAATTAAAAAGGTCAATTTTTAATTAAACTCATGGCTAAGGCCAACACGCAGTAATTTTCTATATATATCAATTGTTAGATCGAATGCACTTTAAAAAACGACACGTCTTTTAGTTGACAAAAATGCAATTGAAAAAGAAACTCGAACCATATTTTCTCCAATAAGTGTTAAACCTAATTTCAAACATCGTAAAATCCGATTTGAAATCAAATTCTCCTTTTTTCCTCTTTCATTAAACATTCATGTAAACAAGTTTTATCCATTTTGGGATTAATTTACATTCTGTCACCAGGTTATAACTTAGAAACTCAGCAGGTTCGTCAAGCAATGCAAGCGTTAAGTTAATGTCTTAATGTCCTTTAATCCAATTATAGGTGAAAAAAAAAAGCGAGAGGTTAACTACAATATAATATAGTGTGATATAAATTTGATTTCAAATGATATAACGTTAAGTTTTTTTAATATCTCAAGGGGATTTATGGTAGGCGGTGATATGAGTTCCAGTTGGGGATGACTGAACAGTGCCAAAAGGAAGGCAATGAAGAATTTTACCTACCACTACCTCATAAACTCTGATAAGGGATTAACATAGAGGCTAAAGATGCCCATGCTAAAGGTGCCCATCCTAAGCAAGGATCCTATATATGCGAAGGTATATAATTCCTTGATGTCTTGCATGGCAGAACTATGAGTCCCAGATTTGGCTGAAGGCGGTCGAGGCATCGTCGTCGTTCCTGATTGGCCGAATCAGGCCTGGTATCCTATGTTCCATAGGATGGCGGAAGGGCCAATCCTGCGGTTTGGGCCAGCCCCCGATTTATTACTCTCTCCTTCCAGGACTCAAGTACATCGTCTGCACCACGACTCGCTCTTACTGGCCGCTCGCTTCTCAGGAAAGGGTTCAAAGTCCGGAGGATCTCCGATCCAGCTGCTGATATGACTGATTCCATTGCACTCAGTACGCTCTAGCAATATTCACCCGTGTTAAAAAATTGGTCATCGTTTTGCCGTCAACGATCGCTGGATCCTTTCAATCCTTCTGCGTCCTCTGTACTCGATTTTCTAACTGCAAAATTCCATGCAGGCGCCTCTTACGCTACGCTCAACACGGCTCGCTCTGCCATCTCCCTCATTTCGCCGAATCAAATTTCACAGCGAAATTGTCAGATTTATGAGCCGCGAATTCCGTTCAGAACCACACAGATTTCTGTGCAGGCAGTGGCCGGTCCCTAAGGATGTTTAACCCGTGAGTCGGCTTGGGAGTTCTCATTGGAGGGAAGCACACCAAGATAAGGTGATTTCAACGACTTCATATTGCTGCTATTGTTCACAATGCCACGCTGTAATTTTCTGATCCAAATTCCTTCATTGCAATAGTGCAGATTCTCAGTTTCAGAACTCCCCGTTTGTTTTTCAAGCAGACCATCGAATAATAACCATCGCTAGAAGTAATACTAGTCTGCTAGTCTTAGTGAGTTGCTTATGACACCAGCAGCGCCCTCCAAACTCCCTATGGCTTCCCCTAAGTCAAGTCATTAGACCACGTTCCGGAAGTTTTTCTTTTGCATTTTTATCTGCGCATTAATGAATCACAAAGGATTGCGCTTTAAAAGGTAGGCAGGTAAATGAATTGCAAGACAATGCATAGGTAGGCAGACGGTGAGAGGAGGCGGTTAATCAAAGTGAACTTCTTCCCATCAATTGTGTAAAAAAAAGCTAACGTAATATTTTTTTAAGCACGAAATGATTTTGTCCCAAAATTGTTAAACAATCGAGGACATGCAATTCCATTTTGAGAATTTGTATTTTTTTTTTTAAAAAAAAAAAGGGTTAGATTTTTCTGATTGTGAGGCGGGTCAGTTTTTAATTCAAAACAAATAATAATCTTGCGTTAAATCAAGACGCAGCAGTGTGTAGCATTGTCAGGATAAGAAATGGTCCATAAATATCGTACGACGTGTGGTGCCGCATATGAAATGACCACCCACATATGACCAATCCATCCCGTTTCTTTTTTCCTGATCCTCATCGTGCAAACCTTATTGCCTTTCCATTTACTACTTATCGTTTTCTTTTCTTGACACTTTACCGATCTGTTACTCTTGTTATATCTTATTCGCGATTTTATTTCTTCCCTTCAAATGTGATTCTTTTATCGATGGCATATTTTATACTTTTTTTAAAGAGATAGTTTTTTTTATAAGAATGGCGGTTTGTAATGTGATTTAAAGCTCGTTTGTGAGGTGCAGTAAGTTGTAATCTTGTTGCAGTTATATCGCGAGTTTAAGGAATTAATCAGGTTTTTTTATTTAGGAAATCTGTTGAAATCTTGATAAAAGCAAGATAGATAACAGAGTGGGAACGGATTAGAGTTGCTATTCATTGGATGTGACAATTTCCCATATGATAGAATTACATTTCATAATAAGGCTGCAAACGCAATGCAAAGAACCTTGTCGAAGACCCAAATTTATCAGGGCTGTAAGCAGTCACCACAGAATTGCGCAGCATTTGGTTTAAGGCCCTGAAAGAAAAGAAGCCGTCAAAATTTTACAGAGTGCGTCAGACCCATCGGCGGCAATGACAACGGGGACGTCCATTATTTCCTCGAATCTGCTTAAAAAGCTGTCGCGTATATTTATTTAAATACTTCCTCTCGTAAATTTTCCTTTTTCGTTAATCGCTCATTTTTCTCGATCTTGATTTCCCCAAAAAAATTACTCACTAACAATCCAAATTTTCTACCGAAAACTCCCGATTCCGCTATGACGGACAAATAACGTAATAAATAGAAGCTAAGGTGTTTCTGAATGACACCTACCTGACCAGAAAATACAACATGCACATAAGTCGGCGGCGCGTGCAGAAGGCACACAGACGAACCGGCATGCGTAATGAGCAGTGCGTGACGTGCTCTCTGATCGGCCGATTAATCGTGTAGTATTCTTGGGTGGCCGGTGGCGCTACTCATTCACTCTTCATACTGACAAGACAATTGGTTTGAGTTTGTTCATGTCATCACTGTTTATATACTCTGTTCTCTTCCTGACATCATCGAAATTAGGCGTTTATTTATTTATTATAATAATTCGCGGCTTTAAAGACACGAAAAAACCGCAGAAGAAAAAAAAAATCATCATCGCACGTATTATCCGTTTCCTTAACAAAATCAGCAGAACCGCCGTTTCCTTTTAATTTTTTTTCTTCGCGGAAGTAATAAAAATTAAAAAGATTGACTAACACTGAAAGAGTGTGTAAGTCTTCGCACCTGATGATCTTTTATAATGCTATTTAAATTTTTTTTTTTTTCAGTTTGCACCTTCGAACAGTATCATATTTCCCATTTAGAAAAATCAACTTGGAGATTTAAAGATAACGAGAACTCCTGCGGGTACGATTCATGCTTTTGAGACTCTTTAAAAAAATTTGAACCACGATCGTGTCTCACTTTAAAACACTAGACCATTATTTTTATTTTCCTAAAAACTTTGGTGGTATTCATTTCATAAATAAACAAAAAATTATACCGGTGAGAATTTTTCATAAACTAAACACGGGACAAAATATTCTACCTATTAATGTTACAATAGGTTAATTCAAGAAGCTTAATAATAAACCACACACTAAGATTAACTTTTACAAGTTTCATGTAAATCGACTTCTTGTTTTTTTTATAAAAAGAACATGCACCATTTAAGACAAAAAAAAAAGAGTTAACATTTCATTTATTTTAGCCAGGACCGTCGTGAGGAGTAACAAAACCCCTAGCTAGGGCCTTCGTCCTTTCTTCCAGTATTCCGTTCAAGGCGCTATCGGTCTTAGCCTTCCAACCTGCTCCATCAAATTTCTCAGACGCTGTCGTGGCCATAAAAAAAATCTTTAAGAGCCTAATGACTTAATGGAAGACTAAAGGTTTTTAGTCGCCAGACCATATATCGGAAAGAAACACCAAAGCTCAAGAATCTAAGAGGCTAACACGGCCAAGATTCAGTAAACTTTTTTCGTTCAGCAGCTTCCAAAGCTAGGATCACCAATCTCAGACGAGGAGCAGGCATTTAAAGAAGTCCCCCACTCAGTGAAAAACTTAGCCCCCTGAGTGTGTTCTGGAGTGTTAACAAGGACGGCCCTGATTTCCCCTGCGGTTATCTCCTTTTTTTTTAAAATTGATAACAGTCTTACGAATGACAATAAATACAAAGACACATATGCTGATTCATCGTGAATCGTAGAAAAGAATTAGTAGAAAAACCAATGCCGGTATATTTGAACTGGGAGAGAAGAAAATTTCAAGGTGCTTTAAAAAAGGAACCCCATACTGCGCGGTATAATAACTTAACCCGAGCCTGACAAGCCTACAGTGCTATTTTGTTTATTTTTTTTTCTTATTTATATTTAAAGATGCAATCAACTATTTTATTTAAATTGGTGACCAACTGAACGTTTATACTGATCCGATCGTATTATGGAAAAAATTTAAAAATTTGGTTTTTGATAAATTTACGATGTGGCTCTGACTCATTCCTTTTATGTCTTCGGTAAAAATCGAATGTCATTTAGATGTGACACGGGGTCTCCTGTCTTATGCTCTAGAATTAATGAAGACCAGCGATGACGAAAAACTTTTGAAAAGGCGAAGAGAGAAAATTGCCATGCGGCTGTCTTCACAAAGCCCACCCAAAGGAAGAAAGGGAAACGCTTAAAAACACGTGAAAAATATTTCTACATTCCCAACCAACCAACCAACCAACCAAGCAAGAAAGGAAAACTACAACCAAAAAATACAAGATCTTTTCCCGGATCTCCTCTTAGTGTAAACCAATTTTCGAATTAGATATATTGGCCAAAGCGCGCCCAATCTGCAAAAGGCGGAGGCCAATGGGACACCCGTCCCATTATTGCAAAAGTTCTTACGATTTTGTTGCTCACCCGAAAAATCGGCCGAAAACGGCCGAAATTAATTTGGCCAAATTTAGGCTTTACAAAAAAAGTCTCAAAATCCACGTGGTCTCCACCGCTCCGCTCAATCTTTGCAGTTTGGAGCCATATTGTTGACTACAAACACGATCAATTGATAGTAAGTAGTGATTCGCACAAGACCAATAAAAAATTGTTTTTGTATTGTTACCGTGTTGCTTGACTTGCTTAAATTAAGAACAAGGACTTAAGATGTTCTCGAAAAAAAATATTGCCTTTTGTTTTCGAAAGCAAGACTTGTTGCCAAAAGTTACCCAAATGTTTTTGTTATCTAAAAAAAATGGCCGAAAATATGAAAGTAAACAGAAAAAAAAAAGCAAATGCGACGAATTTTACAATTTTAAGTACATCAATGATAAGGAAAAAGAGGCCGAATGAGTAAGAGTAAGAAAGTTTTTTTGGAAAAAAGGGAGCTCAAATCCACTCAAAAGAAAACTTTCACAAATGCTTGACACCTCTAACACGTTCCGGCTTTTAATAATAGAACTTAACACCCTTTATCAAAAAATATCAATATAAATTATTAGTAAAAGGGCGAAAAAAATCAGGTGGCTTCCAAGCCGTAATGATGATTTGTATGTATTACACTATTTTGACAATGTTTAATTACAAAGAATGAGATTTGTCGTTACAAGTTGATTAGAATTTATAACAAGACTACAAAACGATGTTCATTTGTTTCCTGGCATTGTTGTTTATACGGAACAACGCCTTTCAGTATATAGTGTTTAGTTTAGACCTCAAGGGCTTACCATAGCTCCGACTCGAACCCATCCTGTGATTCATTCTCTTGTCATGAGAAAATTCGATTAAAATAAAAATAATAATAATAAAGGAAAAAAAAATCCCTTTATTCCGAATAATAATCTCTGACGGTCAATATTTAAATAACCGATTCGATGAAGAACAGGATGTATTGACGGGACGTGAAAAATAATCGTCTAATTCGAATGAATCGTCGCCTTAATAAAATTAAATTTCCATCACACCGTGTGTGTAATATATTTAATAGAAATAAAAACAAGATGTCCAACCGAAATTACAGTGCAGACGTCCTAATAGGTTCCAGTTGAATCAGTCAGTGATTTGAATTTCAGATTTTTTTCCTCTTCCTTCTTCTTTCCCCTCTTTATCTCATCAGTAAATCTTCATCAATTTATTAACTAACCTTGCGTCATTATTATGCAAATCAGGCAACAAAACGATCAACTTATTCTCACCTTAACTATTTTATTTTTGAAGAATTAGAAAAATTAACGACTTGCGGAATAAAAATTTTCCAATTTTTATAATTTTAGTGTTGGGGGTAATAAATTGCGAAAGTGGAAGTTTGCATTGGAAAGAATCCAATAAGGTTTTGTTAATTAATTTAGAAAAATTTTAAATAATTACTTGCCCGGTAAATTTTTTTTTTCTCTGAGTGGAAGTTAAAAAAATAAAAATTTGTTCAAGCTATCAAAAAGTGTAAAGATGGTAAATTTATGCGGAATTTTTGCATAATTCGTACATCATTTTATAATATTAGGTTATGCCGCTAAATTCTTAGCAATTAGTATTTTTCATTAAAAAGGTATAAATTACATAAATATGTGTAACATATCAAAAGGAACACAAGCCAAGATTGTTATCTCTTTCAACGGTCATGATAATTATCATTTTTGAAATGAAAATTTAAGCATTAGGCCCGTTCTGCGTCTATAAAAGATGTAAAAAGTTGTATGAAATGTTGTAATTCTTTTGAAAATTGTCAGTCAGGGATTTTTTTGCAAATCATTAAGAAATATTACATAATTAAGGTCCGCTAAAGGCAGATTTCTTCGACTGGCGTCTCTGAGTCAGATGTAAACGAGCATCGTCGCGATTCGCAATTTTAAGTTTTGTGGAAGAAACACAGGAATGCTCGCAACGGATTTAAAAAAGTCACTAGTTTAATGTTTTAATAAAATAATTTTTCGAATCTTGTTCGTGCTTGTGTTTGGATTAATTCTTGGGACGAGAAACATTCCTCACTTTTAGAATGGAAACAAACAATTTTTCATAATGGAAAGTATTATTGATGCAAAATCTGAAGAACAGTATAAAAATTAGAATGCTATGGAAAGATATAAAAGTATTTCCGCAGACGAAAGAAAAAAA
Organism: Liposcelis brunnea; assembly: GCA_023512825.1. NCBI lineage: Eukaryota > Metazoa > Arthropoda > Insecta > Psocodea > Liposcelididae > Liposcelis > Liposcelis brunnea. The sequence continues at coordinate 2,137,903 of CM042073.1, read as the reverse complement.
TGTCAGAAAAAGCTGAAAAAAATTGGCTTGGAAAAAGATTATTAAAAGGAGAAAAAAGTCTGCAAATACAGCCTTAGATCAATTTTAAAAAAAATCATGATTATGACAAACGATTTCTTTCAGATTTTTTCCCCCATTAACTTTAGCCTGGAATTTGAGATTTGAGATTAGTGATGCGCACAAGACAATAATATCTGGTTTCGTTATTGTTTCTTGTTTTCAAAAACAAGAGTCTTGTTTCCCTGATTGCAAGTAAAAATGAAAAATCAATTCGAACTCTCCTCAATTCGAAAGAGGTCTTGTTCTTTTGTTTCTTATTGTTTTGTCAAGACAATAACAAGAAAATGCAAGACTTTCTTGATCTTGTGTGCATCACTATTTCAGATTTAAAATTTAATTTTTTGCCAACCGAAAGCATAAGCTTGCGCGACCTTACGCATAAAATTTTAGCGCTTGCGCGCCTGCAGAAAATAAGTTATGCGAATATATGTAATTTCTTAAACTTAGCTGGTCATAAGCAAATTTTATAATTCTTCTAATTCAGGTCGATAGCCTAATTTGCAGTTTATGATTACAAGCTGCACGAGATGATATTCACCGTTCAGTACTTCGTGGCCGAAATAACTAGCTTTCGCATCTTGATATCATTTCTCTCCTCATCATCAGTCAAAGGTTCGACTCTGCTGATAAAACTGGGTCACAGATTTTCTTGCAAAATACTGTTTTAGTTTCTAAAAACCGTAATGTTGATTTTATTCCGAACAATTTCACATCTGTTGTTAACTTACACTGAAAACTTTGCTCATTCAAGACTTTTCTTTCTTCCTTTTTCATTTCTTATAACTTCGTCTGCCCTTTTGTTATTGTTTTCTTAATTTTTTTCCGATTCTTGAAGTTTGTTTGTAAACACGTTTAAGTTTCCGATTCTTAAATAGAGAGGGATGAGGTTCGACAGGGTAAAATTGCAATTATGATGGAAAGAGGAAATAGTTTTCATTCATTCCTTCATCAACTCATTCATTCGATTTCGTCAACACCAAAAGTAAATCACTGAGCCTTCAGCTTTCTTAGAATCTCTCAAAATCCTGACATCTTTCCTCAATTGCCCGACCCAATGTGCAGAAATACACAAGTGAATAAACGAGTAGGAAATCTCAAAACCTACGAGAATTAGGTTTATCGCATTCAGAAAATTTTGTACACATCAACCCATACAAGGATTATTTACTTTTCATTCCTTTTCATTCCAACCTTAACCGAGATCTCAAGCCACCTACCATGTAAACAACAGTAGTACGATAAGTCTCCGAACCTTTTCCTGATAAACAAAAACCGGTGACGCGTTAACACCCTCAAAGAAATCTATTAAAAGCTCAAAGCATCCCAATATAGTTTGCATTGCGTTCCACGTTCCGTGACCAATAAATTACTTAAGAATAAAAAAAAAAGAAATAACGAAAATTGAATCGAAAGCGTGAGAGCTAAGTGTTAAACTTGTCAAATATATTGAAATATTTCGACTTGTAACAAGGCACTTGCGTCTAATTTACACTTTGGAAAACATCTTATTATAACCTCGAATTGACTTTATAACATGTTCGAACCTGCCTACAGTTTCTTGCGTTGCTTTGTTACTTTCCAAAGCGACAACATGGGGGTTCCTTTCAAATTTTTATTTTTTAAAAATCCGCCTGAACCGTTCTCGTTTCGAAACGCGTCAGAAAAATTTAATCCACCTATTAAAAAACTCTTGAAAAACTATACCATTAAAATGTTAACAATTTACGAACTATAAAATTAAATGTTGGAAAGGATTTGATTTATGCATGTCACATACAAGTGGGGAAATGCGTCTAAACATTGATGGGTATCAGTCGTTTGAGGTTTTTTTTTTCTTGATGATATCATGAAATTTTACACCATTTCCAATTATTCGCGGTCTCGGGTAATAAAGTCCACAACAACAGCGGGTATAAGAGTGATTGATGAGTCGGAATTTTAATCGTTTTTTTTTTTTTTTTCAGGCACCTGATAATAGTTCAAATAATATTATCGCCTTCGTGATAAACCACTTTTCATTATTAAATGTAAAACGTGGCGGAGTATGCTCATTTAATAAACACTTATCGAGTTTATTAATAGGTGAAATTAAACGAGATGGACCCATAACAATGAGATCAATAATCGAAGGGAAAACCTTTTTTTCCCCCCGATAATTTTGAGTAATAATCACGCGCCTGGTAATTTGAATGGGGCGTATGAGGATGTGATCCGTGTTTGTAAGTTTTTTAGGCTCCTCAAAGGGATTTATTAATTTTTACGATCTTCGGTGTTAATGGAATTTAAACATTTGTAGCTCAGGTGTTAATGAATGCGAAAATTATTGCGGGAACAATAATTGTCGTTTTAAATCATCGGATAATTAATGTACGTATTTCGAAAAACTATAACGAGGAATGAGAACCTTCCAACCCGCAAACCGTAACCAATTTCCTAACGTTAATTATTTTAACGAGTATCATCACTTATCCTTTTAAATTGTTATAGTTTAACGGTAACCGCCCAAACGGCAAAAGCAGGAAAAATTTAAAAAAAGAAAAACAATAGTTATTTCTGCTTATTAAGGATCGGAGTTTTTGAAATTAGAATTGGATTTACCGTCAGCAAAATTTTTGGGACGAAAGTTTACACAATACTAAATCAGAATGTCTTGTGATTATTACAAGAAAAATTTTAGTTGTAGTCGATCTGTAAAAATTGGAAACACAGAGTAGCACAGGTAGACTCAACTCTTATTTGTCTTATCAAAATTGAAAAACGGGAACGCCATATTTTACAAATTAACATGGTTGTTATGGCTAATCATTTTCAGTTAGACAGAAAGAGTGATAATGCAGAATCTGCAGCCAAGAGTGATGAAGACACAGATGAAAGTTCAAGACCAGGAGTAGTTGTAGTGAAAGTGAAGATTAAGAAGATTCAGCGTCAGGACTGCGAGGTATGATAATGGCAGTAACAAAAACAAAAGAGACATCATTGACAATTTTTAGGAAAGTACCAGAAGCAGGAAAAAAGAAACCCGGGCCCCTGGAGTGGAAGATCATCACCTAGATCTCTACTGTTACCGTCATGTTAGAATTTGGAGTTGGTGTCCTAATGCAACGCATCGTTGCATTAGGGCACCTTTCATAAGGGGTGAAAAAAAAAAATTTGAAAAAAAAAATTTTATTTCTTCTTCTGTAACAATTAAAAAATATTTTCGCTTAGCCTTCGGTCCCTCTTATAATCATAAATATGAGGGAAGTTTTTGTTCCTCGAATGACTCGGGATTTAAACTAAGTTACATTGGGCGGCATTACAGGCGTCACAGGCATCATGCAACAGGCTTTTAAAAAAATGATAAGAGAATGCTGCACTTATGTGGGACAAACATGCGGCATTTTTTGCTTTTGCTTCAGGCAGCCTTTGGCCTCACGCCGGCCCTGTAAATGCTTCTCTAGCTTCTCCATTGCACATAGAGGGAGGAACGATATCATAAAGCACACTGAGACTAATAAGTACGGAAGCCCTGAAGGGTCATGCTAGTTGTCCATTGCCCGCTGCTTGTTCCGGAACAAGCAGTGGGCAATGAACAACTAGCATGACCCTTCAGGGCTTCCGTAAATAAGCATAAAAGAACAGTTCAAGACTCTATTCTTGATGAAGATGAAACAAATAAATCAAGCCGTATAGATGCCGTATCTTTTTTTTGACCGTAAATGGCGGCGTCATTTCACATTTTTCTGGTGCCAGATAAGTAAACATACGCATCAGGCAGAACAGAAAATTACACCTTATTTAGAATAAATAATTTGGGTAAGGTAAATGATATTGTAAATGACGCCACAGTTGTGCATTGATTTCAACAACAAACAAACGTCACCGAAGAGAAATTCCACGATTGACATTTATCCAATCCGGAACTTTTCCATAAATTCCAAAGGTCTCTGACGGTAAATTCATTCCACATATGTAAAATTAAAAAAATCCCCGACACAATACGCTTCTTTGTTTTGTATTTGAATTGCAAATGTGAGAGCAGCACACACAAAAAGATTCAATTATGAATTATTAAAATTAATCAAACAGAATAATAAGAAAATATGATTTCATTAAAATAGTAATTCATTACATTACATAGTTAAGACACAAACAATTTGGACCTTTCCCGGCCTTGAAAAGTCACTTTTATTTAGATATTAAGTAAACAGCCGTCATTCCGAATTTTTATTTCATTAAGTATGTGTGATCGGACAATGAATTTTTTAACAATAATTAATGTCATATTTCGCGAAACCGAACAGGGAACTTTTAAAAATTCTTCGGGAGGCCAAGAACGATGCCCTTCCAGTGATAACTCATCGAAAATTTCCTCTTGTGTTCCCTTTTATTTTCTTCTATAACAAGAGACCCTTGTGTGGTCTTTGAAACAACAAACGATTATTCCTTATGGTCAAAAATGTATAGCAAGACATTTTTCTAAACGCCAATTACCCGAGTTTTGTTTGTTTAGAACTTGGTTCGTGAAGAACAAAAGACTGTGCGCCTTAAAAATATCGAAACTTTTTATCAATTTTAGTGGAAAAAGAGATGTTTCAAATCGTGATTAACGGGAGCTTTAAATAATAAATGATACAAGGGGGGGATTGAATAGAGAAGTCTGGAGCACGCCTAATAAGGATAAAACATCCGTCCGTAATAAAGCGAGTTCAATTACTGACAATAAGAAGAACAAGAGTCAAGAGTGGCCAGGAAGTTTTGAATTACTATCGCGCGTGCCGTCGTCCTCACTCATTTATTCAATCATACGCATCCGTTATAATCTTGATTGCTCTTTATTTTATACATTAACTAACAACTTTTTTTTAAATTTAAAATTGCATTTCTGTGTTTTTCGTAAGAGGGAAAAACGAGTCGGGTTATCTTAATTGCGAGTATGATTTTTTTTTCACAAAGAAGGTTTCTTGCTACATGGTTATTATTGATCGGTAAAGGAAATGATAAGGCAATCGGTATTTGAAGCAATGATCGTACATTAGTGGGAATCGTCTGAGGTAGTTTGTGCATAATTAAAAAATATTTTCTCCTATATTGTTACTTACAATAAGAGAGAAAAGAATGCTCAAAGAAAATGTAATCTTGCGGAAAATTATAGGATGAATGGCTGCATTTTTATTTGCAATGTACAATTCCAACAGGTTATGGGCCCAGAACCTCTCTGAATTCACACTACGCCACAATGAAATGTGTATGTTGAGAATTTATTTTTTCATCCCCACAAGGGATGCCAAATTATTATGACGTGCTTCGAATGAGATGCGCTATCTACTGCACTGATTTTTGGCGCTTATTGAAGAACTTTGATTCTTGTCTTCACCGAACTTCTTCTTAATTATGAGTTAAATCCTAAACTACTTCGCGAAAAAATTCTTCAACCTAAAGAATATCTCCATCCAAAGATCGAATCCCATTCAAACTAAGGGGGAGGTCTTAATAATCCTCCTTTATTTTTATCGATACCATCGGTACCATCTTACCGCCTGAGGCAGCCACGAGTTTCGGATTCATCTAGGGTTTAAAACCGTCGACGTTAAAGATCGATCACCAATTTCCCGTCCTTCAAGATCGGAATTCCGAATCCCGAAAAATTCTTAAACTCAATAAATAACGTTAAAGTTAATTGTAAAAAAATATTTAATAATAACCAGGTCTGATATAGTTTATGCTTCTTGAATGTGCCCTGATGAGGTATTTTATGTCGAATCAATCAATCAGTGATTTAGCGTCCTACTGTGGTCACCTCCAGGCAAAAATGCTATAATTATTCATACAAGTAATTGAATACCTTTCTTCCTTGATATCAGATTAGTAACCGTTGCCATAACTTCTTTTTTTACGCTGCCGTCTACCATTTTTTCCTCTGGTCTTTGATTTTACAACAAGATAATTTCAATTCCCTTTTAGTTGATTTCCAAGCCTCCAGCTTTTGTTCTTTTTCCAGACAATGGACGTCTTGGCAGTTTTAATGCTTCCGAATATTTCCATTTTTAATTTAATCTCTTAGCAGGGGGTTAAATCTCCCCGATTAAGACCACTTTTGTCTTCTGATCGGTCATTTATTGCTTTTTATAATTAATTTCGAACTCGGGAAAACCGTTTCAGGCTCGTTAGGATGAATCGGAATCCCCGCCCGAGCCAACGTCAAACTTCATCACGGGCCGAGATTAAAATTTTAATCCAGATCGTGACAAAGATCAATCAGATGCCGTCACGATATCTCGAATATAGAGATCCCTTTATTCTTCAAAGCAGGGACAATATCAAAAAATCCTTTGAAATTATAATGATTAAGAAACGTAGCATAAATGAGGACATGATTGATGGCATGAATCATTGCCCATGGGACCTTTCAACTTGTTATTTAATCATAATTAATTATCATACAAGCTAATTACTGATTGTTACAGCCAGTATTTACATTAAAAAAATGACTTCGAATTTCCGAACCCCCTTCATTAGCCCCCAAGGCCAGAGATTTAAGTGTGAGACGACATCATCATCATCATCATCATCATCATTTACTCAGGTGTAACCAGGATTCTACGCTATAGGATTAACTCTGCAGGAAGTATAATGACACATCATTCAAAAAATTATGACTAAAAGATTAAAGCTGCGTAATTAACAAAATGTACCTGGATATCAAGGCATGATGGTATTATTTTATATTCAACTCCAGGGCAAATTGCGAATGCATGAAACGCGATACGATGAAAAAAAAAATTGTAATTAATTACAATTTAAGTTTTGTTTAACAAATGGATTACAAAGTTTATTGTGGCAGTCTTTATTCGTAAGGACAAGGACATGCGCTTGTGGTTTTTTGTTTAGTAATGCCGGTTTTTAGCCTCAGTCAAGATATTACTGACCTATCATATATATTAAGAAAATGATACTTAATCGGGATTTAGTTTCGTGCATTAATTTCTGTGAGGGAACATTAAAATTTATTAAGACGGCAAGAGGTATTTTCTTTTACGAGTTGAGCTTGGAGGTGATTTTTGCAGGAAATTATTAAAATCGAATGGCAGGGAAAAGTAAGAAGAAGGAAATTGGTACAAGTTAGGTGATGGAAAAGAAGCTGGCAGCACGAGTAAGCAATGTCGATGAGCAAGAAGGAGATCAAGCGAGATCAAGCGTCGAAAGCTCGGCCATATTATTCGTAACGGAAAGCACCGCTTCCTGCTATCCTGCAGCTGGTGATGAAGGGGAAGATTAAAGGCAGGCGCAGACTGGGTCGGAGGAAAATATCCTGGCTAAATATTTTAAGAGACTGGTACGACCAAGATTCGGTTTCGCTTTTTCGTTCGGCAGCCTCCAAAGTTAGGATCGCCATGATTGTTAGCGGTACTGTACCGTGGAGGACGCAAATCCGCTTCGCTCGTCGCTGCCGTGGTTTAAAAAAAACCTCCGGGCCTGAATCTCCCAAGGCCTAAGGTCCGGGGCCCTAAGTCGGGGAGCGTTAGGTTAGGTTAGCAAAGCACTATCTCAGCATCACAAATCGGTGTATCCTTGCACGTGGCTCTCTCGTCAAGAACTCCCGAACGATCCGAATCCATCGACACATCGTCCCCTTAACGAAGCCACGATCTTTTCAGTAATCTAAATCTCGGGAATCGATCATTTGCTTCAACCTTCCTATCGGCCGTGCACGCGATTTCTAACCCATCGAAGCTGGTGTGCCTTGGTGGCAGTGGTAACCAAAAATTGCCAATTTCTAGATTCGATATTATTTCTTCGCATCCTTTTCACATCCACAAAATCTTGAAAAAATAAAATCAGAGTTGTTTACATTCTTTTCACAAAAATACAAGACAACAACGATAGATTTTTTTTATTTGTCATTCCCTTCAACGCCTTCGAATCTCGAACATCTTCCCCTCAAGGAATGTCAAAACCTCGCCATTGCTCATCTGCTCGCTCCAGGAAATCCCCAACAAACTACATGAAAATCCTTAACTTCTTATTTGGAAAACCGATGATCTGGCCTAAAAAATTACGGCAAAAAAAATAAGTACATTTAATGAATGAACCTTCTATAAAACGTTATTAAAAGCCGTTTAATGCGATTTCAAATGCCATAAATAAAACTTCTTAATTAGCTTGTAACTCTTCCCGATCAATATAAAAATGTCTTATATTTATTTTTTTACACATTTAAAAGGATGTTAAAACGAATGGAGAAATACTAAAGAAATCTCAAATCGTTTTCTCTATTTAGCTAATTCTCATTTTAATATTCATGCGTAGAGCTCATAATATTTCATAAAAAATAAAATTTGGTACCTTAAACTAAATCAAAATCTTCTTAAGCACGCATTACCAATTTGATTTGTGAGGTGACACAACCTGGTAATAATTTTCGTAACGATATTGTAAAAGAAGACATTTTCTTAATGCAATAAACCGAAAACAAATTCTTAAATCATAATTTAATGTAAAAAACACATTAAAATTTTTATTAAAACCATCAACAGTACTTCGGCAATCACTGGGAAATGCTTAAATAAAGGCATTTTTCCCAATGATTGATTTAATTTTTAGTAATAAAAGTCACTATATATTTAAGAGTATTATGCGTTTTAAACTCTATATTAACATACGTAGGCTTTAATTATTTAATATTAAATCATTTTACTAATTTTTATTTGAAATTTATGAGAGTTGGACAAAAGCAGCAGATTTTTTGAGAAAAGAACATCTTTCCATAAAAAGACAAAGGTCGTAAAATTTCGCGATCGGGGTAATTGATTCATTTAAACGGGTGTGTATATAGAGCTACTCTTGGACCTCGGGGGAAAAGCCAGAATCAAAGTCCGGTCAAAAAACTCGAGCTCCAAAAGTGTCTCAGGCAAGGTGTCAATTTTTATTTGCTGATTTGGCCGGAGGAAGCGCTGCGATCTTTTAGTGTGAACGAAAATATGTTTTTCTCTATCAATAAACATCTGAAGAGTCATGATTTCAATGATTTTCAAGTGTTTTCTTTATGGATTGTTAGCAGAGAATCTCTTAATTCCATTAGAGACAAGAGAAACAAAGTGACAACAATAAAATGATTCAAAGTCAGAGGCAGCAGATCAGCTGGCAAAATACAGCAATTTTATCATGAAAACACCATACGCTCTTTGGCCGTGCTTCGCTTCGGAGTGGCATTTCAAGAAGAAGAAGAATCATTCTAAAGTGTTTTCTTTATGGATTGTTAGCAGAGAATCTCTTAATTCCATTAGAGACAAGAGAAACAAAGTGACAACAATAAAATGATTCAAAGTCAGAGGCAGCAGATCAGCTGGCAAAATACAGCAATTTTATCATGAAAACACCATACGCTCTTTGGCCGTGCTTCGCTTCGGAGTGGCATTTCAAGAAGAAGAAGAATCATTCTACCCATTGCAATTGGCCGAATCTCTCTCTCCAGCCCTGATAAGCGCTACAATCACCGAACCTACATTACTCCCGCAAGCACATACGCACGAACCACTCCCTCAGCCTCGAAACCTTTTTGCCTCTCATTTGACCACACCGAATCTTTCAAATAAAAAAAAATATCCCACCAAGAAAAATCATCTATTGAAAAGCTATTTAACCTCAATGAATGAAATTAATCCATCCGAATCCATCATAATTTCATGCAAAACTTTTTATTTATCCAGAGCCGACGTGTATATTACATATTTCATTTATCGAACGTGCGACTCGCCCGGGGAATTAAAACTAAAAAGCTTTGACCATTGTACCCAATGAAAAATCATACAACAAATGGTGTTAAAATTAAAAAGTAAAATCAATAAATCAAATCAATGATGAAAAAAGATAATAATTTAAAGAACAAGTATTTTAAATTTAGAATAATGCATTTGATTTTTTGACCTCAGCCTCGTACATCAATACAAAATTATTCAATAAACCGAATGCAATGGCCTCGTTAGTGGTCCGTAATTTCCATATTGTTCTATTACTAATTGGTATGTTCCGTCTCAAAAAAAAGTAAAAAAAAAAAAACGGACCTAACTCAATCCATCAAACGATAAAAACTCATTTACCTAAATTGATTCCCCCTGTTTGATCTTTAAGAAATCTCACGCGCAATAATACGCGCCAGGTTTAATTATAAACGTTTCTTGGCGCAGAGAATTTCAATCGCTGTCGGTTAAAAATAGGCAACTTTCTCAAATCCCTTGTTTTATTGTCAGATCTATTTATTAAAAACATGACATAATATTTAGACGTAAAGACGACTAATCCGAAAAGAGCCGAGGAATTATAAAATCATACGATTAAATTGATTAATATTCAATTGAAAGCGAAGCGAACACGAGGCATAACGTTACCTTCATTCTTTTTTCATCGTTTCTCTCGCCGAAAAAAAATTTCAAGATCCGGCATTTCCATTTTTGAAATTTTTCAACCGCCCATGATTTCTTCATTATAAAAAAAAAAAAAAAATGAATGAATATTACGATTTCTTCAATTCTATTAATTTTCAAACACTTTATTTTAATTGAATTTCACAAAAGGCAGTGAAAACGTTACTTTCCGTATGACGAGCCAAGTCTTTGTGTGGGACTGAAAAAAACAAACAAAGGCACAAGGAAACAAAAACAAAACATTTCAAGAGTACTTGTAATTAAAAATGGTCATCGCCAAAAAAAATTAAAAGATGATCTCGGGGGGCAACAACCGCGTGCGCCATTTGCATCCGTATTCGACACTATTCAAATAAAAAGAAAAACTGTCGCAGGAATTTTTCCTCGAAAGCTAAACACGATCGATTTTCAATTTCATTCATATTCATCGATCCCGTCTGAGTGAAATGAATTTAAGATCTTGTTTTTTAATTGGCCGTTTGATAATTAGAGAATCATGGACGCCTTTAGGCAAAAGAAGTGCGGACTACGGAAATCATCAGTCACTGCAGGGTGTCTTTAGGCACACGCTTGTATTATTCATTTCATTTTCATTACAGTCTGATTGCCTTGCTGCTCTTGTAATATTATGTTTTACTACTATTTTAACGTCGTAAAAATCTCTTTTTTTTCAGTAACGGTATCTTCAAACTTATTGCTATTATGATAAACGAATATCCAGCGGTATTGAATAGGTTGTTATTTTACAAGTTGCGAGGTTTTAAAAAAATAACAATAATGATTTTCCAATGGGCGGTCTGATGTGGCTTTAATTCATAACAAAACGGAAACGGGAGTGCTTTAAATGAAGTAAATGAGTAAAGTTGCAAATTTAGCTTTTATCTGGTTGAATGGCGCATAAATTGTTTTTACGTAGCATAAACATTACGTATTTTTTATTTATTTATTTTTGTTAGAATGAATCGTTGAAATAAAAGATAATCACTTGCGTAAAAATTCTGTGGGCGGTTATTGATTTTTTTGGCAGGTCCATTGCCAATTTAAGAGTGACAAAATATAAATCAAAACGCTGAATTAAGAGCAAGAGAGTATTAAAGGTTTCAGGCCGAGTCAATCCGATTGAAATTACTGACGCAACTTTTTATATCCTGAAGGAAGGGTCAAAAAGTCACTCGGCAAAAGTTGGGGAGAACAAAAGGATAGAAAATAAGAAATGGGGAGCTTAGTACTGATGTCAAAGCGTCTCTGGAAATCATGTAGACTTTCGCAAGTTGAGTGCAAAGCTCTAAATGATAAGCTTAAAAAAGGCTAACGCATATGGAAATTTTTCGATAAGATTATTTAAATGCAGGACGTTTCCAGACGCAAAGTTTTGCCGTGCTATTAACTTTGTTTACGGCTAAATCTGACAGGTCATCAACCACGTGACATTTTAAAACCATTAGCTACCCTAGCCGGCAGTTGACGGCGATGATGTCGAACGGGTGCGTCACTGCAAATACTTTGGGTGCTGGATGAATGATACTTGGCATCACAGGAAATTAAATAGAGCAAGCCCGAGTAGTCTTCGTAAAAATAAAAAACCTGTTATGCCATCGAGATCTTACCCTTAACCTAAAAATGCAGATTGTTGGGTGTTATGTTCTCCCTGTCCTTTTTTATGGACTTGAGGGGTGGAAATTTACCAAGGCGCTAGAAAGAAAGTTGGCGACAATTGAGACGTGGCTTTACCGCCGCATTCTTCGCATCCCGTGGACCGATAGAGTGAGAAATACTTGAATGGGCAAGGAGAGAGAGATGCTCTTTGAGGTTCAGCGACGGAAGCTCCAAAAATTTCGGCCAGGTGTTGCTCAATGAAAAATACTGCTTCCTGCACATAATCATGGAAGGGAAAATCGAGGAACAGCGCAGACCAAGCAGAAGAAAAACCTCGTGGCTCAGGAATTTAAGGGACTGGAATGGACTAGATTCCACGTCCCTGTTTCGGGCGGTGGCATCCACGGTTCGAATAGCGATGATGATCGCCAATCTCCGATGCGGAGACGGCACGTAAAGAAAAAGAAGCGACCCTAGCATTAGTTTTCCACTCAACTTGTTCGTTTCCCCCCCATTATTTTTAATAAGACTAGAAATTAGCGACAAACTCTGCATGTACGACGCAAGAAACGAGACATATCAAACATTGAACAAACATTTTGTTTGAAACAAAATCGACAGAGTTCTTCACCCTTTCATCCCCACCTTGGCTAGAAATGGAGCGTCATTCCTATAGAAATTGAAATTGAAGTCCATCTTTACAACACTGGCCAAGTAGGGCTGTTATTGTCGCGTAGCTCTACTGATCATTTTGTCGAAATCCAAGCTATTCATACTCCTGCACTCTCTCCACTATTCTCACACTGTCAACACTATTAACCACTAAATCGTTTAATGCGTAACAACACTTAAACGATTTAACACCGAAAAACTCAAACAACGTACCACAAACCATTTAAACTTTTCAGTTTTCAATACTCCGCAACTAAACACTTCTTCGGGAATTTCACGCTTAATCCGAATTGAATGTTTATGAAAATTTATGTGCCACTTAATGAATCTACTTGTAAAGGGACGGAAAAAAATAGAGTTTAATCGCTTTATATCATCCCACTTGAATCTTTTTGGTACTTTGGTTACGGGAGGAGAAGAAAATAATTAATGATGTAATCGTAGAAAAAGGCGTGAAACTTTTCTCACTGTGTTACACGCAAGAGTAATGTTAATATAATTACTGGTAGAAAAGTAAACGAAAATCAAATGAGACCTAGAGGGAATTCGTATAATTAACTCCTCAGAGCACATCAGGCGTGAAAGCATCAATCACAATTCATTCATTTAAACATTAATCAACTATTTTTTTGGCCTTTTATGCATCGAAATCTTTAAAGAGCTTTGAAGACGTCAAAGTTAAGGGTAAGATAGACCTCACATTAAAGATTTAGTTGTTTGATGTTTTCAGATCGGTTAAGTTTAATATTATTGAGGAGAAAATGGGGCGAGAAGTATTTGTAGTTCCTGAGAATATCTATCTAAAAATTCAAGCATGAATCAAGGGACTTTCATTATCAAAGTGATCAGTCCTGAAAATGAATGATAACTAGTAATCTCTGTGGTGACTAGCATCGAGGAGCAATGCACAGGCGTTGATGATTAGTTCTTAGGCTTTTTCCCATCCCCGGGCTGTAAAAGTTTCTGTGAGGGCAACAGAGCCAAAATGCTGGTGGTGGTATTAAATCCGGCAAAAGGCTAAGGTCTTTCTTCCCAGGGGGAAGACAGACTTCACACTATTAAAAAATTTTCGAGATTTAGGCCTTCAGCTCTATTATAAACGTTTACATATTTTTAATAACTTCGATCAACATATTTTAATTTTTATTAATGATCTAATTTAAATATTTTAACGATGCCGGTTGTCATAATTGGCTGGAACAACAATTAATTTAACGCCGAAATGAAATAAAAACATACAAAATAATGAAAAGTCTGTTTCGGTGTGATGGAGAAAAAAAACAATTAATATTTTGTATCACGTTGTGGAGAATAATAATTGACAGTGTAACGTTTTATATCATACGCTCGCGCCTTGTTCTTTTTTCTTCCAAAACTTGTTCATAAATTTTTCTTAATACAGTATACATCATATTAAAAAGAAGTAATATTTGGCATTAAATACGCCGCGGCCTTTCAGAAAAAATAAAAATAAAAATGGGATCTCCTTTTTATAATAAAATCATAAATTACTCTTCGGCCAAAACGTCAGTTTGGGCCCATAGAGAAAGTCAGAATTAATTATTGTTTTATTATTATACCAGAAGCCGTTGTCATAAGAAGAAGCGTGCTTACCATCATTCGGGGGAATGATAATGAATAAAGAGAGCGACAAAAATAGGATTGGCCTTACAAGGAAAAAAATATGCCTCGATCGAAATTCTTACACCCAGAGATGAATAATATTCTGAAAAACTAGTTAGTTAGATATATAGATGAAATAATAAAATTTTTTAGTGAATAAATTGAATTACGGCAAGATAATTATACGAATCAAAATCATACGAAAACAAGTTAAGACCAACTCATTTTTAAAAGTGACAAGACTGACAGGCAGGAACGGTATGTCACCGAAGGGAACATTCCGAAATAATTTAACACTCACATAATTGATGAAATTACTATCCTGTCAGCCGGGTTGAGAAAATCAAAATGGCGTCCTTGATCAGACAGATCGGTTTTATCGGGATTTCTTTTTTTGGTCAATATTTTCTTTTCCGAGAAGTTTTGTAAAGTGAAACAGGGAAGTTCAGTTGATTTGAAAGAAGAGAGATAAAGGAAGTCGAATTAGGTAAGGTTAGGATTTTCATCACCTCATCGTGTATAACAACGCCCTTGTGTCACTTTCCCATATGAAGTGAGATTTTGAACTTTGAAATGTGTAGGAATGATTCTTATACCTACATTTTCTATTCTTGATTAGATTTTATGCAAAACAATGGTTTCATAATTTTTAAAGAATCAATAATACTTCAAACATTTTCTCTATTATTCATAGTATTCGTAAAGATTGACCTAGTCGAAAACGCAAATAATGGAAACTGTTGTCACCAAGACAGATGAAGAAGAGATTTCGGGCTCGAGAGCAAAACTGGGAAGAGGGCTGACAAACTTTAGGTGGAACATCAACGAGATGAGCTCAACAGGCAGTGCCGTGGGCACCGAATGCCAAAAATACAAACAAAGCTACTTTGGCTCAGACCAGACTTTGAGTTCATATGAAAAAATTAAACGGAGGCGACGCACAGAAGCTAAAGATTCATTCTAGTAATCAAACTCGACGAAGAAGAAGCAATGAATTAAAGTATTATAAATTGGCCGAACAAATTATGCTGTTGGCCCTTGTCACCAGGATAACACAGCTAGAGGATGCGGCTATTGAAGTTGCAGGGAATAATATGCCTGTGGGGGAGGAGATTGTACGTGGGAGACATGAAGATAATAAAGATTTAAGCACATACGGCCCAGCAATGAAGACTGAGGCAACGTAAGAAGAATCAAACGCAACTGCAGCCATTGATGACCCACAATGAGGCCAACGGTGAGCCTTAAGAAACTAAATAGAAGAATATAACATGAAAATTTTTAAAATTCTCTTCTGGAGCCCGAAAATCTTCTCTTTTGCCGGGATAGCACCTGAAGAAAAAAGAGAACCAAATTAGAAATTTTTCGAGTGGGAATTACCAAAAATTAAAATAAACTTAACAAAACATAACCTCGCTCCGCTCCGCTTGCACATTCTATACTTTTTGCTCCTTTCTTTTGATATCCATCAGCTTTTGGACACGAACAACGAACCAAAAGAGAAATATTCGTTTTCTAGCAGCCGCTGACCCTAAAACTCAGGGAATTTTGTCTGCTGCTGAAGACATTGAGAGTAAAAGGGAAAACGAATGAATGCAGATAATACTTCGATCCATAAAAACAAGTTGACAGATATTGCAAAACCTATCAAATAAAAAAAATGTGAAAGAAACTGATAAATAGAAAAATATCCGGGAAAGAAACAGTTAATTCAAAATTATGGCTCCTGTTGTAGCTGATAGCCACAGATAGATGTATTCTTCAAACTAAACGTAAAACTGACTGGCCGCCACCAACAAAAAATCCAAAACCCCTCGAAGAATCATCATTGTTCCCAAATCATTAAACACATCAACGCATTAAATACAAGGCGGCATTTACGGTAGCTACACCCCACCTTTTAAATCACATACAATCGTAAAAAATAAACCCCAAAGCCCCGCATCATCTCCATTTGAAAAATGACCATTTACACTCATCTTTTTAATCTATTAACCGCGAAAATTACTCCAATAAAAGACGATAAAGAAATGTAACACCGAATTTAATAATAATGATCATCATCACCGTCACTTAATAAAAAACTAAATAACATTAATAAGAAGGTAGGAGAGGAGAAAGAGATTATATAAAGAATATTTTTAATGAAAGTGTATAATAACTAATTAAAATAACTTTTTAACGAGTGTTGTTTTGGTTGTTGTTTTCTAAAAAAATATTGATTTTTATTTTTTTAATGTAAAATTTTTATTTTTTTTAACGTGTAGGCTTGCAAGCAATATTAAGCACCCTTGTCATCCCATCTTTGGCATTTTTCAAGTATTCTATATAAAAACATTTTCTTTGATGTTTGTTTGAACTTTCGAACTTTAAACAGCTATTTGAAGAAAATTTGGTTCTTCTTCGTCTTCCTTCTTTTTTTTTCTTAAGAGTGCAATGTTAAAATAAGGAAGGAAGAATAATGTTCCCTCATTAAAACCGATATGGAAAGAACGATCAGTAGGTTGGGCCAACCAAGCCTACCTGGTAAAGTGTACTAAAAGATTTATTTGGGACTTTATTGAGGTCATCAGTTATTTTCACTCCGCTATCATTAATAATTTTTTCTTTATTTTTTCAGGAATAAGACTGCAGGATTGAAAAGAGGATGCTGGATATGGTTAATGGGATAAAAATTGTTGGATAATGAGTCAAACAGAGTTCAGTAGGTAAGTTAATGATAATATGAGTAGTACCGGTAGCTCGCCAACAAAAGGTTAAACTTAGTAAACGCGCAGACAGATGACACCATAAAAAACGGCTCAATTCAAATCCTATCAGATATTACAAAACTCCTTAACCAGTCTTGAAAAATTCTACCATTCGCCATTTTAGAAATCTCAGCAAATTCAAACACTCATCAACCTAAACCACTGTTTTTTCAAGCACCGCCAAGGGTCTAGCCATAAACATTACTTGCAATGTTATCCCGCCAGGGAGCTCCATAACCACGGCTCTTATTACTTTTTTCCTTCGATTTTATAAATTCTTGGCCCCACTTCTAGCAGTTTACAAATATCATACATTTTAATTAAATTGTCATTTAAAAGTACCTGCTTTATAAAAACGTTAACGTGATAAACTGCGGTATAAACTCGCGAACAATTATATCTTGTTGTGTCATTCAAAAAATGTCTATAAGGTCTTTTTTCATTCTTTTCTTTCACAATTGACGTCTTTATTGACAAAAAAATATTACTTCATGCTATGAATAATCATTGAAAGTCTAGATTGGGCTTATGGGGTCTGCCATGGAAAACCGGAATGAAAACACGACTCCCGACCGGCTCATGCTATTCCCTTTTATGTTTTCTTTCTCTTTTTTTTTCTTTCTTTTAAATGTATCGACTAATAAAAAAATTTGAAGCCATAAACGGATTCTGGGGGAGTCTACTCCTTTTAATAACTTTATAATAGTTCAAGTTTAAGGTAGGGTGGCTTGAAGTAAAGCGTATTTGTACATAATATATTGATCAATTGAAATATCGTTTTTCGACTCGGTGTGCTGTGAGTCATTAAGTGGATTTTTAGATCTTTGGAATGTTTGTTTACATTGTATTCGTGTCGATTGGCTGCAGTCGGTAGAAGAGACAGCAGGTGCATGATGGTCTACAAAATCTTACGTGAGATCGAAACTGTATTTTCTCACCAAAAGCAAGTCACTTTATATTGGATCCCAGCCCACCGGGGTATCAGTGGAAATGAAACAGTCGACAAGTTGGCCTTACTATCTCAGGTTTGGAATTAACTGTCACACTGGAGTCGACTGCAAACGGGAGATAGTACAGTTTAATCCTCAGGTCTCGACATCGGCTCAAAGAGCTTGAAGAAAAAAGCCCCATTAAATATGAAGTTAACCTTTCGTGCAGTTAAAATAAAAACGAAAATTGCAGCTAAAACTTGAGGAAAAATCTTCCTGTTATTTTATAAATATGGCGGAGGGCGGTGAAAAAATTTTGTATGAGGAGGAAAGTCGCCGATAAAACTAAACGAACAAATCAGGAAATATATCAAAAAAATATAATTCCCTTATAATTTCCTCGTTGCAAAAAAGTAATGGAAAATTTTTTTGCAAGTGTGTTATTCTGCTGTGTTTTTATTCGATCCTTAACTTTACCGCTGCCAAAGTCAGCGAGAAAAAATTTTTTTTTGAAAATTTTATGAGTCAGTTTCAAACACTAAAAAATCATACGACAAACCTAAAACAAAGATTCTTCTTCGAGTCTGTTATACGTTGGTTTGAAAGATCCATTTAAATTTTCGCTCATAGTAGCCAAGAACTAGAGACCGTACAAAAATCAGACGGGGTGGTAAAATTACTTTCGTTCCTTTACAGCCATTTAATCACAACAACAGCAACAATTTTCACTATGATTTTCATCTTCTCGCCTTCTTTCACTTCCTCAGATGTTAAACTAATCCACATAACCAGACTGCCGATCGTTTTAGTTTTACACTAAACTAACACCATTAACATTTTTCCTTCATAAAAATTTAAAAAAAAAAAACAACTTTAAAGTAAATCAATGAGCTTAAAAAATTCAAATAAGGATAATTCAAATATGTTAAACCATCCACCATAAATTTTGAGATTTTCAAACCACAAACTTCAATTTTTTCGCATTAAATAAACATGCCCCATTACAGTTAAGTAACTTTATTATCATCACTCATTTCAAAATATCTTTATTTTCAAAGATGGAGCTAACTAAAAGCGGAATAAATAATATTTCATCCGAAGCTATCAGGAATAACAGAGAAAAAAACTCCAATTAAGCGTTATTGATGGTGTGAAGCAAGCACCCAATAACCACCTGGAGGCGTCAAATTTTTGTTTGATTTATCAGACAAGACATCAATCGGACTACATCAGGTTTGAGGCTGGTCAAACATTTAATTAGACCTGGAAAAAAGTGATCATTATACTAGGAAGAATAAATCTAGTACAAAACATGTTTGACTTGTGATCGACTCAGAAGATTATGTTTATAATCTATCCTGGTTTGTAGTAGATCAAAGAACAAATGTTTTAAACTTAGACACCATAAACAGGGATTTTATATTAATCGTGTTTGTCGTTGCTTAGTTTAGTGTAAAAACCCGGGTGGACAATCACCCAAAGCGTGAAGGCTATTGCGCCACCGATAATCGAAATCTTCTTTTGCTTTCAACATCGAAACACACAATGGATTATATGGAATCTTCTATCTTAAACTCATTAATTTTTTTTACTACTTTTTACCACTCTTGCTTTAGTTTAATTTTAAATCAAATGTTTAGTATTCACAGCACGAGACGTAGGAATGACCAAACCTTTCAACAAGATTTGCCGCATGGAGCGTGTTATTAAGACCAAACCATTGAAATAAAGATCTCGTAAAAAAGTGCGATTCAAGGCGACATCAACTGTGAATTGCCGTGATGGTCGTGAACTAATCTCATTTAGCATGTTCATTGTTGTGAATAAATTCAATTTATCTTTTATGTAATCCAACCTGGCTTCTATGTTTCGTATTAAAAAATAAGATTTCCATTACTTCAAATAAAGTGGCTTTAATATATGTCGAATGATTGAATATTAATTAAGAGGAATTCCGTGAGCACGTGAACAAGGACGATTCACTCGGGCTTGAAAAAAAAAATCTTGTTAACTGCCATTTCTCGTTTGAACCTGAGGAACGCCACCGATTTATTTTTCCTAATGACGAATTATGCTGTCGTTTGAGTAATACGATGCGCTATGGTTATTGTCTGAGTCATTTTTTACAAAAGTATCTAGTCTTCTCATCTTCGTGTCAAGCTTCCGTGATCGATATTACACATCATTAGTATTAGTGTGGAATGTTGGAGTTCCGTGACAGCAGCGACAGGAGAAAAATGCGATGGATAAGATGATGATATTAAATGTTGGTTATTATTTTTATTGTTTTATGACTGTTTGGAATTTAAGTGCAGTGAAAAATGCAGAGAACCTTGATCTTGTTTCCTTACAAGTTTATTGGTTTAAAAGTGTGAAAATTTGTCGATCAGGAAGAAGTTTGTTAGAAGGTAGAATAAAACTTTGATTCGATTGGATTGTGGGATTCCTCGATGTTCATGGACAAGAACAGAGCACTGATTGAAGAAATGTTACCACATAGATCCGTTATTTAATTGAAACGATATTCACGCTACAAAACTTATGATATCGGTAGAAGGAACCTAGGATGGAAGCAAAGTATAGGAATGAGGGCGAGGAGGATTGAAGGTTATTATGCTTATTTCGCGGAGGTAAACACATGAGCCAGAAATGTTATAAAGCGCAAAATTTAAATCTAGAAAACTTTAGTTCCTTTTTTTTTGCTGGAAGATAAATAGAAGTAACTTCAAATCGTTTTTCAGATTACTAACTAACTATGGCATTTACAGGGCCTGAAGCTTTATTGTCGCATGCGAAATCGTATGCCAGGTGGACCTGCCCCGGCATGAAATTCTCCAATCAGGAACTATGAGCCGACCCATTGAAACGTTATCCTCCCATCGAAGACGAGGTCTGCCTTGAGGTTTGGGACTTGTAGGCCTTCCTCAAGGCCCTGTCGGTGGCGCCCGCGCGACATTCCCCGCCCACCGAAGCCTATGCGACTTGATTATACCAGTATTCAAGGGCTGGCCCGTAAGCCTTTGGGTCTCTTCGTACACGCCCCGAGTCCAAGAATCCAACGTAGGACCTTATTCTCAAAAGTCAGCAGCCTCCTTTGCGCACGGACGGTCAGGTTCCAAGTTTCACAGCCGTAAGTGACAACAGGGCGAACAACGGCATTATACATGCGGAGATTAGTCTGCCTGGATAAGATTCGACTGCGGAAAACATGGCCTAACGAATACAGACAACGGCTACCACTTTAGATCCTCGACGCGACTTCATACTCTATATCACCTTCGCACGTGACGAACGAACCGAGATACCGAAACTTGGTGACGTTCTTGACAAACATTTTAACAGCAGATTTCTCATAAAATTCTCAGCTTGTCCAACCCCTGCAACAAAAAACACGTGGTACAACTTTTCGTCTGGACCTAGACGATCAGAAGAAATAGCATCGCGATGCTATTTTCCACGTTTTCCTCGATGACCCTCTTGTTTTAACTCCTCGCAAAATCCACTTTGTATTAGCTATATGAAGACTTGCAACTAAAGTACTTGGTGGTATGCTTGGTCATTTTTGAAGTTTGTACCCTCACAGAAATACCAATTAGAGGACCTATATAGAAAGAGACCAGAGAACTTGCAGCCATTAAGAAACTGAACGCTACTTTGCATTGTCTACTGTTCTCATTTTAGAAGAATTACCTTCTGCTATCAGCAGAAGACAGAACTTTTGTAAGCCTTTTTGGAAGAGAAACCGAATATCTGTATGTTGGCACACGTGATTTTCTCAAATTCTTCTTTCAATTTCCAATATGGCGACCTGTCATATTGTCCAAAATCCATCAACCAATCAGATTCTCGCTAGCCATTCGCCAGTCTTTTTCTTGAGTTTCTAGCACCGATTACTTGCTTATCATCACTAGACGATAATTACAGCGAATATCGTTTAAATCATGAACATAAATTTCATCCTTCTCATCTCATCTTCTTCCAACTAACACCTTAAATCCCTTAAAGCCGTCCGTTAATAAAAAAATGCATTCATAAGCTGACGCTAAAAATTATTTGTAATATTTGAACATCTAAATCAGAGCGACGACCGTAGAACCGGTCAAGTGGCTTCAATTTTGGTGTAAATTGAAGGTCGTTGGAGATTGTAATGATGAAACAAACAGATAAATCGTTGAGAAACACATAAATCGATCAATATAAGTCAAAAAATGGAAGTGTTGACAAAGATTGAGATCTATCCATTTAACATCCATCATTTAAAATTTAAATTATTTCCCCCCATTAGGATCAGGTACGAAAAAAATAAATTTTTTCTCAAACGAAAGAAAATTCTCCGCGACCAGTTTTGCTAGATCATGAAAATGCTTTTAAAAGAAGAAAAATATTCCTCATTCCTTTCAGATAAAAAATGCGCAGCATAATAAATTAATTAAAATATCTTAATTAACCCTTTTATCGAGCCAAGAACGATAATAATTGATTTAACAAAAAAATTATGTTAAAAGAATCAAAATTTCTTTGTCGGATTCGGATTCAATGCATCAGCCCTGTGTTCTCTATTCAAAATAATATAAATCATGTCATCACCTTAACTCGTTCGGAGCAAGGCTCTCAGTTTCCATTTAAAAAAAACCAAGTGGTCACATTTAAATTAAGTTATTCAAATTAAGGGACCTGATTATGTTTCGGGATGACTTCTAATCACAGGGACAGTTATGCACGATTTTTAAGTTTTTTCAACAGTTAAAATCATAATTCGGCCTTAAAGGTAAGGAAAGTAATGCAAAACTAGATCCTCGCGTTCCTCGAGGACTAAATTAAAAAAATTTAGAGTAATAAATAAGAAGGAAGCAATGTGTGCTACGTCGGTTGGGCTTTGCGCACGGGAGTAGCCTCGGGGGGATCTGCGGTTAGACTGGACAAATACTTTGTATAATAATTATTAACTTTTTATTCAAAAATGTTTTTTTTCGTGTTAATTTATTTATATTTTTGAGATAGGTATGGGCTAGCGATTTATTTTTAAATGGAAGTAAATTTGTTCGTCAATAAATTAGTGGTAGATGGTTTAATTATAGAAAAATGGTTGTAAGTCATTGAGGAGAAAAGATAATGTGTCATATTCGTGGAGCATCTTCGCCTTCTGTTTTTTTTTTGGTATGGAGTCTACTGACTGTAGTTCAATGATCTAGAGGTTATAAGATGGTGTTCGAAGTAAATTTTCAGGTGCAGAAGGACTTAGTCTGAAAGATTCATGGTTGGGTATAGTTCGAAATTTGGGTGGGGTTGTTTTGTCAAAAATATTCTTTTTTCCTAACTCAGTGGGTAAAAGGCCACTTTTCCTCACGCTGACATTTTTTTAAAACGGTTTCTTCGATAGAAAATATATCTTACTATACAAGAAATGCAAAAGACTTACCCGTCTCGACCTTTTTAAGCGACTTTAGAGCCTTCGCCTTCGGCTCAGGCTTCAAATGTCGCTCTCAACGGTAAAATCTTCCTTCTCCCACTTATTAGGTAATATACTATTTCCTACTACTGAAATCTTCAGGAATTTTTAACAACCAGCCGACATTCAAGAAAAAAACAGCTTTTCTGGAAAATGCGCTACCCAAATAGCGCCCTGAAGACGCTTTTCATGCTATTTGTGGTTTTTTACAGAGTCCACTATGGGCCAGCCTCGTGGCTCAGTGGATAACGTCCCCGACTCACGGAGTTTATGGGTTAATGGGTTCGATTCCACTCTACGGTTCGGATTTTTTAGTTTCCCTCGTAGCAAACAAATATAAAACATAAAAATCAGACTTACCCCTGCCTAAATTCCATCCATTCTGCCCCGAAACATCCTTAAATCTTCCCCGACACTGGACATATTTTCCCTGAAACAAATCAACAAGAAACCCATATTAACATCATTTAACCTCAAGCGTCATGACGTAACCACTCCTTATTTTTTCACAATATTTTCTCGTTGACATTTGGATAATATATGATATCTTAATCCCTGTTACAAGTCGGCCACCAGCGGATGCAAGAGAGACTAGACAAGCCGGGATAAAGTAATAAAGTTTTACCATAAGCCATCACTTGGCACAATTTATATTTGTATCGGGTCGACATAATAAAACCTGCATGTGTCACTCGGGTAATATACTCTCGAGGGGGGAGGAGAAGCAAAAAAAAAAAAAAAAAGAAAGAAAAAGTGCGCGAAATAAAATGTTCAAGTACGCGTTTTTAATGGCATTTTTCTTCAGTAAAGGGTTATTTCATTTTTATAACCTGCTGATTTATTGGGCAGTCGTAAAAGGATCAATTAATGGTTGACTAGCATAAAATTATAATTGCCCTGCAAGCTTAGTATCATTAACATCCCAACCATTATTAACTCTAAGTAATAATGTAGATCATTTACTTCAACTTTTTTTACGTCATAATAAGTTGTTTCGGCTTTTAGTCATCATCAAACAAAACCTTAAAACAATTGATCCAGGTGGCTTTGTAATGTGATTTGTTGGGAAAATAAAATTTTTTCGGGGGTTGCTCTCTATATGAAAAAAAAAACTTTAGCTAACTCATTAAACAATCAATGAGTCAAAAACTAAAGCTATTTAAAAATGTAATTAGATTTTGAAGAGATAATTGAGTGGTAGAATGATGGGATGACTCTTTGGTCCTTTTTTTTTTCTGAACAGGTCATTGTATTATTTTTTCGATTAATTAGACTCACCAATGGTGGTATAATTATCCAACAGCAAAACTGAAACATTTACTCAGACCGAATGTCATAATATAATCACTCCTTTAAAATTACAGCATGGTCACAGCGTGGTGTTAATAAATTATACGCAGATAATTCACCATGGCGTCTGTTTCCATTAACAATTCATTTGATTTGGGGTATTTGATTTTTAAGTCTTAGTCTACAAGCTTCATTTAAGATAGTCATTCAGTGGAAGGTTCAAGGTTCAACGGTGTGTTCAGATTTTGATATTGTATGGTGGTTGATTAGAAATTTGATAGATTTCAGACAAAAGGCAGAAAAATATTTCTTCCTCGTTCGGGACCACTACAGTAGTCTCTCCACCACATCCCTATGCCTTACTTTCTAGATTATCTAATTAAAATACTTACTTTTCAAAACGGTTGATAAAACAGCTCACCCTGGTAAAATCCAAACGGTAATACTGCTGCCAGCAATTTTCCTCATTAGTATAATTACATCTGCAGTACGATTTAGCCTAAAATAAAAAATAAATAGATAAGAGAGAGGTGCTAAATTTTATTATGTGTTTAAAAACTTAAAGAAGAGCTTTGAAAAGCATAAAATATATGAACTAATGCACAAACCTTAAAAAAAAATTTCTTTAAATTAAAATTTTTAATTTCAAACAATGTAGCTTTAACTCATTTTCTCAATACTCGAAAAAACTTCGGAATTTTTTTTTATAAATCGATACCGTACGACCTGAATCACTCATATTATTCACTTCTTATTTATTAAATCCAGTGTCTGCCCGTTTAAAAGTGACGGGTATATCTTTACAAACACTGTTAACTCCAGCAAATTAAATGTAAATCAGTTCAAATTGTTCCAGCCAACGGCCTTGTAATTTCAAACAAAAATAACTATTCAAATAAATCATGCGTACAGATCCCAGCAATACGGGGAGGAAATTATGTGACCTCAAGCACAAATTAAAGAACTATTAAAAAAAAAAAAAAGAAGGAAAAAATCGTCTCGACGGCTTTTAATTTTTTCCCCCCTTCGTTTTTTTATTGGCACATGATGCATTGCACCGGATCAAAATTCGATCAATCAATATCCATTCAGGTAATTTGCATCCATTAATAAGTTGTTCACTTTTTTAAATTTAAAAAGTCAGTTTTTGTCTTCATTTTGATAAATGTACAGATAATTATATTGTAATTACCGACGCTATACAAGTAAATATTTGAATTTTAAAATGGCGCAGAGCAGCAAAAAAAAATAATGATAATAAAAGCTGGCGCTAATATAAAATCTTTTCATATTTGAATAATAAAAATATTTTTAAATATTATTACCTTGTAAGTAATAGTAACACGATTTGCAGTTCCAACACCGGTTTATGAATCATTTATACTTTCCTCTTCATCTTGCAACATTTATTCACACATTATCGACTATAATTCTTCATTATGATCCCTGTAAAATAAAATTTAAAAAAAATATTATTATTCAGCAAGAATTATTAATTGTTTAACACATTCATTCAAAAACATTAAAACGTAAAAAATCTGATGACAATATAATAACAGCTCGGACGAGATGGAAAAGTTGATGTCATAATGCGTAGAGGTGCAGCTAAAAATCATCCCGGGTAATGTTGTTTTAATGATATAAGCCAAATGCACGAATTTTTCAAATTTAATTTTTTCCTTTCAAAAACAAAGCTCACGACTACTTGACATTCCATCTTATTTTTCTTAGACGGGTCAAGTTGCTCGAGTCTATGTAGTTTGATTGAAAAAAATGAAGTGTTACAGAAGCATATAAGAAGAAGAGGAGAAGAAGAAAAAAAAGCGGTACAAAGGTAGCTGACGGGCAAATAAACTAATAAAATAATAAAAATAAATCAAAAGTAAATCGAAAATCTCGACGGACAATCACAGGCACGAGCTGCCGGCATTGTCTAATCTTGCTCGAGATCAGTAGTGATGCCTCACCTACTAATTCAGTGTTGGATTGTCCACATGCTTCACATTTCACGCATATTTTTTTTTTATTATTGTTATCGATGTCAAAAGAGATGTACCGACAATAATGAAAACAGGATATTAAAAATTTTTTAAGGGTCTTGAATAAATCAAAAAATGTATAACTTGTTTGTTCGGGTTGGAAATTTTTAAAGTGCAGTGCAGGATTTGTTTTTGTTGGGGATACGAGAGGGGCAAGGTCGGGAAAAAATGCGGATTGCCTTGTTTGCTATCAAAATTGAAGAGTGCTCTCAATGACGCGAAAGGAGGAATTAGGCCTAGCACCAAAGGCGTGCACCCATCAATAATACTGACAAGCTGATGACACCGTCCTGAATGCCGAAGGAAAAGAAGAATTCCACGACTGGGGGATATTGGATTATGAGAAAAAGATTGTGGTACAAGGTTGAGCAAAGTGGGATAGAGATTTTTTATGAAGACTGAACAGATACAGTTTAAATAATCGAAGCAAGTTCAGGAAACAACAATAGCGACATCTATGAGTCCATTCTGATCAGTCTAATGATAAATCCTCAAAGAGCTTTGTCAATGCCGGATTCAGTGAAGTGTGACCCAAAGGCAAGTGCCAAAATGCGGCTTAAGTAGCCTAAAAGATCATTTTTTCACATTACAAGTAAATGTAATCACACAGAAGTCAAGTGCCGCCCTTTGAAAGGCTGTGGCCCCAGGCTGCCGCATAGTCTTACTATTAGAAAATCTGGTACTGACAGTAGTTACTATGTCCCGCATGTTACTGGACAGTTCGCTATCACGACAAAGATGCTGGCCCCGGAGGAGATTTGCTAACAGCATTTATGGCTAAAAAATCTGACAGGTCTAGAATTTCAGGCAAACTTTGAACTACCCAACGCTAAAGGTTGTCGATGGAGATTTTTATAGTAGATCAGAATAAATTTCTTTTCCTTACAAACCAACCCAATCCTATTCTCTAGCGACAGCTCAACACCTACCTAACAATATTTATCACCCCTACAACCGCTTCCTCGAGGATCGTCTCTTTCAACTAATTTAAAATTACTAATTGTCCTCCACTTCCTTTTATCACCTTGAGTGATCCCAAAAACACCTTCCCCAAACTGCAAGCCATCACTCGTTTGTAACAGCACTTCGTGTTAACAACGATAATACTCTAACGACCAAAAGAAAAGAGTAAATCACAGAATTACGTCCTTCAAATACTATCGTGAGCGCGTGGACCGTCATTAGCATCCATTTGTAAAACTTCGTTAAAAAAATTTTTCAGTGACAATGAAAAGGAAAAAGAACGTATTCATCGACAAATTGCCTCTATTCTGAAAATCCGAAGAATCATATCATCGATCTAAAGCCATTCGAACTTTTTTTTTTATTTTGATAACGACGACTAACAATCTGGTACCTAATTTAATGTCGAAATATTGTCATGTCACTGCAATAATAATGTCAGTACAGGATGCATATTTTTTATTTGGAAAAAAAAAAGAAGTTTCGGCCCATATCGTTTAATTTACTTCTCATAAATAATGCAATTTAACCCCCCATGGGGTCAACGGGCTTTTTTAAAAACGATCGACAGCTCATGACGTACGATATGCCTGCATGCACGGACATCGGCTGAGTTGCACTCGATCACGCTATCTCATCATTTCGAACTAATTTCCGACGTTGATAGTCTCGACCTGCAGGTACATTATTGACTGGTGCACACCTTCATCTTGGGAAATTAGGCCTTAATTGTTTATATTTAACAAACCCGGTATGGTTTGATGAACCAAGAACCAGTTTTTGTTGTTTTTCTAATTCATTGATTCATAATCGATAACTAACACCAACTTGGTTGATTTTTCTCGATTCTTTTTCCGGCATCTCAATACAAAACGGCATGAGATTGTTCATGATTTATAATTACCGACTGGGTGTCGCTTTTGTTTTTTTTTTTCTTAAATGTAAGGTCATTGGAATTCGTTGTTGAAAAAACCCACTTTTATTTATAGGTTGATACGAAAATATTTTAATCGTCTACATAAAAGTCAAGAGAATTGTCTTTGGGGGGCCCGAAATTTTCAAACTAGTTTAAGTATTTAAAAACATGGAAGATTTAGTAAAAAAAAAAAAATAAAAGGGGGATTAAATTTCTTGGTTCCGCCACTGAAAACAAGATGAGATATCGCTATTTAATTATAGGGATCTTGACAGTCCGGTATTGTTTGCCGGCGCGTAGAAATGAATACGTCATATGTCGATGCATGGGTATCTTTTTTGTCCAAAATGACAATAGTATCACTTTTTTAAAAGTGGAAAAGATAACAAATGTGGAAATGGATCTATTCAAATGAAATTGCGGCGAAGCCCGTTTGAGATTGTTATAAACTCATCAAAAGTGATTAAAATGGTTGGAGGTGCCATAGGCGAGGGTGTATGGAGGCGGGGAGTGAAATTCGAGCCTTGTAGTTGGTAATATATGGGCAGATTTAAAGGAACAGTGGTATCAAAAATGATATAGACTGTGCAAAAATAAGGAAAATAGCGTGAAAGGAAGACGAGATGATTGTTAAAATTTGGGGTGTTGAGAAAAAGAGCTGCAAGTAGATATAGGAAAATGTTGATAGCAAATAAGCTAATGTGAGGTACAAACAGTATTAAGTAGAAAGAATGGTCAATAGGACAATAAATCAGATAGCCTCTTGGCTCAGAAGATAAATTCTAGCGGTCAATTTCACTCTGCGGTTTTGTGGCTCTCAAAGCGCATCATTGACAAACGTCATTTGCGTCGTGTGAACTTAATTCGAAGATTAGAGCATTTTGTAAAAAGCGATAAATGTCTTGTCACCTAGTTTCGCTCCCCTTGGAAAGTTCTGGCAAGCTAGCAAGTGTAGTGCAACCTCTCTATTTAGCATTAAACTGTAGAATCATATAGCTGCGCCAACTCATATCACAAAAACCAGACATATGCTGAAAAATCGCTTATGCTTAGATACGAGTAGGTACTTAAAAACCGAAGATCATCTCTTGCCCACATCGCTCTAGTAACAATTAGAGAGCCTAGAAACAGAGAGTAACACTTCCACTAAAAAATACCTTGGTATTCTGATTAATCTGTGATGTTTTTACCACAAAATGGCTGACAAAATAAACAAACTCGAATGTTTGTATTAGCTTTGTTTATAAAGCTTTAAAATATGAATAAGGCAACTGGAATTGAAAGAAACTTGCTGGAAATAGAGCTTGGTAGGTTTAAAAATTGCTATGAGCCATTTTCACTACAAATGAGGACTTATGTGCAAAGAGAGCACTTTCGCCATAAGCTAAACATAAAAAATTCCTTCTTGCACATAACTCCTCAAATTTATGTGTTGCAAAACTTGATGACATTCTGGACTGCCTAATTGTGGTAAAAAATTTCCCTGTTGAAGTGGCTGCTCTCTGTTTCTAGGCTCTCTAGTAACAACTACTGAATACTTCGCCGTTGTCACTAGAGTTTAGTTGTCATTACTAAACGTTCGGAAAGGCTCGAGGACGCTTAACAATTTTTAGTATCCAGCACCAATTATTTTTCTCCGTGTACCTTTCATGTTTTTGAATGCTGACTGAGCCTCCTTTCTTGTTTATTCGTGCTAATCACGAGGCGTTCTTTAAAAGAGCTGTTTTTCATTTTCCAAAAGGCATGCATCTACTGACTATTCCTCTTCATGTCATGCATGCGTGTGACTCTTCCAAATACTTCATGACTCTTGATCATTCTTCAAAAAGATCTGCAAGCTTAATCGCTTCATTCACATTCAACACCTGAAACAATAAGAAATTCACATATTTATATTACACCTGCTCAAATTTTACGGGCATTGAAAACACTTTAAACAAAGCTAAAACTACAACATTCATTCAAAAATTATCACTAAAAAATTTCTTTTTCAAAATTGCCCTGACACCTTTATGACATGATTAATCTCATCATATCCATTATCTACTTCACAGGAATTAAATTAGCAATTAGTCAAAAGAGCGTTGATTTGATGTTTAATCGATTAAATAGACACATCCCTATATTTTTGATCGTTAAAAATGAATTATTAACGATTAGATTTAAATTGCAATGCAACACCCGATTAACGAAATGACAAATGGTGGCTTTGAGCAATCCGGTAAAGATTCATCGCGGTGACGACTTATTATTTTTATTCCACTCAAAATCGGTTGCACGCTACAAGCGTTCTAATTTTTTTCTTAAGAAAAAATAATATTTTTAAAGCTTCGATTTAAAGCTTAAGGCAAAATCTTCTGATTAATGTAAAATCAACCGATTTTTAATAATTATTTTTGAGTTGTGGATATCAAAAGGAAGCGACATAATAGGGAGACCTATTAAGATATTTTTCTTCAAATGTATTAGCTACGAGGTGGCCAAAGCGACATCTGTTCCCCTTGGGAATTATATCCATGTATGTTCATAAGCTTGATATCTTGCTTAGGATTGCCGCCCGTGAGGAATTTTTAATAGAAGAATTAAGTGAGAGCTATTAGATGCCACCGTGTTGTTAATAAGTAAAAAAGTGAGGATTCTTCTGTTTTAACGGATTAAAAAATGATTAAAATACTTGGTTCGTTAAATTCTTTCTTTAACTATTGCTTATTGCTTTAACATAAAGAGAGCCTCAGAGATTTCTCAACGCTCGGAGCTCTTACAACAAGAGTCTATTTCCTGAATCTCTCGATTTTTCGGCAACATTTAGTGAAATTAAATGAATTGGGAGAATAAATTTCTACATCGACCATAAACTACACTTCATCAATCACGCTGTGCAAGTTTTCCTTCAAACTGATTCCAAAA
Source organism: Liposcelis brunnea (assembly GCA_023512825.1). NCBI lineage: Eukaryota > Metazoa > Arthropoda > Insecta > Psocodea > Liposcelididae > Liposcelis > Liposcelis brunnea. The sequence continues at coordinate 2,106,306 of CM042073.1, read as the reverse complement.
AACAGTTTCTTATCTGCGACATGTTTTACATGTCAGTGAGCTCTTGGTCACTCATGAATTAGAAGATCCAGATCTGAAAAAAAGTCGCAATTAGTGGCGCGACATGTTTAGAGCTACGCTTTCAATCTAAAGTTTATTACCCGCGAAAAGACTTGTCAAAGCCTTCTTAATTCTTATTCAACACATTCATTCTGATACGGAAACTAGATGTGAATTGTATAACGTATAATGGAAAATATATGTTAACCAAACCTTGTTAAATACTCGAATATTTTTATCAATGCATAATTTAGCACGTATTAAAATGTCAGACTACTATTTTACAAGGAGATAGTTCTTTTTTTTTTTGTTTCTTTTAGAGATTCACCTTTTATTCTCTCTCCCTTTACTTAAGTAATAATTAACTCGGTTATCTGTCAATTCTAGTATTTGATTTATACAAATAATTCAATTAGATACGATTTTCCAAAAGCAAATGACCTTGGGATTTTTAAATTTTTTTTATACTTAATCTAAAGACTCAATTTGGATCTTAAGTTCATCTGTACGATATTAATTAAATTTTTTGTGTGTGTTAACTAACAAGGGCGGTCAAGTGTAGTGAATGAATCTTAATCATGGAAGAGTATCTGATCGATTTATCGAATTGACAGGTAATTAACTGGGAAAAATGTATCCGTCATTCGACATGTCCTCTTTTATGACAATTAAAACATTTTTTTTTTTCGGGATCCAGATCGTATAAAAAATTTTTTTCGGTTAATGCGAGATGAAATTGAACATCTTCAATGACTTACTACATGTATTAAAGTAAAGCGCTATGCTTGCTGGATTTCATGTTTTTTGATAAGATATCAACTGGACACGTTTTTGTTAAAGTTCCTCAGGTGTACCTTGTAAGTCTTGAAGAGTTCACTTTTTTTTTCTTAATATTTTTAATAGGTAGGATGTTTTAATTAGAAAGAATTTAATGAACAGTATTTTTTGGTTATTAATAATATGAGGGAGGGGAAAGTTAAAAAAAAATGTTTTAGCTTATTACTGGGAGACGCAATTTTTTTTTGATGGAAATCAGGGATATTTGTAAGAGAACAGTGCCGAATGAGCAAAAGGAGGGGGAAGATTGAAGGAAGTGCGACCTGCAGGGATCTTGGGATAATTTAGGGCCTGTGAACAGCATAGAAGACCGGACTACTAGACTGTACGGTCATGATTGTGAAATTCATAAACCAATCAATTAAATAATAAAAAAATAAATAATTAATTAATTCATCGATGAATTGCATAAGCATGCAGTAGAATCTCCTAGACTAATTTAATTTTATAATATTTTCTCTACCAGATGTGGCATTAAATTTTTTTAAGTTACAAATCGTAGATACTGAGCTGTTTCTATGGAATCATAAGCAACTGCTTAAAGACTAACTAAGTGGGCTTGAGCCTGTCTGCGCAATTAACGAAAATAAGAGTCCTCTGTCTGTTGTGTGCTCAAGTTACTTCAGTCGCTCCAGCTCAAGGTAGCTTCCGCAGGTAGGTCCTGCGGTCGCTATTAATCAATCGAGTTCCTACAGTCACTCCGGTTGTATTGATCGCTGAAGGAACGACTGGAGCATCTTCAGCTGAAGCGACTGCAAGATCTATCAGCGGTGGCCTGCCACTCTAACTTGCGGGGCTATTTAAGAGGCTCATCATCAAGAAGCGACTGAAATTCGCGGTACTCTTGGAGGTCTACCAGGTCCACGCCTTGTCTGGACGGGGGCAACAACAGGAACGGGAGGAATGATTAAGTTGAGGGGTTGATCGCTGTTTTAATTGCGCGGACAGGCTCAAACCTGCTCAAGCTGATTACCAATTGCTTATGGTTTTATGCAACCATCGCATTACCTAGCATTATAAACTTAATAAATAAATTTTTTTTTATTCGAAATCTCTAAAGAAAATAATATTAAAATTAAATTAGTCTATGGGTTTCTACTGCATGCTTGTGAATGTGAAATTCATCGACGAATTAATTATTTTTTTAAAAAATATAAAATGAATTGGTCTACGAATTTCACAAGCAAGACAGTCCAGTCTATTCCCTAGTTTGAAAATTCTACTAGCTGACAGCGGCATTAAAAGATTTAGAGAACAGCACTGAATTGGTAACTAAATAATTCCTCAAGTTGTTTCCCTTAGTTCAGCAAAGGCGAAGACCCAAGAGGCCTCCTCAATTTCAACAACTAAAATTCGCTCATGCGATCTTCGAAGCCAACTGGGTCCGCGCATATACTGAACTGAACTCAGGGAACAGTTGGAGGTACAACGAACTTAAGAGGTACATTACTGTTCTTTAAATTTCCCAGTTCAGCTGTCAGCGAGTAAAGACATAATCTTTGTTGAATTAAAGACCCTCAAAATTGAATTTTGGCTTTGTCGTACAATATCCTCAAACTACTTATATTTTTACTTTTACCCAACACTCAACCTAATCTTCTATTGTATAATCCCGACTTGTCTATTAAAAATGTACAACACGATGCAAGAATTCCAAAACTAACCTTAACAAACCTATAAATTTCAATAGGAGAAGCTGCCCTAAATATTTTCCCTTTTTAAGGAAGTCTTACAATCGATCCATTCTAATTGACAACTCATTCTAAAAAACAAAAAAGTCACACCTAAAAATCTCTTAATTGATTAATAAAATACCAAAGCTAAAATATATATATTGTATTTTAGCCATGTTAGAAAATGATTATGGTCAATATTTTTTAATAGTTTGTTTAAAATTATCTAAAAACACATTGGACAAATGTTATTTGCATCGTTTTAAACATGTAAGCAATAAAATATACTTTCCCCCTTCTTGCTCTGGCACTATTATCGGCCGCATCATTACATTAGACGGGAGATAGCCAGTCATTACTTTAAGGACCGGATGATTTTATCTCGGGATTTTTCAATGACACGCGTTCTCGAGTCTTATCACTTATTCCAAGATTTCTTTTTCTTAAAGTTAATTGGTACTTCACGTCATAATGATGAAGGAATCGCACATAGCCGAAACAAGCTCCGCTTAAATAACATGGCCCCGTGTATTAGATACGTGAACTTAACATTGTTACCTCATCAATTATCTTAACATCCGCCCCTGTTACCAACCATGAACAGAGGTCTTGATTGACACGATTCATTAACAAACGTTAACTGATTTTTTGATAACTAATTAGATCAGCTGTATCGATTAATTTGTAATAAATACGTCTATTTTCCCCTTGTAATCATTTGCGGTTCAAAGGCATTCAACATGGTTCTAACGCAATAAGACGGCGGCGTCCTTTGTACCTGCTCTTGTTGAAGTAAATTCCCATACTGAAACGTCATTCTATTTTGATTCTGTCTTGAAACTTGATTAATGTGTCATCTTCAATGTCGGCATTATATTTCACTGAAAATTTCTTTTTGAAGAATAAACCGGCACCAATGTTCGAATTTCCGAAGGATTTGACTATCATGTGAAAGGAAAGAAAAACAATTACGTTTATGTCTGATTTGAATCGTCTTGATACAAAACGACAGTTCTTTGGGAATGCTCGGTAAAAGATTATGGAGCACAGAAAAAATTAAAATAATTAATGAAAATTAATAAGCAGGGTAAGCAATAAATATGTTATTTAAAGCTTGCCTCAATTTTTTGTAGAAAAAGGCCGCAACAAGGTTCATCGAAGCACATCGTGAACAGAAAAAAGGAGGAAGAAATTCCTTGAGCAAAAAAAATCCTAAACTAGCCAAGAAAAAATTTTGAATAATTTTCTGCAAAAAAAATTTTGGGAGTTGTTTTGGACCAAAAAAATAGATTAATCGATACACTGGCTAACTTTTCATCAAACTTCAAATGTTTCTGATTTCATTGGCCAAAATTTAATTACATAACTTCCCAATCTTGCCCATTATAAATAACATAAAAATATTAGGCACAAATGTTTCCCTAACATATTTTATTATTTGCTTTGGGCTTTATTAACAAATTAAATCGCAATAATCGAAAAAGGTTGGAGCCATCTAATCGTAACTTCTTCTTTTTGAAAAGGTACCGTCTATAGCCTTCAGATTTAAATTCGAATAATTTAAACGAACATGAACCGCTACAACTAAATGGGAATTGAATACTTTATTGTTATGAATGTTTATGTACCATTAGAGTATTGGTAAAATGATGAAAATGCGTTTTCATGCTCGTACAACAAAATAGAAAACTTTTTTTTTTAAAAATTGAATACATAGTTGGAGGGTTTTGATTGGTGTTTTTCAGAGCATTTATCATTTGTTGCGTACCATCGTCATAAACATCTCGTGTCAGATTATGGAGTAATCATACTTCACAGCATCTACAATGATATATCAAGTAGTTAGTTTAAAGTGTTAAATTTTTATTAGTTAATAAATAATCACGTTTCGCAGGTTTCGCGTTTTTTTTCTTCAAACTTAATTAATGAACGGAGAATTTCAATTGAATTACAAGGCATGGCTTGCCGAGATAGTATTCCGTTTAACTAATGATTACATTCTTACATTTTTTTGACGTTGCAGAGCGGTAAAAGAGAAGAATTATGAGAAGAGTGCATATGCAGGATGTTTTATGCAAATTGGTTGTAAATCTGGATGTACCAGTACTGTAAAATGTTCAAAGGCGAACATTGATCTGTTTGAGAAGTCTCAGATAGTGTAAAGAAACGGCAGTAGTAGTTATTCACTGTTGAGTGCTGTTCCCAAAATTTTCATAACATGCGATTACGTCTTCTGACTACCAAGCGCCAGTCTTCCCGGTTCATAGTCTCTCATTTTCTCCACAACACCACCTCTCCAACTAGCTCTCGGCCTACCCTGTCTTCTCCCCAAAGGGTGCCATTTTAACACTTTCTTGGGGAAGCCATTCTTTGGACGTGTGAGAACCACACTAACTGCTTCGTTTTAATGTCCTCGGTAATTTAATTACGGGGCCTCCATAATTTCTCTTATCGTGCAATTTCTTGGAGATCCCTTGTGCATTCCAACTACCGAAAATCATAGTTATTTTCCTTTGCAGTTGTCGTCTTCTTCGTATCCTATCTTGGTTCGCAGGCTGCGCATTTGGTCTTTTAACAGTGACTTTTTTACCGATGGTGGAGAGTTAGCCCATCAGTCAAACTCCCTACAAGGAGGACCAGAGGCCCAGGCGCTGGGGTTGGCACGTCCTTACGCCAGCTTAGCCTCTCACTCTTTTTCTTGTGCTCTTAAAATAGGTTTAAGGTCTGCTTTGTCCACAATTTTATCCAAGCGCTGAAAATACTTTGAGCATTCCTTGTAAATTGCTAGCTTACATTTGCTCTGAATGAATGTCCTTTACTTCCTAATTTATTTTTCCGGGTGAGATGACATAAATGTGGCTACATTGTTTTCCTTTAAGTTTATTGCTTGTGTCTGCATTTTGAATTTTCTTTTCTGCTTCCGATTCTGTACTGACTCAAATGTCGCATTTTCGCTGCAGCCCCTCAGCTCTCGTGCCTTTCTTCATAAATTTTACTCCGAAATTCGCTCCGGAATTCGCTCTGCCTTTTTTGGGTTTTCAAGTAAAATCCGGTTTTTGCTTGTCCTTTCTAATTAAATCAATTTAAACTTATGAATTTATTCCCTTGTTGATTATATTACTCCCATTCTTTACTTCGTCCTCCTACCCTTCCTTGCCTATCCTCCTTCTGCGGATTCCGTGCTCATGCTAGTCTGGTTTCTAATAAATTCATTAACTAAGCTTCAAGTTTCTACTCTCAATTCCAAACAGCTTCATCGTCGACCTTATCTTCCTCCTTCGTTTCCTTTCCTCATCCCACTTCCAATCTCCATTACAGTCACTATAAAAACACTTAACAAGTAACTCTAAACCAAGCAGAAAATTAAGGAATTAAAATCAAAATGATACAATCAGATTACAAACAGATCAAAAGCAATAAGATCTCTCTTTGAAATGCGGTTTAAAATCAAAGAGTCTATTGCCACTAAAACCGAATTTATTACAATAGACCCTAACTTATTTAAAGAAGGTGGAGTTCCTAATATAACTTAAGAAATATAGTGACTTTCAACTCGTTCCAAGCGCGCTCTTCCCTCTACAAAAGATTTCCAAAACATTTTTTTCCTCGAAACACGCGAAAAGGAGAAAAAAAATCTCCACAAATTTAAATTTCTCACATACAAAATCCATTAGCCAGACACGATTGTGTCGCAATTAATTGGTCCTGGATCTTGTGAGCTCTCTCCGGTAGCTAGTTACTAATAACTGTTTCAATATAAACACGGCCTTTCTGTGCTACGTGTGATACGTGCCTAGGCCCTGATAATTATTTAAAACTGCTTCTGGAGTTGGCTTTTGAATGAGCATAACTTGTTTCCTTTATGATTGGTGTCCAGTTAAAAATATCATCAATTTTCACTCTTTTTTTTTCATCTTCTTTTTTATTGACTAAATATCTTAATTATTTTACTTGTTTTACGTAATCTATTTTCGTGTTATTATTCGGTACTTAAAAGTATTTTTTTGATAATGAGAAACGGTATCTTTACTGCCCTTAAAAAATCTTTACAATAAAAATCGGTAACAATGTAAGCTTGATTTTTATACAAACGTATTCCGATCTGGATTTAGTATTGGGTGAATAATGACAGAAATAATTAATAATGGATCTCCTGGAGTGAATGCTCATATTTGGTTTACATGATAAAAAAATTCGTGCTTCAGTTACACCAGACAGGTGCTGAGCTTGTTTCATTTTACAACAGATAAAAAATTCTTCCACGTTTTTAAAAAAGGATCGGCTCAAATTAATTTATCTGGAGCTATCCTGTGAAGCTACTTATTAATCAACGTTATGTTTTTTGAAAAAAAGATGTAGAATCTTCTTGAAACATTTTTTCCCGTCGTGCATTTTTCTTTTAAATCGCACGCAGGAATCTAAGGGTCGGATATATTCACAGCTCGAAATTCAGCACAGACAGGTTAGCTTAAAGGTGCTAAAAAATTTTTGACAGAAGAAAGAGAAACCGAGACACTCTATTTAAGCCCAATTTCATCACGGGGATCTGATGTAGCTCTCAATGCATTTGCCAATGGGCTTATTTAACACCTCTGGCAGCTATGACAAAGTTTAATACTTCAATGCATCAAACTTTTTATTGCCTAATCAGATTCTTTTAATTCACTACTGCATTAGGTCAAGAAACAACTAACCTGCATAATATTTTTCCTTCGATTTTCATTGTCGCAGAAATATTCATTACTAATCACGAACAAATAAAATTAATCCAACTTTGAATGCTGCATCTTTAGCTCTTTATCCCTTCACAGATTCATCCTTCTGGTTAATAAAACCTAAAAAGAAAAAAACATGGTATTAGATCTAAGAAACTAACTATTGATAAAAACAACCGCGTAAAAACCTCCTTCATGTTATCATTACACGCTTGATGTTTCACACTTCCTTTTTACAATCCCTCTTTTAATTAAACAATAGCAGCATTTCAATGAGACCCAACCCTAAATGATAACCATGCTCTGTTAGTTACCAATCAAAAATTGATTCCGTTCTCCAATGGCGTTCTACTTTTTTACCGATTCGATATTAAATTTCATCGCATTAAAGCAACAGTCACCCTTCTTCCACTAAAAAAAAATTCTCAAAAAAATTTAAATTTACGATTTCACTTCTAATTATTTTTTAGAAGCAGCATCAGCTATTTAGAATCACCTTAAGGGGGTAACAGCTCCGAATATAATTGGTTTTTCGTTTTCTTCTGGTAGCTAATTACTAGTGAAAGAATTATTATACCTTCAAGTCGGATTCGAACACGGTTAGGTTGTATATTTAGGATAATTAAATGATGAAGACCGTGACAAGTATCACGAATAAAAACGTACAAGTAATCCTTCACATTTTCCGGGGCGATATGCAACCGTGATTTATTGCGCACGAAAAGAAATATAAAATAAAGGGAGAGAAAAAAAAGCCGAGTAGATGGTCAATTGAAAAGGTGATATAATATAAAAGGCACTCCTCTAGATATTTGAGTAAAGGTATCGGGTCCCATCTTCAAGCTACTGGTTTCAATGCTAGACGTTGATAAATTTTTAAATAAAGCACGTCCAGAGATAAATAAAAAGATATTAACTTGAATCTAAATAGTTTCCATTCGAGAATCAATCATTCCGCTTGCCGGTTTGTTTTTGTATGATGCTTTACTTTGTTATTTCAAAGGCACACCTTTATTCCATATTTCAAACGCTATCCTTTTTTTTACCTCAATGTGATTCAGAAGAATGACCTACCGTATCTCAAGGATCATTTCGCTTTTGTTGGTTTTTAAGAAAGGATAAAATTTAGAGAAAGTAATGCAGATGATGTTTTAAGTTGGATGAAAAATTACAAAGCTCAGGTCTCAGTACTTGTGCAAGCTTTTATCTGCTAAAAAAGTGTCTTAAAAAAATTTACACGATTTAAAGCCTGCAAGGATTGACCTAAAATTAAAAGCCCAGTAATTTGTAAGCTAGTCTCATAGAATTTTTAAAAAAAGTAGATTGAGTGTTGAATGCTGATAAATAACCACGCTTACCTTGCACATTTGTTTTACTGAATGCTGATAACTGCTCCAAACATAATTGTGAAATTCCCTTATTTCTTCTTGTTGATCGTTCAACTTAAGCTGTGTTTGCCATTACCCACCCTTGCAATTTCCTTATTTACTTCACAGCCAGTATTGAGGAAGTTCGAAAACAAGTTTCAATTTTCATGATGTTAAATTCTTGAATTTACATATGTTTATCTGACACTGCAAACCTAAAAATAAAAAAAATAATAATTACAATTTTTAAAAAAAATTGTATTTCCTTAGTACGATAATGTCACTACTGATTTTAAAGAAAGAGGCAAGAAAACCTCGAATGCTTTAACGAAAAATTGATGTTCATTGGCAAAAAAGCTTTAGGAATCTCAAAAATTTCAATTATTCCAAAAGCTTCACATAAAAAATTAAAAAGATTTCTGATTTGTCAAAAAAGCAAACAGATTATTGAGAACTGATATTTTAGGTTCTCAAGGTTTCCTGAAAACGTTAAGCATTCAGCAAAATTTATGTTCGTTACAGACAACACCAGTAGTTTACCTTCATTACATAAGTAAAACTTATAACTGCAAAAACATTGCCAACAAGAAAATTTTCAAAAACCAATTAGTCTTACTAGAGCCAAACCGAATATTATTCTAACCTATACAAGATACGATTCATATACGCACTTCACACGGTTGCTTTTATTTAAAGCGTAGGTATGAAATCAAATCAATTAAATGTAACCGCTGAAATGCCTTTTTCATTCATAAAAATTAAAACACACCCTCACTTGATTGCTTCATCCTTTTTTTTTTTTTTTTTTTTTTTTTAAAAATACGCTTTGAGGTTCCACGTGAATTGGAAGATTGTGCACTGTATTTTTGTTTTATCAATCATTTAATTAACACTCTCGTATACGATTCATCATTCACTGTAAGTTAGTTTTTTAAATAAAATGTTTTTCACCTTTTCCAAAAAGAATTACATAAAAATTTATTTGTTTTTACAAAAATTTGACCACCTTAACTTGTGTGAACATTGCATCATGATCATGGACGAAAACACAGCACTCGCGCATGCTTGACTCAACTAGTGATGACGTCACGATTTTGAAAATGAATACGCGCGGGCATTTTTAAAATTCGAAGTGAACTAAAGTGCACAGCAAAATAGGTGTTGTGAGCAAAGGAAAAAAAGGGTGAAAAATTGTTAATGCAGGTTTTGAAAAAAATGTTAAGCAGTAAATTAATTTAAACAAAAAAAAAAAAATGGCAAATTTAGTTTAGCGTGGAATTATGCAGAGATTCAAACTTAGCTTCGGTTTGCATAAAGGTTTGCGAGGCCTTAGGTTGTCTCATAGTCTGCATTGCTTTCTAATTTTAAGTCGCCTCTTGGTCCAACAACAACGTTTTTGAAAGCTAAAGCTAGGAGCTTAGATCTGATTTTGGTCAGGTTTATCTTAAACTTAGATTTGACCCTGGTCTTTTTTTATCAACATTAGTCCACAAAAAAATTAGGAAGCAGCATAGTCGTAGCACTTTAAAAAAAACGAAACGCGTGACATATTTCATTTATAACCTTAAGAGCATTTCGATAAGCCGCATGGCAAAAAGAATAATTGCATTAATGGTATATGATCGTCCTAGCTAATCTTTCAAAGGGGAAAAAAAACAGGGCGTTTATAAAAAAAAAATTGCATAAACTCTCGGCGGAAAAGGTTTTAAAACGGATTATTTATCAAAAAATTTATGTAGTACAAGATGAGACGAAATAATTATCGAAGTGCATTTAGCTTAAATTATGTGTTCGATATGATATCATAGTAAATACCCATAAAAATACCTGTTTAATATTCATACCCGCCGGGCATTGTGGCGATTATGAATGATTTTTAGGTTATAAAAATAAAAGTGTATGATAAATCCACTAGAAATAAGTGAAGTGACTATTTTAAGCTTTTGTATCCAATTGTGGTGAAATCATGTCGCGTCCTTTATGCGATTGGCAATGACATGACGATAGCAATGCAGTTTTTATCCGATTTAGTGCATATGCTTTAAAAATAGGAAGGCAGCGGAAGACTGTTATTATTTCTTATATCAGCTAATGAGTAGAAATAATTATTTTCTAATTCTTAAATGCTCCATTTTCCTAATCGATTACATTAATAATACGTAATTACGACACGAGTAATCTTCCTAAACTGCCGCAAAATTTTTGAAATGTCTCTTTTTTTTTCTATTTAAAACCCCTTCCTTGCATTAAATAGCCAACTTTGCATTTTAATTAAATCTGCAATAATCTTTTCTAAGAATTCATCTCTCGTTATTCCAGACCACAATGAACAAAGGAATTTGCTGCGTATAAATAATTATCACACAAATTATTTCTTATTAAATTTTTTTTCTGGTCGACAACAAGATTGACATCTTGGTCCTCTTTCATAAACTGAGGTGAAAAAAAAAAATTATCATCGAGCCTCATCCCATTTACGGCGATAAGAAATTTTAACGGTCATTACTTAAAAAAAGCGTTTATTAACTTGAAGTCTTCAATTAAAAAATTAATGTCTTGTACTATGAAGTAAAAGACGTCTTTTAGTAATTGGTTTAAAAGCTTCCGTATTGTGCAATTTCAAAATCTTTCGATCAAAAACCGTAATTTATGGTTAAATAAAGACATCAATTCGATAATCATGGGGTTATTTTTAATGCTGAGTTGTAAAATTTTAAAATTATATGTTTTAACTTTTTTTATTTCGAGTACTTCCATTGTTTAAAGCTGATACAAGATCTGATATTAGACTAATAATGGTCTTTTTAACTTTTTTCTTGCGGTCAAATTAGGTGTCACGTGGATTTTGAAGATGTTATTACATTTTATCGGGGCTTTTGGTATTTTTTCACGAGGAAAGGAATGTGCGGTTTGAGAAGAATTCGGTAAGAATAAAAGGAAAGAGACATTTACTAGGGTTCTATTATTGAAGGGGGGTTAATGACCACCCCGATAGCTCCCAGCCTTCGGGAAGGCTCCTAAGTCAAAAAGGCCTCTGTTCTTTCAGTGAAAAGTAATTCTGAACACAACTTGAAGCTGTAAAAACCAAGCTAGGGGCTTCGAAAGGCTTTGAAACTTTGGTATTAGATCGAGTTAAATGAAGGACATTGATGAAAATGGTAGCTCCAAAAAGCTGGCTATTTAATTAGAATACTTGGTGGGAACATTAACAGTCCTGCTTCAGGTTTGCCTCAGTTTCTAGAATTTGAATTTCAAAGCGAATTTTTTCTAATATCTAAAAACTTTTTTTGCTTAATCTTAACTATTGACCAAAAAAATCAATAATTATGCAAGTTGCCTATTCGGAAATTCAACCTGGCTCCAAGCTGAGTTTAAGTGAGTGACTTCAATTGAAATCGACTTTTAGAAAAAGCAACTCATTTCACAGAAAAATATAACTCATATGAAGAAAAAGCATCTTTTGCTAAAGATTCATATTAACGCATCCCCCTCTTATTACATTTTAACCCGTCTTCCCAATTTAATTAGCTAAAACAAAACGATCCCCCCCTCTTAAATATTTCCCCAATCATTTTAATCTAATTCCTAAATTCGCTTAATTGCGTCACCCACGTCTCTTTAAAAAAATACCACCATATCGAATGTCTTGTTTGAAATGTCCATTTAAATCACAGTTTAATACCGGCTAGTTATGAAATAAATGGTCATTGGTGCCTGTGATTAACTTGTTCGGTGCTGTCCAAAAAGCCTGGAAGTGTGGGTAGAACGAGACGCGCGGTCCCCTCTTTATTCGTCTCGCTTTTTTTTTAAAAATCCGCTCCAGGCTAAACCTCACTAACGAAAAAAAAATAAAGATGAGCCCGTTTGTTTCTTTATACATAATAAATCGCCACAGAAACCAAAAAAAAAAATTGTTAATAAATAAATCGATGTGCGGATAATCCATTCAAATTCTTAGTCGATCTCATCGGACCTGCAGCGGATTTTATACATCTAGAATTAATATTAATAATATGTATTTTCCAGAATATGACCTCTGGATTCCAAGAAGCTCCTCGTAGGTGTATCATTTAGACAGCAGATACTACAACCGTTGGCTGTTGCTCAAAATATTGTTATTATTTACGCGGACTATAATAATTTACGCATTTTGAAAAGTAAAAAATCAAGCTTATGGGCAATATTCCCCGCGAGGGGAAATATGAATCGAGTTTATGCACTTTTTAGGGAGCCAATGCCTCGAAGGCTTTATAATTTAACGGGCGTTCTTTTATCAATTTTATTCGCAAGAATAATAAAGCTAATTTAATTTAGCACTTTCATTTCGGGGTTTTTTTTTCTTAGAAACGTTTAAGGAAGCCCGGAACACCCATAGTCATCATCTCTGGATGCGATCGCCCTCCTTCCATGACGAGACACAATTTTCTTAGAATATCTTGGTAATTTTATAGTTATATTATAGTAGACCATATAAAGCATGATATTTTTGTGAAACACACGATTAACAATTATAGATCTCATATAGTTAATCATCTAATAGGTACTCTAGACCAAGCTCGGGGCATCATAATAAAACTTAGGGTGACCCATGACCCGAATTGTGTTCCACCATAAGCTTGGGAACCTTGCCTTACGCTCGTCATTTTCATCGTTTTTATATTGTTTTATGACATTGATCCTCTTGATTTACATTCGTCACTTGGTATAACTTAATCGCTCTTTTTTTCCCCCCTTTACTTCGTGTTCTATTGTACAGGATTTAATCGATTGATTAGTGTGTGTGTAAAATTGCTTGTGGAATTGATTAAGTTGTAAAAGTGAAAAGAAGGATTATGTCATCTTTGGTTTTACTTTTTTTTCCAGGGAGGAGATAGGTGGCAATGACTCGGCATGTTGAGAGATTTGTATTTGCTGAAGATTATTTCATGTGAGTAGGTTTGCAATATTATGCTTCTAAAAATTCACTGATTTACAAATTTTTAGTGGCCTGCTTCTTTAGAATTTCTGGAAAACTCGTTTTGGTAATTTGAGCAAATGCGGAAAAGTAAAGAAAAATCATGGTGAAAGAAGACAAATGTCATCAATATGGCGACCCAATCAATTCTGACTATTTTTTTCATAAAGATTACGTTATAGCTTAGATGGCCAATGAAGCAGGACTTCAATTTCACACAGATGACGCGGTGTCACGTGACCTCAAACTGAGTACAACATGTCTTCATTCACCATGAGAAAAATTGTACAGTACATCCCGCATTAGGTTGCTAGCTTATCATGGAGATGCCCCGCATTATGATCACATGATATACAATCGAAAAAAATTCGAAGTGTAGAATGGACAAGCTTGACTGAAACTCAACTCTGGAGTGTCAGTCTAACACATTGCGACTGGAGCCACTTTGCTCTTTCTTTAGTTCACATGCCCTACAAGACCAGGTTGACATCAGGAACTTTTGAGCCTAGCTGGGCCGGACAACACTGTAAGAGAGGAAAGCGTCACAGGGGGCCCCAACAGCAAGGGGCGCTTAATAGCTACCTGAAGACCTTATTTTTGGATTGAAGTCTCAAAGTTTTTTTAGAGGGAAAGGGACGCACAATAGCTCTTTGTGGCGGCGGGGGGAAGGAGGGAAGCACTAAGGGCTTACCTTGCTTCTAAAGCCTAGAAAATTCCACCACAGACAGTCCACTGCCGATCAGGTCCTTTACGATTTACTTTAAGTGATTACCAAATACTCTGGCAAATGTTCTAGCTCAGTAATTGTTATCAGATGAAAAGTAGGGGTAGCCAATGGGTTGTCTATCTCTTTGAAAGACGATGGCATTCATAAAATTGGACTTGGATCATACGTGTTAAGGTTAAACGAATATTATACCTGTAATTGTTCTATACAATCTCTTCCTCGAGTCAGGAAACGTTTTCAGGGATTAATCAAATGCATCTCATTAGTTCATCAGCTTGATTTTCTTTTCCCTGAATTAGTTCCTCAAATTATCTTCAAATTTTTCGCGATCGGCCGAAATTTCCTAATTTACAATCTTCCTTTGATCACTTACCTCTCATCACTTTGGTCAATAAGAAAATCCGACTGATCTAGCGGTTTTTCTCCTTTTTAATCATTTGACTAAGTATCCCATCTCTTTTTATAGTTAGACTTGCCCATGCCTTTTATCCCACTGCACAATTTTAATTCGGAATCAAAATCTCTAATATTTTACTTCGCACTCCTCTCGGACATGAATCCCATTAGTCTAAGAACCGGCCTCTCTTTCTCTGTCTCAAACCGAAACCTAAAACACAAAAGAAAATCCCATATTAATATTTTTCCATAATGTTATAATCACGGATAATTAATCCATGAGTATATATTAATGGTTCACATTTTTATTGATATGACAAAATGAACATTACCATTCATTTAAACAATTACAAGTTACATTTATAAAATACTTTTACCCATGGCTATATTTTGCAATTAAGGTTCTTTTAAATGAAAGAAAAAATATATAAGTCGAAACTCGTTTCTTTAATTCGGAAATGACTTTTTTGAAGCGTTCTCACATACTATCACTCATGAAGAGAGTATATAGCTATGGGCCTAAAATTACACGATGACAAGGACCACCGGACGAGAGATAATTTATTTTCTGTATACTTTGCAGCATTCATATCTATGGTCATTACGTACTAATCTAATGTTTTTGAAACTTTAGAAAATTATCCTTGATTTAAATATAAATCGTTGTAGTATTTTTTGTAAAAATTTATTGTAATGTCAACCGGTATATCGTTTTGAATGATAAGTTACCCCGATGGACTTAATTCACCCGGGTAAAAACGGATGAGATCTGCTGACATATAGGAATATGCAGATAATATATCCAAACATACAGGAGATATTAGCAAATTAATTGGCACATATGCATGTAAATAATAGAGTCCGCAGAAATCGTTTCCATTGTCGTTTTCACATTGCGCACTATTGCGTCCGCGTTAATTGTAGAACTTAACGAAGTATTTTATAAGTTTTTAGTATTCCGAAATTTTTCCAAAATGCTCGTAAAGTTTGATGCAGTATTCAAACATACTGCAAAGTGATTTCTATTGTGGTTAAATAATGTGTATGATATTTTTGCATTTATTCTATTGAATAATCTTAATCTATACAAGAAAACTCGGTATTAGCCGCCGAACTGTTTATCTTTGACTAAATTTTTAGCTACTACTGAAGCACTGCTTTAAAAATAAATTTATCCCCGAGTCTTAGCTTTTGAGTTTTCTTTGTGCTTTAATATTTTTATTTTGCATTTTCAGCTTTAGCTATACTGGTTAAAGCAAATTTCGGGGTGGTGTGCAACGTAAAGGAAACTTTTAAGATCCTGAATGTTAAGAGGAGAATATCATTAAAGCTTTTTGTCTTAATTCTTCTTAGAATCTGATCAGTGATCATCTTTTTTTTTAAACTTGCATTAAAAGTTTCTTTATTTTAAATGCCACGTAATTTCTCCTAGTATAGCAACAACACAAATCTTAAAATAAATTTGAAAATCATATCTCCATCATATTCCTTTTTGAATTGCTTTACAAGCATATGTAGCAATTCATACTCACTTTCAAATTATGCCTGTATATTGGCATAAATTCCGAATCTTATATATGCGGCCATGTGACCCATTTTTACTCGGGCATTTATCTTAAGGACTTATGACTATTTATCAATTTATATCGTTATAAAATGGTGTAAAATTTTGCTCGATATGGGCTCCTGTCTAATACTTTCTAGCCGAGCGGTATTTTAAAGTTTTTTAGTGTTATGAATCATTTTAAAGATTAGTTTTTTAAATCTTGGAAATTTTGTTTGGAGTTTTAAACTATGGGTTAACACTTTAATATAACTATTATTTAAAAGGTTGAAATTTAGCCGACGGTTGCGCCAGCGCCTGAAGAGAAAAATTTGGTGGCAGCAGTGCAGCACGAGCTTTAATAATATTAAATTGTAGGTGGAAAACAAGAAAATGAGTGAATGATCATGTTATTAGAAAAAGCCAAATCGTTAGCCCGAATAAATAAATCGGACTACAGCTGGCTTTTAAGGTTTATCTATGGCGCCTTCGGATGCTAGGCATTCAGCCTCGCCGAGTCCAAAATAAGGTTGTTGTAGGTGGGTTGGGTAATTCACTTGGATTGAAGTTGACGACTGAGAGTACATTTTTTGAGTTTAAGACACGATCTGATCAGGAGCGTGACCTACCCCAAGTTATCAACTCAGGTTTGGAAGGCGGAGCATGTGCAGTGCAACCGGTTAGGGTTGCAGCTCGCATGCGCTCACTTGGGTTTCACTAGAGACCTATATACAGGGAGAAGAGCGACCAGTGACATGCGGCTGCCAATATATAAATGTGTGTTCATAAGGACGGTAAAAAGGAGGCAATCCTAGCCTCCTTCAATGCGATCATAGCCTCCTTTTATTAGTTTTTTGGCAACACCGCTACCGTAAATCTGACAACACCGCAATTCTTTTTACTTAGCTTATGCACATATAACACCAGGGCGGTAAAATGGCATTCTATGCTCACCAACCAATCAGACCTCGAGCTCTCGGTCGCGCTTCTCCCTGTATATAGGTCTCTAGGTTTCACCAGAGACGCACACCTCTTTCTCTTCCCTTAGGTTGTGCAAAAACTCGCGGATGCCTGTTTCTTAAGCAATATCTAAATACCACACAAGGTGGTCTCCATTATTTTTTGTACAAAAACTTTCCACGCATTGGCTTTACTAACCCTGATATTTTTTCTTGCGACCGATAACACATTCATATACTTCAACATTTTAGCACGACTCTTTCCATTTGGGCAACCCACAAAATTTTAGATTCCACTTTTAAACAAAAAAAAAACCACCCCACAGAAGCTTATCGATGAAAATATTTCATTAATACTTTTCTGTAGGCGTAAGAGGAGCTACCTGGGAAACAGCACCATGACAATCAACTCCCTGGACAAAAGCCTCTTTTCAAAAATAAACTCCTTTCCTGTATCATGTTCCATCCTTCCCTCGTTAGTTACTCACAACAGGAACAACCTAGGCCTACCAGACTATTAAATTAATTCTTCTTTTTTGATTGATTCCCGACATGTTTCAACATAATCAATCTCCTTAACCATAATAACAACAATTTAATTCCCCATTTTAAAAAATTTATGTGATTAACTGCTTGGTTCACACCTATGAATCTAAATCAACGACATAGATTTAATTTAAGCCGTGTGCGCTTTCAAAAAACCTGAAATAAATGTCATCATTAGCAGTTGAAAATCCGTGTTTTGAGTCAATTTCTTAATTAAAACATTTTTAATGGGCGCTTATATGGAAACCGTTATTCATTTTTTGACGTGTCAACGGGACTTTTCTCCTTTATATTTACAAAAAAAAAAGAATGGAGTTAAAGAAACGCCGGCCAGAAAATTTCGTTTGTCATTAAAAAAACATTATGAAGAGGTTTTAATTAGAATTAATTATTTTAAAATAAGAAACAAATAGTTGTAATTTAGTAATACAATAGGAGGGTTTACTAAAACTCAAAACTCTTGACAGTATAAATTATACTATATGTGTATTGCTTTATATTTTTTCTTCTATCTAAATTGATTTAAATTTAATCTTGAAAAACTTTTTATTTGTAAAGACATGTTAATAACAGTGCATATCTGCCCCTACGTCAGAGTGCACTTCAAACTCATTAACACGTCCGTACCAGGGATTTAAAAAAAAAAATTCTTATTGTTTCTGTGTTTAGAAATAAAAAGCGAAATCACTTTTTTAAAACCGTCAATTAAACGGGGATAACATTTTACAGCAGACGAAACTGCAGTTACAATGAGATAGGAGAGAGCGATATCCGGGAAACTGCATATCATTATTTTTTAGAGATAGGTCTTTATCCTGTAGATAAAAGCAATCGCAAGTCATATCCTTAGTTTTGGAAAAACATTTAGTTATCAGTAGAGTAAGAAATAGTTTTTTAAAACAAGATTTGGCCTATAAAATATTTAGATTTTTCGCATAGGAAACGTCGCACTACAGGATTAGATTTAGAAGTTTTTCGGCTTTGGTTTGAGTTTAGCAGTTATCACATTTTCGTCAGAAATTCACCTCCGCCGCCTTGCTCTTAACCCGAGCGAAAATAATTGTCTGCACGATCTTTCTCAGACGTCCTTATGTACATAAACAACCGGAGAAGTCAAACCAGCCCAAGTTCTGAAGTCGCACAATCAAAAAAGCAGTTTTCGGGCAGTCCCTTTCTTTCTTTCGCTTAAACACTTTAGGGCAGTTTGCAAGAGTAAACATTTTGGTCCTCGCATCAAGGGGAAATGGCCAAAGTATCTTAATTTCGGCGTTCGACCGTGGCCAAAAAAGCTCATGTAGAAAGATAACCACTTTCCAAACAACTAGCAACTTCTGCCACTATTTCTGTCAATGCCTAACATCCCCACATGACCTCTTCTGTTGCTTTTTCCTAGCTTCTGCTTCCCTTAACTTTTGCAAAACATGGCGGCGTTAACTCGGGGAAATTCGTCATCCGCAATAATAAATAGTCCAATATCACTCAATAATTTTACAATGAAAATTAATTTACCCGAAAATCTTGACCGAATAATTTAAATCCTCGATATTTTTAATATTTAAAAAGCATTATAAAAAAAGCAATGCGCTGGGAATCAAATTCCTATCCTTTTCCGCGTGGTTCTTTCTAGTTGGTTCCTTCAGAGATATTTCAACGTTAGAAAGCAAAACCCAGACGCCGAAGACATTTTTTATCTATCGGAGAAACTTTTCATTCTTAAACGCAAGCAATTTTTTTCAATCAGATTCCCGAAAAAAATTTCCATTAAGATCCTTCAACAAAGTGTTCAAATGACAAATCAGCCACGAATTAGTTCCCTCCTTAAAAAATGCACGAGGTAAAAATATTTTTAAAAAGGGGAGTCCATTCACCTGGCGTTTTATCCAGTGGCAGTTTGCTCTTTTAATCACTCTTCCCAAATACTAACTATTTAATCAGCTTTTTTTTATTGGAAAGCTTCTTCAGGCTGATGATTTCTTCCGTCTCTTTCGAAAACCTTGAACGACAACAAACAAATATTAATGAATGACTATAAAAAACAAATAGCTCAAAAATATTTTAATGGCTCCAACCGCCACTGAACGAATATCAAACAAATTAAGCGCAAGAAAAATGTCTTTTTTAAAAAAAATTGATCGAGTTTAAAGCTCCGCTTCGGTTGATTTATAACCATTGATATAAGCGACAAATGTTGCTCATTGTATTTTGCGCATACTTTAAATTTTTTCATCCGGAAATCATGCGTCCCAGTTAAGAAGCCCCGTCATGAATGGCGTGCACGGCACGGTTGAAATATTGGCAACAGGAGGGCAATATACGAGGGATTAAAATTGTGTTGTAACCGATTTATTTCATTAAGATAGAGACGTGGCAATATTTCACTAGATAAAATGATCGCTCTCTAATAATCAGGTGAAGAGGCACTAATTAGTATATGTCTATCTTAATGATGGGGAACTAAGACAGATAAACAACAGGCTACATCACTGATCACTGTCACGGTTCTTCAAATTCAGATTAACGTTTCATTTGTTCTTTTAAACTGGACAAGAACGCATCCTTCCCGAGTATTTAAAAACAGCTTGTTCATATTGTTAGCGGGTTCGAGAAATTGAAAATAAATAAATAACTAAAAATAAAGGAATTCACATAAAAAATTCGAAAAGATGAATTAAATAGGGAGAAGAAAAAATTCTTAACGCATAACTTTACTCGAGGGCATTATGTTCGATGCATTGAATTATGGGACCGGACGGTTTTACATTCTCATCTTACGAAAAAGAAATATTTAAAAAATAAAAAAAAAGAACTATCGATGGACGTAATAAAAATATGTGATGGATGAGTAAGGGGAAAAAATCACTTTTCGTTTAAAGTTTTTAACCCTTTTGAAAGCTGGTAAGAAAGTTCCTTGCACCTCGGTATTAATATTGTAGACATGGAGTCATGGCAGGATGTTATTATGGTCAGTGAAATGGTTCCATGTTTCATTAGTGTAAATTTGAATGACATGCTCTGCCCTTCAGCTATTACAGCATTATAATTATTATTTTATTATCATAATGCCGACCGCAGACATCTTTCTGAAATATTGTATTTTAAGAATTTGTCGTTTAATATTGTTGGGAGTATCAAAAAAAAAAAAATGGAATCCAGTTTTTTTGATGGATTCGCGAATGAGTTTTTTTTTGGTTTTTAGTCACACTATACAAGGATATCTGGTTTTTGTGGTCGTTAATATTTTTCTCAATGAAATATTTAATGAAAAATGATTTCCGATTGTTAGCAAAAGTTAAGAGTACCCACGATTATATCGGCTTTCAACGGGATTTTGCAATCCAAGAGATTGATTTTGGGCATGAGTTTCCAAGTGTGGATCAAAAGCGATCCGAAGACAATTCGCAGGCAGAAGAGAGTAATGGACGCGCACTACAGAGCTGCAGGGGCAATGAGTACGCCAAGTGGCCAGGAAGACCAAAGCGGTGGGCGGTGTCACTAACTCGATGGAGGTCGCTAAAACAGCAAGAAGTAGAGGAAAATCTCAAAAACGGTGGCTAGACATCATAATTTCAAACAGGAGGAAGAGTGGAGTAGGCTCCAGTTCGGGCCGAGTTTTTGGGGCCCGAGCCCGGCTTGATGTTTCCGCCAATAAATATACTTCCGATTTCGGCTTCGATTTTCCAGTTTACGGCCGATATACTTCGGCCCAAGCCTGAAATCAGGCTTTTTGCCCGGCCCGATTTTTTTAAAATTGCCTTTTTTGAGGCAAGAGGCACACAATTTTCTAAATTTATTTTTAAATTTTTTGGGCCCGAGCCCAGCTCGGCCCGACCACTTTTAACAACTGATGGGCCCGAATGAAATAGATTGGGAGAAGTCTACACTCAGAAGTGGATGCAGAAAGGCTGAAGAAGAAGAAAAAAATGCTTTCTTTGGCCTCCTTTGGGGTCCTTAAATTTCTGTAAGTGTTAAAGTTCTCTGTATCATTTTTTGCAAATTTGAATTTTACGTTGGCGAAAAAGTATTACTATTTAGCGGAAAAAGAAACATAATATTTTCTGAATGGAAAATCAGCCTGCGAGATATCCATAAATTATATCAACAGTATCCATTTTTGAGCTTGAATGAAATCTACAAGGAAATCACTACAATAAATTGTATTTTCTACCAAAAGTCGAATATCCCTGAAATAAAAGTAAATAAAAACAAAACAATGTGCCGCAAGCTGTAAAGAATCCGCACTAAATTCACATGTTTTCCATTAGTAAAATTAAAGGAAAATATCAACAATCATTTTTTGGAAATTTGAATTTTACGTTTGCGAAAAAATATTACTATTTCGGGGAAAAAGAAACATAATATTTTCTGAATGAAAAATCGGGCTGATTTGATGTGATGTTCTACGTTATTTTCATAAACCGCGCGTTATGATTTTTCTGTAGGTGGGCTTCTCCCTTATTTTTCCAGCTTAATTTGAATGTACCTCCAAAAACATATGCCTATTAATTTAAAATGTTTGCAATGTAAACAAATTCGTGTAACAAAAGCATTTCGCAAATTTTTTTTAGACTAAACAATTTTTATCAATGAAATTCCTCAGGCTAAGTTAAATTTTATGAATCTGCATTACTGAGAATACTACTGTTAGTGGGAATCTTTATTTTTAGAAACCGGAATTGAAAAAGGCTTGTCTAGACACAAATTTTACTTTTAATAAAAGGTCCTCCTCCACAAGAACGTAATGAAATATTTCTGGAACTTGGCTATTTTTTCCTGTTAACCTTTTTCTTTTTACTTGGAATTAAGTTTTCATATAAGCTTCAAAACTCGTAGGCCGAGATTAAACATACCGCAGCAGGATATAAAAAGCAAGTAAGTATAACTTCTCGTAGAGAATTGCTTGACAAATTGATAACATTAGATAAGAAGTATAAAAGATGCTCGTTCGCGTTTGTTTAAATGTGTTAAAGCCAACTGAATGAGCAGTTCCGATGAACTCGGGTACCAAGAATACAAGCCAATGTGACATGAGCTAATGTGGTCAAATTAACTTAACTCGGAACCTGACATACCGATATTGGAATATCAAATTACTATTGACATCGTCATATGGTGAAACTTTATCGGTGAAGTTCAAAATTGTTTCTTTTGTCGGTGCAATCCCTTCTTGTAATGGCCTTCAAATCGATTATGTGATGTTTGAAATATCTTCCTTTGAGGCTATGGATACGCCGGCGCTGGAATTGAATTATGTGAGTTCTTATTTTGCTCAAACTAAAACGATGTTGAATAGTTTTCGTGGTAAGAAGCAGAGCTATTGAAAACGGCCTTGAACCTCAAATAAAAATCAAGTTCAGGT
This sequence comes from Liposcelis brunnea, assembly GCA_023512825.1. NCBI lineage: Eukaryota > Metazoa > Arthropoda > Insecta > Psocodea > Liposcelididae > Liposcelis > Liposcelis brunnea. The sequence goes on along the minus strand of CM042073.1, from coordinate 2,083,194 downwards.
AGGTTCTTGACTTTTTATTCTTCTTCAGCTTCTGTAGTAGACATCCATTTTTAGACATGGCCCTTTCGGCACGTACTAATTTGCAGACTAGCTACAGATATGTCAGAGACAGCTTTTCCAGCATGGATTCAGAATCTTCTCATCAAGTGGCCCTAAAATTTCACTCCTGATTAATAAAGTCTTCAAGTTGAATCTTGTGGCAGCGATAACGGATTTGGATTTCTCTCATCAAAAGAAAATTTTTGGGACCCCTACATCGACCACCCCCATTTTCTCGCTGGCACGAAATTTAATTTAGATTTAGTTTGCTGGCATGGGTCTTATATTTTAACTTTTAAAATGGGGCTTTGGCAGGGCGGTAAGCAGGGCCTCAAAAATTTTTATTTGGATGAGTAGAATCCAAATCCGGTGTCGCTGACACAAGATTCGATTTTAAAGGAGGTTGCTGAAACGGAATTTTGCTGGAAAAACGGTCGCTGACATAACTGTAGCTAGTCTGCAAATCAGGACCTGCCGGCCCCTTTTCAAATCTTCTGGCGTTTCTGGCCGTTTCTTGATTTTTTGGAACCAGCTCCTTCTTGCAGAATTAATCAAGCCATCACATCATATTATTTCCGGTTGAAGTAGGTACTCCAACCAATTACAGAGCTTTAATCTAGTTGGCGACTCTTCCATTTCAGGCTTTCTACGTTCATCACTTAGGTCTGCCTGCGGATTTCTTCATTTCTAACATCGCGATCACGCCAGATCTCGCAACTTTTTAACTCATATGTCAAACAATCAACCTCTTCTTCTTTAAATGCCCGCTCCTCGTCGGAGGTTGGCGATCATCATGGCGATCCTAACTTAAGGCTGCCGAACGAAAAAGTCTCTTAGATTCTTGAGCCAGGATGTTTTCCTCCGACCCGGTCTACGCCTGCCTTCAATCTTCCCCTCCATCACCAGCTGCAGAAGGCGATATTTCCCTTTACGAATAATATGACCGAAATATTCAAGCCTTCTCCGCTTGATATCGAAGAGCACCAAGCAAACAATCAACCAAGTGTCGCTAATGAGACCATTAATACCATTTGCCTAACTAATAGTATCAGAGCCAGCAATGGGCTGAGTGCTGTTCGGATTTTGGCCTATAGGAAAACCCGCATAAGAAAGCACATAACAATTTTATTTTCTTAGAAGTTAAAACTCACTGCTTGCAATATCGCTTCCCGCTTTATTAATCCTCCCACTTGACCTAACAGTATTTCTTTATATCCCTTAAAAAAATCTTGTAACCTTATAAAAAACGTAAAAAACCTCGTGATCTATGTCAATTGATCCATTTACATTATGCATGAACATGGCGCCGGCCTTAAATATTTCTTAGAAATTCATAAATTGCATTTAGAAAAGTGTGGAACTCATAACAGAAGACTTGTTACTGCTAATAGCGAAAAATAAAACCTATATCTGGCAATTATTACTTAAAGTATAGTGAACGTTATGATGGCAGTGACTTAAATTGGTTCGGTTATGGTATATACAACTGGTTTTAAATTTTTAATATGTCAACTAAATGCGAAGGTAACGTCTCGAAGATCACCATACCCGACAAAAATTTATGGCACTCAATGAGTACAATTCGGGTTTACGAGTCTGAGGAGGAATTTAAATGATAGGTTATACGATCGGTTTTTTTTCCTTACTTGTCGTAATAAATATTAAAATCGATTGAAGATGAGTCGAAGTATTATACGACGGGATATTCATTTGGATTTTTACTTGTATAATTGTTTTTTAAAACGGGATTGGAGAGAGGGTGGGGGAGTCAAGGTGATTTCCTCAGGGCTCGGGAGTTTGAAAGATTCAGGAAAAATTTTAAGAGTAGGCCTTAGGAAAATGGGGAGATTGTGTCATCGGGCAATAAAACCAAAGGAGAAAGAATCGCGCATTTTGAATATGTGGCACTTTGCTAATTTGATATTCGGAAATTTCTTTTTACTGATTTTGACTTCCAATTATGAATGTCCGAAGAGAGGAAAGTGTCAACCAGCTTTGTGAAGCGTAGCGCGGAACGGAGGGATCGCACAAGGGAAGATGGTAGAGTGTTTTTAAGGCCAAAAGAAGAGAGACTACATACAGAGAGAGGAGTTTTCGACAGTGGCGTAACAATATTTTTGGGGCCCCCCCGCAGATTCAATAAGTGGGGCCCCCGTTAAAGATTTAGAAAATTTCTTGGGGGCCCCCATGAAGAATGAATTATGCCGGAGGCCCCCCCGCAAGAGGGAACTAGCGGGCCCGGTTGTTACGCCACTGGTTTTCGAGCACCGTTGGTTGGAGCCATCTGCGCATACTTTTAAAAAAAATGAACAGTTCGTTCGTTTCGTCGATCTGAGTCTAAAAACCTCACTTAAATTTTTTTAAAAGGTTCCCCCTTTTACCTAAAATGTTACCAATCCCAAAAAATTAAATTACATTCTTCAGGCAAAAACCTACAAAATAAAAAAATTAATCTTGACCAAAACCGAAAATTGTTTTCCCCGCAATTAAGGAAAAACTTTACATTTTCATTACAGTCAAACAAAATTATGTAAGGTCAGGGAACTGCCCTAAAGCTAACATTTACTAATCAAGACACGTTTATATCATCTTTTTAAAAAAAACGAATTTCATTATTAGCTTTTGCCCTTTCATCCGAATAATCCCTCTCAACTCTAATCAACCCACATTTCCATTAAAAAACGATTCACTGTTTCCCCGAACTTCCGAACGGAATAAGACGAACTTTCCCGAAGTCCTACTCTCCGAGGTATTTAAAAAATTCCCGGAAAATATAATATATAAAACAAACAATTTTTATTTTCTTCCAGATACATAAATTCAAAGCGCGCGGGAAACCATTTAAAAAACATCCGGGTCGGAAATAACCAAGAGAGGCAAAAAAAAAGGATCCAATGACAAATATAGTCGATAAACCGATACACCTGATCTGATATATAACGTTAAAGAAGAAGAAGTAAAAAAAAAAACTTGATCAACCTACTTAGGGGCAAGAATCACAAGCGAAGAGGCCTACGCACCCTCGTGGGCAGATACTGGCAGAGAGCCGACGATGACGACGCTATGACGTCACGCACACATGATCGGCGCGTTGGCGTCGCCAGTAGGCTAACGGTAGGTAGATGTAAATAATGTTAGAAAACCGAGTCGTTTTGTGCTTAGTCAGTGACGAGGATTGTTTAATTTAAGTTTTCGCGAATTGTTTAGCCATTGTGTTTTACTATAGAGGGGAGATATGATTTTTTTATCTAGTTTCTCGGGGACAGCCAGGCGTTCATTCATGATTTTGTAAATCAGTCGATAACAAATCGGACCTTCGATAACACACGTCCGCGGGGGAATTTCTTTTATTTTTAAAAATTTACGCTCGGGAATAATTAAAAATGCGGTGCGCGCGTGTCTAATTTCGGAAGTGCCAGTTGTTAATGCGTGCATGTGATTTTAGTAGCCAGGCCAATACAATCGCGAAAGGATACGATTTTCTTTGTGAGTGATTTTTGTGGCATGACGAAATAAGTGAATTCTTTTTTTTTCCCGGAATATTCTGTGATTTAAAAAAAAAAAAAAATGAAGAATTATGTGATTTTAATTAATGAAGAAAATTAGTTATTGAAAATTTTTATATAAAAGTGATGGCAGTTTGCAATCATCAACTTTATTTTTCTCGTTACCGAAAATCACATAGAACATCACAATATGCTTTTAAGTATGAGAAGGACGGAAGAACCAGATAAAAAAAGAGTGAAAATCGAAGAAGAAGATTCAGAGTATCAAGAGGAATATTATAGAAGTTTACAAAGGCACATACCTGGATATGAGCCAGGTCCGAGTATCGACTGGAAGGAAAGGAAACAGGAAACGGGAGTCGATGTATCGGAACAAAGCTCGGTCGACGAAAGCATATTAGAAAGATTAAGCGTTTGCAGCGTGACGGTCGAACCGGATGTTAAAAGTGAAAAAAATTTACCAAAACCAAATAAGAAAAGAAGTTTTGTCCGTCAATTCGGTGTAAGAGAGGAGTCGCGACAAGAAAACGAATACGTGGACATAACACAAGTCCAACAGCTGCTATTAGATTCGGCGACGACATCGGGGAAAGGTGCCAGCAGCAAAAATAGAACCTCTGAATCACAATCTAGAGATTGCCAACAGCAATTTACACAAGAACAACTAACGAGTCGTTCTCTGTCTTTTTCTGAAACTAATAAAGCCCCGATACGAACTGTTTTACGTCCTCATTCTCAACCCTCATGTTCGACCCTCCCCGGTGATTATTCCAAATCTCAACAAGGATTTTTTCGGTCGCCGGATCGATTATATCCTCAACAGGGAAGACAAATCGAGTATTTCAGCAGGATCGATACCGGAAGAGTTCAACCCCAGGATCAAACTGGAAAACCACGGATGTTAGCGGAAGGATTGCCGACTCCTCCGCACTTGCAGCCACCGACTCCGTCCACCGGTGGTCATTCACCAAATGTGGAAGAGCTTTTCGCGCTTTGGTTTGGGACACCTTCGGGCAATGCAGGTTGGTTTTTCTTTAAATGGGATCGTTAAAATTCACAGCCGGACCAATAAGAAAAAAAATTATCTTTTTTTTTATTACTTACCATATCATTATTTCACGTTAGTTCCCCCTCATCATGCTCATTGATCACGAAAACAGTAGTCGGGAGTATCTGTAACCATTAAATGAAAATTTAATAAATTAAAAATTTCATGGTCATAAATTAACCAAGTAATGAATTTAAAACTAAAGGTAATTGGTATACGTCACCCGTGTTTTTCGATGATTCCAATGCAAAATACCCATTTCTGCTACCAGTTTTGAGTATGTTTTGGTTGTTGTCACCCCAGTCGACTTGAGGCAATCAATGTGGGCTTGTCCTTTTAATGTCGTTGTTCGACTCGATGTCTCCATTAGTGATCCTGTGGACATGCACCTTTAAAAAAATAGAAAATTTTTATGTAAACAGGAAAAAAAAATTCTCATTGGCAGGTGTCCATTATTGCTTTTTTAATTTTCGTCATTTCTCCGTGAGAGCAAGCAATATTGGATCATAAGAAACAATTTTATTTTAACGTAATTTATCGCAATTGAATTCTTCAAAGGTTATAGCCAAAGAAATCCCGATTAAAAATGATATACAGAATAGTTAAGCCAAAAAAATTTCTGTTTAATGTATTTTGTAAAATTTTTGAAATCAATTTGAATTTTTTTATTGCAACATAGCAGTAACTCCATGTTTGAAAAATTATGAGAGTTTAAATAATTTTTTTTTTAAGATGAATATTTTTCCATTGATATTAATGAAACAATTAATTAAAAGTCTGCAGAAATTACTTCGGTGCCAAAGATTTTTTTAAAATAGTTCTTAAAGCGAGTTAGCAGCAATGAAAACACTTGAAAACCGGCTTTTTTTTAAGAATCTAAAAAAGTACCTTTGGTAAAAGCATTTAACCCAGAGAATGGCAAAGACAACTCTTGGCAAATTCTTGGACCAGAAAATAATCATTTCAGATTTCGGTTGGGCCACTTTATGCAGAGTAAAAGCTAGAAGGAACATCTTAGGTTGAAAACTAAGGAAGGATAGGTATCCAAGACTTATCTTTTTAGATGGCTCAAAATTTTCCCTTGACTAGAGACCTGAAAGAATTAAAAAGCAAATTTTCTTCTGTTGATTGGCAAGATTTTTTACTGCTTTGCACCTTTATTTATAACTTTATGACAAATTCTTTTTCTGTCCATAATTTTAAGGCCATTATTTAGGGGACGAGCCCCCAAAAAGCCGAAAAAGCCTGAATTAGCATATGTCCCACTCAAAGGTCTAAATGAACTTAGTTCAAGATTTGAATTCACGCGATCCAAGTCAAATAAATGGAGTTACCTAACTGGAAACTCGTTGACTCATTACTTGCAAGTCGATTCGAGTGTGTACAAAATATCTGATATTTCATCAAATATTTCAACTTAAATTTAAACAAAAACGTCAAAATTTTAAAAAAAAGCAGACCTTTTTGTTTCAACCATTTAAATTCAACTCAACTTGTTGAGAATCTCAATGCTTGAAACTTAATCAGCATGCTCGCTTTTTTCCAGGCTTTACTCTCGCTGGCATTGGCTTTTACTGTTACTCTGCCAGAAAAGAAGTTCATCGTGTTTAATTTTTTTCCATTTAAAACTTTAGCAAATCATGGACTTATTAAAAATTTCAGAAATTCTTCATTTTCAAGACCAAACTTGCTCTTAGGTTATGCAATAATTGCCCTAAAGCAGATTACAAGCCTTTTGTTAAATCAAAAATTTCGCCCTCCAGCCCGTTATGCTTTTTACTGCATCCTACATCTCTGCTATAATTCCCAATAAAAATTACAAATTTCTTTTAAACAAAAAATTAAAACTTTTTTCAATATTTCTTAACTAGCACATTATTACTAAGAAAAAAACTCAAGTTGTTTATATTTTTAAAAAAAATCTATAAAATGGCTTGCTGGAAAAATTTTAATAAAATTCTATCAGATGGCCCAATTGGGATTATTTATCAAAATGAATTTTCCTGTGCTATTTAGACTTTAACATTTTCCCCACCCCCATATTCAAAACTCCCCCTTAAAATGGGCAAAAATATTTTCATTTATAAAATGTCAAATCTATAAATAAAATTAAAAAATTTAATAAGGTTAAAAAAATTTTCTCGCTGCCACCAGAAAACAAAGTGGGCGCAAAATTCCCTCATTAACTACTTTTTCCTTGTATTTTATGATAACTTCCACTTTTTAATTTTTAAATTAAGCAAAACGCCTCATCTCTTCTCAAACGATCCTAAACTTCCAATGTCCTATTTCCCTTCTTTTCATTCACCTTTTATCAAAAACTATTCTTCAGTCAACTAATGTCAACATTAATCATATTTACTATTATTATTCATGTGTATACCTTCGGTAGTATTGAAATCAATGATACAGCTTATATGACTGGTTTCTAAATAGTAACAATAATGTAAAACGAAAAGGGCCGGACGGGTGGAGCCTGTTTTTTTTTTAATGATAATAATTATGACCCCCCCAATGAATATAACCAAATATAGATACTCGATCTGATACCGCAAAATCAAACACAACACGATAGGCGCGTCCCATACTTATGACCATGTTCGTTTTTGTACATTTTCAGGAAAGTTGTTTTTAATCCCTATAAAAAAAATTCACAAGGGGGAAATTTTTAAGACTTGGATGAATGAAATGCCTTAATCATTCGGCTTACATAACCTCAACCGACCCTACCCAAGAATGATGACACCTCGAAAAAAAAAAACAGGATCATAGGTTATCGGTAGTAAAAGCGAAAACTCCTGAATGACCATATAAAGAAATTGCTCATAGTAGTCTTTAAAAAAACTACAAACCGATTACTCAAATACGATTCTTCGAAACGGGACATTTCAATTTGCAAAAAAATGTTTCTCGAATCTTAAATAATTTTTGCACATCTGACCTTCACACGATTCGAGTTGAACGTAAAGGTTTTTGCACATAATTGCCGGACTGGTAATGTGAATCATTTCCCAACCCTTCATTCATTTTCTTCTTTGCTCCCCATTCTTCATTCATAATTTTCATCATCCTTCACCCGCGCTTTTCAATTTCTTAGTCACGAATCAAGAATCTCGTATGATTCGCTTATCGTCAAGACATATTAGCCCATAATCCAATCCGAATCTGAAGAATCCTTCAATGTTGTAATAAGGTATAACGCTTTTAACAACCAACGCATCAGTGACGTCACATTGTTACACCCATGGACCGGTTTCATTCATTTTCATTGATAATCTTTCGTAGTAGGCCTCGGTCTTCTTGATATAGACGAAATTAAGTCCCCAACCTGGCGTTTCTGCTCAACTATAGTAGGAGTGGTCACCTAACATTAGTTCGCTTTTGTTTTTTTTTGTCTTTAATTTTTTTTTTATTTCAATCAGCGACAGATAAAAAAAATAAGAAGAGAGAAAAAAAAGAGACAAGGGATTCGATCTATTGTTTACCATGTATTATTCTCCACGGTCCACGCCCTTGAATATAAAAGTTCCATCCGTATCGAAGCCGTTGCTGGTCGGTGCCGTTTTCAGCGCTGCTGCAAACCTGGAGGCGCCGGTGCGAATAAAAACGTGCACGGTCTTATCGCTAACACTTTATTGCGATTCGGTGGATATGTTTGATGTATTGTTTACTTCTACTTGGGAGTTTGTTTGCTTGTTATGGAAAGGTACCTCGTTGACAATGTTGGTTTTGTCCGTTTTCTGTTTGAACGAATAGGGCCATAAGCAAAGTAGTTGCTTCGCTGACCAATCCTGATCTTTAATTATGGGACGAATATTAACTGAGTTTTTTTTTGATAGTGCAATGGAATAATGCAGCCTTCCGGTCTTCCCAAAGCTTGTACAATTCGGTAGCGAAGAAAGAACGTGCTCTGTGTTTTCAAGTGATTCTTTAAGCTTTTCTAGCAGGTCGATTTCTTTTTCTTCCTAGACAAATCGGTTTAAATGTTCCAATTTTGATTCTTCAAAGTCGAAATCGACATTCTTCCTAGTCATGCATCCATCCTGCTCTGGTGGCTCTGCAGGATCTAAAGTCCTGATGTCGCAGTTACTGGTCCCTTCCATTCTGCATGACTCGGGATCACCATCAGCCATTTTTCAACTTCCAGGCGTTTGGCAGACTCCCTCAGGATTTACACTTCCTATTCCTTTTATCATTGTCACAGCATTCTTCCTCCAATTCACCGCCAAGACTGTGACTCTCTTCTCCGACGATAAACCACAGGCTTTTCCTACAAAAGCCATTGGATATTACAACACTAATAATCCACGACTCTTCCATGAGATTTCGGATACCGCGTTTGCTGCGTAAGCCACACCAAAATCTTAAAAGAAAATTATCATGTAGCTCTTTCAGCATTTGAGGATCTTAAAAAAAAAAACTTAAAACTTAAATTTTAGAATTTTTTTAAGTTGCAATCTGAGGAAACAAAAAACATTTGTATTCTTAAGAAATTTTAGACATCAAAACTGAATCTTTTTAGAAAACGACAAAGAAACTGACATATTTTTCAATCGAGCTTACCCTAAGTAAACACAGCTCAGTGAAAAGCAAAAGAATCACATGATGTCCTCTAATGAAGCATCGCTCATCGTACATTGCGTAAAATTGTTTTTAATTTTTTTTTCTACCTTGTTTCATTCTTTCATTGGTGCCAAATTCAAAACATTGTATCACTTCTGACCTTAAATATTTATCGCATAAAACTTCAAAAATTTTTGACTGATACTTAGTTCTACTCCTTTTCACGCGACGATATTTTTAGAATTTTATACTCGGGCTTCAAAATTTAATTCGTCGTTATAATTTTATTTTAAATCTCACCATTATTTTTTTCTTCATCGCTTTGCTTAGTATCCATATTGCTTCAGAACCTGCGAAGGACCAAGTAGAAGAGTTGAACACAGATGACATTCAATAAATTGCCAATTTTTGCGGCAAAATTCTGAAGCATGTACGACCCCTTCAGCAACCCTTTCTTTTTCCAGCAAGGCTTTTTCAGTGCCTGTGATCGCAGATCCAAACGCTAACCTCTATTGACCATTCTCTTTTTTATGAGACTCAGCACTCTGTGATTTTTTTTCATTACTTTTCTCGTCTTCTTTAATAATCTAATCTTCCCAATAAAAAGCCTATTTCTCACCCAGAGACCGGTCCAGCGAGCGGTGTCAAATTAATGATTTTCCTCAAGAGAGCACAAGGGCCGCTTAGTTAATTAATATTTGATTTGATTTTTTAATAATTGATAAAAAAAAATTTATGTGTGTAAATAATGTGTTACGATTAACAATTTTGCAGTTGATGAACAAGAATAAATTAAATACAGTATTGGGCTTCCAGTCATTTTTTCCAACGAGAAAAAAGAAATTAATTTTTATATTATTAATGATGTTACGTTCTAATTTAAACTAATCTGAAAACATTTTGCCTTAATGGTTTTTAATTTTCATAAATAAATATTTGTAGGATTTCTAAAATTTTGACACGTCAGGCTGGCCACTAACTTCGGGTTTTCAGGCTTAGTCTAAAGAAGCAATTTGACAAGAGTTTGAGATCTGCCCGTCGCAAATTTAAGTTCTGAGTAAATTAATATTGGCTAATTTTTCTCTTTTTATAGAAATAAAGGCTTTAGGTGCCGAAATGGTCTATTAACTAAAAATTTAGCAACCAGGCAATAGCATTGAAGCCGAAATTCGATTAGGCTCATTAACAAAGGCGATATGCAGGACTCTTGGCTTGGCGCATATAGTTTGAGACAAAAATCCTCATTTATTATCATGACGGACGCTAACAATCTTGAGTGATGAAATTGAAAAAAAGTCGATAGCGTTTAGTATTTTTATAAAAATCTTTCATCTGCCTCCAAATCTTTTTAAAATTATTCCTGACATCATGTTTTGTCATTTGCTCAATTTTTCAGAGATTTATAACAGGATAGCAGGGATGGGATTTAACTTTTCTTTTCAAATTCCAGGTAAAGAGATAAAAGCCGATTGTTTACCTTCTGGCCAAAGGTGATTTTCATCTTGGATAAATTCCAATACTTTCGGGGAATTCTTATGAAACCTGCAGTCACTGTGTTTAACAGAGTAGGAAGCCTAGCGATTAAGTCCAAGCAAGAATATTCCATAAATTTTTTTCCAAGAGTGTTTTAGTCTATTGCGGCCAGGGTCCATTCCGATTCCCCTGATTCCGATACTTTTTAAATGCTTGATGCTGATTCCGAATCCGATTCCGATTGCAAAGGAAAGTCCATGCATAAGCTAAACATAGGCGCAACCATAAATGCGATGCCGATTCTGATTCCGATTCCAATTATAATTTAATCAGATTCACAGGCCTGGTTTGCTACTATGTTAGCAAACGTGAATTAATAAAAACATCCATGTGGATGCTACCGTGACGAGCAAAGTCAGACCTGGAGCAGTCTCTTTCAACTAATAATATTCAGTACAAACCTTTGAAAAATTTCTTCAGTTACAGTCCATTTTTTTATGAGCATCCCTGTCGCTCCAACAACTTCATTTCAATCTCCTATGTGCTTAGGTCTTCTTGATTTCTACTTTGTACTCAGGGTTGTTCTAAATTCTTCCTCTTACAATCCAAAACAGATCTTTTATCAGATTCTGACTGCGCCTTAGTGCTACCTTTTTTGCGATCTTCCTTTGCTTCTCACATCGGTCTTTGTGGTAACTCAGTGATCTTTTCCCTCCACTGTTCTTGGTCTTCTGGTGACACGCCCGATCCTCCAAGATAGAACGAACGAATGTATCTGAAAATAAAATTAGCCAATGTGATTAAGAGTTCTTTACAATTCGAAATTGTAGTTAGTAGTTAACCATTTTCTTAAAATCCTAATTAGCCGCAAAATTCAACATCAAATCCTCCTTAGAAATTACCATTTGAAACTTAACCCTCTCATCGAACACACCCTGAAACATGCGATCCAGCCAAAGAACCCGATCCACTACAAAAAAAAAACCTTTAATGATCAATGAGAATCACAATTAAACAAAACAAAAAAAAATTCGAGACCCATCTTTTCAACAGGGCTGTTTCGGTTGTTTCTATGGTGGGTGTGACCACTTGTGACCGTACTTGGTAATGGTATAAGTGAGTTTATTGCATCTTAGCATTGTACTTATCATTAACGGCCGGCCATTGATGGATGGATCGATCCGCCATTAAAATTTCTTTTTAAAACTCGATTCCCATTTTTATACCCCCCTCTCATATCCAAATGAATTTAATTAAGGAAATTTACCTTTTCTTTCAATGAATCGCTAAGCGGGTATTTTCACGGAAAATCATTTCAGCGTTCCTATAGCGATGTCCCCGAAAAATACGTAGGCCGCCCTCTCTTTCCGTTTCTTCCACATCCTATTTTGAAAATAAATGTAGGTTTTTCATGTAATCGATTTCCGAATGAATTTTTGGAGGATGGATTTTCATCGAGTGGCTAATTACCGATCGATGGTCTTTATAACGAGATTAATTTCAGGTATAAATCGACTGTTATTATTATTATATGCCTTCGAACAATGACTTGCACATTATCCTTAAATTAATATTACTTTCGGTTTTTTTTTCCTAAATGAGGCTTTAATTAATTATATTTAACGAGTTTTCGATCCGGTCGGGGAGCGCAAAAAAAATCGATCGAGGAATTTCGTGAAGAGGACATCGAAGATTTATGAAATTTTATATTGCAACCGATCGATGCTACCCTCTTTAGGCGGGACGTGAAAGCTTTTCGCTCATCTCCCGGCTCCCTGGATGGCGTCAGCATACAAATGACCTTTTGAGATTTTCCTGGAATCACCTGGAAAAAGGCTAAGAGGAAATAAGATATCTCTCCCATGCGATTTTAATCTTTTTATGAATCGAACTTTCTTTCTTATCTCGTGGGTGCCACCATTTTTTATTTTCTAATTGCATATCCGGTTTATTTCCCGGATCCTTTTTTCTTTTTTCCGAGAATTTCGTTCAACTTATTTTTCCAGATAAAAGTCCTCCCGGTCACACCTTCAATTAAAAATCGAAAAAATATTTTTCACCCGGCAAATAAATGAACGAAGGGAAAAAAAGGGTGAGGTTTTTATTTGGTTCGTCGATTTATTATATATTATTTATAAAAACACATTTTCATTCATTTGTATTTCCAGAAGTTAGCTCCCGCTTTCCGGGACGAAAATAACATTTTCAACCCGAGAGCTTCATCAATTAGTGTACGTAAAAGAGAGATAAAGATAGTCCAGGATTAATGTTATCAGTGTATATAAATGTGAGACGAAAATTCATGAATGAAACGATGACGTCAAAGGAGGAGCCTTAGAGTTGCGCTGAGTTCGAGATGTAATCGATATATCGATTTTCAAGTCTTGCCTTCCTCAACAATTTTCGCTCTCTTCATTCCGGTAGTTTTATATACAGGGTCACCCTTTTTTATTTAAATCTCGTTTTCGGTGTCCGAATTTTTATTGCCAACAGAAGAATGCGGTAAATGAATATTTTAGCATATATAGGTCGTCAGAGTTTATCTGCAGGTGTAGTTTTTTAGAAATGCTCAGCGTTTCTTTATCATTTAATGATTAAGACGGGCTTGAATTTTTGCAGCGATCGTAACTTGCTGAGTTGGTGTTTTGAGGTGGCTATGACAACAAATATAATGACGATATTTTTAATCCATTGATGAGTCAGAATTTAGGTCCAGAAGGATGAACGCAAGCAGAAGGATTTTCCGTTTTTGAACCACAGATTTCCCGGGTAAAGTCAGATTTATATGCCATTGGCCGGAGAAAAAACAAATTTGTATTTGGATGCTGATTAGCTAGTTGGATTTCATAGCCTGTTCAAATCACTATTTATTCAGCATTAATCTAATTAAGACCGAAATGTACAGTACTTGCCTCATAAAGTCAAGACCTGACAAAGTCTGGCTCGCTAGATGAAAAACTATTCGATTTACAATACAAAGAAGACCGTTGGCTAAACAAATGCCGGTGTTTGAATTTCATAAAATTGAAATACCAAGGTGGTATCCATCATCTTGTTCAAAAGAGTTGAAGTCCCTAACAAGCCCTTTATATTTCTTTCAGAAAAAGTTAATTCAAGAACACTGGAACATTCCAATCAATCTATATCAAAGAAGCAAAGACTATTTACGGAATAGATCTTTGGAGTCTTGCATAATAGAAGGTTATGGGTTAAATCCCTTACTTTTCTTGTATTTTGTAGATTCACACAAGTCGCTGCAATAATTTCTCGCTTTTATACTGGCTTTTCGAAAATTCTTAGCCTTACCCAAAAATTATTTTACAATGAATTTCCTCCACTTCTACCTCACGAGCAGTGGCGTAACAATATTTTCACCCCCCGCAGATTCAATACATGAGGCCCCCGTTAGATTTCAAAAATTTCCTGGGGGCCTCCCTGAAGAATGAATTGTGCCGGGGACCCCCCCCCCCCTTTTTGCAAAAGGGAACCAGCGAGCCCGGTTGTTACGCCACTGCTCACAAGCCCTTTCGGTTTCTTGGAAGGCTCATCCATCGCTATTTTCTTTTCTCTATCTTATTTTAAATGAATTCCGTATTAGTTCTTCCTCTTCACTGAAGATTATTTCTAACCATCTCACTATGCTATACAGATAATAATTTATGAAGACCTGCAGCTGGTTTGCTGCTTACCGCTTCATTTCCCGCATTTTCCTTACTAGGAACACCAATTTGGTATTCAAATTAAAATTTCACATCCATTCACAGCCGCTAAAGATTTTTGAGCTTATGTTTATGAATTCCCTTCTTTCCATGTCCTACAGCTTTCTTGACCTTTCCTCTTCCTCGAACATCCTTGTCCATTACCAGGACCGGATTTACCATTAAGCCGTATCAATAATAAAAATTTGACTTAAGGCTGCAGATGAGCAACAAAAAGCTGCAAGAATCCTCGCGATGAGAAGCTCAACTGCGCCACAATATATGAATAAAAAAATTTTAGCGGAGGTAGCAAAAAATGATCTCAACCTCTCACTACCCGCAAAGCAAAAAAACTCTTTTTAAAAATTACTCAAGAAATAAATAAAGACGTAAATTGTAAATAAATAGCCTTATCCAAGTGTCAGAATTACTCGACCGTTGCAGAGGACGGTAATTAACGACAAATGAATGAAGACAAGACGGAGAGATTGACCAATACAACGACCGCCTATGATTCGGAACACCATAGAGTCAAAGTATCAGGTTCTAATATGCCAACCTCCACTATCAGCCATCAGGTATCGAGTTCAGGACCATACCTATAATTTCCTATATCGCAGCACGCATATCTCTAAGTGTTTACACAAATTATTTTATAATATTAATTTATATATTTTATCGCGGCACCTCATCTTTATTTACTTCTTTCACTATTTCGTTATACTAATTTAACAAGGTCGGATTTTCTTCTTCTTCGTCTTCCTCTTTTTTCAGAGGGATAAAAAAAACCAGAAACGGGCATTATGTTCGATTAGTAATTGAAACGTGTCAATCAATCAGGGCGGCACTCTTGGTACTCATCAATCATACCTTCCATACCTGTATACCTTTAAAAACAATCGACGGGTAAGGTCAGAATGCTACAACAATAAAGGTTCACACAGTTCCAATATGGGGGTCATTTATGTTAATAAGTTTTGATAGCATTTTTATTACCTTAAATTAAAGGGTTGACTTCAAAAACAAATAGAAAATAAATCTTGAATCCTACCGTCGGTGCAACATCATACAAGAATGCACAATATTTTTTTTTTGTAACTCTCCCTCTATACCTGCAAACGCGGTGCATCCCCACGATAATAAAGATCTTTCTTTATTAAAAAAAAAAAGATTTCGATCGTGTGTGTTACTTCGGGACGGTCCGCACAAAAAAAAGGGGGAAATACCTGAGGTTTTTCAACTCGGTGCCATTAATCGAGCACGTGCTGTAAAAAAAAGGATAATCAATCTGAAATCAATGATGGTGATGGTTAAATACAAGGGCGAAAATAAGCTACTTATTTGTAACAGTCGGCGGTGCCATTCAAAAATTATAAACGGTATGTATAAAAGTCCGTTTTTCCTTGTCACAGGATCGATTATACCTTGTTGAGTCTGGTTTTTATTTTGACAAAAATGCGGTATGGTATGCACCGATCATGCGCCTGATATCAAAACTTATGACAAGTACTATTCATTTTTTGTAAGTTTTTGTTCAGGAAGTTAGTTAAAATTTTCTGGTAGAAACTATAAACGGGATTAATGGGATTTAAACCTGAAGCCCGGAACTAGGTTGAAGACCGATGAACCAGAGCTAACTGAAAAATACTTTTGGTTCTCTTGAAATCCTATAGTGATTATCTGTCTATGGTTTTACAGAGCCTAAAAGGTTCCCTGCCAGGACAAGGACGTGAATACATGTTCCAACTCTTTGGTGCAAGAAACAGGCTGTCCCTATTTCGTTTTACGGCCCCTAAAGTGCAAATCACATTATGATTGCACAACTCACAATTAAAGGTAGATTCACCAGATAGAGTGCTTTGGTCGAACTCACGATCACGCGTGGCATGAGTCCAAATACTCTCTGCTTCCGACTACCAGTCAAGGGAAAATCGGAAGAAAGAAGAGTTCGATACCTCCGACATCCTCTACATGGTATTTCCTATGTTAAGCTTATCGAATGATCTTTTTCTTCGGAGGTATCAAGTTGGCCCCAAAAGTTGGTGTCGAATGCTTAACACACGAAACCAACCGGACTGTCGATGGAAAATTAATACAGGGCTCTTTCCGACTTTGAGAGGTTGTCAGAACTCTTGCCTAAGGTAGGTCAGAGGAAGAATGACAAATGAAGAGACCCGAAGGCTTACCGGCCAGCCTTTGATTACTGGTATAATCAAGTCGCATCGGCTTCGGTGGACGGGGCATGTCGCGCGGGCGCCACCGACTCGGTATATACGACAGGTCATTGACGGAAGACCTACCAGTCCCAGGCCTCAAGGCAGACACGGCTTCGATGGGGGGATAACGTTTCAATGGGTCAGGTCATAGGAGAGGTCCGCCTGGCGAACGATTTCGGATTTGGCAATAGGGCTTCAGGCCCTGTAAATGCCATAGTTAGTTAGTAGGTCGGTGGTACCAAAAGAAGAAGAATCTCCAAATAATCTTCTTTATTCGCTCCTGTAAACGCAGGACTCCACCGAATCTTTTTCAGCCTTTTTTGCATTCACTCCTGGATATAAGTTTCTCCTATCTTCTCCATGCCATACGATCCTATTCTCTTCGGAATCAGCCCCCTCCCAGCTGTTTGAGTTACGTCGACGAGCCACCCTTTTTCAGGTTTTCCCCTGCTCCTCAATGCCAGTCGCACCCTTCATTAAGTTAACGTCACTGTCCACCGCTTCTGGTTTTGCATGGTCAGCTCTGCAGCGCGCCTTACAACACCCATCACTCTCTCTTTATTTTCATTTTGTTAGTTACGCTCCTGAATGCAACTTCCAAAGCCAATGGGGAAACTTTAATAAAAGACAACCTTTGACGAAAAGACTTTGATTAAATCTATGTTGCGTTTTGAGAAAACTTTCCTAAGCTTTGAAATTTCCCGGGACGCAACGTGATTATCCTTCATTTTCAAACTTCGGGATGCTCAAGGGTTCAGCGACCTAGGGTAGCTCATCCCATATTGCACGGGGTGATCCATACAATATTTTAATCATAAAAATAATCGACTTATACCTTTTTTAACGAAAAAAAAAACTAACCAAATGCAAAGGCAATAATTTTTCATAAACCCAAAAGATGTAATAAAAATAAATCCATAAGAATATTGCTCAAGGGTTTCGTAGTTAGTGCAATATTAAAAATTTAAAGCGTATGCATGTCATAGGATAAAAATATGAACGTTAAAAATTTTTTAACTTCAATTTGGTTTTTGTTTATTCGGAGAAAATTTAGTGTGAATTATTTTCGAATGCAGATGATTCTTGTTCCCTTAAGGGCTTTACAGGATGTATAATTTTATCAGCGACAATACCGGATTTAGGCCTATAGCACATCTTAAATTATAATCAACCAAAGATCTATCCAAATAACCAAACATCTCTCACTTTATTTATTGTAAAAGTCGTTTCTTCCCCTTTGGCGCCATTCGTAGGAAAAGAGAGATTTGAATTTTAAAAAATTCTAAGTTTAAAATCAATCGAACCATGTCGGATTTACATGCCTACAGGTTTTTCCAAGTACCTGATTTTAGTTACGAGAGCTTGATTATATTAACTTTACAGATGTAATTTTTCCCATGAGCTACCGCAAAGTGGATACTACCGACCCATAACTATTCAGTCGAGTTCGTTTAGATTTTTAAGGGATAATGATTGGTCCGCTGCGAAAATTTGGACGAAATGCCCATAGGACTATTGCTTGGTAACAATTAGCGAACTAGTAGACCGATTTTACGAAAATGGAGCATAAGCCGGTTAGTCCCTCGTGTTCTTCCTCAGATTATTAAGAAGGAACTAGGCCAAGAAGAGATATTTGCGGAGTCCGGTTGGGCAGAAGAGTAACAAATAATGTCCGCACCGGCAGTCACCCTCTTGGCAGAGGGATCAACATAATTTGGGCTAGCCCGAAAGATTTCCGAAATCTTACTTATGTCGGGACTATAAAAATAATTTGAGAGTAGGGGGAGAGGAAGTCAAAAATATTGTTACGTCACTGCGCTCAGGGATGGATTTTCAGTTTTGCCTACACTTGGCGAAGCTACTGGAGCGGCATTCCTAGTATTTACAGCAGCCCAGGAGCAGAAAAATGAGTAGTTCAGAAACAAAGGAAAAGCAATCCCCTAAAAATTCTATTTATTTCAATCAAACTCCACAACACCAAAGCCATTCTTTATTTCATGACATAAATGTCATCCATTCAAGTTATTTTTTTTTTATCATTTCCCAGCAACCTTGTTGCTAAGATTTTTATGTACCCGTCATAGGGTTGATAAAAATTGTAACTAAATAATAATCCCGCAGTTTTTTTTCTCCCCGTTCATTCATACCACTTTCAAAAAACGTCACTTTATACTTAATAAACGATTTAATAAGCAATGCAAAACCGGGCACGAGATAAGATAATCCAATTTCAATTTGACTCAAGCGACAGATCAATACGGATTACGGACAATTGAAAAGTTGTTGTTTTAATTCGAATGAAAGCGTTTAGAATGTTATAAAAAAGCAGATAAGCAATCGAGGAATATTTAATTAACTTCAACTTTTTTTTTTTAAAGAGAGATTCATTCACTATAGTTTATACTTCACAGTATATGTATTTTTATAATAGCAAGTCAGCCTCTCTGATCTCACGATGAAAAAACTCAAATCAGACGTTTTAGAAAAAGGGCTTTAGAAAAAGTGGGGGAGCCAGAGGATTCGCCGTAGTATGGGCGCAGCAACTGCAGTTTTGGAAGATCCCTTTGATTTGGTTTCTTTGCTGCAGATGACTAGCTATAGGAAACTGAGAAAGGAGGCTTCAAGAAAAAGGTTTACTGGGAGGGAAACTCCCAAGAAAAAGGAATTGCTTTTTCTTAGAATAAACCAATAAAGAGATCAACGCCTACTGCCCTGTGGCTAGAGGACGCTCTCAATGCCACTGCACTTCAATCCAGGAAGAACACCGTAAAAAAACCGACAAAAAATATTTTTATAAAGGAAAAGAAAATCCTAGGCTATTTATTACTTTAATAACACATCGTTTACAATTAAGAACTAATCAATTGCAAGCACGAAAACATAATTTTCACATAGTCGCGACTAATGATTACAGTTACAATTTGATTGGCATTCATTACAACACTTCAACACCGTTTAGGAATTTAAATAAAATGGTTCAGGAATTAATGAGTAACGCTGGATAAGGAATATTAATGCATCGGTCCATCCATCTTTACATTTTTTTTCTTACTATCAGGTGATTTTTTTTCTTTTAATTGACGGAAGTTAAGGGAAAATTCGAATACTCATTTTTTTTTTTTAAAAAAACTGCTTTAACCGTTAATTTTTTAAAAGGATAATATAATTTAGCACAGTCGATGGCATTCGCAACAACTGTGGCTTGGCCTTTCGGTTTAGAGGTTAAAAAAATCTCTAGCTAAATGGAGAGTGAAGCAAGTCTGAACTCTGCATTCTAGTTTGTTTACATTGCCCGCCCTCGTCGGGCCTCAACTATCCTTGCGAAAAGTTTTTAGTTAAATATTTAGTCGAAATGTCAACTCAGTGTTCCGCTTTGAAAATAACAATTAGACGACATATTTGCTGTCTACTGAAAAATGACTACTTCGCGGTGTGTTAGGAGTTTATTTTTCCCTTTGGGCGATGCCGTTTTCCTATTTCGCAGTTAATGTCAATGTCATTATGTAGGTTTTGCATTTTTCACTCAACTTTGACATATTAAGGAAGTGCACCGTAAAGTCGTTTAAAAACGTCGTAAAGCAAAAAGCCGTCTTATGAAATTTTATATCTGGGAAACTTTGAAAAGCGTGTTGAATATTTAACACGATGAAATTTTATCGGCATTGGTAATAATGTCAGTGACGGAGCGGACACAAAGACGCCTCAGGGATGAAGCTCGACGAGAGAAAAATTTGAGGTTAAGTCATCGGGGTTTTTTGAATGTATAATAGTGACAAGACCGGATTCAATGAGTTGCAAGCTTTGTTTCTCAGCCTCTTTGCATCTATTGCTGAACGTGGGCCTCCCTCGATTCATGACATCTGCCTCTGTTCACCACAGCTCCCACCCAATCTAACCCCGAAGTCTTCTTAATATTACTGCATCACCTAGTTATGGGTCTTCCCCGGCCATGGTCTTTACTGCAGAATTCTCCTATTCCACGTGCCATTCTCTAACCTTATAAGATGTCCCGCGGTATCACATTTAAGCCGAGCAGTCCGATCAATAACATTGACAATTTTGGTCGTGTTAAATTCATTTTTTATTCGATCCCTCAGAAAAATAACCGAAATGGATCTTCTGGGTTACCTTAGAGAGACTAAATACGAGAGGGGGGGAGCATTTGCGCACCGCTTAAGATTCTGTCGCCATGTTGCATGCTTAAAAATCAATGTAGCTGTGGACTTCAATACTTTCTTCTTCTTCTTCAGCCTGTTCGCATCCACTCCTGGATTTAGGTCTCTCCCAGATTATTCCATGTCGAACGGTTCTCCGCTCTCTTGAACTAAACCCTTCCTTGAATGATATCGTCGAGCCACCGTTTTTGAGGTCTTCGCCTGCTTCTAGATGTTAAGCGCGGCCTCTACTGGGTTAATGTTACCGCTTACCGCTCGTGGTCCTGCCTGTCCACATGCCCAATCCGCGTGGCGCAGCGCGCAATGGAGAGGTCCATTTTGGGCATAAGCCTGATGGACGTGGTAAGGCGTGTTGCAGAGTTGAAGTGGCAGCGGGATCAATACTTTGCTTATGCATAATTCCACAGCCTAAACGATAAACCAACCTGCAATATGGCGAATTTCCATTATGGCGAGATTAAAAGTCAGAGCAGAGGATCGGGCATGCCTGCGCGGCTTTCTTTAACAAATTACGGGGGGAGATACAGGGGAAGAAGATGGACAAAAATTTTTTCTACCATCAAAAGGTATTCCTGGCTGGACTGACCCTATACTCAGTCTCAGAGTTTTAGGCTTTCTTGCGGGGTCCAACAGCCTCGTGTAACATGACACTGTTGATGTACAAAAGCTAATGTACCATAGCATTTAAATAATAAATAAATAAATCAGACTGTGTACTTGGGAAAAATATAATTCAATGTCCTCCCTGAAAGAGTTGGAAAAACTCAATAATTTAAGACACTTAAATAATTCAAATAATTATCTCTTATCGACAGAGTAAATCTGGATTTGTCGCTATTTGGGCTTGTTCTCTTTGACTAAATCCGCCAAGTCCAACCTCAGAGGGACTGCAAAGCTACTGATTAATTGATTTGGTTGCCGATGTCCCAACTGAGATTTCAAAAATAGGCAAAGAAAGCTTCTTGGAACTCTCCCTTTTTACTTTCTTTTTTATTTACAATTTGCGTTACCCAAGCCAGTCAACCCAAGCATGTATCTTCTTCCAAAAACCATCCCAAATATTTATCAAGAAAATAGTTTGCTTTTGACGTTACAAACCGATAAAACTCATTTCATTCATTCCCTCGAGAGAGTCTCAACCCTATCTCTCTCCTGTTTGTGATATAAGCACGATTTTACACAACTGACTTTAATAAATCCAATATCAACTGATTATAATTGAATAGATAACGATTGCATAAGGGGTTGTTCCTATAATAATATATTCAGACAGATGGACTTATCAAAGCTACACCCAATTTTTTTTTTCTTTTAAAATATATCGTCACCGAAAAGAGATTGCAGTGATGCGTGTATAAATCAGTGATACCATGCCTTGCAAAATTTTTAACATTAACATCGCATTAACTCGGGTATAATTACAGAGGCGTCTGATTGGTTATAATTACCTCTCTTCCAAAGGGTTATTTAATTTAATAAGCGATTTGGAGAAAAAAAATGGAAAGACCGTATTTAATGCCCGCGATCTGCTCCGTGGGTAAATTCAATGTTTTATGATTAAAATAAATCCAGAATAAAAAAATCATTATCACTTTTTATTTTTAAGGCGGAAAGGGGGGGAGATGGGAATAAAAAGTAGTTGCTTCAAAGACGATATCAACCTGTTTGAAAATTTAGCCTATCAGCATACCATCGAGCATTGGTTCTACGAGAAAAAAAGTAACAAATAAGTTAAAAGTCGCCTGTGGGCCTTAAAACTTGGTTATTATTTCATAGACTATCAAGGTTGTCAATCATAACGTCTTAGAAGAAGAAAAAAAGAATCTTCTAAATTGTTTTATTCATTGTTTATCTTTTGCCTCGTTCAAGTTTTATAAAAAAATATATTTCACAGCGGTAATGATTTAGTAGATTTTATTTGGGAAAATATTTTTTTATATACGGGGAAGTGTATATTATTTCCAGTGCTTGCTTGAGTATTTTAAATTTTCTTCCCGGTTCGCTTGGATGCACGTTTCCGAGAGCGGAAACTCGTGAAATGAATGGAAATTTGAAGGTGGAAATTTTGTTAGCGTCAAAGAGCCCGCTATCATGCGTTCAAGGCTTCTTATGGTTGATGTGATAACTTGATCCCGAAAATTTTAAAATGGGAAAATTTAAATTACCTAGAGTTTGGTATGTTTTTCAAAGAATATCGTGAACCCTTTTATAAGATATTTGCGATTTTTGTGTCAGAGCAGGCAGCAGCTTGATTAAATTTTTTTTCGTAGTTAAGCCTAGCCTAATAATGGATTGGGATTTGTATTTTAATCATTAAAAAAATTGAGACAAGAATTTTGACGAATTTTGAGAATTTTGACGATCATCGCTGAGCCCTTTATGAAGTTCGAAAATAAAACCTGGGAGACAAAACTTATACGTCTAAAAAAAATTTGGGGGAAATTTTTGGCTCTTCAGTCCTCTGTTAGATTTAAAAAGTTGACACCAGGGAAAACCTCAATTGCTATTTGCTCAATTTTTCTTAGCCTCAATTGCTTTAAAAATGAGCTTCCGTTTTAATGTTTTATTTTTAATCTTTGTAGATGAGTTAGTGACTTTCGCAACCCGGAATAAGCTTATTTGATGTAAAATAAAAAAAAAGTTTAATTATAAGACCTATCTAGGAATTAAAATCGTTCGATTTGGGTTTTTCATTAATTGAGCACCACGAAAAAGTCGAAGAAAGGTCTGAAAAGGAATTTGATGAAGAAAATTAAGCGAAAGGTTGGGACGATAGTAAAGCAAGTGGTTAGTAATTATCTGTGAACAAGGCTGAAGAAAAGATCAAAGGAATTCAGAAGAGGCAGAATAACTTCATAAAAAATAAAATAAATGTGGTACAGCAGAAGACGAAAAGGAATACCGCACAGAATGTGGTGAAAAGTTAAAAACGGGATTTCTGTGAATAATGCCCCTCTGTAGAAATTACAGGAACGAAAAATAGACTCATGAAAGCAGATAATCTTCCTTCTTCTATAAAATGGGCTACTGAAACTGCTGTACCCTTAGGCCACAGCCTCATCAGCTTAATGGTAAATCCCACAGCGCCTGCAGCAGACAAAATAATCTTTTTTCCTAGAAAATACTTTCATTATAATTCGCGAACGAATTTTTAAAAATGATTGCAGTTAAACCTCTCTCTGATCCTAATGTTTCGTTTAATTAATTTTCATTTGACAAATATTTTTCCCTTATTGCAATTTCGCTTTTAGGAAACACATCTTTCCCATAATATTAGCAGCCGCAGCAAAATAGAAAACGAAGAGAAAATGATGCCATTTTGAAATAATTTGGCGGTTAATTTTACTCCGACCCGTCGAATTTAGCTAGGAGCGCTAGTGTAGCTTCATACTTCCAGTTTCCATCTTGAACCAACTTCCGTCGGGTTATTTTAATAGTGAGTTAGGGTATTGGTTTGATAGTATTTCCTACCACTAGTTTCCTACATTGAAATTCCTATGCGACTTCGGGGATTGATAGACTTATCTGCAGTTTGTCATTTGCTCCAGTTTTTATCTATTTAACCCTACACTCCGATACGTAACCAAAACTTATTTAGAACGACAGACCCCGACACGGTTATAACGTCTAAAGCACTTCTTAACCAATCAAAATATATATCACTCACGGATATTCTTAAACCATCACAAGGCAGAACACTTTCAACATTAAAAAAAGAATCCCGAATCCAACCCAACCCATTTACTAAATTACAAAAGCTCTGACGTACATCCCCTAAAATACCTGTATGATTAGTATTCATTGCACCCGACAACTTTATTTTTGGAATTACAAACTCCGAATTCATACATTTTCCAAAATAATAGAATTTTAACGTTGGGGGAAAAAAGGGAAAGGCTAATATTAATTCGGATCGAAATACACGGTGTGACGTAAAACGGTTTCGAATATAAAACGAAAGTGTAATTTTCCCTCCTCCTCCTTCGGCTCCTCCTCGGCCCACGTATATTGAACGTCGGATTCAAAAATAACTAGTAATGATCTATTTCGGGATCCGTAACAGCCCAAAGCTTTGGCACGTGGCTTCTTCACTTACATATTACCACTAAATGAGACTGCCATATTTTTTTTTTAAAAAACATCGTGATATCGGTGAGCATCATTCCTCGAAATAACTTTTGAGTATTTCTTACACGCATTCCGAGGCAACTCCCATAGTGAAAAAAAAAATGTTACGGATAATTACTAAAGCAAGCAAAACGACCGTGAGAGTAAAAAAATTTTTTCTTTTAATTTTGGAGCGTAAAAATTTTAGAAAAAAGATTTTGCTTGTTTTTTCATGTCACGTAAATTCCAGAAAAAGGAAAAGCGGGAATTTAAGACGATTTGTTGGATGAGGGGGCCAATTCAAGCGATCCCCTCTTTTCTCGGAATTTTGTAAATCCCGAGAGGTAAACAACATCGGAAAATGCAATTAAAGTTTTCCCTTATCGTTACAAACAATGTTGTCATTGGCAAGGATTCCAAATTCCACGTAATATTTGTTTGGCTTTAGAATGACGTATATATGACAACATCTACCAAATATTTTTAGAATCGAATTTGAGTAATCTTCTAAAACTATCTCATAACCTCTATGTTATGGTTTCAAGCAATTAAAATCGAACTTTTGCCGAAGTTTTTTTTTTTGTTTTTTTGGATCGGGTTCAAACAATCTTTCTTTTTATTTAAAAAATTGTCCTCAAGGCTGTTGTGACATTTATCACGGAATAAATAATAAAAATATATATTATTATCGTTTTCGTAAAGACAGCCTGAGTTATATAAACATGTGTGTTAAAAAAAAAAAGCCATTGCACTTTGGTTTTTAAATAACCGGGAAGAACGTCCAGGAATTTTTTTTAAAAACTGACAATTCGCATACTTCGTCGCTTTAAAAAAAAAAAAATCAGCTAAACTAATTTACTTTTCCCGAAAAAAATGCTGAAAATAAACAAATACTAGACAGCTTGCCTCGTAGTTAAAAATGATATCCTCACTAAATTCTTTTAATATTAAAAAAAAGGACAAGTGGCCGGGGAAAAAAAAATAGGGGAAGAGGGGGAATTAATAAAACATGCACCCGAAAAAATTACAGTTTCACAAGAAAGTATAATCGTACCGGTAAATCAATGAAAAAAAAGTCTTGCACGGTTAAAACATTGGAGCACGAGATATATGGAGTCGTTACGTCATTTTGACGTCATAGAGAGGGGAACGAGGGGCGAGAAGAAGCCGCGCGCGCGCTCATTGGCTGACAAGCTTCATTGCGACTTCCAAATATGGGACAGACACTTCATTCATAAAAGTGTTGTGGTGCGCGCTGGCGAGCAGTTGTCGAGCAGTCGCGAACCGCAACAGTCGTTATCGTGCGAGTGTGTGTCGTTGGTGAGAGTAAGATTCTTTTAACGTGTTAGTGACAGTGCAACCCTGACGGCGACCGGGTGCGTGTTCTGGTTCCCCCTCCTCCCTCCCCCGGCCACTTGGACCTGTCATATCATCACCACCCCCGACCCACTTCCTCGAGAAATCGCGTGCCAGACATCTGCGTCCAGCACGAGCCCTCGACCGGAGGACGCGTCACCGTCTGCGGGGGCCCCGAGCCCCTTTGTGCCCCACGATACCAATTCTTGTGGTTGTGTTGAAGGCGTGCCTGCAGCCACTTCACCGCCGACC
Source organism: Liposcelis brunnea (assembly GCA_023512825.1). Lineage (NCBI taxonomy): Eukaryota > Metazoa > Arthropoda > Insecta > Psocodea > Liposcelididae > Liposcelis > Liposcelis brunnea. The sequence continues at coordinate 2,056,761 of CM042073.1, read as the reverse complement.
ATGACCATGGACGGTTTAGAAACGCTGCCGCCGCATCGACCGCATTCAGCTCTACTGCTGTCAGAATCCGCCGCCTTCAACGTTCTCAGCTTCGACACGTGCCTCTACAAGGGCACACCAAGCGGTCCGCCTGGCGGTAGTCCCGTGCCTGCGGCGTCTGGCGACTCGGCTACCTCCGAGCCTGCCGCACCGGAACCCCAACAGGGCGATCTCAACACTCCCGTCACCACCTCGGGGGACATTCCGTCTTTTTTCGGACCGTCAACCGTGGTAGAACCACCCCCGATAACAGGTGAGGCTACGTTTCAAACGCACCTGTGTCTGAGACGCCCCCGCCATGACAGTGAGTATGTATCAAGAGTGCGTGAGACGTCTCCGCGTTCGGAGCCCTATTTGTTCGCAGCCATGAGCGGTGGCGATCTTGGACACAGCCATGTTTTCGATTTGGGTGATGGTCTGTCTTTTTTTTTCTCGTCTATATGTCTTTTTTTTTAAATGTTTTGACCATGCTTGCTATTTTTTAAAAATAATTGCACGTTCCTTAATTTTTTGTTCTCGACTTAAAAAAATTTTTTTTAACGTTACAAATCAACAGCTGACCGGAATCACGTGTTCTCAGGTCTTAAACGACATAGATCTCTCCCACTAAAGGATAAAACAATGTCAACTCTTAATCAAACAGACATCCCCTTGTACATTTTCTAACTCCCTGTGGTTTCCATGACAACGGGAGGAAAAATTGATATGAACGGGTTATAAGTTATTTTCTGTCGTTTTGCCGTTTCAAATACGAAAAATCCCATCAATTTTAATCGATATTTTTCTAATCCTTCCATTAATAAAAAATAAACTCATTATTAAATCTTTTAAAAATTAAACGATTAGCCATTTTATTTATTTTTATTTTCTTCGTCCCGGAACGGTTGATTATTCTTTCGGGGGGATTCCGCACAAAAAAATCTCCATTCAGGTTAGGTTAGAAAATAAATGCGAGCTTTTGATTTACCGACCGTTAATTAATTTAATTTATGCTTGTAAAAAATCCACATTACATTAATTATTACGCTGCACCTAACACCTGTGCATTGTAAAAATCCGTCGTCTATTATTTTTTCCAGATGCGCGGAATGAGCTAGACAGCGTAAACTTTTTATAGGGAGATAAAAGAATCAATAAGACCATGACAATAAATGTTTTAACACATTGATGATGAATAGCCAAGAAAGAAACATGATGTCATACTAACATAAATCATAAGAAATGTTTGACTAAATGACTGTAGTTTGTCGAGAACACTTTATATCATACCTAATTATCCTGTGCCCATAATAACAGCTTTCAAATATTTTTTTCGGGGTTCATTATCTCTCTCTCTCGAGTGCAAAAAAACTCGTAAAGTTTTATTTTTATTTATATAACCCGTCAATTAATCAATAAAATCGAATGTATTAATTATATTAATAAAAAAAAACAAACTAATATTATTTTTCGGTTCAGACGTTTTGCTGGCGCGAGAAAAATCCCCGAATTAATAATTAAAAAATTAATCATAAAATCCGTTCATTAATTTATAAAATTTTTTTCTAAAAGGAAAAAAAAATAATATAGTTCGTAAGATTCGGGGATTTGATAAATTGTAGCATAATGCCAATATTAAGATTAAACATTATCCACGAATTAATAATATATTGGGATAAAATTTTAATGTTCACTATTCATAGCTCATCGCATAGCATGTGCTTCATACAGCCCCGAGGTGGTCACGTCACGTTCTAAAAATACTCCATAATCCACAGTGTATCATTTCATTCGTTCCACAAAAATCTTTCGATTTTTTTTTTAAAAAAAGGGGGGGGGAGGTTTTCCGGGGTTTTTTGGATAGTATAGTAAATTGTCAATGTTTATTGCGCGATGATTTTTTTGACGAAAAAATGGAGGAGTGATTAGGGAATAAAATGTTGAAACTATTAAATTATTAACCCGTAATAAAATTTTATGGCGGTTACGGAAAATATATAGTTTGGGGCATGCGCACGGTTGGATTTTTATTTTTGATTTAGAGGGAAAATTCGTTTTTTAAGAATCAAAAAAATTAAGGGAATGTAGTTTACATTTTTTGGTTTTTATTTTATTGCCAGAAAAACGTACCGATATTTAAAATAAAATTTAACAGAAAATAATTTTTAACGAAAATGTAAAATTTTGAAACTCATGTAAAATTTTTAAATTTTGCTTAAAATTCTTTTTTCATAAAAAGCCAAGATTAGTCTTATTAAAAAAATAAAAAACAAAAAAGTCATTTCAAAACGTTCGCGTGACTCGCTAGCTTTGCTCGCTAGTTCGTTTTCCGGTAAAAGGCTTTTTTAAATGAACGAAACTTTTCAATTTTTTAAAGAATCAAAATTGAAAGATAAAAACTGATTTCTTCTACTGCTTTGCTCGCTCGTTTTCTTCGTTTCACTCGCATTGGTAAATGGGTTTTTAAAATTTTATTTTCTCTTTTTTTTAGCAAATATATGCTCAGTGTTAAGAAATAATAAATACTGAAAAATTGTCTGCTTAATAATGGTTTTGCTTTTTAAAGTTTTTCACGCCCGTGTTTTATTGTCCAAGAAAAATGATCTCGAGACTTTTCCACCGATAAAAATCATGAAAATTAAGCTTTTTATGTTACTAGCTTGTCCGCTCTCTTTATTATCTTTGCTAAGCTCTCATTTATTTTTTAGAAATTTTTCTCAGCAGGAAGTTAATTTAAAAAAATCTTTTATAAAAAAAATAGAATGCCAAAAGAATTTTGAATTAATGAAAGATCGAGAAAACAAGACCCCAAAAATAATTTTGTTTTAATTTATCTATAACTGTTAAACTAACTTTTTTCAATGAGGAATTTGGGCCAATTTTAAAAATAAAGGAAAAACTATTTGATTCTAGGGCTACAAAACATTAATTAAAAAACCTACAGCAAAAGCCGTTTTAATTGAAATTAATTCAAGGCTTTAAAAAAATTTCTCACAAGGATTTTCTCTGATCGTACAAGCTCTTCTCTTTTAGCAGGCCTGAGTGTGACCTGTTTCTCCCGCAATTTCATTCTGGTTCAGTAAGCAAGTCCCGAAAAGCCCAACAAATTTTTATTTCCCATAAGCAGAATTGTTTTTGTGACCTAAGGCCGAAAAAATTCTTCAATATGTGAGGTTCTAAATCTAATATCCCAAGATGAAGAATCCGCTACAAGGCTACTTAAACCATGAAGATGCTTCAACTGTTTCAGACCCCAAAAACGACCACTTTTGCCCAAAAAAAAAAGAGATCCAAGGCATTAAATTTAATCAAAATTAATATTAAAAAATCGCAATAGTCTTTTTCTCATTGAAATGTCTGCTCTATCTTATCAGTCAGTTTTTCTTCCAAAAAATGACTAATCTAATTTTTTCTGAATCATCCCATACATCTTGTAACATTAAGTATAGTACCTAAACGATTGCTCCAACCTTGTCTTTAATATTCCTCATCCACGTGACAAGCTCTGATTGACCTATGCTCTTAATAGTTCATCACGCATTAATCTTAACAGGTTTATTATAATCAGGAACTGACCATCCTCATTTCAAATCTTTCGAAAAAAATTCTTTTCCATCAAATAAAAAAAAAATGAAATAAAACCTGAGGAATACACATGTAAAAATATTTAAAACAAGGGTTTTGTGGTTTTCTCACCAAAAGATCACACTTTAACAATTAACCCAAAGTCATATCGGTCTAGTTCATGAATAAAACATTTAATAAAATTCATGATGATTCTGAAGGAACATTACCTGAATATTGATTACAAAATCCACTATGGTCCCGAGTTGTGTAAAACCCAAAGGGATTGTCTAATGCACGGTGCATCCATATAACAAGCCGTCGAGGTTTTGATTGACATCCGCCTTTGGCAGTTTCATCTCGGTATTCGTCCTAAACAGCTTTATCAAATTCAGAAAACTGCCCTTATACACGGAGGATCAAGCACGAAAATTATTAAACGACCTTCGTATGAATGGCTAAAAGAAATTTTCATTACATCGTTTAGGAAAACCAGTTAAGAGGAATGCGCTTGTTATGGGCAGGATTTGCGATATAAAGCTAAATCGTAAAAAAAAATTTAAGTCCCTTGTAAGTTGGGTTTTCTCGAGAAATTTCGGTTCGAGATAGAGATTCTTGATTTTGAAAAAAAAATTTTTCGTGATAAAAAATGCAGAGCCGAATCGGAAAATTCTATAATCTTTTCTTTTTGCTCATCTTGAGATTCTGCCCATAGTTTTTTCTCTCGAAATTCGGCTCATTATTTCCCGTCTTCTAATTTTTCGGGCTTTACTCATAATCTGATTTTTTGAAAATTGAAATTTTTAACAATTTTGAGATTTCCTCGAAAAAATCTTAGAGGAATTACAAGCAAAAAGTCTAAAAATTCTCGAGAAAACGGAACCACTAAAAATAAAATCCGTGAAAGTTTTAATCAGAAAATTCTTTTAAGAAATCATGTGCAAAATCATTTAGCAGAAGGACTGTGCTCTGGAAAATTAAAATTAAATTAAAATGACCCTCGTAAATGAGAACAGATCTAGGAGCGGTTTGAAAAATTATTTTTTGGTCAGTTATAATTTTAAGTGTCTTCCTTTTTTAAACGCGTGCACTTTCACTTACGATCATAATAATAGGGATTTAAATCCGTGTTAATTGTGCAAGGATCACACCTTTGAAAACATTAAAAAAAAAAAAAAAACACGCGAAGACCTTGGATAATTAATGAAATAAAAATTGTAATATTCGAAGATGATGCACTTGTAATACACCATTTGACATTCCCGCATTTACAAGATCCCAATTTTAATGGAAGTGACATTTGTGAAAAAAGACATAACACAAAGACGATGACATTCCAAAGAGGGGGACACTGAGGTGCAATAGTAATCATTTAAACGGCGTTTACTCACTAAAAAATTACTTTAGTAACACACAGTATGCGTGGAAATAAAAAAAAAGTAAAGAGTCATTGCTAAATAGCAGTTAATATCTTATTCAGACTCCAAATATTTTGATGGAAAAATAATTATTAAAATGTCATAATCAAGCTATGGAAATCAACTTACATAAATAATGTTATGTAATGTTTTTTTTCTCGGGCTGATTTAGGAGACAATTTTTTTTAAAAGGGATTAGCAGTGATGCCCATCCGGATATTCGGAAAAAAAATTAGGACGATGTTTATGGGAAAAGAGACACGAAAAATTATTCATTGTTTTCTCATGTTTATTTTTTACGGCAAATTACAGTTCGTGAAGAGGAAATTATAATCAATCTTAGTAACTGAATCATGTTGATTGGTAATTTTAAATCTGGCTTCTTATGAAAAATTGTTGGAATTGGGTGAATTAGAGCTAGAGCGACATTTCTTTGTTTTATTTATTTGAGATTTATTTTAATTACAGGATGAGAATTTTTAATTTTTTGCATTTGTTGCGAATCTTTGTTCAGATTTTTTGTAAAAGTGACGTTCATGGTTATGAATAGAACGGGTATGGGGGGAGGGGAGAATTTTGGTCCTAAAATAAAAGTAGTTGCAGCTGAAACAAAATTTCTTTCAAAAATACTTGCAAAATTCATTGGCGCTAAAAAGTTGAGACCTTACTACGGTGATATATTATAAAAGAGGAGGCGTTATGTATTTTACTACAAGCTTTATTTAGTCGAGATTGGCCAAATACAGGTGAACATCCATCTTACCAAGTTAAACCCGATAAGACGAATGCTAATTGATTGGGAATAAACCGGCCTTTTTATTCAGCATTATTGTTTATGTTTATATTTCATATTATTTCCTTATAGTCAGCAGGCCGCTTTATTCCCTTGACATAGTTTATTAAAATGACAAAATATGACGTATCATAACCTCCCCCCCAGATTTCGATAAAATCGAAGGAGGGTTTCAAACAAAAGAAAAAATTACGCGTTAGGCTTTGGATGTTCTGGATCTGATACTTAAAAGTTGCTGAAGTCGATATGATGAACGTTGAAGTTGATAGAATGGTAGATGAAAGCTGATCCAAAGTGTGTTGAAATCGGTAGCTGAAGTTCCTAATGACAAAAGGTGTGAAGTATCTTGAAGTATTCACGGTGCGTGGCTCACTGTTGAAGATGAAATCGGCTATTTGACTGCTGAATAACGGTTGAATCGCCGTTGCTGTCGGAAGATCTGTGTAATTAGAATATTGAACGTTGTGGCTCGATGTTGCTGTGATGAGTTGGTATCAGATCCAGAAATCCTTCTAAAAAAAGACATTTAAGAAACGAATGAGATTTTAACGAAATCGATTTTAAAAAATTGTTGATGCGGAATATTTTGTAATAAGAAAAAAAAATCAGTTACAAGTATAAATAATAAATGTAGGTCGTATTAATTCATAACAAGGATCGGATTTAGGTTTTGCTAAGTCAGCAATATACGGAGACTATAATGTGATGTAAATAATCAACTTTTTTTTTTTTTTTTTTAATCGAGAATCAGGATATTGTGAGAACTTTAGAGTAGGAAAGAAATGCATCGGTTAACCAGGCATATTTAAAAAAAAATTATAGCTAGATTGAACAAAAACTGCAAAATAAATAATTACATTACCATTTAAAATTCATTGCTAAGTTCTGAGATCTTGAACCTTTCGATCAGTACCTGCATTCAGCTAATATTGATAAAAAAAATATATGAGGGAAAGAAGAATGCGGTCTTACTTTGGCAGTGGCTGATACTGAATGAACCCTAGTCTCGCCTAGGTGCCGTTGTCGCACCATGGTGGGCTGAAAGACGTCGGACGGACATGTATTATCAGCACACTGATTTCGAACCGTCAGTCCTTCAAAGAAAGAACCTGCATGAACTACTTCGGAACGACTGAAGCACCCCGAGTCTTGCCTAGGTGCCGTTGTCGCACCATGGTGGGCCAAAGACGTCTTGCGGGTGGCAACGCCCGTACCAGTCGCCCTTTTCGATAACATGGCAGTCCTAAAACGGGGAATATCAAAATTTCTTCATCAGAAAATGATTACTCGAATCAAGGTCGAGGAACTTTACTAAACAGTAGAAAAAAAATCATCATAAAACAATTCATAATTAATATTCAATGCAGTTTCCGCTAAATCAGCACTTTTTAAAAACAATTATTTGCTTACCCATACATTTATACTATTTTGCCTAGTTTCACCAACGCTAAAAGGAAAAAAAATTTTGAGAGATTTTCGGGTATTTAACCAAACTCGACCAAATAGCTTTTCCGATTTACGCTATCACCAGATGATATATTATAAAAGAGGAGGCGTTATGTATTTTACTACAAGCTTTATTTAGTCGAGATTGGCCAAATACAGGTGAACATCCATCTTACCAAGTTAAACCCGATAAGACGAATGCTAATTGATTGGGAATAAACCGGCCTTTTTATTCAGCATTATTGTTTATGTTTATATTTCATATTATTTCCTTATAGTCAGCAGGCCGCTTTATTCCCTTGACATAGTTTATTAAAATGACAAAATATGACGTATCAACGGGCTTTAGCGTCAATTTTTTAGCTTTAGCGTCCATTTCCTAGCTTCAGCTTCCACTTTCTGCCTTCAGCAGCCACTTCATAGTTTTAGCATAATTTTTCTTGCTCTTGAATTAGGCTCCAGTTCGGGCCGAGATTTTGGGGCCCGAGCTCGGCCCTATGTTTTATACTTCGGCCCGAGCTCGATCTCGTTTTTCAGGCCCGAGTCCGATTCAAAAATATCAGGCCCCAGCCCGGTCCGATAAATAATGAAAATTTGGGAGCCCAGGCCCGGCCCGGCTCGATTTTCTTAAAATTGCCTTTTTGAGGCAATTATTGTTCTACTGGTTGCTACTGGTTACAACTTACTTTTGCAAAAATTCTGCTGGTACATTCTTTTTTTTCATTTTTGTTCTCATTTTCTTTCAAATTTTAGAGTAGAAAAATTTTCGGGCCCGAGCCCGTCCAAGTTCGAAATTTTAAGGCCCGGTCCGTGGCCCGGCCCGAACTGGAGCCTATCTTGAATCCCTATAATTTGTTTTTAATTTAAAAAACTTACAGAAAGATTTTTGACTGACGCCCAAAATGTAAAAATGATAATGATTTTATTCAAGGAAGAAAGCGAGAGAGCCAATTCTCGTGATTTTAGGAGCTTTTCCAATGGAAAAAAAACGATCTTGAGAAATGAAGACGAATCTTCCCGAGATTAAAGCCCAGAGAAAAAAATTGCCCTTTAATTTTAACTAGTACTTGGCTAAATCCGGTACTGTCTGAAAATATTCTCAGCCCAGACAAGGTTTCATCTTCCCAATTTCGCCCCTAGGCCTGATTTACGCAAGGACCTAACTAACTTCATTAAATCTTTAAAAAAATTTCATGGCAATTCATCAAAACATTCTTACATTCCTAATCTCCATAAACAAGGAAACGCACTTCAGGGTCATTGATAAATCTGCAAATTTTTTATTTCTCGCATAATCACCGAGACCAAACAAAAACCTAACCCTTAAGACGATAGCCGTTTTTGATAATTAACTGCTACCATATTTTGCATTTGTTCCTTCCATTCATCACGTTTCGATAAAATCTATCCCAAAGGGAACCGGGACGTTTCTTTCAAAAAAAAATTTTTTAAAAATTGAAGAGCTCTTTTATATTTTCGAGTTACCACTATATAAACAAACTCGAAAATAACCACGTAAAATAATAAATAATTTAATGTTTTAAAAAAAGAAAATGGGTCGAATGACTGGCCAAATCGGTTCCAATAATAATAATGATAATAAAAAAACACTTATAAGAGAACATGGAGTTTACCTCCTCATTAAAAATGAACAGGTGTGTTGTCACGTTGAATATTAAAACAGAGGGATGCATTCTTGTTTCGAGTTTGCTTTCCTAGCTAGTTTTTTATAATGGCTGAATTATATCAATCTTACACAAGGGTACTTTTTTTTTTTTTAAATCCTGAAAGCATTTTTTTTTTGTTGATAAAATCATGTTTCTTTTTTGGCATGAGATTCAAATTATACTTATAAAAAAAATGTTATGATTTAATACCAATACGAGCGCTTGATTTAAATTGGACCCTTGATAAAAAAGAGTGAGTAATATACGGGCAGTAAAGGCGGCTGAAATCGTAAAATAGGTGCCGACCGACGCCGCTAGACAAAACAAGGACCGTACCTTGACTTCACGTGGTGACTTACTAGAAGTCCAAATATTTTTATGGGCTTGACCATGGGTGAAGAAAGGGTTTGGCTTTTTGTAACCACATAATTTTCCTCTTTATAACCTTCGGTGTCTCATATTTCATTTCATCTTAATCATTCCTTTTTAACCCGGTCTGAAATTTGTGTATAATAAAAATTAAATAAAATCCACCCGAAACGGTTTCTGATAAAAGCAGGGGCGGAAATAGATGCACAGAGTTGTTTTTATTCAGACGAAAAGAAAAATTTTTCAGTTGAAAAAAGAATAGAAATATTTAGAATTTTATGTGCAGACCAGGCAGTTACTTAATCAAAAAAAAATAGCAAACAAGTTGTAACAAGAAAAGCATGTAATTTTGCTTGGACTAAAATTTTATTTGTTTTCGGTTAGAACTCTTTTAATATAAAGGCTAAGATCTTTAAAAGGATTTTGAGCAAAATCCCAAATATTTTTTGTTTGAGCTTAAAAAAATTAAAGCTTACATTTTTTCTGCTTGAATCCAGAAAATTCCAGTTTTTCTATTCATGAGTCCCAGGGAGAAATTTTTAATCTTTTTCTGCTAAAGTATTTGGGGATTTTGATGGCTCAAAATTTTCTTCCTTTTGACACTCACAAATTTTAAATTGTCAATTTTTAAAGACTTTCTGGGAACCAGGAAAATATAATTTTTCCCCATAAGGCTCGAAAAACTTTAAAGCATGGAAGGGAAAAATGGTTGATTTCCATTTACTGCTCATCTGCTCAGAGCTTGAGTCCAGAAAAAATATCAACCAAAAGTTTTGACAAGCCAAGACCTTTAGTAGCAAGTAAGAGCCCAATTTGGAGGTTGAAGCCATTTAGTCGGCTTGAGCTTAGCTCTTTGAGACTGTCTAACTAAGGAATTAATTAGACTTTGTCCTACGAGGATAGGAAAAGAAGATATGTTCACGCAGTTTAGCCTGAATTTTTTGCTTCTTGATCTTGCAGTTACTATTTATAGTATATAACTATACAAGTGACTCAAAAGACAAAATTAATCTGCTTGAGACGGGAAAGTCTTTTGCTTTTCTTGCATAGTAATATATTTTTATGGTGGGGTCTAATTTGCAGAGGAACTATTACTTTTGCCAGCAACCTATTACCCGTAATAATTTCGTGACAGCAACACCGGAATTATTAGCTAATTATTTTAGCTTATTTAGCCCAATAATTGTTTCTCCACAATTCAATTTTTGAGCTCCAATGAATAATTAAGGGCAGCTTATGCCATGTCTCTGAGGTGGCTAATCCAAGTATTTAGCAGGTATTTTAAACGGCCGATATAAAAATATCAAGCCTTTACAATGCTCAGATAGAGAAGAAAATCTACATTCCACGCCCAAAAATCCAGCTCTGGAGCGTCCTGTAAACGATTCTAGACCATAGTAAGAGATATCTCAGCTTAGCTCGCTTTCTTTAGGCAGGTTTCGTATCAACACACCAGAATTTCCCTCTAACAACATCATAAACTTTCCCATGAAGCTCATCAAATACTATAGCACAACCCAAAAACAAATCAATATCGGCTCTCCCTTTATTTTACCCCTTAATTATCAAAATAATTAAAAAGAAATATTTAATACAACAAAGTAATTTTTTTTATAAACAAGCGAGTCTTCATGTGATAGGTCTAGTCGGCTTAGGACCGGCCCTGAGGCGATATACCCGACACAAAACGTATATTTTAAAAAAAATTCGTAGTAAAAGATTTGTTTACTCACAGCCACCTACATGCAAAATGCATCAGCTGTACACCCACGAAACCCGCCTTCTTCGACCCTCGGTCGTTGCCCATTACATATGCAATAAACCATATGGAAAAGGACCTACACTAAGCTGACCCATTTCCGACTTGCATTTCTCGTGCATTTAATCCGTTAATTGAATCAACGTTCCTTCATTAAAAGATAAGGGAAAAAAAAATAAATTCCTTTCGTTTTTTTAAATAAATGAATCGAATACTTTGTTTAAGTTTTTTTTTTTATAAGCGGAAACGTAAACGTCTTTTAAAAATAAAATTAAGAGTAGTTTTCAAGCCTGTTTAGGCAATCGTAGGCATCGTTCGGTGATTAAATCAATCTTTACTCGATTCATTATTCAAACTTGTCTTGACAATCTCGATTCTGCGTTTCGTTATCAATAACATGTCAAATCTCATTTTCTTTTTATATAATAAAAAGCCTGTTTCATAATCTCGGAGGCTCTGTTCCCTTCTCGTGTATATAGGGGGGGAAATGGCCATGTTTTCTCGTAAACGAATATCCCTTCTCGATATTAGAATCGGCGTCGATCCGGGATCTTTACTACCGGGACCCCCCTATCCGTAGCTATATTTAGAAGGATCCGATGACATTTAAGCTTTAAATTGGTGAATTTATCTCGATCTTGGAATATTTTCTGCCGTTCTGGATCTTTTCCAAACGAACGAGTATAATGAATCGTGCTTTTCCGTTTATTAAATATTGAAAAATTTTATAAGGGTTGAATATTTAAAAAGGTTATATTGTTATGGGGAAACGAAGGTCGCAATTATTAGGCGGCTAAGGTTTGAATGGGTCGCTGGATTGGAAGCGGTGGGCGTTGCGAAGCAATAGCTCCGTTTGCTGGGAGCTTGTTCATACTTGAAAGTATAGATTTACAGAAATAAGAGAACGATGAGTTCTCAAATTTTAATCTTTCTGCTGGATTCTCGCTAGTTAAGGCTTCTAGATTTCTAATGATTTAATAATTGCTATCGACGAAAAATTTAGAACTTGATCTTAACGAATATAGAGAGAATTTTCATTTCATATCCTTATAGAGATGCCAGATTTTGAACAGAAAAAAAGAGTATTAGAACAAGCGAACAACATTTATTGAAAAAAAAAACACCCCCCTCCCCCTTACCATTAAATTTTTAAAAATTTAAAACAAAAGTAAAAACATTTTTAAAAAAATTAAAAATCAAGATCAGTATTTTTGTTATTCGTCATTGTTAATGATGTACTTAACAGATGAACGGCATTTTTCTGAAGCTTTAGCAAAAAACGTTGAACACAGTGCTAAAAAACAAGTTAGTCAATAAAACAATTTGATCCGATTCCGATAATTTTAAATTTTACAATTTTTCTTGAAAAATAGTGCTCTTTTTTGGAAAGGGGGAAAAGAGTGTTTTTCTTGGATTTCAAAAACAGAAAGAATTAGTGTGAAAACCCCCAAAAGAGTGTTTTTTTACTAAAAAAGAGTGTATCTGGCATCCCTATAAATCCATGATACTTGGTTTTGCTGCGCCCTCGGCTGCAACCAGACCAAGTTTTTTGTGCTGACGATTTCCCTCAATTGGACCCTCTGTTCTGGGTAGGTTCAAGTTCAGACCTTTCCTCCTATCAAAAGTCTCGTTTTTTTGTCTCTGTTCTCTTCTCCTGCATTCTTTGAATCTCCTAATTCTTTTATTCTTCATATTGTTCGGGGCTTTAATTGTCTTTCGAGCTATTCTTCTTTGAGCATCGCTCAACCTCTGAGATTCTTCATCCAAATCCATTCAGAACTCCCCTAATTGACGTTCGCTGGTAGCGAACCTCTAGACCTTTCCGAAGGACTCGTATTTTACTTAATGGGTCATTTCTAAGTTTTAACTTACAAATAACTCATTCCTTTGTTTCCCACGTCTCCCGAGTTCCACAAGCTTTGTATTGTACATATATACTCGCCAGTTTTACAACTTACGATGACGTCTTCCTACTGCCAAGCGCCATTCTTCCCGGTTCAGGCAGTCCTCTTCCCTCAAGTTGTAGGCCCTCATTTCTTCCGCAACCCCACCCCTCCAACTAGCTCTCGGCCTACCCTTACTCCTCCTCCCCAAAGGCTACCATTTAAACACTTGCTTGGGGATTCTAAACTCTCCCATTCTTTAAACGTTTCCAAATCACACTAACTGCTTCGTTTTAATGTCCTCGGTAATTGGTTGCGGAGCCTCCATAATAAGAGCCTTGTACTGATCGTTATGCAACAGGTTATACCCAAAAAAATAATCAAATTTCTTTCAAGTAAAGTGCAGCACAACCGAGTTAAGATTTTTTCATCCCTCAAAGCTGATTAAACTAGCTTTTGTTTTGAAAGCAGTGATTTCAAAAATCGCCTAAAAACATTTTAGCCAAGTCCCCATCAACCATTTAAATCTCATATTGTCTTCCACTTAAAATTTTCTAACGAAAAGAGATCATCCCTTTCCGATTAATATTTCTCACTTCGGTAAGCGATATTTCCTTTCAAAGAGGCAAAACTTACCATTAACGCTGAAATTTCTTCATCCCTTATAAAGCCATCCTTGACCAATCACCCGCAGCAAAAAAGAACTCTCGAGCTGACGTGTCTGGAACATAAATAAATACCAAAATTCAAAATTAGCATTATGACGTCACGCTAAACGCTTAATCATTAGATCTGTTTTATATTGGAACGAAAAAAATCTGGACGTAAATAAAATATTCATACATTTGCTTTTTATAACAATTTACGAAGGAAAAAAAATCTATTTCGGTATGGAGTCATTAGTATGCAAGAATGCTTTTTATCTTGATATTCGCGGTCGTATAATGATCACCCAAGTTTGACTTTACTTGCACTTACACGATTCGTTTTGCTTTTTTTTCAAAATTTTCACCGGCATGTTCCTTTATTCCAGGATCAGTTTCCTTGTTAACAAAAACCCTGAAAATTCCCGTGTGGAATCGTCTGAACCGTTGCTAAGGGTTACAGCTAACTCAAAAACCTTTTAAAAGGTCAAACCCACACTCTCCCGAAGTGAATATTAGCAATATCAAGTTATGACTTGAAAAAAGAAAAACTTAAAAAATTTCCATTTTATGTTTGCAGGTTCGTTAAATCCCGAAGAATTGTCGCTGGATCCTCCGGGAAGCGCAGGACACAGCCTCAGTCCTCAAGGGATTAACCCACCTGAACCATCGGCGACGCCCGTAGAGTTAACATCGTTAAAACCGGAGCCGAGCCTTTGTAGCAGCCCGACTGCAGAAGATTCCTGCAGCAGCAGCAGCACTATGTTCCCCGGTCACGATTCTCAGGGCCAACAAGGGAAAATTAGCTATCGTGGCGTATTCACGACTACCGGGGCCAGTCCCTTAAGCATTTCGTCTGGGCAATTACCGGGATTGAGCCCTTCGCCTACTCCAGGAGGTATTAATCACTGGTTGTTACCTAGTCCGGACAAAACATTGTTCCCACCGATATTCGGCTTGTTGGGCCAACAACAGCCGGGTCAGAGTTCACCTCAACAATACCATTCGACGGGCTCGCCGTCGGGTCATTACGACGATCGATCTCAACAACACGAATTGTTAGGACTCGGTCTCGAAAATTTAGGCATAAAGCAACCGCCGTCGTATCCATCATGTTCTGTGCCAACGTCCTCTTCGGCTCTGTCGATGAGCGAAGTGCAACCGGATCTATCGTACACTCGCGTGTCGCAACCTCTCGGTTCCGGTTCGAAATATCAGTGGCTAGATTCGCAAAACGTAGACTATAGTAGCCAACTCCATGTACCTGGACCTTCTGGTGTTATACCTAAACAAGAACCGTATTCAAGTGGTACTAGTTCAAGTGAAGTTCAAGGACAGGGTCAGTTTTCGGTGCAACTCGCTGAATATAATCCTTCAACGAGTAAAGGTCACGAAATCCTCTCTCAGGTCTATCAGCAATCTCATATGCCGCTCAAACTAGTCCCAGTAAAACCTAGAAAATATCCTAATAGACCTAGTAAAACTCCCGTGCACGAGCGACCTTACGCATGCCCGGTTGAAAGTTGTGATAGAAGATTTTCGAGATCGGACGAACTAACACGGCACATTCGCATACACACCGGTCAGAAACCTTTCCAGTGTCGAATATGCATGAGATCCTTTTCGCGTTCGGATCACTTAACAACGCATATACGGACGCATACTGGTGAAAAACCGTTTTCGTGTGACGTCTGCGGTAGAAAATTTGCGCGGAGTGATGAAAAGAAACGTCACGCTAAAGTACACCTTAAGCAGCGCCTTAAAAAGGAAAGCAAGCTCGCGTCGCAAGCGTCTCACACGCAAACGCAGCATCATCAAATACATCAGCATCATCACGCACATACGTCTGACGATAGTATGTCAATGCCCGTTGTTACGACGTCTCTCTAAGTCAGACTGTTCTCCTTTATTTTTTAATTTTCTTCTAAGCTAGCTGTGATCTCGCGGATGCCGAAAATGCCGCTTGGGCTCATTACAAGAAAAAATTTTGAAAAAATAACAAAAAAAAATCTTTATTCGTCTTTTTGTGAGTGTGTCATATACGGATGTGTACTATAGCTGCTTTGTGTAAACGACTTTTTATGTTCAAAATCAGATAGTGCGCCAAGAAATGGCTCATTCAGACTGCAAAGATTAGTCGTTTTTTTTTTTTTAATTTTGTTAATTAATCAAGATGATGATGATTCTGATTATTATTACGATTATCACTCGGCACCATGTGCTGAAATTTTTTTTTAAAAAAATTCGACTGCCTTCATACAGTCAAATTAACAAGCTTTTAACTTTAGTTATAAAAAAAAAATTTAATAACAAAAGCTTTAATTAATTCATTTTTTTAATGACAGTTTTTTTGTTAGATTTTTTTAGAATAGATTAATTTTTATTTTTTGACAATTGTTGCCAAATTAACAAATTTTAACTGCAGACTCAAAACATTCCGTTAAGAATTTTTTAAAAAATAAGAGGGATTTAAAAAAAAAAAAAAAATAGTGGTTCGAGTTTTTCATGAGCTGAATGATAATTCTTTTTTTATTAAATTTTTTTGAGACAAACACTCTCATGGAAGCTCGACATCGGCTAGTTGGGTAATTTTAAAAAAAAAGATTACAAGTTGTTGTTATTATTATTAAGTTATTGTTATCAATTGCTTGAAAAGTGTTTTTTTTCTTTTTTTTTTTTTTTAAGTTTCCATGATGTTTTTATTATTACATGTTACCTAATAAATTATTTCAGGAATCTCGAGTACATTTGCATGACCTTTGAATTTTTTTATTTTAAAAAAAACGACAGAATGCACGCTGTTTTAAAACCACATTTTTGTTTTTGAACTGAAAATAATCCAAAAATTCTCGTAATCTTTTTTCATATTCAGGCATTGCAAACAAAAATGTGTTGGAACTGCGAAAGTTTGTTAGGATGAACTATTTTTAAAAAAATGTTATTATACCAGGAATTGCCTTAAAAAGATTGATTCATTTTACTTTCTAGTTTCTCTTCGTTATACTTATTTATTTTTGATTTTTAAGTTACCATATATCTTGTCTCAAAGTGACATATTATTTATATTTAGATATCATTTTTTTTTTTAAATTTATAATTTTTTTAAGCCAGACCATTTTTTTTATTACCTCATAGTCCGCGTTGGTGCTAGGATTGTCTCGATTTTAAGAATTGACAATTCAGTCAAGGAAACGAATAGCATTTAAGAAGATCTTTCATATTAAAAAAATGAATTGCAATTGGTAATTAATATTAAATATTGTAAAACGGGGTACAGGTTTTGGCAAATAATTTTGAAAAAAAGAACTGTTGAAAAAATTTTCAGTAATTAAAAAAAAAAGAATTTTAAAAAGAAAGTTTTTTTTTGACTTGTCGAAACCTGCATTGCGTACTAAAAAAATCAATTTATATAAAAGGCTTGTACTAAATATAACATTTTGAAAAAAGATTATGTGAGTGAACTTGTAAATAATTTGTAAATATTAAAAATTACAAAATAATACTTAACTATCGTTGTGAAATATCAGTGCCAGAGAAGATGTCCTTCATACAGTATGAATTCTTTCCTTTTTCTTATAATATTTACAGGGAGAGACGAAAGAAAAATTATATCCCGATTCTTCAGCTAGGCTATGAGTAAGTTTTCCCAGTTGACTTAACAAAAGGTTTTGTCAAATTTCAATGCACATGTGTGATCATAAAAGATTTGGCCTCCATCTTTCTTTTTTAGTCAATTAAAATCAATTAAACAATTTTCGATACTTTGAATATTTTTTAAAAGATTTTAAAATTTTTTGTCAGCAGAAGAAATGGTCTTATCATGAATATTTAAAGAAATAGAAATGTGGTCAATAAAGAAAATTAAGAGTTTTAAGTAGCATTTGCTTTTAAATGTTCATTTGTATTCTGTTTAAGAAATTCAACCCGACTATGGATATCCATTGAAAATATTGGAAACGTGTAAATGTTTATGTGGATTTTAATGTTATTTCGTAACTTACATGGTGATGCAAATAGTCGGGGGAATATCTATAGATGGATGGTTGACCCTAAACTATTTAAAAGAAAATTCTTACAATGTTATTCATTTTTAAAAAACATTAATTATAAACATTTTGCTAAAAGTTTTATTAAAGTTCAAGAAAAATCCTTATAAAAGATTCCTTAAAACGTTTTTTATATATTTTAATTATTTGAAGAATTTTCTTTCTTTTTCAAAAACATTGTCAAAAGATTTAATTTCTTTTATTTATAACAAAATTTTGATATTTAATTTTTCTTAAAAGACTTTGGAAATTTAAAAATTTTATGATCACACCATTAAATATCTAATAGCAGAAAATTGCATTTAAAAAAAAGATATCAAACTTACTTTTTAGCCTGCGAAGGATAAATTTGTTACGTAATTTGTTGTTATATTTAAAAAAAGAAATTATACTATTTAAGAATCTCTTGTTTTTATTTCGATTAAAAAGAAAATTTATGTAAGTGATTGTAATCTCGCGCATGTCAATTCTAGAAAAAATTTTATATTAAAACAAAACGTACAAAAAATACTTTTTAAAAAAAAGCATCCATTTTAGGTTCATCGTTTATATAAACATTTTTTTCTTAAAAAAGAATAATATAAACGTTGAAATTAACCTAATTTTAAAAAAAATTAATAATTTCATGTATGAAAGACATGATTTGATCTCAGATGAGTATTTAATGACAGGGTCTCCGTGGATCACATTATAAAATTGGCACAACCTTGTTGCAAAAAAAATTTTGAAATATTTTTGAAAGATGAGATTTTCTTTACACCTCAAGGAACTGAATGTAACTGATTTTCGGTAGTGTTTTCTCTTTTTAAAAAAAAATGATCGACTGACTAGGGAGATTCGATGTTTTTATAAGAAAATTGATAATTATCTAATTTATATAAGGGCATGCTCATGTGATGAATTAGAAACGACATCATCGAATCTTTTCATGTTTTTAATGGTAGTTATTGTTATTGCTAAAGACAAATTTTAATAAGAGTTACAATAAATTCATCTGTTGAAATGGGTTAGTTTAATTAAGCTTTATTAAAAGCTTTCAATCTTTTACCTTTATATCAAAATAATTAAACTAACTTTTTTGCTTCGATTGTCCTAGTGCCATACTTTATAAATTTTTTTTGAAGTACAAAAAAAATTTGTGATTGATCATAACAATAAACCAGTCATTTTTTAGTTTATTTATTAATTAATTACTTGAAACTTACAGCTAGATATTGTATAAACCAATTTTTTTAAGCAAAAATTTTAATTTCTCATTGGCACATTCCTCCCGCTTTCTGAGATTATGATCAATATATCGTGGCTTATAGTTAAAAAGAAAAGCAAACTAATCACTTTAAGTTTTTTTGATCTTTTCAGACCTTTTATTAAAAGAAAAATATTAAAATAAATAAAATTTGTGATAACTTTTCGAAAATTTCGTTTCATATTTTTATAATCTTTGTACAAAATAATTTTAAAACAAAAAAAAAGAAATTTTTTTATCAATTCTTGTTTTCGATCTATAGAGAGACTGAAACAAAGTTTCGTTTAGCAAAGATTAAATACGTAGAAGTTTTCTCTCTTTTCTATTATTTATTATTTTTTAATGAATAATTTATTTAATATTTTTAATTATTTATTGTAACAAAAAAAAAAAAGAATTCTTCAAATTAAACGCTTGATTTATAATCCCCACTTCAATTAGGTAACGACGTTTTTTAAAAAGTAAATATTTTGCTAAACGAAACTTTTCATTAAACTGCGATAAAGAAAGCGAAAACACAAAACTATAGACGAAACAAAATTATTATGAATGAAGGGCTTGTGGTGTAAAAAGTCTAAGTGTCTCCGTCTCTTTCTAATAAATAATGTGTTGAGTCAATGTGATTCGAAAAAAAATTGTTCAGCAAAAAAAACAAAAAATTAAAAAAAAAAAAAAAAAGAAAATCATCGCGATAAGAAAAAAATGTTAACTGAAAAATGAATACAAAAAAAAATATATAAATGGAAAAAAATCTTTAATATTAATTTTCTGGCTATTATTCACTATTTACTATCCTTAAAAAAAATTTCCTTATGAATCTATTAAAAAAACCGTTTCCTCCCATTCCATTCATTAAGTGTTTACTTTTTTAATTTACACTTTTAATACAATAACCACGTCGAATCCGATTTCGGGTCTCCCAAATTTTTTTTTCAATTTTTTTAGCTCACCCCGCAAACTTTATTTTTTTAAAAAAATCCGCCCGCGACCTTTGACTTGGTTCCATCATGCTTGTTAAAAATTCAAAAAAAGAAAAGTCGTCTAATCTACAATGAATGCAATGTTAAAGAGAAAAATCACAATGGAAGGAGTGAGGGAATTTTATTTTTTTTTATTGAATGAATTTATATTATGCAATTCTAAAGAAGGAAGGGGGTTGTCCTATGTCATTCATTAAAATCAAGAATGGTTCGGCCTACGCAATTAAACACCTCGACTTATGTTTCGTTTGTGTAAGGTTGACCTCTCGTATATACTCTTTTTCCTAGTCTGTTATCTTAATTCAAGAGTAGTGTAGTAGTACATGGCTTGAGTATTTGTTTTTTGTATAACAAATCTATGACAACTAATAATAACAATTTGGACATGTCTAATATGGGGCATTTCATGATAGATGGCGATGTATTTTGATAATAGATTACAAAAAACATTCAACGAATGGGTTTTTTTGTTTTTTTAATTAGGAATATAGATGTTGAGTCGGGGGAAAAATTTTTTTTGTATCAAGAACTTCCGGGAGGCAGGTTTTCTGGATATTTATCATGATGGGATCAAGCGCAATTAGGCGATTTCAGTTCATATGGTCATATCCACACCTACGTTTTTTTTTTAGACTTTAGTATTAGTCATTTTACTAATTGTTTATTATTCCGTGGAAGTAATAAAACGTACGTATGATGGTTAATCTCTACCCTTGGCTAATTGAGGGTGAAATCGTTAATGTGGATGGATGTTCAAGGAAATCGTATTAACTGGGGGAAAATTTTCCTGGTACAGTGAAAAATAATCACTTTTAAAATGCAAGGTAAGTGACTTAATTTATTCAAGGTAGTTTTTTAGGGTTTTTTCTTGTAAACGAAGCATGGTTTCGATCTAGCAACAGTTACGCATGTTTAGCTTCAGTAGTGCTTACTCAATCGCAAACCAGAGATTTAGGTCTCGGAAAGACACTTTAAGAAGAAGAAATGGCACTAACAGACAGAAGGTTAGGGCTTCCAATCCGCCACTGCAAAACCCCTATTACGATCACAGGGATCAACACACCTTCACCGCGGTGTAATTTAATTTCTACTGTGACTTGTTCATTTATTAAATAAGGAAATGTGGCATTGAAGAAAATTAAGAAACACTTACAAGCATTTTTATTGCTTATAAATAATCTTCTTAACCCCTATCCTGCCAATAGCTCACACATTTTACGAACCATATGTTCTTTTAACCAGCTTTTCAAACCTCCAAAATTTCCAACCAAAAAAAAAACTAATTTTCAATAAAATATCAGCTACTACGTTTTAAAATCCTAACCTAAAATTACATTTATCACATTTTTATAGCTTCTTCACCAGCGACATTTTCAATCACTAAAGATAATTTTGTTTACTTAATGTTTTCACCTAACCCTTCAAAACTTTTAATTAATGAAAATATATTACCACTGAATAGGCCTAACAAGTAGACACTTGTGAATCACAACCACTTTTTGTGTTGTGAATGTTCTGATAACTAAATAAGATAATGAATGAATATGACCAAAAACCTGGTCAATGAATAGTTAATAAATTCAATCAACATAATTGCATCAGAAACTTTTTTTTTTTTCATTCCGAGATGTGATCGGTTAATGAAAACATGAATTCCAGGTGCATCCTCATGTCTTTCTTTTTTATTAACAATTTTTTTTACTTAAAGAAAATTTACAGAGATGTTAAATAAAACCATTGGATGTCATTTTCAAAAGAACATTTATTAGAAAATCAAGATGTTCGTTTTTTTTTCCATTCGGGAATCAAATGTATAATTACACGTTACAATTGATTACAAATATAAAAATTTATCATGTTTCCAAGGCTCTTAGGCTACGTCTTCACATTTTAATTACTCTTTTTTTTGTCACTAATTCACGTCGTAACTTAAAGATTAACACTCCGTTATTTGCCAGCGTGTAATTATAACACACGGTGGTCCGTAAAATGAAGCACCCTTTTTTCGATCAATTAAGATGAAACACGATAATTTTAAAATTACAGTCCAGAAACTTTTGAAATTTTAAAATCGGAATATCAATAGGGATCGTTGTTGCTGGTCTGCCATAATTTAACAATTAACCTGAGGTTAGGGTTATAATATGTGGTTTTGTCTTAAGAACGCATTCTTTACAACGTCTCTTTACACGCATTCGTATATAAATATGAAAAATCTGAATATTTAGGCTGTAAGATATGTTAGGCCGCATCTTCAGCCGCATATAGATGTGATGTCGTTGATTAAAGTAAAGATTTCTGTTTAACTTATCGGTTAATTGATGTATGTTCTTTTAATGAATGATTTATCAGAAATAGGAAGGATGATGTGTAACAGGAATTTACCGTTTTGTTTATTTTTGATTAGGGATCTAGGCCGGGAGCGAAATAAAGTGTAGTTTGATCATACTTTTAAATAAGGGGGATCAGTATAGGAGCTTTGTATTAGTTAGAAAAAGTTTCCCACGAATGTTTTTATCAATTTTAATTTGAAGATGCCAGAGGATAACCTCTAAAGTACAGATGCTTTGGAGTAGAATTTTTTTTGCCTCGCTACTTCCGTACCTAAAAATCTTAAAAACTACTACTTAGTACTTAAAAATCCACCTCTCATCACAATCTCAGACTTACAGTTTGTACACTTCCCTTAAGAGATGAAGAAAAGTGATTGTAGTAACGATTTGGAGCTCCGAGGTTAATCTGGCACTCCCGCACAACCTGCATCCATCGAGGAGCTGTCTTCTAATATTAGCCGCAGCCTTTGAATAAGTCTAAGACTTGTCTGACGAATATTTCGAATCTTTTTAGAGAGCACCAATGACACATGTGCGACATGTGTAGTCCCTTAGCAGCTTGCGGAACTTAATTACACTTGTGATCAGAAGCTGGCTAGTGAGCTTTTGGATCTCCGCCAACAGAATCTACGTTTGGCCCCAGTACCTTCCTCAGCGTCATGTTTTCGAAAGACCTCAGTCAAGAATTCTTTTTTTGCTCCTTTCAAAGTATACCCGTCCACTCCTAAACGAAGTCTTCCTCAACTTTGCCACACTTGGGCTCTTTGCAACCACTTAAGTCCCGCCACCTTCTTAATGTCGTCATACCACCTCTTTTGTGACCTACCGACGCTTCTTTTTGACGCTCGAGGTCTCCATCTTACTATTCGTGCTGTCCACCTATCCACCGGAATTAGGACACTGAATTCTAGTCAAAGCAGTCTCGCTGATTCTTGACCGTAGCGCTTTCATTTGACCAGGTCTTCAGCAACTGTCAGTCATCCCCTCCTCCACCGGTTGCAGGAAATACTACTTCTAGTTACAGAAAAATCGGCAAAATACTCTAGCTTTTGATACTGTATTTTACACTAGGGTAGCAGGCCGTGGTTACATTACTCCGAAATTCAGAAATTTCGCAAGCTTTCGAAGGTGTTTGAAGGTATTTACACTGATAACCTACATAACGTCATAAGGGTAGTTCTAGAAAGTAGAAGAATTTTGTAGCCGATCAGAGCATAAATTGAGACTTTCGAAAGTATTTGATCCGGAGTGGACACTTCGACGAGTAGTCTGCTCATCGTCTGCCCGACTTGTCGAAATACGGGGTCGCCATTTTTAATGCTGGAAGCTGAAATGGAAGTCGCCATGCTCGCTTCGTTAGCTAACTATTAGCCATTATGGCGACCCGAGAATATGGCACCTCCCAGAATTGCTAATGGCGATTCCGTATGTAGCAGACGACTCACTGAAAGTCCACTCTCTAGTTTACAGACATCTTACCGTTTCAGCTACGATACTAAAACTTACCATCACAAAAGTTACATCTTGCTACTCTTTATAAACGCGAATATACTTAAAAAATTCATTTCCATATATCCCGAGCAAACATTAACCATAAAAATCTCCCAATTATATTATGCGCAAACACAAATCGCAAACAACCTTTAAATCGAAAACTTGGGAACATGACGATTTTTGTACATATATTTACACAATTAAATCAGAGGCACTCCTATTATCTACCTTTCATGTAACAGCTTCGTTAGTAAAGGCTCTTGTTCTTTACAGTATCATTGTTAACTTGTATTACCTTATTCGGTATTACACTCTCTGTGTGTGTGATTTACTGAAGAAAAAAAACGACGATGCGCTTTTTGGTTCCCGTTAATAAATCATCTTTCCCTGTTCGAAAACCACAAGGGGGGGAAGGAAATTATTACAAGTAAATCGCCGTACGTGCACTTAAATTGAATATTACGTCGGATGAGTAACGTCAATCATTTATACAACATTTAAATTGGATTATTCCGATCGAGACACGTGCTAGCACCCACAAGTATGACCATATGGTCGCGTTGAAAACCAGAAGTCACTCCGAGGCCGGAAACCATAGAGGTGCGGCTTCAAGAGAGTCCTTGAATCCGCGTTGTCGTGAGTCTGTACTGGACCGTCATCTTCGTCAAAACATTCTATTATTCTTAGTTGGACTTTATGCCGATTTATCAAAAGATGTTCTACCTTTTCTTTAGTGTTCTCTTTGAGACGTAACTAATTACGACTTTTAAAAAAAACCTATTTTTTTCCTTTTTATTGATTAAAAAAACTGAGAAAATTTTTTGTCAAACGCTATTTTCAAAGAGCGTAATATATCATTTCTTGTCATTAAGTCGTTAAGATTGATTCTTACTAAAAAAAAAAAGATGCTTAAATTGAGAAATCCGGTCAATTAATTATGCCCGAATGAGGTGTTATAATGGCAGATAAAACAGGACGTCTAGTGTGGACAGCCTGACAGATAAAGACTTTGAGGATTTGGATATTAAATGCATGCGGTTATTGTTAAGCCTGATAAATTTGTGGCCGAAGGAACTGTAGACAATGTTTCTGACCCTTACTACGTCTGACATTTGAACCTTATGACTGTGTATAAAGTTAAAAGGTATGTCATATACAAATTGTAGGTCTCTGCCTAAGATGTCTGCGTCGTTATGGAGATATTTAAGCGCCATCTTCAATGTGGCCGTTTGAATGACATGACATCTTGCAAGGATGAGGACCGTAACGTCATCGTTTCCTCATGCTAATTTATGACCTTACCATGATTTTCTTTTGTCGTTTAAAAAAGCTTCTTAGTTCTCTTGTTTTCAAAACCTTAAGAATTAAGGAAATAAGGGAGGTTGTAACACGAAAACCTGATTTAGTAAAATGGTATTCACTAACAAAGGAACGAGTCAACTGCATTTAGTTTCCCATTCATATTTCATTTCACTTTAAATTTCTCCTACCGATTTTTCTTAATGCTGTAAATCACCAAAGGCATTTGCTACCTATATAAGGAAGACGAATTAGCATTATTGAATCATTTATATTTTAGGTGTTGCCTTGTAAACACTGGTGTAAATGTGGTATTACACTAGGACTTCTATTTATGAGCTCTTCTATTATGGAAATCATTTTAAACGGGTAAAAAGTGACCAATCATGCATCGTTCACTCCGGCCCCACACATATTTCCCTTATTATATCATTCCCTTTTTCCCTTGTTTAAATCAGCGACCTAGAAAGAATTAATAATGTAAATGATTTTCCTGCAGGAAAAGTCTGTCCAGGAAAATCAGTCCAGCAGTTGACAGTATTATTTTCCCTAAAAGATAAAATTATTACGAACGTGTAGTTCTTTTTAACCTTTTAGCATCCACTCCAAGACATAATTCTCGCCCAATCTTTTGCAGGCAGTTTGCTCCTCCGCTCTTCGAAACTCCGCTAAATAGTCGAGCAACCGTTTTGAAAATCTTTCTCTGCTTCTCGCTGTTAGTCGCGGCCTCCAACGTGTTAATGTTACCACCCGCCTTTTCTGGTCTTCGCCTAATTTTTTGCTTGGCCTTTGCTAGTTGCCTGGCCTCAAGGCCTCCCCACTATAAGTGCTTCAGTTCTGCAGTGCGCCTTGTTACTTACGCCTGCCTGTGGTCTTTTTATTTGACATGCAGTGAAGTTCTAGTAATGAATTTTTCTGGCCTCACTCATTCAAGCATTTTTTCGAACAGTCTGGTACGAAATTATTGATACAGTTCCATTCACATCTCGACCATCCTAATTAAGGCTTATAGTTAAAATAAAACATATTGCCGGATTAAGATGTTGGTAGAACAAAACACTGAGAGTAAAAACAATGCGTGATCTAGTGTTTCTACCAGTGGTTGACATGTTTCTTATTGTTTACTTATGAAAGGCCACCGTCATCTTGGAAGTGGACTTGGTCGAGTTCTACACTGAAGTACAGAATTACTAACTTTCTTCTTTGGGTGCCCTGCTCGCACACGAGCTTAGGCGATCAATCCGACGAGCTCCTTAAATCTTTCACAATCGGCGGCCATGCGGAATAGCTCTTCTACGGTTAACCCGGTCCCTTCTTTTACCCTCGACCTTGCCCTGCATGATGGTCTGCAACAGCGTGTGCTTGGGTCCCCGCAACATATGCCCAAGGTACTCCAACTTCCTGCGCTTTATGGTCGCAAGTAGTTCACGATCTTTGTGCAACCTCCTCGTTGGTCGTATTTTGGGTCCAGGATATTCGAAGGATTTTCCTGTAACACTACATCTCAAACGCTTCCAGACGATTCATCATGGCAACTTTGAGCGTCCAAGTTTCGCAGCCGTAAAGAAGACTTGACCAGATGTAACATCTTTAGACGTTTAGACGAATGGGAATTTTCAATCCGCGACAGCATAGGACATTTTTGAATCGGGTAAAAGCCGCTCGAGCAACTTCGATGAGGGTTCGGACTTCTTGATCCGGATCGATCGTCTCAGTCAGTCACTCTCCCAGGTATTCAAAGTGATGTACACGTTGAATTTCTTCGCCGTGAATTGTGTGAGCCTTACAGGATCACCCTCCCTGCTCACGACCATCAACTTAGTTTTTTGGATGCTGATGGACAACCCATATCGAGCACAGGCATCATTTACAGAATCGACCAGAACCTGCAGGTCTTCGATGGCTTCCGCTAGAAGAGCCATGTCATCGGCGTACGAACATTGTTGATGATTTCATTCATCAACTTTAATAGAATTCTAATCTAGTAAAATTTTAGCCACTGTTTGATTCGACTGGTGATCAGTCAAATCAATCAGAGCTACAGCGCAGGCCAAAACGTCCAGATTTTTATAAGATTTAAACTTTTTAAAATTACAACTTACCATTTGAACTTCATCCGACCCACTTCCAACCTGAAAAAAAAAAAACAAACAAATCGTCAAAATTAATTCCTGAACCACACAATTATAAAAATTATACATTTTAACCTTTAAAATTAGCCACATACATAATAAATATTTATTCTGATGCCTGAACAATCTCGCACAAACAAAAAAAAAAGAAAAAGAAATGAAGCTCATTCATAAGTTGTCAGTGTTGAAAAAAATTCAAACGATTTATGTCCGTTTGCAGTTTTCACTATATCCCTCGCTCGTGTTTCCAAACAATAAATTTTAACTGCATTGCATTAACAATTTGTGTCAAAAATAAAAATTGCTTAATTCTTCTAAAAAATCTGGACTAGGAACAAGTTATTAGAACCTTGTATATCTTATAGCACAAACCCTTTTCTGTCAAGAAATCATCGATATTCACTTTTTCTTTTAATCTTTTTGGTAAAGAATAAGACCTCTTAACTAAAAACGGGTACGTTCATTTATAATCCCTTTCCAACATACTGATTATATAAAATTAATGCCATTAATTGTCTATTAGGTTTAAATATTAGTATGTCTTTATTTTCGGTTTTAAGGTGTAGTTTAGTACCGTTTTCAAAAGATCGTTTAAGGAAATTTAATCTTCCTCAACATCATTAAGCCTCATAAAGCTCTGTATACGGTTCACCAAAAACGATTTGATGAACAAATTCGACATTTCAAAATTGTTTTCGTATATCGTGTTTCTTTTTGTTTCCTTATTGACAATAAAGGTAAAGAAGGACTGTTCAAGTTGTATCGTATGTATGTACTTTGATATTAGATTACTTCAACTTGGTTATATTTCAAGAGGTTTTTCCCGTAAAAAGAAAATATACAATGAAAACCATTTTTTTTTTTCAAAATTTCGCTTTTCCTTGAAGGAAAAATAAGTTATGTCCTAATTAATTTTTTCCTGCAGGAAAGTCAAAAGGTCAATTTTTTCCCTAACAATTTCGTTATTATATATTTTTTAATTTTGCATTTTAATTCTGTGTATTTGAAGCTATGTAGGATTGGGGAAATTTTTTACGCGGAAAATTTAAAATATTTTATGAAAATGGAAATGATTGTGAAATTTTTTACAAAGGTTATAAGTTCACAGATAGAGTTTCGGAATTTAGGGTATTTTCTTAAGACTGTTGTGGGCATCAGATTATTCGTTAGGAAAAATACAAGTAGATTAATTTCTTGGAAGTAAAACGAAATATTTGTCGATCGATTGACATTAAGGTGCCATTTCTTGTATCAGGCATTATTTTGTTACATCTAACTTTGAAAATCTTAAGAAATTTTTCAGTGAAGCCGGATAACAGGAAAAGGTCAAATGGGCTCAACTGGAGACTAAAAAAACACAAGTCTTGATTTCTGCAAGACATTGAAATCCAAACTTGAAAACCCTACAAAGATAAATAAGGACTAAACCAGAAAAAATTTCTGGACGGGAAACCGTTCTGAAAAAAATCTTTTGCGCAAAAGAAAATTCTGAGGAAAACCAAACAAAGAGAAAAGCTATTTTTACCAGAAAAAATTCTGAACACATCTTATGTTGGATCAGGAGAAGCTTTGGGATAATTTATTTCGATAATTAAAAAACCTAAACAATATTAAGATAAAAAAACACGTGGAAATTTTTTCAGGTAAATAGCATTTAAGAAAAACAATTTTTTTGGCGAAGGAGAATTCCGAAAAACCTTATTTCATTTAAAAAAAATTAAAAGAATTTAAAAACTCTTTTTAATGAGAAAATATTATGGAAAAATCCTTTTCGACGGG
Organism: Liposcelis brunnea; assembly: GCA_023512825.1. Lineage (NCBI taxonomy): Eukaryota > Metazoa > Arthropoda > Insecta > Psocodea > Liposcelididae > Liposcelis > Liposcelis brunnea. Next base: position 2,027,891 of record CM042073.1, on the reverse strand, counting down.
AAAATAATTCTGAGAAAATACCATGAAAAAATCATGATTATTTTAACTTTCAAGATAAGGAAATATTTTTTTTGAGTAAATCTCTTTTCTCTTATTCGGTGAAAGAATAAGAAAAATTAGACACAAATAACAACTATTCACTTCATGCTCTAAATCGCCAAATTTTAAAGTCGCATCCTTCATTTCAACGCTGATGACGAAACTTACACCAAACTACCAGAATAGCAATTCCAACAAATATTTAAACTATTCATTTTTCAACAAGACCCTGAAACCAAATGTTCATTTGATAAATGAACAAAATAAAGGCACGCGATAGAAAATTTGGGAAAAAGATCATTAATAAACGAAACCAAACAAGGGCTTCGGCAAAAATAAGACAAAAAAATCAAGAGCTCCAAGACTTTTTAACGAAAAATCTCCATTTAACGGTACAACAATTCGTAGTTGATGAATCTCTTCCAGCAGACATTTGTAAATGTCATTGAAAAGTAATAAAATAAACCGTTCAACAAGTTGAAATCGAATGCCACACACCGGTAATTTAAAACGGATAATACAAAAACATTTTCGAATCATTATTAATCTTTTTCCCCGTCTTCTTTTTGTCTTAAAAAAAAAAATTGTCTGGATGATTTCCAGTACCTAAAAAAAAAATTGATAGTGTTGAAATCGGTGTGTAATCCAAATTCTAATTTGACTTGAAAGATCAAGGTCTTCGAAAATGATCAGGTCGATTATCGTATTTTGATTAATCACAAACACCGAGCTGATTCATGAGGTCAGATGTCAATCTCTCTCCGGCTTGATCTTCTTTCCCTGTCAGCACTGCATCGTACAGGGTTCTTTTGAAGCGTTCCGGTGTTAAAAATGTTTTCCTCTCTCTCGTTTCAGTTTAAGGTGAGACGTTGGATACAGGTCTTCCCACTTTTGCCCGGACGATGTCCTCTCTTCTTTATTATCCGTTTAGTGCACTGAACTTAAATATTTATTAATGTTTCGTAGGTCTTTCCAATGAACATAATTGTAATTATTCCATTTAAATAATCGTTAAGGTCGCTTATCGATCAGTAAACCGTTATCAGTGATTCCTTACCCGCTGGTTAGGTTGAGAAAGAGTTCGGCCGGCAAGTTTCCAAAATATACAGTATGTAAAAAATACCAGTGCTGGAAAAATGTTAAAAAGTGGTAAAAAAGCAATGATTGCAACGCTGTCCTTTGACAAATATTGTTTTTGTTGTTGAAAAAACGATAATTTCAAATCCACAATATGAAGATCGTTACTAATTTTTATGATTAGCCTAGCAGAATTAATATATTTCTTTGAATTCAAGGGAAAAGCTCGAGGAAGAAATACACGGTGAGTACTTAGGTAACGAGTACTTTTATTCAGTCATCCCGTAAATGAAATATAATAAATTGAATTGCTTTGTCGCAATAAAATTATTGATGTGTTATTTCGATTTCAAAGAATTTATCCAGGTAAAAGGGTTTACTTTAGAAAATAACGCCATACAACTCTGCAGGATTTTTCACGTCCTTGCACCCTCAATATTTTTTAACCTCCAATAAAAACTAGAGACCCTACATGGAAAGAGACTGGGGAATGGCCACTCAGAATCGGATTGGTGTACCGATTTCGAACGCCATGACAGGTCGCCATATTGGAAATTGAAAAAAAAATTGGAGAAAATCATGTGTACAAATACACAAATAATCAGTTTTCCTTCTAAAAAGGCCCAGAAAAGTTCTGTTTTCTGCTGATAGCAGAAGCTCATTCTTCAAAAATGAGAACAGCAGACGAATCAAAATGGCGTTTAATGGCTGCCAGTTTCACCTCGTAAAGATCATTTCAAAGATTTTTCCCCCACAGAAATCCTTAATAAAGTGTGAACGCTGCCTTACAGTGAAGATAGTCCTCACTAAAGTCTTTGTAAAGCTAGAAAAATATGCGTCGAGCAGCTCATATAGTTTTTTTTCATTTAACTGAGATACAAGACAGCGACCTTATCTATACTTTATAAATTTCAAATTAACAAAAACATATTTAACGTTTCGTTATAGGCGGTAAGTATTATCTTCCGCGATTAAGAGAAGTAGCAATGAGTAAGCGAAGTCGGTTAGTTAATGGCTCCTTTATATTCTTTGCGGCCAGACAATAATCACTTAACCTTTACTTATATGGAACTCAAACGTACAAAATTTTTCAAGTTAGCAACCGTGTATATTTGCTCATCAATCCACACATTTAAATATTGTAAAAAAAGAAATATTCGCCTTTTGATTAAAGTCCACTTAACGCCGAAGAAAATATAATCGGCATGGATGAAAAATTAATTTAAGGAAAATAATAAATCAAATAAAAATAAAAATATTATAAATGAATTAGCAAATATTTTCCTTTTTAAGATTCTCCTCTCCCGTGCATATATATATTTATTTTGCGGGTTGCGAAACAAAATAAATAAAACGGTGTGTGTGTCCAAAGTTTTGATTACAAGAATTAATAGCTTAGGATTAAGTAAGAGGCAACCGTAGGATGATCGAAATCCCTCTTAGCGTGAAACCAGTTGACAAATAACGCGGCCCGTACAAATTGGCATCATTGCTCTTTTATCTCCTCGACGGTCGGTTTTTTTTTTTTTTTTTTTTTTTTTGCGTCTATGAATTAAATTTTCTTTAATGTTAATCGAGATGTATGCATTGTGATCGGTGCAACGTTTAATTAAAAACTCGAGCGTGATAAATGGTTTTAAATAGGCAAATTAAATGCTTTCAGTAGGCAAATCAATTCAACTGCTTTAATTTTTTTAGCTGTACTGGTTTTTTATGACGAGGATGTTAATTAAGGAGATTAGGGCTTTAGTGCTAAGATGCGATCGAATTAGAGAAGTGGTTTTCTTTTTCTTTTTTTTAATATTAGGTCTAGGGCTCGATATAGGGTTTCTTTTCTCCTAAATAAATCTAAGAACATGAGACGTCTGCCTTATGTCTATACTTTGTATGCAGTCGTGTAGGCTGTCACTAATGCGGAAGTCCGAAAGCTTACTAGGCGCCATCACTTGAGGGATTAGATCGTTCAGACTCCGGCTGACAAAATTATTCATAGCGTACTGCTGTTGGCGAGGTAAATTTGTCAAGTCCTGAATGGACCTAGAAGCCCCAGAAGAGATGCTCCACTCTCGGTCTTCAAGTGTTTAAGGATGTGAGCCATGCACCCTTTAGGCTTCTAGCGCGTCCATACAGCATCCAGCGTTCAACACGCGTTCAACACCCATCCAGCTCCAAGCGTCCTTCCAGCATACAGCATCCAGTTTCAATCTACAATCCAGCGTCCATTCACCATCAAGCATCCTTCCAGCATCCAGCATCCAGCATCCAGCATCCTGCTTCCATCCACAATTTAGCGTCCATCCAGCATCTGACGTCCATCCACCATCCAGCGTCCAGCTCACAGCGTCCGCACAGCCACCAGCGTTCTTCCAGCTCCAAGCGCCCACCCACCATCCACCATCCAGCATCCATCCTCTATCTATCCTCCAGCAACCATCGTCTATCCAACGCCAATCTACCATCTACTCATCTATCCTTCATCAATTTACCGTTCACCGTCCAAAATAGAATCCAATAATATCCATCCACATTTATCCATCATCGATCCAGCACCCATCCACCGTCCATTTATAGTCAATCTAACAACCATCCGACATCCATCATCATCATTATTGATACATGATGATGGCCAATCTCCGCCGCAGAGACGGCACATGAAGAACTCCGCTTCATTCCGACTAATACATCTCTCCGAATATAACCTTAACAACTTTCCCATTTTCCATGGTACTACCTTCGCGTCAATTCTCCTTGGCGCCAGAACAATACATTAATCAATCCTAACCCGAAGAGCATTAAGTAAATAAAAAATGGGGGGAAAACAACGAAAAAAATAAAGACTTGCACAATTTAAAGATGATAATGTCCCGTATTATGGTGTGGATGTTGGCGTTTTGAATGCGCATGATTCATTCACCCGGGAGAGAAGAGAAGAGATATTACAAGAACAGAAGACCACGTATGGATTTTTTGTTCGACATCCATCATTAAAACAGCACATGATAAGTGAAGAAATTCATTAAAAGTTAAGCCTGAAGAAGTGGGTTGGTGCTGGGGGCACCGGGGGTCATACAATCAAGGTGGGGCTCGGCACACGCTCTTGTTTTGTTTTTTCTGCGCCTCTGACGTCACAAATGCGTGGTGAGGATGCGCTCCTAATAAGGTTCACTCGCCTACCTTATCTTCTTTTCAGGTTTTTTTTTCATTTTGCGACGTTGTCACGTCTATTGCAGCTGCTTAAACGAAGCTGCTCTTTATTTGTCATTTATTGATCGTGTTATAAAATAAAAAGAGGACATAGGTGCTAGAATTATATGACTCATCTTATTCGATCCTGGAGATGGTTTTGCAATGTCAAGAGAGTTCAAGTGGTAGGTGGATCATTTAATGGCGATTATGATTGGTTAGCGTTAGTTTTTTTTATAACGCTCGGGAAATTATTTTTTTTAAAAAGGAAAAACTGATTTGGCAACTATGGTGTATACTTATTTGTGTATCGGTGCATTATTTTTCACATAGATCGCATAATCAAATAGCTTTTCATTACAACAGGCTATTTATGGAATTTTCCAAGTATAGCCCTTTAGGAAATTGAGGATGCTTGAAAACCTTAATTTTAGTAAACGAAGTTTTCCAGCAGGAGCGTTTTGTTTTGAGTTTAATTTTATCGGACAGTTTTCCTTATTGAAGGAAAAACATGGGTTTTTTTTTCTATTTCGTAAAGCGCGACCTAAATCAAAGATTTTTCTGTTGATTTTACGTTTAAACACACAGTTTTGCGGTAAAAGCTAAAGCGGGTGGAAAGAATTTTCTGGTTAGTGGTTGATTCCGGTAAAGTTTCGCAAAATTTTAAATTAGCTGTAAATTAGGGTTGCTGAACCAAAATAAAAATATTTTTAGTCCGATTAAAATTATGCTGAACAGTTAGCTTTCAAAATACGAATTAGTTAAATAAGAGATCGTATATATTTGATATGTTCTATGTTAAGCTTATAGAACTCTGAAAGAGGATAAATCTTCTTATATCTATCTATGGCATTTACAGGGCCTAAAGCTCTATTGCCTCTAATCTAAATCCTAATCTGATCAACTAGACTTATCCCCAAAATGACTACTTCAATTGCAGTACGTATTTTATCGGCAACAATACGAACAGTCTCTATGGAAAATAGTCAACAAGGGAAAGGTCAGTTCAAGCTCTAGCTCCACCCCTAAATAAAAAAGAGGAGAGGTTATTGGGAAAGGATAACCGAAAAATTTACGGGGACACTATGGTATTTTACAACGCTGAAAAGAAGTGGAGGGAGACGAGGAGGGAGGGAATGTTTTAAAAGATTAGTTAAGGCACCATCTATTTCCATAGTTACAAAAATCTAAGATCAAACCCAATATGCCGAAACATCCTTGAATAAAATAATATACAAGTCCCTCAAAATAATTTTTTTACTGTTGCTGGCAAGCTCTCGAACAAGCTGACCAACATCACTGAAAATTCACCGAGGCTCAGATCTTAATCATGTAAACATGTCGAATATACTTCCCGCTTTTCAGGCTTCAGCCTATTTTGAAATAAATGAAAACATAAATGGGACCATTTTTTCCTGATAAGCGGAACACGCTGAGCTGAGCTTTTCAGCTGCTGAAAAATTTTGCTGAAAAATCAATGGTCTGGTCATGGTCTGGAGCTTAGAACTTGAACTTTTGCTCTAAGTCTGAAGCTAGAACTTATTTTCCTAAGACGATTTTCTGGCTCTATGGAAAGTGTTGACCAGTTTCCACTATTTGTCTCAATTCTGGAAAGTGGTCAAAAAAAAAGTTGACCAGTTTCCGTGTTGACCAGAATCAAGGGCCCCATGCGAACACACTAAAATTCGGCCACACATTAAAGCTCCATATGACCCTACTTGATACTATTTCATATCCACCGGTTTTTACATTTGCAAAATTAAAGGAAAACAAGACCTCTTTACCTCTTGGGATAAGGAAGTTACATCGCACGAGAAAAGATAAAAGACATGACAAGCAGTAAAAGAGCCGAATGAGCAAGTCAGTTAGAATTAGTCTAGGGCTATGGCAACATAGCGGGGAGGCACCATGCAAGAAAAGAGGAACTGAAACATAATCCACTTCATTGAACATTATCTTCTTCTGATGAAAACTGACTTGCCGTCGGATCGACCTTATAACCATTTAATTTTCCTTGTTAACTTATCGGATTCGCAGATTGTAAATTAAAGGAAGGGAGGAAAAGGTAAAAGGGAGCAAGGGAAATTTACAATCATAATCAAAGGGGAGAAAATTTGCGATGTTCACATATGCAAGGCCGATGTAAATCGATTCCAGGAAGTGTTATAAATGCGTAATTTAATAGAAGGACAAAATCGTTTTGATCTACTTTGTTACAGACTGATAGTGAGTTATGTCCCTGTGTGAGATGTCGATACAAGAATTTAATGCTTTTTATACTTTTTAATGCCGCTCTAGTCGCCATTTTTTTTCCATTTTTATTGACTGATTAACTAAATTACTAAACTACTCCATCAAAGAGTAAAATGATCTGACCTTATTTTTTCTCTTTCTTTATCATTTAACTTTTGCCTACTTGATTCACCTGAAAAACATAAAAACATAACATTTGTTTATAAAGAGCACGTACCGGTAAAGACATCTGGAAATTTCATTGTCTTCCTGATGATATCTCTCATCTTATTTCTAGGACACAATTTTTTTTTTTATTCCTCATTGTTTCTTTCAATATTTATAATGACCCTTTTTTCTGGAGTGCCTTCTTATGATTTGTACATAACCTTAATGAATGATCCTTTGACAATCTTTTTGTCTTTTTAAATTAAATTAACTATAATCCGATGACATTTTTTTGGAGTATTGTAGAATCATTTCTAGCCACGTGCACTTATGAAAGAAAAAAAACCTTGGAAAAGCCAAAAGGAATCTTTAAAAGAGATTATGTCGTTTTTTTTTGGAAGTAATAACAGTTAACACGGTTAATTGGTCGCGGTTTAATTGATAAATTGCACTTGATGTCTTTTGTTTGAAAATTCTTTTAATAAAGGATGCTCAGGAACATCAATTGGAAACGGGTCCGCATCTCTTAGGAGTCTAACATTGCTACAAATATTAAATATTTTTCTGCCTAAAACAATAGTTAATTTTTTTTTCTAATTACAAGTAATTATTTTGCAAAGTATGAGTTATTTGCAAAAGTATTGGTTATTTATTTATATTTTTATCACGTTTAGCGTTTTGTTTTTAAAAATGAGTTTTTTATTTTGATTTGCAAAGATATAAATTGAGTTTGTACTTTTCTCTAAGGTCATTACTCGACAAGATTTTAGTTAGGAAAAAAAGTTAATTGCGGCTAAGGTGCAATTTACCAGCGAGAACGACGTGTCCCAGAAGGTCATTTCAGAGCTTTGTTTGCGAGGTCCATAACCTGTTTGTTGACATCAAAAAGTTAATGTCAGCAATCGTTGAGAAGGTATTGCAGTTCAACGGTCACTTACGGCTGGAAAACAGAATTTGACCGTTCTGGAGGAGGAGAGGTTATTAACAATTGAAAAATGGCAGCCTCGTGTGTAGCAAATGGCTCATCGAAGTGTCCACTCTTTACTAGGCTTTGGACATCGAACGAGTCCAAGACTATTAGAATTATCACTGATTCTTTTGGCAGACACTGAATGTAGGAAGCGAATCGGCTGGTGATCCCCAGTTGGTGGGGCATTTGTCAGGTGATAACTCTGTGATACAGCCTGAGTTTCCTTCCTAAAAGCAATATCTCTTGATGTCAACCGATTATTTTTTTTGAAGTTAATCATATAACTTCGCAGCAACTTTCCACCTTCGTCTCATTACTCTAGACACATATCTCAACTCTTCATTCTTAGGACTTGCCCAATCAATATCCTTGCTTTCCCTCAGATTCTAAAAACGGCTCTTGCTCCCTACTTCACTCTACCTCTCCCTTTTAATCATTCTCATTTTCCAAGAAAACCCTGATAGAGATTAATTTCGATCCTGACATTGAAGAGCATCGTACATCATAAACATCCTTGTCTCAGACTTCTTTGATACTCATGTCCCCAGCCAATAATTCATTGCCTGTTTGTCCTCGGGTTGCAATATCAATTAATTAACAAATGCAACTGATGCACTCCTTATAATGCAAAACTAAAGATTAAGACATTTCCGAGCAAACGCAGATTCGCTAATTAACCGACCGACCGCTCTATAATTTTCAATTTGTAAGAAAAAAAAAATTCGCTCGATTAAGTCATTTTCAGACACGTTTCCTAATTTTTTTAATTCAGAAATAATACAGTAATTCGTGGAAAAGAAGATAAATATAAAAAAATGGAACTGGACCCATGGCTCGAGCTGGAGCAATAATTTTGCCTCAGGCTCTTAATCAAGCCTCTCCTTCTACTAGAGCTATGAATATTAAGTACTTGGCTTCAACATATACAACATGCTGGCTTACAAGCCATCTCTAATATATATTTCACTATCTCCATTTATCGTTTTTTAATTGAATTATTTTCGGATAATATTCCTGCCTATTTTTTTTTTTTTTACATCCAACACCTACGGGCTAAAAGTACTTTGAATCGGATAATAATAAAAACGAAACGAAAAACCCGATGCATCGATTCCGGTTGTAGTTCAATATCACGTCCTTGAACCGGGTTATTAGCGGGGGTGCCAACCTTAATGAAATAAATGTGACGAAAATAAAAAATCATCTTATCGAAATCGATGGAGATAAGATGGGGCGCAAATAACAAATTCATCGTACTAACACGTTTGTCTTTGGAACAATTTCCAGCCGTGTTTGAAATGAATCAAAAACATGTCGGTCTTCGATAACAATATTTCAATTTAATTTACAACATTGTCCGAATTGGATAAAGAACTGCGGGAGAACCAGGGGAATATATCGATATCAGATAATTATTGTAGAAATAAAAGGACAAGTTTGAATCTACTTTAAATAACGGACTGGCGCCGATTCTAGAGGAGTGGTTCACCTCTATCGTTTAAATTAAAAAAAACTAAAAAAAAAAAAAAAAAAAATACTATTGTGTATACCATGCAATGTTCGGGATATAAAATTTATTTATTTATTCGCTCATTTGTACCCTTCATAATTTTTATTTTGGACAAAAAAGTTCACCGTCAACTTTTATATTATTGTGCGTTTCGTTTTTCAACCTCGGAGGCAATATGCAACAATTCTTTTTAATCTAATTTTTCTGACAACTTTCCTGATATACAGGATGATTAAACAATCAAGAGAGGTGGTCGCCCAAAAATAAAATGGATTTTAGCCAAGATCTGATGGCATCTCGTTCGTTTCTTTTCCCCTTAGCGAAATTAATCATGCCATTCACATTTTTTTAATTTAATTTGGGATATATTCATGGGATTTATTTTTCCCGCTAAAAAAGCAGACGATATAGGTGCGTTCGAATAACCAAAAAAAATTAACAGGTAGTTTGATTACTAGTTCGGGCACTTAGATGATGCTTGTCGAACTGGAATTTTTTTTCCTTTTAATTTTAGCTTCGGGATTATTTAGTATTCAAAAAAAACAGAGGGACCCCCAAGGAAAATTTAATAGTATTGTAAAGAAACCATTATATATTAAATGATAACAATTTATCTGTTTCATACCTCAATTATATAATGTATGTAATTAGTGAAACACCTCTCATGTTCAGGCGTTTCTTTATATAACTTAGCATAACGACAAATCAGAGTATAGACAAGTTAAAATATACACTATTGAAAGAATGTTGTCACAATGCCTCCGATGACTATTCGTTTTTTTTTTTTTTTTGTAAGTGTTCGCTTTTTAAGGTCAGAACCGGCTGGAAATTTGAATTTTGAATAACGGAAGTAAAAAAAATGAAAAATTGTGTGGGGTGAATTTTTTAGCCCGAAGCTTGAGATGACGATGAGATAAGATTGTTTGTTTTGCACTTTTTTTCGTAGAAAATTTAATTCTTTAGAATGGCCATTAATATAATAAAGAGATGTAATTAGGATCAAACGATAGAGACTGATGTTATTAAATTATAAAAAAATTAATCGAATTACTTACAGCTAATTAACGGATTGATCATGTCTATTTTTAGTTAGAGAATTGAAAAAAATTGCTGTCGGTTTAAAATGCGCTTTGTGGTAAAATTGATTATGGTTTTATTCGGCTAGCTCTCCAAGTCCTCGTTGAAAATTTTTGTCAGAACTCGGTTCGGTTTCTTTGACCTTTTCAGCCCAGATTGGCCAAAACTATATTTTCCTTTGATTTTCATTTAGTCACGATAATTATTTATTTAACTAGAATTCACTCACTTCACACTTATTCTAGCAGCTCCACAGGACCTCGAATCTTGCTGCAGTTACCGCTGCCTAACATTTTATGAGGTTGAGGCCTGACTATTTATAGTGCCCATTCCTAGGTCCCTTTCTCCTTAAAGTTATCAGCCTTTTCAGTTTCATGCATCAACTTTCTTATTCATGGCCAAGACGATGGCCTGCTTCTCCAGCGCGCAAATTAAACGTTTCGCTGCCCACTCCTTCAATATCCGGCGTCACAAGGCTGGAAGTCTTATTGCCGGATCACAGAGCTGTCTCCAGCACGATCTATCCTGGGCTGTCGCCCTCAAATCTAGCAGGCAGGATCTAGCGCCGGTATCCTCCCACCTCAATCGAGGCCTTGTTAACGGTCTAGGGCTCGTTGTACGGTTCTCCAGCATCCTCCATGTAGTCCTCGTCGGTGTCGCAAGTGCTACAAGTCCCGTTCATCGCAGCCGCCATGATTTAAGCTCTCTTGCGATGAAAGGCTAGTCGGTGTGTCTCTCGATTTCCTCGTTACTTTCACCACAACTAATTACAAGACTTGAAGCTTTGATACTCTCATATACAATTTGATAGACGATCTTGTCCTGGTTTGCTTCCCTCCAATAACAGCCTCCAAGCCGATCCCTTATCCTCCCATCAGACCTAATTAACAATGTCGTCAGGGAAAACAAGGAATGTTTATCTATCTACCTATGGCTTTACAGAGCCTGAAGCTCTATCACCGCATCACAGATCCACTTCCAGACGGCTCTATTCTGACAGGTGACCCGGTGACCCTCCTTACACGTTGTCTTCCCAACAAAGCCGCGGTCTTCCCTGAGGTCTTGAACTAGCAAGGCGTCCATCCAGGGACAGAGGAGCGCGCGCTAGCTGTCCCGTCCACTGAAGCCGACGTCCCTTAATCATACTAGTGATCAGCGGCTGTACCGTGATCCCGGGGAGGAATTTACAAATTTTAATTACTCCACCGATCAATTACGGCTCACTTGAAGAATCTTCAACAATCTAATCCAAACCACAACTAAATCTTTACCGATTTAAACCGAACTTTTTCACCCAAGAAATAATCACCTGTTCCGCGTTTTTTAAAATTTATTATTTCCTTCCACTCGTATTTCTTCAAAAATTTCAATGTAAATTTATTTTCATACGAACTCGAAAAAAAAAGGTAAACGCATTTAAAGTGGAAAAAATCGGAAATCCCTGCCTTAAAGGATTATGGTGGAGTTCGGGATGCATCGCCATAAATTCATTTCGACGCATGAGCACAAAAGCATGTTACGCGGTAGATGGGTTTGAATCTCGCACTCATGCCTTCGTTTATTGTGTTTAACAATTGACACTTTATGCAAATGAATGTATTTAGAATTGCCATTGTTTTTATATACATTGTTAAAATTAATTACATCTCTCTCTTTTTTTCCCCAACCGTTCAATTTCAACCTTTCTAATTTATCTTATACTTTCTTATTAGTACGTCCTGTCGCTTTGACTTGTTTGAAAAATATACCCCCTGACCCTTGGAATTTATTTATACACAGGACTCTTCAGAAGGAGAAAAATACTCCGTTAAAAAAACATCAATTCATTGAAGGCCCCGAATGATCTGTATTATTGCATGAAATGGAGCGGAGATCGTTGAAAAATGTTTTGATGATTTTGAAGAGATGCCAGTTTGTCACGACAAAAAACACTTCAACAACCATAAACATGGCCACCTTTTGAATCATTATTTATGTTAAATTCTCTGTTTTCCTTTTATACTTTGACAAACTTGAAAGATTTGAATGAGCAATTTTTTTTACCTTCTTTTATTTTAACGAGCGAAAGGCCTACAAATTGGTATTAGGACCTTAAGGGAGTTTAGATGAAGGTAAATAATTTATCATTTGATAAATTCGTAAAAATAAATAAATGAATCTTTGTAAGTTTTTTGTATTATGGGGCAAGGAATTCGGCTCAACTCCCACGTTGGAATTTTTTTTCCCGGATATTCCTTTTGTTAAACTTTCTTTTTTTTCCAAACGTATTTATATTAATTTAAAATCGTTTGAACGCGAACTTGTTAACCAGTTGCAGCCACAAACAAAACATTGATTTCAAGGGTGTTGACGAAATTAAACTGAATCATATGTATACATCACTTTGAATTCCAATAGAATTAAATGACTTGAAAGACTCTTCACCTTTAGGATTGGTGAAGAAGCTGGCCGTGCGAGCGAAGCATTGAAAAGGTTAGTGAAATATCGATGGCAATATGTCAAATTGCTTTAAATGCTTTAAATTCAAGCGATTCTTAGCTTCTCAAAATTAAAATTTTCGGTAAGAAGAGGAGGGCTCCGATGGCGCTTCTGACCTCAAGATTCTTTATTCGCATTATCAGAATTTTCACCTATCGCCATCGCTGGGCAGCTAATGATGACAAGATGGTATTTCAAGTACTGCTAAATTTTGGCTATTTAACGCATTCTAATCTGCGAAAGTCTGGAATCTGGTTAAGCAGAGCTCTGCAGATATAAACGCCACGGGTCATTAAAATTAAGTGAAATCCTTCAATTTTAAGAGTTTTAAGGACAATAATTTCAAAAAATTGTATAAAGAAATATTCTTCTGAAAAAAATTTAATGAGAAAGATCTATCTATCAGTCTATCTAAGGCTTTACAGAGCCTGAAGCTCTATCGCCGCATCGCAGATGCCCAGTAGTGCCAGAATCATTTAGATTTAATACTAGGCTGTCATACTTAGCTTATGGAGCCTAGTATAAAATCTAAGTGATTCTGGCGTAACTGCAGATGGTCTTCCAGGCGGCTATCCTGGCAGGGGGCCCGCCAGTCGGGGACTCCCAACCGACCCGCATCCCTCGACACGTTGTCCTCTTAAAGAAGCCGCGGTCTTCCTTGAGGTCTTGGACTAGTAGGACGTCCATGTAGGACCTGCCTTATCGTCCGGGACGGGGGAGCGCGCTACATGTCCCGCCCACTGAAGCCAACGTGCCTTGATCACACTAGTGATCAACTAATGAGAAAGAGGTCTGGCAAAATTTTACATCGACCATTCTCAATGATTAAACCTACAACTTTTCTAGCGCCGCTACAAAAACCATTAGTGTCCTACCTCAAAAACCATGTGAAATATTTAGTACACCAGCTCACAATTTTCTTAGCTCTACATTGCATTTCTGCATCTGCAGTTATTCGGCAACTTTCTGACAAACACCTATAAATCAGCCATTAAAATAATTTTTATTCTATGTATGTAAAATCTTCAGCTTCAATATTCTGAGACGCATTAAATCTTTAAGAGATAGATATCAACGATTTCATATAGGCAATAACAGGCGTTCACCTAGTATATCCAGGTGCGTCAAATAATCCTTATTGAAATTTACCAATCTTCAATCTCCAACTACCGAATATTATATTTATATTAAAAGTATATTCGCGGTGTTGCCCGAGGAAAAAAGAATCTTGAGCAATTATATTTTTTCCAATTAGATTTTCTACTCTTTGTATTTTTTATAAATCGTGCTTCCATTCATTTCATCCGGCAATTTCACTTCAATTGTACTTCAAACTCATTTTTGGGACTACCCGAAACCCTTCGATGAAGATGAACTTTCCAAAAATAAAAACGTCCAAACATTTAAAATCCAGTTTACTTCTTCAATGTTACTTAGCATGACTGTTTGAAGTTTCATATGACAAGTTGACTTTTATGTTAATGCGGACTATTGAGAAAATGACATTCCGGGTATACATACGTCGCCTTTCGCTTTAAAGGAAATTATATTCAAAGATGAAAACCCGATCGCATGTGCTTTGATCCTTAAACCATCTCTAATGAAACGATTGATCGTATTCATGTAGCCAACTTATTATCGATAGTGAAAGGTCGCGTCTAAATAAAGAATAAAAATTTTATTTACGTCCAGTCTTTCACGTGGGTATTAAATAGGGCGGCTAGCATTTCTTTTTCACAAAGGAAAAAAAACACTTTTTTTTTATTTTCAGAGTGCATCGACATTTTTAAAATTAAAAACAGCACGCGATATTTCACTTTGAGGAGTAGGTAACATGGAAAAAGTATCTAAGTGTCAGTAAGTTTGTGACATTCTATGAATTTTACGATCCCTGGGCCTTGTCCACAGTATACAAGCAAACATTAAAAAGCTTGTCTGTTTTTTTTATGCAAGAGTCTTTGGAAATAATATAGCACACCTTGAGACCGCATGTTTACAAGTTTTTAGAGATCGTTTTTTGATGTTTGAATTAATTTCCTGGAGAAGCTGGAGCGGGGGAATATGAAAATCGAGCGGAATAAAATGTAAACATGTATTCAAGGGAATTATTACGGGCTGTATAATAAAAGCCTAGTTTATTTTAGTAGTGTTGTTGCGCTTTTAGATTACGAATTTACTGCCAGTGGCCTTGGCCAAATAAAATACGGTGATAATTATTTGGTATGATTTTAGGAATACGAACATTCCTGAGTCTCTGAACCGTTCGAATACTTAAGGTGCAATTACATGGCTGAAGTGTTCAACAATCCTTAGATTAAGCTAGTTGTAAAATCTAGATGTCACCACGGATCTTCTTCTTTAAATGCCCGCTCCTTGTCAAATATTGGCGATCATCTTGGAGGGCCTGACTTTGGAGGCTGCCGAATGGAAAGGGATACCAAATCTTGGCCGTACCAGACTCTTAAGATTCTTGAGCCTGGTTGTTTTCCTCCGATCCGGTCTGCGCCTGCCCTCAACATATCCCTTATCACAAGCTGCAAAAGGCGGTATTTTCCATGACTAAGAATATGACTGAAATATTGAAGCCTTCTATGCTTGATCTCGTAAAGCACCTCCATCAGGTTCCTAGGCCTACAAAGACGTTGTTTTGCTCGAGCTATAATTTTCTTGATGTAGCCTCACACACTATTTGTAGCTGCTCACCGTACATCGCTGCTAACGACTGACAACTGAGCATCAACCATTCCCTTTTCGACGATCATGAGTTTCATTTTGCAGAAATCCATTCGTTTGCCTCGTCCCGTTAATCTTCTTCTTTAAAATGCCCGCTCCTCGTCTGAGATTGGCGATCATCATGGCGATTTTAACTTTGGAGGCTGCAGAACGAAAAAGGGATACCGAATTTTGGCCGTACCAGTCTCTTACTCTTGAGCCAGGATGTTTTCCTCCGACCCGGTCTGCGCCTGCCCTCTATCTTTCCCTTCATCACCAGCTGCAGAAGGCGGTAATTTCCGTTACGAATAATATGCTCATCCACCGTAGCCTTCGTGATTTAATCAAAGGCTAATCGGCGAACCTCCGGATCTCCACATCAATCGGATTACACTTCCTCCAATATTAGCGTAACCATTCTTCTCCACCAAACTTTACACAAAACCTCTCCATTATTTTCAAACAATTACTGCGATCAATTAAAAAACGACTTTCTACATTCATGAATTAATAATGATGCGGCACCGGACGGGTTCTTTTACAAGAAGAAGAACAACGATATCCATCTTTTATTGGCGTTTGTTGATGCAACAAAACGACAAATCAATATCGATGAAAAAAGATCAACATTTATTTATTGTACGACGTCTCATTCAATGTATTTATTTAGATGTTGAGATGTTCACTCGTGCAGATTGAGTGACAAATGAGTCCGATACAATGCTACCAACTGTCAAGAAGTTTGAAATGTCACCAAAGAAGTTAAAAGAACGTGATTTAATCATTCATAAGATTTTTAACTTTTAATTTATACAAAAGTCATTCCCAAAGGAGGCTTTGAGACTTCTTTTAAAAAATGCCGGCAAGCAATTCATAATTCTTTTAATTCGATTGATTAATCGATTCCAAACAAAGACAAAAAACAAATTTAAATAGTTTGCCTCAACTGTTAAAGATGCTGAAGAACTGTTAAAGACAAACGATAATTGCTTTTTGCAAAAGCGGTTTGGCCTCAGGGAATTGAAAAAATTCAGGATGCAAAAAAGTTTTAAGCCAGATTCAAAAAAAGTTAAGATTTTTCAAATCTGGTGCAATGTGAAAGAGTGTATTGAATCTTTAGCAATGAACAACCAAGAGGAAAGAAGGGAAAAATAAGTCAGAGGACCTAGCTAAGACAGAGCCATTAAGCCGAGAAATAACCCTGCTGGTCCTCCACCAGGAGAAAATTTGAAAGAGCTTTGTAATGTGAACCTACTAGCAGATCCTGCTACTGACGCTTTTAATGGCGTGGCTATTGTGAGAAGTACCTCGTGATGACGAGAGATTTGCAAGATGAAGACCCTCTGGAAGTCGGGATCCTGAGGTTCAAGAATGGGCCTGTCTTTCGGTACGAAGGGTCAACGGTTACGCGCAACTACGAGGTCAATGCGAGGAAGCCCTTGGCCGTCTCTTCTGCAGCAAGTCCCTTATCCAGCCGTTCCAAATTAATTATTTACAACTCGCTGTTACGTACGGTTGCGAGACCTGGACTTTAATGGTCCAAGCCCAGGAGCAGCTGCGGTCCTTCGAGAATAAGGTGCTAAGAAGGATTCTAGAACCCTATGTAGATCATATTACCGGACGCGTCCGTGTTAAGTCAAATGAGATCCGGAGGCTCACCGACCAGCCTTTTATTACAAGCGTGATAAAATCACGAAGGCTACAGTGGTCGGGACATGTAGTCCTCGCGCCGCTGCCGAGGACTGTCAGGAAGGTGCTGCATGGTAGTCCAACGAGCCCTAGGCCATTGGGAAGGCCGCGGCTAAGGTGGGAGGATACAGTCTCACGGGCGCCGGACTTGAGGGCGGCAGTCCAGGATAGGTTTGAATGGCGGAAACTCTGTGATGCGACATGTGAGGAGGAGAAAGAGTGCATAAAAAGAATAAGATTATGAAACTGAAATATCGAGACGCAAAAAAATATGAACTTCGCCGCGGCGGGAATAAAACAAAACGTGGCATTCGAAAATGTTTGAACAGCAACTGTTTATTTTAGGGGTGCTAGCGCCCCCTGCGGTGCCGCCCGTGATTAAAATAATCAAAAGAAAAGCTGACCAATACTCCTGGCCATTCCTTACCTCTATTTCCATATTAAATGTAAAATATATTTCATTTGTATCTCATTATGTCATTCATTTCGAATTAGTGTATTTATAAATGTTTGTAATTTATATTTTTTATGATGTTAATGAGTGATATAAATAAACCGTATAGGATATAGATGGTATATTATTTGTCAAATTATATAATTATCAATCATCGGGCTCACCACATTTAAAAAGGAGAAAACCGGTAATGCCACACGAACGGAACGCCACTAAAAAACCCATAAGAATAAGTTTTCCAGTCACATATAATTTGTGCTTTTAAAAAATTGGCCTTCTACAAACATGAAAAGGTCAAAGTCTGCATAAAACCTTTATATAAAAAAAAAAAGAAGAATTCTGGTTGGTTCGGTCATTAATAGCCTCTGAAGTTATGACAAGAGAAGTCTGTCGATGGCGAAGACCGTGATATATTTTTCCAAGGCTTAGTCGTAAGTTGTTTACAGACCATTAAAACGAAGCCTTAGGTACTGTACCAGGTTGAATGACAAATGAACGAAACAAAATGTTCATCATCAGAGAATAATATTGTTGTAATGAGGTGCTCTTATAATCCCCGTAGAACTTTGCTTTATGAATTCAACATTCGGTTTGTTTTTACGATATTCGCCTTTCTTAAAGAAAAGGTCGTGTCATAAGGCAACTCAAAAATTATTATTCATTCATTGATTCGTACATATGTTCTAATCCGATGACTATACCGACTGGTTGTTTATAATAATAATAAAAAAAAAGAAGAGGAAATGAGCGAAGAAAGATCTGAATGAGTCTTTACTTGACATACATCACCCCTGACCTCCAGCAATTGACTCATACACAATCCGTAATTGACTGACCACCCATTAATGAATTGTTCAACACGAGGCTCCTTTTATCTTTATTTAGGTATATCAAATGGGAGAGAGATATTGCGAAAAAAATAAGTCTCAAATGGGTAAAAGGCAACATTTTAAAAAAAAGTTTGATTTCTTTCGAGTATAATAAAGATAAAAGGTGTATTTTTTTACCATCAATCGCTAACACGATAAATGGTTATAGATGTCATAAAACAGGACAGATGAATGTAAAAGGATATTATTCACACACAAAAACAATGCCCACAAACTTGATATTACCAATTATTCAAGGTACATTAAAAACTATAAATTCGAAATATTTGGGTGGCTTTATTCTCACATGTTTAAGTCGTTTTCCACACATAAAATTTTATCTTTTTGTATTAAGTATCTTTTTTTTGTGAAATAATGTGCCGAGGTCTTGTCTTTTGATGACATTTTTAAGGGAAAATTGTTCAAGCTTAAACCTGTGATTATATAGACTCCAATGGCAAGCCTAAAAGTATACTGCAGATGTTAATCTCAAAAAACGTAATAAAATCTAAATTCTATACTACTAACTATGGTCTTTACATGGCTTGAAGCTCTACAGCCACATCGCATGTAGTACGCAAAAACAGAGGATATGTACCGCCGTTTCTCTAGCTCCAGTACACAACCTGCATTTCACTTTCGGCCTTCCTCATTTTGTAGAGGTGGGCCCGAAAGGTCGCAGTGGCCTGTAAGAAGGCCAGTGAGCCTTTTCAGCTCTTTCTTGGAGAGCGACAGAAGTAGCTTGGCTCTGGCCCTAGAATACCCACCAATAAACTGTTTAGAGTGTCTAAGGCCGGATTCTCTGTCCCATGCCCAAGCTTTCTGTCTGTCTTGCTAGTCTCTCAGAGCCATTCTGAGATAGCTCTCTGGGAGGCTACAGAAGGGTTCCGGGAACCTAATGCTCGATAGACTGGGAATGGTAACCAAGCTTTGATTTAGCTCTTCATTCTAATCCTGCAATGCCAAAATTTTAACAAGGGTAACAACTCCGTTTTCCCGAAACGACACACGTCACCAGAAAACTAAATTAAAATCCTCTCATCTTTGTCAGAAGCGCCTTTCTCTGGCGCCGCCTATCGCACATTAAACCAACAAAAACAAATCAAAGAAATTAATTAAAATGATTGATTAATTCGGAAAAATTAAAAGTCACTAAAATAATTATAAAAAGTTTCAATTTTTTTTTTTTTAATTTGTTTGAAATGAGGGATTAAGATAAGTTTACATAAAAAGTAGTTTTGAGACCTGTTGCTGAAAGGATTCAAAATTATTAATATATTCCAAGATTCAATTGTCAAGATTAGGGGCGTATATATAACTTTTTTCGTTTAAATAAGTTAAACATGGAATTGTTAACTTGTGACACTGGAATTATTGTTGAAGCGGTGGACATTACTAATTTCAATCAATTTCTTTTACAAAGACAAGTTATAGATAATGGTCAATTAGGCCAATCTTATGAATGCGCATTAATTAGGTGTCCAACAAGGATTTCACATAAACAAACATGGTATATCCAAGTTTTTATTAATAAAGTGGTTATTATAATCTTACATTGTGCGCTCATTGACAATGCTAATAATTAAATTATTTACATGAGTTTGCCGAGAAATGAAGAAAGTTGACGAGTTAATTTTGACGGTTTAATTTTTTCAAGAAATAATTTTTTCTTGACAAAACCTGACATCTCATTTATGATTTTTTTATCATCGGAGTCTTCGGAGCCCCAGATAAGCAAAAAAATGCGCGGGTCCCGCTACGGATACTCAGGGTAGAAATGAAGTGAAATTTCTTTAGGCCTAAGGAACTTTTCCTTTTCGGCCCTTTCCAATTTTTTAATTTTTTCCGGCCCTTTTCTTTTCGACCCTTTTCGTTTTCGGCCCTTTCCAATTTTTAGATTTTTTTCGGCCCTTTCCAATTTTTTAATTTTTTTTCGGCCCTTTTAAAATTTTTAATTTTTTAATCACGCGTAACTCTCGGCATCTTACCCCCCCCCCCCCCCCCCCCCCCCCCGTCTGCTCCTTTCGTATCTAAAATTTTTAATTTTCCATGTTTTAAATTTTTTTTTTCAAACCAGTTACGCGTAACTTTCAGCTTTTTACCTCCCAAACGGGACAAAGGAAGTTTCACTTCAAAAAAGGGCTGCTTGTTTCTGCGACTTCCCCAGTTGGCGTCACATTTTTACTATTTTATAAGATATTTAGAAAAAAAAACTATGGTCTGATGAACACTATGATCGCTTTTAATGATTCGGACTTGCATGAAAAAAAAAGATCGATTCTTCACGAACTTATACAAGAAAAAAACTAAATAAGTCATATTTATCATCTAAAATATGAAATTCTTGTCCTCGCTTCGATCCCTCATCATCCGTTATTTAGACTTTTTTAGCCTTCGGTTAATTTTTATTTTCATACTGTATATAGGATAATACATCAAATTATTGCCTTTAGTCGTAATTAATTGATCAATTTTTTATCTTTGAATTTTTTTTTTCTTCACGTTTAAGTAACCGATTGTGATTTGAAGGTAGCTTTATGAACAGATTTCGATCCGGGTTTATTTTTTAAAAAAGCGTAAGAATTTCTAGTTACGAGAAGACATGTTACAACTGTCAAATTAAAGTCTAACGTCGGATTAGATGCGGTTAGAAGAGTACAGGCAGAGTTTATAACTGTAAACAATGCGCAGAAACCCGTCATTTTTTTTTCTTACAAGGCAAACATCCAGAGATTTATATGTTTTTTTTTCCTTGCTTAATTCTATTATTATTTTTTTAAAAAAAACCAGAACCGAGACGCCTGATCGTCTAGGACCTTAGGCTGTTTTATTTTGTCGTGACATGAGCTAAATGAATTGTGTCTTTTTGCGAGTAATTATTTTTTGCATTTCTAAAAAAAAAATAAAGTTATAATCGCTTTTCTGCAATTAAAGAGTTTTGGATTATTTATATGAGGAAATAATAATTGATTTATATCCGCTAAATGAAAAATGAAGCCTTGAGGTTTGAAATTTTGTGAGGAGGATAAAATGGTTGTAGGAGCAATTCAATTTTTACGATTAGCAAGCGAGCAGATTAGCAGGTCCACAATTTCAACGGCTATAAGAAAGACGTTGAAAATTTGGTAAGTAAGTCATTGGTTAAACAATCGTAAGCAGATACTAGCAAAAACCTTCGCACTGAAAAATCATTATGCCTAGCTCAACGACGCCTGGACCCAAAACAGAAGCCTAATGGGCTTCGGACCAAGTGGACCTCGGCCAAGCCGTTAATTTTTTAAGAATTGACAGAAAAGCCCAAACCTTTTTAATTAATTATTGTTTTACGTGTTCGGTGAAATTAAAGAAAACTTAGACGACGTTTAAGATTAAACTCACGATTTTGAAAAATATAAGAACTCTATAGAAAAACGTTTAGATATAGATCCAGTCCGCATTTTAAAGGAAGAGATTTTATTATTATTTTTCTAGCTACGAAATTTTAAACGAATAGTCACATGAACTAATCAAGAAAAAACTGTTTGGGAAACTACGCTCCCTAAAAAATTGTTTTAGCTGCATTTCTTCTATTGTGATTGAAAATCTTAATTGAAAGAAATTGCTTTTAATTTTTTTCCCCAATTCTTATCAATCGTGATATATTTCATCCATAATTAATACCTCCCGACCTTCTGGTCTCTTAGGTCACCGAAAGAAAAAGTCAAAAGTCCCTAAAAAGGGGGGAAAAAATTGGGTTTCTACCCTGACAAAGTCACCCGTAATCAATTTGTATTTCGTTTTCTATATTTAAATAAATGTATGAAAAGCTTTGAGAAAAAGCAAATGAATGAACAAGCATTTCACTTAATAATTTTTTTGCTGTCTGGAAATGCAACCAGGATAAAAACATTAACTAAATTTAATTTTGCGCAAAATACATTTTATTAATGTTAAAACCATTTTATTTTTTTAATAAAAACAGGTTATTTAGATACGAGGGATGTTAGCTAGGTAATCTCTATCGCATTTCCTACCGTTTGACTTTTAACCTTTGAGTTTTACTCTCTCCATTCATACTCTGCTAAGCTTTCCCCATTCGGATAGCGTAAAAAGGGGAAGAATCGTGAACGTTATTGTCCTGTTTTTTCCAAATAGTTATGAAAGATTTAAAAAAAAAAAAAAAAAAAATCCTTGCTTTGGGTTGTATGAGTACGAAAAAAAAAACAGTCAAGAGTCTTTTTCCAAATCGTATCGGGTTTTGAAAATGAAACAAACCATTCATAACTTTTTCCATGTAGTTTATTCATTGTAAGATGAATTTTTATAGCTAACCAATGGTATTCCGATATTTGCCTCGAGACACATTTCTGAACGTTATTGTATGAACTAATAAAGTGGTATTAGCTGGAGACGAATGTTTTATAAATTATGGTTGCGGTTGTAATGACAGGCAAGCAGATGGAAATACTGGATCATTATAGATTGCGGTTATCAGTTTGCAATTGTTTGATTTTTTTGAAATAGAGTTCGTATATGGAGAAGGAAGGTAGCTTACCTTTTTTTTTAACGGTAATAATTATTACTTACTGTGTTGAAACATTAAACTAAGTCCGTTCTAATTTTTTTCTTGTAAGTTAGCAATGCGAATTTGAAATTCCTTTGTTGCTGGCATTACATTTTGAAGCAAGGTTTGGCTTGAATAGCAAAATGCGACATGGAAAGAATTGAGATTGCATTTCGTGGAGTCCAGCTCAAATTGGGTTTGGCTGAGGTCCACGTCTCGCAGCCTACTTGGCTTCTGTTTGCTTAATTTTTGGTCTAGGCGCCGTTGAGCTAGGCACAAGGGTTGAGCAAGCCAAGCCTACCTGCTCAGTGTCGGTCTCTTTTAAACCCTACCATCTTAGCTTGAGTCTCTAGCTGCCTAGCAGAATTAGCCTATGTCGCTAAGAGCTTCATTTGACTCTGGCTTGAGTCCAACAGCACTGCAAGACTCAGTTTGGAGCTTCAGTGGACCAGAAAACTCAGTTCTAGTCTCAGAGCTACCAAAACTTAGGCCTTCAACAGGTTTAGCCAATAGGAACCTACTGTGCTTTTCCTAAATGCCGAGCAGGTGTAGCTACCAGTTCGGCTGCAGCACCCAACCGCCTGAAATCAGTTTTTTAAAAGCTCCATCTAATTCTATGAGGCTTTGGACAGGCAAAGATTGCTTAGCTCAAGACTTCAACATACATCATAAAACTCAGCCCGGCTTCAGAAGGTTTTGAACAGATCTAAGCAGCTCAACCTGAAGCAAAAGTAACTCTGCTCAGCCTTGTCCCTTACAGATCCGGCCAACTTAATTCAGGCATTTAAAAAGTCTAGCCAACACATTTCACTCAGTCTAGGCCTCTAACAGGCGTAACTGCTTAAACTTCACCCTGAGATCAAAAAATCGCTTCATGGCAACGAAAATTGAAGTCCCTGATAAAATAAGAATACTAATTATACAAATATACAATACAATAATTTCTAAAAGCTCTTCTATAAAAATAAAAGCTTTTATAAACTTTTCATGAACTTTGCTCCGGAAAAGGGAACTACCCCCAAAGTTCGATCCCTGCAAGGCAATCATAAAAATGCATACAAGTAAATATAAAGTCAAAGATAGCATTAGAATCGATAGCTATATAATATTGTATACGATGTGAAAAATGAGGATGACGTCATACCATTTCCCGAATGACGCGAAGGTTACTTGGAGACGGCGAACCAGCAACGCAATATACAATGAAAATTCTAAATCTGGAAATTCTAAAACCGGATCTTTTCGAAAATATATACGACGCAGTTTTATTTTCGAGACTGGTGACTAGGAGAGGGGGAAAATGTAAAGACATAATGGAAACCTTTATTATTATATTTCTTATTATTATTCTTTTTTTTTACGCAATAAGAAAATCAAAACAGGAAAATTAATTCGTTTAAAAAAGAAAAGAATTCTTCGGAAAAAATTTTTAATCTGTTCCCCGAGAAAAATTTTCAAATGGTCGATGAGTTCTTCCCCGAAAGAAAAAAAAACAAAAAATTCAAAATTTCAATTATCTAAACCTATAAGGAAATACCATGCATGCATAATATAAAAGGGTTGAGTTGGAAATATCTCTGACATGCAACCGACGAAAGCGAAGGGAGTCGTTTCTAATTTATTTTTACTGACGTCAAAATATCATACGAGTATGACGTCTTTCAAAGCAACAGGTATGATATCAAGTGGCTATATCGGTATTTTACTATGTTCCCGATATAATCCAAAAGGGGTTGTTAAATTAAGCCTAAAATTTCTTATTGAGTGAGGTCATGTAATATTTTATTATTCATAACCCGCGATGTTGATTGCTAGGTAGTAGAAATGAGGACGTTTTGGCCAGAAAATTAAAACTTTCATGGGCCAAAAATTAGTTGTGGTATCTACTGGTCAAACTTAAGCCAAAAATTAGCGGATTTTGCCTTTAGTGAAAACGAACATTTAATACTGATCATAGCAGACTTGGCTGCAACCGAAGAAAAATTCCTCTGCCTAAAATCTTTTCCCCCAAATATCAAAAATTACCTCACTCAAAGCTTCAGGCTTAGTCCAACACTTATAGTTTCAATTTGTCAAGCGGCAATGTTTTTTTTCTCTAAACAAAGAATGACATTTCAACTTTTTCAAAATTCCATAAATTATAAACGAATTGTCTTATTTTTATAAAGAAATAACGTCGAAAAACTTTTTCGATCAAAGATTACAAGGAAAAAAGGTCAAGATGATATTTTAAGGATTTTACCTAAACTTTTTGCCGAATGTTTTTTCCTCCTCTTAAATCTCATTCGAAATTTTTATTTTTAGAAGACGGAAAGTTTTCCAAATTTAAATATGATATAGTAATGCACAGCAGTGTAATATAAATTGTGCCATATACGGTAACGATACTTACTGTTTTAGAAGGTATTATTTACAATATGCGTTATTCCTTTTATAGACAAAACTCGTATAGAAATAGAATAGGGAAGTCACTTCGTTTGCAGTTAATTATTTTTATTTTAAAATAAATTATTTCATATTTTTTGTTTGAGGTTAGGAAATGGTGTTGGTAAATCATCTAATTTACACCTCAAGAATAAAAATGCTTTTAGAATCGTAAATATCCTTTTGCTGAATACTAATAGGGCACTCTTCCTCGGAAATAAAATAAAAAGGTAGACAAAGCCCTATCTTCAAAATATTGGGAAGGGGGAGAAACGATTTTGAATTTGACCCATGAAATGTAATCAATTGTTAACTACTTAGTAGTTCCCCCAAATTTTCACTAGCAGTAGATCATCAGGTAAATTATAAAATTTAACAGGTGCCAGTGTAATTTAAAAAAAAATTTTAACTCTGTCAAATTAAATGAAAATCGCAAAGACAACCAGTTACTTATTGTTCATAAAATGTTTACGTATGCAACTGAAATTATTAAAACGACCATTCTCTTAATTTTGTAAATCTATGTCTAGCAATTCAACTAATAGTCAAAATGAAGATGCCAGATGAAGTGCAACATAATGCCATTAAATTTTTCAAAAAAACTGCTAACAAAGCAAAAGATGACCATGTTTATTTCCTCGCTTTCATTTGATTCACTTTTCATAAAAGCTCTCATGTCTAAACTTAGTAAAAATAAAACAGATGTAGCAGTATGATGTTTTCAAAATTCATTTTGATTCAATTTAGGTGATGAATTTATCGAGGGGCCATAGTTGTAATGAAACTGAATCAATACCTTGCATATTCAAGATCTCTGATGCTTTTCAACTTTTAGAACAAGCTAGGAAATTCATCAAATCTTACAGTCACTAATCCATAACACATAACTATTAAAAACAACTAAAGTGCATTTTCACAAAAATACCACTTAGCTTGCAACCCTAGACATATTCTGTCAACGAAACTAAAGCAACATTACCATTTAAAATTTTTACCAAATCCATTTTTTTTCCCTTGGAAATTTTATCGTAAATTAAACTCTGAACTCATCGTCGAATCTTCTAAAACATTCAAAAAAACATAATTCAGCCTTAATTACGGACTGCTTATACTTTGAATCCTATGATGCTTTTAATAAATACGATCATTTAAAAATGAAAACTTACATGTAATTTACCATCCCAGATTGACTGATGTATGAGCAGATTTAATACTCATTTTTCTCTTAAAAAATTTCAATATATCGACGATAGTTGTACATACAGACACTGGCAACCAAAAGCACAGCTTTTTTAGCTAACCGTGATCACATTTCAAAAACTATCAACTGCTCCTAAACATCAAAATTAAAAACATAAATAAATATTTGGAAACCTACCTAAATCAATATGGCTGCATGAACATAAACGAGCCGAATCGCAAGGCAGTTTTTATCCGATGTAATCGCTTAGAATTCTTTCAATGTTTCACGGTAAACATTATAAAACATTAGTTCAACACGTAAATATTTAAGTCAAGACGTTTTTTCAAAAATTTAAACACTATAACACTGCAAAATGCGAACGAAAGAAAATTTACATCTTCATCACAAGAAAATATGACCATCGACATTATAAAATGAAATCTTTGCCATCTTTTTTCGACAAATCTCCCGTTTCTTCCGACCAATCAAATTCGTCGCAGCATTGCAATTCTTGCGCCTTCTGCTATATTATTATTTTCCAGGCAATTTGATTGGTGCATTGACATTTGAAATGTAACAAGCGTTTTAATTGGTAGATTCATTCTTCAAGTTCATGAACCAAAAGATGAGAAATGTTTTTCTACGTGAGTTTTGTAAAATAATTTGGATTTTAAAA
Source organism: Liposcelis brunnea (assembly GCA_023512825.1). Classification (NCBI taxonomy): domain Eukaryota; kingdom Metazoa; phylum Arthropoda; class Insecta; order Psocodea; family Liposcelididae; genus Liposcelis; species Liposcelis brunnea. The sequence continues at coordinate 2,000,607 of CM042073.1, read as the reverse complement.
ATGATTTTGCCTTTCTTTTTCCATAAAAATGAGAAACAATGCTAGGACAATTCAAGGGAATACATCGATTTGAAAAAAGCAGGCTTGTTTCGAGCACATAGATTTGAATGAACTGCTGAGCACCACTCACTTGGTCATCTCTTCATTATAAGCTACATCTTCTATTTCACATTATCTTTTAACTTGACCCTGTGGAGCTTCAATAATGTATCGTTATCCATGAAGACACATTTTTTTCGACAAAAAAAAATAATAATTTTTGATTCACAGAAAGCTCAGTCATGGATGAAGAAAATTTAGTGATATGACTGGGAAACTTATGGAGAGATTTAAGACAAGACAAGAACTCAAAATGTTATTAAGGGTGACCTGAGTGAGTGTTTGGAGTAAAGCTGAAACATTTGTAGCCTAGTGTAAAATGATTTGGTGAACACCAGTTACTTCCTAAATGGTATTTTCAATTCATATTACAATTTCATGATTTTTTTTGTTGTAAATTGAAACGGATCTCTTTTTGAGTTTCAGGGGAGTATCATTTCAATCATTGGACGGAAATGACGGAAACCACAAACGGAAATAACCACAGTGGAAATAAAAAAAAGACTACTACTGCTCTAAAGCTGCTGGCAGTTTAAAGAAATTGGCTGCTTTCATGAAAGACTACACATAATTTTTAAAAGTTTTCAAAAAAGGGCTTTTAAAGCTGTGCCAAAATAATTAGCTGGTTCTAGATATCCTTAGTATCTCTAGCTCACCCCACATAAAAATACTGGAAAACTTTGTGAGTAGGATTGAGAGTAGGATACTAGTATAATACAAAAATTTCCTTCGTATTCTAAAAATAGCCTTTTTATAGTTCTTACAAACATCTGATCCCTCACATTTTTAAAACAACTACATGCTATTTATGGGACTTTCTGAACGCCTACTGTTTTCAAACCCGGTCAAAAATAGAATTTTCCACACGTGCCGATCCCTCCGGTTTCTACAAAATATTTTCGGTTTCCACCACAATTCTACTTGATTGCCAAGGCCAACTTTTATTTAGATCATAATATCGCATTCATATCGCATCGCCGCTTTTCTAAAAAAAACCATGGAAACATAAAAAACGCACGGGAAACCCTATTTTCATTTCCAAAGCAGTAATAAATCAAAAATAACGGAACTACCCTTTAGAACCCGTGGGCCGGACGGGATAGAAACACAAATAGAATCATCATCTAAGAATCCAATTGTAACTACCCTTCTCAAGGGGCGACAGGTTGAGGCGCCCACGCTTTTTCCACCAAGTGACGTCAGCAACTGACGTCGGTTGCTGACGTCAGCTGAAAATTCGGTTTCTAAGGTAACGTTCGGGACGCTCGGTGACGTAGCTGCTTGCTTGTTTCCTTTATTCTAAAATGAACCCTTTATTTCTGAATATTGGATGGCTAAACATTTTTCTTACGACGTAAGCTTCAGCTCAAATTAAAATTTTATAAAAAGAAAGAGGGTTCGGTATGAAAAGGGTGGGATGATAAAATTTATTTGAAATTTTTTAAGTTTCATGAATGAAATTTTCCCGGGATGTATCAAGAATTGCTTTAAAATAAAGGAAAGGGCAGGGTTTAAGGGTACAGAGGCTTCCTTCCTTGTAAGACTGAATTTTTTTTTCTTTTTCATGGAAAATTTCTTCGAATCATTATCTTTCAACCATTTCTTGAGTGAAAAATAAGCAAATAAGAGAGAAAAGGTCAGGTTTTTAATTTTTAGAGAAGGATAGGGAGAGAAAGAAAGGACGATAGAGGATTAGGAACGAATGTATTAAATGACCTTGGGTTTTTCTTTTTTTTTCCTTAACGAATGTTTTTCTTATCGGGTTGATTTATGAAAAAAATTAAGGTAGAAAATAATTTTTTTCTTTTAATCATTTTTTCCGAGAATCATTATTTTTAATCATTTTTTGTAATATTAAGATTTAAGTAGAAGTAATGAAAGGGAAAAGCAAAGGAAGATCATAAATTGATTAGGGAGCAAGGAGCAAATTAGGAGCGGTAAAGTCGCTACAAGTCTGCAGCTGCTAAATGTTCACTTTTAATCAAACCAGACGATAATTATGTGTCTAATATGTGCATACTCTCAACCCTAAAAGTAAAATTTTGCTACAGGAGGCTTTGGTAATATGACATTGGCCTGGGAAAGTTGGCTCAAACATTTCCCCTCATCCCTGATATTGCTTTGGTTTCCTATTATTCTGAAAATCTTCATGCCAACCTCATTTTCAACACATAATTCTCCCCCTCTTTTTTCTTTCTAGAAAGTTTTCTTGCCCTCGCTGTTGCTCTAACTGACCCAAGTTAAACTTGTTAAAGATATCAGGCACCAATAAGAAAATCCGATTTAAGCTCATCAAGGCCAGTAAGAAGTTCTAAAGTTTCTCACTCATAGGCTTCAGACCTGGGACACTTTTCACTACACATTTGATTAACCAAAAAGACATCCTATTAAGAGTCCGTTGTTAAAAATCGCAGACCAAAAATACTTTTATGAGAACCCTTCAAATACTCATATCAACTGCACTTCTACATCAAAAATTTACAAATAAGAAAATTCTCAGAGCTTTCGAAATCCCTAAATTCGTTTTTTTAAAATAAAACGTATTAAAATGTCAGCGGCATTGTAATAGATTAAAAATTTTTATATAAAAGTCCAAAGTAAATAAAGTTTTAATGCGCCACTGCCATTTCCCCGGAAACCCCCCATCATCCCTCTTTCATCCCTTCACTAAAAAGCAAAAAAAAAAGGACATTCTTGCATCATATAGAAATCCTTTAGAATTTCCACATCCGCGATTGCAATTTGTCAATTCCCCCCCTTCTCTTTGAAATTTCCAGGAAAAGGGTGGAGATTTTAACTGGAACTTTCATTTATACACTCAGACTCCCTACCCTCATGGACTATCTTTAAAATCTTCCAGTGACATTTTCCCCGTTTTCCCGACATCCCTTTCGCTTGTTTTTTTTTTTCGCTCTCGAAAAAATTCATTCATTTAAAAATTAGGCTTTTACTAAACGAAATATTTATGAATGAAAAAAAAAGCAGCAAATCGAGCCACCTACAGGTTTTTTAGGTACTATAGAGTCCAAGGCTTCGCTTCGACACAAATCAAGACGAGGTCGAAATATTGCATGTATCAAGAGAGAAAAAAAAACTTGAATGAATCTATATATGCAACCTCACAAAGATTATGAATGAATAGGTAGGGCCTACGATTGATGATATGCTAAGCGTAAGCGTTAAAAATAGCAGAAAACTATTGCACTTTTACTAATCACTGAATTTGTAAGAACAAGTACCTCAAGATATGATAAACAGGTATCCGACATGTCAAACCTTAAGACCAGTCACATTTAGAACAGGCATAAGTACGTGCGTGGGATTGCTTATATTTTATAGCAATCTTGCATATACTAATTAAATTGTTTGATGACCAGCCATCATTCAAATTATAGTCACAAGGTAGCTTTACATTGACCAGAAGAAAGTGATTACATCATTTTTCCAAGGCGCAAATCAATTAAATTAATTACTAATCGATAATATCTTTCCGGTATTTAAAAAATAATTTTTTTAAATCATTTTTTTCAAAATCATAAATTAAAATTAGCTTTTCCCCTGAGCGAAGTCTCTTAATCCCAAAAAGAAAAACTTTTCAATGAACATATTTACCGGGTCGTTAGTTCATTTCCTGGCCGGTAGATAGCAGACGCTAACGAGTCTTCAGATCGTTATCTGTTTAAATGGGATAACAAAATTTCGTTTTTTTTTTTTTAGCCGTCGGGGGAGGAAAAAAAACTTCAATTACACTTCCGTCGAAATTATTTTTTTTGTAATTGTAATCTCCCTCTCGAAAGCGAGTCAGCATATCGGTTTTAATAAAAGGCTTAATAAAGCATTACGGTTTTCCCTGGGCGGGGAGGGTGCGTATAACAAAATTTCACTAACTGAGCCTGCTTCGGTCTTTTCGCTCCGTTTTTCATTCATTCATCTCTCTGTTCGACCTTGACCCGTTCCAAAGGCTCCCCTGACCTCGCTAAGTTAGAACGGTCCATGATCTTTGAACTTTACCCGACAAATACACACGTGCTTTTTGCAAAACGGGGAACTTGTCCCTGTAATTTGGTTTCCGTTTGGAAATGTCAGCAAGGTAAAGCTTGATTTTTCTTGCGGTTGATTGGTTTTCCCTTTTTTTTGAGAATGAAAAATGGGAAAGGGAATGGAAGATTCCGAGAAATTGAAGTTGAATCGAATAAGGTTTCATGTTTTATTTTTTTCAATCCAGCTAGTTAATTTTTCTTTTCGACGGTTAAAAGATCTTATGAAGGTAAGATCGAGTTTCTAGAAAAATCTAATTGCTTTTAAGGTTCGCTTAACAGCGTAAAACTTTCCATCGGTCAAGAGAGCCATTAAATTTTTAGTTAAAGAACTAAAAGCGTCTTGCGTGACAGCTGGGAATAGGGGAACCACTTTTTTGCCATAACTTGAAAAAATCTATCTGATTTTTTATAGAGTCAAACTTGATACTCATTCATACCAATAAAGATCACATTCAAACTTCGTAAGCTCTATGAGAAATGAATGAATGAGTCAGTAAAGCTGATAAACAAAACATAAAGCACATTATAAAAATTAAATTCTCGTCGAGATTTAGCCACCCTTTTATCCAGGATTGGTTTTATAGTCATGTGCAAGCTGTCTGCCCTCGCAGGGCTTAAAGGTCATCCAAATGATTCCAGCAACAACTACAATTACAATGTTACCATTTTTTCCAACTACATCCTTTAACTTATAAATCCTTCATAACATTACAAAAGCATTTAAAAATAAGAATGATAAAATTTGAAAAAACTTACATATTGGGGCTGTTGCTTCCAGCATATGCTCATGAATTTTCATTTAATGAATTTTGTGACTTGTATGAAGCTGAAGCTATATGTCAATCCTTTTGTTTGTTGTGATCCAGGCTCTAAACCTGCAACGAGACAGCAATATGTTACACACAATTTTTAATTTACTTCAACTGAAAAGTGAAAACATAATAGCTAAAGAGATATTGCTTTTATGGGAAATACAGAAACGTTTCGTTTACACTTTTGTTTGATGCTCACAACGCTGATTTCCATTGGAACGTTTTCATGAATGAAAAGTTGAAGAATGAAAAAGGTGTTATTTAAAATATTATAGAGGTATTCCATACCACCATGAACGCGATTTTCCCTCATGGTCACCGATTTTGCTCAAATTTGGTATACGGGTTCCTTTTGACATTTAATGAAACTAATTTGAAGGATTTTGCGAAAAAAAATTTTTTAGCTGAGTTCTGGGCATTTTAGTTTTTAGGCGAAAACGGCAAAAATCGCATATGTACAACTTTGATCAGTCATAACTTTGTTATTTTTCAACCGATTTAATTCGGCAAAAGTTTTTTGAAAAGTACACATAAAGGACTACCAAATATAATTTTTTGGTTTTTTTCGAACAAGGGTGGGGGGAGGGCCACCCCCCCAAAAATATTTTTGACACCCCCAAAATACCCCATCATGAATTTTTTTCAAAATTTTTTTTTGAGTTCCTAACACTCTCCTTTGAGTCCCTGTAAAATATTTTTCTTGGGCCGCAATTTTTACGGGAGCTACGAATTTTTATTTGCATTAATGCGGGGGTGCCACGGACATCGCTATCCTTAACTGAAGCATAACTCAACGGAATGATGAAAATTTATAGATTTTGATGCAAGGGCTTTTGTATAGGGCTCTTATACATCCACCTAAAACTAAATTTTGCCCCCCAGCCCCCCCAATTTGATACCTGGCTCCACCTTAGGCTCTAAAAAATATGAAAAAAAATTTATGTTTTCGACAGTTTATTTTTTAGAAAAAAATATTCTTTTGTATCAGCCATGTAAAATTTAGACTTCAGAGAATAAGAAAACCCCCCCTGGACCCCCTCCGGAAGGGGTGCGGGGGGGGGGGGGGCGGCGGCGGCACTAGGATGCGCCGAAAAAATTCCATGCCTGCGATTTTGGTAGTCACCCCAAAAATCCTTTTACATAGATGTCAAAACACGGTTTCAATTTTAAAAAAAATTTTTTGAAACGCTCAGTCCAAGCTCAAGGCGAAAATAAAAGTTTGGCCGATTAGTATATTAGGCGCCTTCCTTGATTCCGTTAACAGCTTTTAAAACGCTGTATGTTTTACCAATAATACTCGTAACTTATGTTTTAAGGGTCGTAGAATCCGAAAATGAAGGTATTAATTTTGCCAACTTCATGGTAAAACGGCAAAACGTGTTTTTATGGCAGAAAATACCATTTTTTATTGGCAAAACCTAATTGTGCCATTTTCCGTTGATTTGGCAAAATTATTTTTCCCATATTCGTATTCTACGAACTCGTAAAATAAATAGGAATTATTTTAAAACAAAGAAGCACATACCCCAAGTCGAAAATTAGGAATATTCAAAAACTTTGGGAGAAAAATGCGGTTTTTTAGAGGCCAAATATGATTAGCCGTTTTGCCATGAAGTTGGCAAAATTAATACCTTCATTTTCGGATTCTACGACCCTTAAAACATAAGTTACGAGTATTATTGGTAAAACACACAGCGTTTTAAAAGCTGTTAACGGAATCAAGGAAGGCGCCTAATATACTAATCGGCCAAACTTTTATTTTCGCCTTGAGCTTGGACTGAGCGTTTCAAAAAATTTTTTTTAAAATTGAAACCGTGTTTTGACATCTATGTAAAAGGATTTTTGGGGTGACTACCAAAATCGCAGGCATGGAATTTTTTCGGCGCATCCTAGTGCCGCCGCCGCCCCCCCCCCCCCGCACCCCTTCCGGAGGGGGTCCAGGGGGGGTTTTCTTATTCTCTGAAGTCTAAATTTTACATGGCTGATACAAAAGAATATTTTTTTCTAAAAAATAAACTGTCGAAAACATAAATTTTTTTTCATATTTTTTAGAGCCTAAGGTGGAGCCAGGTATCAAATTGGGGGGGCTGGGGGGCAAAATTTAGTTTTAGGTGGATGTATAAGAGCCCTATACAAAAGCCCTTGCATCAAAATCTATAAATTTTCATCATTCCGTTGAGTTATGCTTCAGTTAAGGATAGCGATGTCCGTGGCACCCCCGCATTAATGCAAATAAAAATTCGTAGCTCCCGTAAAAATTGCGGCCCAAGAAAAATATTTTACAGGGACTCAAAGGAGAGTGTTAGGAACTCAAAAAAAAATTTTGAAAAAAATTCATGATGGGGTATTTTGGGGGTGTCAAAAATATTTTTGGGGGGGTGGCCCTCCCCCCACCCTTGTTCGAAAAAAACCAAAAAATTATATTTGGTAGTCCTTTATGTGTACTTTTCAAAAAACTTTTGCCGAATTAAATCGGTTGAAAAATAACAAAGTTATGACTGATCAAAGTTGTACATATGCGATTTTTGCCGTTTTCGCCTAAAAACTAAAATGCCCAGAACTCAGCTAAAAAATTTTTTTTCGCAAAATCCTTCAAATTAGTTTCATTAAATGTCAAAAGGAACCCGTATACCAAATTTGAGCAAAATCGGTGACCATGAGGGAAAATCGCGTTCATGGTGGTATGGAATACCTCTATACATAAATACCAAGCCTACAGTAAGTAAGTTCTGCAAAATTAATGAAATCTAATTATAACTAAGCAAAGCAACGATTACCATTTTCAACCATTAGGGAAGCATAAAGCTTCGTTTTTTTTGGACACGAAACACTTTAATATATAAAAACCCACGACCGCGCAACTTTATTATAAAAAACATGAAACACTCCTGCGTCTATAAAAATGCCTGATCCAAAAAACAGAGCAACTTTTATCATGAAAACACGGTATACGTCTTTTTCTCTTCGAAAAAAAATTTGGCGTCCGTTAAATGCCACCTAAAGCCTTGTTATTGCCTTGTTATTATTTAAAAAAGTGCGTTCAGAAACACATTATTCAGCTTGCAGGGCCCACACTACCTTTGGGCCTTTGATATTCCGTGTTGTTCCTGAAGGTACATTACAGTTTAGTCAAAATAAAAGTGATCTTTTGATTTTAATGAAACGAGATGATGTAATAATTAATTGTTTAATTAATTGACATCATGGAAACTATAATTTTTCCCGACTGTATATTTAACACTTTAAAAAATAAATAACAGAATATAGTGATAGTGATTACCTAATGGTAGTCGCTTTAAAAAATAGTCATCGTTACAACTGACCAGGATTGTCAAATGTTGGCTGCTGAATTACCGCATCGACATCACTTGATCAAGCTTACAAACATCATTATGTAGTGTATGAAAAAGGGAAATCGATGTACTTTAAAATGAAAATCTTTTTCTGAAAAAATTGAGAAAATTTGTTCAAGCTTTAAGTTGCATTCAAAAATATAAACATAGTTAGAATTGCTAAAAACCTTTACTGCAGCAGGCGAATCAGGGTAAATATAAAGCGAATATCAGTGTGAATAAATAGACTTAGAAAAATATTAAGTTGATTCAATGATTCTTTTATTCAAGGTAAATGGAGATAACTCTCGTAATTTATCCAGTACCAGCAATCTTGATGGATTTCAGATGCAACATATCAGAATGGTAGTACTATTTTAACCAATGACTATTCTGGAAACTCCCTCAATGCCTTATGCATTCTGTAGGATTGATGAAATTTTTCAGAGGATGGAAAATTCAAAAATATAGAAGTTTGGTAAATTTTCAAAAATAATTTATTAAAATTCTTTTCTTTGATTTTTCAATTATTATTATTATTTGACAAGAAAATTAATCTCTTGAAAACAAATATCATAGAAAATTTCTATGATATTCAGTTAATCTTTGATTTTGAATGCCGATTTCAATTATAAAGGAAAAATACTACCAAAATTCTCTACAAAATAGAGAGACATAAAAAAGTATTAATAAATAGTGATGGTGTGTGCTTTATAATTCCTCTGTAACCGGCTAAACCCTTAAAACTATTCCATCGGGTGCATCTTCTTGCTCGTAAATAAAATCTTATAACTAGACTCTAATATTTCCTTAAAAACAAAATGGAACTTATATATCACACAATAAATACATGCTTGAAAATCTTTAAAAAAATGCCTATGAGAGTTAAAGTATGACACCTATAGATTGGCCACTGAAGTAGTATTTTCCTCATTAAAAAATTTCCAAATTTAATTCTGTCAGTTGTAATCATTATAATCACATTAAAAAAAATTTTAACTTTCAAGAATCCGATTCCTGATCGCTTTGGTTTTCGACTAGTAAAGGAATTGAAGGTTCAGACTCGGCTCTTTTAGCTAAGTATTCTTTCCCGGTTTGATTTGCATCGTTCGATTCTCCGTTGGGATTAAAATCCTTTTGAATATCAGGCGTGCTTCTTGATATGTTTTCCAATTCATTTTTGGCTACGGTTTCTTCGTTTTCCTTAAGTAACTCTTCATTTAAGCAGACGCTATTAATATCGACGGTGCTGTTCGAAAATAAAGCCGCCGGTCCTAAATTCGCGTCCATTTCTTTTGAATTTTTCTTTTTAGTTGGTGATACGGGTAAAGGAACAAAATCTATAGTCTGGGATCGGTTTAACGTTTGATTTGGCGATTTAGCCGCATCCGATGGATAAGTAGGGCTAGTTGCAGTTTCTTTATGAGGAAATAATTCTTTGTTAATCCTCCCGAAGGTGTTGTTCTGGGTAGGGCTGTTGGCACGGCTCCAGTTATGCGATCCGCTTGCTTTATCTTGCCTGAAAAAAGATTAAAGGGGTTAGGTGGAGAGATTTTAAAAGGGATGAAACCGAAAATACATACTTGTGCTGTGAAATTAAGTCGCAAGCCTTTCCAAGAATAACTAAGCTATTAAGTATCCGAAATGAAGCGAGAGCTAAGAAAGCTAAAATAAAAAGTATGAAAGCAGGTATGCCGTCTAGCGTTATTGTTTGAACTAAAACTCGAAACATGACAACTCCCAAGGGGAGCGGTATGAATCCCATCCGTCTGGCAACCCAGTCAGAGTGATCAGCAAAGGCCTAGAAAGAGATGAAATCATATATTAAAAATTTATCATCCTAGAGCAATCCTTAAACGATTTTACCCTGCATGAGCCATAGAAAATTTTCTACAACTTACGTTTTTCTGTCTAGTTTGGGCTACATCATACGCCAAGCTAATTGTGTAATCCTTATACACATCCGCTGGTAATTCATTAAATCTGCTAATAAAAGCATGTTTAATCCAATCGACAAATACTTCAGAAACTAAAACAATCAAACAGTCTGGCAGAAGAATCCAAAATTGTTCTTCCTTCCATGAATATTCTTTCATTGTCTGGAGAACAACGATGAATAATAACACAAATAAATGAAAGCGTTCTCTTACATCCGAACAAGAAACTTGAAATAAATTATTTTTGTCAAATTTTTTAAAAACGCTTCCTTTTAATTCGACAAACTGATTTGATATCATTATTGTCAAAAGCGCTTTGTTATTAGAATTGATGGCCACGTTTAATGTGGTTGCTTGAAATAGAACTAAAAGTCCATGTAGAACTAGAAAAATAATGTTAAGGAAATTATAAAAATTAAATTGTAGGTCCAGCTAAATAAAATGCACAGTAGTTAGAAATTTAAAAAGGATACAGACATAAATAACTGAAAGTAACAAATGAGGAATAACCCCAAAATGTTCTCTTCCTCTGCCACGAGGCTCTATCGCAGTCCAGAATAAAGCATCAATAGTGTCTTGTCCAAAAGCAGAAAATAATCGATCACTTACTTCTAACATGTTAAAAAAAATATAAAGCTTTATGACTGACTGACTTTTTATAAGGTGATACATTACTGATGTATCTATGTATAACATCATAATACTGCATGAGATCAATATGCAGGCTTTCAATAAATCACATATTTCAGCTGGTTTTAGTACGCTGTTTCGTTTTGGGTGCTCGATCCTGAAAAGCAGTTACATCATTGAAATATTGTGAAGCTGAAAAATATTCTCTTTCGAACTGATCTTTATTTTGTAAATGTTACTTACCCAAAACATTCTAAAATAGGTCTTGAAATTACAGCCCATAATGCTAGAATAATCCTTAACGGCAAGAAGGTGTAGACAAAAAGAAAGGAGTCAGCACACTAAAACAGAATTTATTATTGATTTCATTTTTAAATTTTTATTTCAGATGCATTATTGTATTATGTCATGTCCACTAACCTGGAAGAATCCATAAGCCATAAACTTTTCAACCTCTCTCGGGATCTTCATAAAAGAGTACACCTTCTCCCGTCTTTCCGAATAACGCTCTTCGTCATGTTCCAGTAAGTAACCTCTTGTCAATTCTACTTTCAAAAACTGAAGTAACGACGGTTTTGTTGAATCTAAAAAAAACCAACAAAAATTTTTGATTTATGAAAAACCATGAGATCATCCACAAAAACGAAATTACAAACCGTTTGTGTCCCCCCATTTATCGTTATACAATTCTTCCAATCTATCATAAGTGCTAGAGTTTGTCCTGAATCGAATTTTCTTTCCTGATAATAATCGATCTTTCCCTACAGGCATATTGTGTCATCACTATGATAAAATAATAACCGTGGAAAAGTAGCAAATGGTAAATATTTTTACAGCTGATAAGTTTGTAAACAGAACGATTCGCGTTGTTGCCTGTCCGCCATTTTTTATTTTTCTAATCCCACGTTAAGGCCTGTCATGGCCGCGGCAAGTGAAGATAACGATAAAAATTTTTCAAAAATAATAATTATTGGAGCTGGAATGGCCGGCCTTTCAGCTGCCAATCATTTAGTTAAAAATGGCATGACAGATTTTAAAATATTAGAAGCTAGGAATAAAATCGGAGGAAGGATCGAAGCCACCGAAACGGGTACGTCGATAATGGGTGTTTTTCATTAACTGTCATTTTTTTTGGATTTCTTTATGTGTTGTTCGATTTTCAGGAAGTAATAAAATTGAATTAGGAGCAAATTACATACATGGGGTATTGGGGAATCCGATATATGAGCTCGCCATGGCTCACGGCCTAGTCGACATTATACACATACCGAAACCGCATAAAGTAATAGCTGCACTTGAAAATGGATCACAGGTCCCTTTTCCAGTCCTGCAGGAAATATACGAAGCTTATGTTTGTTTTTTAAGACGATGTGAAGAGTATTTTTTATGCCAGTACTTGCCACCTGACGGCATTAACAGTGTAGGTGAACATATTAGTTTAGAAGCTTCAATATATTTAAATAGAATAACAGATCCAGAGGAAAGGCATCTTAAAAATTTAATATTTGATTGTCTTTTAAAAAGAGAAACATGCATCACTGGTTGTGATGATATGAATGAAGTTGATCTCTTAGAGCTAGGAAGCTATACCGAGCTTCAAGGTGGCAATATAGTCTTGCCAGGAGGCTACAGCAGTATTTTAGAATCAGTTTCATGTATTATTCCTCCTAGAAATATTTTATTAGAACATCCTGTAGCTACTATCAACTGGCAATGTAAGGATTCTTCAAATGATCATTTAACAAGTCCAGGATATGATTCTGGAATTGATTTACTTGCCAATGGAGATCCTGGAAATGATTCAGATGATTCTGATAAAACAGTTACAGGAGGAACATTAACGCCTAGGAGAAACTCAACATCTAGCAGGGCTAGTTGTGAAAAAAGTATCAAAGAAGAAAGTAATAAAGAGGAAAGTGCAAAACTTTCAGATATTAGTGAACAGAGTGATGAGTTAACAACAGTTGAAGTTATTTGTGAAAACGGAACGAAATTCTATGCGAATCATGTTATATGCACAATCCCGCTTGGTGTCTTAAAAGAAAAAGCATTATCCTTATTTTCTCCAAAGTTACCACAGTATAAATTGGAATCAATAAATAGACTAGCGTTTGGAACAGTTAATAAAATTTTTCTCGAGTATTCACGGCCGTTTTTAAATCCAGACATATCTGAAGTCATGTTGTTATGGGATTCAAGAGAAGAAGATGAAAGTGATATAGCTTCAAATTGGTTTAAAAAAATATATTCATTCGCAAAAGTCACAGAGACACTGTTTTTAGGTTGGATTTCTGGTAAAGAAGCAAGGTATATGGAAACGTTACCAAGTGACGTTGTAGGAGAAAAATGTACAGAACTATTGAGGAAATTTTTAAATGATCCGTATATACCTTTACCAAAGCTTTGTCTGTGTTCTAACTGGCATAGTCAGGAATTTTTTAAAGGGTCTTATACTGCAATCGCAGTAGGTGCTTCACAGCTTGATGTAGAGCAGATTGCGCAGCCTTTGTTTACTAATATTAACCAAAAAAAGGTAAGTAGAATTTTATGGCTGAGTGAACAGAAAAAGTGGAGCTTTTTATAATTTAAATTTTTTATTTTTAGCCTGTACTTCTGTTTGCTGGCGAACACACACATAGTAATTTTTATTCAACTGTACATGGTGCTTATTTAACTGGTAGGAACGCAGCTCAAACTTTATTAACATCAGAGCAGCCGAATGAAATAGAACTTACGTGTAATGATACGAGCGATTTGAGTTCGTGGATTCAAGGAATTGCATTAGACGAGTGAAAATTCAAAATTTGTGAGCAGAGTTGGATTTTTTTTAAAAAAGATCTTTTTTATTAGTTAAAAAATTTTAATATTTTATAAGAGCTAAAAGAAATAATTCTCTTAATCAATAATAATTTTAAATTACACGATGCTTATTAATATCGGTGTATTAAATGTGCTTACTTCTATTTTTTAAACAAGAGGAATAACTTTGCCATGTAAAATTAGTCATTTTTTTTATTGCTAGTAAGCCAAAGGTAGTTGTAAAATAAAATGTCGGTTTTTTGTTTTAATGATGAAGAAATCACTGATCTGTTATGATGAAGTAGTATAGTTTAAACAAAATTCATTGTTGAAATGAAAGCTGTAAGTAAAATGTAATATAGGAAGAAAAATTAGATTTTTTTAAAAGTGATTTTTGTTACTGTGATTTTTTTTGCTAAAAATGCTTCAGCTTTTTTCTCTGAAGAATTAGTTTTTGTTTCTTTCGATTTTGAATAAATTAAATTATTAATTTTGAAGTGTTATTTTTTTTATTTACTTAAGAAAAAATAGAATGGAAAGTATGACGTGAATCTCTCTTACTTGGGTTGCTATGATTGTTCGTTTTCTTCATTGTCGCGAAATGTAGGTTGTTATTAATTCTGGTGAATAGGTTGAAGGGGAATAATTCGGAAATAGCAAGTCTTTCTTGACAGTGAGCAGAAACCAAATAGCTACTTTTGATTTTTTGACTTATGAACGTTGCCATCCATATCCTCTTCTATATATAGAATCATTAATCTGGGGTTTTTCGGGCATAGGCCAGCTAACTTTAGTCGGACACAGGCTTTAAAAAGTTTTAAGGACACAAAAAATAAACCAAAATTACGGTACAACATTTTATTCTTTATTAATAAAATGATACAGGTCATGAATTAAGTGCAATCTGCAGGCTATTACAAATTATAATTAATCCTTATCTGCATTTAATAATTCTTTCTTTTTTTCAATTTTCACAATTCAACATAAAAAACATTCTTCATCTCACAAATATTTAAACACCCTGTAATTTCACAATTATTACCTTTCACATCAAAATAATTGACATCGGCCATCAACAAAAAAAAATTTAACCAATCTCAACTTACAATTATTTATTTATAATATTTCTTTCTCCCGAGAAAGCAAAGTGTGAAAAATCACATAATAGGCCTACAGAAAAAAATCAATAAAAAAATTATTCAAAACCAACAAAAGACATTATAAATCAGAAATGGGAAAAAAACTACCTTAAAGCCTAATTTTTTAATATAATGATTCAATGAAAGCTTGAGCAGACTTGTAACAATGCGATTCTTTTTTTTTACACTACACTTCGTAGATTTTTTACTTTTTTTTGTAATTTTTTTATCACATTTTGAACACAATTAAGTAAACTTGTTAAATCAATTTTTTTTCTCAATCATCTTTGAAAACTAATCCGTCACTACCTTGGTATTTTTTTTTTAGATAATTTTTTTTAACATTAAAAAAATAGAATTAATATTTACAAAATAAAAAACATGAAATCTAATATATACGTAATATAATTTTTTCTTGTTTTTCTTAAGCGCACATAATTGTTTTTCTTGAAAGATATACATTATTTACATTAGCTATAATTTGAGTGGGAGAGAGGGTAAATCGTTTATAACTGGAAAAAGCATTTTGATAATCAGAATTGAGGTAAGAGAGATTTTTCATTCAGAGAAAGATCAACCTGTTACGTTGGCAACGTTTGTATAATTGACGCCATCTTGGATTACAGAAACTACACATAAAGCAACGATAGATTAGAGATGCCTTTTTATTATTACTCTTGTAATAAACTAAATTACAAAATAAAGAGGATGAATTCTTGATTGCAGCGTACGGTAGTTTCCCATTTGACAGCAAAGGTGACCGTAATCTATGTGAAGCGATAGTGGCCTTGGCGCCAACTTCCATAATGTTATATTGTTGTCATGGCAACCCATTTTCAGTTTCCATGAAAAAAATAGTAAAAAAAGGCTGTTGGGAGTATAGTCTTTTGCTGGCAACTCTTGACTTAGCTTAGCTTTTAGAGTATTTTTATGAAAACATTACTCATTAATTAAAAATGGCGTCGACTAGAGTTGCCAACATAAACTTTTATTCCATCTCTGAATTTAAAACTTCATACTTGAGATTTGTTGAATTCCAAAAAACAAAATTAGATCATTATTAGTATGTTTCCAAAAAAAAATTTACAATAATAGTCAAGCAAAGTGGAAGAATATAATATTAACATTAAAATGTATATATATATACTTTTTATAATCTACTTTTTATATCAATCAAATCTGTTCATTACAAAAGACTGTGAAAAAATTTTTTAATTCTACAACTAAGCGTTACCAACTTAATTTTTGAGCCAAGTCACGCCGAGATTTTTTTCTCAATAACTCGATACGCAACCTAATCGAAAATAATTTCTTTTTTTAAAAAATTAACATTTTTTTTGGATTATAAATTTTGGAAAATTTAATTTTTCAGATATATTGATAAAATTTCTGTCTTGCTTTATTAAGCATGATAATTTTTTATTTCTAATTACAAAATTAGAATCGATTTGACAAAGCATGCATGATTACAAAAAATGGTAGAAGGGGAAAGGGTATATTTTTCTTAAAACACGTTTTTATAACGAATTGCCATTTAATGATAGAGAGTGTGGGAAAGATAAAAAGACAATCACGACATGAAACAGAAAACAGCACGTGAAACGAAGAAAGCACGAAGTTCGTTATTTTTTATTTTCTAATCTCGCTTAACATATTTTAAAAGATGAAATTTATTCCCTAAAAAATTCAAAATTTAAAAAATCAAAAATAAAGTTTTATTTTTTAATGGAAAAAACTAATGCAAAGATCGTTCATGCCGACTACAATCCTTAGAATCTGAACGGTCACTAGCAACGAGACCGTTAACTGACTGCAGCGACACTAGTGGCGCAAACTCAAACTGTTCAACATATTAGATGTGAAAAAGCTGCTTTCTAATTATGTTCCACTCAAAATTAAAATAATTTTTAAGGGAATATCGAAGATGGCGAGACTGCAATCAACTACGTATTTTACAAAGATTAATGAATATGATTTAAAAAATAACAAGACAAAATAATAATAAAAAAATTAGTTTCAGGGTTGAGTTACGAATATTTTTAAGGCAGATTAAAAAAAAATTCAACAAAACCAAAATTTAAAAAAAAAATTAAAAAATATTATTGTTTATCACATCGTTATTTTGGTATTTTCGATTTAACCGACCAGGGCATTAAAAATTCTTACTTTCTAAATATTTTTTTTTAAAAACTTGATCGATCATACTGATGGCAAAAAAATTATTTCCCAAGTAATAGTAATATGTTAATTAACTCAAAAAAAAAAAACTTAAAAATTAATTTTTTAAAATTCGTCCAGACCTCCGTCGGGGACTCCGCTTTTTACTTTTTCTAGTACTCGATTGACGTAGTCCGTCGTATGGCCCGCTATTTTAACTTCTGCAAAGATACACAAAAATGATTTAGTTCAGCCAAAATATTAGCCTAGTCCTGTTAGCCATCTTTTCGCACTTACTTGTAGCATTTTTGACCACTTTATCCATATGCTTATTAATTTCATCCCTATTCGACACATCCGCATTGACTTTAGCAACTAAAAGCTGCTTCATTTGTTGTATCCCATTTATTAATTTTTTATGTTCATGTTCAAGTCCATGTAATTTAATTTTGTTCGCTTCATGCTGAGCTTTCTTCTTTAATCTGCAAGCCCTGAAAATAAAAATCCCCACATATAAAAAAATTTATAAATACGAAAAAAAAAAATCCGCAGAAAAAATGTTCTCACCTCGAAGCAAGTTTATTTTTCTCCTTTCTCGTTTTCGGACGGACGTTAAAAGGCAATTCCGAGACGGGAGTCATGTCGTTAATGACCTTTCCAAGTTTATCTAATTCTTTCCCGATAGAATGTAGTTTTTTAGGATTTGGAGTTAAATCGTTGCCGTCGCCTTTCCTTGCCTTACCGCTATGTTTTATACCTCTTACAGAACAATTCGGGCTAAATACAGGATCTGTGACTTCGTTCAGAACATGCGGATCTTCCAGCTTTGTTTTTAATACTAATCTTTGCCCTTTTGGGCCTTTCGCTTGAACGTTATACTGCCAGAAATATCTTTCTTTTTTAGACATTTGATGATGGCGAGGTCGATCTTTCCCGTCTCCCTCCCCGTCGCTAGAATCTGAAAAAATATAGGAAAAACATTTATTTGACAACCAATATTCTTAAGATTCTTCTGGCAAACAAATTTTTTCTAGATTCTTTCTGGGAAATTTTTTTTTGAGATTTCTATGGCCAAAAAAATATTTAATTTTATCTGACTCTTTTTTTTTTTGTAAAAAAAAGATTCTTAAAAAATTTTAAGAATGATTCTCATACCTGCATCAGTTGAAACATCCTCATATTCATAGTGATCACTTTCATCCTCTGAATCTGACCCTTCATCCTGTGAAAAATCATGAGATTCCGGACTTAAAACCCCACCGGTCGAAATCGAAGAAGTCGATCCAGCTTCCGCAAGCGAACCAGTCGACAACAAATGTTTTCGAGGTTCCCTCCTTTGCCAAATTTGATCCAAGCCTAAATGCGTAGGCGCCGAGGACGAAAGCCTCGACGAGCTACTCCTCCCCGATCGCGTATAATGAACTCTCGGACTAGTCGGTGACACAGCAGACATAGCAGGGCTCGTAGGTCCAGGTACCGATTTACCCAAAAGAGTATGCAAACGATCCGGAGACGAATATGATTCTTTTTTTAACAGAAGTTCGTGTAGCGTACTATGTTTTATCTGGAGAGGGCTTATACTAGTAGAAGGAGGCGTCGATTCTTGCTGAGGTTGTAATATGGAAGAACTAGAACTGTGTTGACTATGGCTAGACGGGGACAACGCGGAATTAACCGTGTTTTGCAGGTACATATCAAGAGGACTAGACGGCACGCTGGACGACGCGTTAAAATTTTCTTTTAGAAAACCCATGCCCGCTGGGGGGAAAGAGGACGCCGCGAACGGCGTGTTGACAGATAAATGAGATTGCGACGTCATTTGGCTGTCTGTCACTTGAACTATAGGCGTAGTCATATCATGCTGACCCATAGTGACTAAAGGTACACTTGTAAAATAATTACTGTTGTCTTCAGGAAGGAGAAGATCGTCGAAATTCAGATCGCCCAATAATGTATCGTCGTTTGCGTTTAATTCAGCTAATGTAGGTCCCTGAATCAAATCAGCCTTATCAACTTGAAATATATCTTCTTCGTCCATTTTAAAGGATTCACTTCGGGTTTCCATTTTACCCCATAAGCCCGAGTCGTTTATCGGTAGACCGGTCGACATTTCACAGTTTGGATCGTGCGATATTGACGGGGAAGAGTTTAAGACGTCGGAATTGAAATCGAAACCGAAATCTCGAAATTCTGAAATATCGTTGAATTTTCTTTGAGGTATAGGAACACTAGCCGATGTACACATGGGGTCTATCCCCGGTTCTTGTTTTATGGAAAATTGATCTATGAAAAAATCTCCAGTGTAGACTGGGTCACCCATCATGGATTCTTCACTGCTTGCCCACTCAAGTATAACACTCAAATAAAACACTTTGCATTTTTAACAATTTGTTAATTTTTTTCGATGAACTTCACTTTGTTCAAGTTATTAAAAGTTTGGATTCTTTGAAAAATAAAACGTAAAGGCGTTTACTCCCATAATACATCCCTTTCCTGAAAAAAAAGAGAAAATAAATCGTTAAAATTTTATTTTTGTTAAAAATTTCAAAAAAAATCAAGTAGCTTGTATTTGGCATTAGTCGCTAACTTTTACTGACTACCAACAACCATCATCAGAAATTTATTTCAGAGAAAGTAAATGATAAATAACTTACACACTTCTTAGACTCATAAAAAATTTAATTTCTCAAGAAGAGTTTACAAGAACAAATTTTCTTCAAAAAATCTCATCTCCTGCAAAATTTAATCCCATCACACTAAATTTTGTTATTATTGATTAACGCCACAAAATAATACCACAACAAAAAAATTTCCTTCACTATTTTTATCATTTTAGAAATGTGAAAATTGTCGACACACAAAGAGGAAAGTTTAAATATCGATAGATAAATTAAATAGATCCCATTATCATGCCCACTCATATTTGCAAGGTTTTTTAGCAAGCCAACACAAAATATTATTCATTTGATAAAAATAAATGCTTTGTTTACAATTTTATTTCAGAAAAATAAAAATGATAGAGAAAAAAAATTCCCAGAAAACTTTTTTAATTAAACGATTTTAAAAACACAGCAGACTAAAAAATTAAAAACATTGAAAAATCTGTGTTATCATATCACATTAATGCTGAGTGTCATATTTTTCTTGCCTCGTGCACAAGGTAAAAGACCTTGTGGTAGGCCAGTTCTTATGTTGATACTGGCCAAGTCTTAAAAAATCCAATTAACGTGCAATTGATTTAGCTAATTGGATAAAAAATAAAAGTTCCAAGAATTGATTAAAACAATTCAATCAAGATGAATATTTTTGTTTAACTGCTAAATTAGCACAAAATTTTTGAAAAATTATACTTGATAACTCAGGGTATTTTTTTTAAAAATGAGAATTATTCAATGACAATACTCATTCAAATTATAATTTTTAAATTATTTCAGTTTAAAACCCATAAAAGAATGATACATAAAAATGGAACTCTCATAATTTAACTACAGATTGAACTTAACTCATAAATATCAACTTCATTGAGCCTATTGATTTTGCGTGTCCTTGAAACGAAAGGAAAATCATTGTGGGAAATATTCTTCCGGAGATTCTTTGAAAATAACAGCTGTCCTGAGTGGGAATGCCAAAAAACATGACCTCAACAACATGTTTATTTATTTTCCACTTGTCAATAACTTAAAACAGGTTAAAATACTAGGCTATAAATAGATTTGAAGTAGGCGCAAATTGTTTTCTGCTTGTTTTGATTTGAGATTACACAACATGACATGCACTCTCCGAAAACAATGCTCAAAAACGGTATCCAAACACGATTTCGAAAACAACATCATGTGATAAATGAATTTCGATGAAAAATTTTGAAAATTTCAACGGAACACATCGGAATTCTTTAATAAAAGAACAAAAAAATATCAGATATTGATGACCTCACCTCGATCGAAGCAGAAAGGCCTTGTTATCGAGTTCCCGCCATAAAATTCACTGACAACACTTGTTTCATATAAATTTTCGTAGTTTGAAAAAGGACACTTTACTTCGCGCAGAACTAAACGGTTTACGGTATAACAAAATTACAATTTATCTCAGAAAAAAAGACAACAAGAATCTTTGTTGACTTTCCTGTTTCACAAAATGAACACATACAAAAATATGCTGCGTTGCCGCGTTTACATTTTCGTAGGTCAAGATTTCGTCGTGTCAGTAGAACTTCCGGTTTTTAAAGATAGAAATAGAAGCTTCTTGATTTTTTTCGTGATTCGAAAAAATTATGAGTAGAAAATATTCCGATTCAAATTGTTGTTTTTCTAATTTTTGATAATTCAGAATAAAAATATGAAGCTGATAATCAAAATAAGAAATATCGATTTAATGAAAAATTTTCAGACTGGCGACATTCAGTTTCCGGTTTTCGACATTTTTCTTGATTTGTCGTAAATTCGAAAATGCATTGTATTATTAATAGATGAGTAAATCTCGATATAAATTTGTAAAATAGAAAAATTATTAATGGTCTATTGAAAATGCAGGCTATAATAAAATCACCGTCCAGTGTTGTTTTGAGATCGAAAACTATTTTTCATGGTAAGTTCATTGAAAACATTGAAATCTTATCAGAATAAATGGCACACGGTTTCGACCATTTTGTAACTGACTACACTTATCTTTTCGTTTTTGAATATTTATATTATTTGAACTTCAACACCCTTGATCAAAGTAAATAACGTGATGATTGGGATTAGTTTTATGAAGATTTGACATTAAACTTGAAAAATGAAATACTTTTTGAAAATTTGTGATCAAATTATCCTACGTCATTTGAAACGTTTCTCGGTTATTATAGGTATGATTCCATTTAAAATAACGAATACTTTCGCTGTTAATTGAATCTTGTTTGTAATATATTCTTTTTTCTCTAAGTTTTTTTTATCTTAAACACTACTAAATTTTTTTAAAATGTTATCATTCACATTTTGATTCACGATTTATTGACCCATTAAAATTTTTATTTGCAGATAGTTGCCGATGTCAAGGTTGGAAAAATCAAGGGCGCATTATTACTCCCTGCCCGTTAACCTCTTCAAGATTCTTATCATCACTCCCAAAATGTTTAAGCACTGGAAATCTTTTCATACATCAATACCATTCAAGCCACCTAAAAAGAAGTCCTGCTGTTGTAGTATTAGATCCATATTATAAGCAGGGAATCGTTTTGTTTAGAGATTTTTCAATCAGTCAAAGTTACTCAGATAAAGAACCGTTAAAACCTTCTTCAAAACTAGAGGAATCTGTTTTAGCAATTAAAGAAAAGGAAAAAGAAAAAGAAGAAGCAAAAGGAAAGCCAGGAGCAGTAGCTTCTCCACCACCTCCTAAAAAATCTCTTGGCCAAAAAATTTGGCATGAGTTGGTACATTACTACCACGGGTTTAGATTATTGTTTATAGATATAAATGTATCTAGAAAATTATTATGGAGAGTTTTAAATGGAAAGTCATTAAGTAGAAGAGAGCATAGATTACTTGTAAGAACAGTCGGTGATATATTTCGACTTATACCATTTTCTGTATTTATAATTGTACCATTTATGGAATTTTTATTGCCATTGGCTATCAAATTTTTTCCTGGGATGTTACCATCTACATTTCAAACAGCAACAGAAAGAGAAGATAAATTAAAACAATCTTTAAAAGTAAGACTGGAAATGGCTAAGTTTCTACAAACAACTCTAGATGACATGTCTGTGCAGTCTAAGCATAAGGACAGTGAAGCAGCGCAGAATTTCACAGAGTTTTTTAAAAAAATTAAAACATCAGGTGAAGTTCCATCAAATGAGGAAATAATTAAATTTTCAACACTTTTTGAAGATGAAATTACATTAGATTCACTTTCGAGACAGCAGTTGACTGCACTTTGTAGGGTTTTGGATATAAATCCAATGGGGACGACTAATTTACTTAGATTTCAAATTAGGATGAGATTGAGGAGTTTAGCAGCTGACGATAAGGTAAGGGTTAATTTTTTGGATGCAGAGTGAGAGAGAAAATATTATAAAAGCTCATGGAATTACTTTAACTACAAAATTATTTACATCATTGTTGACACACCCCAATATGAAAAATATTTGTGATTAGAAGGGTCAAAGGGCATTGTGTTGACATAAAGCGACACAAAAACAAAGAGATTGTGCTCAGTGTTTGGTCCAACATATTTTAGTCAGAGATAACAATTTTATCTTCAAAGCTAACACATTTCATTTCCTAGTCCCTGTAAAATTTCAATTTAAAAAATTTTTGGTCAAAGCTCTGCACCCTAAAAACATGATACTATTTTGATGAAAACTAATTTTTATTTCCTATTTTTAGATGATTATGAAAGAAGGAATCGATTCGTTGACAATACAGGAATTACAAACAGCCTGCCAGGCTAGAGCGATGAGAGCTTATGGTGTTTCCGAAGAAAAACTAAGGAGTCAGTTATCGCAGTGGCTTGAGCTTAGTGTAAATGAAAAAGTACCACCGTCCCTTTTGCTTCTATCAAGAGCATTGATGTTACCAGATACGATTACACCTAGTGATCAACTGAAAGCGACAATATCAGCTTTGCCAGACACTGTGGTAAGTAAATTTAGATGCAAGCCAAAATTGAATTTAATGGGTTTGAAAGGTGCCAAAAAAAACTGTTAGAAATTTTGAATTGGCCATATCTGCCCTCACTGTTGTATCACTTTAATATCATTATTTTTTTTACAGGAATTGAAAGCCAAAGCTGCACTTAGCGAAAGAGAAGGTGTGCTCGACAATAAAACTAAGATCGAATTAATCAAGGAAGAGGAGAAACGCATCCAAGAAGAAAGAGCTGAACAGAGGGAGGAAGACAAGCGTTTGGTTCAGGAAAAAGCGGAAGAGTTGGTCGATGCCGCGCCTATTATTAAATCCGATACTGCTACTCCGGATATCGAAAAGATGGCGGAAAAGAAAGCGGAGGAGATTTCATCGAAGGATTTGGAAGCTCTCGAGGATGCTTTAGATACTTTAGGAAAGGAAAAGAAAAAATTGTTTGTCGAGAAGGAAGAATTAGATGAATTGAAAGAAGAACTACAAGAGTATCAAGAGGTAAAATTTTTAAAAATTAAGTAAATGAGAAAGATTTGTGCTGCGGAACTGTGCTAATCATTTTTTTTATTTTTAAGGATGTAAAAGAGCTGAAACAAGTTTTAGCAACTGGGGATTCGAAATCCGATATCAGTGAAACAAAAGCCGCTAAAAATTTATTTAAGAAAGTGAACAGTATGATTTCCAAAATGGATATAGTTTTATCAGATTTAGAAAACAAGGGGCAGAAATTAAAAACCGATGAAGGGGTTCCTGAGGATAAAAAGGACGAATTAGTTAAAATTGACGAACTTATGGAAGTAATTAAAAGGATACAAAAAGTACCGGATGAATCTAGGCTTGCACAAATATCTAAAGTCCTTGGGAAGATTGATGACGATCATGACGGTGCTATAAGCGTTGATGAAGTTTTAAAGGTAAGAATTTTGAAGAATTTAATTTTTTTAATTTTAAAATTCCTGCTGTTGAATTATTCGCACTTTCTTATTTATAGCACGGGACGTTTTCAAGGATTTAATAAAATTTAATTGAAAGATTTCTGCGATTTAAGTTAGACAAAAATCAAACAGAACGCCTGACCATTCATTAAAGTGCGATTTATTAAATTTTATTAAAATTAAACCTTGAAAATGTCTCATGGTAATAGTTTTTTGAAAAAATGATTTTGAACTTTGCTTGAACTTCTTCCCCAGCACATATATCATATTTTTTAATTGCTTGATAATGATAATTTAATTGTGATTATCATTGTTATAGTGTTCCAGAACCTTTAATAAGGTATGGAAATGTTTCTTAATTTTCACGATTCTTAGTGTTGATCATATTTCATTAGATAGAATCATACAGGCAGGAGGGCAAAAATAAGAGAATCCTGGATCTGAAAAAATGAATGTAGTTTACAGCTTTAAAGCTACATTAATTTGTGAAGTTTGTCTCTAAAGAGTTCTAATAATTAATAAATTAATGATTTATACTCTTCTATATTTTCACATTTTATGACTAGTATCAAGTCACATCATGATGTAATCAAAAGCTGAAACTATATTTTTACACTCAAAGGATTTTTTATGAATAACCCAGGGATCTCTTACTTTATTTGCTTCCTCATTTAAATGAAAACTGCTTTACACACTCATCATATTATTTTAATGAATAGTGATCATTTATGGCTGTTAAAGTTTTTAATGATAGCAGCATGTTCACATTTCAAGGTTTGTATTTGAGCGACTACATTTCATCCATCCAAAAAATTAATATAAAATTCGATATAATAATTGAATTCAGTCTTGACTTTGAATAAGGGTTTGAGAATCTCTTTCTTCTGTGTTGCCTTTTCGAAGGAAATTAAACTTGAGCGAAGATTTTTTGCTTTATTTATGTTTAATTATATTGAAACCATTTATCTTTAAACAAAGTAGAGTTGTACAATTCACCTTTTAATTGAAACAAGTACCTAACCTCTTTTGGTCAACCTTATTATTACAAAACACTTAGTCGTTTCAAATCTATTTTAAAACTCAAATATTTATTTTGTTATTTAATTTTTTAAATTACTATATACTATAATCTTTTGCTCGTCACAAAAAACCTTTCCTGAAAGCAGCAAGTGGAAATTGGAATAAATTTGTTTTTTAAAAATAATATGGCGGCGATCGATCGTGGCAGAAGAAAGAATTGCAAGCAGACGACTTTTTTGTAGGAAAAACCGTCAAAAAGCAGTTGAAAATTTTTGTTACAGTATTATTTTACTGATTCTAAGATTTTCGGATAAAATTTATAAAAGGTAACCGCTTCATTCAGTATCAACAACTAAAAACCCGGTCAACCATCTTTACTTTTAAAAAACGAACTTATTGCAAATCTGCGGTTCTCAAACCTAGTTGATTGTCCTAAGATGTAATATATATATATATTTTACGTTCATGGTCAAGTGGTCAACTCTGTAGTAGTTCAAAATTCTTTTATAAATATTTTTGCTTTATTTATCATGTCACAATTCTTGCTTGCACATTGTTAATCATGCTTGTATAAAATTCTTTTAATTGATGTTTTGTTTTAAAATTTAAAAATCCGAATCATATTGCTTTTCTTTCTAGGTTATAGAACTAATTGGCAAAGAACACGTTCACCTAACCACCAAACAACTGGATGAAATAATAGAACTATTAGAAAAAGAAGAGGCTTTGGAATTAGAAGAACAAATCGAAAAAGCACTTGAAAAGCAAGCGCCCGTAGTAAAAATCGCAACCAGTACAAAAGGTAAATTTTTTTGTATTTTAGTAATGTGTGTGTTCTTGGCAACTAAGCAATTTAACAATGTAAAACCTTAATGTGTTAAAGGGGATTAATCAATCGAAGACCGAAAATTCTCCTACAATAGTGAGAAGGTAAACCTAGAATCCCGCGACTCATCTTTCGGTCGGTGGAATAAGAAATTTCCGAGGCCTTTTAAGTTTTTTCACCAATTAACACAAATCTACGATTGTATTTTACTTAAATGAATTCTAAATATTTTTCAGAAGCCGACAAAGGCGACTCGGCCAGTCGAGATAGCGAAGAAAAAAAACAAAAAGAAGGAAATGAGCCTCCTTCGCCCAGCGAACAACCAAAAAAAGCAGCGATCTCAGTATCACCGAACGGAACCGGTAGTAAAACTTCAATAACAGAACCAAAGGATATCAATAATGGAACTTCGAAGAAATTGTAAAAAATTAAATTAATTAATTGTTTTTTGTTTTTTTTTGGGTAATTTTTCAACTACGCAATTATTTATTACGTCGTGTATTTTTGCCGATAGCTAGTACGACGTGGCGCGCTTTGTAGTTTTTATTTTAAAAGAATTTTTTAGGGATTTTAAAAGGTGGATCCTCTGTATTTTTTCTTCGTGACAGTTTCCAATAGCAAAAACGTTCGGTAGTTAAGATTTAGTCAGGAATAAATGAATTCACAATCTATTATATTTATTAGATAAATATTTATTCTAAAAATGTGATTATTAACAAAAGTAAACTGAGGCTGTCTATGGTACCTTGATATTCCTTTAATCGTGTTCCAAAAAGTGTTGAAAATAAGAGCCTTGATTAAATATTATTTGATCTCTAAACAAAATAAAGTAATTTTTGACATTTTTAATATTTCAGTATTTAAATATTAGCCAAAAAAAGGATATTTGTAAAAAACATTGCAATACAAAGAGCTCAATTTTCAAGAAAGGTCGATACAACTCAGGATAATTTTTCGAAAATTTTACCGGCTTCCCTAAATGAAATTTTCCCATCTTGGTTCGAAATAATTTGTACTTAAAAAGGCCATATTGATAATTTTTAGTAGGAACTAAAGCCAAAGATAAATTATTTTGATTTATAAGTGCCTGACAGCTTTTTAATAAAATATTTTTTGGGGGCAACTCTGGGTTTTATAAATAAAATCTACCGAATAAGGCTCGTACTGCACATCTACATGCATTTATTTCTGTACGTTGTAAAAGAAAAAGGATTCCTATAATTGATGTGATTCCACCTGTTGTACAAAAAAATAAATACATTCTTAATAATAGTGTGGGGTTTTTCAAGAGAAGGACCTAAAAAAGGTTATTGAATTTTATTTCTTAAATAGGTTCTTGAATTAATTGATGGATTTCTTACTTTAAAAAAAAGGATTTCCTTTGGTTACAATGCATTGCATTTTTCAGTGTGTGAAGAGTCGAAAAATACCGGTTATGTTTTAATTCCATAATAATTTTGTATTATAATTTCGTTATATGTACCAATGCTACAATAAAGAGCTGGCTCTTATTAGCTTAATTTTTTTATTACTATACCTAAACGCCCTGTTTTTCGATAATTAATTAGAAACTAAACCAGACTGTTAATTAGGTTCCAGAATATTTCTGGAACAAGCCAAAGATTTTAAAAAAATTAATAGGTAAAGTGTTTGTTTGCTTATGTTGAGGCCAAAAAGGAATCTTTTGCTCAAAAAGACGACAGATTTAAGAGATTTTATCAAATTTTAGGACGGGGGCTTGGCTATTTCTGTCCAGATTATGAAAACTAAAATGAAAAAAATTAATGTGGAATCAAGGGTTCTAAAAAAAAAAGGCGGCTAAAAAAATCACCGCCTTTAATGACGAAAATCAAAAAAACCATAGAGTAGACAATTAATAATTCATTTTTATCCACTCTCCAGCAGATACAACGATAACGCTTTGAAACTTAATCAATTCTTTACTAACAAGAACAATTCGTCGAGATCAACCGTTGAAGCAAAAGAAAAAAATAGCGGCAATTGATCGTGGCAGAAGAATCACAACAGCCGTCAAGCAAGAAATTGTTCCGAGTTTCCCCAATTTTTTTACCATTTTCACTTACTGTTGGTTCAATGCAGAATTTAAAAATAGAAGGAAAAAAAAATAAAAACATTCATAATTTAATAACAGGATTGGTACCCATTATACATATTTATTGTTTCCGTTAAAAAGAAGCGACTTATAACTGATACTTTTCCAAAGTGAATTCTCAAAATTATCTTTAATAAATTAGTATGTCTTTTACATGGTTTTTATTAATACAGTTCTACTTAAATATGATTTTTCAGTCGATGCAATTAAATATAATGTGTGCCCAAATAAACATTAGGGAACCAAAATTTTACAAATGAAAGTAGACACAATGAATTAATTTTTCAAAGCGGTGCTGTGAATTCAATCGTTAGTAAGAAAAATTTATGGCAGTGGTATTTTTTCCTTTCGCCTTTTTAAATCATTACGCCTACTTTCTTTTTAAACATGGTGCGAAAAGAGATAAAAGATTAGTTCCCAAAATTCATGTGACAAAATTCTAATAGATTTTGGCTACTATAATACTTTTCGTTTTATTCCTTTTTTTCAGAAGGACCTTAAATATCTATGGCACATATTCGGTGCCTTGATTTTTTTTTATATAGTAAAACGGTCCCTAAATCACAACTTATCGTCTAGGTAAGAAAGATATTATTTTTGTTAAGAAATTCCAGGTACATCGAAAATTTGAGGCAGGTATAGATATAGCGTAAATTTTTTAGAATAAGAAGGGTTTAAATATCCTCATCAAGAGATAAAATGCACGTATTGAAAGGGTCAAAGATCAAATTCCTTACGATTAAATAATTATTCACTGTTTATTTAAATGACGATTGTCTTAAAATTCTTCCACAAAAAGCAAAATTAAAATTACCTTAAGATGTAACTTAAATGGACCCTAGTTTGCTTTAAGTGCGATTAATTCCTACAGAAGCGATTACCGGGAACAAAAACAAAATCCTTGACTAGTCTCACAAAAGTGTCATCCCTTAAAGCTTTCAACCGGATATTTTCGTGCGCGATATGTGCTCCTTTTTGTAAAAATTTAACATTCCAAAATATAATCTCAAACGTTTACAAAACTCATGTGAAAATTATAGAACAATATAAGCTTGTTTGATTTCCTGTTACATCAAATTTCAAGGTTAAGTTTGTTAATTATACAGATCTTATAATAAAGAAATAATAGCGAGTAAATTTTAAATTTAGATTTTAAAAACCCTCTAGTAATAGTTTTTTTTAAAAAAGGAATTTATGATAATACCAGAATGAGTTCATTTTATTTATCTTCCGAAAGATAAGGATAACATTGTCATTAATTTTTATCAACCGCATTATCACTTCAATAGTCATAGCTTTAATTTAACCTCAACTCATATTGAAAATCTTTAACCTGAAAAAAAAAAACAACCCATGGTCGTATTAAAAAACCCTGCTTTGTTTCTGCTTTTGGCAATAATTTTTAATCATTCGCTTCCTTTTCAAACAAACCGAAATAAATATACCATTTTTTTTTTTTGAAAAAAAAAAAACATTTCATGAAAAAAACATGCACTCAATTTACAAAATTTGATTTTTTTAAAAAAAGTAAATAAAGCAAACACAGGTTACATTCTTTTTTTATGTACACTGTACATTAAGTGAAAACTGAACAGTCTTAGAAATTTAAAGAGAAAAAAAATCTAATACAAAAAGTGATATGAAAATGACAAAAAAACATATATACATAAGAATATAAAAAAATTAGTGGGTCAAAAATGAGATAGATAAAAATCATCTCTAACAGCTGCTATACATTTTGTTCTATTTAGCATAAACATTTCTAACTACCTTTTGCTAAAAAAAGCTATGCCAAAAAAATTTTAGTAAAAAAAAACGAAGATTAAATTTAAATTTGTAAAAAAGATTTTTTTTGGCATAAGCTTGGTTAATTTTTTTCCTAATATTTAAAAACACAAATTAAGGAATTCAGATGATAAACTAAGAGGCTATTTAGCTGCAAAGGGATTTATTCGCAGGAAAAATGAGAAGCAATTGAGTGGTGTTTGTAAGAAGATGAAAAATTTATCACAAGGCAGTTTTTTCTATTTTTCCCAAAACTTTAGACTAAATTATAAAAGATGAAACAACTTGAGGCAAAATTTTTCTCAACTAGTGGCTGTAAATCAAATTTTTTTAAAATGTAAAACCATCCCTTAAGGCATATGAACACTGTTTTTTAAAAAAAATACTCAAGCTAAAATTCCTTTGCAGCTAAATCATAGTGTCATAGTTCACTACTCCTTATATTAGTTTCCAAGGGCTTACAATTAAATAGGTTCACTCAAACAACCCTGATACTTAAATACTTTAAACAAAAACTCATGTATGAACTGCTACAGTTTAAATATCTCCAGCGTTTGTCATCATGAGTCATAACTTCAATTTTTCATATAAAAAAATGACCAGTTGATCAAATATATCAGGAAGCTGCGATTAAAAGCAATTCTGTTTTAAATTTGCTGGATTAGCTGTGCTTTTTCCAAACATAAAAATGATTAACTTAATGATTTTTTATTTTCAGCCACAGCCTATTTGAAATATAACAGCTTCCACTTAAAAAGCTGCCAAAGATATTTTTTTATTCACTTGACTAAGTTTAAGCTGCAGAAATGCCAGGGCTAGAAGCAGGTACTGCTGGGTTTGCATTTTTAAACCACTGTGTTTCTTTATATAGAAACCATAAATCAGATGCCCATAAGAAGAAATTCAAAAACCCAAGAATCACAGATATATTAAGACTAGAATAGCTTCCAACCCCGACATTTAAACAGGATATAGTTTTACAACTGCTCAGCTCCATGATAGTATCTGGATCTGTGATACCTTTCAAACCATCAAGACCATTTGCCCAAGCTGCACTTCCTGATAACCAAAAAACTGCTAGTAGTACAGTTAACAAAAAATCAGCCATCGGTACTAAAGCATTTTGTTGGTATGAATTATCAAACATTACATATACAACGGTTATTCCCAGGGTGTATAACATTGATAAAACTCCAGTCGCGACGAAAAATTGTGCATCTGATGAAAAATCTCCAGGGATAAAAAATTTATCCGTCTCAGTCTTGTTGGTTTCACATGGAGGTATTTGTATGTCCATTACATCAAGTTCAAACGGATATTCTATTCTGATAGCTGGTGCTACCTTGGGACTCTCTTTAGTACAATACGTCAAACTGATTTCATTCGTAAAATTTACGGTGGTTGCAAAAGCACATATCGCAAAAATAAACTGTAGTATTCGCATTACCCCACGAGGTTCTTGGAAGACATTGGTGTTGAGACCCATTTTCTATTGCTTTTATTCTTCTTTAACTTTCCACTTTACAAGCACTTGAATATCATTAATATTTGCTTTACGTTATTTTATATTTTATTTTTTAATAAAACCGATAACCCATTTAATAATCCAAAACAGTCAAACCCACTTTTAGATCCTTGAACAGTCGCGCCTCTATCGGCCATCTTGCAAATTAATTCATGGCTGCAAAATGGCTCGCATTTTTAAAGAATCATTTTTCTTTTAAATCCGATCAAATAGTCGATAACAACACAATGTTTATAAACAAATAATGCATTTAAACGTTAGGGAATCGATTAATTAATTACAAATTGCAAATACTTATTAAATATTGATTTAAAGTCGTTGCTGGAACGTTGTGAATTTCAAAATCCGCATCCGGGCGGAAACCAGCTTCGGCGCCCTTTTGTTTTAGCTGGCAGCCATGTTCATTTACAAAAAGAGTGCAGTGATAGTAAAATTGTTGTAGAGCATCGTCCCTTCAAAACCCGATGGTAAGTGTTAATACTTCATTAAACATACACAAAACACACCCAAATTAATCACAGTTCATGTTTAAACAATTAAAATACGGAATAAATCCGGGTAAACGTAACTGGAATGTGGTTATAGTCAGTCACCACGATGCGATTGTTGGGCATTATTCACGAGGCTGCTTGATGATGTATCACCGTGACCTTAAATCGTAAAATAATACATTTAAAGCTTATAACATTAAACATTATAGGATTTACAAAGATTTTAATAGCTTAAAACGTTAGATGTTCGGTTTTATTTGATGGGGCTTGGCATTTTTAAGGGTGTGCCAATTCGAAAATTAGCTCCATGCTTTTTCAACCTCGTTAAGACTATTCACGTGACGCATCGTTTTTGTTTGGTTTCATTATTTAATGTTGTTGTTTCTTTCCCTTTTCAAAAGTACACAAACCTTTAGATAAATGCGAAAACGATCATGTTTAGTCTATTGAATGAAAGATTTGAGCAGTTGTGGAATTGAGGTCTCTTAACCCCGTAATGGTGGCGCACTTGCAAATACGTTGCATTTGATGTGTATACAATGTTTGAAGGATGACTCAGGACGTTGCACATCAAAATAAAGTCGATGATATCGTGTTGTTTTATTTGTTTTTGTAATTGATGCGTTAAAATAAATGACAATCTCGTGGCAGTCAGTTGCTCTTTTTTTTCTGGGTTTTGAATTTGACTATTTAAAATTTTGTGGTTGGGAATGTTGGATATTGGTATATGATGCAACCTTTTCACTGCAGTTTTAAATGATTGTGCAATAAGGTGAGAATGTTAAACATTAGTTTTATTAGTTGTGAATGCAGATTGTCTTTTTTAATGACAGCTGTAGCTTTTTTGATTTTCTTGGAATGAAGATCAAGGTTAGGTATATTTCTGGTATGATACTAAGTCAGTTTGAAAATAAACGGAAGGAAATGTGGTGGTTTTGAGCAGTAATCTTGTGTAAGGGCAGCATTTGTGGGTGAAAAAGTATTTAGATAATAATTGGAATTTTTTCAATGGTTTTTTACATTATTAAGGTGCAGCTCTTTCTCATTTTACCTGCTCGTCTTTTATATTTAATGCTTTGCAAAACAGTAGGAAAAAAAATTTAATCTTACATCTAATCCTCACAACTATAAAATATGTGTTCCAAGTGTTTTAATAATTTTTTTCTTTTTCTTTTTTTTTTCAGTTTAAGGATGGGGCGGTGCCTACATGACATAACTGTGAAACAAAAATAAAAAGGATTATTAACATTAAACAAACAATAAGATTAATTAGTTTTCACAAATCAAAATTTTTTTTAACAACACAAGGACAACCAAAGGATATTTAAACTAATTTTATCGAAACCCCCTTATTTTATTGTCAGTTTTATATTTCTACACATGGATAAGTTTAATAATTTCTATCTTGGATATGACAATGATGAACCAATTCGCGACATCACGTTAAAGGATTTTATGTGGCAATGAAGACTCGGCACAAAGTTGTTGCTACTGGTGATCCTTCTTTTAACTCTGAGATTACAAGTTGGACTTCAAATTGTCCAATCAATCCCCTCAGAGGTTTTATTATCCTTTTCATGAAACAAAATCAGCAGTAGGTGAGTTTTCAAATTGGTTTTTGATGTTGGAAATTTTCTTGATTTGTGATTATTGAATTTTTTTTACAGACAAGAAGAGCATGAAGTATCCCCAGTTGGTTCAGATGCCAAGGGACGTTGAAGATTGGCTTGAGGAACAATTAAAAGCGCGTGGTTTAGATGCAGTTGTATACAGTCGTTATATATTAAGTCTGTTGCAGCAAGAAAATTTTGATTATCCTCATGAATATCTACCTTCTGTTTCTTCTCAAGAAAAAGTAAGTTTCGAAATTTTTTTAGTGACTCGTAATGATTTTTAATGCTGATTTTTGGTTGTTTTAGGGAAGTAAGAAGGAACAAAAAAGGGAGTGCCATGAGTTTGATATTTGGCAGCCTTGGGATTGTGAGTCTTTAAAAAATTTAGCAGTTGTTCGGTGCCTTATGTCTGCATCAAATGAGGTTCGTACTCCAGAACAGCCATGATGCTTTAAAAAATTTTAGCACTTTACTGATTTAATTTTTTTCCTTATATAGAAATATGACATCGAAAAATTAGTCGACGAACTATGTGCTAAATTGAAACAGATTGAATATAAAGGCTCTTCACATTTCGAAATAATACCGTCGCAGTGTATGGCTGATCCTTCACCGATCGATGCAGCACTACAGTAAGAATTTTTTAAATATTTAAATTTCTTTCCGGTTTTTTTAATCGTAATATTTTTCTTATCTGATTACAAGAAACGATTTGAATGTGACATTGATGACGTTGCACGTCACGTTTTAAAGTACAAGTTTCCAACTGAATTGAACTCGTGCCAACTTTGTTTGTTTTTAAAGCAAACCTATTGGCTCAAATTAAAAACCCGTTCGGGTGTAATGAGCTTTTGAAAGTTTTATATTACCAGCTTTCTTAATGAGATCCTTGGGGAATGTTAAATGATAAAGAAACCGGATCTTTAGAATTAATTTTATAGTTCCCATGAAAAAAGTTAACGTCATGTGATTAGTGGCGTTAAGAGTTCAAGTTGTGACGTCATCGATAAACGTCATCGGATGTTTGAGTTTTTGAAAAATAAGATCATCAACGGGATAAATAGTTCATAGGTTACGAATTTTAGACAAAACAAAGTGGCCTGAAAATATTGATTTGTAGGGTGAAAAGAAATGTTAGTTATTTGGGGGTAAAATCGAAGAAGTCGGGAGAATTTTATTTTTTACAAATGATTAACAGGAATTGCGATGGAAAAAATTGACAGTTAAATGTCAACCGTTGACTCATGCGTTAGGTAACTTAGTTTTTCTCGCCAAGATCGGAGTTTTTCCTTTCTTGTAAATGAAGATTTTTGAATTTTAGCCAAAAGTTTTGGAGGCCTAGAGAAGGTAATTTAGAAAGGAAGGCAGTTACAAAACTCATCACTTAAGAATTTTGCTTCTTTATTGGACCAAATAAAAAACCAAGGATTATAATCCCTCAGCCGAGGGGCAAAAACTGACAAAGCGAATAATCCAGTTTTCTTTTTTTTTCATGGCAAACCTAAAAAACGAATTTATGTACAGAGAGAAATAAAAAAATAAAAGAAGCCTCATTTCAAGAATTCCATTAGAACGAGGATCGACCGTCCTAATTTTACTAATTTCTTTCCACAGATATTACGCTGCTTTTCCACCGTTAAAAACCTGCTACGAGACAGAGTGTAATCCAGTTACGTTACCTCCAAACTCAGCCTGGACACGGGGTTTACTTCATGACTCTACGTCAGATGATAACAAGCACATAATGGAAGATTATTTTTCTACACTTTTCTGCGGAAACTCATCGGATGATTTCGGATTTGGATTTACTCGTAATAAATCAGATGAAAGACAAGACGGCGACGAAACGGATCGAATCAATTTCTACAACAAGCAAAATCTCTTAGACTCAGCTTGCTCTGAAAGATTATACGAGAGAAACGCCGATATTGATAAGTTGATCGCTAAATTCGACGCCAACATCGAAGACATTTGGAAACCTTCTACCGATTCGGAAGATCTTCATAATTTAAAATGTCAAACCCTTTTCTCGCAGAATATTTTACCGAGTTCTTACATTCAATACGGGAATAATTTCGTTTGGTCTTATAAACAAAACGAGGATGACGCGAAAAATATCGATTTGATCGATAAAGACAAGGAAAATTCTCACGAGTATAAATCATCGTTTTCTAACTGGAATAAATTTTCTTCGCCGGTTTTGCCGAATTCAAATTGCGGGATTGAT
This sequence comes from Liposcelis brunnea, assembly GCA_023512825.1. Taxonomy (NCBI): domain Eukaryota; kingdom Metazoa; phylum Arthropoda; class Insecta; order Psocodea; family Liposcelididae; genus Liposcelis; species Liposcelis brunnea. Next base: position 1,964,513 of record CM042073.1, on the reverse strand, counting down.
ACAATGTTAAGCGCTGTTAATTTGACTTTATCGAATATTCAGAAATGGTCTGCTATGGATGGTCAAGACAGCGGAACGAATTTATTGCTGAATCATAATAAAAACGGAAGTTGCTTTACTGAAGTTATCCCGAAAATGAGTTCAGGGGAGTATGAGAAGAGCTTGAGTTCGGATTTAACATCGGAGTTGACTTTAAATGTGACGGAAGAAGAGGATTTATTAACTTCGGCTAAAACTCATTTTCGGCCCATTCGAATGGAAGAAGTGCAGGTTAGTTAATATTTTGGCATTCTTATAATTTAATCTTGGCTTTGGTTATTTTCTTAACTTTTTTTTGCTTTTTGTAGGTTAACCAAACGACTTTGTACGCTGATGGCACGACTTTTGCAATCTCGAACGAATTGGAAAAAGTCCCGTTTAAAAGGAGCGAAAGTGGGACTTTGTATTTGGATTCTGACGCCGAGTTGGACGCCCCCAGGAAATACATGGAATATAAAGAAAAGGACATTTACAGTAGATTCGATTCGGAAAGTGATATATCATCGATGGAAGAATTCGTACCGAAATTTCGTGTTCGTCAAAGTAACGAAAAATGTTGCCAAACCGAAGAGATTATCGAAGATCAGTTGGTGCCTGAGTTGAACGAAACGGATTGCGAATCGGATTCCTACGAATCCGACGTCGATGAATTTTATTTCCCAGGAGATGATGAATTGGCTCAGAATATTATAAATTCGATAGATGAGGAAAATGATAAGAAAGTTCAATCTGATTGTAATTCTAATGATATTTATTTGGATAACGAAGGGATGGAAATTTTGGAATTGACTTCGTTTAAAAAACCGGAAGTGAATCAATGCGAATGCGGAAACGGAAAGGATTGGCAAGGTGAATGGGAAAAAAAAGTATCAGGGAAACAGGAATGGAGCGAAATTTGGAGCCCGCAGGAAACTTGCGACAGTTGCAAAGCCAATTCGGAAAAGATTTCAACGAAGGATAAATATTGTAGATTTCGGGAGGAATTGACGCAGGACGGAGAACAGCTCCTGTCGGATTTGAGTTGCTTGCAACAGCTTTATTCTAATTCTGATTGGTGCGATGACGATTCTACTACGGCTTCTGATTTTAATGATGATGAATTACCGAATCCGAACGAGGAAATGATACAAAACGATAATTTTTTCACTTGTGAAATTTTGGATAATTATAATAATTTGAGGAAAGATCCATCGTGGAAGAGCTTATGGTCGGATGAGAAAGAATCTCCGAAGAAATACGGATTATGGTGCGATGAGGATAATACGTTGATAAAAGGAAACGATGAAATTAAATTAAACGAAATTAACGAACGACCTTTCATTGTTGATGCTGTTCAAAAGGAACGTAAACGGTATGTGATTTTTTAAATCATTTTAAAAAAATCATAAAGTAAGAGAGGGTTTGCTCCCTTAAAATAAAATCTATAGCAAAGAAGAAAATACAAAAATGCATGTCCGGTGTTTGAAAAATACTCCAGATGGCAGTAGCCATCGCCTAGCCATAGTTTGTGCGATAGGAGCGGAAATCAAGAGGAAAATTATGTCCCTGGCTACTCGAGGATCCGATTCCCGGTGCAAAATAAATTTTTTTTGTATCTCAAAATAAAGAAGAAAATTCTTACTATTATTTTAAAATTTCAGGAGGAATTCATCGAGTCAAAAAGCATGTAACCTGTACATGGAAGGACAATGCCGTCGACCCCACTGCAGGTTCGCTCACAAAGACTCCGCAATTCCGTGTCCTTTTTACGCAGACGCATCATGCTTGAAAGGGGAATCATGTCCACTGTCTCACGGCTTACGACGACCTCTCTCCTTGTAGACCACCGCTTTTCTTAGTTCGATTTAGAAGTCACCGAGGATAATAATTAGCAAATCGATATTAACAAGAGGCTTGTTTCATCGACACTGACAAACAAAAATTTTTAAGAAAACTACTAAGAGCAATATTAATATTTCTCTATGAAAACGTTGCGAAAATGTTTTTGCAAAATTTTCAAACCCCGCTCCCTAAACGAAATTTTATTTTTGGTTGTCTCTGCATTGTTTTGAATTTGGTTAATCGGATTGAAATTATTTTTTTTTATTTTTTTTAAAAGCACGATGAATTAAAAGTGCTGAGTGAATGAATGTTTTTATGACTTACTAAATGGACCGCTAGCTAAATTTTTTCTTTCAATTTTTTTTTTTTTTTTTTTTTAGTTAGAAAGAATAACAGTTTCGCGTTTATATTCACTAGTTGTATTATTATTTGTTATGATTAGGGTCCTAGTTTTCATTTTCGACGAAAAATAGTTTTTGTTGTTAATCGTTTATAGTGAAAAAATTTTAAACAGTGGTGGATTGAGAAAAGTTAAAGATATTTGCTTTTTAGCGCCCACTGGCTGGATTAGATTGAAAGAACCTTCTTCTTGTGGCTCCATCCGCTCCTGTTTGTAACATCACATTTGATTTAGAAAGCATTGTGCTATTCATATACTTTCTGCCTATATTATAACTTTTCTTGTTTTTTATTTTTGTTACGTTCGGTTTTTTTCTTTTCGTTTTTTTTGGAATAACGTAGATTTAATATTATAAAACAGCAGATTCTGAAATTTTTAAAGGAAACAGAATCTTGTTTGTTAAATAACAAAGTTGTTTAGTACATGAAAAAAATTTCATGGGTAGCACGTTTAATTCCGGGAAGTTACAGGAAAGTTTGGCATTTAATATTTAAATTGGTAGATCCTGATTTTGAAATTTAATTGGAGACGCGTAAAACTGTAGTTTTTAAAATTCATTCGTAATAAGAGAAAAATAATGTGCAATGTTAGAGTAGGAAAGTTAAGAATATGAAAATCAGCTCCGTAGCTTGAAATAGCAAGAAAAATTATTATTAAGAAGTCAAATATTTGGATCGTAAAAAATAGCCAAATTCGTGTCATAATATTTATTTGGATTACTAAAAAAGTTGCTACTAGTCAATATTTTTAGCATTTTGCAAAAAATCATTAAAGGTTTTTTACGGCTTTTTAAACTTAGAAAATTTTTGCGATCGACATTTTCTCATACATAGTTATCCTTCCGTTTAAGATTTTAGGAAAAATTGGGTGAAGCTAAACTCGAGCTTGATTTTTACTTTTCAATCTTGGGACCAGGCCATTTCGGCCTAAGCGGGACTCGGGCCTGTTTCCATTAAGCTTAAGCCGGGTTCGGTCTGGACCCAAATTCGAAAAGATATTTTTAATATTTAGTATTGTTCCTAAAAATCAACTCGAGCCAAAAGTTATTGATCGTTGCTGGACTCCGTCGTAGTATAGATAAAACAAAATATTGAGGTACGAATTTACTTCTTTTAATTTTCAATTTTTTTATCATAAACGTGAACTGAAAAAGGAGCGAAGCCTCCTTTTGTCTTTGGGGCTGATTAAAATCACACGTTGAACTCTTGCTAATTTTTGTTGTTGAAAGAAGCTTTAAATGTTTCCGATTAAATCGAAAGGGTCGTTTTATTATAATATACACAAATTTATGACAAGAAATGGAATAGACGTTTTAGTTTTCTATTCGAATTTGTGTTTTTTAAAAAAAAAAGTAGCCAAACTAAAATAATATATTTTTTTTAAAAGAAGTAAAATGTCGAAATGAACGTGTTACCTTAATTATTAAAAAATAATTTTTAATAAATCCTTAATTCGTTTTTTGTGAGTTTAAAAAAATAGGCGAAGACTTAAATATCTATTTTATGAAAAAGACCGACAAGGAATCATGGGCATGTAATTTTTTATCAACATCTGCCCATGAATTTTGTGTTTTCTAAGGCAACTCGTATATGTTTGCGTAAATAGCTCTTTACATAAATGATTAACTTTTTTTTTGTTAAATGAAAAGTGGTCTTATTTGTCATTTATTGTTTTTTTTTTTGTAAAAGTGGCCAGTTAAACGCGGCAACGAAAAGTTTCGTTGCTTAAAACTTTTTTTTAAAAAAAATGATTCGGTAAATTTTTTTCCCCGCAACTTGAATCATTTTTAAATTTATGTTTTCTTTTTATCAGATGTGATTAGCGTTTGTAGATGACGTTGAAAAATTCAATTAATTCAGAAAGGAGAGAATAATAAAAAATGAATTTATTTTTGTTATGTTAGGTCTAACTAAAGTTGAATTAGATTTCGAATGATTTATGCACATGTTAAAACAAAATGTGGATTGATGGGTTTTTTTTGCGTCTCTTTTGTTGTTTTTTTTTGTAATAGGGATTCGTTTTTTGACTTGATTGGGACCGGTATACTTGATGAAGTGGAAAAAAAAAAATTATTTTATCGCGTGTCTTTACATGACAAGAATGGACAAGAGGATTTGAACGGCGAAATTTAGATTGAGTCTGCGGGTCCGAATTAACAATCAACGAAAATTATATAAAAGGATTTAGACTTGATTTTTTGGAAAGAAAGATAGGGAAATATAATTAATTGTACATAAGATTTAATATATTTAAATAGTTTTTGGAAAAGGTGGAATAAAGAAAATTGAAAAAATTGTTTTATTTATTAATTTTTCTATAAGCCAATTCGGCTTTTAAAAAAAAGTCACTAGTCAACTTTTTATAATAGATAAAATCGAGCTTTTGACAATAAAGGGCATTAAAGAGAAAAATATGAGAGCTCTGAAATTTTTTAGTGACCAATATTTCAATTTAAATTTTTTTTTATCGTTTGTTATTATTTCCAATAAATTGTATTTATTACTTTTTAGTTAGATTAAAGAAAACAAATCAAGTCTAAATTCTAAAAAAATTAAAAAATCAGTCGTTTCATGCTTTGTATGAAATGATTTTGAAAAAATTAGGTAGTAGCTAATAAATTTTTTTCTCTAAATTAAATTTAGTAAATCACGGAGTTTGTAGGATGCTGTGATTGGAAAAAATAATCAGTGAACAAACAAAAAATTGAGATTTGCGACTCCCCCTCCCCTTTTATTTCTCTAGTCTTTGATGTCTGATGAAGATTTTACACCCGTGATTTATTGAATTTAAAAGTTAGAGCTGACAAGGCAGGGAATTCTGTTTTTTAAAAGTCAGCAGTTAACATTTTTTTTTAAATAGTCATATTTTTCTTTGGAGTATGCCTGTATTAAAAAATAGCTTTTTTCGGTGAAATTATAAACAATTAGGATGTTTGTGTATGACTTGTATAGTTGGAATAATTATTTTTTGGTTTGTGTGAGTAATTTTTCCCGTAAGAAGAAAAAATTATTTTGAGAATAGACCTGTAGCCAGAGGGAAGGCTCAAACGTTTTTTTTATAATCTTGAGCCCCTTCCAAAAGTTTTAAAAAGTCGCCGAGTTATACTTTTCCCTGAAAATCTTTATTCCCACATTCAATCTGGCCACGGGGTTATTCCAGATTGCGCTCTTTGTTTTTAAAGCGTGAATGATTTAATGCGGGTCCGTTTTAAAGAGTGATCATTTTTAAAAGAATTTTTTTTCAATTGATTCCATTGAAATTAAAAATTAAAAAAAAATATATATTAAAAAACGGAAAAAACGACATTAAAAAAAGGAGTAAATTATGTATTTGTAGCTATTCTTCTTTTAAAAATTGCATCAAATACAAAAATACAAGTTGACCATGATAAGTATTTATGGTGAGAAAAGATATAAGAAAAAATAGTTGTAATATTTGTATGTTATTTGAAGTTAGATTTGATTTCACGCTATTAATTATAGATCTACTAATCCAGGATTAGATTTTTGATGTCTGGTGTTTAAAAAAAAAAAATTAAAATAAAACAGTTGAGGGCATCAAAATATTCCCCCCACAACTGGAGTACTGTAGTTAATAAAAGCATGCGTGAAAGTGTTATAACTAAACGGAAATGACTTAGTATGTCATTTCCTGTTTAAAATAAAAATTAAAAAAAAAAATTAAAAAATAAATTTAAATATTAAAAAAAAACTTAACATAAAAAGTATTTTAATCAAAGGCTTATCCGGACTGGGTTATTTTTTTTTTCATCTTTCCTCGCTTGCTGTTAGCTAGAATTTCTTAAAAAAAAAATTCCGGTTAAGTCTTTGTGTTTACTAAAACGAAAGGCGATATTTTCGAATTTCACGTGTTTGTGTTAAGTAAAGTAGATTATCTGATAAGTTTTTTTTGTGTCACTCGTCGTCGTGAGAAATTTTAAACGTATATGAAAGCCTTACAGTGTCTTATAATCAAAAAAAAAAAAAATCATCTAGCTTTCTGTTGTTACGATTCCATTTTCTCTCCTCCCTTTAACTACGAGATATTAAAATGGATTCCTAGCAATTAAGCTAAAGGCTCGATTAATTTTTTTTAATTTTAAAACTTTAAGAAAAATTACAAGGAAATTTATTTTTAATTACCGCTTGCGATTTATAACAACGAAATTTTCGCGAAGGAATCCAATAATTTTGGGATTGAAACATAATATAACGCTGCGGAAAAATTAAAATTAATATATTAAACTAATTTTTGTTTTCTGGGATTACTCGATTATAAAAGCAATATGCTGGAATAAAAATAACACCTGGAGTTTAATCACCTTAATTTAAAAAAAAAAAAATAAATGTAAAAAAATGTAAATAAAGCAGAGCGCACGGTAAAAACGGACAATTTCTTTTAAAACCAAATTTTGAACAAAATTCATATTATCTCTCATTTTGATTCTTTTTTAAGCTCTGCTTAATATAAAATTTGTCCTTAATAAATTCGTTTTATGTATCTTTTTGCTCGTTAAAAAAAGTAAAAAATTCCTAAAGTAATAAAAAAAAGATATAATGAGCAATTTATTGTTATTTTTTAAAAAATCTTAAAAAATGCTAAATTTCACACGTATTTTAGGATATTGGAACCTGTGCTGTATTATCCTTGAAAAAACTATCTTAAATTTTTTTTTATTTTAAGCGTAAAGAAAACTAAACACAGGTTTCGGTTTTTTTCAAATTTGATTTTTGATTTCTCAAATAAATTTCGATTTTTAAAATCTGAGAATTTAGAATATAAATACCGGTACCGTAATAATTACAAAATTTATTCAATGCTTATAGATTAGATTAATTCATCTATTGTCTCTTGGGCCGGTAATTTTCATCATTTTTTTCATTGGAAAATGTAAAAAAAAAAAAATACTTGGAAATCTTTGTTTTTTCTTGCTTACTTCGAAATTCATCAAAATTTGTTTAAATTTTTTTTTCAATAATAAATCGATTTCCATTCATTTGGTGTTCCTTATTATTATTTTCCTTTGTAAGAACCTAAAATTTAAAAGTATTTCACATTCAGTTCAGTGGAAACCTACGAAAAAGTAGTCATAGTAAGATTGACTTGCAGGAAGGACAGTCCTGTGTTTTAATAAAGATAATTTACTCAAATATAATTTTATCAAATAATTTCAATAAGATTAAAAGTCGTGTTCATGAATGGTTAAAATGATGGAATGAAGCATTGCATACTGTTAATCGAATTGCTTGATAGAAATCGATTCAAGGAAAAAAAGTCAGTTGTTTTCCTAGACAATTTTTTCTTTTTTTTCCTTTGGAGATTTCCTCGAATTATTTGTGATCTTCATGTGGAAATGGCGGTGTTTTATTCTTTCAATTCATTTCATCAAGAGAAAGGTAATTTCAAAAGTTTCTCTTAAATTTATGGATCTCTTTCAGTCTCATATAAAGTCGAAAAAGATTGTATCGTATTTATATAGCTCGCGCAATGGAGATCTTTTAAAAATTCTGGTGTCCCTTATCTGCAATTGTAATTGTTTAAATCGGTCCCAACCATATGATAAAAAATTAGCATTGAATCGTTTCCTCAAGAGTCATAAAAAGACTGAAGAGTTCTTCTTTCATTTTTATTGTCTCATTGAGATTTAATAAATCGACCTTCATCATATGAGAAATTACCATTGATTCATTTGTTCGACAAAGTTAAGAAGTCTGGAGCGATGTCGGAGGCTTTTCTTGTTGCAGTGAGTGATGCAGATGGCAGCGGGACTAGAATCAAATCAAATCAAAATGGCCGCTCGGTGTTTACGTCGTTGACCGGTGTGCGAATTTCCAATTTATTAGTATCTTCCTTGTCTTTATTATTAGTTAAATTTATTCCTGACATAAGTTAAATTCATCCTAGCATTTTCAGAATAATTAATACTACAAAATATTTTATGTTTAAAGTGCAAATCTTTATTTTTTTCTGTAAAGACAAATTTCTTTCAATCTCAAAACATTAGTATAGAATGGAATCAAACATATTTGATATGGCATTCCTGGAAGGATCATGAGATTATGGCTAAGATCGAATTTATCCACGACTTGCAATTATGAACAAATCTTGAAGTTGATTGAATGTAATACTTTGTTATCAGCAAAATAAGGTTAGTAATCATTTATGGTCACAAGGCACGTAAGTTATGCTTTATTTTAGTCTTCTTCTACCTAAAAATTCAACATGGCCTTTATTTTCTGAAAACACTCAAGATCTGCAGCAAAAAACGAGAAAGTAGAGAATTAAACGTTGAAAGTAAAAAAAAAATTAATTCAAATTTAGTTTTTACCTCAAAAAATCAAGCTTAGGAAGGTTTGGTCCTCCTGTATAAATTGGCTCTAACTTAATGACAAATTAACATGGAATGATTTCCTTAAGACAGATAAAAAGATGGCAGTTTTTCTTACATTTCTTCTTATTGTCTAATTAACTAATTGACATTTTATTAATTTTTGCTTACAGATATGAGTGATTGCTCAGATATGACCAATTGTTCAGACATCAAAGTGGAACTCCCTGATGTCAGTGATCACTCAGATATGATAGATTGTTCAAACATCAAAGTCGAACTCCCTGATGTGAGTGATTGCTCAGATATGATAGATTGTTCAAACATCAAAGTCGAACTTCCTGATGTGAGTGATTGCTCAGATATGATAGATTGTTCAGACATCAAAGTGGAACTCCCTGATGTCAGTGATCACTCAGATATGATAGATTGTTCAGACAACAAAATCGAACTCCCTAATGTGAGTGATCGCTCAGATATGATAGATTGTTCAGAGAACAAAGTCGAACTTCCTGATGTGAGTGATCGCTCAGATATGATAGATTGTTCAAACATCAAAGTTGAACTCCCTGATGTGAGTGATTGCTCAAATATGATAGATTGTTCAGAGAACGAAGTCGAACTTCCTGATGTGAGTGATCGCTCAGATATGATAGATTGTTCAAACATCAAAGTTGAACTCCCTGATGTGATTGATTGCTCAAATATGCTAGATTGTCCAGACATCAAAGTCGAATTCCCTGATGAAGAGCACTTTTTTTTAATCCTTAAGGTAAGATGTAACATGTGTAATTCCTCATCAATTTTTCAAACATTTAAATGGTGTTCAGTGTATCTAAAACCACCGTACAATTATTAGTGCAAAAATAAGGATATTTTTTGTTAGATTAACTTCTTAGAACCTCCAACCAAACCCATTTTAAGTTCATTTTCAGTACTCAATCATCTTCTTTTTAAATTTCAGGAAAAGGGAAGAAAAATCCCAAGAGAAAAAGGACTGAAGAATTCTGAGCCTAAAGCAATATCTTCCTCAAAAAGCTTGTCTTCTAGGAAAAAGAACACAATAGAAAATGTAAGGATTTTTTTTGTTAAATTTTAATTTTTTCTTGCAGTTATTAATAATGTAATCGTTAATTAATCTGTTAACTTGCACCTCAAATGCCAAAAAGCATTATATTTTTTTCTTTTTTTCAGTTATATGAAAAAGATCATTTTTGCTGTTTTTGCGAACAGATCGTCACAAAGAAGCACTGGGACCATATGATTTCCCGCCATTCAGATCAAGACGAGGTAAAGTTATGGAAGGAGAGTAAAGGCGGAGAGAGGCGTTATCGGATGGCTCTTATGATTCGGCGGGGCAACTACATATATTCTAAGAAGAATGATTTACCAATACGGCCACTTACAGTATTTCAAAAAAATATTAAAAAGCGGATAAATTATGCCCAGTGCCCTTTTTGCCTTGGAGGAGTAAGATCGAAGTAAATAAAGAAAATTAAGTAAATTTTTAGTTATGAAAATTTTTTTAAATGTTTTGTTCTTATTTTTAGATCTTGGAATTCGCATCAAAAAACTTGTCCATATATTAGGCTGAAGAAATTAAGAAATGAACCAGTACCAGTTTTGGAGTCATATTCTAAAGTGAAGAAGAGAATGAAGATGACGTAAAAAAGTAAAAACCATATTACAAAATAAAAATTGTCAAACTACTGTTAACTTTTATAAAATTTACCAATTCTTTTTTTATCGTTTTAGATTAATGTGAATTTAAGAAATATAAGGAACCTCACAAGGAATTTTTAATTATTATAGGGGAAAGGAAAAGTTTACGGTAAGAACATTTTACAATGTTTAGCAAATATGACGCATCAGAAAAATGACGAAATTCAGATAAAGGAATAGAGTTGGCGCCAGAAATTAAAATGGCGGAATGTATTTCACCGTGAAAATTGCAAAAGCAGTCCAGAAATCACGTTTAAAAACCGATTAATTGAAGCCCCTACTTTACGGTAATCGAGTACAGTATTTTAAAAATAAAAAACATCATACTTCCAATTAAATACTGTTCATTTTATTAATCACATAGTCTACATAGTTGAAAAAAGTTTTAATCTGAAAACTCGCTGTCACTTTCCTCAAATGATTTTAGTAAATTTAAGAAAAGGTTTACATCGTCTTTATTGCAACACATGCCCTCATCACCCTTGATCAAACATTCGTAATCGCTTTCACCATCCGAAGTATCAGTTGAATCACAATTTTCTTTTATACTCCGTTCTTTCTCTTCCAGTTTTTTAAATGAATTCTCAAGCCATTTTTCTAAAATCTTTTTTACTCTCTTAAAATTATGAGACTTCAATGGCTTCATCCAAAATTTTATAAACTCTTTCATCTTCTCACATATTTTTTCTTGTGATTGTGAAGGTTCAAACATATTCGTTGAACAAGTGTGTCGGATGAATAGTTTGCAAGCTCGAATAGCGTCGTTTGATTTTAAGAAAATTCTCCAAAATTTCTGTTGTTTACTTTGAGAGTTAAATGCAAAATCTAAGAGTCTTTGGGCAAGATCCCTTTCATTTTTTACCATATATTCATACATTTTTCCTATCAGCTTGGATTCTGTGAGGCATTCTTCTATGATACTCTTTTTATGCAGCTCATCTAACAAACACCAACTCATGAAATCATCAATTATTTCGAAAAAATCGGTATTTAAAAAAAAACTGATATATATAAAATCATATTTGAAAATTTTTTTAATGAAATCTGGAATAAGATGTTCCGAGCACAAGAGCCATTGCAAAAACTTTGTAGATCTCGATTTTGCTACTTCCGTATTTTCTTTCTCTGTTTTCCAAAAAGATAAAATATGGTCAGCAGCAAAAAGACTAAAATCATATTCTTTTACGGAAAACGACAATTTATAATTTTTAACAAATTCTGCTGAGTTCGATTTCCAGTATAAAAATTTATCAGCAATATCCAGTTCATTTTTCTTTATAAAATAAAGGCATACAATGTTATGGTTAATAGCACTCTTAAAACCGATTCGCTCTTCCTCTGAACGGCAAAAAGAATCCAGTAATTTATCAGCTAAATCGAATTCATTTTTCATTACATGATCATAAACGGTTCCCATTTTCGTTCGAATATCTTTATCCCATCTTAATGGGATTAATACATCGATAAACTCTTGTAGCTTTTGTTGATCTTTCTCCTTCATGAAAGTTTCAAACATGTGATTTCCTTTAGCTATCAGTTCTTCCTTTATTTTAAATAAATGTTTGTCATTTAAAATTCTCTTTAAGCCAACGGTGTCCCAATAACAGAACAGCGGCCTAATTATACATTCACCCATTTTTTCTTTTAAATTTATGGGAATCTGGTCCCAAACTTTCAATAAAATCCTTCGAAAAACGTTATCTTGATTAACAAGAGAGAATTTTTCTTCACCTCTACAAGTTATAGTTTCAATTAATTCTTTATAGTTATTTTCACTCAAAACCCCTTTGGTGCGGTTTAGAAATGGAACTACAAATTTTACATAAGGCCAGTTACCCAGTAAGTTTATTATTTCACTTAAATCAGTATTCTCTTGAATTGTTTTTATTTGTGCACAATCCTTCATTTGATTAAATAATAATATTGCAATTTCAGTAAATTGCTCTTGTCTGTAATACCTTGCAACATACTTTGTTCCTTCGCAATTGTAAATTACAGCCATATGAAAGCAATCAATATTTTCTGCTCTTTTTTCATCAGTTAACTCAAACCAAAACGTTTTAGCTGCTTGCTTATATCCTTTCAAACAAGCCAATTTCAACATATTTTCCTCTGCAGTCTTTGTTACATCATATAAATCAGGATTCCAAAAATTTAACCTAATGTCAGCTACAAAATTGTCTAAGTTATTAGTAAAACGTCTATTCCAATAGGCAGCCATATGTGACCCATTGCTGTAATATAAATAATCAAATTCTCCAGGCTTATAATTTTTTTGCACTTCCACCCATATTTCTTTAATTGTTTCTTCAGTACAAAAATTGCACGCCATAATATAAACTTTCCAAAGATCACAATTTGGATTATTGAACCACGATTTTATTATTTTCTCCTCATCAATATTCCCATAATATGTCCAATACATTTTTTTAAAATAATTTTCATACAGCTTATCTTTAGGAATAACTCTGAAAATGTTTCGCATTCTACAATATCTAAACCAGTCACGCATTTTTTTTCCTAAAATGTCTGCTAAATAAACAACTTCAGTATACAAAATTTCAGGTAAGGATGACGGAGGTATCTGAGCAACAACTTCTTTAGTAATCAAATCCCACACTTCCAGCTTTTCGTATCTAGTTGGAGAGCAAAAATATGTTTTTGTTTTTTTAACAATGCATTCTTTGTTCCATAAAGAGTCTGCTGCTGCTATTAAGCTTAAATCTTTCAATGTAATATCAAATTTTAATTCCATTTTCTAATTTACTTCCTAATTAACCTGTAAACGAAAGAAATGTATTAGTAAAATTGATTTAATATGAAATTGCGTTACCACTGTCGTTCGAACGACAGTGGTAACGGCTTTCGACAACACATTTGATCCGAAAACGGAAAATCTACTTACATAAAAGAAGATTAGAAGAAACCCTTTTGATATTTTCAATTAATACAGAACCAGAGATGAGTCTCTAAATATTACAGGAAAAGCGGGAAAGCGGCTCTTCAATCTCTATGTTTGAGAGGCAGTTTTTATTAACACAAATATACAAAAATAAAACTGGATTTACATATTTCAAAAGCAGCCATATCGTGGCAGCAGAATTAATGCCACGTTTTTCAGGGCCCTTTAAGAAAAAAAACGAATGAAATGAATCGACGACGACGACAGGTTGGTCGTTGGTTGGTTTGGTCGGCGACTGATGCTGACGGATGCTGAGTGATGCGTATACGGATGTCTTGTCGCATGAGATTTGTTTATTTGTTAACTGGTGTTACTTCCAACTAAAATGAGTCTTTTTTATTTAAATTTTGGATGTCATTTAGTGTTTGACTTTCAGTTTTTAGTGTATTTTTTTATCCTGCAGAGACGAGATTTTTTATTAATTTAAATTTACCACCGTGAGTGGGTTCGGAGATGGCGTGGAACCTTAGGAAATTAGTCTCTGCCTTACGCCTTAAATCAAGTTTGGATATAACTTGAAATATCGAATAGAGCTTGAAAGTTATCAGAATAGAATATTTTATGAGCAGCAAAATAAGGTAATTTTAATTTGAATCCGTGGAGTAGTGCACATTGTTCCTAACATTCAATATAGATAGTTCTTTAGACCTGTGCGCTTTCTGTTCTTAATGCAGTGTTAGGATTTTAACCCTATGAAGAAATATATTAATAGTAATCATACTTGATGTCGCATTTGCTTCTATGTAATTGTATAGTGTTGCAGTATTTCACATTTGTTTGTTAGGTTGCTGTGTTTGTTTATGAGAGATAATTTTTTTAAAACAGTTCAGCATATTATATCCCATTAATAATAGTGAATTGCCACGTAACCACAACTTAACAAATAATTCTTGTTACAATGCCTTTCTAGTGCATTTCAATTAAAAATTTTTTGTCATTGTAGGCTGCCTAAATCCATTTGGTGAAAATCCAGCAATGGGAACCTGACATTTGGAGATGCGAGTTTTTCATTAAAACATCATTTGAAGGACTAGTTTTCAAAAATTCTTTGAATTATTTTAAGATAGGTAAGTAATGATACTAAAAAAACAAATCATGTCAGCATGACTTTATTTTTTAGAAATAATTTTAAAGGACAAAAAAATCTGATTTTTGAAATACTTTGTCTGTTTCTTTTTCTGCATTATCGTAATTGTTCAGTAAGAAAACAATTTTGAATCTCTTTTTTTTTATTTTTAACTTTAATTGAGGCATCTTCCTCACACCCAAAGAAAAGAAAATATACATTTCCTTGTCTTATAATCAATTTTTGGAAGATTAGTTTTTTATTTGGAGGGCCTGCTCTACTGAACCAAAAAGCAATGTTTCATTTGTATGAATAATTCAATATACTATACAATGAAACTGAAGTAACAAGTTATTTAACAATAAATTAAATGCTGTAATGCTTTTTATATCAAATCGTAAACCATTTTAATTAAGAATAAAAATCTGCATTTAATCAATGAGCAGTTGTACCTTTTTATAATGACTGGGGAAAACACTGATTAAAGTTTGCAGCATTTTTAAGCATCTATTCAAGGTAATCATTAAAATTCAAAACTTTAGCCATCTAATCAATGATTAATTTTAATCAACATTTATTAAATGGAAACCGCCCTTAGTCTGAAAATAGCACTTTAAACTGAAGACTCGACTTTCTAAATGTTGAAGAACCAGATCGATTCACGAATTGTGAAGTTGAAAAAAAATGAAATCAATGAAACTATTTCTGATAAAAATCGAATGCCATTCAAAACTCTATAAGTCGATTTATGCCAAATTACCAGGAAGTACTGATGGAAAATACTTTCTCTATCCATGATTGAAAGATTAAAATCCGAACTGAATCATGTTCCCAAAATATAGATCTTGTATTTTTTCTAAAAAAAAATTTAGGTTTAAAATATCTACAGCATTTTAAATTGTTCACATTTCTTTTGTTTATCAAAACTTTCATCGATACAGAAGCGCCAAGAAGCGAAGTCATTGTTAAAAAATCGACCCACTCACTCATTGTATTTTAGTACTATAACGTCCTTGTAGTGTCGCGGTACTTAAATATTCAATACGATTATGAAGAGGTGTATCTCCTGCAAAAACACAATTTTAATATCGTAATTTATAAAAGAACAAAAGAATAATTGAACTGCAAAATACTTTCTTTAATTATTTGAAAAATAGGTCAAGAGGTAAAATTTCGGCGATTGAAAAATGTAGACAGGATTTTTTCAGTTAAAAGCGGGAAAGGTTTCTAGCAAAAAAGAGTTATCATATATTAATTAAAAAAGAAATTTACTTGAAGGCCATAATAGTAGACCTAGTATCTCCAACGGGCATAACTTGGTTTCTACCTAGGCTTTTTTTGTTAAGGCTAATTACTCCAGTGCGCTTAGCGGCTCCAGTAGAGTTCCTTTGAACCCTTAGCTCCTCTTATGAACTAACAAGAGCTCAGCTGAGGCCTTTATTGTCCGAGACAAAACCAAGTGTCTCAAGCTTAGCTCATTCAAAGGATTCATAATTTTGGGTTGTGTAGATTAGTATTAAGAAGCCTGATTATGAATTTCAGTCCGCCATTACTCGGCAGTCTTATCTTGACTTCCCAAACTAACCAAAGTTCACTAACATGAAAAAAGAAACACACATTATATTTAATTTCATCAAAGTGCATTGGCGGGATTTGATTGCAATTTTATTATTCGGCATTACACCGACCAGTTTTCGTTAAAAAAGGGAAAAAAATAATAGTTATTTAAAAGGTACGAGTAGGAAGATGAAATTTTACTTCTTCCGCTATTTTTAGTCACGACCCAATCCGCCAAATTATCATGACCTTTTGCATATAAGAGGGTAACGAGCAAGAGTTAAAAAAAAGAAATTTTCGCATGGCGAAACAAGAATTTAACAATTTTTTTTTTTGCTCCGTGTCAGAGAACAAAATAACAGAAACACGAATCCGTAACGCTTTTGTCCTTTTTGTTTAATTAATGCTTATTTTTAACATTAATCAAATCTTTTCAAGTGTGATTCAGAACAGCTGACCTAAATTCATATTAAAAATCTATGTGAAGATAGTAGTAAAAGATGAAATGGCCATTAAGAAGATGAAAAAAAAAAGAGAATGGTGCCCACACCTGAATGAGCGAAAGGCTAAGCATGGAAATGCATAATGAACGATCATAAGAAAATGTTGCCATAAAGATGATAGGCACGATAAGTTGGTTTTTTTTAAATAAATGAACTGTTAGTTAACTATGCAACTTGACGGGTTCCGTGACAGGTTAATCATAGAACCTGAGATTTATTTAATAATGGGCTAGAGGAAAACTAAAAAAGTAATATGCAAAGCTATTGTAATATAAACTCGTGATTAAAAGGTCCTGTAAAGTCAACCTTTATAGAAAACCGCTAACGTTAATATATTTTTTTTTCTTCTTTTGCAGAGAAAAACTTGATCAGGCTTATAAAATTTTAAAGTTTGGTGGCCCAACATTTGGATGTATAATTATACCTGGAGATAAAAATGTCAACTTGTTCCATCCACCGGTTTTGCTATCACACAAAGTGATGACAATCATTTGCAATACGGTACTTGACACTTCTTTCAAATTATAATGATGTATTTTTCGATTTGGTATATTTATTTTTGATATTTTTATAGGTCGATGATTGTCCCACGACTGCTGATTAACCCTTTTCATCCGGCTTAAGCTGGAAGTTTTTAGATGGGAATAAGCTGCAAAAAATAGATGGGACCGGGCGTTTTGAATTTTTGGCTTCAAGAGAAGTTGTTGATCAATTAATGCAGGTAAGGGTGGTTTAGTGCTTAGAGTGTTTCCGAGGTGCTCAATCATTTGGACAAGAAAATGGAGGTACTTTACGAGATTAAGCGTTGAAAGCTCTAATATTTTGGTTACGTTGTGAAAATGAAAAGTATTGCTGCTTATAATGTAAGAAGAGGTTGAAGAATCTGAGGGACTGGAAAAATTTTCTGTCCCTATTTCGTCAACGGTTATTCAAAAATTCGCATTGCTATGAAGATCGTCAATTTCCGCCGCTGAGACGACTTCTAAACAAGTGTGAACCCCCAAGATTTTTCTGAAATGGATCAGAATATGTAAGCGTAAATTGTGATAGTGTTAAATTGGCAATATCTTTGAGACCCCAGCTTACCTCAGTTATATACGCTCCTTCTAAAAAAAATCTGAAATGACGCCGCTGTAAGTCTGCATAAAAACAAACCTGAAAATTGATGCATTAATTTTCCCCCACTTCATGCTTGAAATTGTAAACAACTAAAAATTATTTTAAAGTTCAACTTGGGGACTCGTCAATAATTGTTTGTTTTAAAAATCTACAATAACAGCTTTGAGCCTAAAATTTTTTTGGTTACTTTTCTGGGTCGAAATATCTTTTTCGAAATCCCGGAGCGAAAACCAAAATTAATTCTGTAGAATCCCGTGTTGAAAAGGTTAAAAACAAATCCGAAAAGATTAGGTCAAGTCAAGTCGAAAAACGAGGTAAGATTTTTTTCTTTTTACTTTTATAGATTTGAGCACAGAGGTCGCAGTTGCAGGTGAATTCGTCGGTTGCACCTGAGGTGTTCCCTTCCAAACGGAGTCTGTGCTCTCTTTGGACTAGGTTTAGTTTTAATTCATCTTTGTGCGAGTCAACCTCCATGTTTAAGTGTTCGTTTTTCGCGGTTTCGTTTATTTGTGGGAATATAATGTTTTTGTGATTTATTTTCTGGTAAGTCCCGAAATTTTTCTCCGACCAAAACAATCATAAATTTTTTTCAAGCTATAAAATTTATGAGAGAAAATTATTTTGCAAGCGTAAGCTTTTCGTCATCCGGTTTAGGATTACTTCGTCTTACTTTTTCTTATTTTTTTTCCGTTGCTGATCCCCGGTTTTAATTTCTGGAATTGCATCCGTTATCCATTTCTCAAATTCATATTATCATACTAAAATGAGTATTAAATAAGAGACTTTTCATTGAGGTCATCCAGTACCTGCTGAATGGGTGGTCGTTTCAATATACATGACTCTACATTTTTTTTTTCGGTTTCAGCGGGGCAGTCTTCCAAAGCCAAACCCGATTTTTTTTCTAAAAGAATTTTTTGTTGACGTTTTTTTCTATCCTTATCAGATCAATCCGTTACTTTAATAGGAATCATGTTATTTATTTATTTTTTCGCCCAAAATGTTTTTTTTTCTCGTTATAATTGCCGGTCTCATTGTGATGGCATTTATCATCATAAAAACGACTCGAAGCGGTTTTTGCCTATACATGTCCAAATGGGATTAATTCGGTGTCAGTCTATCCGTCGATCAAAATTTCGTTGATGGATTTTTCTTGCATACTTAATTTAGTATGAAGAACAATTGATTTTTTTTTTTGACTGGAGTTACATCATTTTTATCAAGATTGTTGAAATAAAGTGAAAAGTGTAATTTGTGTATGCCAGAAGTTGATATTGAATCAAATGATTTTAGACTTGAAGAATCTTTTCGTAAGGGTCAAATCTGTTTCAAAACAGTAATAACTGAAATTACTGGTAAGTGGTCTGCCGTAAGGCGAGTGTTCCGATTTTTTTGGCCGGTTTGATGAGTGCACTATTGTTCCTATCTCGTTCTTAATTTTTTCTTTTATTAAATGAGTTTCAGTGATTTTGATCGTTGTAGTGACGACGCTTAAATTTTTTAGATTGTATTTCCTGTTTTGAAAGTGACATTGTTTACAGTTATGGAAGCTTTTGGGCAGTTGGTACCCTAAACTATAAACTTGCGGGCGGAGGTAATTTGTGATCTATGTGAGCTATTGTGAACTATGTTCGTAAGAATCGACAAGATGGTGAGAGGCCCTACCTGTAAGCTTGTTCGATGTTATGCTTAAGTTCTTTCGAGGCTGTTATGAGCTCAAGATGAGCTTAATCTTATGTTCGTTGAGGATCCTGTTCTAAATTTTCAAATCTTGTCCCTGAAGCTGCAATATTGACTCATAAATGAATGTCAGACGGGATGACCCACAACCCAGCCAGCAGGGAGTTGTATCACTGCACTGTGATCAAGATAGAAGTGATCGCTAATCAAAGTACTCTGAATCTGTCAGAAATAGATTCTGTCATCATCCAAGAAATGTGGACTAAGAAGTTTTAGTACAAATTTAGTACAAAGCTAGGGTCACAAGTGATTACTGTCTGCTACAGCTGCAAATTTGTGGCTACATTGTTGTAATCTAAAAGCTGTAATTGGATTACAATAATGTGGCCGCCATTTGACCACTGTAGCTGACTTTAGCCGATTAGTTTGCTTTAGATCTTCTTATTGGCAAATTCGAGAATTTTGAAGGATTCGTTTGACAGGTTTTTTCCTCTTGAATCCGAATTTTTGTTGTTAAGTAATTTTACCTAAATGGGGAAAGAAAGAAAATTTTTTATGAAAAATCAGAATTTGGTTGACTTTGATTCTCGCAGAATCCAATTGAGCATTAGGTATAATTGTTGGTCATCGGCTTTGATCCTAAAAATCCGTACCGATTAAATTCCGATTTCCAAATTTTAATTATTGGAAAATGATGTACTTACACCAAAACTCCTAAGAGCACACATAATTTTTTGAGCGCTTCATAATGTTTTGTCACGTCAATTTTCTGTTGGATCCTTTTAGGGCCTTGCTCTTACGCAATCATAGGCAATTTTTTAAACAGTGACGAGGCCAGAACAAAATTCTGGATGGGGCCAAGGGTGGGTCATTAATTTTCATGTGGGGCCAAAGCCGAACAGTGTTACATTACAGCAATATTACTGTTCTTCCCCCCCTTGGCGCCGTCCCTGTTTTTAAATTTTTTTTAGAGAGGGCCAGCTAGAAAAGTTAGTCTTTATTCTCAAGTCAAGTTGTTCGTCTTTCCGAGAATCGGTTAAGATAGTGCCCCACAATTATTAAGGGCCCTTTTAGCAACAAATCAACTACGCTTCTTGTATGGTTGCTTATAATGAGATAACTTTTCCGCTAAATGCTAAGTGCTTTACCCTAACTCAGGGTAAAGTAAATGTCTATTTTGTAACAAAACTGGAGAGTCGCCTTTTTCAGACTGTAGCAACAATTGTTGCCTTTACATGAAATCATTTAAAGAAAACTGTAATCTTAAACAAAGGCATGTAGGATTCCTTATTCGGCAAAGAAGATTGCAAGGCCCCATTGTAAATCAAAAAAAAATTACTTTTTTAACAAAGGGTTAAGCGATTTGGCACCTCAAGAAATCGTCGATTTAGTTCCGATGACTGTGTAATTTTATTTTTTAATTCAGCAGCGCACTAAAAAAGGAATGCAATTTCCCAATTAACTGGAAGAAGCGATCAAATCATAGATAGAAAAACTAAACATCCCAACAAACAAGCTTTGGAAATCCAATCAAGTGAAGATGCTTGCATTATTTAAAACGCAAACCAATCTTTCCCACTTACACGTTTATAAATCTTACATTGCATATTTACATCCGAAATCATGTACACACCACCCATTATAATAATAAAAAAAAAAAGTGGGCAATGCAATTACTTGTATTTCAAATTAAACTACAACTCCGCAAAAAGACCCGTAGCTAATTAAATCTCTCAAAATGAGGAAATCCTACCTAAAACCATAATCTGACCAAGCAACCCAAAATAAAAAAAAAATCCAAGAACAGTTAATTTTTACACGGGCAAATGCGAAACACTAAATCAGTTCGCTATCGGGTCGAAACGTGATTTATTTAGATTCAGCGTATAGTCGTGACGGTCGTATAAGAAATGAAATGAAGGTTGAATCGCCTCAAACTATATACCTGCTTTCGAAACGGACCCGAAAGCCTTTATTTGGACACAAATAATTATCTTTTCGAGAACTGAATGGAAATTACAACCTGGAAGCATTCTGATGAGTAAAAAAAAAAAACTTGAAAAACGATTTGGCCCGTTGTCCACTAGGTATAAATAACCCACCCTATCACATGTGCCACACTATCACCACGAGAAACATACTCGTATATCTTAATAGCTTTTTAAAAAGACTAAAAAACGTTTTCCAAGATGATGTAATGTTTTCCTTTAAAAATCTTTCCAAACCAACACGACACATCCTCTTCTAGTGATCCTAATGAATGTTGTAAAAGTTGATAGTCAGGTGAGCATTCTCACGGTCATGGCCATCAAATATTAAGAATATCTCTATTACAGCATGAGGATCACCATCCTAGGTGTTAACTCGTCATATCAGTGTAATAATTTACAATTCATTATGTTGTTACTTATTGGAGACCGGTACCGGTCTGACGTACAATGGCTTAACTTCCTGGGAGGTTTTATTATTTTTTATTTTTATTTCCTAACAGAGGTCGTTTTATATGTCGTTTTGGTCACTGGGGAGGTCTCTTGCCTTTTAATTCACATCTTGTTGCTCGGTTGGTCCGTGGCCTATTTCTCATTTTCGAATCGGCCAAATGGGCTTGAAACCTTTTAAACGATAAGAAAATTAATTACAACTCGTTTATCGTTTATTATTGTAGTTTTTTGTGAAGTATGAAATTGCATAACCAGTTTCCCTTGATTCTTTTAAAGCACGTCCGATACTTTTTTCTTTGTTATCAGTTTATTTATCTAAGGCTTTACACGGGCTTGAAGCTCTACCACCGCATCACAGATTTTCCTCCAAACATCTCCAGTCAGGGACTCATGATCGACAGCACCTTTAAAGACGTTGTCTTTCAAAAGAAGCTGGGTCTGCTAGAGGTCTTGGACTTCAACCCAGTGGAAGACCCTTTGCTGCCCAAAAAATATAAATAATTTTTAAAACCAGCGGGCTGAGGTAATCCCAACCATATACTCGTCAAGTAAAACTCGAATCCGGCCTGACCCGCAATGGCTATGGTTGGGATTACCTCAGCCAAGGGGGCAAAATTTTAGAAATTTTTTTGCAGATTCTAGTAGTACTCGACGAGTAGAACTCGAATCCGGCCTGACCCGCAGAAAAAAACACTTGGAAATGGCGGACCCGCAACGGGAAAAACCAAATTAATTTTTCTGGAGGGGAAGGGGGCAAAATTTTGAAATTTTTTTTACATATTTGAGAAGTACTCGACGAGTAGAACTCGAATCCGGCCTGACCCGCAGAAAAAAATGCTTGGAAATACCGGACCCGCAAAAGGATTACCTGACCCACAAATTAGGAACACCCAAATACCGAGGCTGCAAGTTTGCAGCTAGTAAGTGTAAGTTTACACGTCCCTTGCCGTCCACCGTTCCCTTGTCGCAAACTTGCGGCAAACTACCGTCACTGTTCTTGCGGTCGAGGGGCCTCCAGTTAACATTTTGTGGAGGGCTTCTCTGAACATTTCTGCGCCACTGGTCCATCCAGAAACAACCTTATTTTCCGGAATGAGGGTGGAAGTGCTATATGCCCGTTCAGTTAAGTCGGCGTGTCTTTATTGCATTGAGATCAGAGAGCCTTCAAATCTTATCATATGAACGCATATTCAAATCCTCAGTCATTCGTCTCGCTTTGGTCCGAACTCCTTATTTTCAAAGTCCAACAGCTTTTCCTGCTCTCGGACTGTCAGATTCCATGTTTCACAACCAGAAAAGACCGTTCGAGTATGACAGCATTACACCCAGCAAACTTGGCTCCAGAATATGGCCCAAAGCCTACCGGAACCTATCTTTACTTGTGCTTCAACTTCTTTCTTAAAATCATTATCGCTTTTGAGGGATCAAGACACCGAAATAGGTCATTTCCCTTTTGGTCATCCCTTTCTCTCTAGAAAATTCACCATCTGCAAATACTTTGCTTTTCTAAAAAGAAAAAAATGACGTAGCACAACAGGCGACTGACTTCATCAGGGAATTTGATTAATTTTAAATCAACGGGCAAAGGTATTTAGACTTGATTGTTTATTAAATTATTCTTGTGCGAGTTGAAACCAATTACCGGACGGGTTGTTCGATATTCGTTACAATCTAAGCAGCGCACACCGGGGTCAAGCAAATCATAAATAAGAAAAAATTCAAATTGCACAAGAAACAATTTTAAACCATGACTCTAAAAACCTCTTGCATAATATTTAATTCAGGCATCGTCTGATTTCATAATAACTTATTCTCTTATTGTAGTCTAATTCAGATCCAGCACGAGAATCTTCTTTTGATTCCAATTGGGCTACCATAGGTCTGCAAGTCCGTGAGTCCAAGGTTTTTGTATCATTGAAATAGTTTTTTTAGAATTGCGAATAGTAATTTCTTTTTTTCATGGAAATGATCGTTTTGACTCCCACGCGTTGCTTTTGTGTTACGGTGACATCTTTTGAAGATTTGACATTTTTAAAATTTTTGGCGAGAATGGTTGTATAGAGGCCTAATGTCGTGTTAACATTTTGTGAATGTAATATGATGTAATGTAGTACTTCTTGGAGAATGTTTTTAAGATGACTACTAAACGTCTTAGGTTATGGTCCACTAGCTGCTCCTGAAGTGCTTTGGAGTAGGCTAGCAGGGGCGTGTAAAGACTTTCGATGAACGAGATTCTCAGGTTTTTGATCAAAGGTAAATCTTGCTTCTCCGCCTTTTCGTTAGCCATGAGTTTAGTCGGTGCTGCAACACTGCTGTCCCAAAAAGTTTCAGCTTCACCCCCAAACTTCAAAGATGAAGGGGGCTAAATACCCCAAAAGGATAATTTTGAGTTTTTACAGCACTAAAAAGATGAAACAATATGCTCTCAGGATTCAGGCGCCTAGCGTGATGAGAAGTCAAACAGTTTGCAGGCCTGAAAATGGAATTAGAGAAGCCCAACTGAATGCTAATAGAAGCTGTAGAAACATATTACCAGCTTTTTTTCAACACTGGAGAGATTCTGTGTTTTTTTAGACGTCATCTTGCATCACTGGGAAGTGAAATTAAATAAAATTGGATGAGCGTTCCCTAGTAACGAAATCATTTATGAATGAAATTAATTCGTGAAGAGGTGGATTTTCTTTCTCAACTAAATGACAGCGCGGCTTATACGCCTGAAAGTTTTCTTAAGGGCAGAAATCAAGCCCACTTTTGCCTCGAATATAAATTTATTTTACTTTACAAAAAAGGCGAGATCGTCCATCTAATTTATAATTAGGACCCTCAGATTACGCAATCTGGCTCATTGTCAGTTAAAAGAGGACAAGCGAGAAGTGCATGTGTGTTCTATACTGCAAATGTACAGATTCAAACATGGCACGCCTGCGCAACCTTATTAATTTACAATTAATCTCCGTCAAGAGGCTTTGTTAGCAATGCCAGAAAATTCTTTTAGGGGATAATGACTTATAGCTAGTCTGGCTGATAAAATTTTGGTAAATTGTGATTTGTATTCGAGTCCGAAGATTTCCAGTAGTTTCTTTGCTTAGCAACTGGTAATTAGCATTTACATTTAATTGTTTGGAGAAATACTTGTACTAATCAATATCTGATGAAATTCGCCAACGATGACTTGGGAAACTCTCTGGGTGTATTTAGGCTGTCCTATTCACCACCACACTAATTTCTCTGCTTTTCAAACCCTCTTATGCGCCTACAAACCCGTGTAACAGTTCATACCAAACCTAAGAATAGCAAAGTGAAAGTAAAAATATTTACACAAAGGCGAAAACTTGCAAAGAAAAATATTTTTGCTACCAAGGCAAAGTACTCTTGAAAATAAAAAATTCTTAATTTACTTCAAGTTAAGACACGGATAAATGACTACAATAAGAAATAGGTACGAAGATCAAAAACCAAGCTCAACCTTAATATTTAACTTACAACCGAGAATTTTTCTAAAACGCTATTTTTTTATATACCTGGCTCGCAGGTTTATGTTGATTGAAATGAGTCATATCATTCATTAGGTTATTATTCACTGGTATTGTATTAGATTTTGCGCAGTTTTCTAATGGCGGGGATCGTTACGAAGGAATAAAGTAAAATCGTTTGTATTTCGGCCAATGTTGTTTTTAAAAAAATTATGAAAATGATCGGTGCATTGGTTAATGCTATTAACGCTATAAATGCTTTTTTTTTCCTCATATGACCCCCAGGTCTACGAGTTTACCGTTTTTTCCTTCACTTTTTATTATTTTCTACTTAAATGGTCTTTGTTTCTTTAGGTTACCCCTCTATTTTTTTTATAGCTCTCACGTTACTGCTGGTATTTTTTTTACAACCAATTAGTGTTGAAAGTTTGTAAGTTCAAAAAGCGCATATCTCCGTAATTGATTGAGGAAATTTTTTGGAATAAGTATTTTTAATTGAATTGGAGTAAAGGAGGGTGCCAAGATTCGGGATGTTTCTGCTCCTGCGTGTAATATTTAAGGGAATGCAGATATATTGATGCATGATGCGAAAATATGACCAACGAGGAGGTTTTGCGTCGGTTACACAAGGACAGTGAACTACTTGCGACCATAAAACGCAGGAAGTTGGAGTACCTTGGGCCTCCCAAGTACAGGCTGCTGCAGACCATCATGGCATTACCTGCTGGGGTGGGACTTCGGAGGGAAATATGGAGAGGGTGCTTGTGCTGCAAAAAGAAGTAGTCAGGTATCTGGCCGGTCGGGTAAGGTGGGAGTGGCATACAGACCGCTACCAGCCCCCTTTCTGCCGGGAGCTATTTAAGGATCTGTTAATTCTCACGGTACCCTCTCTGTATATCTTTGAGTGCATAAAGTTTTTTCTAAATTCTGGGGAGGGCATGTTGGTAGGGGAAAGGGGGTTGAATTCCGCATGGCCGCCGATCGTGAAAGATTCAAGGAGCTCGTCGGATCGATCGCCTATAAGCTCGTGTGCGAGCTGGCCACCCGAAGAAGAAGATATTGATGCAAACCGTTAGTCATTCTGAAGTCATCTAAAGGGACTTTCAACAGGCTTGGTTGATTCCGGGAAATAAGTAAAAAATGAGAGTTTGGGACTTTAAAAAACATGTAAGAATATAATGCAATATATTAAAACATATAGGACTATATATTGTGCAGTATATTGACCAATATATTGAAAAATGTATTTTTTGAATCTTTAAGTCCCTTTTCCCCATTTATCACTATTGTCCCGGCATCAACCAAGCATGGTTAGAATCCCTATAGATGATCCTTCATAATGGCCAAAAGTTTACATCGATATCTGCAACAATTTAAGTGTTGCATGGGGGGCAAAAACATCCCAGATCTTGGCATCCTCTTCTATTATTTCGATTCGAGCAAAGCAGGAGAGCAGTCGAGTTTGTGTAGGGTTTTTGAGCCTCGTGTTGTTCCTTACTTCCTCGAAATGTCCGTAAAGACCAACACCCGACTTTAGTGGGTTTTTGGGTAACGAATCCCACAAAGATAACATCTTCAAAGATCTAGCTTTTAAATTATGGCCTCGAACTCAGCAACGTCCTATACAGTATAACCATAAAAAAACTTGAAAACAAACGAACAAAGAATAAAAACCCATATTGGAACCTAAAGAACCTGACTCTTAATTTCAACCCGGTTCAGACAAGTCTAGTAATAAATAAGATCTTCCTTAAGAAGTAATTAATTAAAGTGATATACATTAATCACCAAAAAAATATATTCAGTACCTATTTATTTATTTATTTATTTATTTATTTAATGCGCCGTTCGAGTTCCTATATAAAAAAGTCGATTCCCCTCTAATTACCATTAGTTACATTAATCCATCATTCTCCTCTTTACCCTCCCTGTAACCTTTTAAAAAGCAATATTGTCAAAATATTTTTTCTAAGACAAGAATAACACGTCTTAACAAAACAACAAGGGCCCTCCCTCGCATTTTGTTGCAGCGACGCCCATGCATTACAATCGCAGCTGGATTATGTAATATAGAGGTGTTGTTCCATTCTAAACCGTTTTGATATGTTCTAAAGATTGTTGAAAATTTGAGACGTTATCCTTGAAAAGTTTCTCGAAGAAACTTTCGAAAAAATTTCTTAGCTCCCTTAAAAAAAATTTCCGGTTATTGACTCTTCTTTTGAAAATAAATAAGGCGGTAACTAGGCATTACCTAACTCCCGTTAAACTCAAGAACCGAATCTTTTATTATTTGAATTAGGCTCTAACGCCTTTTACAGTACGATATGTAGTAAAGAACCATTTAGCTCGAGCATCGTAGCATAAAAAATGCATTACATATTATCGTGCGTTTAATATAGCATTTTGGGGGTTTTTTATAAGAAAAAAAAAATTAACTAAAAAGAAGTTTTAAAAAACTGAATTTTAATCCCGCATCGGTTCCTTATAAGTTTTAATCTCGAGAGGCAATCAAGATGTCGAAGTGTGTTTCTAAATTACAGTGTTAGGCACGAGAATTTTAAGTACCTATATCTTTTCCTTTTTGCGTGAAATCTTAACTGAATCGTATATTAAATTTTACCCGTGCATAATAATAATGCGCTCACAACTCGTTTCGGGGGGAAAATTTTTTTTATTATCGAAAATTAACGAAACACGGTGGTTTTTATTACAATAAGAAGTCTTTAATTTGGTTTTTTATATGATGAATTTGATTCGATTGGGTGATCCTACGTGCTGCATTGGTAATGAATAATTATTAGAAGGAAAGCGAATTGATAGATAGTTCCGATCTTAAAGATTGGTTGTAGTTCTGTACCATGAAGTACTCTGTTCAGAAATTTTTTGTTTTGCTTGGAAATATTTGTTGCTCTATCTATGGAGCTCTTCATTTTTGCGCAAGGCTTTTCGTTTTGTTTCTCAGTTCAGAAATCTTAACCTTTCTTTAAGTTTCTTAACTTTTCGTTGTGTTGCAAGACCCATTTATGAGCACAGAAGGCGAAGTCCGCATATTATAGTATAAATCTTGAGATTTCTTGTGACCAGAAAAAACCGGATTTTGAATCCTCGGATGTTTTCAAACCGGAAGCCGAAATTTAAGCGATTTCTCGGAAATTTCTTGAAAGTCTTGGTGATAGTCTTTGCCTATAGGCAAAGGAGTTCTGACGGGACCACGTGCAGAGAATGGATGATGGTAGCCAAGAACAAACTGGACTAAGAAAAGACTCGGAGACACCCATCCCCTCCGAACGCCCGCTTAAACGCTGGAAGGATTCGTAACAGCCATCTTCACAAGAAGCCGGCTGGTTTCCCCAAGAAACAGACAAAAAGCTCTTTAAAAAAGCAGAAAAGGAAGAAGAACTTTTTGTTAATTCTTGTTGATGCTTTTCTTAAGTTTTGTTATCGCTCTTCGTTTTTATTCGAAAATCTTTGTTGTTCTTTGTACTTGCTCGATGTTCTTCGTCATGCTGCAGAAACCTTCGCATCTACCATCAGGGTTTATTTCTGTCCAATCGTTTGCTCAAAGTTCTTAATTATTTTTCACAAGTTTTTATTTCTTTGATAGTAACTCTTCGCTTCTGTTTAGAAAATCCGAAACAACGATTAAAGTTATAAGTTAAATCCAATTGATTAGAGTAGCCTCGATTTTTATATCGTGTAACTGAAAAAAGTCAGAGGTGAAGGTGTAGGGGAAATTTGAGCGATGGCCTGTTCCAGCGAGTGATGCCAGCTCGAGTTGTGTGCATGTTATCACTACATAACCCAGAGGCAAGAGTCCAAGGTCGGAGCGAAAATGCAGATTTAGGTGGGAAAAATTAGATGAATATACGACTTTGGATTCGAACCCATAATGTACGCAAAAGTTTGATGGGAGTGCTGCTAATACTGATTTATTGTCACAGATCTCCTCAGCCTAACTTGCTTCTTACTCACTCTTGCTCTGTTGGCTCTACAGGACTAGAAGTCCTACTGCCGTCACCTTCCAATCGATGCTTTTGAGGGCCACGCTCTGCCGTGAAGAATAAGATTACTGCTTATTTTCTGGTACCGTGCAAATCCTTCACTCAGGCTGCTCGATTCTGATTTTGGCATCTTCTGTTGGGTTTATTTAAGTCTTTTTCGGACCAAAGCTTACTTATTGTAAACCTCATTATTAGAATAGAGTTAAGGCCAAGTTACCACTTGCAAGCGTCACTTTGCTGCCCATAGGAAATGTCACTACACACGAACTTTTCAATGCGCTGTCCTCTCGATTTCTTGCCTTCTTTCATCTCCCTAAAGTCTCTTACTATTTCCCACGGCTTTAGTAATTATGCCTAACTGCTTCATGGTCTCGAACTATACACATCCGAGTGTGAATAGCATTACGATAAGACAACTTATGATAATCTTTACGAGTTTGAGAATATTAGTAAAGTAAAAGTGGATGAAGACATTAAAAAAAATCCTTATAAATATGTATCATCAAGACTTGCGAATAAATTATTTAATTAATCGCATGCGGCTTGCCAATATTTACAATATTAAACGATATCACTTCCGATTTGAAAAAAAATTTAATCTGTTCCATTTTTTTTTTCTTTCAAGTAGGAATGTTTCACACGTGTTTGCCCTTAGCCAAGCTGGCACAAGTGGCTTACGAGTCGCCTTAGGCAGACCGTCTCAGTCTCACAACAAACTTGAACTCGATTCACTTGTCACTAACTTCTTCCTATCTAATAATTCATATCGGCCCAACACGTTGTAATAAACAAAGCTTCTGAACTAGAAACGAAAAAAAAAAAATAATAATAATGAGATGTATCCATATCTTCTACCAGCGGCTTACCCATACCTTAATCCTTCTTAAAAACAACATGCGCTTGTTACCACCAACGGGTTAACCAGTTCGGGTTAGAAATTGTTGGGTTAGGTTAGATTTTTATGACGGATTATTAATTTTTTATTACTCTTACGCATTTTAATTGAAAAAAAGGTAATTTAAATCTCATTAATTTTGACGGGGAGGTGGAAAACAAACAACCTTTTAAGAAAAAAAAAAGCTTTTAAAAAAAGCAAAAAAGTGTGTAATTACAGATGTGAAGATGCTGGGCCTAAGAGTGCACCAAGTAGTGAGGTCGTGTGCATGGACCGTTAGAACAAGTTAGGCTCTTCTTATCTAGTTTTATCGACAAATACTTGACACCCATCATTTTGGTCATATGTTTTTGTGCCATTTTTAATTTTACGAGTAGGTCACCGAAATAATTCCAAAATTATCTTATTAGACATTATGACTTCATTCGATTCGAAGCGTTTTATCTCCTTATCATAAAATAATTATCACGAAAAGAATATACAATCCCGAAAATAAACAGATGTAAATAATATAATGGTTAATGCATGCCAGTATCTAATAAAGTACAAAGGTGAAGGTCTTCCGAAGAAGGGCGTGACGTGGGAATCAGGTTTGTTAATAGTTCCGGCATCTCTCCTTATCATGCCTCGTACCTGGAAGCTCTTTCTAGCCCATGGAGGTTCACTTTTCATATCCGCCCACGATTTTTATGATGCAGTAATTCATTCGACATGACGCGAAATGAAAATAAACTTGCATAAATCGCCCCGGTGATTTTTTCTTGTACTTTACCTCCATACGTGAAATTGTTAAATGCAAAATAACGACATTAAAACAAAAAAAGATTTTTTTGTTGCTGGTAGTGACTTTAACGATTTGAATGTAGCCACTTACTGGCCTTGTGTCTTGAACTTTTTAACTGCTAGATAAATCAAAGCAGGAAAATATATATTTTCTATGTGACCGTAGTTAAAAAAAAATTGATTTTTTATGCTTGGACAAAAGGTTTCAGGGTGGTCTAAGCTAATTCAAATTCTTTTCGGGCCGCGATTCTAGCTGCTTTGTATGGATAAAAACTGTACATGACTTTGAATTTGGCGAATACAGTTACCCGTAATAAGATACTGTTTTGTCAATATATTAAAAGTTATACATGCAATTTAAATATTTACGCATTTTAAATGAGTTGTATAACAAAGATTTTTTATTTGGTTTAGTGGTCAAGTCTCGAGTGGAATTCTTCTACCATATCCGCGCATTTCCTATTAGTGCTAGCCAGGGCTAACAAACCTGCGATCATTTCATGAAGTGTCGAAAATTAGATTTTCAGTTCGCTTCTTTTGAAATATATAAGAGTCTTTTGGAAATTATTTTAGCAGTAGGGCTATTAGACGAGTATGCGATGTTCTTATATCAAGATTATTCCAGGCCCTCCTTCACGCTGCCGCGCCTACCTTACGTCATTTTGAGACCTGCAGTGTTGCCTAATATCGGATGATTGTAAGAGATTCGATTTGATAGATACCTCGAGATTTTCAAGGGCCTTCCTTGAGTTCTTCTGGTTGATTGTTTTGATGGTTAGACTTTTAAACTGAGAGGTGACCTTTTTTCCACGTATTGGTACCTCTTTTCTATTTCGGGAGATTTTTCGCAACTCTTTGTTGAAGAGAGGTCTTAGCGGTATTTCCCCATCATCAATCTGCAGTTCAATTTTCTCATAAGTTCCTCGGTGTCAGACGTGGGTATGGTTTCGTTTTTGACACACAGGGCAAAAGAAGCCTTAGTATTGCTTGTCGAGGGATCACTTTTCGCTCAAACTTTGCGTTTATTCTTCCATTGACTTAATGATGTCGTTTCTGATTCGAGCTTACAATCTATCGGTTCCTGCAAGATGACTAAGTACTTTTTTTAAATTTCTGTAGTTTTTAATGGTCAACTTCAAATTTAGCAATAATAACTAAACGTGGACTTCATAAAACTTACATTTGCTGCTACGACAAAAACACTCTGACTTATTCGAAGTGCAATACTGCATACACAATGCAGCCTTTATATGCTCAACTGCAGGCCTCGCATATCTCCGATTACTGTCAACGCACTTTACTGATATTTGCAAAGAGGTCGCCGACATTTAAATAAGTGCTTCAATAATCATCTCCATCCATCATTTCTATTCAAGTGCAATTTGCTGGCCTTCTAAAAACTTCGCACACTTCTTCAATTTTCTCATTCTTTTTCCAGGAAAAGTAAACTAGACGCAACAATCCAACACCTTGTTATTTCTTCACATGCTCAGGCCACCCTCTTTATATTACTTTTATCTCAGCTATTTAATTATTTATTACCGTTATCAACTTTCCGTATCCCCATTCTGCATCTGCCTTGGTATAATTCGATTCCAGGAATCAATCTTTATCTCGAATAAATTTATGCATTAACACTTGACAATCATCCTCCGTATTATTCCACGAATATCCAATTAATTAAAGTATATCAAGATTATATTCAGGCTTCCAATTTAATATGAAAAAAAAAAAAAAAACATCGCGAGTAGGCGACACTTGCGACTTTTTAAAACCGATCAATATTTTCCTATTGTGAGAAAATTCTTCTTCCACCTACCAAAATCTAACGCGTAGGCCCAAATATCCCGGATTAAAGAAGAAGAAGAAAAAACACGTTTCAACGTAATTAACTTTAATTTAAAAAAATATTTATAATAATATTTCTTTTACCATTTTTGTAAAGCCGCACGAATCTTGAACTTTTCTTAACACGAAGCACATCTCTTTAGTAGGTGATATAATCGTATAATCTTAATTTCAATTCACAATTAAATTCATTTTACTTTCTCTTGAACGTCTATTGTCAGTGATGTTTATCTTGCTGATGACTTCAACACATTTTATATTTAAAAAAAAGCTTTGTGGGCCTGAAATACTTTCACAAGTTAGAATACAGAGCACGACCGTGAACTTCTCATCGTGTAACCATAGAGTTAACCATGATGTGGCTGGCAGCCTCAGGTCGTGAAGTCTAGCTATATCAAATGATGCATAACAAAATTACGAAAATATAATTTTTTTTA
This sequence comes from Liposcelis brunnea, assembly GCA_023512825.1. NCBI lineage: Eukaryota > Metazoa > Arthropoda > Insecta > Psocodea > Liposcelididae > Liposcelis > Liposcelis brunnea. Next base: position 1,931,441 of record CM042073.1, on the reverse strand, counting down.
AAACGAAATTACCAGATATGTAATAAAGTACATGACTTTGTACAATATTATTTTCCTTCATGCCCGCCCGCTTTTCCCCCCTGATAATTTCGCAAAAGAGTTATTATTTTTGATTCTAACCACCCTACGCAAACCCACGATACTTAAGCATTATCTCGGCCGAATAATCAAAGTAAAAACCCACGACAACCATCAGGATCATCTAATTTCGCGATTATGATGCCCGAGACACGAAAACCTCATCTCTCGATTGTGTAAGAAGAAAAAAAAGTTCATTGTCATGTTCGCGAAATAAAGGAATCATTTTGCGTCTTATGACCCGAAGACCTTCATGATCGTAATATAGCATCTGAAACCCACAAAAATTTTGCTACGTGTTTGATTATTTGCGGTTGTGTATTTCGCGAATTACATCAAGATAATGGCCATCATTTATTTTTTTGAAAAATTTCTCACAAAGGATTTTTCAAAAAATCAAGTTTCTTTGTTTTTTTTTCTGAATGAACTTTTTTTAAACATTGGATCTTTATCCGCTTGATGACTTCAATGTTCGTTCCATGAATAGTACGTAAACAGCCTTTGGCAATACCTGGTATATATTAAACTCTATTATTTTAGCAATGTTTCATACGTAAATAAAAGGTGTGACTATTTAGCGAGCACAATAAAGATAAAAAAGAATATATTCTCCTTTGTTGTAAGTTAACGTTATTTTATAGTTGTGGGTCAGTTTTTTTTATTACTTGAGACCGAAAAACAAGGAAAGTAATGCATTTAGTAGAGCGTCTTCATAAAAAAGCTTGTCTGTTACAATTATAGTTACTTTTAAATTGAACGAGCCTTCATTTTGGCTGCTGCATTAAGTCATGAGATTTCCCCCCCAATCTGATTTATATCCCATTGTACCACAAATCTTTTTCTCCAACACCAGTTGCAGGGTGGTGGTATTTCCAGAAATATTCCTTCAATCTTCTCACCCAAACTATTCAAGGCTTTGTCACTGCTGACCAAGTGCCTTTTTCAAGTGGAGGTGGGAAAATTTTTTATTGAACACCTTTGGGCTTGATCCTGTGGGTAGTATCAGACTCCTACTGGCTAAAAAACCACCATCTCCTTGCAACTGCTCATAACATTACTTTGGGTCGTTAGCGCCTTATCTTCCCATGGCTCTTTCAGGTCTCCTCCTTGCTCTTCCTCACCTGTGTTGTGTAGACTGCCATCATCCTCCAGTTTTCGACTCTAACATGAAGGTCCATTGTGTTTTCCGATGGCAGATTGGTCCCGAGGTTCTGATTGACTTGAGTCCTTTCGTATCGATAAATGGTGTGAGTCAAGATCTTCACAATACCAACACGCATCGGTGGCGTCTAGGCCGAACCTGAGGAAATATCTTCCGTATACATCGTGGCCGGCAAAGAACTGTGTGAGGTGGAAGCTCGCCTCCACATGCTTTTGAGTTCTCTATCGCTTGACAGCTCGTATTAGCTGTCGGATTTATAAAGCTGTTGATGTATCTGCATGTTCCGACTCCGCCTGTCATGTGTTCTCAATCCGTTGCCTTGCTTCTTTTCTGTTTCCCTCAGATCCGTAGGCACCACCAGAAGTTGCGCTGGGGGGGGGGACTCCAACTATAACCCGGGTGTCTTTCGTTATAGCACAGCTGTCCTGTAGGCGCTACAGACACAAACAGTAACTCTTCTGAATCATCGGTCTGGGATATTTTTGTATTTTGTATACTCTAGGCTTTTTCTCATACTGGTGCTGCATACAGAGCGATGGAAACGACAACGCTAGCCAGAACTCTCCTTTTGCAGGCACTAGATTCTCTTAGTGTACAGGAGTACAGCCTTTGGCTGACCAAGTGTTTAAGAGTAGCGAAAGCTCCCTACTAGGCTCCCTAGTAGGGAGTGGACACTTCGATGACTCGTCTGCTACATAGGGGTACGCCATTTTAAAAACTGGAAGCTGCCATCACTGATCTCCTCTGGATACGGTAACTCGAAGAATTATGCTTACTGTGTAACTAGCGACATCTGTAGTTGGAACCGTTAACCACCATAAGCTAAGTACAGAGAGATAGGCATTTGTTTAAGAGTTTCAACGGTTCCAACAAAAGATGTCGGCAAATTCGATTTTTCAAGTTACCGTATACAGACTTCTCTGGATATCAGTGGCTGCCATGACCTCGAATTTGTTGGCCGCCATTCTCGGATTGAAAAGCGAATTTAGCGATTGGGAGATTTTTCAATTCGAGAATGGCGGCCACCAAATTCGAGTTCATGGCAACTTCCATAGTTTTCAGTGACGTACCCCTATGCAGCAGACGACTCAACAAAGTGTTTTACTCCTTACTAGGCTCCCTACTCCCCACGTAGGGTGCACTCTCCTTAGTTTGTTCTTATTCTTAAATTCGTATTAAGCAGTGTATTTTCGCACTCTGTCTCTTACAAGCCCTCTGGCTGTAGTTCCCTGGGATGCAAATTACCTCGTTATGAGCCAATTCCCAATTTTCTTATCAGTCGTTGTTGTTTTAGACTCTTATTGAAAATCTTTTCATTTGTTTTCAGATGCACCCGGTAGGATGGCCCGATTAGACAGCGGGAACGAAACATTGCTGTCTGACGATTCGCCTTGCGATCTGGCGACGACACCATCTGCGTCATCGAGCGGTGTTGGTAGCGCTACTAGCAGTCAGAACAACCATGCATCCATCAACGATGAAACGGTCCTCCCACCTAAGATTACCCCTTTTAGCGGTGTCTTGGGAAAGGTGAGCAATTTAATTGATACTAAAATCTTTCACAACAAGGTGCAAATGATACAGAATGACACGAAAAATTATTACTTAAGCTCATCTTGATCGCTAATCCGTGAAACTCACTTTTCACGCTTCATGTGACAAATCAATATTCTGTTACTTTTTTATGCTCAAGACAATGGAAGTTTTTCATCAGTTGAAATGGTTAAAGGAATGTTATTTCGTTTGTCGAAATCATTCAGATTGATTTTCGTAGTGTAAAGATCGTTGAACTTGGTTTTGCCCGAGTGATTGATGGTTTGTGTTCGGGATGGGCGAAAAAGGGGAAAAATACTGAAAAAACTGTTAAGAATGCCGGAATCATAATAAAAAAAAAAAGTACAAATTACACTCTATAAAACCCTCTGAAACGGTGCTCACGTTTTAGAAACAAGCAAAACAATTATCGTGAATGTTCCTTTCACATCTTTGATGTTCATGACTTCTAAGATTGCACACAATTATCTCCTCGAAATCAACAGAGCTTGAAATTGGTCAGTATCGGCTTTATACCATACGATATTAAAGTTATGTGATTTATGTAGTGTGAATGTGATTAAATGATTAGAGCTTTCTTCCGGGGTATTAGTATTGTCTTTTTTAAAGCACGAATGGTTTCATTTAAAAGAAAATGAAGGTTGATGGTCTCGGAAACGGAAAGTGCTTCTTTTCTTGTGTGCTAATTACAATCCCAGATCTTCAAACTAAGCAAACTACTTTGTTCGGAGTTGTGTGCTCTTCTTTTACGTCGGCCAAAAAATTTTCAGCAGTTGTGCGTTTCGAGGAAATCAGAATGAAAGATTAGGTAAAGATCAGGCGACCAGGTCATTTTACAAAGGAGGCTTCTTTTGGAAATTCCAAAATTTGCTTATTTCATGTGAAGACTATGAAAGCTTCTGCAGGCTGCACCCTGACCGCTTGCATTGGCCCGAAAATTTCTGAATTTATCACTCATTTTCTGGAAATCCACGACAAGCAATCAAGTCTTCTACATTACTACTCATCAAGTTCATTAATATTCTTTATCCACTTGTGATTGCTTTAGGGTGTGTTGGCCTATAATTGCCTGAAGGTCGTAGGTGGAGTTACCGAACTAGTAAACCCGGAAAACGAAAAAGTTGAGCTTGAAGATTTGCAGGTGGCCCCAATGATAAACGCTGGAGGCTTAGGGGCCAGAGAGGATTGAGCTAATGAACAAGATGGTTTGGCAACGTTTAGCAATGAATGATTCGAGTATAGCCTCTAACACCTATAAATCGTAACTTGGCGAAATATGAGAATTCACATCCTGTTGTATTCTGTAAAACCACCGAACGATCCTCATTAAAACTCGGAGATTGTAAATCTCTTAAAAAAAGAAAACTATCTAAAAATCTCGCCGAATAAAGGAGGAAACCGATCGCGTCAGAAATAAAAAGACGCAAATATTCAATATCGAATAGTTGACCAAGTAAATTTTTTTATTCAAGAGCAATATTTTTTGATCTGGAAGAGTTGAAATAAATCGTGCCCAGACACACCCCCCCAAAGCCTGAGGAGTTATTTTTTATTTTCATCAATGGTGCGTATCCACTAGGTACTCTTTTATTTTTATTCGCTAAAACGCTTTCAAGCATTTCTTTTTAAAAGGTCAATTCTCCGGCAGGTAAAAACCCTTTTTCTTTATGGAAAACAAAGCTACCGTAGTTGGCAGTAGCGTACTATATTCTTGCATGGATTTTATTAGTGGAAAAAGCCAAACCGTTCTCACGGAGTACGGAATGAATGAATGAAGAGAGAAAAATAAAAAATAAAAAATGGCAAGTATATAATCGACGACGTCGTTAGTTCAAAAGTCAACGTTTTACTACCAAGATAAAAATGTCGATAGATTATCGAACGGTCTGCGTGTGATTTTATCCCACAGTTTGCACCCATTTAATTTTGCAACTTGATTATGCAAAAGAAACCAACCGGTCTCTTTTTCTCATCTCGTTCGAAAACATAGGCGCGCCACAGGGGGTGTTATAGTGACGGACTTGGGCTTGTAACTAAGCGGAACTGTGCAAATTGAGTCCGTATAAACAGCACAGAACTTAACTTGGCTTTGTCATGGCTATCAAAAGCTTGGCTCGATCTTATCATGGCTCTTTAGAGCTTAAGCTTCTAAAGGCATTTCTCTTCGAGGACCCAAATTTTAAGTCACCTACCAGGCAGCTAGTGGAGGACTTCTAACTGGCCCGCATATTTCGATACGTTGCCTTCCCAACGCAGCTGCCGTCAACCCTGTGATTTGGATTCGTAGGGCCTTCATCAAATCCAGAACGGTAGGCGGGACTTGTTGCACATACACCACCGATCTAGGACATTAGAGAAGTGCTAGATTACCGTCCAACGACTACACCCTTAAGAAGATCACAGTTGAGATGGGAAGACATATTCTCAATGGATGCAAATCGTGCGAGCGTGCCGGATTGGAGAGCGGCGGCCACGATAGGTCCTTCCTGCGGTATATATATGACGCGGTAGTGGGCTTTAAGCCCTCTAATGCTGCGATAAAAGTAAATAATCCTTTACTATATAAATTGTAATTTTTCTGGAAGGGTTGCACTAAACAATAACAAAAAGAGACATCCTGGGAGGGAACCACCGCGATAAGATCCGCAACAAAGACAAACAGCAGACATACGCTTCGAATGCACCTTAAATAGTGTTGCAGCTTTTAAATGAAGCTAGTCGGACATGTCGGAAGGCACGAACAGAGTCGAGATCGTTCAGCTGACGAGACCCAAATTTGGCGTGGTCGATGAAACAGCTGGTGCTTGGGAAAACCGGATTCACTCAGGTCAAGATATGGCTTGAATGCAGACTGCAGGCTTGAAAGCAGAGAGAAGAGGCACCTGATAGTACGGGAATGGTTAAAGCAGAAGAATAGATAAATTTTAAAGAATTCCAGTCTGCCACTGTTCTGAACTCGTCCCAGTCTACTTAAAAGTCTGGCGCCGCCTATGTCTAACAAAGTAGCCATAATCGAAGATGACAGAAAAGTTAACAAAAAACATTTTGATCAATTGTCGATATAGAAATGTGTGTGAGCGGTTTCAACTTATAGCAATTTTGCGGTTTGAATATTAGCATTCTACAATGTTGCATTGTACATCCTACACGGTCTTGTCTTCCTACAGAATAAATTATATCACCTTATGATATGTTTACTCGCACTAGTTTTAAAAGATTGCAATCAAGGACATTTCGTTTTTGGGCAAATGGGAGGATATATCCAGTTTAACATGTATTTAAATAAGCAAATGATACTTTTAAACAAATCATAATTTATAATAAAAAAAAAAATGGCGGATCGGAAACATGTAGCTCCCAAGTTGGCGATCCTGTCAAACGCATCAAATCACGTGCTAATAACCGACTAATATTTATCATTAATCTTTCATTTTTAATTGATTTAAGTAATGGAGAAGAAGATGTGGTAATTTATTCTGAGACACAGGTATTATTACCGTCGCTCATCACAGTCATTTTTTCTTTTACGTTTCTTGGTACGTGCGGCTCAGACATACTGCTCTAGAAAAATGCACAGTTTGATCTACTTCCACGGGGAATATTATGGTTTTGACGGATGTATAATTAGATGAGTCGTTATACGGGGTGTTTTTAATTCAAAATAATTACACGTTTCCGATCATAATACTAAGCATGTGCTTTAAATAGCAATAAGAAGGTATTAACGTTCGATCCGCATGGTATTTTTATTTCTATGGCAAAGCTCGGTTGAATTCGTTTCACTGTAAATGCATATCATGCATAATTGTGAGGAGCGGTGATTGAAGGAAGGTGGGGAAATAATGCCCACCAAGATGAAAATCCAGTCTTGCTGTGACTAATCAGAAGATGAAGCGGTTCGCAACAGAGTTGTTATGTCACAGTGTTATCCCTGAATATCGTTTTTAAGAGATTTTAGCCTGGAGGTGTTATTAAGTATCCGTATCGTCACACATGTCCTGCTTCTTCCACGAGATGTGTGGAGCCAAGTGAATAGTGAGAGCAGTAATACCATAAAATTGGAAATAAAAGGTTTGGAGATAAAATTTTACGAATGGTATAGATTCGAAAAGGAAAGGAAAGGCACTTTTACTATTCCGGAGAATGATTTCCTCTGCTTGAGCAGACACTTATTATGTGGTCTGTTCGTGCGAAGCCCCATAATTAAGAATAGAAAATAGGTTAGGTTGGGTTAGTTTGTAGACGAATTTTGCACATCAGTTGGATCAATTGCACCTCGAATGATAATCCTTTGATTTCTCTACAAAGTCTGAGGATCTTTGGGCACTTTGGGAACGTCGAGAAGTGGATTACTTCGGACATAAGATGAGTGGGTTTACATGCACGCATTGAGGGGAAAAATGAAACAGAAGAGAAGCTGAAGCCGCAAGAATTATTCAGGCAACATGCAAAAGTGGACGGGCCAATCTGTAAAGATGTTCCGGGCAGGTTCCCATCGAAAGTATTTTCAAGAGATCGTCGGAAGGTATCCTAAGCTTGGTTCCGAAATTGGCACCAGAAGAAGTAAACACATTAAATCGCTTGAGAAGATCGGAGAAAATAAAAGACGTGAGCCGCCAAGTGGAAACTTTGCGCAACAAAAAGGAGCGTCGGCACGGCGACATCAAGAGGATAGAGCATTGCAGTGGATGCAAAGAGTTAAGAGAAAAAGTTTGGTAGAGAGAGATCTATGTCCAGATTTGTTCAGAGATAGGTCGGATTGTCGGATTATCAGTAGCTGGTGAAAAATAATAGCAACAAGTAGAAAGTATGATTCGGAAGCTGTAGAAGAACGGTTTTACACTTTATAATGTTTGGTTGCGAAACTTGGGCGGACACTTAAAATAGTCAATCAAAAATACAATCTACGGAAATCGAGTTAAGGAAGGTGAAAGAGTGTTCATTATGAAATCTAATTTGAAGCGATGGAATCAAAAAAGAGATGAACATCTTTGCATTAAAGTGAAGAATGAAAAAGAGTTTTAAAAAAATGGAGCAAGCTTCATAACTGATTATTCTGCGGGTTGTGGCTCTTGCTTATTTTTCCACTGGACAGGTCAAATTTTAGACCACAGCAGCTGAGGCAAGGCAAAAGCTATAGAACACATAGCTATGTGTCTCTTCCAGAGTCTCTATTTTCCACCCTTTTTCATCAACCCTAAAACTCCGCATTCTCATATCAAAACGTGTAAATTAAATCCTTTTTTTTTTAAAGCCGGAACTCATTCTATTCAAATTTTTACTCCTTTTAAATAAAAAATGCGGTAAAATTAACAATTTTAAAGAATTTGTGCAAGATAAACGAAGACTTGTTTTCATTGATAAATGGGATTCGATCGAGTCTGGTTTTGAATGGGAGTTAAAAAACAGATTTACTCTTATTCTGCAACGGGTACCCGGAATCAGGACCATGCTTCTTACTAAACTGGCTTATAGTATACCTGTACCGATTAATTCAAAACACGCAATGGCCATATTCATTTTGGAGGAAAAAAAATGACTCTACGTGTAGTAGGTCAATCGTCTGAATTGTAGTATCTTTTTTTTTTTTTTTTTTTTTATTAATTTACCAATTTTGACATGCGCAAGCTTCAGGATCTTTATTATTATTATTTATTTTCCATCCGCCATAACTTTCATAGTAAAAAAAAATTAATCTCGAGTTTGTGAGGTTAAGAAGAAGCGCATGTATACGCTTGAATGAGGCGGGGAAAATAAAAAAAGATTTTCATTGTGGCAATAAAAACCACTGTTGTCTACACTCCTATCTTCGGTATTAATCACATTAATCACCTACTTAACGTATGATGAAGATGCCGCTTCTTTTAATGGTAGATTTTAAAAACATTTTAACTCAACGGTCATAAGAATATACAAGGTTATATGGGTTTGTTAAGTCTGGGGCCTGAAAACGAAGAATCACGATTTATAAAAATAGACATATCTGTGATTCTTTAATAATTCAGGTTGAAGTGGATGACAAAAATGTTACGTCATACCTCCGAAAACATGAGGATGACTCAATATGAAAGAGGTGCCATCGCTATTATACTTGTATTTTAATATTTCATGGTTTGGATCGGCTTTTATTCCGCAACACGTCGCGACATTTTCAAAGAATGTGTAACGTTCAGCACGGAAGACTTATTAATGATAATCAAATCGAAAATATTTTTTTTTATTAAATAAACATGATTAAATGTTTGAAACATGCAAAGACTGTCATCTAGATGGACGTGTAGGTCCATTTCTGTCTAATTTAAATGATGTATTAGTATAGGAAAGTAAGGGCATTCTACTTTAGGGGTATCTTTTTCTTCATAAGTTATCGAGTAGCGGCGATCTCTGTGCACGTAAGTCTGTAATGCATAGGGACTTCTATGACAACTCCTTGTAGGGCCTTATTAGTACCGGCTTAAAACTGGAGATAATGTTGTCGGTTAGGCTTAAGCCCAGATGCCAGGAGGCAGAGTTGCACCACCGGCATGGCTCTTACTGGAATATGGAAGGTGTTATAAAATCTCCTCATCAGTCTTCATTGCACAGCCATCTTAGCTGAGGGTTTGTTGTGGAAAACCAAATATTGTCGTTTTTGCTGGGGCTAAGGCACGGAGCTATAAGCTCTTGGCCATGATGGACGCCGATCTCCTTGGCTAAGGAGCATTATAAGAAGAAGAAGGATAAGATTATATCGACAAGTAGAGTGATTTTACAAGGCAAGTTGCCACTTGCTGGTGCGTTTTAACCTTTCAAGGGGGCAAAGTCCCGATGTCGTTCCTTAAAACCATGTATCATGTTCACATGACACAGATATTGATAGTCAGAGGTAAAATTTGATGGCAATGATGAAATATTTGTGAGGATTCGACTGTTCCGCCCCCGAGTGTGAGTCGGATGCTCTAACCACTGGCATGAGGCCTGCTCAGGGAGATGGACCAAATGTTAAGTAGTATTGAAACATAAAAATGTTGCTGCACGGTTATCAAAGTCATTTCAGATATTTCTTAGGGGGAGCAAAATAGACCTGAGGTAGACTAGAGTATACCTAAAACTTGAAGGGGGCAAAAAATAGTTCCTGTATTTAGCTTATGGAAACTTAAAACCTCAGAGGGGGGAAAGAAACACAAGGGTAGAGCCTCTTCTGTTATTGTTGCCGCCTTCGATTATCTTTTACCTCATTTCAAATGCATTCTTAATAGTAACTGAAAAAATTTTCCCAAAGAACCTTTTAGCTTCCGTGAATATTCAACAATACCCTAGGGCCAGGTCCAAATCTATAATTTCCCTTTAGAATGTGATTCTCTACGCCAAGGGATAACCCCATCTCACCTAACTTCACTTTCCAGTAAATAATAGCATGAGATAATTTCGCGACCTCCCAAGAAACAAAACTTAAAAACGTATTTAACATAGCTAGTTATTATACTAAAAAACGTTTTGGTAATTTTTTTTTCGGTTGCTGCAGGTTGAACCTAATGAGTGAGGTAAACACTGCTCGTGCCTACCCTCGAGGCACGTTTTTTGTGTGTTGTTGTTCTCATCCAAACCACAAATTCATTTCCTTTTTTTTATCACAGGGCAAAATCGTGGTACGGCCGATTGCATTTAAACCTGTAGGCTTAATGACGAATTCAAGGTTTAACAACGTCGGGGAAAGATACGGTTCAACTCCAATCCTAACTCGACCAGGATCCCAGCTCACGTTATATGGAAGTAAGTTTTTTTAATTTATAACAGACATTCATTATGACTGAAAATTCGATTTATTTAGACGTATTACGTCATTTGTTGCAATTTTTTGATTGATTATTTTGCTATTTTTTTTTTTAAACAGGCAGTACCGACTTGAGACATCACCATCATCACCATAGTAATAGTTTTAACTATTCGTTAGATCGGAAGTCTCTTTCGTCAGCTTCCTCGCCTCCGCTTGGCATGGTGTCACTTTCGTCGTTACCACACAAATTACACGGATATGACAGTTTAGAAAGCGTGAGGCACTGCAAATCTCCTGCGTCTACGTCCTCCAGAAACACAAGTCATTGCGGCCTCTCATCAAAGTAAGTTAATCGTTCGGCAATTATGACGTCAATCGAAGAATTCGGCAAGTTTAGCTATTCCCTTTTGCTTGTCTAATGAACCGAAAAATAAACGACCTTGATCCTTACGAAGGAGAGGGAATTAGTCACGAGGTGTTGACCATTTGTAACGATTAAATTAACCGTTTCGAATTTAAACCAAAGTTTTGTCATGACAAATATTTTATCTCTTCCAGAACGAAATCGTCCTCGTTCCGGATGATTTCAAACGCAGATAGTAGCAGCAGTCTGTTGGATTTAACGCCGTCGCCATCCGATTCCGGGGTAGCTGAATTAGAAGCAGCATTAAGGGAACGAGATTCCGAATTAGTTTATTTAAGACAAACCATGGAGCACAACGAGCAAGCGATTATTCGGGTGTATCAAGAAAAAGAAAGGGCGTGGGAAAGAGATAAGAGAAGGTTAAAGGCGGTACACGAGAATAGATTGAGGACGAGTGCGCAGAAGGTTCTCAAATTAGAGCAAATGTTGATGATGCAGACGTATCAGTTGCAACAGGAGAAAAAGAGGCTAAGAGAAGAAGCTGATAGAGCTGCGAGGGAAACCACCGATTTAAGGCAAGAAGTCGATTTACTGCGTGGTCGGCTTGAGGAGACGGAATGGGGTCTTTGTCAAAAAACTGGGGAGATGTCATTATTAAAAGCGCAGCTTAAAGATTCCCAGGTAAGCAAATTTTTTTTGATGGTTTTTAGTTCTAAAAATTCAGTAGAACCCAGTTTTGCTTTTATTTCATTTAAAAAATATTTTCAAGCGCTCATATTGTCTTCTATATCGTGAACAAAAACGATTATCATCGCTGTTTGTAAACTAACATGACACTAGCGCTGGATATTTTACATTGATTTTAATTCTCACATATCCGCCCTTGAAGGTTCAAACTAATTAAAAAAATTCTTATCACTGATATTTCTTTATAGGGTGAACAAACATGTAAAGGGCATGAACTACTTCAACTTCGAAACCAAATAAAAGATTTAAAAACGGAGCTAGACCGCAGAGAATCAGAAATAACCATCGTAATGAGAAATGCTGAAAAACGCGAAAGTGAAGTTAATCATTTAAAGAACGAAACCCAAAGGCTAAGCACAGCGCTTGAAAATTCCGAAAAAGCACGAGAAAAAGATTCTGTTGAATGCGACGAGCTTCAACAAGAAGTAGAAACCCTCAGAAGAGAAATAGTTGATGTTTGTCAAGTGTTAAAAGAAGAACAAGATGACAAAGCCAAATTAGCAGAAGAAATAGAAAAATTGAAGAAAGAGTTAGAAATTGAAAAATCTGGAAAATCAGTTAATAAGCGATGGGCCGGAGAATGGGGTCAAGAAGAAGAAATTGAAAGGTTGAAAATAGAAATTGAAAAATTAAAGATTAATAATAGTGATACTACGACAGATGATGCCAAGCAGTATAAAAATGAATTGGATAAATTAAAAAACCAGCTATTGTCGGAGAGGACTGATTTTGAACAAGAACGAATAACCTGGGCACAGGAAAAGGAAAAGGTGTTGAGGTATCAAAGGCAGCTTCAATTGAACTACGTTCAGATGTTTAGGCGAACTAGAACTTTGGAAGCTGAAGTTGAAAGTTTATCGATGGAACTTGAATTGGAAAATAAGAGTAAAGGCTTTAGGAATCCAAAGAAAATTTCTGTTCCTGCTATTGAAATGGGTACTGTTGTTGAGCTATAAGGCACATTATTGTATAAAATTTCTCTGTTCCTATTATATTTCTGCATGAAAATGCTTCCTTACCACTGCCATTAATATCATGACAGATTTGTATCATAATAAAAAGAAGTTAACGCTTGAAAAACGAAAGGAAATCAAATTATTCTTACCCTTTTATAATTTTATAATGAGAAGCAGATAACTATAATACACAGACATATAAAAATTTCTTTTCGAAAACAAACGGAATCGGATACGTTCGTTTCATTTTGTTTATTTACATTCTAATGCCACGGTCAAATTTAAAATTCAGTGTTGCCACCATTAATGTTGAATTAATTTGCAAAATCAAAATGGTTTCAGTAGGTATTTTTTTAAATTTTTTCCGATGTTTTTATCAGTAAAAGTGCAAAAAAAACAGAGTGACGTGAAAATTATTCAGAAAAACGTTATTTTAATCAGTGTTTATATCATTTTCATGAATCAAACGACAGTAGTTTCAATTCTTGTGCAATTTTTCATCTGTCGCACATGTGGATTCTTGTTATGAATCAGTTTCCTACTTTTTTTTTTTTTGATCGGCTGCATTTATTACGTACTCAGGTTAGTAGCTTATTAATTTAAAGATAACTACCACCCCAAGTTATTAAGAAAACACCAAATCGAAATTTTTCCCCTTATAGTATCCTAGATTTTGTTTCGTTGAAATTTAGGCCATCACGTACTATAGGTCGGTTAAAAATTTTATGTGTATCTGGCATTGCTTGCCATTTTATGTAACGCACATTGTGTAGATTGTATATTCAAATGTCAAGGATTGGTAAGATTTTTCTTGTAATTGTATTTATTTTACTGTCACATTTGCTTTGCACTCTGTAAAAGTGACGATACATTTTTTTTATAAAAATTGATCTGAATGGAGCAAAATACCAAAGAAAGTTGAGGCGATGTTTTGTATGGAAGATTAAGTTTTATGACGTCAAGCTTTGTATTATATAATTTCGAGTGGTCATTTTTTTAATGTTGAAAGTAAAGCAAACCATGGCCGCCTATTAATATTTTATAAATTTAATGTTTAATCTTTTTTTCCCTTTAAATATCTATGTGTAGTGCCATTATTTAGGTTCCATTGTTTTTTTTAGTTAGCTATAATTTAAATCTTTTCAAAACTTAAAAGTTTTACATTATAATGTTTTTTTTAAATACAGAAGTAGGGTTAATAGCCTCATCTTAATTTCCTGTTATAAAATCTCATGAACTCATTAATAGTAATCGAATGACTCTGGTTTTGAAAAAGGATCATCATCGCATCTAATTCTGATAACAAATTCAGGTTAGAGCCAGTTGTCTTAAGGATCTTAGATACTAAACAGGTGATGCAATGAATTCAATTAGTGTTTTGCAAGTAGGCACTTTATTGGTATTTGCACTAAAGAATTTTTCAACAAATTGTTAGCTAAAATACTTGAATCACAAAACTTACTCTATTAGAAAAATATATGCTGAATTATCTTTTACAAAAAAAAAACCAAATGTTGAAAACACTATCATTTACCATGAGTTATCAACTCCAGCCAGGGTGTTGTTAGGTCTTCGAGGCCCTCCCCTGTCTGGATATAAATTTCTAGATTGAAAAGCTTTTATTCCAGCAGCAACGTTTCCTCCTCCTTTTGCAAAAGCGGCTTTAGCTCCAGGTCCTTCTCCAGCGTCTACTATTCTCGGATTTCTTTTATATTTATACCACCAGTACTCGAATGCAAGGGTGATGCAGGCCATTCCTATCCCGACAAATATCACTATAAAGACACCACCGATATTCTGGATACTAATCCCTTCGCTTTGTTCGTCTTGTTTCTCGCAATGAACTCTTGCAGGATTCTTTGACCACCAAGTTTCTTTGAGTTTTTCTAATCTTCTCTTGTTCAGCAATTGCAATATTCTGGGAATTGAAATTTTTTTGAAATTTACCGTTTTCTTAACACATATGAAAATATTATATGAAAATTTACTTACGCATTGTTAAATTGATCCTTTAAAGGGGAGCCTTGCTGAACAGCAATAGCATATGGTTTTCTTGAAAACTCTTCGCCAACTATTTGCAAATCGCAGTTCGTTAAAGCTAAATATCTAATATCGGTTGCATCTCCTAAATAAGCAAAGCCCTCGCTGGAAGATTTCGAATCCCGAACTCTTTTTATAGCTTCCTCTAAAGTTTGAGGTAGACGAGCTTCTCTCATAGCTTGCCACATTTTAGTATACTTATCGCTTACGGGATAATCCCAAACGGCAAGTTTAGCTCTTTCAACTTCGCTTAAACTGTCATTTAAACTCATGTCTTTCCAAATTCTTTAACAAAAAATTATTATTGAGTTAATTTCTCATGCTTTCATCATAAATAAAAAAATAATTAGCCTACTCACTCATAAAAACGTGTTTCGATATCGGCCATACGTTCAAAGTAAGTCATAGCAGATGAACCATTCAAAGGTGCATATTGAATTTTATATTGTTTCGACAAATCATCTAATGATTCAACAGGCGTATCTAAACGTGAAACTGTTAAAAACGCAGCTAAGTTAGCAGTGTAAGAAGCGATAATGATAAATCCGAACAACCACCATGTTGCTGCCACCAACCGGCCTGATAAATTTTTTGGTGCTTCGCCACCTCCCTAAAATTATGAGGACATCAAAAACCATCAATAGCCTATTATATAAATTGTGCAAGTTGAATAAAGAACTTACTTGTGGGGTAAGTGACGTCATGCAAAACCAAAGACATTCTTTTAGATTGAATTCTCGTTTTTCTTCATCGTCTTTGTATTTTTCTCTGTTGTTTTGGTAGCTGTATGGACTCCAACGGTCAAAAACCCACATCAGGAAGCTAAAAGTATTCGTAAAGAGGATCTTAGGGCTGTAATCCAGGTTACAAGTAAAGTCCCTGTAGATTCTTAGAAAATATTCAAGGCAAAAAATAACTTTTTAGGTCAGATGATTACCAAAAATAGATTACATCTCCTTTAGTATTTTACCAACACTTTCAAAGCGCTAACCACATTTTCAGTAATAAACTTCGATGATGTACTTCGATTTTTAAAAACGGGTTAGTTCGAAAATCAATTTTTACTGAAAACTTGTTTTTCCTCCGCTTTCAAGGCACAAATTATATCCTATCAGGTGTATTTTGATGCAAGGAATCCGTTGCAATTTACAGAATTTTAAAATTCGGTCGCGTTGTCAAGATATCAGCAAATTTAGGTTTCGCTTTCACGAAAAAAAATGGCCTTTTTGCAATGTTTTAAAATCGATGTTTAATATTCGATTTATTAATTTTCCGGCTAAAAACGGGCCAAAATATGATTAAATTATATACTGGGAGATGTATTTTAATCTGAGGAATCGATTAAGACTAAGTAGAACACTCAATTTTTCGTTTTGAAAAAGTTATGAGCAAAAAATCGATTTTTAGAAACCGGTTAGTTGGAAAATCAATTTTTACTGAAATATCATTTTTCCTCCGCTTTCAAGGCACAAATTATATCCTATCAGGTGTATTTTGATGCAAGGAATCCGTTGCAATTTACAGAATTTTAAAATTCGGTCGCGTTGTCAAGATATCAGCAAATTTAGGTTTCGCTTTCACGAAAAAAAATGGCCTTTTTGCAATGTTTTAAAATCGATGTTTAATATTCGATTTATTAATTTTCCGGCTAAAAACGGGCCAAAATATGATTAAATTATATACTGGGAGATGTATTTTAATCTGAGGAATCGATTAAGACTAAGTAGAACACTCAATTTTTCGTTTTTAAAAAGTTATGGCCAAAAATTCGATTTTTAGCAACCAATTATATCGAAAATCAATTTTTACTAAAAAATTATTTTTTCTTGTCTTTTGTTAGGCAAACTAAATCCTGACATAAATATTTTGACGTGAGGATTGCGCTGGGATTTACAGATTTCAAAAATTCGGCCGCGTTGGCAAGATATGGGTAAATTTAAGTTTTGGTTTGACCAAAATACTGTTATTTTTCTATGGTTTGAATCAATGTTCGATTTTAGGTTTTTCTTTGGCTGAAATCTAGCCAAAACATTGTAGTTAGATATACAGTATAATGGAACATGTATCTTAATAATTTGATGAATCGATGGAGACTGGAGACATCGAGCCTGATACAATTTTAATTTTTATTTGTAGGACTTGTTCTCGTTAAAAGCATTCAGTTGAAAGTTCGATTCGTTGCTGGAATCACCACGCTAGGGGCTAAATTAGTTAATTTAATCGAAAATGGGGACTAAGCGCAAGCAGCAAAGGGTAAGTCATCTTAAATTTTTTTTACTTTATAACTGAATGCAGGTTTTTCTAAAATCGCTTGATTAAAAATAAAAATTAATACCTTGTAAAAAAATATGCTGCCAGAATACAAAGCCACACGTCGTTTTCTAAAACCGTTAAGAATTTGAAAAGAGATGTCGGCGATTGCGATTTTTTCATCAGTATTGTAATTCCCACTAAATCATAATAAGGCACCGTGAAATCGATAACATTCTCTCTTTCGGCCATTACAGATAGCGATCCTAATCCAATGTCTGCCCTCTGAAAAGTAAAATTAATAGTTAGGCTAATGCCTATTCAGCGGCCATTTTTATTATGAATATTGGGGCTGTTTTGGACTTCTGTTTAAATTATTGATGTTCTTTAACAGTATAGCTCTGAAAAATGTCTGAAAATTGAAGATGATACTATTATACTGTATAGGACAGCCATGTTCACATTTTGATTGATGACGTCACTTTTATGTTGGTTAAAATGAAATCCCTAATCAATTTTAAAATTTAAGTTGGCTACATGACCGATGGCTTTTAAAGTGTCAAAATGTGTATAATGCATTTTCGCATGACAATTTCTATTGATGGCTCTATAGCAATTACCTTTTCGATTAATTCTTTAATCATCCCATTCCACTGCCCTTTATCATCCATATTACCAAATTTTTTATCAGGGGCTTCATAAATCTCATATTCAAAACCGATCAAATCCCTAATTTCTTCAATCAAGTCAATGCAATATCCTTTATATTTAATCCCATCTTCTTTTTCATTCGGGTTTAAAAATACGAAAGGTTGTTGCTGAAAAAACATTCAAGAATTATTATCATTTTTTAAAAAGAAAAAAAACTGAAGGTAAAAAGTATGTACAAGAACTGTAACGATCCTATAAACTGTAACTGAAGTAAAATTAGCCATGCTCATTGGATCTTTTATATGAATCGGATTATTGAGACCCGCTTTCCAATCTCCCATATCTTCAGAGCTAACGCTTTGACTATTTATTATTGTTGCTTTTTCGATTTTCATGTTAAATTCCATTAAGCTGTGGCCGTTGGTGTCGATGGTTATCGGGGCATAAAATGGCGGTTCATCGTCCTGCAAAATACGATTTTTTTCTTAAACGTTTTTTTTTTTCGTTTTTAAAATTATATTTTAATTCGTGTCTAATTTCCTCACATCTTTTAATGCTTTTCTGAGATTAAGATTGTTTCTCCTTGGCATTTTCTCTTCGTTAAAATCCTCGCAGAGGACGTACTCCATTTGTTTCGGCCATTCTCCTTTATCGAGCATCGATCTGGATTTCAAAAATTAAGTTTTAATTCGCGGATCAAAATTTCAGGGTCGGTAGCAGGAAGATTTTTTTGTGAAGAAACTTACTTGACTGCTATAAATGTCCGGAACATAACGTCGAAGTAAAATGTCGCGGTGATTTCTGGTTCTGCTGTTAAGCTGTAGGTGCTTTTTAATTTTCCTAACCTGTCCCTGCTATCTGGATCCGGTTCCGGTTTTAAAAACAAAATGGTCGCATTTGAGCAACTGCATTTAACGGATCCTTTATCTTGAGTAATTGCGTGCCAGGCAAATTTCCTTCCGAAATATTTGTTGATGTTCGCAGCGTCTAATACTACTTTAATAGTGCTCAATCGTCCGAGTATGAAAAAATTAACGACGTCCAAATCTCGCATTCGTGTCAATTGCTTTTTAATGCTTCTCGAATCTTCGACTGCGCTTATGACATGTCTCGTTGGGATGTTTTGAAGTAATGATTTGTATTTATGGTCCATTACTAAAATCAATGATAATGGGATTTGTAGAAGGAAGAAAATAGGATTTGTGTAAACGAAGAATTCTTACCGAAAGAATCGTCGAATAGTATAGCGGCGTTGCTGATATTTTGAGCTATAACAATGCTACGAATAACTTCAGGGATTATGTCACCAGGAGGCATGATTTGGATTAAGTATTTTTGGTCTTCTTCGTCAAGATTACGCCAAGATCTGTGAAAAAAATGAAGGGCTGCAGTGGGGATTCTTGACCAAAAATTACACTTTAGTTTTTGCTAAAAATAGTTCGCAGTAACTGCTCTTGGGGATTTTGCCCTAGCGGTAATGAGATTTAAAATGGATATCCTGGGATGTATAAATGATAGATAAAAATGTTGCACTTACCTTATGTCGTATTCTTGACCATATGAAGTACTAACTGTCGGTATTGCTAAAGCGGAAGTGAACGATTTAACAGTTTCTGATGTCACTCCGGTCAGTGTTGTATCGAGAACTATGTGGGGCATTTTCCCGGATTTAACTGCTTCCCCATATTCTTTGCATACTAATTGAAAGAAAAAATAAATTTGCAAAAATCATAAATATGGAACCGTTATGTCCCATGTCCCATCAAAAAAGGATCGACAGAAGGGTCGACTAAAAAGGGTTTTCATTTTATCCACAAAAATGTGGCTTGTTTTTTAAAAACATACAGCGCTTCATAGTGGGAAGTATTTCTAATTAATCAGGATATCGCCTTATATCGAACATTAGGCTTAATTCTGAAGCCGGGAAAATATAGTACATTTTCAAATCACAAAAACATCATTCAAAAGATTAATTGTGTTTAGCATGTAAGTTGAAAATTAATCATCGCATTTCGTTTGAAGCAATTTCAAAATTTTCCTTATTATTTTAGTATATACTTTCGATTTCTTTTCATTTTATTTAAAAATAATATTAAAATCTTAAGCTGGGCCTAAATTAATCCTTAGCGATTTTTCTCTTTTTTTAGAAAAACCAAAAAAGTTCAAATTTAACTTACAAACTTCCAAAATGGCTTTAGCGTCCGTTCCGTTAACGGTAACCCTAGTTATCGTATCTATTTGCACTCCTACTTTCGGATTTCTTCTTATAAAATTCATCACGACATCCAGTGATTTTTCAGCGATTTGGTTAACCTCATCGTTGACAAACACTAAAAAATATTTTAAATTTTAAAAAAAACTTAAAATATCCGAATAAAAATTTAATAGAAATTTTAATCATCAACTTACTAATATTTAAATTTTGAAGACATTGAGCAGAATTAAAAACCATAAAAATTTTTACCATTAACGTTAAAAACCTCATCATTTTTTCTATTTTCCCGGTATCACATCTAATGAAAAAATTTTTTAAAAGAATTGCGTCCTGGAGAAAATAATTTTTAAAATAGTTCGCGTGATGTTTTCAAATTTGGGTTTCCTTGGTGATCAATTACGAGTCAATCAAGTGTGATTACTTTATCGTATGGGACGGTCATTTTATCTATTATTGAGCAAGTTTCTGGTCGGACTTCCCTTTTATTGATTCAAAAAGTTAAAAGGTTACATCAATAATATCATCAAGGAAAATCAAAAGAGTGTTTGCGAAAATTTTTACCCCTTTTTGACAATAATTATAAAAATTTTCACTCGAACCCTGTATGTGGTTTATTAGCGCTTGAAAATATAAATGACCATTGGTTGCGATTTGATGTTTTATCGACAAATTTTCCTTGCCTGTTAAAAGTAGACATTAAATTTTAATAGGAAAAAGTGTGACCAGATGATGAATAAAATAATTTAACTTACTAAATTACTTTTATTTAATACAAAGCTTCAATTATAATAGGATAAGATGTCTTTGTTAAATAATTTCTAAAAACTTGAAGTCAAAAAAGTTTTTAAATGTTTAAGTAGTCCAGCTTTTATAAAATCGTAAAAAATGCTTGAAAATATTTGAGGATTTTTCCACCACTTTAATTGAGGTATAAAAGTGTAATTCAAGAGAAATTGTACTTATTACTGTAAATATTTGTAAAAAAAATTGCAAAATCATGTTTAGTTAACAATTATTTTCCACCAGAGGCTTTTCTGCTAACTGAGCGATTGATCTCGCCATGTAATTCCAATACTGGCATCGTATTTTATCATATTCGTTTGCTAGCCTTTGGCATAACTGAAAATTAAAAAGAAAACATGTTAGAACATGTGGCATAATGTCTCCGGATTTCCCACATTAGCAAAAAAGCATTTGGGAAGGGTGGCAGTTGCCCAAAAAGCAGTTTCTCTGTACATTAAAAAATGCTACAAGTCAGCTATTCTGGTAGCACTAGACACAACTATTAAGACCAGTAGTAGCACCAGCATCATTTTTTTAATTATTCTTTAAAATCTGAGCTATCTCAAGTTCTTCAATCCATTTTCTTTTTAATATTTTTAAAACCTACCTCTAAAGCTCGTTGGCAATTTAAAGAAGCATCACTAGCCTTATGTTGAATAGCATCCTCACATAAATCAATTAAATAAGCTAATAAATAGGGTGACCTATTCCCTTGATCGTAAAGATCCTCACAAAAATTCCTTACTTTATGATACACATCTGAATTATATTCTGTATGCAACATTATCCTGAAAAAAAAAAAACTTACATTAGCATTTTCACCACCAATTAAAAAAATGAAAGCACTTACCCGCGAAGATAATTCCACGCACTTTCATTTAGAGTTACTAATTTAATTTTTTGAATTGTATAATTTATTTCCTTTTCAATGAGATCAGGAGGAAACTGCGTTGTATTATTTAAAACAAAATATCGTTGATTCCATGCTGAGTTATTTCTAACATCATCTTCCAATAACCGTTCCACAAATTCCAATTCTTGATCATATAAATTAAAAGCTCTAATAACCCATTGCCTGTGTTGCCAAGCATGGTAGTTTTTAGCATCTGATGCTAATATTATTTCAGTAAGACGTAGTTCTTGACTAGGATCCTGCATCCATTCAACAATCATTCTTCTGTGATGCCTAAAAATTTTAAAAAATTACTCTTGTATTCAATGAAACATAAGTCATAATATCAACAAGTACCAGACAACATACCATACTTGATAATTTTTTTCATTTGTTTCAATCATTCCTCTATTATACTTCAACTCCTCTTTCAAGTCCTTATTTAAATGTTTAAGTATTTCCCGTCTGAACTGCCATACGGTGTAATTCGCCGGATTTAAATCCAAAGCATCTTTTGTTAAATTGAGCGCCCTTTCCGACTTTTCTTGGCTTTTTAATATGGCTCGGAAATAATCATATACATCGTTAACTGTAAAGCAACACTTGTTGACATTAAAGTTAACCTAACCTGGTTGTTTAATGTTCACTAAGCTTACATTTTTCAGAGTATGAGATGGCAACTATTGGATAAGGTCCATCGTCTTGAGGAATTGGCGTTACATCCTTCCATTCTTCCCTATCTTTGTAAAAAATCCAACTTAATTCATCGCAATGTTCCTCTGAATTGGTGTCGGCCATTTTGTATTTTTTCCGCAACAAGGCTGCCAAGTTAATAGTTTTAAAAAATCCCTGCTTGGTCGTCTGCTATTGAAGTCCGCGAAATTTAAACTACATTAATTTATGTTCAAAATATTCTGTTCGATACAAACCTTAATAATATTTGGAATTTGTCAATTAAAAACGTTTTCCTTGTAAGTGTAAGAGTCGCACGAAAGGTTAGGTTAGGAAATTACCTTGGCATAGATGGGAAAAAATTTAAATAGGGATACAATAAAAATCAATATCAATAAAATCAATAAAAACTTTATTGGCATTATTAAATAATTACTGTGACCGATTAATTACAATTGGTGAATGTAATATTATTGCTAAATTTGTGACTAGATTGGGCAAGTATTGCAATCATATTAAATCACCATCCTAACCATGGTGGTTGATTAAATTTATTTATTGGCACGTGTGTTAAATTCACTGGCAAATTTATAAGTGCATATTTCCTTTTCAATTTTTCTAATGTAGATCTGATTATATAACTAAAAAAATATACAAAATCATTTTCACTACCTTATAATTTTTCAAATACTACAACAAATAATCTAAATAGTTACCCATTTTTTCCTAGTAAAAATCCAGCTGGAATATTAACAGGTCGCAAAGTATTATCATCAATCATTTCTATATATAATTCATCATTATCTTTGTCATAATCAGTTACAATAACAGCCAATGCTCCTGCATTTTCAATATTCAGACTCTTAGCCAAAAAACTGCATTCTCTGAAAAAAAAATTCATAAATCTTCTGTGCAAAATGCAAATTTTATAAAAATTATTTACCTACCCTCTTTCCACTAATGCAATGTTTCCCCTTAACTGATCAGCATTAAGTAATTTATCACAGGCATATGGAGGATCAGCTGGAACCAAGGGTATATTCCTCACTGAAAAAGTTTCATTAAAAGTAGTCCCAAAATCTTGTGCTGGACGAATTTTGTAAGTGTAAGCCAACTCCTTTGGGTCAGTAATTTCAAAAAATACATCTGATCCAACCATTTCATAAATGGATGGCACATCTATTGTATGAAAATGATGTGCTGAAAAAAGCAAAAGGATTATGTTTGTAGGAGGACATGCAAACATGAGGTTAATACACTTACCTATGCAAAATGCAATCTGTAGGTAAAATAATAATTGTAAAATTTGATATATCCTCATATTAGGGTTTAATAAGCGTATCCTTTGTTTAAAGTACATAGTGTTCCACATGTTTCTTAAAATAATGATTGCACTTTGTATTAATTAAGACATTTAATAATAAATAAAACTCATTTTATTGCAATATTATTGCTTTGCTTTGAGAATAAGCAGATAGCAGTAGACAGACGGCAGGATGATGAGATGTTGCCAAACGAGTTTTTAATATTCCAGTTTTGCTGATTTTTTTGACGAGTAATTTTAAGGAATAAGTTATCACATTAATTAAGGTATTGTATTTTTTTAATTGAATCGGTTTTCGTAAGAAAAGAAGGGTTCTTTTCGAATTTTTTTAGACAAACGGTTAAATCCAAGATGGCGCCACTTGAAGTTACGAAGTTGGCAACATCGAATCGAATCATCTGGAAAATTCTATTTTAACGTGTGTAATTATAAAGCTTTGTAAAATAAATATTTAAATATTTTATGAGAGAAAAAATGGAAGGTGACGTTATTGATGAATCCGTTGGAAGTATTAATCTTCGTTCGAGTTGTCTGAAAACCGAGGTAAATCATGGATATAATGTTTTAGTCGTATGATTGCGTAATTCAAAATCATTGTGTACACCTTTCTTTTGAACTGAAAATTTGCACTAATCTTCTTGTTTTTAATAATTGAAAAAAATGATTTATTGCACCAGGGGATTAAATAAATAAAAGCGTGATTACAGTTGCCGTTATAATTGTAAAATTCCTTTAAAAAAGCATTGGAGCTGTGCAATATAATGATAAAAAGTTGATTTTGACCATAATTGGTAATTTAGTAAAATGTCATGACACATTTTTTCTGTTTTTTTTTCTTTCAGGAAAACACTGAGGAAGTTGTTAAGCAAGACAACATGGAAAACGAAGAAAACAAACTAAAAATAGGAGCTGTTAAATCTACAGCAGTTGTTAAATATTCAGCAGTAGAAGCTCCTGCTACTTTTACAAGACTGCAATGTAACACTAATTTAAATCTACCTCCATCAAACTGGCTGAGCAGTTCCACTGAAACCTACGGACTTCAACCTTCATTATTCCACCATTCTGGATTTTCAAGTTTCAGGATGGCTCATATGTTTCCAGATTGTGTCGGTGAAGTGGATGTTGTGTCAGATGCTGAAAACATCAAAAAACTTTTAAAAATTCCATACAGTCATGGTCCTGTTAGCATGATGATCCATCGAATAGAAAATACTCTTTTAATAGATGAATTTGACGTTCATAAATATTTGCTTAGAGAAGCTGAAAGCCAGTGGCAGTGGTTTAAAAAGTTTTTTATTGAACATGTCATGCAATCTGTGAATATTAAAGAAAAATTAGTTCATCATCAAGAGAAAAGTAGAAATGCTTTACAACAAAAAAGTTTAGTATCAAAATTTTTATATCATAGTTTAGTGGTTGCCGATACAAATAAACAGAAAGAAGAGGATGAACCTGTGAAAGCAGATCCGTCTGTACCGATTCCGCTACCGTATAAAGGCACTGATCCACCGTTGCCGGAGCCGACGTTGGAGGAAGAACTCCCAGATCCGGGGTCCAATCATAAATTTGCAAGGAATGTAGTTTGGACGTTTGAAGATATACAAATGCTGTTGGGGACTGATATGCCGATATTTGGAGGAGGGACTCATCCTTGCATTAGCTTACGCCTTAGAGACATGACAAAACCTATCAATGTTTTAACTGGTAAGTAAAGCAGTTATCGAATGCTTGAATCAAGGTAACACAACCTAAAAATTCTGTAGCCTTTATTAGAAATATGCTTTTATTTACAGGTATGGATTATTGGTTGGATAATTTAATGTGCAACGTACCTGAAGTAGTGATGTGTTATCATTTAAATGGGATCGTGCAAAAGTATGAATTAATCAAAACTGAAGATCTACCTCATTTAGAAAATTCTAAATTCTCACCGAAAGTGATTAGAGACATAGCTCAAAATATTTTATCATTCTTAAAAGCCAACGCTACCAAAGCAGGACATACTTATTGGTTGTTCAAAGGAAAGGATGATGATGTTGTAAAATTATATGATTTAACATCTTTATGCACTGGAGTTATGGATGACAAAGGTCAAACACCATTCACAGTGCCTGTAGCCATGTTATTGTATAGAGTAGCTCGTAATATGAAGAATTCGCCAGACGGAAATAGTCAGTCAGCTACGATTAGGATGCTTTTAACAAATTGTGTTTCTTTATTGTCTGCTGAAAAATATCCGGAGATTGTGACGTCTGCTCATTACATGCTTGCGGATTTATATATTCCTGCAGATATAAATCCAGCGTCTCCGGATTTAGGTTCTGACTCTGAGGAAGAGTCGAAGAATTTAGCAGAAGAGAAAGAGAGGCTAGCTGAAAATAAAAGCGACGATTTAGCTATAAAATCTTTAAGTTTATCGAATATTAGTGAAATGTCGATGGAGGAAGCGGATTATATGCCGCCGCCTCCGTCTTTGGGTTCTGATGTAGAACAGAGATGTTTGGAAGGCATTAATCACGTTATTCAAGGTTTGCATTCTTTGGTTTTTTTGAACGAGCCTGAAAAGGAGAATTTCGAAGAAGAAAAGAAAGTCGTGGAAGAAGAACCTGCAATGGCTAAACCGTTCCAAACAATCCCGATGCCTTATCAATCTTTAGATAACGAAGAGAAAAAAGACGGGAAGAAGAAGAATAAGAAAAAGAAAAAAGAAGCGAAAAATGTGAATGAATCTGGAAAAAGTTTGTTGTGTAAAGCGAAAGCTGATCCGGTTCCAACGTGGCGAACATCAACGCTTAACGATAAAGCTTCTTGGAATATTCATTTAAAAATTTTATTGTATCAGAAAGCTTGTTTGATTTATGCCGCGTTAATGGAAAAATATTACACGGATGGGAAATTTGGGAAAGCGTTGCATAATATACAAATGGTTTTGAAAACTAGGAACGTGCTAAAAAAATTGAATTTGCATTTGAAAAATACTAATATGGAAAGTTATTTGTTGGGAAGAGCGGGTGATGCTCTTTTTATGGTCGTTCAAAATTCTAAAAATATGGAAGAATATAATAAGGATTATGTAATGTTTAGCGATTTTGATAATAGAATTTTGGAGGAGATGAAAAAGGAAAATGTGGATGTTGATGGTGGAGAAGTGGAAATTTTTCCGAATTTTTTGGAAAATATCGAAAAAATTTTGTTGGTTAGCAGTAGATGTTACAAACAAGCTTTGGAATTGGATGTGGAAGGTGTCGATCATGATAATTTGCAGAGGAGATTAGGGAATATTGAAAATGAGTTGGGAGTGTTTTACATGAACCAAGCAGCAGGTAATTGTTAATTTTAGCTCATGCTCTAAAAAACGAAAATTTTACTTAATAATTTTTTTTTGTTTTCAGTTAAATATCAAAAAGATATTGCGTCCGATTCTGAAGGAAAAAACAACGAACAAAAAGCCAAATTCAAAGAACTATTCTCTGAATCTCTTAAACACTTAGAAAATGGGATAAAAGCATTTGAGGCGGTCAAGGACGAAGCAAATCTTGCACTTCTTCATTCGAACACCGGTCGTTTAATGCGATTAAGAGCGCATTTTCATTCGCCTGATGGATCTGATAGAAAGGAATTAGCTGGTCAAGAAAGACATTTCTACGGGAAAGCAATTGCTAGTTATCAGAAAGCGTTGCAAGTTTTAGGCGAACGGAAATATAATCCAGTCGTGTGGGATTCTGTAAATTGGGAATTATCTACTGCACTGTACACGATGGCTACATTGCTTCAGGATTACCCTGCTTGTGTTAAGGTGAGATTATTAAAAAGTAGAGGAGTGGGAACATTATTTTTAGAAAGAAAAATTTTAATTAAAACATCGTAAAATATTTTGTTTTTGTTTTAGAGCCAAGAAGAAGCAGAGAGGGAAGTAACTGAAATGCTTCATAAAGCTTTGAAATATTGTGATGTGGATAATCCAGGGGTTAGACAACCGATTTATCAATTCCGAAGTGCTATGATTCATCATAGATTAGCATCACTTTATCATAAATCGTACAGAACGTCAACTGAAGAAGAAAGCCGGCGAAAGAAAATAGTGCAATTAAGTAAGCTTCACTATGATAAATCAGCAAAGCTACTAATGTTGCTAGAGCATCCTGCTGAATTTTTAAGAGTTCAGTTGGAGAGAGTTGCGCTTTTGGAATTTCAAGCAGAAAGTAAGTTTTTCATGAAGAGTCATATAAAATTTAAAAAATTGTAATTCTTGCCAAATTTTTTCTCATTTTTAAAATATTTTTTTTTTTAGATTCGACTAGCGCGGGCAATAAAATAAAGCATCTAGAAAACGCTTTACAATTATTAGTAGAAGCAAAAGAGATTTTGAAAATGGTTGCGGAGAGAGATACTAAGCCTGATGATAAGACTGATTTTCCGCAAGAAAAAACTAAAATAGAAAATGAGGAGCCTGAGGATAAAACCGAACTAGAAAATGAATTAAATTTACTTATTATTTTTGAACAAAGACTGCAATTTATACTTTTAACTTTAACAAAATTGTCTAGGGGAAAGAAGGAGTAAGTAAAACTTTCTATTGTTGTTGTAAATGGCGCTAGGACTTTAAGGCTCGGATATATGGAAAAAGTAAAGACATTCAAGTTGTAAATACAGCCTAGAGAGAAGAACAACGCTAATTTTTTGAGCCCTACGGCTTAGCACTACTAATAATTAAAGTATTTTTTTAGAAAAATTAATTAATTATTTATTTTTTTTTTTTTCAGGATTGAAAATAGCGGTGATACTTATAAGAAATTATATGCGTCAACACTTAAGTGCAGCTCTAATAAAAGAGATGTTGCAGAATTAGCTAAATCACTACATCGAATAATTTTAGAAATTTTAGAAAATATTAAAATTCAAGCTTCGCCTATTTGAGATCAAATTTACTTTTAATTTTAGTATTAGCCTGTGATAATGGAGTACCCGTTTGTTTTTATTTGTCCAGAAAAAGTTTGTTTTACGTTCCTTACCTTTGATTTTATTTTTATTTGTGTGGTCTTAAAAATAATTTAGTGTATTTTTTTATTATCCAGTATTTTTTAATACCATGTAATCGTTGTAATCGTTTTTCATAAAATTTCGGGTTTTTCTTTGTAAAAATTTGTGTTTGTCATCAGTCATCAGATGTAAAATTAAGTGGCCAAATCCGTTTCAACAAATTTACAAAAAATTAGAAATATGATGAATGTCAAAGGCCTTATTTTTGTAAGATAACGAATTGTTACGCTATGGAGGAAGCAAAATTGGTTCTGCTTTAATTCTCTCAAATATCACCGGAATCATGGTAAATTTGAAAAATAATTGTGAAGAAAGCCTAATTTTTAATTTTTAATTAAAATATCAAAACAAAAATTTCGAAAAAAAAAATTTGCCCATGCAATTTCATTTTAGCAATAAGCGAGCTACTTAATACTGGGAAAAAAACTAGAATATGAAAGGAATAATCATTCAGTAATGATTACTTATTCCTTTCGAAAAACTTATTATTGTATTATCGTTGTCATTTTTATTTGCTTTTCCTGAAGTAAGGTCAGCTTTTCAAAAGTTAAGAAAAAACACCATATTCTCGAATCTAAAATTCAGCTTTTAAATTTCCTGTTGTTCCAATTAGTATTAATTTTTTTAAGTTTATTGTATATTAAAATAAAAAATGTACCATTATTATGTCTAACCAATGTAATTGACACCTGGACGATTGCAAATATAAAGTATGGAGCAAAAAAGTTACTAAGGTGTCTAAATTTATTAAAAATGTTTCTTCTATTTAGCCTTTACTCCTGAACCAACCCAAAGAATCCTTTTACTTTAAAGGAGCAGCTTTCCAGATAGATCTCGGGGCCCTCTATTCAGTGCCGTGATCAGAAACCCAAATTTCCCACAGGAACTGCGTTAAAAATGCATTTTAAATTTTTTATGAGTTTCGCCCTTGATTTTTATTTAATTTTTCAGGGCAAAACTCATAAAAACTTGAAAAAGCATTTTTAGAGCATTTCCCGTGAGAATTCGGAGATAATTTTTACGTCAATCGATGGAGGACATCAAGATCTATCGCCTAAAACCAAAAGCTCTCAAAAGTTTTGCATAAAAAGGTCATTTTTTTAAAAAAAAGATCAGACCATGAAAACCAAATTCGTTTTTTTTAAAATTTTAAGCTTTTTATGCGGAACTTTTAGGAGCTTTTGGTCTTGAATATAGAACTTGACGTCCTCTATCGATTGACGAAAAAATTATTCCGAAATTCTCCCGAGAAATGCGTCAAAAATGCATTTTCATGTTTTTATGAGTTTTGCCCTAGAATTTTTACGAAAAATTACGAGCAAAACTTGCCCGATTTTAAAGGGTGCATTTTTGAAGCATTTCCCGTAGGAATTTTTGGGAGCTTTTGGTCTCTAAAGATAGATCTCGACGTCCTCTGTCGAATGACGCAAAAATCATCCCGGAATTCCCACGGGAAATGCGTGAAAATGCATTTTTTAAGTATTTCCCGTAGGAATTCCGGCGTGAAAATGCATTTTCACGCATTTCCCGTGGGAATTCCGGGATGATTTTTGCGTCATTCGACAGAGGACGTCGAGATCTATCTTTAGAGACCAAAAGCTCCCAAAAATTCCTACGCGAAATGCTTCAAAAATGCACCCTTTAAAATCGGGCAAGTTTTGCTCGTAATTTTTCGTAAAAATGCTAGAGCAAAACTCGTAAATAGATACTTAAAAATGCATTTTTCCTACGGGAAATGCGTCAAAAAGGCACTGGATTCTAACGAAAGCAGCATTTGATTATAGATTTAAGAAAATTTTACCATCGACTTTAGATCCTACAAAGCTTCAAAAATGACTTCGGATCGTAAAATATATCTCGTATTTAATAGATCCTGAATTTTAGAGCGTAAAATTTTCGATTTTTGATCGTGGATCGTAGAAAAGTTGATCCTATCTCACCAGGCCCATAAGTTATACTAACAAGGTAGGAATTATAAGGAACAAAAGAAAACATCATGTAATATGACTGAAATATTTTATTTTATAAAATTTTAATTTTTTCTACAGAAAATTAAAAAATAAATGGCGATTCATTGCTAATTATTTACAATATTTACAAAGAAAAGATTAGTATCCACTCGTACAAAACAAAACAAAAAAAAATTACGACTATTAAAATATTAGGTCATCTTAATTCACTTATTAATGACTAATCTACAGTCTGTGTGATTTCATATAATTATTTTATTATTATATATATCATCTAATTGAGCATAATCTCGGCCATATACACAATTCCAATTTATGCAAAAAGAAAAGACATCCGGTGTGATTTAAAATACACAAACATTACCCTCAGTTTTTCATCAATTCAACTAACGAACCAATTGAGGTCACATTCAGTATCCCATTACATTTAAGTGACAATTTAATAATAATCCTCAACTCCGTAAGTTATTGCTACATTGAACCCGTTAGTGAATTACATAAATGCATTCTCCGTTGATTTAAAATCAACACCTTGACGCCCCGGATTTTCTCGGTAAAGTCGCTTTCGTGAATAATAAAAAAGCGATGTGAGCATAAATATTTAAAATATCAAAAATAAAAAAAAAAGTTTAAAAAATAATTTGAAAAAATGATCCTTTTAAAAAAATTAATAATAATAAATTACATATGTACATCAGTCTATCTCAAAAAATAATTTTCAGGCCCGATTGACTAGTTTTATTTCGGGGGATTTAAAAAAAAATTAAAATATTATAGTAAGCTTTTTCGTGCTCAGCGACTAATTTCATTTTCCGTCTGAGAAAATCCAGAATTTTTATTCTATCCTGTAAATATTTTAATTCTTTTGAAATTAAGGCTAAACTAAATTCAGTCTTATAAATAATTGCTGTTTCAGATAAATTGAAATTTTAATAAAAAAAATCGATTAAAAACTTTTTGAACTAAAAACGAATAAAATCGCGATGCATTCGCCAACAGATTTTTAACCAAAATTATAATATGAAACAATTTTATACTTAAATTAATAACAATAATGGCCTTTAAAAAAAGGGTGATGATTGATTGGCATTGCAAAGCTTAACGTAACATGCAAACCATATTCATTTAATGAACGTCTTCTATTTTTTTGAAGTCAACGTTAAGCAATGTAATTAATAAAAAAGGGAGAAAAGAAATAATCTATTGCACAAGTAAAAAATTAAAGGGGGCGCCTACAATTTTGCACTTCTCTCTCTCACATACAATTAAATACATATAAACAGTTCAACTCAGTTCATAATTAAAAAAATAACAATTTTTTTTCGAACATTTAATAATTTTTCGATTCGGCTTGTTTTAATAAATCACATTGTGGAAAGCCATTTACAAAAAAAAAAAAAAAAACAAAGAAAAAATATACAAAGATCATCTTTTTTTTTTTTCATTTTAAATTCAAATTTTTTTTCTACAATCTAATTTTTTGAGTGGCAAGTTTCTGCAACAACAAATAAAAACAATTAGAAAATCTTGGCCACTTTTAAAGCGAACCGTGCGACTCGCGCACGGCAATGTTAAAGATAAAAGAGATTTCACTGATTCTATAATTCGAAGGACTCGAATCGGTAGGTTGAAGTAGGAAATGTAGTCTGAACCCCACGATTTCATTCATAACGATTTATTTTAATGAAAAAAAGGCGTTGGTATCATTTTTTTACGTCGACGGCAATGATCCATGCGTGGAAAGGTCACAATTCATTAATGTTGATTAATTAATCGCAATCGGAAAATTTTTTTAGGAGAAGAGACGGATTGGATAATAATATTTTTCGAATGAGAGGTTTTTCTGCAAAATAATTGCGACATAAGTTTTGATATGTTGTGAAATGTTTACTTTTTTAAATGTCAGGCAGCTTTAATGGAATTTTTTTTCTGCAAATATCAAAAGATAAAAGAATAAAGCGCGTGTTAGAATTTTTTTTTAATATTTAAAAAAATTTTGAAAACTGATGCGCTTTAAAATAATTTGTAATCTTCAATATAGTTAAAAATTACCTTAGTCAATAGCTTTTCAAAATTTTAGAGTTTGGTAAAAATTCTAAAAGTCAATTGGCGCTTATTCGTAAAATTTGGAAAAGTGAAAAGTAATTTCTGAAATATTTTTGTATCTTGATTAACAAGTAGTTATCAAAGAAAAGTATATTTCTAAACTCGAGACTCATACGATCCTGCAGAAAGGCAAATACAATAGGGAAAAAAAGACAATTTTAAATAAATTGTGTTTAAGTACTTGCAAATGCCTTAAATGGCCCAGTTGCTGATTAATCACCAACTAAAAAAGCTAAAAATAGTTTCCAAAATTTTTATAAAATAAAATATTATAAATTAAAAATAAGTTGCAATTTTCAACATTCTTAAAATTTGATCTTTTAGAGTTTCTGAATTATTTTACTTCTTTTATGTAATTATTTTTTTAAAAAAAAGAATTCATTGAAACCAGTAGAATCTTAAAAGAGTGGTTTCCACTAAATATGATTAAAAAATATAAAAAATGATTTTTTGGTAAAAATAATTTAAAGCCAAACAAACTTTAAATCGAATATTTTTTCAATTTGGTTTTCGTAAAATTTAAAAACCTGTACAAATTCACAACTTAAAGAATACAATTCATCGAAAAAAATGAACAAACTAAACTTATTATTCATTATTGGAGCTAGAAAATTCTTTTAACTATGATTGAAAAAATCTTTAAATTTTTTAAACTTTAAATTTAATTTAGAAACTCAACAATTTAAAATTTTAGGAATTTTAATTTTTTAAAGTTTTGAACAATTAAAATTATTCATGGATTTCAATTTAATTTAAAATTTCAACTGGTAATTTAAAATTGATGACAATGTTAAAAAGATTTAAATCTGTACATTTAGATAGGCCAACGCTAATTAATGATTTTATAAATTTTTTCCACCCTTGTATTACGTTAGAAATTCTTTTAAAGTATTTCCGGATCTCATTTTTAGCTTTTTTAAAATTCTCAACATTTTCTTATACTATTCATAAATTTAATTATCCTTTCTCCAAAATTAATTGTTTTCCCAATAAAGCTAAATTTTTTCAAGCCCAACCCATTACTTGAAAAATTATTTTTAATTTCAAAAAAGCTTAGAATTATCTTCTAAAATTCCAAAACGTCTAATATTCAACTTCAATCCGTTTTCTCTCCTAAAAAAATTCCGCGATCTTAAAAACCTTTAAAAAATATTTTCAAACATTTTCCTTCCAACCAAAATATTATTTTTCTTCTATACAGAATCAATGAAATCTCTTTGCATAAATATTTTCCCTTTTGTTTACATTTCTCAATCCAAATAAGTCACTCAAATCTATACACCGACGACGTGCCAAAAAAAAAAAAAAAGAAAAAAAAACCCTTCAACAATATATAACAAACATTCCCATTCCGAATCCTTCTTTATCGAAAATTTGCAATCCCAGACCTAAAAATAAATTCCTCCACGTTCATTTGGTCAATGTCCTCGTAAATTTGCATACGTTCGACGCAAAATGGCTCGTTTAAATAATCAGTCTCTTGAATTTTTTATCATTATTTACACTTGGTATCGTTTATTATTTTTAAGTTTCACGAACACGAAAGTTTTACGATTTTTTTTTTTATAAATTTTTAATTTTTCATATTTAAATAAAAATAGTTTTCTTTTGTACTCTGTATCACAATTTACCAAAATTTTTATAAAATTTTTTTTATCATCAGTCAGTTAATTTCATTAATTAAATCGAAACGCAGGTTTTTTACCAATACGGCGTATCGTTATTGAGATGATTCCAACTCGCAAATTCCGACCAGGAATCAAGCTGGGCGTTCGGTTTAACATCATCGCTGAACCTGCGTGAGAGATTAATTTTCGCACTGTTCGTCGTTTCGTACATTCGATTATTATTATTTTGAATTATCGGAGGACGTTGGTTAACCGGAGGCTTTGGGCAATCCTTTTTAACAATGAAATAATTTTTCCCGTTGTTATTATCCCAATATTCGACTCCCGAACAACGATAACAAACACAAAACTGTAATATTTTAGATCTCGGCGGCAAAGTCAATCGAAATGAAAAAGTATCATAAAGGACGGTTACTCCATGCGCAGGCGGACTGTTTGGTACATATGTGCAAAATGCATCCTCGTGAGTTTCCCAATCATCTGATGTTGTTCTTACGAAAACTTCTTTGTGGAATGCGAGGTTTCGGACTTTAACTGTTCCTACGACGACTTGCTCTGATTCTTTGACTATTACATTTTCTAATGAGACGTTGTTTGTGTCTAACCGGCGGCGGAAATCTAAGTAGTCTGATGCCGGTTGCGAAAAGGTTACTTCCCATGGTTCTGGGGCTACTTCTGCACAAGCGCCTTGAGTTACTTGAGCAAGGAACTGAAAACTCCACCGAGGAGGCATGTTTGATGGTTCAGTCATTGTACGTACCTGAGAATAAAACAGAAAAGGAAATCATAAACTGCCCTCATATAATGAATATGTTTTTGAACGAATGAAACCCACAACAATACACTAATAAAGAATACACCCCTTAATGTAATTTAGCTACCATCATAAATTTATTAAAAAGATCTCTTAATTTTAAAATATGATTCTTTAACAACCCATAACATTTCTAACGTTCCTTGTGTAATTATTTATCTCGACTAAAGAATCAATGATCGTAGCTTTTATCCATTATGTACCTTCAGTTACCACATGGAGATTTCACGTAAAACAATGTGAATATGACTTTCAAATGGATTTTTAGCAATTTTTATGAGTGCGAATTCGGGCGGTATTCCGTTTTTCGAATTATCTAGTATCTAATCACAAAGAAATAACGATCTAAAATGTTAAAAAATGAGATAGAGCACAGTAAACATTTGTGAAAGGAAATCTTTCGATGTTTTCAAATCGATATTTCAATTTCGATATATGAATTTTTTGGCTTAAAACGGGCCAAAACATTGACGAATTATATACCGGGAGATGCATTTTAATCTGAGGAATCGATTGAGATTAAGTAGAACACTCAGTTTTTCGTTTAAAAAAAGATATCGGCAAAAAACGAATTTCGAGAATCGAACTCGATCAAAAATCTATTTTTACTCAAACATTTTTTTTCCCACGCCCCAGAGCTTCAAGTTCTAGTTAAGCAGACGTATTCCGATGCAAGGAATCCGCTGGAATTTACAGAATGAAAAAATTCGGCCGCGTTCTCCAGATATTTGCATTTTTGGGTTTCGCTTTAACGAAAAAAATGGCCGTTTTTTCGATGTTTTCAAATCGATATTTCAATTTCGATATATGAATTTTTTAGCTTTAACTGGGCCAAAATATCGATGAATTATATACTTGGAGATGTATTTTTATCTGAGGAATCGATTAAGACTAGGTAGAACACCCAGTTTTTCGTTTTCGAAAAGTTATTTAGGAAAAACGGATTTTTGATATCGAACTTTATCGAAAATCGATTTTTACTCAAATATTTTTTTCCCCACTCCCTTGAGCTTCAAACAATATCTTAGCAGACGTGTTTCGATGCAAGGAATCCGCTAGAATTTACAGAATTGAAAAATTCGGCCGCGTTCTCGAGATTTTTTCATTTTTAGGTTTCGCTTTAACGAAAAAAAATGGCCTTCTTTCGATGTTTTCAAATCGATATTTCAATTTCGATATATGAATTTTTTGGCTTAAACCGGGCCAAAATATTGATGAATTATATACCGGGAGATGCATTTTTATCTGAGGAATCGATTGAGACTAAGTAGAACACTCAGTTTTCCGTTTTAAAAAAGATATCGGCAAAAAACGGATTTCGAGAATCGAACTCGATCGAAAATCTATTTTTACTCAAAAAGTTTTTTTCCCAAGCCCCAGAGCGTCAAACTCTAGCTAAT
Organism: Liposcelis brunnea; assembly: GCA_023512825.1. Lineage (NCBI taxonomy): Eukaryota > Metazoa > Arthropoda > Insecta > Psocodea > Liposcelididae > Liposcelis > Liposcelis brunnea. The sequence continues at coordinate 1,895,036 of CM042073.1, read as the reverse complement.
CAGACGTACTTCGATGCTAGGAATCCGCTGGAATTTACAGAATGAAAAAATTCGGCCGCGTTCTCGAGATTCGCCGCGTTCTCGCATTTTTCATTTTCCGTTAAACAAAAAAAATGGCCGTTTTTTCGATGTTTTAAAATCGATATTTCAATTTCGATATATGAATTTTTTGGCTTAAACCGGGGTGAAATATTGATGAATTATATACCGGGAGATGCATTTTAATCTGAGGAATCGATTGAGATTAAGTAGAACACTCAGTTTTTCGTTTTAAAAAAGAGATCGGCAAAAAACCGATTTTGAGAATCGAACTCGATCGAAAATCTATTTTTACTCAAACATTTTTTTTCCCACGCCCCAGAGCTTCAAGTTCTAGTTAAGCAGACGTATTCCGATGCAAGGAATCCATTGGAATTTACAGAATGAAAAAATTCGGCCGCGTTCTCGAGATATTTGCACTTTTAGGTTTCGCTTTAACGAAAAAATGGCCGTTTTTTTCGATGTTTTCAAATCGATATTTCAATTTCGATATATGAATTTTTTGGCTTAAACCGGGCCAAAATATTGATGAATTATATACCGGGAGATGCATTTTAATCTGAGGAATCGATTGAGACTAAGTAGAACACTCAGTTTTCCGTTTTAAAAAAGATATCGGCAAAAAACGGATTTCGAGAATCGAACTCGATCGAAAATCTATTTTTACTCAAAACTTATTTTTCCTGCGCTTTCAAGGCACACATTATATCCTATCAGGTGTATTTTGATGCAAGGAATCCGTTGCAATTTACAGAATTTTAAAATTCGTTTGTGTTCCCAAGATATCGGTAAATTTAAGTTTCGCTTTAACGAAAAAAAATGGTCTTTTTTCAATGTTTTCAAATCGATATTTCAATTTCGATATATGAATTTTTTGGCTTAAAACGGGCCAAAATATTGGCGAATTATATACTGGGAGATGCATTTTAATCTGAGGAATTGATTAAGACTAAGTAGAACACTCAGTTTTCCGTTTTAAAAAAGATATCGGCAAAAAACGGATTTCGAGAATCGAACTCGATGGAAAATCTACTTTTACTGAAAACGTTTTTTTCCTACGCCCGAGAGCGTCAAACTCTAGCTAAACAGACGTACTTCGATGCAAGGAATCAGCTGGAATTTACAGAATGAAAAAATTCGGCAGCGTTCTCGAGATTTTTGCATTTTTATGTTTCGCTTTAACGAAAAAAAATGGCCTTCTTTCGATGTTTTCAAATCGATATTTCAATTTCGATATATGAATTTTTTGGCTTAAAACGGGCTAAAATATTGACGAATTATATACTGGGAGATGTATTTTAATCTGAGGAATTGATTAAGACTAGGTAGAACACTTAGTTTTTCGTTTAAAAAAAGATATTGGCAAAAAACGAATTTCGAGAATCGAACTCGATCGAAAATCTATTTTTGCTCAAACATTTTTTTTCCCACGCCCCAGAGCTTCAAGTTCTAGTTAAACAGACGTATTCCGATGCAAGGAATCCATTGGAATTTACAGAATGAAAAAATTCGGCCGCGTTCTCGAGATATTTGCACTTTTAGGTTTCGCTTTAACGAAAAAAATTGCCATTTTGTCGATGTTTTCAAATCGATATTTCAATTTCGATATATGAATTTTTTAGCTTTAACAGGGCCAAAATATCGATGAATTATATACCGGGAGATGTATTTTAATCTGAGGAATCGATTCAGACTAGGTAGAGTATTCAGTTTTTCGTTTAAAAAAAGATATTGGCAAAAAACGAATTTCGAGAATCGAACTGGATCGAAAATCTATTTTTACTCAAACAATTTTTTTCCCACGCCCCAGAGCTTCAAGTTCTAGTTAAGCAGACGTATTCCAATGCAAGGAATCCGCTGGAATTTACAGAATTCAAAAATTCGGCCGCGTTTTCGAGATATTTGCATTTTTCATTTTCCGTTAATCGAAAAAAATGGCAGTTTTTTCGATGTTTTAAAATTGATATTTAAATTTCGATATATGAATTTTTTGGCTTAAAACAGGCCAAAATATTGATGAATTATATACTGGGAGATGCATTTTAATCTGAGGAATCTATTGAGACTCATTTTAAGAATTGTGTACGTACAGCGTTTTCAACAAAATGAAATCTGCAAATGAAAATAGTTTCTTAAGTACGTAAAACTGAATGGATATCTAAGTTTATAAATAAGCAAAAAAAAGAGAAGAATGAGTAACCAGCTTAGGTTATGACTTACAGAGATACAGCATTTAAGCTAAAAGTGAATAAGCTAGCTCTACAAAACTTGACTTAGTAACGTTACAGGCTTTTAAGCTGTGGCCTCTTCTTAAATACTTAATGCGACAAGGTTTATAAGGTTAATAATTAGCCAGGGAAGCAATTATAAATTTGCTTCAATTGCATCGATTCTGCTTAATTGCATGTAATGTCATAAAAGGTCTTCGCATAATGCTCCTGCAGCATCATGGATTACTTGTTTAGTTTAGATTTATGTTTACAAACAAGGCCATAGGCCCATTTTTCTTGATAAGCTTGCAGTTTTACACAGAAACATAAATCAGGGCTCATTTTTTTGATGATGTAAAAATTACTTACAAAAGTCAACGGGAATCCTCTATCGTCTGCAAAAACCACCTTCTTCTTATTTTTGTTCGGGCTTGGTAAATCCAAAACATCGCATCTAACCACGAGGCAAGGTCGGCGAGGTACTGCGACAGGCATTTCTTTCGGATTATCTGAAGTTGCTAAACGTAGCTGACTCAGATTCCTGGCTAACGTTATCGCCGGCGAGGGAACGGGTAGTAAAGTCGGAGAACTGCACCGACCGTGAAATGTGAAATGTGTAGGAGGACTAGTTCCGAAAACTGGAGGACTATGACTAAGGTAGGAACTTGAATTAGGACTGGAACTTAAAGCTGTCGGGAAATCTAAAGGGGTATTTCGAGTTGGAAACGATGAGGGATTCCCGGGATTTTCTGTTAGGATATTTGTTCCTTCATGATATTGATGATGGTGACGCCCTTCTGATGAGTATGGCAAATAACTAGAGGCAAAACTTATAGGAGAGCTTCCGGCGACGAGTACGTCAATGTCAGCTGGCATCGCAAAGTTTTAGCTCCACCTGAAAATAAAAATAAATAGAATTGATTAATAATCATAAGTTTGTAACATTTTAACCTTTTGCCACGTTCCTCTTAGCGATTGTTTTAAGACTATTAAAAATATGCTGGGTTCGCTAACAGTAAAATGCTGTTTCAAAAAGTCAAACGAGGTCAGTTTCAATCGTGATGAATGATTCATTTTGTCACGTGATGATTTGCGGGTAAAGGTACCGATAGCAGTTTTGTAAGAAGAGAATGACCAGACGAGTCGCCATACCGGCCGCCATTTTTCAAGTTTAAGGAGGGACAACATGACAGAAATCAAGTTGACAAATTGGCAAGGACGACTGAGAATAACTTTAGGGCTTATTAGATGATCCAGCCTCCAGACAAACATGCTACAACCAGCGCAATGCAAACTGAGCATGTGGAGTCACTAGGGGGCATGTGCAGAGCGAATCGGGGATGCGGAGGATTGGTTGCGTTCAATAACTAATTTGCAACTGTTTTGATTGAATATTAGTGCAATGCTAGTGCACAAATTCAATATTTTCACCTCCTATGATTTTAAACTCTTAATCACTACGAATAAAAATTTTTTCAATCATATAATCAAGCTTAATTTTCCGATTTTTTATTCGGCTTGCTCAGAAATTTATTTCCAGTTTTACAAGTCCACAGAAGTTTTTCAGAAAAAATCATTCGTTATAATTTTTTCCAACTGACCCACTTCAAATTAGACTTTCGCAAAAAAAAATACTTTGGGCGGGATAAAAACCAAAAACATGCGACATTTACTAAATCTAGATCGAAGTCAACGGTTAACAAGTAAAAAAAAAAATATTAAAAAGAAGGCGACCTAGCTCAGGCCGACTTCTTGACATCTTACATTTCACAACATCATTCATTTTTTCTTTATTTAAAACTTTATTTATTTCCATCCCCTTATATAAGCGAAGCTTATAGTTCATGTCCTCAATAAAAACTCGATCACGTTACATCCTATTACAAAAAAAAACTTTGAAAGATAATGGCCAGAGCGAAAGGTTAACTTTAGATAACGCTTAGGCCAATTATGAAAGTCAAAAACTCATCAACGGATAATATTAATGTTTTATCGCCTCTCAGGTACGGCTCTCCATTTCCTCCCCCGATTTCCAAACAATCGCCAAATTTAAAATGGAAAAAACTTTTGGATGCCATTTTGAGGTTATGTAACGTATAGGCCGGAGCCGAAGGCGGTTTATTGACGGAAATTACATAACAATAAAAATTTCGATCAAACGACACCATATGCAGCCTATACATGTCAAATAAACAAATCATCAGTATTAAGTACATTGATATATGAAATCTTTATCGCATCGGCGGATGTACGAGTCGCCTGTCGGTTAGGCTTTAAATATTCCATTTATTCTAACGTAGTTTTTCTGGATTTTTCTGCTGTGAGTGATAAAAGAAAAATCGGGAAAATTCTGGAGGAGCTTTAAATAAGTTTACTTGCAAGCTAAACATAGAAGTTTAAAGTTTGAAACTATCTGAAATATTTTAGAGTAGATTTATAAATGTTACGAAATCGCTCTAATTTTTAAAAATAATTTTCGAACTTTGTTCTTTTCATTGTTTAATTGTAAAGAAGAAATTTTGTAGATTCTAATAAAAGAAATTTTTGAGAAGTGATTTGAAAAATGATAAAAGAAGTTGTAAATGTTGAATATAGTAGAAATTAGAGATTTTAAATGGCTGCTAAACGCACCAGAAAAAAGTAATAAAGCTTAAAAAAGAACTGGATTTTAATTCAATGAACATTTGCAAAAAATTTTTTAACAAGAATTTTTGCAAAATATTTTTTTTTTTATACATGTTAATTTTGAGAAATTTTTTTTAAAAGTTTTATTTTTTTAAATCGTTTAAATCGTTTTTTAAAAAAATTTTATTTTTTAAAAATTTTTTTGAAAAATACAAATTTTTTGAAAAGCTTGCTCAAAAAGTTTCAAATGAAATTCTTTATAAGAAAATTTTTTTGGCTTTACAGTTGGACCGTAAAGGTGACAAACAGACAATCAACAGACAATCAACAGACAATCCTCAGAACAGACAATCAACTCAAAATCTGCGGAATGTCTGTAGAATGAACATCTGCAATGGGACAAAGTTTGGAAAGAATGTTTGGTTTCCAAATGGCAAGATTGCAAAAAAAGTTTCCACAATCAAAAAATGTCACTGCACTTTCTTAATCCAATATCAACATTTCAACTAAGCACACAAAAGCTGTCAATCCTAAAATAAACAACATTCGCAAATGGATAATAAACATAACGATAAACATGATGACTCCGGTCAAAATCCTAATAATCTTGTTTTCTTCCATTTTGACAATCCTTGAACTTGGATTGCAAAAAAAAAAAACAGATTCAAACGTGAGACTTAATGACTCACATATAGAATTCAATAATTATCTTCTCACTATACATTTAAAATCCCTTGTAGAAGCCTAATTGTAAAATCATCTCCATCAAAATCAGGTGATATTTAAATTTTATGCAAATTATTAAACGCCGGTATTTGAAATCATCGCTGATATTTACGTCATCTTATTTTATGATTTTCTTCTGGCACGTCGGAGAAGTGGATCAAAAGCGCTAAATGGATGCAAGCCAATTTATCTTTTAAGAATATTCAAATATTTAAATACCGAGGTCATGGCCCTTGTTATTACTAGATTTTCTTGACAATGCAATTTTTTTCATAATAGGTAGCACAGGGAAAGGCCGAAAGCGAACAAAGCCTTGAGTCTGTATAAAATTTCACGAGGCGGGTTTTTTTTTCTTGTTCCCGGCGAATTTTCTTAGGTAACCTATAATTGAATAACATTTACTGGCAACTAGTCTGGCGCCGAACCAGAATCGAACATGCCGGTCAGGATTACGTAGGAAATTTTTCCACTTAATATACATAATGCTATTTTAAATGGTTTAATTATGCATCCAAGCATCTTTACACAGATTCGTTGTTTTTCTTTTTAGAAAATTTGGTAAAATATTTTATTCGTAAAATCGGAAAATTTTGGACAACGCAATCTTGACGAAATTATTTTTATTCTTTAGTAAAAGAAATACTTTTTTTGAATTTCCTTATTTTTAAATAAATACTATGCAATAAAATATTTTCAATATTTCAAAAATGCACGGAGTTATTGTATGAATTGTTTGCAAATAATAAAAACTAATTCCGAAAGCTTTTAAACGATATTCTGCATGATAAAACTAATAACGGTAAAAGAATTTATCAGACATGGCGCCGAGAGAAGCCTAAATGGACTGTGACCTTATCTAAAAGGGATTTGGCCTTATTTACTACTATACAATCCATCTGAATTGGATATTTAGTAATTTTTCTGCTTTAAAGCTCCAGCATCTCTGACCTAAATAGGGAGTTTCTTAAATTACTTTCGTCCTCTGCCCCAAGTATTAGTACTTCTACAGACTTTTCTTGAGGGAAATGTCCTCAGTCAAACTGGTCTCTGCTTTTTTAGAACCTTAAGCTCGTTAGTTTTTTAGACTTGTGCTGATAATTCTTGGTCGGAGAAAACAGCAATTAATAAACATTCCTCTTAACTTTTTTTGGGCATAGTACCGTAAGTAAACTTAATCTCAATTTGAAAATGTTCGACCTTACTCTTATAATGTTGTCCTAGTGCATGAATTTTCTGGCCTCTCTTCCCTTCTTCTTCTAAAAGAAAGATAAGGCGAGTTTGCATAATGTAGACAGCCTAAAAGAAGATAGTTGCCAACTTCAGCCATGTTTGTTTTCTAGTTCACTGAAATAACCTTTTAATTCATTCGATTAGCTTGGTTCCCGTTAACTCCGGTAGTTGGCAACTCTGTTTCCAGGCTCTCAAGCATCAAGCTTTCAGTTTTAAAATACTACCCGAACGACATACAATTATTTATGTATTTTGTTGAAAACCTTTAAAAATCAAAATTTTTTAGAACTTAGCTCAAAAAAATTCACAAAACTAGCTGACTTATAAATCGACGCCTACCTTTTCCAAATAAAGAATTACAAAGCAAAAAATTTTTAAAAGAAAATCCAGACGAGTCGGCGAAGTCTCACTGTAATAAAACACCAAACACTCACTTTATAATTTATTTAAAAATTATACCCACCGAGCAAGCAAATACTAAATAACCACAGCATCATTGTTTAATAAAAAAATTAATATTAGGACTATTTTCAAATACACAGCACGATTATATCCGCGGCAATAATTTTTCGATGCTACTTCTCCGACGACACAAATTAAACTGATAATTAATAAGCAAACAAATCATGTCGTACAAGAAAAAGTTATTTATTTTTTCATTCAATGTTTACATTTCCATAAGGGTACAAGATAAAAACGTGGTATCTAATGATGATGTCCGATTGTTAAACGAAGAAAGGCCTCGAATCATGAGATATCAGACGTCAATGATTTTTTTTTCCAACAGCGACATCTATTCTGGTCGATAGACACAAAAAAAAGAAGGAAGTGAAATCGAAGTTTTTTAAAATTAAAAATGTTTATGTGTGACACATTGGATGAGCGTTCACGTTATCTCTGCATGATGGGGAACTAATAATAAAGTGAAAAATTGTTTTTAAAAAAAACGGACCTTGGATTCGTTTTTGGATTCGGATTCATTCGCTTGGCTAATATAATTTTTTCTTTCTTTCCGTCTAAAATTATCAAATAAAGATTTTAGCCAGAGCCTAAGCAAACTATGGTATGTGGATTGTATATGAGAACATTCTTCTTACAATGCCAGCAGAGATCAGCAACCCTTACGGCCAAAAAGCGTATGGCGTTAAGCAAAAACCCCAGTCCAAACAATTATATTGGGTCTTGCGTAGCAAACCTTTAACCATGATGGCTATACAAGGGAAAACTAATGCGGTGGCTTTCTAACACATTCCGCATCGCAGTACAGGAGCCATACCGTTGTTACAACTCTGCCTTCTGCTATCTGGTCTTAAGCCTAACCGGCAGTATTGTTTTCAGCCTTAAGCCAGTACTGGTAAAGCTGCTCCCCCCTACCAGGAATATTTAACGACGTTCCGGTCTTGGCTGCTTGCATTGGTAAGGCAAAGATCATGTCAGGAACCTACGAGGAAGAAGACCAATTGACTCCTGCTTCCCAACGACGTCAAATATCAAGCAGGCAGCTTCGTTCTGCAGTAGTGTGGCGTCGGTGAAAAAACTGACGTCCCGGCGCTAGATGCTAGCTCCCTCTGACATTTTGCCGCAGAAATTAGCGCTTGTTTGAAATTTGATAGAGCCCCTTTAAGTTTTAACTGCAGGGATAACCGTCAAGTTAAATAAGGCTTTAGACACTTTAGTCAGGTTGTAATTGGGCTGCAGAATATTCTTTAGAATTGAGCGAAAACGGGCTCACAAGCCGAGGAATATAACGTATTGTATCCGAGAATGCCTCCGTTTTCTTTCTGTAATGAGACTACCGAGGTATATCCCGTGTTAAAAAGGAGTTTTCATCCTCCTATAAATGAGGATTGCAGTGTAGAAAAGGTAAGTGAATTATTTACTCATTTGATTATAGTGATAGTGCCATTTCTTTCATGACTTTCTTCACGATTTATTGTTTTAGGGAACCTACCAAATAATCGACTACAAAGTTGATAATGAAATGAGAAGATATGTGGGGAACAATACTTTCTATGGAAACTACAAAGTAAGGTTTTTTATAACCGAGGGTACGACTAATGAAGATATAATGCAGTTTGATATAATATATACTATTATCGGGATAAATAAGAGAAAAAAATCATAATTTTTCTACAAAACCCGAAAATAAAATTAATTTGTGTAAAATAAGATGAATTCTTTTGCCTAAAAATAATCGAATGTGAGAACGGCGGCTTGTAAAATTTCAATAGTCTTTTAGTAGAAAGCATGAAAGAGTGATTTCGTTAACGAAGGTGCTGGAAATGAAGTTGGTGACTTTGGAAATGTGGCAGTATTCCGGACCCAGAGTAAACAACGTGGAGGTCTGTCCGAAATTAGGATTTGGATAAAACGGATTGGCGCCTCTCTCCTTTTAGGCTTTCCAACCTTTCGCCACTGGGTAATTTCGAAAGTTTGAGCTACATTTTTTAACTTCAATAAGAACTAGCCATTGTTTATTTAAATTAACTCGAGTTTCTTGATCTATACCATGCACCAAGCCCACTTTTGTTCGGCTTAGGTCCGTTTAACCAAAGAAACGCAATCAATAATTAAGAAAAAATTAAAGAGGAATTTCGAATCTTCTTCATAATTGTACTAATTAATTTGGGAAGCCTGTCCTTTGTTTTTTTTCGATGTTTACCTATCAACTATGATCAAAATTGCTCGTGCTAACGTATATCATGTTAAAATCGCAATAACATCCTGTCGTTACTTACTCGAAAGTTTATCGACAAACGCTTATCATTAAAAATGGCTACTATTTAATAAAAATAATGTTGGCTTTATTTATCTTGTTTAAAAAAATTAGAGTAAAGCATAATTGACAGTTGCTGAATTCTTGTAAGTGTTTATAATGTCCAAAAATGATGTTCAATGAAACGAATTTAGAAGAAGGTCTTATGCGTATTCTTTCGCTTGAGAGCTTTATTACGCCCTTTTTAAACTGAAGTAGGATCTGTGGTCATTAATGATTTTACCACAAGTATACCCAAGCAAAAGAAACCAAAGGATGCGGTAAAGGTCTGCAGAATAGTTTTTGTAATTACATACATTTTCTACGAATCTTATCGACTATTCTAATATTATCAAACATCGATAAAACAATATCAGTCATATCAAACAGTGATTTACTCATGAAGCATAACCTTGCAGATAAAACCATACTGCTGTGTCCATTGATGAGAAAAAAAAAACAGAATTTTTTCCTTGTACACAAAAATGTATTTTTAACTCTTCTTTTTCTTCACGTACAAAAATAGATTATTTTTCTTTATATTAGAAAAAGAATATAAACAAAAACAAACTAGAGCCAAAAATGATATCATTCCACAAACTTTTGACATTTTCCTTTACGTCAAAGAAAAATTGCAGAATCAAATTCTTGGAGGAAGAGGCAGCTGCCCTTTCTCAATAAATTTTAGCTTCCATAAGCTCAACAGCGCTCATGCTTTGCCCCCTTTCCCCACGGATTTCACTGAAAAAGCGTCCCTAGTTCCTAGAGTAAAACTGGTAGCTGCTGGATTGAAAGCCTTTAGCCAATGTAAGCTTAACCTTAACTCTTATAGGTCTAAATTAAGCCAGGGCCGAGCCCTTTACAAACACTAAGCCAATCCGAATTCCAAGCAAGATCAATATTCCCGCAACAGATTTTGCCAGACTTATCTAATATTTTGCTCTGGGACTAAAGCAATATCGCGGAAGATATTCATTTTTTATAACGCCTTTTCTTAAAATTCTGACAATCATTTGCCAAACACATCTTACATACCAAACAAGGGTCGATTATTTTAATTATTAATTCAGCCTTGTTACACATAAGCCTTTTAAACAAGGTCTTTACATGACAAATCATTTCGTTTTAAAGTGATTGCCTTTAACATCTTACTTCCTGTCTTCCTTTCAATCAGGTTTCAAATAATTATAGGCCACCGAAAATTTTATACAAAGTCGATAAAAAAATTTGTCATAAATTTTCATTATCTCTTTAATGGTATTATTGACTTCTCTTAGGACTCAATCTCAAATTGCGAATAAAAACATTGACCTTATGATATGAATAAGAAGAATATGATTATGTAAGTTTAGTGTGTATGACCTCTTTTTGGTTGTTAGCCTCATCTGTGTTAAGGTTGGTATGGCTAAAGAGAATTTCCCTTTGACGATTATAACGGTTAGGTTGGTACTTACTGTACAGACCTCATGCGTTTTAGATTGTCAACTGGATGAAAAATAATACCGTTAAAATTAAATAGATTGACATAGAATGGTAGGTATTATTTGATTGCAAATAAGCAGAGTAAAAGTAAAACCGATAATATCGGGTTATGTTTTCTGTTTATTAATAGGTTATGGGCCCAGAGGGCAATAGATAAAGATACTAACCGTAAAAGTAAGACTTTTGGGGAAATGCCGAAAGACACACAGGAGTTGGGGGTTATTCCCAAACTATCTGGTTCAGAAAATTATCCGATTTGGAAATTCCAATTAGAAATAATGTTTATGGCTGCCGGATTATCGGAGATTGTAGATGGCACAAAAAAACTGACCGAGTGTGAAGAAACTGAAAAAGCCAAATGGAAGGAGCAAGACGGCAAGGCTCGCAAATATATTATGTTCACGATAGATCCTTGTTTGTTAACGCATTTAACGGATTGTACATCATCACATGAAATGTTCAATGGATTGAAGAAGATATTCGAAAGGGATCCTGCGAAACAGATGATGGACTTGCTGGGAAATTTTCACAAATTTGCTTTTGATAATAATAAGGATGTGTTAGAGAATATCAGTAATCTACGGGCCATTGTGACTAAATTAAAAATGTTTAAAAAGGACATTGATGACGATATATTGATGTCGAGGATACTCGGGTTATTACCAAGTGAATTTCAACATTTTCATTCAGCTTGGGATTCCACGGAGCTGAAGGAGAGAACGTTAGAAAATTTGATTACCCGTCTAGTGGGGGAGGAAAAGCGTTTAAAGAGTAATAAACCTGAAACACCTGTGGTGGCTTTTCAAGCAGTATCTTTTCGTAAAGAATTAAGAAGATGTTATGGATGTAATACAGTAGGTCACATTCGGAGAGATTGTAACAGGAGACGTAAGTTTCAAGGGAGGAAACCAGATTATCCAACGAAAAGGAAAAAATTTAATGTATGTGGATATTGTGGTAAAAATAACCATGATGTGAAGGATTGTTACCATCGACCAGAGCGTAGAAACAAAAATTTGAAAGTAAATACTGAACAAAAGGACAGTGAAGATAAACGTGTTAATTTTTTTGTTGGAAATAAATCAAAAGTTGATCGTTCCCAAGCTCGCTTTATTATGGACAGTGGAACCACTGAAGTTCATGTCAAGAACCCTAATCTCTTATCCAATCCAACTCCTATAAAAATGTCCATCGGACTGGCTAAGGAAGGTGAAGTTATGGTTACTGAATTGCAGGGAAATATTAAATTAAAGTCAGGTGTTCTCCAAGATGCCTTTTACGTTCCTAATTTAACGGAAAACTTAATGTCTGTAAATGCTAATACTAAAAATAATGGGATGGTGATGTTTACGGATAAGGAGGTGAAAGTGTACAAAGAGGTGTTACAAGGTCGCAAAGAAAATGGATTATATGTAGTGGATGTAAATCTAGTCGATAGACCTATGGCCTATTTAAGTAGACACAAAGATTCACTAAAACTGTGGCATAGGAGAATGGGGCATCTAGGCTACAAAAATCTTGTCAAATTAGTTAACCTGACCGAGGGAATGAATTTGTTAGATAAAGACATTCCAGATGATTTCTGTGAAATATGTGCGGAAGCTAAACAAACTAAACTTCCATATTCTACAGTAAGACATCGAGCGGATCGTCCACTAAAATTAATCCACTCTGATGTGTGTGGTTGGATAGAGCCTTCTACCTGGGATGGAAAGAGATATTTCGTCACTTTTTTGGATGACTATACCCATTTCGCTGAAATTAGTTTAATAAAATATAAATCTGAGGTACCAGAAGCCTTCAAAAATTACATAAGAAAAGCTGAAGCATTTCATAATTTGCCAGTAGCAACCATTCGCCGAGATGGAGGAGGTGAATATGAATCGGCTGAATTAATACAATGGTTATCGGACAAAGGCATAGTTTGTGAAGTGACACCTCCTAGTACTTCTGAGTTGAATGGCAAAGCTGAGAGACTCAATCGATTATTGCAGGAAAGAGTCCGATCATTACTGTTTGATTCGGGTCTGGAAAAAAGGTTTTGGGGTGAAGCCTTAAATACAGCTGTCTATCTCGTAAATCGAAGTCCCACATCGACGTTGGCTGTGACACCATATGAAAAATGGTATGGTCGAAAACCTAACTTGAAGTTTATTAAATGTTTTGGTTCTCCAGCTTATTCAAAGGTCAAATCATATATCAAAAAGTTAGATAGTCGGACAGGAAAGTTGATTTTAGTCGGATTCGCAACGAATGGATATCGTTTATGGGATCCTATAAAAAATAAGATTAAATTGGCGCATGATGTGATTTTTGATGAACGCCCAACGGCTAATTTCGGAATAAGTGAATCAAAGACTGTTCCAAATTTTGCTTTTGAGTCTGAAAATGAGGGAGAGGACGAAGAGGTAGCTCGTAAACCCTATGAAGAAATTATAGAGAGAATAGACGATGAGATGCGAGGGGATGAAGATCCTACATTAGATAAAGAAGGAAATAGTATGATTTATGAAGAAGATCCTACATTAGATAAAGAAGGAAATAGTATGATTTACGGAGATGATCTTCCTGTTGATCATGAAGAAACAGTAACTGAAGAGAGTCCTAACAAAATAAATCAAAAACGGAAGTCCAACCGACAAAGGAAAGTACCCGAACGTTATAATGATTATATAATGTTCTGTGAGGTGTGGGGTTCGAGCTATAATAATCCGATACCATCGACTTATGCAGAAGCAATGGCTAGTTCGGAAGCTGACGAGTGGAGGAAGGCGGTTAAAAATGAATTTAAAATGTTAAAATTGACGAACACCTGGACAGAAGTTTTAACCCCAGTGAATACAAAAATCATCAGCTGTAAATGGGTCTTCGCGAAAAAGGAGATACTCAATCAACCATCTTACAAAGCCCGGATAGTGGCTAGGGGGTTTCAACAAAATGAAACGTTTGATCCCTCTGAGATTTACGCACCAGTTGCGAAAATGCCGACATTCCGAATGTTTTTACTTATGGCTGCAAGACTACAGGCCCCAGTATATCATCTAGATGTAAAATCAGCTTTTCTTCACGGGGATATTGAGGAGGAGGTATATGTGTATAAACCCGAGGGATTTTCCTCAGAGAAGAAGGATACAGTTCTAAGGTTAAATAAATCCCTGTATGGACTAAAAAAGAGTCCGCATTATTGGAACGAAAAATTTAATTCTTATATGGTTAATGAGTTAAACTTTACTCGATCTAAAACGGATTATTGTTTATATCTAAAAATAACGGAATCATACAAGATTTTTTTATTGTTGTTTGTTGACGATTCACTTACTATGGGGACGGATGGAGGTCAAATTAGAAAATTAAAAGGGGATCTGTCTAAGCAGTTCCATATGAAGGACTTGGGGCTTGCAAAAAATTTCTTGGGAATTCAAATTGAGCAAGATGTGGAACATCATAGAATTATCATTCATCAAGCGGGTTACCTAAAGAAGGTAGTGACAAATTTTAATATGCAAGATAGTACCCCGGTGGGTTCACCTTTAGAGCTTGGGACTGTTATTGAAATAGATAAATCCGTGACTCCTGATTACGTCATTGAGAAAAACTGTCGTAGAGTCATAGGATCACTTATGTACGCGGCATTGGGAACAAGACCGGATATTTGTACTGCAGTTTGTTGGCTGAGTAGATTTCAACAGTATGCGAATCCCCAGTTATGGAAAGCTTTAAAAAGACTTTTAAAGTATGTAAAAGGCACAGTAGATAATAAATTAGTTCTTGAATACCATCCTGGTGCGGCACCGTTAGAAGTATACGCCGATGCATCACATGGGGATGATATTATTGATTTTAAATCAACGACAGGTTTATTAATTAAATTTTTTGATTCTGTTGTATTTTGGGCTAGTAAAAAACAAGACTCTGTAACAAAAAACTCAGCTCATGCTGAGATACATGCCCTTAGCACGGCTTTCGATGAGGTTATTTGGTTTAAAAAGTTAATTAATGACTTCAAAGTATTACCAGATACTTTTACGACAACAGTCTATGAGGATAATACAACAGCCATAAGATTCGCATATAATCCGGAAAATTCAAAGAAATTAAAGAGATTGGATATCAAACTTCATTCAATTAAAGAAGATATTAAATTACACAACATCGAAGTTAAATATATTTCAACGAAGGAACAACAAGCTGATATGTTTACCAAACCCGTGTCCGTGGCAAAAGTCAATGAGATGAAGAAATTGATGCATATGATTGAATAATATAATATTACTAATATGATATAGAATTTGATTTTATTTATAAAGTTCTCTTTAGGGGGGAATGTTAAGGTTGGTATGGCTAAAGAGAATTTCCCTTTGACGATTATAACGGTTAGGTTGGTACTTACTGTACAGACCTCATGCGTTTTAGATTGTCAACTGGATGAAAAATAATACCGTTAAAATTAAATAGATTGACATAGAATGGTAGGTATTATTTGATTGCAAATAAGCAGAGTAAAAGTAAAACCGATAATATCGGGTTATGTTTTCTGTTTATTAATAATCTGAGGGTGTGCTATAGAGGATTCTTATCCTTAATAAGACATAATTAACAAAACTTGTTATTATAGATTTTTCATAAATTAAAATCCTTCGTTCTAATAAATGATAATGCACGTGTAATACCGTATTATACCATTAAGGAGTAAGTTTAAAAATATCTCAGCCCACATGAAATGTCTGGAAGTGGCCCGTTCTGGTCCCTTAACTCCATTAAAAATGCATCTTTATTTGGGTGGGTTTTGTCTGCATCAGGCATGGTTCCCATTGACACGTGTCAAAAAAAAAAACCATTTCAAAAACTCAACCCTTGTCATTCTAGAAATGTATAACGTTACATCCGAGAAGGTAACAGACAAAAAATGGTTTGATATCGCCGCGGTTAATTGATAATTTGTTTGTGGTTTTCTTAAGAGATCGTTGTACTGACGGCCTACGTTAGTGTCTGTTGTTGATGATTATCGTTAAAGGAATTCATATTATTCTTAAATTTCGGTTTAGCTGGAAAATTTTATATATCATATGTGAAAGATATATTGCAGGTTTAGTTAAACCAAATGAACTTGATCGTTCATCATCATGGTCAATGATTGATTGAGAAATGCGATTTGCATAATTAACGAGGAAAGTTTTGGTTGAGAAATTTAAAGAAAAAAGGGGGAAGTTGGTTTAATAAAGCATGGGCCGAGAGTACAATCGGGAAGTTGGGGCGAGTGCCTCAGTTCCAGCAGATTTTAGTTAAAATAAGATAAGATAGTGCAAGTGACATTTTTTGCTCTACTTAAGCCTCAGGTATATTTGTGTGACATGACGCCACTGCCTAGTTCGCCACAGAATTCTCAATGTACTGGATTAAAATTCAACTAAATATCTTATTTAAAAAAATTGTTTCTCATTAGGAAAAAAACTAAGAAACCGCCAGAAGAAAATTTGCCTCCGGGCTATCAAAAGTTGCCACGCTCTCATTGTAATCAAGTCAAACTTTCGAGGCTATCGAAATTTTTATTCGTTCTTTCTATGTGACCTCTAAGGGCTTCTCTCAAAGGGCTTCTTTGCACCACTCCTTGGCTCAGGCTGAAGATCGTGCAATCCAACATTCTTATTTTCCAGTTTCTCTCTACCACTAGATCAAATGGCGCCAGTCGGGCTAAATAATTGCGGCTAATTACTTAACACTTTGTTTTTTCAAAAATGGCTTCAATTAACCATTTCATTTAAACTTTTCCCTGAGCGCCTTAGTAAAAAAGATTAGGCATATTGTATCCTTAGGTTTTTTAATAACCTGAATGCTCCTAGTTTAAAATAACATAAGGAGTTATTTTAGGAAAATTACTCGAAGCTTATGACTAACTTGCTTGAATACGAGCTTTTCCTGTTTTATGTCATTTTAAAGGAATCTTTTCACTGAAATGTAAATTGGCAGCAAAACATTTTTTTCTAAAAATCCGAACCTGATATACAATGAATAATACTGCCAATTTTTTATTTAAGAAAGCCTAATATTAAATAACATTCGAACAATTATAAAAATATTTTATAATTCTCATGACGTTTTAAAATTTTTAAGAATGGTCATTGAAAAAAATGATAGGTTATTTAAAAAAAAAAAAAATTGAATTGTACCAGAATGAGAATGCGTGATCAAGCTGAACGTAGCTAAAAATAGCCGACGTCGATTAGACGATGATGGAACTGGATTTTTCCAGACCGTAAAATGAAAGAATATTTAATTGAACGAAGGATATCGTTATTTTTCATAGTCGTACAAAACATTTAACGATGTCGGTACTTAATTATATTTTAATAAATACTTGCTATGCTGTAAAGCACTCCAAACCTAATTTTTCGGGTTTCTTCGCTTTCATATACGCCTTTTAATCTGTCTATGGGAAAGTAATGTACCGTATGGTTTAATTAATTGTTGAAAGATCATCTGTCTATGTCTTTCAAAAGGGAGGGGCCCCTGGATTTTAAAGAGCGGGGTCCTTGCCCCCCAGGTAAGTTTACATAAGCAAATTTGGAGAGAATGCTGATGGTGTTATGAGTATACAAGGCAGGGCGGCGCCAGAGTGAAGCCAGGGCCAACAAAGGCAGAAGATTTTGGAAGAAAAGTCTTCTACATAGGGGGTCGCCATTTTCAAAATGGAAGCTACCATGTTTGAGGAATCGAATCAAATTAAAAAATCTGCCAATTGCAAGGTCAGCATTTTAACTCAAGAATAGCGGACTTCAAGTTCAAGATCGTAACAGGTTCCAGTTTAAAAATGGCGCACCCCTTAAGTAGCCGAAGATTTATCAAAGTATCCACTCCCTATCATCCTCCCTTGAGTCTTTAACAGCTACTGCGAAATGTGATCGCTACTAAAGAAATCATTACACGAAAAATATTCAAAAAAATCAAGGATATTAAAATTACTCAAATTAATCTTAATAATTACTTCCATAAGTTAAGTATAGGTGTTTACTGATTTTGATTTCCTCTGCGCAATTGCCAAATATACAAGTTTGGACTTCATAACTTGGTACGGTTATAGGAAAACCTAACTTTCCCCCGATGTTCAAAATCGCTCTTTTTACGCCCCTATAATCGAGAAACATAAATTTCGCCAATTTTTATTAGTTTATCGCCCCCCGTTAAAGGAAAAAATGAACATGGCAATGTGTTGGAGGTAACCCGTTCATTTAAAAACATCTTGAAAATATGTTTGATAAATAAATTAACATGAATTCAACATCAGGCCATTTTTACGATTTTAAAACAAGTTTTAAAAAGTTCGAATCGGATGATTTTTAATGCGGAGAGTCAAGAATTATCAATGTCACTTAATTTAAAGAGAAAAATCTTTTTCAAGCAGTTTGTTATAATAAAGATCCCCTTTAGGTTTATGTATTTTTAAAAACCATTTCGAATGTTTATTCACCCCCTGTTGTTTGCTTTTTTTAAAGTTAAAAAAGATCGAAAGTTGAAATGTCGTCCAGGGTGTGTTTATTTGTATGAATGTATGAATGGGAGAAGAATATCGTGTTAAAAAATCTTTTAATGAATCTTTTACATGTTGAGTCACGATTTGAATTTTTATTCGGGGGAATCCTGGGAAATACGATTCGTCCTAATTGTAATGGTCTTTTAACCTAAATCTCTTTTTTGTCAAGGATTTGGGTTATGCTCCCGTTGTGTGCGGTAGCGATATATTGTGATGATAGACGAAATCTTTTTAAAATGAGAAATGCTTGTCATAAACGGTGCCAAATTTATAATAATGTTGAAATAAATGACAGTGATTTGCGTTATATCGAAATGTGAGTTTTGGTTTGATGATATCATCAATGGGACGAAAAGTAGAAACAGGAAAGATGAAGAAGGCGAAATTAAGCACAACCATAACATTTCCCTGTAGATTTTTAAGATGTAGCATTGGAGCCCTTAGGAAAAAGAAAGTCATTCACTGGCTGGAAATTGGCTTAAATTCAGCTCGAATAGGAAGAGATAAACTCCTCTTTAGGTCTAAGGCTGACGGCACCAGATACACGTTCGCTCTCACTCAACAATTCTTATTCAAGCATTCAGCCAAAGCTTAAATAAAGCTATTGTGCTCGACCGGAACCTGAAATAATTGAGGACAAAAATTCGGCCATAATCTGGTTGGTGCGTCTTAAGATGAATTTTACAGCCTATGTCAAAGCTTTAAAAAAAATCCCACGACGGACAGTTACAAATATTCTTCTGGCAGTGGTGCTAAACGTAAAAAAATTCCACTAATGGTTTATTTTTTAACATATGGTTATAAAAATAATAAAAATTATGAAGCTGAGAAAGATTTGTTGAGTTCCGGCGATGATAAATCTAAGAAATCTCATTTTTGTGGAAAATTTTCATATTTTATGCTTTTGAGATTTCGAATTCTAAATTCAACGAATCAATCTCGTTCCATATATTCTTTTGTGAAAAATTTGGAGTTAGACTTGCAATTTGGAGACTTTTTGATTCGGGGCTATTCTGTTCGAAGCAGAAAAACGTTAAAAATTGGAAAATTTCGGAGAACGGAAAGTCGAAGTTTGTCTAATCGTTGAAAAGCCCAGGAAGAAAAGTTAAAATGTTTAGAAATATCAGGATGAATTCTTTTTTTTTTATAAAGGTTTTGCAGCAGCCAAATGGAAAACCATTGCCTATTGGAGCCAGGTGGACTGTCAAAAAAATTAATACTCGGTCTCATTATTTAAGGACCTCGAAATTGCTAATTTGAACTTTTTCGGGAGTGCGTTTAAATACATCCCCTACTGCTTCTTCCTATTGACTAAAAAAACTAACAAAAAGATACCTGAAATTTATTTCCTTTCAAATTCGAAGCCCCCATGGACCTACTCAAAAAGTCGGCTTCCATATCCTTAAGGAATATCGACATAATCAACTATTAAACGCCCTACCTGAATTCCAGTTGAATATATTGTATGTAAATTCCATAATAGAAAAATATCCATTCATACATAACAACTCTACTAATCTATAGACCATCAAATCTACCGAAATTCTAATAAGAAAATTCCATTGAAAATCATACGATATTTTCTCCTTCCGAAGAAAAAGCCATAATGCATGCATTGCTTATTCAAAAGAATGGAACATGTATCGACCTTGTACTTGACTGCACGTGAACAAGTGCGAACCAAAGTCATTTGTCTTGTTTCGTAATAAAAGAGCTTTACTTTATAAGGCATTAGCAACAAGGCAACAACATTTCACGTAACCGAATGGAAGGTTTTCTATAAACTAGAGAAATTTCCCCAAAACCTTTTTTTCTTTCTTTTATAAGTGATAAGAATTTCCAATCCAAATGTTATTTAATCAGTGATTAAAAATAATCATCCCAAGGTAATGAAAAATGTTCACGGTCAGCGATAATTTTGACAGCTGACCGACTGTGATAGTGAAATGATTCCATAATAAACTATTTATTTTTTACTACATGATCGAGTGATGATTGCTTTTACTTCGCAAAATATTTAGTCCTATCAAAATTAATTATATCACTTTTCCTATTGTTTGTGCATTAAGAAAAGGAGTCGCATGACGTTGATGCAGCCGAACACTTCGTGGACTATTAGGAATCCTTGGCAATTGTTCAAAAGTTAGGGATTTATGCAGTTAGTTCATTTCGGATTTTTTTAAAACTTGCTCTTGGCAACTGAAGAAAGCAAAGGATATCTTTGGAACAAAAAATGAGGACTGAGAAAGGGAAGTCGACATTATGATAATTAGGGAAGAATGCAAACAGTAATTATCAATAAAGCTTCAAAATGTTTAAGAATCTTGATAGAGTCTCATTTGCCGGCAATATGAGCTTTCAGCAGCAATTGTGGTTCGAATCTCATGGCAGCGATTTTTAATTTGGTTTCCTTCAGATGCTAGAGCTAAGAGAACAGACGCAAAACTAGACGATTACTGTCGCTGGCATTACCGCAATATAGGCCATATCTGATTGGATGACAACAAAGTGACCTCTACCCGATTGCAGCGCCCTAATAATAAAGCTCTACATTAGACTTTTCACCATTGCTTCTCAAGAAAAATTAGATTTTTTTCAAAAACTTCAAAAATTTTAGCATTTATCTGTTACAACTATTTAAAATGTCAACTATGAATGCAAATTATCTAACCCTTATTGAAAACAATTCTGCCAATATCTTTTTAACTGCGAAATTTAATGACTTTTTAACACTGTTTTAACACGTGCTTAGGAAAGCGCCATTACCCCGTAATAATGAATTCCTATCTAACGATACCTTTTCCTCGAGCTTAAAATACAATACAGCGAAACAACGATAGCATTAATCGACTTACTAACAAGAATCGACCACCATTTCATTTTGCTCTATTTACCTTTATATTAAAAATTGACCATATCTATTTTAAGAAATGGAAAAAAACCGCCCACATGGTTAAAAAGTTTTTTTTAAAAAGATTTTTGAACCAGCGTTGGAAGCGACTATGACCTATGTCCGACCTCGAAGACCTGTTTAGCTGGTGTTTAAAAAATTTATGGCCATAATATTTTCACTATACATATAACAGGCAACATACTCGTGTACAGGTTCGACGAGATGAGAACCAAAAGTTATATGATCGACTTCGAATTAAGAACTGTATATGATTATAAATGCAAGACCTTTTCCATTCATTTTTAAAATTTAAATCTCTAGAGAATATTTTCTCTTAGCAAGTTAAGATGCATTGTATCTCTTATCAGTACGTTTTTAAAACATTCATAAAATGACCCTGCAACAGGAAGACTTATCAAAGTTTTGCAACAGCCCATCCAGACAGACTAAAGATAAGCTTTAATAGGTAATCATGCATAAGTGGTTTCTAAATTTAATTTTAAAAAATCCTTCATTAATCCCACACAAATGCCAACTAATCAGGAAATAAACAGAAATGGTATCATCTTATTATTTCGTAAGGGGTGTGATGCTATAGACCCAATTCCATTTAAATAATTAGGCAGCTTCAAATGGTCAAAGAGATGAACATGGTGGAACAAGCTGCGTTATGATATTATTGAATTGAAAACAATGTTCGGTCTTTCTCAGCTTCCAATATTACAATCATTGGGAATATTTCACTAGATTTTTTTGCTGAGTGATCAGTGCAATCCTATTATAAACAGGTAAATTATTTATTTACCTAATACTACTCTCCCACATTCAATTTTAGAAAACACATGCCTAAACTTTCTCTTTTGCCACTACACAAAATCAGTCTACCACGATTTGTATTTCAAAATTTGAAGCTGCGCTCATGTAAAGATTCCGAAATTTCAAAAAAAAATGTAAATGATACTTACAGTCAAATTTTAATGGAGTTAATCCTTAAAGAAGTGATTGATGGTGACAATATTAAATCTTTATTGCTTTGTCACAAGTACTCCCATAATTTATGTTACACATAAAAAAAATAACAATTTTAAAAAAACAATAAATTAATACAATAAAATAAATAACGTAACCAAGTTTGTTAAACAGACACACATTTTCTTTTTGAAAAAAAAAAAATAAAAAATCGTGTAATATGTCGTCCGGTGTCTGAATATTCGAGCTAGCTTCTAAACCCGGCGTCTGAGTTGAACTAACCGGTCTTCAACATATCACAATCCACAAGCGTGCTCTACAGATCGCAATAGACTGATAACCCACATTCTTATATTTACCTTATGTCAAACGCATTTCTCGGGTTTGGTTTCATAACAACTTAAATGACTTACTTGGATTGACAGGCGTTTTTCTATCCTATTACTCCCATTATCTTCCATTATATTTGATCTTCTTTGGTTAGGATCACCTGATGACATGACGCCTAAGTGATATCTTCTCCAGAGCCTGAAAATAATCCCAGGATAGATATTAGTTCACTGATAAATACACGAGAGTTTTGGTTATTGATTATTACCTGAATAAATAAAAAACTTCACTTTTATAAAATGTTTTAAAACGAAGAAAAAAATTAGGATTATCATTTTGCAAATTTCTGTAATGGAAACCGGAAGTGTCGTGAATACCGATTTCCGGTTTCCATTTCGGTGATCTGATTCCACGATTTTTTTCAAAAATCCGAAAAATTCGCGAACATACTGGTATTTTTCTTATCCGGACATAGTGTGTTTAAGAATTAATAAGATTGCAATAGTACTGGTTGTATCATGAATTAAAGTCGATAATTTCGCATTGATAAATATAGAAGGAACGGGTGATTTTAAATTTCTAGAAACTCGTGGCGCCAGAATACGGGAACGTGGTCTTCACGTGGGTTCATCTCTGACCAATGATATGGAAGATGTGATCTGACCCGTCTCGATAATTTCTGTGTTTATTTTGTTATTTAAATGTCTACTCTTTTTTTCTCACTCTTTCTTATGTCGCAGAAATCGGATTGATATAACCCACAAGGTTGTCGTATGATGTGCTTATAATCCTTGTCCTTGACTCCTAGCAACGGTACGAATGACTTGAAAATTAAGTCCAGGCCCTTGACACCAAGCCGCCATTTTTGGATTCGGCAAGGTATAAGTTTTCACCTATCAAAATATTTATCTAGTCCTTTTCAATTTGCATTGGGAAAAATTAAAAATGGATATCTTATCATACGTCTGCCTTTTTTTTGTTTATTTAATGATGTTAATGAGAGATTATGTTAAGTATTCACTTTTGAAAAAAAAAGTGAGCACTACTGTGCGAATTCTGGAAGTTCCGGAACGTGGCAGCTGATTGGTTCGTCAACAATGCAAAAAAACCTTGTTCGCTTTTTTACTTGTAATAAAAAATGGCCGACAGATTGAAAAGTAATTTCTGTTGTTATTCTAAGTAGCATCAATTTTTTAAATATTTAATAGGTTTATTAGTATTATCGCTGAGTAATTAAAATCGTTATCGATTTAAAACGTGGATTCAGGTAATACTATTTAATTTCAAAGTTCTAATTTTGGTTTTTCTCCGTTTTTAAAAATGGCTTCTTTGAACTTTGAAAGGGATATGTTTGAATACTTTCCTGTTGTATCATTCTAATCGCTAAAGAAAAGAGTAAAACTCTAGAAGTTGGTGAAGTTTCTTCTGTAAAAAGGACTTGTGTGGTCTGGGTTGTTTTTATCATAGAAAGTGTATAGCGTGTGCTTTGAGGTATTTTAAAAATATCTACTGTGCTTTGGGATAATGTTTTTATTTTAAACTATCATCAGTGCAACACATGAAGTTATTGAATGCAAAGATTAGGAGTCTGAGCCACCTTGGAGTTTTAGGAAAGTTGAGTTTCAATTTATTTGGGCATCATTGCTTGGGATGTGATTATTTATCTGGTATTAATATTCCCGATTGCAATCTAGCTGTGGGCCTATCATTATTAAAACAAAGTAAAGTGATTAATCTATGTTGAGTTACTACTGAGATTCATTTCCTAGCTATGCAACCAGAATTACATTTTTGTGTCGCTTTTGCATTACATGAAGTGGTTTTTCGAACAGTTCAACCTTTCATATTTCTCAACTGGTATTTATTTACAACTGACAGCAACATTTCTCTCTTTAGGGCATATTGCTTGGAGCAAGCAACTGTTAGTTAAGAGTTAATTTAACTGTTAAAGAATCTGCCTCTCAGCCTAAACTGGTTTGAGCTGAGAGATGATGAAAAAAAATTGATGTGAAGCTGTAAAATAAGACTGCAAGGGGCTGTAATTAGAGAGAGCCCTTAGTTCTCTATTCTATTAAAATTAACCCTGGTAATCCTGTTCTTAACTAATCCTAAAACATTCATTATTTTTTAGATAAATATTCCTTAAAATGGATCTGTACATGGAATGTGAAAGCTCCTCAACCTCTAATCCTGTTGAAACACCTAAAAGAGTTGTCAAAAAGAAAGTTATAAAAAGGAGAAAATGCCGCCGAGGACGATCGAAAGGAACTGTTATATCCGCTTACGATTTAAGACCCAAAAATAAAACACCTTCAAGCGCCAAAAAATCAACACATAGAAGCAATTCAAAAACTCTCTCTAAAAAAGCTAAGGAAAAGCCTGAAACGATCACTATATCTGACACGGAGGAATCCTCGTCAGACGATGAAATAGAAGAAATCAAACTATCATCGCCTTCATCAGACCGGAGAAGTAACGATGGCAGTAAATCTGACAGTAAACTAAGTAGCTGTGCTGAAAAATATTTAAAAAAAGCTCAAAAAAGGAAAAGCCGCTGTCATAGTTCTAAAAGATTAAAAACTGATATTGTGGACGAGAAGGAAAGTAAATTAATCCTTCAATCAATTGTTTCAACTGAAAAACTTATAAATGAAAATTTAAAATTTAAAAATCCCAAAGAGGATTATGTTGGCCCGAAAATTGAAAATAAACCTAGAACTGAGAAAAATCAGCAGATTGAAAAGGAAGATTTGCCGGTGGTGCCGAGAGACGAGAAGGAATTAGAACAAGCTTTAAAGGATAAATTAATAGATCAATTAAATAGAGCGGAGCAGCCGGAAAATTCATCATCATACGATGATAAAGAAGACGATGGAAGGGAAAAAGATGATGGAGAAAACCACGATGAAGATAGTAACCAGCAAATAGCTAAACCTAATATAAGAGTAACAATGTTGTTAAAAAAGACAATGACAATACCCTTAAATGAAGAATGCATCGTTATAAAATTCCCAAAAAGTTACCCAGGGCAGAAAATTCGAAATTTTCAAACTTTAACTCCAGCATTTTCAGAAGCGATTCAAAAAGCTCTGCAACAGCTTCACGGTGGTTTATCATTGAACAAAAGCTACGTTTTAAATATAGAACCGATTGATAATTCTCAGGAACCAAGCGAAAGAAGAAAAATATTTAAAATCCACGAGAATCAAGAAGATTTAACGACGAGCATTCGAACTTACGTACGAAATGGAGAAGCACAGGAAAATTGGTCCATGATGGACTGGAATGAACCTGGTGAAAAAAACGGGGAAAGCTCGGAACCGGTGGAGGAAATGAGGAATGAAACAATGGAAAGGGAACCGGGGGAATTAGTTGACGAGGACGAAGAAAAGGATTGCAGCGAAGGTGATAAAGAAAATCAAAATATGAAATTGGAAGTTAAGGATGAGAAAATCGAGAGAGAAGACGAAGCTGTTAAGCTTTCAGAAATGGTTGATGAAGGTCTCGAAAAAAAGTTGGTGAATCAACCGAGGGAAGGTTTTTTTCGTCCGAATATTTTAAGGAAATCAAACCCGGAAAAGCGAATGCAAAATATTGAAAAACTAAAAAGTGATATTTTGAATCATTTGTCGGGTAATTCTAATCTTGAGAATATTTTAAAAAACAGAATGGATCATATTTTTACGGGGAATTATTGCCAACCAAACGAAAGTAATGAAATGAATCAATTCATCCGTAATGATCTATCAGAATTATCAGAAAAGGAGAAAGATTACTTTGGGGATAGTGCTTATAGGGCGAGGAAAGATGCGAAGAGGAATAAAAAATTAATTCACGAATGCGACGTTTGCCAAAAAAAATTTGACCGGCTTTGGGTACTGAAAGGTCACATGAGGCTTCACAGTGGCGAAAAGCCGTTTATTTGCCCTGAAAATAATTGTGGGAAAACTTTTGCTGACAGGTTTGTATGATAAGAAGGTTGACTTATTTACCCACTTGAAAGTTCATTGCTTTTATAAAAAGGCCACACCTCGATAGAAAATCTTATCAAACGATAAGATTATAATATATGATTGTATTTTTCACGTGAACCACTCATTGAAATTTTGTTGTATTTGTTTTTTAGGTCTAATTTAAGAGCACATCAACGGACAAGAGGTCATCATCAGTGGGAATGGAGATGTGCCTCGTGTAATAAAGCTTTTAGTCAGGAACGATATTTGGATAGGCATAGACCAGAAGCTTGCCAGAAATATAGGCAGGTGAGGAATAAAACCTAGCTACGGAACCTAGCTACATCTAGACTTTTTAAAAGGCGGGAAACTTTTGCAGAGAGGCCTGAAAATCTAAGAGCCTCAGGGAGTTGGGATGACCATATATTTGTCCCCAACAAGAGTAATGGGTTATAAATAAAAGAGTATGTGCATTCCAGGTGCTCTGACCAATAAATGCGTATGCGTGGTACGCTTAAATATCACAAGATACTGACTCTTGGGGGAAAGTTTGAAAGCATAACTTCTCTGATTGATTGGGCCAGTGATTCAGCCAATAAAATTTTAAGATTTGTTGCTAGTTGAGATTAAATAGAATTACGAAAAGAAACAGCCAATTAAAAAATTACCAAAGCAGACAATAGATTTAAAAATTTGGAGTTGGATTTTACCTTAATTTTGATTCCGTCGTTTTTCGTTCCTCCCCATCCCATAAGTTTTTCCAGCATGGTCGAGTTAGTATCTACTTGATCAATATCCATCGTCCGCATCATTTTGTAAATTTGGAACAATGTGGATCATCCAGTTCTGATAAAATTAGAAAGAAAAATTTAGTATCCACTGAACACTTAATCAAAATCAGGCATAAACCAAATTTTTCCTTGAATAAAATGTTAAAAATCTTTTTATTACATTTAAAATTTATATTTTCTCAGAAATCTTACAGTTTTAAACGATCAACATCGTAAAGATCGATGGATCAATATTCAGTGGCGGACTAGCCTAACAAATACCATAGTCTCCAGGCTTGTAAAGCAGAATTTTGCATAGGTGGCTTTGAGCTTTTGAAGGAACTGATATATTAAATTATTTCAGGATTAAAAAAAATAATAATTTCAAAATCATGGTCTATCTAAGTAGGTTTTCTGTAGAAAATAGGAGGGATTACTATTCGGACTCGGGAAAAAGAAATGTTTATTTCTATAAGCCGGCCTGAAGGTTTTCGGGCTTAAAATTAGTCCGCCAGCTTTACTTTACTTAGCTCAGGACTTTTTATCTGAGGAGTTTACCTTGAAGACAACATACACTTCCTCAAAATAGGCTAAAATTGTCCGCAAAGTTAAAGATTTGTTAGCTGACATCTTTGGAGTAGGAGGGGGGAGATTATGCTCCTGCTTCGATGCTTCTGCTTTCTACGGCAGGGATCAAGCCTAGCTAGAATCTGTCTTAGCTCTCGCCCAATCCGGCCTAACAGCTTAAACATGCTTCAATTAACTCTGGCCCAACTTCGAACTTCTCGTCCGCCACTGTCAATATTTCTTTTGATCTCTTCGATCTCAAAAATTCTTTGATTTGTCACCACGGCCTATTAGCATCCCGTGAACAATTATTTACGTAACAAATCAGCAATTTTCCCCCATTATTTTCCTTGAAGCAAAAAAAAAAAGTTACGATAAGAAATAAACTAATTGAATCAATCAAGTTCAAGTTGAAAGACGATCGAAAATTTTTCCTCGTAAATTCGCCGTCAAAACAAATCTCATCTTATTTTTTTTCCTATTCCAGTACACCGTCCGGCATGGAGCTAAAAAACTACCGAATTTTCTTCAAAAAAACTACAAGAGCGAAGATAACTACGAGGATTCAGAATCATCAGATAAATAAGACATTAAGACATTCAAAGAAAGTCGAATGGATGTATTTAACTTTTTTTTCACTTATATTTAATTGCTTATCTTCAGTAATGTATGATACTTATAAATTAAATTCCTTTAAGTATTTATAAAAAGAAAATGATAAAGAGGTAATATAATAACTTTGATGCGTAGGATGTTAACGGTAGTCAATTAGTAGTTCACTTTTATGTTGTAAAGTCGTGCTTTAACCCACCCTCATATTAAAATACCTGAATTAGTTTATCTTTCGAATGTATGGTTTTAGCCTAGAGGGATTGTCTTTTGAGGTTTATTGGTTTTCTTAGTCAAGCCGCCATCGTTATCGAATACAGAATATAGTAATTCGAGGAATTAGCTGAAGCTGACTCAAAAAGATGTTCTAATAAGTCAGAAGAAAACTGAAAATTTAAAAAAAAACCTTAAAAGCCTGAATGCTAAAAAAATCTGTGTCTAGTTCGTCTTGATTTGAGATTTTAGTACAAGCCTGATAATGAAGCCCTAGCTTACAGTTTGGTCTTATAGTAAAGGAGCGAAGCCCTTTGGAATTATCAGTTTGGCGCCAAAAGGGCGAAAAGATGTGCTAAAAAAATTCAGCTAAAAACAAAAAGTTAATTTATTTGTTCGTTTGAGCTTTAGGATCTTTGAAAAGGAGATTTGGCTATAAAGACTGCTCTGGCCAAATTTTTGCTGTGGCGATTGAACTTCAAGGTTTAACTTAACATATTCTCATCTTACTTCCGCCTTAATTTTTCTCTTTGTTAAGGAGACAATAAAAAACAATAAAACTATAAAAGTTGGCTTCTTGCCGAACTAAATTTCTAAAAAACACGGGCGAATCCTTTTTGTTTCATTCATTCTTTTAATAAAAACAAATAAATTAGAGTTGTAAATCGTTTTAATCTAACAGTTTCTTGACTTTATAAAATGACGTGCGGAAAAGCCATTTCGATCTTGGAATATTCCTCTTAAAAGGCCATTTTAAAAATAAATTTTCTTCTTTTACCTATGAATATTCATGATGCGATCGATTATTTGCGTATTTGAGATTAATCAAATAAATTTCTAATTAAACAAACATTTTTTTTTAAAGTTTTCTCAATGTGACATTCAAGGTACTCAGCTACTAAGCAAGATTCTAATGCCAAATCATGAGGGTCCTTTATAAAGAGACACCGATTTAACCTTTTATGATGAAATAATCGACAAAAAAAAGAAATTACATGACCCTTTCCGCCCTTGAAATGTTTACATAACATTTGTATTATGTCCCTCAGATAAAATAAATAAAAAAAAAATAGCAATTTCCCCTTTGACTGCATTCTCTTAAAAAGTTCAGTTTTCTTTTCATTTTAAAACCTATAAACCCATATAAATAATTTAAAAAAATTCGAGATCGTCAGTCCTAAAATAATCTTTAGTTCTGCAAAAATCCCTGAAATGTGGGTTAAAAATAGATAGTAATCAAAAGGTTAAGACTAAATAGATCTTTCGACGAGACCTTCTCATGGCTTCCTCGAATGACTCGTGAACTCTGAACTAATTATGGAAATCACGCTGTCGCGGAATGAATCATTTTTCAAAGACCTGAGGTCACAAATGTTTATACTAAAAAAGACTTACAGACTAGGAAATCGTTGCCGAAATTTCTCATTAAAAATTTAATCTGTCGACTTATCGAACTGAGCTACATTTGTTAGATCCTTTCTCATTTATACGATATACCCACATTGCCTATAAAAAACCCTAATAAGGTAGAACATGAATCAAACAGTACATTCACCCATCCCAAAGTGAACTGGAAATTTTTTTACAGGCAATAATTCTAATTGTAAAAGGAAAGTTGTAAAATAATAAGTAAAAGCACGACATTTATATGCATTGGTAGCAATTTCTGCAAAGCTGGTATATAGAAAGGTGATGGCCTGAGATAGTCATTTTGTTGTAATATTGAAATACAATTTTATCATGCGCTTGTCGTATGCGCTGTTGTGTAAACATTCGGACATTTGCAAAGTTCAAAAAAATCTGCTTTATGATATGTCATCGCGTACTTCCCTACGAATGTTAAATTGATGATAAAGGGTTTTCATTTTTGAGAAAAATTGATTCAAAAAATGTGTTTTATGAAAAAATTTTGCACATCCCTTTGAAGAGATAACCCGGATGTTATGGTTTCTTAATACCAACCCTTATGGAGTGGCTGATAATTATGTAAATAAAACAACATAACCTTGTTGCCATCTGTTTTCAAAGGCCTTGAGAGTTTGACAAACTGATAACAAAAAAAAATGCATAATGATTATTATATAAAAATTTACACTCAATTGTCGAAGATCTAACTTCCGACGTCTAAAAGTTCATTAGAAGGCTTGTAACTTATTTAGCGAAAGAAACTGAATTTGTCAAACTGTAGCCTAAGAACTGGAAAGAAATAAACCGGTAATTTTCTAAGAAATATTCTTTAATTCCCTTTATCGATTCGAAAGAGCTGATTAAGAAGCTTCGAGACTTTCTTCATCACCATGATCATCATCTTCAAAAATTTTCGTTCACACACATTAGCAAATCAATCGCCATATTATAAATGATTTAAAAATCGTTAAAATGTGACTTACCCCAAATATCCATAATTCCATCCCAGACTCTCGTTACATTGTACACTGATCCATCCTTTAGATAAACACGTGTGAAGTCGCCCAAAAATGGAATCAACCTAAACGAATGGAAGAATTGCAAAACACTGGATTAATTGATAAAATATTATCACAATGTGACTCTATCGAACGATTTCTTACCTTTTTAAATAAGCCTGACGCATATCCTGCATCATCTTGAACGTTTCACTATTTGGAAAAACCAGATGAATACCGAACTGAAAACGTTGCGATTCCTAATGTCAATTCACAAATTAAAATCGGGTAGAAAAAGCCTTTCACTAACTAGTTCACTGTTTGCTTTTCTATCGGCGGATTGCATATCACTTCTTAAAATTTTCTTTTATTAACAGACTTCTTTCATTTACTTCGTTTTTAAACGGATAGAAAATAAGGGACGCTCACCTGCTG
This sequence comes from Liposcelis brunnea, assembly GCA_023512825.1. NCBI lineage: Eukaryota > Metazoa > Arthropoda > Insecta > Psocodea > Liposcelididae > Liposcelis > Liposcelis brunnea. The sequence continues at coordinate 1,863,297 of CM042073.1, read as the reverse complement.
CAAAAATCAAAAAATCATCTTTGAGTGCGTTCAGGAATTCACGCTTTTTCCCGCCAGTTGTACCAACTTAAATTTTTCCATTTAATGAATTTAATGGAGTTGTTTATCGATTTTATTTGTATTTATGCAATTAAGTGCATGGCAAATAAGTACATAAGCCCGTTTATTTAAAAATTGATCATTTCGACCATTCTAAATGCAAATTACGGTTCCGAGTTATAAATAGAAACTCAATTAAGCCTAAGAGCACACCATCTCGTACTTTCCATGTCCTAGTAAAAAACTTGCATACTCATCTATTTGACATATCGACCGAGTGTTTGGATGATGCAACTCGATTATTTTTTCCTTATATCTAGCACACTTCTAGAGTATGATTAAATTTACGCTTTCTACCGTGTGTGGCACATGGACGATTTTCGTTTTTTTTCCTCCCCAAATAAGATGTCCTTGAAAAAGGGAAGACTGACCGTAAAGCAAGTTCAAAAGGCATTGTAATTTTTATGTTATTTTCATTGATTTGCTTGATTTACAACCATAATTATAAGATAACAATGAGTTTAGGCGCCATTTTCTCTCACACTGTCAATATTTATTGAATTATCTATCATTAAAGGTTCAAGTTCTACATGGAAAATTTTTTCAGAAGCAAAAAAAGACTTTAAAAAATTTATGAGTTGAATTTTTGCGTACGGTAATCACAGTCGTTGTAATTTAATCCGCGGAGATAAAAATATGTTTTATCATGAGCCATAAAAAAAATCATTAAAAGGTTTTTGAAGAAAAACGATCGAATTACAGTTTACGGTAAGTACTGCGCGCTATCATGTTAACTGCTTCAAGGGTAAACATGTTAGGTTCTACTTCACGGTTTTCGCTTTTGAATAACACAAATTTTGTAGCATCACGATAGGAAATAGGATTTCATCGATTCCGTACACATACTTTTTCATTTAAATTACTTTTATAATATTTCTTTTTACAGATGATCAATCACGGCTATAAAATAAAAACATTTTAATCGCTGTCGGATCCACTGGACGATTCAAAATCTCCTACATCTATGCTAAACTTATATTCTTGATCGCAACCTAAATATGCGTCACTCATAAAATATAACGTATAGGAATGATGTCCCGGGCTTGGTGCTACAAAATCTAACTTAATTTTTGCTTTCTGTTGAAGCGTAAGTCTTTTAATAGAAAGAAGGGAATTCGTTTTTGGATCGCCAATAACAACCCACCATCCTTCTTCTCGTTTTTGCGGGAAAAATGGAGCAATTACAGGTCCTGTAACGTCGTCTTCTCTTTCTAAAGTAACTTGGACGTTGACGGATGATCCCGTGTGTATTCTAAAAAGAAAATAAACCAATATAAAAATCAAGCCTAATTTAAATTTTTTTCTAATGTTTTTTTTAAAAATCAAAAATCTTACCTATCTTTATCCTGAACTTCATAATTAAGTTCTATGTTCGGATAACGATTACAAAATCTTGCAACGTCCACCATTTCAGCATCGCTTAATTGTAAAAGTTTAATCCTATCATCATCCTCCAGTTCCATAATATCAAAAACGGTTTCCACGTTCTTTTCGGAACATCGTTTAATAATGTCTGGAGTAAAATGCGGTAATTGTTTAAGGTATGAATCTTTCGACCACATGGCTTGCGTCACCATCTGAGCTAATTCCATAGCAGCTACAGCCGGTGATAACCAACCGTTTGAACTTAGTACATCGACGCAAGCTGTAATTAATCGTATCGCTTTTCCTAGAATCATTTCCGTATCGCCCTAAAATTAAATAAATTAATTAATTTCCGTTATACGTCTTTAAAAATAAGCAATTGAATTTTGAAATTTTTTTGTACATACCTGTAATTCAGCGCTGAGTTGTAGTCTTGATAAATGAGCTTGAAGAAGGAGGTTAGTCTTAACATGAGGATCATTGAATTTGGTATTTGGTCCAAGCTTGTTAGGCAATTTCGTAGCCAAAGTTCGTAGTAACGAGTCTTCGCGATGTCGAACTGGCACGTCTTCGTATTCAGCGGCTGATGAAATGATTTCAAGGAGTCCTCGTATTTTGGTTTTGCTGTTCAGTGATAAACTGAATAATTCTGAAAAAGAAAATTAATAATAAATTAATTTTTTTAGTTAATTGTGCTTAGAGCGGAATATTTAACAAGCTTAATTCAGGTTTTCTGGAGCTTTAGGGGGTTGGCTCAGACCTCGAAGAGCACAACAATGCACAAAACTGACAGCCGGACAACTGAAAAACTTCGGCACTTACCAATTGTCGTGTAATTAATATAATAGTAAGCAGCGATCATTCCCAAATTCAACGGCATGCAATCCATTTCATCTTCGATACTGATACATTTCGACTGTTCCAAATCACTCAAAGTCGTTTCCACAAGCTCTGATAAATGATCCGATAAATGCCTATGAGTAACTCCTTGCAAATTATAATAATTTGGATTTTGTGTCAGTCGTCGGTATAAGAACGTCCATGTTAAATAATCAACAGCATCCTGTTTATTTTCAATCGTTTTTGTAACGATCTCAGCGTTGAAATGATCGTGTAATCTGTGATCCAAGTGGCTCTGTGAAAAAAAAAATAAAATAAATTAAAAATTTATAATATTTAAAAAAAATTGAATAGGGCGCGACTTACCTCGACGGGTAGAGATTCGTTCAAAAATTTCTTAAAGAAATCTTTTTTCGAACTCTGACACATTAAAACGCATTTAGCGTCATCATCTTCCAAAGGCCGATTTGCCTTTCCCACCATTTGTAAGACATCGGTGATTGGGAAATCTTCATAAGCATGAATTTTTCCGTTGTAGCATTGAGTGTCCATGATAATGACAAGATGAGCTTGGATGTTTAGTCCCCAGCATAAGTTTCGAGTGACCACGGCTACTTGGATTGCTTCTGAATCGAACAGTTGTTCTACAAGACGATGATCGGATGGAGTTAACCCTTCATGAATATAAGCGACGCCTTGAGTCAAAGTTTCTTTTAAAGTCTGAAAAATAAAAACGAAGGAAATTGAATAACAAAAAAAGAAGAAAAGGGCAGGTATGATCTTTTTTTTGTTAAAAATTTAAATATAAAACTGTGCAGAGACACTAACCGTGACTTTAAGAATAAATCAACGCTTTAATTGAGCTTTTAGAAATTCTTCCCATTTAAGAGATCTCAAAAAAGGAATGTGGTCAATTGTTTTTCAAAATGACCAAAATTTAAAATTCAAGCATCAAAACAATTATTTCCCGGCTAGATTTGTATATTTTTATTTTTCAAGCTCGAAATAATCAATAAAAAAACTCAATTTGTGTTTAATTTTTAACAAAACCGCCATTTTCAAATTTAGTTCACAATTCTGCCGCAAAAACAAGAGGGCAGCACTTTACATTTCCCCTCCTTTTAGTTCGCGTGATGGCCGTTGTTGACAACAGCGGCGCCACCATCGCCCCCTATATAAGCAACGTCACACCGCCGCCATCTTTAGTTGCGTTCCGACTTTCGTCGAGTACAGATCGTAAATTTTAATTTTACGGAAAATTTAAATTAATTTTTTTTTTAAATTTTTTTTTAACACTAAGCAATAGTAAATCGTTTAGTGTTGTGCGGGATGTATACGCATGAGCTTTGAAATTAATTCGGAGTGAAGAATAAAATAAATAACTTGCAGTAACTTAATTTTTCTTCATTTTTTTCATGTAAATTAATATTATTGTTAATAAAAATTAATAATAATATTAATTCAAATATCTTTCTTTGTTCTCTTCTTTCTCTTTCATTAGTTAAGAAGTTAAGGTTAGTTGTAAGTAGGCCTAGTTTTAAGTCAGGTTAGTTTTAGGCATCTTAAGAATTAAGCATGTTAGCTATAAGCATGTTAGCCATAAGAACAGGTCTAGTTATAAGTACTAACAATCATCCTCATCCTCATCATCAATCATTATCATTATCAATCACTAATCATCATTTACCAGCTCTTATCTTATTTTTCAATTGCTGTTTTAAGTTTAAAAAGAAAATTTAGTTACTGTAAGTTATCCAAATAATTTTTCTTATTTCGGCGCCTTCGAGCTCACCGAGAACGGTTCGGTTACGGAGAATCGCGCATAAAATACTTTGTGAAGTGGAAAAATGATAATTTAATGAAATTTTGGTGCGTAATTTAATTTTAAAAATTTTCTTTGTAGTTTTTTTTAACTGGGAGTTTATACAAGTGAAGTGCAGTTCACCATCATCATTTGGATACACAAATTGGATACCTGTTGGATTACTCAAAAAATCTTCAAGAGGAGGTGAGGTAACCAAATGCCTTCCCAAGCAGTAAGTACTAGAGATGCCAGTAGCTATGGTGCGGTTGATACAGCAAACGTATCTCATTTTTTTATTTCCCCCTAGGACTAGGACTTTCTTTTTAAGGTTTTTTTTTGACCGCGAATCGGGCTAGGGCTTTTTTTGTCGCGAATCGCGTATTAAAAGTGCCCAAGATATTCACATTTGGATTTTGTTTCTTTTCGTATTCTAATTTTTTTTTTCCCAGATTACCCTAAGCCAGGTAAGATTGGTAAACAAGGCCGATGGTTTTTCTTTTGTAACATTTAAAACCGAGATTTCGAGAAATCCAAATCGTGGATTTTAAATACCGAATTTATTTTCTTTTCTAAGAAAGCTCGTGTCGTTAAAAATATTTCACTGCTCCGGTTTATTCTCTATGCATGAAGCTTAAAAAATAATCAAACAGTTGTGTGAAATTTTGTTGAGTAAGATGGAGACCTTTCTCGGTGTGAACCTGATTTGCATGTCACGGGTGCTTAATGGCATAGCTCCTCAGCACCTCCCTAACCCGGGGGACCGTCCTTAGGCGTGTCTCGAAATGACGCCGCAAAAGATGGGGATCTCGGATTGGAGGAAGTCTTGCTTCTCGAAATTTCACACAACTGCTTTTCTTGCGACAATGTCAGGTCTTAAAAAATGATTTTAATCGAAAGTTTTTTTTTTCGCGAGGATCAAGCCCATTAATGATACTCTAGGTAACAAAAACTAATTTATTTTTTGAGAATTGCTTTGAAAAAATTTTTTCGCGAGGAGTAAGCCCGTTGGGGAGACTCCAGGGACCAAAAATTAATTTTTTAGCGTGATATTTTCTTTGCTTTCAGCGAAAAAGTTGTTTCGCGAAGACATTCACGCAACGCGAATCGCGAATTAAAAAAATATTAGTAAAAACTTGTGATTTTTTCAGTTTTTTAAGATTTTATCACAAAATCGCTTAGCTTTTTTTCTGTACAAAGGTTTAAGAATAATTTAGTAGTTGTGTGGAAATTTGTTGAGTAAGATGGAGACCTTTCTCGATGTGAACCTGATTTGCATGTCACGGGTGCTTAATGGCATAGCTCCTCAGCACCTCCCTAACCCGGGGACCGTCCTTAGGCGTGTCTCGAAATGACGCCGCAAAAGATGGGGATCTCGGATTGGAGGAAGTCTTGCTTTTCAAAATTTCACACAACTTTCTTTTTTTATAGAGGTAATGAAAAATAATTTTATCAAAAGATCTTTTTCGCGAGGAGTAAGCCCAATAGGGAGACTCCAGGCCGTGGCAAATAATTTCTTTCGTGAAAATTCCTTCGTAAAAATTGATTTCGCGAGGAGTAAGCCCGTTGGGGAGACTCTAGGGATCGAAAAATAATTTATTTCGCCAAAAACTTACCGAAAAATTATTGAACTTTGAAGGGACTCAACGCATATTTATTCAAGAGACCATCGGCCTTGTAAAATTTTAAAAAAATGGGTATGCATATGCCTCTTCATAAAATATTTTTTTGAAGGGGGAAGGGCTCCCATTAATTAAAAAGCCCTAGTGATGGACAACGTTCACACCTCTTGGGTGTCCAATGGAAGATGAACGAAAACCTAAAACTCTACATAAAAAGGTAGAAAGACCTAAAGAAAGCCTCGAGCACAAAAGTACGTAAAAAAAATATTCGAGCTTGAAAAAGAAAACCATCTCAAATATTATACAAGAAATTTTTTTAAAAAAATTGTTAGGCTTAAAAAATTAAAATGATGAAAAATCGGGCCCTAACCAAACTTCGCCGCTGTACACATTTAAAAAAATCGAAATTTTCTTACCTTATCATTCATCCTATCCAAAAACGGTTGAATATCCTCCTCCTCAGCATGAAAAAATCTATTCTGTTGTCCTTCCGCAGCCGCAAACGTCAGCAAATCGATCGCAGTAAGCCTCGCCTGCTTCCTAGTCGGCACGAAAACAATAACCGGCTTATGCGGACTATGTTTTAAAATCGCATTATAAACCGGTTTAGCCATGGCTACCAATCTCGATGCATTATGCGTTATATTAAATCCTTGAACGTGCAATTCAAGCGGTACTGGTCGAACACTCGGATGAAAATTAAACGTGGCATTAGAATTACATCCCAACCATTGTGATACGTCCCTTGCATCAGCTAAAGAAGCCGATAACGAAACAATCCGGATTTGTTTTTCAAGCTGAGATGAAATATATCTCATCCTAGAACACACAACTTCTAAAACGGGTCCATCTTCCCCTCCGATTAATTGCAACTCGTCAACTATGAATAACTGAATGTTTTGCACGTTTTTTCTCTGTTTCCAACGTCGTGATAAGACGTCCCATTTTTCAGCAGTGCAAATTATAATTTGTCCTTTTGATAATAATTTCAAATCAGTAGCGGATTCTCCTGTTAATAAAACGACTTTTTTGCCGAGTATTCCGGAGAAAATTTGTTGATATTCAGCGAATACTAATTCGGCTAATGCGTCTTTTGATACTAAATAAACGCAACGTCCTTCTGGATTCTGAGAAAGTAATCTTAGAACAGCAAACTCCGCTATCGTGGTCTTTCCTGATCCAGTAGGCGCTCCAATAAATACATTATCGTCCGTATTATAAACCGCGTTAAAAACTTGAGTTTGAATGGGATTGAACTGCGGAAATTTTCGATTATTTTGATTGTAAATACTTTCGTACGTTGCGTTTCTCAAAGCCGTAATCGGCAACGGTTGAAGATCAAGTAATTCAGTTGGTGGTAAATTTTTTTCAGGAAGAATCAAATGCCTGAACGAAACTGGTAATTGAGTTTCAGCTCCGATCCAGCGATCCGAAACAATTCGCAAAAAATATTGCGGTGGCAGCGGTTCGAAAACCGGTACAAAAAATTTAACAAGATGCTCGTCCTGTGCGAATTTGGCTTTTAACAAGAAATATTCATGATGAAGAATTACTTCCGAATCTACGTCTTCGACTAAAATCCAAAACGCTTCCGAAGCTCCGTGTAATTTTTCATCCCATTGAAAATCAGGCGTGATCGTTAATTCGACCCGTAAAGTTGAACGAGTTATCGGTTGAATATGTGTTGATAATTCCAATTTAGGAAATTGATGTACGAATTTATGAACGGTTTTCCCTAATTTAGGAACTCTGATCAATTCTCCGATTTCGTTCGGGCCTAAATCGTATAATCTTTCCCAAGGAAAATTCTTCTTCTCGATTTTTTTAATGATCTCCTCTGGAACTTTACGGAATTGACGTAAAGGCGTCATGGATTGCCACATGCGTCGATCGATCATTTTACAAAGAGATAAACATTTGTCAGCTAGTTGAGCCCAACCTCGGAACAATACGATTTCGAAAATCGCCCTCATTAATCGCGCTGCGGATTGTGTTACGTAAATCATATCAGATACCAATGCAAATCCTTCTAATTTTAATTGAGAAATGTAAGCTTGCAGTAATACGTTAACTTTAGCGCTTGGTTCTTCGATGCTTTCTTTAATGGGTATCGGTACTCTTTCCATTAATTTTTGCAATTCCAATTTTTCTTCTTCTCGTACGTTTATGTTTCTAAATTCTCCAGAGAGTGAAAATACTCGGAATAATTCAATTTCACTGAGGGTCGGTTTCAAAAGTTGATTATAAGTCGCCATGGTATCGTAAGTGCAATAATAATGACTTGCGATTCGCCCGAGTTCGGTTACTTGAAAATGTCCGGTTTTGCGGTCGTATTTGACTAATCCACTGCGGTCTAGTTGTATAGCTGCGGTGTGAATTAAATCAGCACGGAAATTTTCCAAAAGTGGATCTTCTTCTAGTCGGTCTTTTGAGATGCCATACAAATTAGAAGATCTCAGCATTCTGAAAGAAATATAGAGTTAGAATCATTTTAAAAACGCTAAAAATTGTCATATTAAAATATTAGAAATGGCGATAAAAAGCTGTCAGGGTTAATCACAGCTTCTTTGAGTTCAGAGACAGCCAGCCCGAGTTAACCGAGCCCAGCCAAACTAATATTTGAGGCCTAGGAATTTTATCCTCGCTCCATTTTTTAAAAACTTAAATTTTCTTACCGAATATATAAGTACGTATAGCCAAGCCACTGAACTGCATCTCTGACGGTCTGAATAGTCCCAAGCACGATTTCCGCATTAAGCATGTCCGGCATTTTGGCAATGAACTGGGATTCAATCGGCAATTGCTGATTTAACAGAGAAAGGTAATATTGAAGCTCGCTGTGATTCGTAATTAAAATCCCCTCTCCTTTGGTGTCATACTGCGGACGACCGGCACGACCCAACATTTGCAAGACATCAAGAGCGCTAAGTTCGACCCACCGTCCTTTTTCTGGGTTATAAATTTGCGTTCCTTTAATGATGACGGTATGAGCTGGAAGATTCACACCCCAAGCTAAAGTGGCGGTTGAAACAAGAACCTGAAATTAAAGAAAAATATTAATTAAATCAAAATCGTTTTAGCGACTCTGGTTTTTTTAAGCCATGCGCAACTTTTAATTTACCTGAATATGCCTATCAGCAAATAAATCTTCTACCAAGGTCCTATCAACTCTCGTCATTCCAGCATGATGGATAGCAAAACCATACGGTAACAAATCCTTCAACTCTGCATTTTTCACCTGCTCAGCTTCCGTTCTTAAGACTTCAGTAGATGCAGATCCTTCCCGAAGAAACTGCCCTAACGTATCCTTTTCCAAGCACATGTCCCTGATAGCTCTTGCTGTTTTCCCTGTTTCTTTCCTTGAATGCACAAAAACCAGAACTTGATTCCTTCCTGCATGCTCCATTATCTTTTCATAAACGATTTCATTCATCACTTGAAATCTTTTCAAAGCTTTCTTTTCTGTAACTCCAATATACTGCTGCTCAAGTGCAACAGGCCGAAAGCTGTTATCGAAATAAAATAATCCAGTATCGGTTTTGATTCTTAAAAACGTGGCCACATCTTGATAATTTGGTAACGTGGCAGATAATCCAACCAAACGAACGTCTTCTTGAGTAGTTTCGATTTCTCGAATTTGCCTAGCGACTAGAGCTTCTAATACAGGACCTCTTTCATCGTGCAACAGATGAATTTCATCGATGATTACTAATCGTACTAATTGTGTAAATGTCTTATCGCCCCCTTTTCTTGTGATAATATCCCATTTCTCGGGGGTGCAGACGATAATGTGTGTGGCTTGAATTTGCTCACGATTCAACTGATGATCCCCTGTTAATTCAGAAACTACTAAATTATAAGCTGCTAATCGCTTGCTGAAGTTTCCAACCATTTCCTGTACTAAAGATCTCATTGGAGCGATGTAAATAATTTTGAATTCATCTCCGTTTATGTTTCCATCTGGATCGATATGCTTGCCGATTTCTCTCATGATACATAAAAGAGCTACGTTTGTTTTACCAGCTCCTGTAGGTGCGCAGAGAAGTAAATTTTCATCAGATTCAAGAGCTGATTTATATAAGCGACTCTGAATTCGATTTAAAGTTTTAAATCCTTCAAAAGCAGGTTGAACGTACTTTGGCAAATTCTCAATCGGTACCAATTTCTCATCTTGTGAGAAAGGTTTTGGTTTTAACGCAGGTACGTGTACTTCTTCATAACCTTTTCTCTGTTTACGGAAAGATCCATCTGGTAATTGACATCTTTTGTTAGCCATGAAATGAGAACCTTGAGCGAAAACTAAATCCTCAAGATCAACTATTTGCCGCGATCCTGGGACATTGCCTTTCCCGTCGATTCCGTCTTCCGATTGTTCTTTTCGACGTTTCGCTCTCGAACTTTCACTCTCTTCACGGATTTCGTCTTCTCCCTTGCCGGTATCTAATTGCCTCAATATTCGAGCTAAAGCGGGATCTTCATTCATTTCGTTTCGGATTTTTTGCCGTTCTGATTCGCTTTGAGATGATGCCAGCAATGTGCAATATGATATCATATGCCTGTGTTTTTTAAGAAGTTTAATAAAATCAAAGCAGTTATATCCTAATAATAAAACCAACTGATTTTCAGTTTCTCGATCATCTGCAGCACTTTTAAGAACATTTAAAACTTCAGCTGCTTTGGCTTGGGACACCATAGCATCTTCATAAATTTTACTGAGACGTCTTTGTAACCAGTAAGCATCAATATCCAAAGGATGTAATGCTTTTTCTTTCTTCATTTCTTCTGCAGTTACACCTAAATTTTCAGCCCTAATTGCAGAATCGACTTTTGATTCCTCTCCTTCTTCTTCCATTTCTTCATCTTCTCGTACTTCACCATACATATCTTCATCACTTTCTTCTTCTGACTCTTCAAACTGTACATTAATCCCATATGTTTCATCTATATTGCCTTCTTCTGTAGGTTCCTTTGACTTCTCTTCAGAACCAAAATCTGTAATTTTTTTCCCTAAATTAACTAACAATGCAAATCTCTCATCAGCTAAGCCTCCCAATAACAACTCAGTCTCTTTCTTCTTTTCTCGTTCTTTTAATCTGTCATTTTTTAAAACTTGTAGCACTTCATCAGCAGCCCCACATAAAATATCCCTTGGCTGATCCCCTAATGCCTCTTGAATAAAACTTAAAAGCACTTCGTATGTCTGCCTTGTTTCTTGTGTCTTTGGTCTGTATATAATCCCAACCATTTCATCTACTCCTTCTGATAATAAAGTAGCTCCTTTCATTCTAGCAAAATCATACTGAGCTTCGTCTCGTTTTTGTCGCTTTACTTTTCTCTCTTCCGCTTTAACAGGCTTGGTTCTTTGAAACCGATCCCCCATTCGCGTTCCATCCAATTTCCCAACAAGGGACATAACCTCCCCCGTAGCCTCATCTCTGCTTCTCCTTTCAATAAGACGTACATCGGCTTGAAGAACCAAATTTGAATTCTGAAATGATAAACAACATATTAATCGTAATGAAAACGTTGCGGCGGCATTATAACCTAACGTGGATGTGAATTGTAATATGTTTTCGATATTTTGTAAAAAAATATACTTACGGCTTTGTATTCATACTGAAGCTGTCTAGCCGCGGCATCCGCCATGATGCGGCTGGTGTATTATCAAATATTTTATCGATTCAATTGCTTAAATCATTTGTCCGCCTGCAAACAAAACGGAGAAATAAAAAATAATGGCTTCTCCAACACTAATGCCACGATATCGTGCAACTAGGCGTGGACGCCATCTTCTTTTCTTTTAAAAAGTTTTCATAGTAAAAATTCCTTTTTAATTATCCATTTTCGAGGTTCATTCGGCTTTTTTCTTTTTAGTACTTAATTTTAGACATGTCTTGCAAACCCACGTCCACAACAAAAAAAGTAAAAGGCGATCAATGGTCTGAAAATCAACAAGAACATAGGAAAACAACTCGAAATTGGGAAAACGTCATAAACAAATTTTCTTCCCCCAATATTCCTCCAACCAAAAATACAAATGTAGAAAGCGAAACGAAATATGTACCAAAGCAGGTGAAGCAGGTTAAGGAAGATCCAATAATTGCTCAAAGACTACAAGAAGCAAGTAGTCTGAGACATAAATCATTTGGTAAAAAAAAATCACCCCTTCAAAAGTTCGACGAAATCGTTACAAGAGAACTAAGAAAGCATCGCACTAATGAAAAACGTTCAAAGTTCTTAGATGAAACGAAAGATCGGTCGAGTATAAATTGCACTGCAAATAAATTAGCAAATTTAGAAAAAACTAAACTAGGATTTGATGCTAAAGTAAGCATCACAGTTGTTGAGGGATTGGGGAAAGAAGTGAGTGATTTGAGTAAGGATCCTACTCAAGAAGAAGATCCAGATTTAATTGATGCTATTGAAAAACTAGCTCAAGTAAGAATAACTGTCAGTATTTTTTTTAAAATGAGATATTAATCAATTATTTTGCTCTGAATTTATCTAGGCACAAGCTTTATGTAGATTTAAGGCAGCTGTGAAAGCAGCAGAAGAAATAACTGCTTCAGTTCCACCAGAAATGGCTGAAGAAGTTGCGGTTGCTTGTGCCAAAGATTATCAATCAGAAATAATGGATGAATTTCATGAAGAAGTTCCTATGACTGAAAGCCGGAAACCAATAGAAGTAATCGGTTATATTGGAATTACAAAACCAAAAGAAAAATTTTAAATTACAACAATAAATATTTTGGGAAAAAAAATTATTTTAGATTCAATCTACCACCCTTCTAGTCTTGGGTTTGTTAATAAAAAATGGATACCATTGCCCAAAACCTGTCCTATACTCTTCATAACTAATCCTTCCCATTTCTTCTTCTGGTTCTTCAGGTATTTGTTCTCTTACTGATGATTCCCGTTTGATCTGGGATGGTCCTGCTATCTGTGATTCTGAACTTAACTTTTTCTTAAAAGATTCTTCTCGAATTAAATGCTCTGTTTGACTAGACATGTCAGATTTCACTTGCAAATTGCCTTGTCTACCACTTTGCATATTGCCTTGCCTTTCCTTGCAAGTAAAACAGGCAACCATATCAGATTCTTGAACTGACCACATGGGAACAGGGAAATACTGCTCTGAACAATTTCTATTTATTGGTACCAACTTACATTTTGCATAACCCAGTAAAGTTTTTTTTGGCTGTTTTTTTATTTTGAATATTGGGAGCTTTACTATATCAATAATAGAACCGTTTTGCCTTATAGGTACGATGACATATGATTTTTCATAATTGCCTGCCAATAAATGGCAGCCACATGGACATTCGGGTTTATAATGAGATGAAGAATCTGGCGATATCTTCTGTATAACTTTTTCTTCCACATAGTCGTCAAAATCGGTTTGCACTATTTCGTCCTGCATCTTCGTGTAAAATTTTAAAAACAAAAGTCGTAGGATGAAAAACTATACTTACGCAGAAACTTTGAATTTCTCATTTTCTCCGACATAAAAATATTATTTACAATTAATAAACTCTTAATTTTTTTTCTCACATTTTGTATTTTTTTTCATTAGTGCATTTTAAAGTTTTTTCGTCATTTAACAAAGTGGCAGCAGAAAAAGGATAAACATTTGCTTTTTGAATTTTGATTAGTTAGTTACACGTTGAAGTTCTGAAAAATGGATAACGAATAAAATATTTGGCAATTTTGTTTAAAAAACGGCTTTTAAAGTGAATAATATTAAATGATTTTCACATTTAATTAGTTTTTTCAAGATGAATTGTATTCGGCGTGGATCAAGTCTTCTTAAATATTTATTTCATCATGCCAAAGATAAAAATTTGAATCATAACCTCAAAGCATTGAAAGGCTCACTAGCAACTGGTAAAATAACGAAGTAAAGAAAAGAAAATAGGCTCGAGTTACTAAAAGAACTAAAATAATATTTTCTCTTCCAGATTCATCTTACTTTTTACCCACAAAATTTCAATCAACTATGTCTCTAACTAAAGTTATATCAACTGAGTCAAATGCAGATTTTACTACACCTATGCTTAAACCAGATTATTTACCATTTATTCATCCAGAAGTAGAATCCATAAAGTCTAGGAAAGAATTGCGTGAATTGATTAGGAAAAATGGAGATACTATGGAACAAACACTGCTAGTATCAATTTTAAATAAAATGATGGAATACTTACATAGTGAAAAATGGTAACAACATTTCAAGCAGATGAGTGTAAAAATAATTAAAATAAGCACTCATAGAAAATATGTTTTTTAGGACGAATCAACAGAAACTAGAAATAATGGAATCAAAAGAATTTGATATTCTTCTAAGGACATTGCACAGAAATCTTTCAGAAATAAATGTAAATGAATTAGCAAATATTGTTGGATTTCTCATGAGAATGGAAATATCTCGTGAAAGCCCTTTATTTAAGGACCTTATTAAAAAAATTCAAGAAAATCTAGATTCTCTTAGTTTTTGTAAAGCTGCAGTATTGCATAATTTTTTACATCGACAGAAAATACATAGGGGAAAATTTAAAGATGCACTTAAAAGCAAACTAGAGTATCATATGACTGAAAAAATTAATGAATTATGCCCTGATGATTTAATTTATGCTCTTTATTATGCAAAATATAATGATTTTTCATCAGAGAGCATGATAAATGTGTTAAATGCATTATTAGGTGAATATAAAATAAATTTGGCAGAATTTGGTCTGTCCGATTCTGCATTCTTTGCATTGCCACATCAAAGAAACATGATCTCACTAATATTTTGATTTCTAGGTTTCAAACGATTTTGGAATGATGCTGGAGTTATTGCAGATTATTTTAAAATTCTCCATAAAATACCACCACATCACAATTTAAAATTTACTGAATTAAAAGTAAAGTTTTTTGAAATTCTTGAAGAAATTAAGTCCAATTCATTTTATGCTGTACCATTTTGTAACTTTTTGTACACATACGGGATTCTGGTTTATAGGAATAAAACTGAATACAGACCAAAATTAGTGGATGATTTACTTGATAGCATTATGGAGGCAAATACTCCTTTGTCAGAAAAACTGACATGCTTAAAAGGGATTTCATCAATGGTTAGTTACAATTAAATTTTGGCCAAATAATAAAAGTTTTTTGAATGATAGCTTTTTTGTTTCAGAATCATGTTTGTTATAAATTCATAGAACATGTAAAAGATTTAATAGTATCTGATGAAAAAATTTTTAAAGATGATTATGAAAGCCTGGTAGCCTTTTTAAGAGCACTAGGAGATTCTAATTACAATCGTGTGATGCCTAAGGACTGGTCGAAACTTAGGAGTTACCTAGAAAAATTAAAAAATTGGAAAGACGTATGCTAAAAAAATTTTTCTGGGTTTTTGATATTTTAAATTTACAAAATAATAATATGTTCGCGTGCGTTTTTCAGGAGAAATACAAATGGAAAGAGGTTGGATTAGATGGTGCTTTAAGTGTAGCGGTTGATTTAGCTTCGTTGGGAATATTTCCAGATAGATTTTTACAACCTCTTTCCCAGGAAATAAATAAAAATGATGAAATTTTAAAAACCTCACTTGGGCGACGTAAGTAAAGAAAAAAGAAATCCTAACTGAAGGAGGTACTGCAGTTTTAGATAGTTTAGATTCCTGCATGGATATAACTCAGGCTTGGTGCCTTGATCTACCTACATCGGACTTGGGCTTATCAAGAATTATCTTTCATCTTAAACTTTACCAATAAATTGAGGTAGTCTATGATTTTTATTTAATATTTGTAATTTTTTTCAGTAAGAATTTCACTCTTAATAAATGAAGCTTTACAAGCATTGGAGCCTAAGCACTGCGAGCACTTTCGTTTTCTTTCAAAAGAAAGGGTAGAAGTATTTAAAAATAAATTAAAGAATACTAAAACTAGAGGATTTGAAGAATGGCATAAATCGCTTATTGAAATCAAAAAAATTTTAGAATTGTCAATCAGCCAAAAAAATCGTGTTTTAGAAATGCGTTACACTTTTCAAGGCGTAGATATAGGTAAGTCACAAAAAATAATAATTTTAAAAAAAGAAAGAAATGAAGCATCAATCCTTTTTTTTTTTAGATATCGTAGTTGCTGTGGATGAAAATGGCGAACCATTTGATTTTAGCCAAATAAAAGATTTTGCAAGTAAACTTTGTATAGAGGACTTTAATTTACCGTCAAAATTTAAATTGTAAGTTCATAAAAATTTGAAAAAAACCAAGCTTGAAAAATAAAATGTAATGAGGTTTTTCTTCTTTTAGAGTTCTTGTTTTTATCGTGCCGAAGACTAAATACTGTCGAAATATACCTGTACTGAGATCACACTTCACTTTAAAAGTAAAAACATTAAGGGCGATGGGATATAGAACTTTAACGGTTTTACAAGATGAATGGGCTACCGTACCAGATAATGAAAAGGGATCGTATTTATGGAATCTGATCAAAGATAAAAGAAATGATTTGATGTCAAATCAACCCTTAATATTTTTTAATAAAGATATGGGCCTTAGTGATCATGTTATTTCTCAATATTTTAAATTAATAGAAGTCACAGATGAAAAAGATTTAGAAACTAAAGAAGGAACAGAACGATAGTCTATATTTTTTAGAATTTGTTGTAGAAACTTTTTTATAGTTTTATTTTAAAAAAATTATTAATAATAAAGAATGTTGACTAAATTTGCGTATGAAAAAATTATTTCATGTTCCTTTTTAACTAAGCATTGCTGCTACTTCCACCAGATTTCAAAGTCAAAAAAATTAAATTTTTTTTCCCATTTAATTAAAAGATTATAATTTTTATTTTTAATAATGTACTTGTTTTTAGTCAAGGGCATGAAAAAGCAGATGGATCCGAAAACAATTTTCAGCTAAGTTTTTACAAGAAATTAGATTTCTTAAAAAAAAGTAGAGAAAAAATCCACAATATAATTCTTATAGACCGCGCTTTTAAAAACTATTAAAATATTTTTGGATTTTTGTTTATTCATAAATCTTAAAAACATCCATCAAGTTTAATGAGGGACTACACTTTAAATTCAAAAACGTTACAGTTTAATTTGTAAACGTTGAAACGTAAAGAACATTATTGAAATGCAAATCAGCACTGCATTTTAACATCGAAACTAAGTGGCCAAAAACTGAAGTTTTCATTTTTTTAAATTTTGGTTCTATACTCTAATCCTACAGTAATTCTTTGTAATAAAAAAAAACTTACCGAAGTATGTAGCGTGAAGTAACATTACAGGTTCAGGTATGTACTAAATTAATCGCGAACCTTTAAAAAAACAATTAATTTATAAATTTTCAGATAATCGGAAAAAGAAAATGACAGCATTTACTTACTTGAAAATATATTTTCATTTCTCGCTAAAATTCGCAGGCGTAAAATCGGAGGCGCCAAAACAACAGAAAATAAGAAATCATAAAAACTCGCATCTGAAAAAAAAAAAACATTTTTTATAATAATTTTTTTCCTTACTATACGTCTCTGTGATTTCTTACGGTGAATGCGCGGGAATAAACAGGACGTCAGAGACAACTTTAATATTTGTCAGCGATCCTTATATCAGCAGTCGCATAAAGTCAGATGTCGCGTAGCCGCGTTATAAAAGATAGTTTTCTTTTTTCTTAGTAATAAAAAAATGTTTCTTTTTTAAAAAAATGTAACTCAGAAGTTTTCTCAGTATGAATAATGATAGTGAAGATCAAGCGGATAATAATGCTGAATGTGAAAATGGTGAAGAAAAATCCGTCGAAACTAAAGAAGCGACCAGAAAAATTGTACGAGTTCTGACGGTAAGTTTTTTACTTTTTTTTTTCGATTTTCACGGGTACCCCCAAAGGACATTAGAATTTGCTTTTAGTAAAAGTTTAGGAATCGGATTAGAGTGAAGAAGAACACAAGTAAATAAACTTACAAATTTTAAGGTGATGGCATTTTAACTTTTGGAAGTTTTTTTTTTTGAGTTTTGTGTCAAGGTGAAAATTTGGATTTAAAGCAAAAACTTATTATTTTGTTTCAATTAATTGGAAATATTTAGAAAAAGTAAGAAAGTTAATTAATTACGATTGATGAAAAGTTGAAAAATTCTGATTGAAATTTAAAATTGGAAGCCAAAAATAGACAACGTAGAAAATTGAATTAGAATTACTAGGAAAATCATTGCAGATTAATTCGGATCTGATTTGGAATTTGGGGTGAATTATTTTGCGATCGGATTTCAAAATATTCAAACAAACCAGAAAAAAATAAATCCAAGGTATGGCTATATTCTAGCCGCATTTTCGCTGACCCAGCTCAATGTTACATTTCAACAGTAAACATCGACTTTGACAAAACGAGAAAAATTTACATTTTTAACAGCCTTTAGCAAAAAGGTTTTTTAGTTTTAGGTTTAAGTAGCTAAAAAAGATTTAAAAGGCCTAGATGAGCCTTAGATTCAGGCTTTGGGTCGGCTTCGAACCTAGGCTTGACCAGTCAAAGCTTTAAAGTAATTTTCAGTTTCGCTAAAGCTTTTTTACTTTAAAGCATTGCCTAGTTCAGACTGCTAAAAATGCTGATAATTTAAATTTTGAATCAAATTTAGAATAATAATGTGAATAGGCACTTTTAAAATTTTCTTAAGTAAGCCTCACGTCGATAATCTAGTTTTTCTTATAAAGTTTTATTACGGCCGGACTTCTTCCAACAGCCAATAATTCGATCATCTCCTTTAAGCTTCTCGCTAGCACTTTCTCTATTTGTAAAATAAACGCAGGACACGATGCTGGTTCCCGTAAAATCAGCTCAGCCTTTAAAATTAATCATTTCAATAAATTTGTAAATGGATTTTTTCAAACCTACCACCTAGCTCAGAACTGGTTGAAGACTTCAGGTCTTTTTTTTTTTCATTTTCAGGTCTTGGCGTATTTATCCTCCGTCTCATTAGCCGCTATAATGTTGTCTCTTTACTACATATTTCTTTGGAATCCAACAATGCCAAGTCATTCTGCGAGAATACTCGACCCCATGGATCCTCCGTTCATTGGCTCTTTCTCCAATTATTCTCAAGGTAACCTAAAATCATAAAAAAAATCAAATCATAACTCCGAGGTACACATTACAAAATAAAAAAGAATTCGAAACGAATGGGATAAAAAGAAAGGCAAACAAAAACTATAAGAAATCTTATCTCAGTTTTCAATTTCATCGCTAATGCATCGCGATTGCTTTTTTCCCCTCAATGACATAACCTTCCGCTATTTTACTTCGATTGACACGAAATTCCACCCAAAGGGATTCATCTTACGTAATGATAATAACAATAATAACAAGGGATGATATCGATGGAAAAAAAATCAATAGAAAAATTTAACGGTTATTTTTGCCGTGGCGTTAGAGTCCACGTCCAATGTTTTTTCCGTTGAGGAAAAAATGGTCGCCCGGAAAAAGGTTTCATGACTTTCATCCCTTTTCATCCGATTATACAACTAAGTGGATCAAAGCAAATTAAAATGAACAAGAATCCGAACGGTGAGGTGGTCATGTCGAAAGCTTTAAGCACCTTGACCTAATTCCCATCAAATTGTTTACACGTAAGGAAGTAATCCGTTTTAAGTTTCGATAGAGTTATAGAGAGGTTATATAAGATCACCGGGGAATTTTTTATTAATGACGATATAAAGAAGCTTTGAAAATACAAGATCTGCATAATTTATGAGGAAAGTCATGGTGAATCTGGGAGATGATATTTTTTTCAAAAAAATAAGTCTGACGGAAGTATGGCTCTTTTAATGTGGTTTAGAGAAACCGCGTTTAGCAGCGGCAACTCATTTTTTGCTTATTAAGTGTTATCAGTCTCGTGTTTGAATTTTCGGGTGGTTACATCGCATTTCAGTTCTAAAAACACTTTTTTTGGTTTTTTAATTGAAAATATAAAACAAAACGATTCGTAAATATGATGCACATTTAAAAAAATCAATGGTGGAATCTCAACGGTTTTTTCGTCGTGGCACTAGAACTCGCCATATATGTTGTAATTAGGGAAGGGCGACGGAAGAAAATTAAATAAAACAAAATTGATAAAAAAATTTGCCAACTCGACCAAGTTCAATCACAATAGTTTTATATTGTGGCTAAAAATCCTTGTCACTACTCTAGATTTCTCTTTATAAAAAAACGGTAACAGACTCATGAACGAAAGTAATTCATAAAATTTAACATAATTAGGGCAACATGATCAAAAACTAATTTTTAGTGGCATTTTTTAGGCTTATTTTTTTCTTCGCGTACGTTATCGATCTGAATGCTTGTTTTCTTAAAGCAAAAGTTTATTTTTTAAAAAAAAATTAATGGAGTTTTTAAAAATTTCAAACACTTTTCCTCAAGGATTAAAAATCTACAGAAAAACTTTTTTTTCAAAAAAAAAAAGTAAAAATAAAAATCCCTTTCCTTTTCTAAATCCCAAGGGAAGCCCGTAAAAAAAAAAACTATTTCATTTCCTTTAAAAATTTTCAGAAATAAGCAAACGATGCCAATTAATCGAATAAAGAATCCGAAACCCTATGTCAACATAAATATCCCCATTTTCCCCCTCCCTTAAAATGGAAAATACGCGGAAAAAAATTAAAATCCCCTTTTTTTTCCTCTCGCGAGAGATGCATCATTAACATTTGCAAGATCTGAGATAGATCACAACGACGAACCGATGAACGCTTGTGCGTTCGCTAGACGAGAGTTGCGCCCTATAGAAATCATATACGATTGGCTGGAAAAGCGATCCATACCGAACGAAACGAGCACATCCAAGTTCTATCTGGAATAACGTGATATCGGACGCTTTTCCATTAAATAAGAAAAAAAAGTGAAAATATTAAATCCCTCCGGATTCTGGACCAAGTCCATCGATCGGGGAATGTAAATAATCGGTTAAGTGTCCAGTTAAACTAAACAAGGAAATGGATATTTTAACTTAAGATCTTCCCTTCTCTTTTACCATTTTTCGAGAAAAAAAAAGTTATTAGGTTTCAGTGTTGATGTTAGGTGTGACCCTTTCAAGTTCAGTGAACTGAAAAAGAAAGAATGACTTTCACCTGAATTTTATTTTTCTTTGAGAAGTAAATAAAAAGAAAATTGGGATTGGTGATTCGAGAACAATAATAAGATGTAAACAGAATCCACACAGAAAAGCGTGTGGGTGTTGATTAAGCAACAAAAATGAGTAAAAATTCAGTGAACTATGGACCACAAAGCGGGCCGGTCAGAGACGATGTAAAATTTGCCGGGAACGATTCCAAAGACAAAATGTACGAACCGAAACATAAAAAGAAATTAGTACGAGTGCTGACTGTTGTTGCTTATGTGTTTTCAGTCAGTTTAGCGGCGATTATGCTTTCTTTATTTTACGTATTTATCTACAATCCAAGCAGGCCTGGAAGTGAAGATGTAAGCAGGGGCCAAAGAAATTATAATTATGAAAGGTTTTTCAACAGAAGCTTGCAAGGTAAATAATTCAGATCGGACAAGTTTAGAAATTTTCCATAAGGATTTGAAGTTTTTAATTTTTTTTCTTATTCCTTTAACATTAACAAAGCATGAAAAGAATTCCTATACTTTCAACGTATAAACAATGTTAAACAGATGCAGCTGCTGTTTGGTTAAAATTAGCTATGGTTAATAAATTTTGACTTGACAGGGATGGTTAATTTTTAAATTAGAAATTTTTTAGAACCATACGCAAAATTAGTGGGAAATTAGAAAGCCCTCATAGACCTGATTTACTGATTGGACCCTGGCAGAAACAGCGAAGAGCAAAATCAGCAACTTTTCTTGACTTTTCTTACCCGTATCCAATAAAAAGAGATTCCTTAGCAAGGCCAGCTGAACCTGGTGCTGGCCAACAGCGTTGGTTCTAAACCGAGATGAATGAGATAATTATTCAAAAGCTATAAAATGCATTTTATCTCCAAAATATCAGAGCTAACTAAATCAAATGATTGAAACTTTAAAATTATTACGACTATTCACAAACAATTCCTTTGACAATCACTAGCGATTTCCTCGAACTAAGTCATAAATGTCTGATCCCATTCACCAAGAACTTTTTCAAGAGGTAAATAAGTAAATAACCTCTCCAAGTCAATGCCTATTTCAATGCCAGTTTAGCCACAAATCTTGCACAGACCAAAACATCCTAAAATACTTGATACGAAATATTTAAAAATCTTAACTTACCGCTAATTATTCATGCGTCAGGAAATATAAACCAGAGAACTGCAAAGGACCGAAACGACCTGTCATTTAAATGCTGTAACAAAAAAATCAAACTGAATCTTTTTAAATTTTCAGATTTATCTTTATCAATGAACAACACTTACCCAATAGAGAGAGAAGAACCACGAGCACTGCCTCTCGCACCAGTAACAGAAACAATCCAGCAACCAAACATTGAACCAATCATTGCATCTGAAGGTCTTCGGCAATTATGGGCAGATAAGAATCGATTGATGGCTGAGAAACCTTCAAAATTTCTACGGAAGATTTTATCAAGCTCATAAATTACAAAAATTTTAAATAATAAAAAAAAAACTTTACCTGAAACAAAATAGAAAATAAATCGTTAATATCTGTTCTAATGAATGTTAAAATTTAAGATTTAGGACAAATTAAAATAAAGAACTTCCCTTTTACTTGTTAAAAGTAAATTTAGATTTTATAAAAAAAATAATATTAAATAAACCTAAGCTGTAAAAATTTTGATTCATGTTTCCAAATATTTTTTCAGAAATGTATTTTTTTTTCTCTGGGATTTGAAGCAAGTTGTAAATGTCATTCCATAATTTATTAAAAAAAATGCTTTTTTTTACCTGATGTTTTCCGTTCTGCTGGTAAGAACTTCTGCCAAACTTTATGATAGTTTTAGAATGTTTCCGCCAATCATGGCAAAAATTCCATTAATATTATTCAGATTATAATAAAATGTTATATTAAATATAGTTAGAATCATTAATTAAAATTGTTTGTTTTTTTAAACTGATCCTAAATGTTATTATTGCATGAATGCACTAAACAAACCACATTTGAGGTTTTAACTCTTTCATCTTATTCATTTGACCATCAAGTCTTAAGTCTTTTTCTATCATCTTGACTTGTTGATTTTCGTTTACTACAATCATGATTTTGTTTGGTTTCTACTTCATTTCTTTTCTCCCCCTCATCATCTTCATCATCATCTGCATCACCCTCATCATCATCGTCAGCTATAGTTCCATTTCCATCACCGCTCCCACTCTGAACTAAAACAGCACATTTGGCAACTTGAATATATTTAGTGGACATGAAATTTCATTATCCTTTCTTTATTGTTTAGCAATAATTGTCAGAAACAATTAACAAATTTGGTGTCTGAGTTCATTTATCTTATGAGAAAAAAATCTAATTTCATAGACATTTGGAATTTGTAGCTTCAGATAATTTATTACAAATTCAGTAAATTAATTATCCTTTTAATTTGGTAATCAAATCTTTACAAGTATTAAATGTTTTAGTTACAAAAGGCTCATTATGGATATGGATGAAATCAAAATTTGCCCATCAGGCTTTAACTGTACAAAGTGAGCTTAGAATTTAATTTGATTACTTACCATTTTTATTGATCACTTCCGTTAAAAATGAATTTGTTGATTCTTTGATACGGCTGATAGCATTTATCAGCGATGGTAAATCTGATGCGTGGGATTCCTTTAACTCTTTTATGGGTTGATCTGAGTTAGATATGTTGACTTTGACTTCCATATCCTCAAAGCTTCACTGAAAGAGACCGCATGTTTTCATTACAATTTGGTCTATAAAAAAAGCATTTCTTCATAATAAAAATAAAAGAAAATGATACTTACTGCACTACAAAAACACAGTATCACCTTTATTGAATGTATCAAATCGTAAATGCTTCCAAAACTACATAATTAATGAAAAAAAATTACGAGCAATCGTTGAAGACTCACAATCATGGCTACAAAGGAAAAGGAAAGATCAAAGATGGCTGACAATGGAATAAGCTTATTGACACGATAAACCGCCAAGTGACGTCATTTTTACCGGTCTCAGAAAGAAAATAGCAACAAATACGAACAAGAACCAACAAAAACAAAATTACACAACGTTAAATTTTGTTTTTATTATTATATTAATCGAGTGGTTTTAATTAAGTTATCAAAATGATGGGAATGTCTTCTGCCAACGCAGCGGAAGCTGTGGAAGAGGAAAATGAAGAATTCGGACCAACTTCAATCAAAAAATTAGAAGGGGCAGGGATCACAATGGGCGATATTAAAAAATTGGAAGAAGCTGGGTACCATACAGTTGAAGCTGTAGCATTTGCACCTAAGAAACATTTAATTCAGATTAAAGGAATTAGTGAAGCCAAAGCCGACAAAATAGCTGTAAGTTGTAAAGGAATGTATGTAGTTGCACAATCAGATACAGATCCTTTGTTTGATTTTTTTTTTGTGTTTAGGCTGAAGCATATAAATTAGTACCTATGGGTTTTACAACTGCAACAGAGTTTCATCAAAAAAGATCCGAATTAATACAGCTTACAACTGGATCAAAAGAACTTGATAAGTTGTTAGGTGGTGGCATCGAAACAGGATCAATAACTGAGATTTTTGGGGAATTCAGGACTGGTAAAACTCAGCTTTGTCATACTTTAGCAGTAACATGTCAGGTAATTATTTATGAAAATCATAACCATATGGTTCATTAGATTAAAACTTAATTTATTTCAATTTCCAGTTACCAATTGATCAAAATGGGGGAGAGGGAAAATGTCTGTATATTGATACCGAAGGTACATTTCGTCCTGAAAGGTTAGTTGCTGTTGCAGAAAGATTTAAGCTATCTGTAAATGACGTACTTGATAATGTAGCATATGCCAGAGCTTACAACACTGATCATCAAACTCAGCTTTTAATTCAAGCTTCTGCAATGATGTCTGAATCAAGGTAAAATCTTTTTTTGTTCTAAATTAAACTTGAAATAACAAAATTGTTTTCACTCTGCAGGTATGCTCTTTTAATCATAGACAGTGCAACTGCTTTGTATAGAACAGATTACTCTGGTCGAGGAGAATTGAGTGCTCGACAGATGCACCTGGCTAGATTTCTTAGGATGTGCCTTAAATTAGCAGATGAAGTAAGTATTTTTTATTTTTACTTTTTAATTAACCTGTGAGAAATTCATTTTCATATGGTTTTAGTTTGGAGTTGCTGTTGTACTCACAAATCAAGTAGTGGCTCAAGTTGATGGTGCTGCTTTATTTGCTGCTGATCCTAAAAAACCAATTGGTGGGAATATAATGGCTCATTCTTCGACTACGAGATTGTATTTAAGAAAAGGTAGAGGAGAAACTAGAATTTGTAAAATATATGATTCGCCGTGTCTTCCAGAATCAGAAGCAATGTTTGCAATTAACGCTGATGGCATCGGTGACGCCAAAGAGTAATAAAAATTTGACTTAAAAAGCTACAACATTAAATCTCAATTATTCCAGTATTTCAAAAAACTGAAGTTAATTTAAATTTAAATTATTCCATAGAGTTAAGAAATTAAAGATATATATTTTTTTAAGGCTCAACAAGCTCGCAGTTATCGAGATTAAAATTATTCATGACTATTTTTTAACTACTTTATTTTCCATAATACCAATTTGATCTATCTCGCTCGTGACAATATCTCCTGGTTTTAAAAATTCAGGAGGAGAACGATGCATCCCTACGCCAGCAGGAGTACCAGTTAAAATAACGTCGCCTGGCATAAGAGTAACGCAGCTGGAAAACAAAATATATCAGCATAAAATCATTTTTAAAAAAGGAATCGTTTGTGGTTATACCTAGAAATGCGAGCAATGATGTTTTCGATTTTATGTACTAATTCACCGGTATTGCCGCTTTGTTTCAATTGCCCATTGACTTTGGTCGATATCTTTAAATCGTAAATATTATTTATTGCTTCTTTTGTAACTATTGCTGGTCCCAACGGGCAAAATGTATCCATGGCTTTCCCGAGTAAAAATTGTCCGCCATTCTTTTGCTTTTGCCAGTCTCTTGCTGATATATCTTGAGCAATTGTATATCCGAAAACGTGATCAAGTGATTGAGATTCAGGGATGTTGTAGCCTTTTTTGCCGATTACAACAGCTAATTCTACTTCCCAATCAACTTGCTACACAAATTAGTTTTTAATTAGCAACTAGATTTTTTTAAATGTATTATTTTTAATGATTAAAAAATTCTTACGTCTGATACTGTTGGATATTTAATATCGTCATATGGCCCAACGATACAACTGCTGAATTTTGAAAATACCATCGGCTCCTTTGGCAGAGGAAGTTTTTGCTCCTCGCAGTGCCCTCGATAATTCAAACCGACGCAGGCAACTTTATCTGGATTTTGAATGGGCGCTAGAAGTTTTACATCGTTGAGGGGTACTTGATGCTTTCCCTCATTGGCTATCCTATTGTTATAAAAAATATTATTAATATTTTTTGCATACTGATTGTTATCGCTAGGCAAGATTTTAGGCCATATGTTTACAAATCAAAAGTTTAAAGATGGAAGTTCAATTGGTACAAAATGATTATTTAAAAAATAGGTCGTACAAATGCACAGATTTTTTTTTTCCGAAAAGCTATTATACAGAATTTTTTTTTTAAATCTATCCAATTGTTATTTACGTTTTAAAGTCATCTCTATGGGCGAGAAAAACAAATTCATTTTTATTATTTTAATTTAATGATTCATTATTCGCTGATGTGACTGTCATTCGTCGGGGGCGTGCTGTGAAGTGCTCAGCTTCTGATTAAGATTTTAAAGATATGACAATGACAGTGAAATTGCTGATACATTTGCTTCTTACGTCAACGAATATTGATAAAATTTTACACGTGAACTTTGAGATTATTTTTTTTTGGAAATATGGGCAAATATTATGTGAATGTATATTCAAAACTTTTCCCTTTAAATTCAAAAATGAGATAGTTGGAAAAGATAGCGCTAGAGTCTCTGCAGTTGAATAACGGTCACGTTGTTGATATATCATTTAAAATTAGGCCGTGTGCTTTTTTCCAAAATTTTACAACTTTCTCTTAATGAAAGTTTTTTAGAAAAAATAAAAAAAGAGATAAAACTTAAAGCTATTACTTTCTTAAAAAATTAAGCAGCAACGGCAGTTCTGTGACCCATAAGATAAATAAGAAGAAAATGATATGGAACAAATCCATATTGATTGATTGTCTTCTCTCTTGCATTTTTTTTGCTGCCACGCGCCGGTCCAAAAAAATTTATAACTTTTTAAAACTGAACCCGATGGCTCTTCGAAATTCAATCTCTGCCCCCTCACTTTTTTTTTGAAACATTGTATAAAATCGTTATCATCTAAATAAATAATCGTACGCTACTCTTAATATGAATCATCCAAAAGATGATGCCCTTGTTATCTTTAAGCTATAACTTACAATATGCTTACGTTTTAACTCTATCAAGCAGCTGTTTTCCTCCATTTAACAAACTAATTAACGAATTTGGTAATGACGTATCGGCCGCATTGATATCGATGATATCACCTCCTAATTTGAGTTGAACGCCAAGCCTTTGAACCCCGCTTTTGTTGCAAAATTGAACGAAC
Source organism: Liposcelis brunnea (assembly GCA_023512825.1). NCBI lineage: Eukaryota > Metazoa > Arthropoda > Insecta > Psocodea > Liposcelididae > Liposcelis > Liposcelis brunnea. The sequence continues at coordinate 1,835,874 of CM042073.1, read as the reverse complement.
CTCATTTTTTTTATTTTATTTAATCTCTTTGCGAACTTATGCCGGTGCGTTACACGAGGCGACGTCGAGAAGAAAGAGAGAATAAAAAAGTAAGACTTTGCACTCTCGATAAGGATTTATAAATGGAGAGATATCTGTAATGCTATCAGTTTGACGGATACTTTCGTTGTTTTGAGGAGCTCGCTTCGATTTTTTCCGCCCGGGATTTCCAAACCTGAAAGAGAAAGCAGATTTAGTTTTTATCCGCTTCTTTATTTTTCGTTTCTTTCTTATCGGTCGATATCGTACATTGTAGAAAATTGCGTAATTTAGAAAGGGAACGTTTCTGCACATTCACCAAATACGAAAGTGGCTCCTCGTCGTGGGGTAATATTGGAACTGACCTATTACGTCAACGGAACTGTTTAGAAAATGGCAGCTGCTAGCAGACGCCCTAGAAATTCGGCAATTTCTACGATTTTTTTTGATTTGGACAATACTTTAATTCAAACAAGGAAAGGAGATAGAATCGCCTGTGATAAGGTAAAAAAATCTTTAAAATAATTAACCGATATTAGTCAAATAAAGCTTGTTACATTAGCTCTTGTAATTTACCTGTTTTTTTCAAGGTCAGTTTGACAGTACAACGTAGTGTGTGCGCATTGTGTTCAATTTTTTTTTTTAATCTTTAAAAAAAATATATTTAATGAATTAACGCGTCCCCCGTTGAAATAATGTGCCGGCCTCTTGCGAGAAAAATTTCTAACGATTTTATAAACCGATCGTATATTTTTTTAAAATCTAAAAATAAAATTTAGTTTCGTCGCGTGATCCGTGTTAACTCGTTCACTGTACGATTCCGATTTGCCTATTGACAAATATGTGGGACCATAGTGATTGAATTTTTTTTTTAATTAGTGTAGGGTTCTTGGTTTTTTATTTGATTTTTTTTAAAAATTTCAATATATCAGATTGAGAAAATGATGAAAACCTCGCGGATAAAGTGGCAGTGATTTGTGACATGAATTGAATGAGATGGTTCACATGCAAAGCATTCAATTTTTATTATTTTTGGTTGTGAGCTATTCATAGATGTTGATTTCATTTTCATATCAGTTTCTGCATCTTGATAGATGGTTAAACTTTCTAAGTTAGAATTGGTTGTGAATTGCAAACATGAATGCAAGCTGGCGACCAAAAATTTCAAATTCGCAGTTTTTCCTAGTGTACCTGAGGTCTTAAATCTCCTAATCTCAAAGTCTTAAGGCATTTATGGCTTTGTTTAGCCATATTTTATGAACTATTAGTACCCATAAGATTAAAACATTTTAACAACACCAAACTTGAGACGACAAAATTATTTCTTATATATGTATAGACAAAAAGCATGGAAAGTAATGTCATTGTCCCTAAAGCACCAAATAGGTGCAATGGTGAAAAATGAGATAATTTTTCAAATTTGTCAAATATTCAATCTTAACTGTTCTTGTTTTAAGAGTGTTATGAAAATGAATTCTTAAGCCTTGGGTAATATGTCAAATAAAAGACACAAGAAAACAGACTACTAGACTTGCTTACTTGAGTTCTTGTTTATTGCTTTTTCACCTGCTTTACCTACTGGGAAAACTTCAACGTGGTTCCTGGTTCATGTGTCCCAAAAAGACTTGTGTCTTAAATAAAGTCTGAAAGTGATATTTTTTTGATCTTAATGCCCTCATAAGAATTGGGGATTCTTATACTCCACTTTATGACTTAGGTACATTTACTTAAGTTCCTAGACCAAAATATTTTTCTAACATTTTTTGTTGAAGTGAACAATTATGTAGCTATCTCTTTCACTGTTAATAATTTCACTTTTCACTGCTTAATTAAAGAACAAGCTGTGCTAAGATCATTTGAAAGACCAGATCCTTAAAGTCAGCAAATTGCTTTTGAACTTCCACTGAGGTCATAAAATTTTGATCTGATATAATTTTTAAAAAAAATTTAAAATAAAAACCAAGAGTTCTAAATTTGTTTCTTTTTTACTTCAAACACAGTAAAGAAATATAAATAACTTCAAAATGGCAGAAACAGTACCGGATTCAGTGAAAAAGTGCGTGGCAATATTAAAAGCCGCAGGGAGTGATACAGAAAAATTTGCAGGACTTTTCATGGTTACCAAATTGATTAAAAGTGCCGATTGCAATCAATACAGCAAGAAACTAATCTTAGAAGCGATTGGATTTAAATTCCTCAAACGACTTTTACTCAGCTCCGATGTACCTGCTGATTGCCCACCGATGATCTACAAATCCGTTGCGATATCAGTAATATCAGCCTTTTGTTCAGAACCGGAACTAGCAACGCACCCTGAAATATTAACAAACATCCCTGTATTTCTTGAAATCATAACTCAAGACGATTCAGATGATAACCTCATGATCATAAACGAAGCTTACGCTTGCTTACAAAACATAGCATCGACCGATGCTGGCCAAAAAGCACTACTCGACGTTGGGGCCGTCACTAAAATGTGCGAAATCTACTCTCAGCAAAGTTTTCAAACCGACGAAGCTTTAAACATCCTCGTGGCTTTAGTTAGTAGATTTGGCCCAGCAGCATGGGGGACCAACACCAAACCGTTTCACTCGATCGTAACGAAAATCGCTTTAGATTTCGAAACCGACCACAGCGAAAGAAAATTCGAACTTTGCAGTATCTTAAACGCTTTATTGTTTAGCTGCGTAAGAGGTGAAGTTATAGCGACCGCTTCTGACGAATCTTGGCCACAAAGTATCTGCAAAGGTTTGACTGATATCCTTACAAGCAAAATTGGGAAAAATCAAAGAGATCCAGCTTTGAAATTAGCATCGATCATGCTTGAATTATGCGGAGTTGAATGGACTCTGCTGGATGAAGAAAAACCTCGACAATTTTTCCTACTACTCGTACAATTATCATCTGTTGAAGTTCGAATGCAATTGGAAGATAAACAAATAAAACAAATATTAAATAACGCAGATTTAATAACTGCTTGCTTTGTTATACTTGAGTTATCGATTGCGTTTGTAGCTCAAGATACGCTAGATTTAGAGCAGAAAGAAAAACAATCGTTGTACACAGCTCTTAAAGGTGCCTTTAGTGCTGTCATAAACACTTTAACCAAAGTTAGTAAAGATTTCGAAAAGAATAAAAACTCAGTAGATGTTCAGTTAAGATTATTCACAATTGCAATGGTGAGAGTATTGGGAGCTTGGCTTGCACAAGAAACATCAGCGATGAGGAATCAAGTATACGCCATCTTCCCTTTTATGCTTACTCTTGCTAACGATACATTTTATGCCTGTCGCCAAAGAGTAATAAGAGCTAGAAATATAGAAGAAGCATCGAAATCAAACAACGGAGAGAATCATACTAACATGGAGGTTGATGATGATCCCGTAGGGCAAGTTGACGTTTTAAGATTTTTACTCCCAGCGATCTGTCATTTGACAGTTGAAGAAAAAGCAAGAAAAATAATGTTAGATGTAAAAGAGGAGGAAGTATTTTACGAATCGCTTGCATTTCATTGGACGAATGTAATGATTAAAAGGCCTAAAATGTCAAAAGCAGAAAGACTGAAATACAAAGGGGGTCTACCTGAAATTCAACATACTCAAAAACAACTCGATGATATGAAAGATTCAAGAGCCGCTATGATATCGCTTTGTAATATTTTCATGAACATAACCGTCCTCGAAGCTAAATTAGTAGAAGAAAGCACAGTATTTGCAACATTACTAAAATTTATCTTTTCTAATTTACCGGAATTAAGAAATCAGCCTGAAAATTTAGTACTAAGCGGAAATCTTTCAGTGCTTGGTCTGCTTCTCCTAAAACAACAAGCTAAACGAATGAAGAAAAACGATTTTGCTATTTGTCGTTTTATTCAAGCTACGATTCGTTTCTTATGGGATGCGTATTGTGTTGATGAATCAGTTGATGCTACTTCATTATGCGTTTCTATGAAATATAAAGAACATTGGAATGAATTGATGGAATTATGGTTTTTGGGTATGCAGACCATGAGTGCTATCCTTGCCTTAATACCTTGGATATCAGAATTTGCAATGGAGAGTGGTTGGGCTGAAGGCATTATTGATACGTTACATCAAGTTAAAATGGGATCTCTTCCATCGAATACAAAGTCTGCTTATGAGGATTTTCTGTGTCATCTTGTTGATGCTAATAATAGCGTTGTTCAAGTTTTGAAAGATCATGATGCTTTGAGTGTTTGTAGAACGCATCATTTTATGGAGTTGGGGAAGAAGTTATTCGGGGACTAAATTATCCATTTTTTTAAAAATTGCTTTTTTATATGGTTTGGCAAATATGAAAGCAAACTTAATAATTATTTATGAAAAAGCTTATTTGTATGTGAAACATCAATTTTTTTAAAAGTTCAAAAATATAATATCCGTTTTTTGTAATCAATTATCTTATTTAATAAAATTTTGTACATAGTAACTGAATTTTCGTAGTTTTGATTACTAATATTTTAAACATTTGAAATTATGCATGTGAATAATTTTTTTATGAATCAAAGGTCCAAAAAACTTAACCGGTTGAGGTTAAGTAGACTTTGTTTCTCACTATAGGTCTTTTTAAAGTTACTGAAATATGAATTAAGAAGATAATTGTTAAAAAATGATCTTCACAATCTACAAGATTAAGATTTTAACTTTGTGGAACATTAAACACTTTAATCCTCAATTGAAAATAAGCTTACAGGAAACGAACATTTAGAAAGCTTTTATTCAACGAATCTCTAACCGAACTTTGCAACTGGCCTTTCTCATTTAACTTAAATTAATAATTTATTTATTTACCATTACCTTTTTCAGGTATAAAGCCAAATCATCCTGTATCCACCTTTTTAAAATGTTTAATTTAGAATATTTTAAAAAAAAAACAAAAAAACATCGTAGAAATGCAATCAGACAACTTACGAAAATTTATCTATTGACACGGCAATTGTTGATTGACGTCGACGTGGTAATTTTAAAACGGAAAAATTGAAAAAAATAAAATGACGATTGACTCATAGACTCAAATTGTCCAAAAGAACTATTGAAATTAAATAAAATATCAGCTGGCCCTACATTTATCAAATTACAGTTATTTCGCGGCATCCAGAAATTAGAATTTTATTCTAACCAAACTTGGTTACATTATAACATTTTTTATGCTTGGTGCAAATTACATTATGCAAAAAGTCGAAGTCCAAAGCCTCAATTTTTAACCCAATTACCTCATTTACATAATCATATTGCAAAAAAGAAATAATTAAATGTGTCGTTTCGTATCATATTTCATCAAATAAAAAAAATTATTCACATGCATTCAAAATCATTGTTTTTCGTTAAAAGAATTTTATTCGGAACGAAATAGGATATTAACACTTAAAAGTGGAAAGCTTGGCACAAAACGACTTCGAGATCGTTAAACTTGATTATTTTTAGTCGGTTAATGTTGGGTTTATTTTTAAAAAAAATAAGTTGATCAAATCCCCCATGTTGAATGCATTTTCTTTAAAAAAAAATTCGCTTTCATCGTTTTCGAAAGGTGAGTTATTTTAATTCTTAATATTCCCGGAAATAACTTTTTTTTGTTGAGTATCAATATCCTTGAAACGAAATTATTGACCCTGATTAAACTTTAATATCAATAATTACATTAATTTATTTATCAAAATATTTAATAAAAAATAAATGAACTTTGATCGGTCGATCCCCCAGTTGTCGGGGGCAAAAATCCAAGTTCGAATGTAAACAAATCAAAAAGAAATGATTCATTACTTTTTTAGCACATGATGATGCAAGGGACCAAATGAGAGCCAAAGAACATTTGTGGGTTGTAAAGACGACATTGCCTACGTTTGGTTAAGATAATTAAGGGTTCATTACCCATTTTTTTGTTCTGCCGTGGTAGCAACAGGATTCGGGGATTTTATTACCGTGAATACACCTACGATAATTGGCAACGTGTATCCTGCCATTCGATCGTTAAATAAATAGGCTTTAGACGGGCGAAATTAATAATTCGTTGACTTCGCATTGAACATGATTTGGCATTAGGTCAGAAACATATCGGGATTCTCGTGAAAAAGTTAATTATAGATCAGTAATTTGTCCTACTTTAAAACGATATACAGAGTGTGGGAGAAGAAAAAAATAGAGGAAGCTATAACTTACCCTTTCGCGCAGGACGTCGGCACCAACGATTATGATGTTCAATCCTGAAAATAAAATTCAAATTAGAAATATTTTGAGCAAAGTTTTAGCTAGAAACACAATGCGCAGTTGAATGTGCGTGTGGGTGCGATATGTTCATACTGTATTTTTTAAATAATATTTTTTTAGAGGAGCGATCCTCTGCTTTGATTCACTAAATGTTTTGAACCGTTTGATTCCAGGTGGTTAAAAATTAGCACGCCAAGTGTTGTGTGTGTGCCTGAATTGAAATGTAACATGAGGTAATACATTCAATAACTACCTCTTTGTACTTTATATAAAAAAAACTAATGTATGGTACATTTTTTTTTATTAATTTTATTTAATGGACTAATCATTTATCGATTAATTACCTAAAAGGTCGATTTTTGTCAGAATGTTTGAATGGAAAAAAGAAAGATAGAGAAGTTTTTCAGTATTTTTGATTGACAGATTCCCAGGAGTTGAAGACTTGAAAAAGAAATATATTTTGAGTGTTGCGTTTTTTCTCTGAAAAGAGGAATCGAATTATTTTCTATGAAATTTTCGGGAATGGCAATTGACGTTTTGAATATTTTAAATTTTCAGCTGAAAATATATTTTTGGTTTGATATGCGAATCCTCGTATGAAAAATGATAGAATTTTTTATACGCGTTCTTGAGGAATATTATTGCAATTTTTGCCATTCACATTTGTCAAAGGTCAGTTGTATGACTTAAAGATTTGTTTACAAATAAAACAGTATAATTAAGCGCGTGTATTTTTCAGTTCACACAGCGCAATAACAAAACAAAAACAGCGGTTGGTTCAACATTTAAAAAGTGGTAAAGGATATTGAAAGTTAAAATGTCTTTTGCCGACACCGAGAGAAAAGATGTTTAAATTGGAAAATATCAAAGCTTTACTGGCCTTAGCCTTTGTTCCTATGAAATTTCCGTTCGGTTTCAAAGACATGTAAGACCATGAACCCTACTTTCAGTTTTCAGCAAAGGAAAACCCAGCTTCGACAATTATTACGTCATTATAATCAAAAAAAAATAATGGTTGGCCACCGAGAATGTTTAGTGATTATTTGGCGACTTCAATATTAATAGCTAGATTAAAGATCTTAAGCTAAAAAACAAATTAAAATCATTAGAGCAATTGGCTTTTATTAAAACCGATTTTAAGGCCAAATTTGTATCTAAAATTTCTTCTTAGAATTGTATCTTATTTTAAATCACTTAAACTTTTTTTCTAGCTTCATGGCCTTACGGCTAGACAAGTTTTTAGGCCAAAATAAAACCAATTAAAAGTATTTTGATTTAAATTATCGAGGATTCGCATAATCAGTCAAAAACTGAATTTCTCAACTCTTAAGAATTCACATCATTAAGGTCAAAGACGAAATAAAATTTTAAAACTCTGATAAAAAATCGACTTGGTCTAAAATTTTATTACAGGGCTATAAGCTTTTTTGTTTTATTTTTATTTTTTGAAGATGCTTATCCAATGTGATTAAGAAAATATACAGGGTGTGTGCTAAAAAAATGTCAACACGTCCCCATTTTCATTTCGCAATTTTTTTTACAAAACCTTTTCCTTGTTCATTGCCCAAGGATCATTTAACCTTTTTTTGGAGGTGTTTGTGATATAACTTAATACACATTGATTTTTGTTCATAGTGTCGGGCGATATTTTGGGATTTACCTCACGTACTGGTATAGTATTGATAATATTTAACGATCGGGATTAACCGTATTAAAAGAGGAAACAATAATAAACTTGAGATTAAAATGGCGAGATTTTTTCCTTTTTTATCTAAATGAAATCTGTTAAATTACGTCAAACCCCATCGTACGATACGCATACGTTTTCACTTTTACCGATGTTGTTTCCTTATTATTTTACGTCATTTAATTAATTTAAATTTTAACACTTGCCAAATAATGAGTCGTTTTTTTTAAAAGAAAAAAGGGTTACCTCACAACGAGGTGAGATAACATGAGAAAGCGTTTTGGCGAGCGCTGTAAGCGTCACGCGTAGGTTGCTCGTTCTAAATATTAAGGAAAAGTGGATCTTTTAATAAACAGCACTGGAAATTTTTTCGAAGCGGTTTGCTTATTTGCTATTTGCGATTTTCAAAAAGTTTCCCCTGGTAAAGCCTCTGGGAATTTTATTAGTGGTGACGTTCATGGGATTTATGGTCTCTAGATACCCTAAAAGAGATTGGCCAAATTATGTTTAGCATTGTAGGAGATGAGAAGGCCGCAGTTTCTTGAAAAGTGTCAGTAGTAGCTTAAAGAATCTCTGCTAGATAAGGCTTTGAAGAATATGAGAGCGTTAGTGTCGATATAGATCTTTAAATGTCTGTTAAACGGAGATAACGTTCAACTTTTTTTAAAAAAGCATTTTAATTTGCTTGAAAACTAGGAAAATTTAGCTCGAGCTCTAATCAATTTGATATTTCTTCTTCAACGAGTAGAGCGATTAACAAATTAAGCAGAACTCCCTCACTTAAATAAGCACTTCACGGATCTTAATGGGTTGAAACAACATCATTCTGAGTAATGAATTCAGGTGCTCACATGCCGATTCAACCATTCATAATACGTGAATAGTTCATTTGAAGAGTTTATCTGGTTTATTAGTCAAGGATTACGATTACGATTACTGCCGACACTAAACAAATTTTTGTTTCCTTGAAAAAAATTAAGCCTGGCCAAACACATCTTTTGCTTTTTGTGCTGACATGACAAGCAAAAAACTATTTTAAGCCAAACTTAATCTCAATTGGAAAAGGAATTATATTTTTAAGCGAATTAGCCATTCTCTTTTAGAGTTTCTGCTTATCCCTCCAAAGAAAAACTTTTCATTAAAATTTTTATCTGAAACTAAAAGTTATTTAAGTTTTTTTCAGAGTAACGTAGCACAAAGAAATTTTTAAGACGGGCTTTTTCTATAATTCAGACTTTAATTCGTGTTTGTTTTCTTATGTCATCTCCAAATGTTTTTTGCCAAATCGATTTCAATATTGTTGCAATTTTTTTAATTCATTCTGAACATGATTTAATATGTTTTCTTTGTTTTTTTAAATTGGGCGAAATTCCAAACGATTTGTAAATTTTCCTCTTCGTTCTATGTTACGTTAGTTTGTTTTTTCTAAAAAATTCAAAAAATCTCACCTGTAATAATATTTCTTCACGTCGTTCCTATTCATATTTCAACTGTCTATAACTCAGCCATTAATCCCAAACATATCACCATAATAATGCTTGAATGAGAGGTATATGGAACATTTTTAATACCTAAAAAAATACAAAAGATTAATAATAACATAACACTGCGCATTGGCTCAAACGACTCAATCTTGGTTGAAATGTCTAATTAATTTTTTCTGTATTTCCAGGATTTAATTTCGAAAAAAATTTTTTACAGCCTTAAAATATTTTATTGGGTAGGTTTGGGATTAATTCAGATTTGTTTATATTTTAGGTTCAAAGTATTTTAGTGGAAAAGTATGGATACTCACAGGAAGTAGCCAATCATGTAACTCAGAATTTTTTAAGAAATTTCCGAAAATGTCCGGAAAGCCCAGAAATGCCGTTGGACGAGTGGAGGCATATGCTATGGAAAAAAGCGCTAGGGGATCAGTGTGCGGATATTTCAGGTAAGCAATGAAAAGCCTCTGGAGATATAGTCAGTGCCTGGAGAAGCAATCTTGATCTGTTTAATGGTCTGAAAGGCCTCAAACTAAATGTAGTTGGGTAAAGCTATTTCAGAGGCTCAATTCAAGCCTTATACAGGACTGAAGGCTTCAAAAATAAAAGCCTCTGCTTAAATCAGATCTCTAACTTAATGCAAACTTTTCTAAGACTCTGCTAAAGAACTGTCAGCTTTTGAAAGCCTAGAATAGGCTTTTGGTCTCAGCATATTCCAAACTTAACGGCCTTAAATGCCCTAGCAAGACTGTAACCGAGCCCAACAGCTCAGAAAGATTTAGCTCCGAGTTACGTGTCTTGCTACAAGATTTTATTTCCAGACACTGACTGCAGGAGGTTCAATTCAAGCTCTGCCACCAAATTTTCAAAATTTTTACAATTGTTTTTCTTTAATCAGCATTCTTTTTTCCTCCAGGTGAGATTTACGTACAGTGGCTACATCTCCGCTACAAATATCTAGCGCCATCAGACGAAGTAATTAACCTTCTCGAATCTCTTCAAAAAAATTACTACCTCGCCATTATTACAAACGGGCCGTCAAAATCTCAATGGGAAAAAATAAACCGATTGGATCTTGGTGGCTACTTCCATTGCATCCTCGTATCGGGAGATTTACCATGGGAAAAACCAAGCAAGAAAATTTTCCTCGAAGCATGTTTACAATTAAACGTATCGCCAAGCGAATGCATCATGATCGGTGACAAACTTGAAACTGATATTTTAGGTGCAATCAAAGCTAGTCTAGCAGGCAGCATTTGGATCCCGTTGAATGAATCCGGTGTGATTAACAATAACAATGCTAACGTTGTTAAACCTGATTTTACAATTACTGACGTAGCACAGTTACCTTATTTGCTTGCATCCGCTTCGAAATTTTCGAATTTCGCATCTCCGATCACGAGAAGATTCCTTACTGTTTCCTCTCCCGATTTCGAAGACTGTAATAGCAACAGCAGCGACGGTAGCTGATGCTCGTCACGAATACTCCGTAGTGTTAGCAAGCAGTTTTCTTATTTTTCATCCTTTCCAATTTTCATTAAACATATCGCATCGCTTTCTGTGCTTTAAAGTAGTAAATCGAACGACATTCGATTAATTTGCAAGACTTGTTTTATTTTTTGCCATTTTTTGTTTCCTCTCTTAAAAATCGGTACCTGAAAAAAAAATCGACAATTTTTAATTGTTAAGATTTTTTTTAGATCTGAATGTTTTTTTTTGAGTTGTTCTATTATTTAAATGTTAATTTAAGGGAATGTACTGAAAACAAATATGTTTGTTCCTTATTTGAATTGTGATCGATGGTAATTGAAATTAAATCGTTACCAACTCTCAAACTTTCAGAAAACAAAGAACGGTTACTAAGTCATTTTATTGTGATTTGGTGCAATAATCAATTTATAAGTTCGATATAATTGCATAATAATTAATTTGATGTATTTCCTATTTTTTGTTCCTAATAAGAACAAATTTTAATATTTATTAATTTATTATGTACGTTCATTAATTACATGTTTTCATTTCCAGTATGATATAGAAATGTAAATTTTAGTTGAGAAGAAAATGAAGAATCACTTTTATCGATTGATGATTATTTTCTAATGAATAAAACTATTTTTTATAATCTAACTTTAATCGATAGTGCTTCTTCATTTTCTTAGAAAAGAAGTTTTCCTTTTAGTTGGTCTGAATTAAAAAATTGTTGGGAGGCCTGAAAATTTTAGACTTAAGGGTAAGAAGATGAATTGTTCTCATTTATTGAATTCAAAAAATGTATAGCCAAATAATTTTGTATATTTTGTACATTTTTTGTAAATTTGTACATTTTTCTTTTTCATAAGTTTAAAAAAAACATGTCACAATTTTTTAAATAAGTTTTAATTGTTTCTCATTTCCCAAGACATGTTTAAGAAAAGTTTTGCTGTACAATTTAGTTTATTATTCGTCTTTGAAATCGGAATTTTAATTTTTAAAATAAATTTAGGTAGGAGACCTTTAAAAAGCTAGTTATTTCTTTTCTTTTCCCCTTTCCTCTTTTTTTTTTACAGATCTTTTAAAATTTGCTTTTACGAGCCAGCTTGTTTAGATGTTTTTTACATAAGAAAGTAAAAAAAATTGGCAGAACTTCTCAGGATAGATATCACACGGTAGGGAAGACGTAACAGAAAACCTAAGTAAAAAACTGCATATATAAATAAAAAACACTCAATCAAACATGTGATAATTGATGCACTTAGCTGCTTCAGAAAAGGCAAAAATTTGATGTAACAAATAATGATTTTACCTCAGCTAGGTAGTTGCGAAATAAATTTAAATTTATTTAGGTTAAAAACTGACCTTAGTCTTGTTGATGATCCTACATTAGATGAAATAGAACACAGCCTCGATCCCATATTAAAGCCAGTCTACGACCCAATTCCCAGATGTGTATATAACCAGAGGCGCGGCGTCCTTTGCAAAATTTACAAAATATCAACAAATAATAGATGTTTACTAGCTGTCAGCCGATGAAAACGTTCACTGTAATCATTTTTCTGTTTAATTTTGAAGTCAAAACTACTGTAAATCCTCGAAATTAACCTACATTTACAATTGAATTCCGGGACTAAAAAAAGAAAAACGTTGATGCACTCGGCCGACTCCACATTTTTTTTGACATTTATTCTGCTGCCACGACATTTGTTTTCAGCGTTGCCAACTTGAATCTAGTACTTTCAATTTTCCTTTGACAGCGACGTCATCTTTTTAAAAATTTTTGATTTGTTAACGACTTTTTTAAAGTTTTTTTATCACGTAGACCTTAATAATTAATTTTTAGTACTGCAACATTGTGTTTCTTCTCTTAAGTTGAGTGCTAAGAGTGCCAGGTTGGTTCTTATTATTTCCTAATGTCGAAAGGAAAGGAATTTTTAGCTTTTAAGAAACTGTACTTTTCCAAATGATATTATTTTATTTGAACAAAATATATAGAAAAAAATGAAAGAAAAAAAAACAAATTTTCCAAAAAAAAAAGTAAAAACTTGCGCTTTCAAAAAGATTTACACCGGGAAGTTTATCATTTTATTTTTTCCCTGAATCATTCATTATTAATTTGCTCCCTTCAGACGAAGCATGAGTCGAGCTACTATCTTGTCCTTCCATTCGAACGACGAATTCGCTATCTTCCAAAAGCGGAATATTATCATTCATTTGACTTTTCGATGCTTTTAAATACAGTGCGTTAATTAATTTATTCCCTTGACTTTCGGTTTCTACAGTCGCGTTTGCGACAATTTCCTTTTTCTCTTTATTATTTTTTTCCTCTCCACTAAAATTTACATTCTTCTTCTTCGGCGATTCTGGTTCTTTAGCAATTTCCTTTTTCGGTAAGATCTCTTTTACCGTTTTTTCTTCTTCCGACTCATCATCGGAAGAATCTGGTATTTTTTCCGTCCGAGCAATCGATTTTCTCCTAACTGGGCTGGAAATTTTTTCCCTATCTCTTACGCTTGATTTCCTTCTTCTAGTTATTTTTTCACTTTCATCGCTGGATGTATCGGCAGGGTACGAAGCACTGATGCTTGGCTCTACAGTCTTCCCTTTGTCTAACATTTTTCTAATATTGACAACAGAAACGGATTTGTCGTCATCTAGAAGATTGACCAATTCTTCATCGGTGACGTGCTTTGAAGTGGATGCTTGTTCTACGATTTGGCTAAAGCTTTTAAAAACTGGCCGCTTTTCCTCAACCGACTCCTTATTTAATGGTTCTTGAATTTTGTTCTTTCTTGAGTAATAATGATGGGAAGTCCAGCTGTAGGAGGAATAAAACATGTCATCCGGTTCTAGAGGTTTGACAGGGCAGTTGAATGCTGAATCGGATATTACTGGGCAGCTTTCTCGTATATCAGAAGAACTTTCAGTGGCTTGGGTTTGAAGATCTAACAAGCTGTCATCTTCGGGTATACCTAATTGGATTCTAAGTTGGTCGATTTCTTTAAGCATTCGATCCTAAAAGGAAATTTGAAAATGAGAATGTTACTCGGACGAAAAATGTCACTTAAGCTTGAATTAAAAACGCAAAAAAAAACTTTGTGCAAAACTTGATTTGAAAAAAACCGAAAAAAGATTTTTTATTTATTAGTTTATAACTTTGCATTCAAAGTACCTTATTAAGTACTCCCAAATTGGCCATAATATGCCTTTTCATCACTTTCTTCAACGCTTTATTCGTGTAGAGCCCTTTCCTGAGAACCTCAGACGTAATGTCTTCAATCAATTTCGTATACAGTGCATCTTCTTTGATTTTCCTAAAAAATTATAGAACTAATGATTTCAATGAATTTTTAGTAGTAACGCAAAATTAAAGGGCGGAAGAAAGTAAAGGAGAGTGAAATTTTGTAGGGCCTCGATTTTTAGACCCTAAATTTTTTCGTTTGTGTAAAAAAAAGGGAAACGTACTTCATAGACTCAATCGCAGAATCAGGATCATCTCTTTGATTTTTAAACCCTTTCATATACTTCGGCGAGCTAGATCTCCCACTTCTTCTAGCTTTCACTTTTACTTTCCTTTCGTCTTTTTCATCTTCAGTTGAATCTGTACGTGTGACAGCATTTTCCCTATCAAACAATCGTTGCTTTACTGGAAGAATTACTTCCGTGTCTTCCGTGCTCCCATCGTATAATTCACGTCCTTTCGATTTGCAACGGCAAACTTCCCCCTTCTTTTGATCCGGGGTTGGGCTCCTGCTTTCCGGAAGCGAAGAAACTCCACCATTATATGCTGAATCCCGGCTGGACGTCTGACTTTGCTCTTTCCCGTTTTCAAGAGATTTGCATTTACAGTCTGAATTTTCGTTTCGTTCACAAACACACATATCGGAGCATTTGCAGCTTGATGCTTTTATATTACAATCAATTGGAGTTCTAGATGAATCTTCGTTTTCCATCTGAAATTTAAAAAAAAAAAAAAAAATTATAATAAAATTCAAAAAATAAAATTTTTATTTTAAAATTTTTTGTGCTGCATTTTTTTAAAATTTTTTTGCTACAAACCCATGACGTTTTTTGAATGGTAGCCTTTCTACGAGGCGGATGATAAACTTTTAAATCCTTCAATTTAGATGCAGTATCTGTTTTAAGAATACGAGGATAGAACTCGCTGCTGTATGATGTGAAAAATTCACGATGTCTATCCATTATGTCCGGTGGTATTTTTTCCTAATTAGCGCAGCAATGAAAATGATAATTTTTTAAATTATGAATGAATGAATTTTATATAACCCGAATTTTTAAGCCGAATTTTTATTTTATCCAAAAATAATGTTTTAAAAAAAACAAATAATGCTCACCTTTGGCAAGAACATTCGCTTCTGAGGAAAAATTCTGCTTCTGTTCGATTTTCGTTTGCTGTTAGCAACCGGGCTCACGCTTGCACGATTTTTATTAACGTTGTATGTTTTAAAATTTTTAACGTTTTTTTCAGTTCTATGATCTTCCCAATCAACTTCGCTATAATAAAAACTTTTTTAAATACTTAAGTGATTTTTAAGCCAAAATTTCTTTTGCCTATCATTTATTGGCTGTTCGCTACTAGCTCTGCCCACAGCCTCTGATACTTACAAGTAAGCAGTAGGCCCGTGTTTAGTATCAAACACGATCCTATCAATAAGTTCCATATCAACATTTGAAGGATTCGACGGGGATCTCCCTCTTTTCGATTCCTGATATCTTGATCTGTGAGAAATTTTCTTGCTTGAATACGATTCGGATTCCCAACACGATCCTCCGTACGAATTAGTTGAATTACTCCTCTCAGTCAACGCCGGACTCGTATTCCTGCTTATAATTTTTTTATTCGGGCTTATACTCCGCGCAGGAGAAGGAGACGAAGCGCTATTTTTTCTCGGTTTAAAATATAACGGCGTGGATGCATCTACTGCTTTTTTGGCATTTAAAATTTTCCTGTAGTGATTGGACATGTGCTGGTACATAAGAGTTTGACTGGTGAGTGTTTTTCCAGCATTGTAAACTAAAAAAAAAAAAATTAATTAGAAAATAATAAATTTAAAAAAATATATTTCTGAAAACTTACCAAAATTTTTAGCATTATTGCGTCGCATATCATTATCTTTAACTCATCGTTATGAAATTAATTCCAAAAATTTTCCGACGTCTCATTCTTTTCCCAATTTATCTTTCTTCTAATTTTTTCTCACGTGTACCTAATGTTATCATAATGCTATTTCAGTGTTTTAGCTTTTTCATATTTGCCCCCCTATTAAAAATAACAAGAAAAAAATTTCCTTTAGTGTCTTCGTCACATTTTTAACAACCCTGAAATAAAAACATTTAATTTTAACTTGCCAAAACTTCATTTTCAGCAACCAGTACTAAAATTTTTATTTTTTCAATAATTTTACGGCTGCCAAAATATTTTTAAAACAAACGAAAGGTAATGCGACACGAAAAATCAAGAGTTTAATCGATTTATAAATTAAAATATCAAGTGACCTTACCCCTTGTTTAATATAAAGCTTTCTTCAACCGAAAATAATCGTTTATTTATTGATAAGCCATATTAAATATTTACAATCGAAAGCACGGAACCAATTGGATTAAATAAAGAAAGTAGAATAAAAAAACGAAACAATTTTCACGATGAAAAAATAAAAACAGTTATTTTTGATAAGAATTCTGAAACCGAAGTGTTTATTTCCTCGGTAACTATGATGGAAACTATGGTAAACAAAACAGAGGTCGCTTATAGGCAATAAGGGTTTGTTCGCTTTCACCTGCTACGGGTATTCACTTTCTTCAGTAGTTTCCCTATTATGCAATTAATTAATAAATCGATTTTTCAAATGAATGGATTTGGATTATTTTAACGAATGGTTTTAGGAAATTTTCTTTTGTCAAATATTAGCCATTGGCTAGTATGTGTTAGCGTTTGATGCGTAACCCTCTTAATCATTTATGAGCTAAATGATTCGCGACACGCGAGGGTAATAAAATGTGATAAAGATCAAAAATGAGTTGTAGATTATTGCCTCAGAGCTAACGCACTCCCGTAATGACTTTACAATTGAAGGTGTTTGAATTCAATAAATCGGTTTCAGCAGCTACTAAATTAGACTAACAGGAAACTATAGTCAACCAAAAAAATGAAAAATCATTTTTGACCTTTTTCAAGGTTTTGGGGCTTTAATGGAAGTCCGAACTTCGCTCAAACTTTCAATAGTTTTAAAAAGACTTATTATCAGTGCAGTATGCACGCCCGTAGCTAGAGCCCTAGACCCGGCAGAGTTATAGAGGGATATATCCAAATTGGGGCTATAAACGGTTATTAATTTTTAAAATGAAAGTTGTAGAAAGATATGGCATAAACTTTAAAGCTGCGAAAAATTGGATATGATTTTCTAAAGGAAATTATAGTTATTTCCAAGTTATAGCCCCAATTTTACTATTTCTGAATATAGCCTCTTTTAAAGTTTTTGGCTGCTGTAATATCTGGTTAGTTCCGTGGCGAGCCTAGGGAGGGGATCTTCTCGTGCAAGATTTTTTCGGCTTATTTCGAAAAATTAGGATCTGCCTCCCCTGCAGGCAACTATAGTAAGAAACTCAGAGTGACTAAATGTCTGTAATTTTTCTTCTAGAGTAAGGTGTAGATTTTGGCTGCTGACCTATGGATTTTCTTCTGTTGTTCTTCCTGCATCTGCTGGCTTCAGTTGGTAACTAGGAGTTGTCCTGATATTACTCCGACTGTAGACCAACTTTGGAGCTTTTACCGTTCCCGAGGGATTAAGCTGTAGCTTTACTTACACATCCTCTCCTGTTGATCAATAACAATTAAATTATTAGGCAGTTTCGATTACCTTCAACAATTGCATGTCAACAAGAAAATCAAACGATGCTCGATACAACTCATGACGTCTATTAATGTTTGATCACGGCATATCACTTCCATCTCAAGGGTAAAGCCTTTCGGGCACGTAAACCGCTTTTTATTTCTTATAATCCAACTTCATTAGCTGTTTCCGGTTACTCCCCATAGACCTAAAAGTAAAAAAAAAGGATTGTAGGAAATGTTACGACGTGTAATAAAAAATTCATTATTTAATACGGGCAAACACAGGGCGATTGAAAATATAAATCGTATTTCTGATCCCCAGCGAAACTTTTTCTGGAAAAAAATTTTCACCCCTCTTTAATTCTTTTTCGTGATAAAAACCCTCGATTCAATTTTTTGCTCATTGCTGTAACTTAGCACCAAAAAGGGGATTTTTGACAAGTTTCATTAAACTGATGTGATGTTTCCCTAAACATAGGAAATCGGGGAAAATTTGCAGGGAATCATTTTCTTTAAGCACGAGATAGCGAAATTATTATCCGAGGTTGTTTGGGGTAGAGAAATTTTCCAATTATGAGTTTTTATGTCCGACACGTCTTGGTCCTCCCCTATTTTTTTTTTTTCGTGTTCAACCGGAAATTCACTTTTACGTTTTAATCAGGGAAATTTGTTCTTTTTGAAAATGACTTCTTTGACAGTTAAAATGACTTTGTAATTATACTCCTTCCTCTCAAATTTTTTATTTTTTGAAGTCACGATTTGTTTCTTCCGTTAGTTTGATTTTGTTGACGTGGTGTTTACACTTCAAAGTGCTTTCTTAAATGACAGACAGGCTTAGACCATTTATTCCAAAATAAGTAAAAAAGAATTAACACTATAAAAAGGATTTATTTTTCAGCAAAATTAATTTCTGAAAGATTGCAAGCTTATCTGTACGATTCAGGAATCAGGAAAAACCAAAAATAAATTGTGCTATTTCAATTCACTGCTAAAGTCATAGTCTATATCACTTCTCGGAACTTAAGATTATTTTCCTTATGTGTTAATTTCTAACTCTAGTAAAGTTTCCAAAGTTCTTCAAGCAAAGCAGACTGGCCCTTTTAGAGCGCCTGTATAAGTGCTATACTGTATAACTTTTCCTCAATTCTTTGAAGAGACACAAGGAATTTTAATAAATGCACCTCAAATTATGCTACGCCCCTAAATTATGCTTTTACAGGATCAGTCCAAAGATATCGCTATTTAAATTAAAAGTAATTGCTATTTTAAATGTAAATCCAAACACTTGGCATTTCTTTTCAAAAATGTTTAAGAAAATTCTTTTTAAAACTATGCTTTTCAATTTACACATAAAATATGGCTTCAAGACTCCTTTATTAATAAGTTTCTCATGAAAAATATTTGATAAATGGGCAACACAAGACACAAAAGTTAAAAAGTAACATTGATATTTTATTTCAACTAGCATAACCTAATCAAAAGACGAGATAATAAAAATGAAACTATTTACAAGGTAAAACCAACATGTGGTAATTTGGTTTCAAGTTTACCTTCATTTTGACAAATTCAATTTTAAGAATCCTCTAAGCAGAGAGTAACATGAAATTTACTTAAATGTTCCATGGTACTGTTCATATGTTTTGATTGCATTAGAAATATAAAATGCTTTACAATCGGAACTCCATAATCGACTACTAATGAATATATAAATCCCTCTTCTTAATTATTTTCATTGCGCTATTAATTTATCTTATTCAACCGGAAATAGTGTCCGCATTTCTAAAAATTGGCTTTGGCGTCCAGTGATTCCGTGAAAAATCGGCAATCAGAAATTTTACTTTTGTCAACAAAGTTATCACTGAAATATTAATTGCAAAATAAAATTGTAACATCCTTACCATAAGAGGTTCTTACAATAATCCAAATTTTTGTGTCAAACGAGCAAAAAACAGCAAAAACCTTAAAATACTTATCAAAAAAAACATTAACAATATTTTACTGGAAATATACTAATGACACGACCTTGGTCGCCATATTGTTTTGAATAAAACTTACTGACACGATATTTGTTGTGTTCGCTTTCTTCATAACCTAAACACGAAGTTCTTCTATCGTTAAAAATGTACAAAAGGAAATTGTTAGCCTTGGATTATCCAACACCGGATAGATTTAACATTAACGGTAATTAAAATCATCATACAGCAAATGTAACGTGAATCTATTCAATTTTAATCGTTAAATTCAAATGTAATTTTCAGATGTGAACGAATTCAAAAGCGTCATTTTATGGCTAGAGGATCAAAAAATACGGCATTATAAAGTAGAAGATAGAGTCCAGCTACGGGATTTCAATTCATCTAACTGGTCTACAGCATACAGAACCTATTTAAATGACTTGGCCTGCCCTATTGTCAGTAAAAATGCATCGGAGGAATTGGAATGGTTGCTCGCATTCGCCACCCGATTAGAATACGGTGATAACGCTGAGAAATATAAAACTCAAACAGCTGAAATTTTACAAAATCAAACGAATGCACCAAAAGTGGTGTCTGCAAATGCTTTAGACAATTTAGATTTTCAAAGTCCAGATTTTGTAAAAGGAGTCAACGCATTGGCAGATATACTAAAAATAACAAAGCATCCAGATCATTTAGTAACATTGAGAGCTGTTAGTAAATTAGTGAAGACAAGGCTATCACCTGAAGCTCTTGAAAATCCTAATTCTGTTATTGTTAAAGTAAGTTAATTTTTAATTATTGCTTTGCTTAAAAACTGTAGGAGTCTAATAAATTTTTTATTTGCAGGGTGCACCTTTCCCGTTCCAAGATGCAGATTTAGGGTTTGATATGGGAGATTATGTATTAAATCAAGCAGCAAAAATATTAAGGTTATTATACATTCATGATCTTAGAGATTTGCAAACAAAAATAAATGAATGCATAGTTTCAGTTCAAAGTGTTACAGCTAACCCTAAGACAGACACAAAATTGGGTCAAGTTGGACGATAAATGTGTTGATAGTCTGTTTTTCTAAGGAATAAAATTAACTGGATTTTCAATTAATCATAAATATTAACAAGTAAGCAAGAACCAAGTTCTTGATGTTATATTTTTTCCAGAATTTATCTCTTGCTTAGATCTGTGTGAAACTAATCGACTGAAAATAAGGACAGAAAACAAAATTAAGAAAAATGATTTTTCTATTGTAAATTAAATTAAGTGATAGTACTTTTACTTTTTTGTAAATAATGCTTTTTTGATAAAAAAAAATTCATAAGAAAATTTTTGTTTAATGCTTTAGAAATATCCATGATTTTAAGTTATTGATTTTATAACAGGTTGTTTAAAACTACTTGCAAGATCCAATGCATTTTATTAATAACAAATTTTTTAATAAGTATTTTCCAAAACATTTATCAAAAAAACTAGCTTAAAACGTTTTTCTTATTGTGACTTGGAAGGAAATAATTCGATAATGTAACCAGAATCATCTTCCCTTACTTGAGCATTCTTATCGATCTTAAATTGATTGATAATATCGATTTTTTTCTTGAATGGTGGTAGGTTAAACAGTCTTAATACTCCTATTATGCCTACTCCTACAACGAAAAATGAATTTCATGACAAATATAAATACAACTGTTTTAGGCAAACCGGCGAAAATTAATTACCAGATCCGATTCCTCCGATAACAATACGTGAAAAGGACTGAAATCTTTTAGCCTGAGCAATTACATAAAAACTAGCTCCTATTAATCCCCCGCCGCTTGTGATACGGCATGATAAACAATCATCAGGATCCGAATTTTGAGACATAACCGTCATGAAAACAAAATTTTTCTACCGACCATATTTTCTTTTATCAATCCCACCGCCATATTGATTAATCTGTCTAGTTCCACGTGAACACGTACAACTCACCCAAAAAATGACTTCTGTTTGACTAAATATCTTTAAAAATTTAAGTTATTCATGTTATTATTCTCGTGATATTCTTCTGTGAGGGTTTAAGAAGAGCGAGAAAACAATGGAAAGTAGTATATTGTGTTATATTTTCTTCGCATTGTTTTTTGGAGTTGACGGAATAATGTGGCACCTGGAACCGAACACTCAAAAATGTCTACGAGAAGAATTACAATCTAATGTACTTGTAACGGGTGAATATGAAGTGTCTGATGTTCCTGGGCAAAAAGTTGATTATACTGTAAGTAAGAAGCGTTAAAATATAGCTTAAATTTAAATATTCTGTTCTAATTTTTAAAATGATAATCCTAACCTTAACTGGTCCAATTAGTTTCTAGTCATTGCCTAAATTTTTGTACTTTTTGCAGGTTAAAGATTCAAAAGGGCACATATTATCTCAGAAAGATGATATTTCTAAGGCTAAATTTTCATTTGTGACAGAAACATTTGATACATTTGAAATTTGCTTCATATCAAGGGTGCCACCTCAACAACGTGGAATGAAACATGAAGTGTCCTTAATAACAAAACGAGGAGTTGAAGCAAGAAGTTATGAAGGAGTAAGTATATGAATTTATTAAGAGTAATTAATTTATGTCAGTTACTGTTACTGAAATTGTTAAAAAATCATTAATTTCTCTATTTTTTTTCTTATGATCATCATACTTCTCTCTGCGATAGATTCTGGTAATTTTATATTACGTTTCAGTTTGTTTTTCTTGCCTTGTTTTCAGAATCTAACATGGTTTGCAGTTCTTGAATTAATTAACAAGTTTTAATGTTTGAGGACTTGTTTTTTTAATTATATTACAAGTTTTATAAGTGCAGATTTTCACTTCAAAATTTTTTTTCCAGATCGGGGAAGCTGCTAAATTAAAACCTATGGAAGTCGAACTTAAAAGACTTGAAGATCTATCAGAAGATATTGTTAAAGACTTTTCACTAATGAGGAAAAGAGAAGAAGAGATGAGATCAACAAATGGTAAGATAAAACTTCATCATTGTGCTCCTGAGGTTTAGGATATATTTTACTTATTTTTTTCTTTTGTTTTCAGAGTCTACAAATCGTCGGGTTTTGTACTTTAGTATTTTCAGTATGTGTTGCTTATTAGGCTTAGCGACATGGCAAGTTATGTATTTAAGAAGGTATTTCCAAGCAAAGAAACTAATTGAATAAAAACTCAAGTCATCAACAGGAAATCTTTGGATTCTTATTTATTGTGTGAAGCTTGATTTAAAATGTGTGTCTGTGAAAAATTGCAAGAAGAAAAATTGAAAAAAAGCAGACAATTTGTTTAAAGTCTGATTTGCCATTTGTGATGGTTGTGCTATTACTCTTGCAGAATAACTTTTCAGCTATTGAAGTTTCCTTCTGTCACAATTTTCTTTAAAAAACATTTTTACGTCCTTTTTTTTACACAAGATGTTACATAGGTTTTTCAGAGTCTAAATGTGTAATCTTTTCATTATGCTGCATATGTTTTCATCAAATGTATACATTGTGATGTAAATAAAAAATAAATCATTTTTTTTAAATAGACAGGTTCTGGTTATTTTAAATTCAAATTGAGTACTTTTATAGGAAAGATCTGCATTTTTAAGAGTCATTACACTGTATGAATGCTTACTTAAAACTTAGCTGGAAGAGCACAAGGCACACAGACATCAAAGGTAAGATTTTTAGTGCTTCGCTGGAGAGATTATTTAATTTGAACTAAAAGCAGGATCAAAATCAAGCAAATAGCACTAAGAAGATTTACCACGACTAAAAAAAAATTTGGGTGTGAGAAGTCAAAAACCTCAGCCCTGTTCGGTTTTCATTAAGGAAACATTAGAAAGAAAAGCGCTTCTTGGTTTCTTAAATCCAGAAATAGAACCCAACCAATCAAAATTTAATTGACTGAAGAACATTTTAAAATTGCTTATGAACAGCAAAACCTTATTACAAGATAAATGAATATATACTGTATATTCAAATTGATTTGTTTACTGAACAAACCACTAACTTATGAGAGAGTGGTTTTATTAGAAATATAGCTTCCCAACTTAAAATACCAGAAACAGATTGCAGCTGTGAAGCAGATATTAGTGTGTGCAAGGCTAACATTGCTGTGCAATCAATATTATTCAGAATATTATTGTCATATCATAGGTCAGGAAAAAATCTAATTTTTAGTTGACTATCTTAAATCGTTTTTAAAACTTACCTAAGGTTCCAATAGTCGGCCACGTAATCCCATTCACTTATTATTGACACAAGTTAATGAAGCCATGACGCCGTTTTGATGGAATACATGAAGAAGATCGCGCAGCCAAACTGTAATCGACTCCACTAAACCATCTTTATGATTTTGAACAGCAAAACAAAGAACTACACTCATTGCAAGTATGATTTTTTATTCATAAATAACTGAAATTTTCATTTCATGACCGCGAAGGAAAAAAACCTAAGATAACACACGGAATTCCTTTGTCACCTTTGTCCGCCATTTTAAAAATCAAAGGAAAATTCGGTAGGGTAAATTTGAATAGAAAAATAACATCCAAGACGGGTTTAAAAAGATTAAAAAAACGTTTATCGTTTTATATAAAATCATATATATTTTTTCATTATAAAATTTTTGATTAAGGTATAAATAATCTGTATTTTTGACAATTAGCACTTTTGAGTTGTTGCATGAAAGCTTTATATCAATCAGCCAGAACAAACACAACCCCGCATCACTTATACTAAAATTTATTAAATTCATATTATTTTCTCAATAAACTAGGCCTTTTGCAGCACCTCTTTTTATTTATTAGTATTTCATTTTTATTATATTACAAATTCTTATTATTAATGTATCAAAATTGTCGAGTACTTAAAAAATACTCCCATTATTTTTCTCTTTTCTTTAAAAAAAAATAGCAACTAAACTTTGCCTACTTCATATATCAAATCCGAAGAAAAAATACAACTAAAAGATTGACTCGAATATTATAACCTACTTAAATATTACTTTAATATAAAATAATAATAATAAAAATTACTAAATTATTACACAGATGAGATTGATGCCCGTGTTTAAAAAAAAAAATTATTCTTGGTAATATTAAGGAGATCTTGTTTTTTTTATTGCTGTTTAAAAAATTCTTTCCCCCTTGATTTAAAAGGAATGGGGTGATTTTAAAAAAAATGGCACTTTTTTGGGGGAAAGAATGCGACGGCAGCGATTTTAAAATTTAACTCGTTTGAGCAAGGGGAATAAAATACAATTCATTTCAATTTGAGTTTTTAAATGAACACTTAAGGATTAATTTAAATTCAGGGGTGATGAAAAAATTTTCAGAAAAAATTGTTGATGCTAATAATAAAAACTATCGTCTAAACTCTAATTAGCAATTCTTCGTAAATTAAAAAAAAATAAGATCAGTACTTTAAATTGTGAAAAAAATGATGCACAGGTTCTTAATTTAAAATACACGTCAGTATCGGCTTCTTATAACCTTTACAGAGTTGATTCAACTAAATTTTAATAATAAAAAAATTTTTGTCGATTCGATTAAGAAAAATAATTAACCGAGCACAGCCATAATTAACTCAACTTTAGTTGAAGCTTTATAAAAACGTAGTAAAAAAAACTGGATGTAAATACAGACGGTATTAAAAAATACAAGCCACCTGCATATTCTAAAATCTAGATTTTTCAACAACGAAATTCATCGGGGATTGATTCTCAAGCCGATACTTCGTATCCACCTAAATTTGTCTCTCTACAGATATTTAATTATCTTTTTTTCTGTTTGAAAAAGAAAAAAAAAATAAAATAAAATCTAATGGTAACACAGGTGAAGCCTCAAAAAAAGTTTTCTAAACTCCCTATCGAACTGGAAAATGCAATTTGGCTGCCAAACTTGCACAAAAATTTTATATCACTTGCATATTGCTTAAATAAAAAGTATTTTCGCAGCTATCGCAAAACGTCCTTTCGAACTTCCACATCCTCGTACCATCACAACGATACCAATTTAGGAGGATAAGAACTGTCTGGGCTTGGGAAATCTATTCCCGAAGAATTTCGTTGCTGACTCGAACAGGAAGGAATCATGGAGATGAGTCCGGCTCCGCTTACGGGCGTTAACCCCGTCCCACCTTCCATGAGAGAGTCAAAATTTAACGCTATTCCTGCTGATGGCGTAGTTATGGGAACGCCTGCCACTTCCGAGATCGTTGTCGGTACCGGTCTTGGTTGGAATACAGAAACCGGAAGCGAACTAGGTCTAGATGGTTTATTACCGCCGCAAGATGCAAGGTCAGCTAACATTGGTCTTTTCGGAGGGCTCGGCTCCGACATTGGTGCTATGACGGAATCTTCGTCGTAGATATTAGGTTTCACATCTGGTGGTGAAGGAGGTGTATCTGTACCAGCTAAACGGCAACTGGCTTTGTGAGCTTCTAATAAAAATTCGAGGTGTTCTTTCTGGCTTTGTAGTGCCTGGATTTCGCTTTGTAGACTTTGTTTTTTCTGTTCCAAGCCATCAGTTTCCTAAAAGAAAATAAAAAAATTAGAATAAATACTTTAAAAAGTGAAAAGCTAATAAAATGAATTTAGTGGTGGATTTTTATACTCGCGAGGTCAGTTAAAACTCAGACCAAGGTAAACAAGCCCAATTGCCGAGAGTAAGCTTATTGAAAAACTGAGCTAGACTTGTTAAAACAACTGGGGAGGCTGCAAGAAGCCCGAACTATTATTCTTGAGCCGACTTAAGACTCGAAATAAAGCGATTAGAGGCCTGAAGTGCGCCTGATATGGTTGCAATTCATCTAATTTCAAATAAACAGTTTGGACAAAAAATAAATCAGTCACACGCCTACCCACAAGGCTATTGACCAGATTACGTGAACTAATGAGTATTTTTACCTATAAGGGGTCAAAATTTTCAAATCATAAACAAATAATATTTTTTTTACACGTTCATGACACATAATTTTTATTTCCCGAAAAACATTTTTGGCCGAGGAGCGTTAACGAGAATATTCCTGCCTCCTACCATTTAAATATTTAGCTTTTCCGGGAGGAAACTTTTAAGCTATTTAAAAAAAATGATTACCTTCTGCAGTTCATTGGTACGATCCAACCTTCTTTTTCTGCAACGCGCTGCTGCTAATTTATTCCTTTCCCTTCTTACTCTTCTCCTTTCTTCTTCTTCCGGAGAAATCTAAAAACAATAAAATAAATCAATTAATTTTCACGTTAAACACAGAATTTTTAACAACCCAAAATATTCCTTCTACTTACTCCGCTATTTTTTTGAGGTCTCCTTCCACCCGTATTTCTCCTCGTTGACTGAGTCGTAGTTTGCTGAACAAAAGGCATGGCTACAGCAGAACTAACAACAGTCGGCCTGTTCATCGTGTGTGTTTGAGGATTTGTGGTGATTGTCGTACTCCCTATCCAATTTTTACTATCCACTAACGACATGAATGTGCTTTTACCTGTTAATCAAAAAAAATTTAAATTTAATAAAAATATGCCAAACCCATTTTTTGACGTCAATAACCCGCGTCATCATTCGATTATCAGTTTCCTAACGTTTTTCTCTTTTGAGATATATAAAAAGTTATTGAAAAATTTATGTCAAATGTTAAAGTCACGACGCGAGTCCTAAATAGAACGAGAAACGTTATCAATCATAAACTACAAGATCGGATTACCGCATTTCAAGGTAAAAATACTAAACTAATCCCACACACAAATATGCCTGAGTCTTGCACTGGCTGGAAAATTCACGGCCCAAAAACAGGATACCTGATTTTAATCTGGCCTGTGCAAAGCTCTCGCCCAATTTCATAAAAACCGAATTTTTACCTATTTTAAAAAAATCCAAATCGCACTCGTAAACCGACATGATGAACCATCTCACTTAACTGTTAAATTAATACTGGAATATTTCTAGCAACAGCTTTTTAAGCCTTTTATATGAAGGATACGAAAACAAACATCCTAAACAAATAAATCAATAAAAGAAAAAGATAAAATTAGAAAGATAACAATGTAAACTGATAGATTATCTGCATCGATGTCAAAAACCACTCCTTGAGGATAAAAACTTATGAAAGAGAAGATGAAACTTAATTGAAAACCGCCAAATTTAAGATATTATCCTAATGACCTTACACAATAAAGTGCTAAAGCTCGTAAGCAAACCTGTTGATTTTTTTTGAGCTAATCAATTTTAGGCTGGCTTAACAGTACATGCTTTTAGTTTGTTTCAATTGTAAATTGCTTTAACACATCCGTTTCCGGTTTTGGTTTATTTAATTTACATGAAGAATGATTTTTTAGAGTTGGATTTTCGCGATCGGATTATAGGAATGTAAACTTGAACCTGATCAATGATTTTGTTAGCCTGATTTGAAGCTTGGTTAAATTTCGCAAGGTAAAGTTTTCTGCAACAATAATCAGCCTTTGAATAAGGTTCAAGGTTTTGATTCAAGTTCAGCTTTGGTTATTCAATCGCTAGCATTTTTACAAAGTGTTAACAAATACAGCTTGTTTTCAGAATTTTATTTAAAAGTTTTGCTGTGGAGAAAGTTGACAAATGTAAATCAAATTCTAGTGACACTTTTCCGGCAAAAGTTTTTACAGTTGGCATTTTAAAAAAAACCTTTGAGATTGAGAAACAATTGAAAGGCGTGGACGCCTACGTTTTTACAAAATATTTTTCAAAAAAGGCAATGGATTTATTAATAGACATTAATAAAAATCACATTTTAAATACTCTGGGCCTTACAGCGAATTTTTCCAAAAATTAAAAAATGCAAGCTTTAGATAGCATTATTACTATGTGAATAGGAACAAGCATGAACCAAGAACCGTTTAACAATATTTAGCTTTGTTCTCTCATATGAAGCAAATGATCCGCCAAATATGAAGGTAAAACAAAATAAGTAGTTCTGAGATCTAAAAATTTTGGGTAAAAAGTAATTTGAGATATTATTTTCTTCGTTTTTCCGAAACAAGTTCAGCACTTGGAAAACCGTTGCCTTAGATAAATTTTTAGAATTTTGGGTAATGTAAAGATAGTTTTTGCTTCTACAAATAATTTTGCCAAATAATTGAAGTATTTTATCACATTAGTGTGAGTAAGAAATTTATCACCATCTTTAAAAATTCCTACTCCTTAAGTACCTTTTTTTGAAAACATTATTATTAAAATTTTGAGTGCTGAAAGAATTTTTAACAACCAAGCCACTTTGAATCTGGTTTGAAAATACTAAGCTTGAACTTCACAAGAACTGGAAGAATTGTTAAGCCAGAGCTGAATCAGGTTTTGAAAAATTTTACCTCTTTTTTAAATCCCAAAAGTCAGATATCTATCTGCTCAAAATTCATATCAATTTCCAAGACTTTAAAATGTAGACAATTTTATTTTTCAAATTATGAAAAAATAAACTAAATTTGGGAAATTGTATTCAATCTGAAGGCAGTGAGCAGGATTTTCCTTAGCTGAAAGTTTTATTTTTTCCCATAAATGAAACCGAAAACTAAAATAATTGCGATAAAAGTTATATTAAAATCGATCCTTGTTTGAGCCGATCCAACTTAAATCTTGTGATCATGAAACTCTAAAAATTTAGAAGCCAAAGAAAAAATTAAAAATATATGGAAAGCCCATATAATAATATAATCATACTCAAAAGGTCCCCAAAAGGAATCCATTTACTATCAACATGAGGTTAAGCTAGTCTCTAGCTTGAATAAGACTCAAACTCATGGAATCCTACTCGGGCTTCTTCTCCAAATTTATGTTTCCTCAGCCTCTACTAAAATTATTTACTGCCCCTACTTTCGCCCAACTAGATATACCAAGAGTTTTGAACTTTCGGAGATATTGTCATTCAGGTTCGATGATAACTCGATGCAAGCATAAATTCTTTCAAAGCAAGAATCAAAACAAGAGGCCTTTGCATTAAATCAATCAGAACTTTTTTAAAAAAATTTAGAGCTCGTCAAACTGCTTACATCTTATTTGTCAAACTTCAGGTAATTACTGCGACTTTTTAGCTTACTTGATGCCCCTAAAACTTCAATCTACAAGCTATAAGAAATTTTTTACCGCAGATACCGGCCTATAAACTTGACTAAAAACATGTTTGCGGTCTCAAATAAATTTCACCTCGTGACTGACTAAACAAAATTTTCATAACAATTGATCCTTATAGCAGACAAGCGCTTTTCGATTAACATCCTACAAAACTGAGCTTTCTTAAACTTTCAAACTTCCGGGTTTCGGTCCTAACCTCAAATCGGAATAACCTAAACCAACGGTCATCAAAACCAAACAATAATATCCGCTGACGAAATCACGATATACATTTTCTCTGCCTTATCTATCTTGCGCATTTAAAAAGTTCATAAACCGTAAAGAGGTAAATAATAAGAAAGGTAAAGAAATTTTACTTTGTTCCTTATCACACGTATAAGGAGCAATTACGTGGGTTCATATCACATGAAAAAAATGTGAGTCATACGCAAATATACTTTGAATGCAAAAAAAAAAAAACTATTTTATTTGATTTGGTTCCGATTCAGAATTTTTTAAACAACAAATGGTTTCACTAGCCAACATGATAATGACTCATTTCGCAAACGGATTCCTAACGATTTTCCTTTTTGTTATTTTTTTCGAGAAAATTCTTATCACTAATTTCTTTGGTTATCACGTACCTTGGCCTACAGGTTGAACCACAGGAGGCACGAAGCCAGCTTCGTTCTGGTGTGGTTCTGCCCGTTCTGTCTCACGCGTCAACTCGATGAACGTCTGCTCAATGTTTCGTAACGTCGTCGGTGTTAACGTAGGCGTCGTCCGCGTAGGAACCCCGGTGTGAACTCCGTCGAAATTGGTAAACTGTAAAATAAATCAAAACAAAAAATTAATTAATCACCGTAAAAAATAATTAATCAAAAACGAAAATTATTTTATGAGAGATTGATAGCAAAGTTTCAGGTTTTTCAAAGCACGCACCTGTTGAAACCAAAAATCCGGCGTTAAAACCGAACTAAGATCCAGCGGTTCCATTACCGATAAATTAGCCATTAATTAAAAAATTAAATCGATCGTTAAAAAATTTAAAAAAAAAAAAATTCGTTCGTTCGAAATAAAAGTCGAAAAGTTCGTATGAAAAAATTTTCCCGTTTGGTCAGGCCTGCAAAAACACAGATCTTGCACTATGGCTACGTCGAAAAAAAAGGTTAAAAAAAAAAATTTGCCACCTTTTCACTTCAAAGACCCGACCCCAACTAAATCTTCGACATGAATAACATCAACTTTAAAAATAAAACCAAAACTTGAGCCAAATCCCAGAGTAATGCGAATTTTCCATTCATTTCAAACAAACAAGGGTTTAAACGAATCGTAAATCCAATTAAACATGTTCCCTTTTGATTTTGAATATTTTTATTGTTTTTCAGTAGTAAGGATGGAACCTTCTTTTCAGGCTTTCTTTGTTTACCTTTTTACTTTGGAGCGATAGTTTTTGATACGGTGGACATGATTCATCTTGTTTATCTCGCTAATTTCTAATAAAGCCAATGACCAGATACTTTTCGACTTTTTATTCGAACTGGAAGAAAATGATACCTGTAAGAACAGGCACTAACTTCAAAAGGTAAGAGGAAAATTTTTAACAGGTGCGGTGGGCAGCTAATCACTATTGAAAAACCTGAACCTGGTAAAATTAGCAATACGTTTAAATAGTTTGTTCAGGACCAATCCCATAGTCAGTGAAAGGCAAAATAAGCCCAACCTCTTGATACTGCAAAAGGTTAATAGTAATTTGTCTGTAGGATTGGTGCTAAATAATTCAGATTTTATTATATAGGTAAATATAAATTGAATTAGGGCAGATCATGGCGAATTGATAAAGTCACTGAATCAGGAAAATTACTATATGATGGTGCAAAGATGCGGCCTAATATTTACAAACAAATAAGCCATAGGACAAAGATACCAACAACTACAAATATTTCTAAAACAAGACCAGGTTCTTTTCTGACAGGCATTCTTGAGGTCCTGCATTTTTAAGTAGGGAAACTTGGGATCTGGGACGAGAAAAAAGGGCAGCCAACTGCCCCATGTAAAAAAAATGGAGAGTTGAGCTGGATCGAAACGTGGGACATATTACAGACCCCAACATTCACTCAATGGATTTTTGAACTTTCCTGAAAATAACTGTACATTGATATAAAGCTCTCGAATCAAATTTTGGGTTACCGAGCACCAGAATACACGCTGCTGGATCGCCATCTTCAGCATTTTCGCGGCCTGTGGCTTTTCTCTCTTAATCAACCTGTGTTTTTGCCATTTCTTTGAAGGATCAGCAACCCCCCGCCATTTCAGAAACAGGTAACCTTTATCCTGTCCAGTTCCAGTGCTCCACCTCTATTCCTATCAAATCGACTGCTTAAGTCACTTACCCTAAATAAAGTAAACACTAGTATCCTCAACAAATAGATTGATCATCATCAAGCTTTCTGTTTCGATAAGTTCTATGTCAAGGATTTGTCTCTGACTTTGACCTCATTGCTAGGGTTAGATTTTTCTGCTAAATGTCGGCAAGGATAGTGAATAATAGTAATAAGTTCACTTCCTGTTTTGGGGGCAACAGTGGCTCTCTTGCAGTTAAAAAGATAAATAATATTTAGATTATCACTGTGAAAAGTATTGGACGACAGGAACAGGACGAACCAACGGTTGAAAGGAGTATGTGACAAGCAAATCGAGCTTTCTAAACCTTTTTCTTACCTTACGACTAGCACTCATACCCAAGAACTTCTTTATGCAGTCAACAGTTAAAAACCAAAAAGAAAACAAGAATAAGAAACAGATCGATTCGAAAACTTTGCACAACCCTTAAAAGATAGGTGAAAATTTTTCTGGATCTTAAAAATACCGTATACGTCATCATGAAGTTGGAGGAGGAAAAAGAAGAAAAGGTTTTATTTTCCTTATCAAGGATAGACCGAAAAATCGACTGTCCTATCCTATCACAGCAAACAAGGCCAGAAATTTTTAGAGATATGGCCCTTTAGTCCAGTTTACATTACAAGAAACTAAATAGATCATTTTGAAATAATTTAACTCATTTTTAGGACTTGGGTCCAAGCTTTTAAGAGCAGCATAAATCTATTTTTTTGAAAAAATGAATTTGAACTAACCCTAAACTCATAAACTTCAGGCCTATAATTTTAGTCACAAACCTAACAATGAAGTGTAACATCAAACCTAAATCATATCCCATTAACATGATGAAAATAATGACAACGATAAAAAAAGTTTTTATAGCCCAAGTATCAAAATGCCACCTCCTTGAAATCCAACCTACACAACAAATCAATTTAAAAGCCTTTAGCACCCTTAACTCTTTCGAAAAAGCTTAAACAAATAATCATATCCCCTCTTAAAGACGCGCCAAATCGTTCGCGTGTCGCCGATTCGTTTTATCAAAACGCCGACGCCGCGTCGATTTGCGTGTATATGACAGGGGGAGATATTTCCAAGGGATTTTGCCAATTTTTTTTTTAAAAATCCCAACTTTTTTATTATTCACTCGGTTTTTCCTTATTATTTTTCACGTGTCAAATTCGTCGACTCCCCTTAGTACCTACAAATGACATATGGCGCCAGTGTGGGAGCGTTAAAAAAATTATATTTTTTATCAACTTCCTTTTTCCAAGAAAAACTAAGTCCTCTTTTTTTTTTTGCGGTCGGAAATGCCATTCTAAATGGAATGCAGATGATCCAAGGTCAGTTAAAAAAAGTGCTGCTAACTAGCAAAGTCTCCATTTCAAGGAGGAATTTTTCTTTGTTTTTTTTAAATAGCCTGGGGCACTATCCAAGGTTTTCATATCCATGTTTTCAATCACCCAGTAAAATCTTTTAATTGCTGCATTTCTCAAAAAAAAATATGTATTGCAGCTAAAGAAGCAGATAAGTTAATGTGAAACATTCCGATTAATAATTAATCTTCATCAGCGTCAAAGCTTTTCATAAATAATCCAAATTTTTTCCACATTTTGTATAAATCTGAGTCTCCTAACATTTATCGCACAATCCAAAACAATTTTATTCTACTAATATTTTAATATCATAATATATGCATTGTTTCTCAAATATATTATTCACTTAAAGTTGTAAGAATAATGTTTCTCAATTACGTTTTACATCCAAAATTCACAACCAGTAAACATTTTTCAAAAAAAAGTAATTAAATCTATTTTGCATGAAAATTCTTTCAATTCATAACATACCTGACACTTGTCATGACTTCATAAACAACCATAAAGCCAATCCTAAATGCAAATTATCCTCCATAAAGGGCAAACATCCAATTACCGCACATATTTCAAAGATATTTTTAAGTAAATAAAAACAAGTAAATTCTTATCATTTAACAGGGACAGATAATGAAAACCATATCCTGGGATCAAATTGATGGGGCGCCATTTTTCGTAGGCGGAGATTTGGGCAGGTTGAGAAAAGTTCTAACCACTATATTATACATTTCTTAGAAAATCCTCAAACTGACCCAGGGTTTGACCTTGGGGGATTATCCACCTAAAACCAAACCCGGTTATTTAAAAAAAAAAAAAAAAAAAAACATTTTACGAATGCACAAGAGTAAAGTTTATTACACCTGCGCGAAATTTCGCACAGTTGTGCAATGTCAAATTAATAATGACTGAACGGGCAAAGAGATTTTAAAATGAAAACTTACATGGAAGATAAATTTTCCAAAAAATCCGAAAAGCAAACAACACACAAAACAATAAAAAGTCAAAATAAACAAAGAAAACCACACATGCTTATCACTTTTCCGTTTCTTTATTTTTTTTCTATGCCATAAACGAACAAAACGTGGTAAAGAACTGAGAAACACAACAAAACACGAGTTGAGAGAAAAAAACAAAAACGTAAAAACAAATTCTTATTATCGTCCGGAATTCGAGCAACTAAGGATGTGGAAGAACGATATTTCAAACAAAGACGAATGCCAACCAACTAACAACAGAGATAAAGCCGAAGCTTAGCGACCGTTAAAAGAACTTAAACTCTCATCGTTCACTAACTGTTCCCTTCTATCTTTTAACCGTTTTTTCCATTCGGAGCACGTGAGTAGTTAATCAAATCATGTGATCATGAGCTGGAAGTGAAAAATTCAATGCATTTTAAATCGTGGCGATGTCGTGTTGTGCTCGCTTCCTTTCTTCCCCATTTCTTTTTCTTTTTTTTACCTTTCCTTTGAGAAAAAAAAAGTTGCCAATTTTGAAACTCTCAAAGGAATCGACGTTTTCTCAAAGGCTCAATAATAGCAATATGGCGTCTGACAGTTAAAATGAAAGCTTATTTTATTTTAATGAGTTTAAATATTTAAGAGATGAATGAACTGAATTTTAATCTTGATGCTAGTTTGACAACGACAAAAAAGTTTACAAGGTCAGGTTAGGTTTTTTTACTGTCAACTGTCAGCTTCGAAGTAATTTTGGAAACGTTTTAAAAGCTATGATGGAGTAAACCTCGTGAAGATTTTTAACAGATAAAAAGGCTGCCTTAGATTGATTGAATAACTGAACACATGATTAATAACGCTGCAAAAAATTTGAATTTTTAGTTCAGCTTTTCAGCCTTCCTTCATTTTTAATGTCTATATGAAGGCAAGATATTTGCTTTTCTACATGTGTAATTTAAGGTCGAGAAATGGATTTAGCTAAGTAAGTAAAGAGCGCATTTTTTTCTTGTTAACTTTAAAAAAAAAAAATTTTAAGTTGAGGTATTTGATTTGTTGCTATATCAAACTAGTCTAGAATTTGAAATCTTTTTCTTTTAGATCTAAACTGTGACTAAAAAAATATATATAAATTTGGAGATTTATAGAAAAATTGAAAAACAATAAATTATGCCAAATAAATAAGATTGCATAAATCTAACACATCAAGGCTTTCTCTCAGGGAATCCCTCAGTTAAAGGAAAAAAATTGTAGGAAATACCGTAGCTTGGAGCAAATTTAAACTAACCTCGTTAAAAACCCCATTAAGGAAACAATTGACCAGTCTTTAAAATTTTTAAAAACCTTTTTACCGATACACTAAAAGAAAGAAGCTAACTTTTATAAGTCATTTATTTGGAAGATCCATTACAATGCAAGTCAGGATGTGACTTATCATCCTTAGGAATTTTTATTATCATCGCTTCCAAATGTTATATATTTCATGTGTTTTTTTAAATTCTTTTATACTTCAAATTCTAAAATGAAAAAATTTAAGAATTCAAAAATTCCATACCTTAATATTTATTTGGAAAAACTAACAGCACATATAAGTAGAACACAATTGATCACCAGCCAAAAACTAGGATCGAAAAAAAATTTCCCCCACATTTATCTTATTGGGGGAAAAAAATGAATTAATATAAATGATGTGCCTTGTAGGTGTTTTTATAATACCTGAAAAGTCTATGCTAGAGTCCAGTTTGTAAAAGAAGAGAAAGGGAGTGGCTAAACCGCGTAATGACGTCATTACAGGTACGCGATTGACGTCACGCGAAAGACGTTAGGCACCATTCAATTTTCCAGTTTCGAAAAATTGAGAAAATTACAAAAGTGGATGTGACGGACATCTGACATCAATTTAATGAAACTAGATGAGATATAATAAATGAATCCAAGGTCGTGGCGGTATTAAATAAAAAAAAGTTGTAAGATATGCCATTTATGACGATTTTATTCTCGCCACGTGGGTAAATAAAACTCCATTTTAGGGGCGTTTTTATTTCAGCTTAAAAAATCGCAAAAAAATATTAAATGACTTAAAAAAAATTTTCTCAATAGAAAAAATTGTCATGTGCTCTCATCACATGATAAAGCTTGAAACATGAAGTCTCACCGACATGTGATTTGATAAGAAAGTGTATATTTAATTAAATATTAAAAGTTTAGCCCTAAACTCGATTTTTTAAA
Organism: Liposcelis brunnea; assembly: GCA_023512825.1. NCBI lineage: Eukaryota > Metazoa > Arthropoda > Insecta > Psocodea > Liposcelididae > Liposcelis > Liposcelis brunnea. The sequence continues at coordinate 1,799,175 of CM042073.1, read as the reverse complement.
AAAATTTGGTCGCAGCTCATGAATAGCAGATCTCACTTAAATTTTTACGGGAAGCTTAAATTTCTAAAAAAAAAAAAAAGATTTCAAAAGTTAGTTTAGATCTTAGTTCGCCTTTAATTGCGCTAAAAAGTAAAAAAAATTAAAAAAATTAGAAAGATTTTCTTAAATGCAGGTCGTTGAATCAACATGCACGGTAGTGCATGCAGCCAAGTTTAATAAAAGACGAGAGATCCGCGCAAAACTGCTGCACTACCATGGACATCAACATGCACGGTAGTGCATGCAGCCAAGTTTAATAAAAGACGAGAGATCCGCGCAAAACTGCTGCACTACCATGGATCAACATGCACGGTAGTGCATGCAGCCAAGTTTAATAAAAGACGAGAGATCCGCGCAAAACTGCTGCACTACCATGGACATGTTTTACAGGAAGCATCGAAACTTGCGATAAGGGACTTTTCAAGAGGCTGTAACTTTCGCATAAAAAAAGATTTTTTTTTCTAATTTTATATTGTGGCAGTTTAGCCCAACAACTAGAACATTTCAAAAACTCACGTTTGTAACTTCAGCCCCTCCCGAGATACAGGACCCCCCAAAACATCATTTTAAGGGATACTGACTCACTCACTCACTCACTTACTCACTCACTCATTCATCATATTGTTCTCCCACTTATGATGGACCGATAAAGGTGAAATTTGAGGAAAAGCTTTGTTTCAACTCTCTAATAACGAGAAAAATCTCAAAAAGTAGTTTACTGCTATCGGTAATTAGTTTTTAATCAATAATTGTAACTCACACGATGAAGCTCCCATTTAAAGGAGAAAAAAAAATGACGACCAAATTAGCTGACAGAAATGTAGCTAGTCGGTGACTTCAGTTCATTTTAAATGATGCAAAGATTCTTTTAACACGCAAAGCGAGATTAAGAACAATGCGTTGTGTTGTTTCTTATCGGTTCGCAGATTGGGTTTTTGTTTCCAAGAAATACATGTTCAGATATTTTTTTAAAGATGTTTTCAGTGCAACATTAAAGATTTGCATGATTGGTGACATTGATATGAAAATGCAATTATCTTTTTCCATCACAAATTAAGGAAACAGTTTTAGGAAAAAAATAGCCGCTTTCACTTTGCATCATCTTCTGCGTTTTTCTTGTAGCTGCCAAATGAGCTTTGATCTGTTTCTTATCATTTTGGTACTCTCCAACACCACTCACAAGAGATTCTATTGCGCCTCGTTTGCCTTATAATAATTAAAGCCGGCTTAGCGGAATCATTTATAAACTGCGTTTGGTCATTTCTTTTAAGGGAGAAGGGCTGCTATTTTCTTAGTTTTGCCTGAAATTCATGTAGTCTAGCCCGAATTTTATTTTTACACTCGTTTTACCACGCGTCTTAATTTACCTGGCCCGATTTTTTTTCAAGGATCATTAGTGGCAGTAAACCTTTGGCTTTGTTTTTGGTAAATTGAAATACATTCACTGATAAAATAATGAAAAATAAAGCAAAGAAAGAAGTGGATGTAAAACCGAAACTTCGTAAGGACTTAGGCCTAGCCATTAAAATAAAATTTCCTTTTACTTGTTTTGGAAAAGATTTCCAAAACACCAATTTCTTTAGGCTCTTTTTGGTTCATTAAAAGATGTGCACATAGCGACATCTTCAAACCTCAAAATCTCGATAACCAACAGCTTCGAACTGGTCCTATAAGAATTTTAATTGAAGAGTGATTGATATTTATGCTTGGTTTTTGCAAAGATGAAGATCATTGTCCCTTAAAGAATTCTTCAGCAAATAAGGACGGATTTAATTTTTTCAGTAGATAGAAAAGAAGAACGACCTGTAACGTGACAAGTGCTGAATTGCACGATTTCTCAAAAAACTTTTCGGTCCTTGAAAATTGCATTTCATTTTGCCCCAATTTTTTTCTGCTTTTCCCAGCAAGAGGGGAGGGGGGGGGGGGGGGGGGAGAAAGGAGGGTCCACCATTTTCCTTCGATCCGCGTACGGTTCACAACCTTAATGCAAGTTTCGGCAAAAAGATATGAAATCTCCACAAAAACAGGACCTGTAAATCAGGCAGCCAAGTTTTCGCTCAACTCTCAAAAACCTCCCTCTTTCAAAAGCAATGAAATCAAAAAAAATAAGCCAAGTTTTAGGATGGTGTCTGTTAATCAAAAAATTCAATTTTATTTTCCAACTGCGGGCTCGTGGTTAATAAAAGTATTTTCTAGCAGGCCCGACCAGTTACAGGTTCCAGTTTTTCGGTAGAACCCGAATCTAATTTGGCCCGCACAAAATTTTGCCTTTATCTCTTTAACAATTGAATCGACGACAAAATTTCAACAAAAAGGAATGAAATCCCCCCAAAAACAAACCCTGTAAAATGAACAGCCAAGTTTGTTTTTCCTCTCACTCTCAAAAACCTTTCGCCTTCAAAAGCAATGAAATCAAAATAAGCCAAGTTTTACAGTTGTGTGCATTTATGACTTTCCTATTTCCGAACAACATTAACAAAAACTTGGCCGCTTTTTTTAAACTAAGCTCTACAAAAAAAACGGACATTGCCTTTTTCTTCTGCAAAACTAAAAAAAGGCCTGCGTTTGAAGTAAATATTAGGATGAACCTTTCACACTGAAATGTGTTCCCCGATCAAAAACAATGTTTACTTGCCGACGAAGAAACACATATTTCAAAAGGGACTAAATGAACATCACCTCCCCCTAACTTTATTATTGCGCTATCAAAAACCCCATACCTCCGCTTTACACTTGAAAACAGAACCCAATTCCCAAAAACGTTTTCCTATGGAGATATTAGTTGAACCGAAATCAAATATGTATGGATGGCAATGATCCACTTTCACATTACCTAAACACCAGACAATCATATAATGCCAGTGAGATAAAGTGAGGTAAAGAAGCTTGCTAACAAAAAAAAACCCTGAACAAATTTTCTGTACAAAAAAAGCGGCCAAGTTTTTGTTAATGTTGTTCGGAAATAGGAAAGTCATAAATGCACACAACTGTAAAACTTGGCTTATTTTGATTTCATTGCTTTTGAAGGCGAAAGGTTTTTGAGAGTGAGAGGAAAAACAAACTTGGCTGTTCATTTTACAGGGTTTGTTTTTGGGGGGATTTAATATTGTCCGAAACCATGCCGTGCAATGTATATTATGACTCATGTTAAGTTCCGCTATTCTAAACTATGATTCATCCTTACCGGTTAAGATTTCAGTAGCACATGTATTTAACATTCTTCAAACGTAATTATTACATTTGCTAATTAACCAAAAAATAATGTTTCCCTACAGGAAAAAAAAATTATTTCCAACATATGCAGCAATAATATGTAATAAAAGAAGCAGCGATCCGGCAGCGTGAAGGTCATGTATAAAAAAAAATAGGCTTTGTGTCATTTTTTTTCTTCCGAAAAAAAATCCTTGCCAACATGTCAATGGCAAAAATAAATTTATAAAGAAAAAACTTTGAAAACAGAATATATCTGCCCATCAGTTTTGCGATAACTTTTTTTTCCAATAAAGTTTCAGCAATAAATTATAATTAATATCCCATTTGATAACCTTTTAACATTTCGCAATGGGTGCATTGTGAAATTTTTCAGGAAAAAGTTTTTAAGATATAAACAAGTGGAAAATTGTAGTATTCTTAATAAAGTTAGTGGACTTTGTCTTTGGGAGCAGGTATAAAAATTAGGATTTATTTTTAGTATTTTATAAGAAACAAGGCGTCAATTTTTTGACACCGTTATTTTTACAAAACCCTTTCTAACGGGTTTTAAGATATGAAATGATTAGGCTTAAAAGAAATAATTAAAATTTTGACTCGGAAACTGCCCATAAAATTCCTCAAGAGGTTTAAGCATTCAAATGAATTTTGGTGATCTTTGTTTCAGAAACAAAAGTTTCCTAAGAGTGGCCAGAAATGGCTAAATACCGAGGCGCCTTCAAACTCAAAACATTCTACTGATGGCTTAAACGGGCTGCAATAATTCTGTTTGAGCCTGTTCTGCAAGTACAGCTTTAACTAAATACATCAGATGTGCGGTAAAGGAAAAGTTTAAAGAGGTTCGCGGGTCTCTATTCGATGGAAGAAATGTTTCCAGATTGAACTTCGGGGAAATTCCCAAAGGTAGCGTCAGCGTGCGCAAATGATGATTAGCCCTTGTTGATTTCTTAAGAGCACATACACACCAAGAAGCATAGGCTTGCTGAAAACTCACGATTGCAAGACGTCTTGCTCCAGTAATTTCAGAAGTTAGAAAGAATGCTCGAAAATTAATACTGGCTGACCGGCTTATTCTTGTAGATACTAATCAAGTTGAACTGAAGATTTAAAAGTAAAAGGACGGAAAACCTTCATCTGCATAAAGTTTAAGCACTCAACACTTGACCTAAATCAACTACAGAGGTGCAAACAGATTAATAGCTCAGTAGATTGCTGCAGAAGAACCAAAAAAATCAAACAAAACTATGAGCCTGAAGTTCTAATTGGCTTGGAAATCACAATATGTATTGACCACAAAACAAATTCAAGTTCATCATTCCCCTACAAAACTTCTCCCAATCCTAATCATTAAAACAAAAGAAAACAAAAAATTTATAATCGGCTTCATGCATAATAAACAACAAAATCATTACTAGCCACATTTTTCTTTTAACTGCTGACACATTTGCTAAACAAATAAGACGATGATGACGATAATGTTTGATAATGAGAACTCAACAGATAAAAACAGCATAATTAATCAATTCATGATGCAAGTTTATAACACTAACGGAGATTTTCTTTCTACTTAACAATGTCAAAATAGCACAATGTTTAAACAAACATTTAAAAATATTCTTGGACATTGTTTTTTCTTTCGGAGAAATCAAAGGTTAAAAAAAATCATGTTTACTTCATCTAAAGCCACGTCATGTTATATAATCTGTAACAAGTCCACGTTGGGGAAATGAAGTTTAATAAAATTAAACCATACAAGAAATAAAACTTACTGTTTTCTTCCCTCCGGATAGCCCCCAATCGCTATACATAGTAAATAAATCTTCCTTAATAGGGTCCAGCAAAAGTGGTCCTTCTGGCACCAAACGAGACATTAATAAAACCGAACTTAACTTTTATTTCGGAAAACACAATAATTTAATTGTAACCGAACCAAAACTTATAACTTTTAAATTGTGGCCAATATTAAAATTTTTTTTTTAAAGAAACTGAAAATATTAACGAAAACTCACGATGAAAACTACTCAATTCCAAAACATAACTGAATCGAAAAACTTATCAAACTTATTTTGCAAGGTCGTTAAGTCTACGAAAATCTAAGAAGAATGTTATCGTCATGAGTAGCAAATAGCAAAGTTCAGCTTTTTATTAAAGTTCAAAGTAACATAACCTTTGCGCTTTAAGTGATTTGGCAAACCGATAAGTTAAGTATAAAGAATTTAGATCATTTTAGAAACTAGTATCAATCTCAGCGAGTAATGACGTCATTTTTTTAACTTCGCCATTGGATCATTTCTTAGAATTGCAGATTTCTTCTGAATCATTTTTTAATTTTTCGCCATAAACACTACGTTTGCCAAAAATCAGATCAGTTTTTGTTGGGCGTTTAAAAGACAAGATAATGGATTATATTTAGCTTAAGGAATCTTTTGTTATAATGTTTTGATGGGTTTAGGCACGCGTCAATAATCTGGCTCAGGTGTATTGTCAAGCAATATAAATGCGGAATGATAAGTGAGCAAATTATAATAACGAACGAAATAAATAAAAAAAAGAAGAGAAAATGGCAATATATATGAGTCATTCATTCATTCTTCTCATTCATTCAACGGTTGACTAGGTCGTGCAGTTAAATACTTCCCATAATGCATTATTGCATCATTTTGGCGCAAAAGGGTTAAATGTTTTAACTTTTTAATTGATTCTTTTCATTTTAATCGATAAATAATTGACTGGCTTCTCACGATAAGTTAAGCTCGAAAACCTTGACTTGTGTCGAGTACTACATGAATTTCTTATCTGGGTTTTGGTACAGAATTGGTTCAAAATGGTCCCCCATGAGATTAGACTTCTTCTGGCTAATTTTTGGGCTTAAGCTGTGTCACCACTTGCCAATAGCCACTTATTGAGATCAGACTTGCATCCAAGTCGAAATCAAAGCAAATCGTGGCAGCAGAAGTACTGGGAGATTTCAATTATTTTTCAATGAATCAACCCGCCTCCGCAAGATTTTATTGGGATGGTTCAGTCGTCGTGGCAGCAGACCGAAGAAATGTGCCCAACTCCAACTGATGCGGAGGAGGATTGACTCATTGGAAAATCGGGAATCCCCCGGTGACCCAATTTATTCAACAATTTTTTAGGTCGATCACTCTTTTGAATCCACGAGTACAGAATTTAATATCGAAGGCATCAGGAGAGGTCCCTGGTTCTTCAAATAAAGACACTAGGGCGGGTCACAGACCCTGGCGCCACAGTTGTAAAATCATGGGATCATGGCTTGGTTGAGAAAAATTTAGAAAACCTATTTTAGTTAAAGAGGCCCTGTAAGATTTGTCAGATAACTCTGTGGGCCAGTCTGGGCCTGCCAAAGATAAGGTTGTAGTAGAGGGGGTAAGGTCTGTTATTCAGGAGCAAAACCCTCTTCCTGCAAATCTAATAAACAAGAAACACTGTTTTGTTGTCTGAAATTTCCCTTTACAAATCCTGGCAAGTGGCAACGTTGTGCTTGGGATATCTACAGACACAAATTTTGCTTCGATATCTAGTAAAGCCATATTTGCCTTTCTTTCAGAGCTTTTACATTTTTTTCATTGACAATAACACTGCAAAAAAAATTTTGAAGATCTTATTGCGCCAATTTACGTAATATTCCAATTTATACCACTTGGACATTTAATTAAGCAGCTTATATAAGAATTCCCTTACTACGAGGCCTTGGGAACTTAAAGCACGAGACATTTAATGAGGCGAGACAACACTTTACATCGGATTTGTCTTCTTGTCTCGTGTCAGTCAATATAAGTTATTCTTACAAATCATTTGCTTATGATGAATAATTATTTGCTTCTTTCCCTGCCAATTTTTTAATTAAAAAAAATTTTAATTTTTATCTTTATCTAACTTGCTTTATAATTCCCTGACAACTCGACATGATTCCGATATTTTTCTCTCCGTTGTTAATCCCCTCAGAAATCTTAATCCTGACATTTAATCCTCAACGATATGCATTTCAATTTTTCACCTTGTAATCTGTTTCAGCTGTTTATACCTCATAAAAAAACAGCAACAGGCATTTTCTCAATCTGACCTTAGTAACTGAAATCCAGTGACGTATTCCACGTCCTTGAGAAATCGATAATCGGGGTACATCAATTAAAATCGATAAATCGAAATCCGAATCCCTTGAAAAAATTACTCAATTGTTAAAAAAACCATAACCTCAATCATTTTAATCGATCTACTGTGATATTAAAAAATGACGGTCTGTCTGGCCATTCGACCGGAAGAGAAACAGGAAAAAAAAGTGAACAGGGGTTGAAATTTGATCAGGGCTTCTTCTATGTAAAAAGTAACCAAAAAAACTCAATCGATAAAAATTCTAGTCACATGAAAACCCTAATACAGTCTCCTTCCTTGTGTATAAAAAAAGAGGGGTTTCAGTTCAATGTTGGTCAGGAGGGTCATTTATACAGGGAAGGGTAAACTGAATCTTGATTATCCACCCTAACACACCCCATTTTTTCTAATCCACAGCTAGAATTATTTCTATACACAATTTTTTTTTTTTCTTTAAAATTATTTCACTTATAAAAAATGTTTTGAAAAACAATAACGAATATAATAATTCACACATTAAAGCAAAACAGATTATCGAATATCAATTAAAAATCTTTAACTTGCTTGACTAGGTATGTAAAACAATCACATTGGGAAAAAAAAGGATTCAGTGTACACTAATTATTATGGAGAGCCTAAAATGACCACTCCCTGCCATTAGGCCAATATTTCATTCTTGGTTAACTTCCGAATATGGCAAACGTGTCAAGATTAATTAAAAAGCATCCATATTTATTCGATAATATATTTTACGGTTAAAACTGGAGATAAATCAAATAAAAACAACGATAGTAAAATATCAATAATATCGATATGACTGCGCATAATTTTGCAATTAGCGACCAAAAAAACACGTGTTGGAAAAATGGTTCGTAAAATACTTACAGCAACCGAAACTGGGATTTCTCCATTTGATGCAATTATGGTCGTCCCTAAACCAACAGAATTTGAATTTGAATTCGTTGAAATATCGCTACTGTATTCAGATTCCCCATCTGAAAATTCCTCTTTAACCCGCACTGCGATTTTCATTTTTATAAGATTCCGAAACACTATCCGTTAACCGAAAAATCATTAAAAACACCGGAATACAATTGAAAAATACACCTGTTTGTTTACGAAAAGGTTGTTTTGAATTCTAAACAAAAAATGAGTCACCTTTTTCAGGGGAAATCCTCACCGATTACTAAAAATTCTCTTTTCACTAGATGATGTCATCATAACCCAACTCGTTTTTAGAAAAAAACGTGGCTCTAGACAAATTGAAATGGAGGCGAGCATCGTTAGCCTAACCCTACCAGACACGTCTTCTTACGTTTTAAATTTTACGTTTACAGCGTAATTTATCAGACTACTTTCATGTAGGGTAAATATGGGTAAGTCTAAAGTCTACTTTTCTAAGGGTAACATGTATATAATCCACTATGGCGTCACATTTCGTATCTTTCCGAGAAACAACGAAAGTTGCCGACCGTTCCATCACGTGATGATGACTCATTCCTTCGTTGGCGGGTTCCGGAAATATTAATTACGTCATTAGATTGGAATGTTTCTAGGAATTCAGCGGTTTCACGCAGTAAAAGGAAACAACGTGCAAATGAATTAGAAATTAATGGCCCGAAAATTTTATTCCTAATTGCAAAAAAAACATCCTTTATCGAAATCAGGTTACTGCTTTTTTTTCTTGCTTGAAACAACTTACCTGATTTCTTTTTTTTATCCGTAAAATCGCTTCGAAATCAGCATAAGTAAATCCATATCATTTGCCATGTCAAAAAGCACGCCACGATTTTATAAAGCTCCACGCGGAACATTAGATTAGCGAGGGTAATATTTTTTTTATTAATTATATCCTTATCGGTGAATGAAAAACCGTTGGAACTGGTCAACACGAACGCGGAGCCAGGCAGACAGAAGACTATCGTTTTATTCGCTATATTGTGGTTTAGTTACCGTGACTCATGTAACAATATATGACTCAGTTCCAATTCCAGGAAAGCTGCCATTTTGCGAAAAGTTGCAAAAGAAGGTTAGCTATAGCGGGGAATCAATATTACACTAAGTCACGCAAAAAAAGTTTTATAAGATTCAATATTTAAAATTGTATTAAAATGGCAATTAATATTTTAAGTAATAATTATAATATATTGAATATCAAAATAATACCACTGCTTGTGAAAATTTCCCAAATTTTTTTTTCTATATATCTCACTTCTGGTTGACTAGCATTTGATAAACTTTTCTGGAAAGGTAAATAAAAATTTAAAAGATTAATTTAGGCCTTAGAAAGCTTTAATCGATGAGCAAAGGCTTTTCGTAAAGAAATCACGCTTTTCACTAAGCAAGCTGTGTTTTGAAAGTTTTTTAAAGAGCAAGAGCTGAGATCTCCAGTTTTGCTACTTTACCATAACACCACAAAAGTTTATAAAATAAAAAATTAGCACCATTATAGAAAATCGTTTCTTTTATCTTTTAATCATTTTCCTTAGAGATAAAAAATTGTGACAGGAAATCCAAAAACATTCGAGATATCCTAAAAAAATGTAATATCCTTTTACGTCAATGCTGATAATGATTGGATGTAATTCAGACATTATTTCAGAAACTAACGCTAGCCAAAATGATACTTATTCTTATTAGAGCACTTCTGATAATTTATATTCCTAACAAGAAGTAAATCTTTGCAATTCGCTTAATGTTACTCTTCATATTTCTTAAAATCCTTACCTAATTAGCATAAGTTCCACCTTTTCGTCAAGGACGAGTCCTCCACCTGCTCATATTTTCATTCGCAGTGCACATGAGTTTCCTCGCACTAAGAAACGACAAATCCGGAAAACTTTCAACAACGTTATACGCTTCTGGACTAAGCTCATCCTTTCGTTTAACTTTAACAGTTGGATAAGATGAACTAGCCACCGTCGGAGTCAAACAAGTTGCTGTACTACTTTCTTCGTTTCTTTTGCTTTGGCCAGACGAAGGATTTACAACGGTGGGAGTGAGTATATTTTCTTTGATCGTTTCCAAATCCTCTTTTCCTATAAAGCTCGGTGTTGTTTGCTCGGGGGTGGTGGCGGAGATCGTCGAAACAGCTTCTTTTTCCAAACCTAAACCGCGACAATAAGACAAGCGATCAGTTTTGTATAAAAATTTTTATAAATTTATCTAAACAAAATTTCACAGCTAATTTTGAAAATAAATTTTTTGTGCCCTGTTCCTCGCAGTTTTGAATTGAATCAATAACCGTTTGAGAAAACTGGGCTGCTTTCATCTCCCCAAAATATTCATTCAACAGAAAAAAAAGAAACATCATCGAGGAGCAGTAACAGCGATTGGAATTAAATAAATTTATACATCGACAACTCTCCTTAACGGATGTTACGGGATGTTACCCTAACCCTTAACGGATGTTACGATCACGCCCGCGCGGGCAGAGGAATCGGTAATTGCAGCCCGGGAGGAGATCGCAATCTAACACGTGGGGGGGATATCCACTAGGATCTACTCCTGGCCGTTCCGTTTAATGTTACTGGTACCCCAAAAAATTAATGAGAAAACTTCGAATGTCCGAATGTGTTAACCCCGAAAGAACACATTATTTTTGTAAATCTGTGTCATATCATTAAGTGCATCAAGAAAGCTACGAATGCGCTAATTATTCATAAAAAAGCACACGTTCACCTTTTGCCCAGAGTTCGCTAATTGCCTCAAATTTGCTAATTTGCCTCAACGTCTCATGCAAACCCGATTCCAATTCACCATTCCGGTGAATTCGAGTATTGCACGTATTAATAAATGAATTGACGGACGCATCCTGGGAAAAAATGCGTCGAAATTTCAGCCTCCTGTGAGGTCTTATAAAATTTCTGCCGTTCAATTCGCGCTCGAGAATCATAGTACATTATTTCGAATTCGCTTGTTTAACCGCTTTAATCGGATAAAATCGTACAAAATCGCCTAATCTACAACAGGACGCGCGGGTTACGGGGTTACGGGATCAAAGCCCAAAAATCGTGCGACCTGTCTCGAAAATCGCGAATTCCAAAGCCCCACAACTAGGACAGAAAGAACTTCTCCGTTATATTCCAAGAATGTTCGTCGATATTGTATAGATTTATAAAATTCCAAGATAAGGCGATCCTCGATGCTTCCTGTTAAATGAAATTAACATTGCTGACGACAAATTAAAATCATTGCCGTCGATGTCGCTTTGGGTTTTATTAAAAACTAAATCTACAAAGAAAAAAGAAAAGAAAAATATTTAAAAAAAAGATTTACACTTACTAGAAAGTGTCCAAAACGACGAGGCAGCATGAGAGGAGGAGGAAATGTCATCAAATTTTGTGAAAAAATCAAGGTCGAGTAGGGCAGAATGGGAAGCTACGGTATAATAAAGGGCAAGGGGTTTTTGCAACACGGAAGGATGTAGAAATAAGGTGAGAAAGAAAAATAAAACACGGTGCATGTTAGTTAAAATTAAAAAGCAGTGAGTATTTCAAACACAATTTAAGAATGGACGTTATGTTGCTGTGAAAATGACGGTTTTAACCATAAGCTGATACAATCAATTTTTAAGAAGCTCAGTTCTCAAACCCTACTTTAGTATTTTAAATTTTAAGGCCTATACTTTCATGAGCTATTCTTGATTAACAAATACACGACATGCCTTTATATGGTTTGTAAACCACATTCGTGGGCGCTTAAAATAAATTCAATGATTCAATTAATTGCTGACTTGTGTAGTATAAGTAGCCAAACAAAACATTTAAAAAAATGATGAGGTTACACATTGTTTAAATAGAATATTAATTTGTGGAATTGGAGAAAAAAAGATACTTAAAACACAAACTGAAAAGTCCACAATCTATTAAATCTTGAAGCGAGCTTAATCAAATCTATTGATAATCGCTGCATTTGTTGGCTGTTTTAAATGAATCCAGCATTTTCACAGCCTTATAAGAGCAATTAATTAACCGAAAATTGCAGGATTTTCAAAAAGGATTAACGTCAAATGGAGGTCTTACTGGTTGAATAATTTTCAAAATGCCTATTCTATTCACTACCTACAATCCTTCTTTCTAGCTGTCTGTTTAACCAAAACTTTGAGGGACTTGTACCTTTGACTCCAAATATCTATTTGTTTTATTAACAAAAAAGATTGAAAATATACTCACAATCTAATGGATTCGTAAGCCCACTACTTGTCCAATCAAACTGCGCTGCAGGTACAACTTCCTAAGAAAAAAATTGTAATATTAAAATCAATCATTTTAACTATCTACCAAATTAGCAAATATACAGTAATACTTACTTCAATTACACTCGAAGACCTAGTGGTTGGTTGTTGTTGTTGTTGTTGCTGCTGAGGCTGTTGAGGTACTAAAGGAGTTTCACTAGCTTTCATTGGTTCTAATGGGCTAAATCCTAAATTTGCAGCGAATCTAGGTATGGACGAATTCCACCGCGAGCCAAACAACTTAAATAACATTAAAATTAATGAAACATTTAAAATATTATTAAGATTTAAAATAAAAAGATAACTTACAACATATCTAGAATCAATATTAAGTGAAGATAATAAAAATTTATTAGCAGAGGAATTGGACCACTGATAGGACAATGCATGACTAGTTTCTAATTCTTTTAAATGCCCCCAAACAGAGGTGCTATCATCCAAGCATGAGTGAAGGCATTCTGTTAAAACTGAAATATCTTCAATATCTTCTTCTGGTACTTCCTGAGATGGACGTGGAAACATTACATCCAAAGTTTCCTCTAAACTCGGCTGAAAAGCAAAAAAAAAATTATTAACAATCTTCTTTACTGATTCACATTTTTAAAATTACTCCTTACCTCTTTTGAAGGCTCAAAATCAGCACACTCAAAGTCATCAAAATCATCTTCATTAAACGAGTCATTAGGTTTTTCAATTTCACTAATTTTAACAACAGAATCACCTTTAACAGTTAAATTATTATCACTTGTAAAGTCAGCAAAGTCACTAAATTCATCAAATTCATTTTGCACATTACTGTCAGAAGTCCTAAATTCTGAAAATGCATTATCTTCAATTTCATTACTATCTTGAGTCGTATTCACTGAATTTAAATCACAACCTTTATTATCACTTAAAGCATCATCCTCAACCACTGATTTTATTATATTACTTAAACTATCATCAGGAGGCTCATCATCGAATGATTCTGGAATGTTTTCTTGAGCTTTAGGTACATTTACCGCATTATTATCATCATCTTGAACATCCTCTGAACTTTCAAAAGATATGTCTAATTGATTGCTTTGTACATCATTTATTTCCAATTGATCAAATATTATCTCATTTTCCTCGCCAACTAAAATCTCTTCAGGTAACTTCTCCTCGTCTTGAGATAAAATACTGTTGCTTTCAGATACTGGTTGTATGAATACGTCTAAATGCTGAGGGCTATCACATTGTTTGGTTTCATTATCAGTCAATGGAGTAAATATCCCATTTGGAAGTTTTTGCGGGGTTTTCATGATTGCTTCCTCATCCAGACTTGGTGATGGTGAAAACGGTTTCATCCACAAATCAGGACTCTCGGCTGAATCATTTGATTGATTAAAATCTGTTATTTAAAAAACCCTTTGTTACTTTCAGTTGATTCATATCACAAAAGCAAATATTGACAATTTGATTTTTAAACAGGCTTTTAACCTCAACTTCAAGGGCAATAAAGAAACAGGTCAATTAAGATTTCTAACTTACCTGCAAAACTAAGCGAATGATCGGCAACACGGAAATCGCCAAATTCATCGTCCTCGTCTTCCTCCACCTGATCATCGACAGGCGGGGGCGAAGAAGATAACATGGGAGGGATTATATTTGACATTATTTCAGTCTTTCAACAAATAAAATGTGATGCAAGCGTAAGAGACCAATATTAACATACTTCAAATAACGATTGGTTTGCTTTATCTTAACCACAATGGCATTATTTCCCCATTCTGCAAAATAAAATAACGATCGATGTGGCAATAATTACTGCGTTAACGAAAAATCCTTGAAGATCACAATTTCACTTATAAATATCTCCCCATTTTTTAAATATTATAACCGTTTATATATTTTGCGTATTTTTAACTTTATAAGAAAAACTTAACTATGTTTTAACTTCAAAAATAACAATTAATTACTGCCATCAGGTGATTTTCCACCACCTGTGTAAGAAAAGTTGCCATTTTGAAATGACAACAAATAACGTGCGCACGAGTACCTGCGCATGATCTCATTTTTAAAATTCCCAGTTCCAGAACAATTTTACAAGTAACATTTCATCGCCAAATTTAAAATTTTCAAATATAATTTTTCCAGATAATTGTACTTTAGACAATTCAATATGAAATTAATGTAATTTCTAACCAGTCTATCACTGTAGTCTTCACTATAGGAAGTTTTTTCGACTCGTTGCTTAGCAACGTAACACTTCCATTTTTAAACTGGTGATTGCTGAAAAATTTTACTAGTTGGAAGTTGATTTAATTTTTAATGCATCCTATAATATGCCTAGGACCACAAGGAGCAGGGAAAACGTTGCTTTTGAAACGTTTACAGAACAGAGAAACGGTCGACGAAACGTCATGCACCGTTCCTACAACAGGTACAAATATAACGACCGTTAGGTTTCCAAATGAAAAAACTGGAAACATGAAAGATTATACTATTCGTGAATTAGGCGGAGCGATGGCTCCGATCTGGTCGAAATATTATTCGGGAGTCACTAAAGTGATCTACGTGGTCGATGCCAGCAATTTGTGTCAAATCGCTGCTGCTGGAGTTCTTCTTTATACGATTTTTGCAGAGCCTCTGCTACAAAAAGCTAAAGTAAGCATTGAAAAAATAATAAAAAACATCACTCTCTAGAGAATTTTTTTTATTTAATTTTTATTATTTTCAGATATTAATTGTATTGACGAAAATGGACGTATCATATCGACAGATGAGAAACGAAGCTTTATTAATACTGCAGATGAAACGATTGCAGAGAGAAGTTGTCCAGCCGATTACAATCCTTGAAGCTAGCGCTGTAAGTGGGGAAGGAATCGAAAATATCGGTAAATGGCTTCAAGGTTTCAATCTACCTAAAGATGTAATGGTTTTGCCTAAATAAAAAAAGATGTTAAGAAAGTATAGCTACTGTTTTTATAATTAAAGCTATCATAATGAAATAATTTATTTTACAGGGCAATGCATTTTAAAAACTTTAATGAATCCTTGTTAAATCTTCAACCATTTTAACAAGATCATCGACTGTTGCTTCTTGCTTCATACCGTCGCCATTATCAATCTGTAAACAAATTTTAAAAATTACTATCTATACAATTCCCTTTTTTGCAATTTCATATTTATTGATCTGACCTGAAGGCCTGCTGCTACTTCTTTCATTTTATCCTGAGACAAGTCCAAAAAACTTTCAATCAAATCACCGTCGATAAAACCATCACACGGCTCAGTTTTAAGATCAGTTGCAAAACTTCTCCAAAAACTATGTTTTATTTTCCCAACAGATTTAATAGTTTCTGTTAGTTTATACTGTAATTCTAATAAGAAGGAGTAAAAGCTATCACTGATTTGTGTTACCAAACCTGCAAAAGAAGTCACAGTTAATAAATTGTTTAATTTCTTAAATTACTTAATAAAAATTTAGGAAATTGGAACTAACCTATAGCTCCGCTTACTGTTCCAAAAAGGATGCAGCCTACAGTAGGCGTGCTTGTTTCGCTAACATTTTGCATTACTAAAGAACCATGTCTAAATACGTTAACCATATCTCCTAGATGGAACTGACCAACAGTGTGCATTTGCTGGCGTTCTTCATCTGTTGCTGCCGCACTAAAAGCAATTTCATCATGTTTAGACCTAATTTACAAGAATAATTTTCGTTCTATGAGTTTTACTCACCTGTCCTTCTGACACACAAATAAATTATAAGAATTTTCAGCTCCCAAAAACGTATCATCATCAATTATTTCAACAGCCGTCATCCAATTAGGGCTATAATCCCTAGCCATCTGAAAAAAAATAAATAAATGCATCAAAATTTTTCTCTTATTTTTTTTTTCGTTATATTAAATATTTCTTGCCTCTTCAAAACATCCTTCCATAGTTTTATACTGAAGTAATGTCATCGATCTTATCAAATCACCAACTAAAATAAAGTCTCCTTTCGTTTTCAAATACAGCGCTATAATATTATTAAAATGGCTGCATTCAAGTCGTAGTTCTTTTTCAGCCGTCCATTCGAACAATCTTACCTACAATCATTTTAAAAAAAATAAAGCAAAATAACAAAGTTTTACAATTTATTTTTTTAATTTTTGCTTTTGACTTACCGTACTATTCATACTAGCCAACAATTTCCCGTTAAATTCTACTAAAGAATACGCAGCTCCTTTAATTTCCTTTTCTGCAACAGGGTGTAATTTTCCTTCTTGAAACTGAAAGATAATAATTCTTCCTTGCTTTGATTCACTTTCATCTGGATTAACCATCGCCGTCCCAACGATATAATAAGTATTAGGATCATCTCCTAGTTTTGTAGAAATTAAACTGAGAGCGTATTCACCCTGCATAAACTGATGCGCGTGTAATACTTCAAAAGTATGCTGATCTATAATTAATAAATTATGAACTTCTACTTCTTGACCAAATTCAGCAGGAGTATTAATAGATGCCGTCGGTCCGGCTTTAAGATTATGAGCTCCTCCAATATTGCTAGAAGATGAAATACTCTGAGCTTGTGTGCTAGCGCTCTGTTTAGCCGGCATCAAACCAGAACGTTGATGTACGTCCATTCTCATTGTTATCACGCCAAATGTCTGTTAAGTACAAATTAATGTAAAGCCAAACATAAAAATTTTTTAAAAAAAGGGCGATTCTAACACTAACCTGTGTCGTTTCTTGATAAGCTATCCTTCGAGGAGATTCGCCTAAAGGTACAGTTCTTATGTGAAGTTTTTGAATTTCATCTATCGTTCCTATAGTCACAGTACTGTCCGTGGCCAAAGCCAAACTATCGGGATAAGCCTCTGAGTTAAGAGAACACATATGATTTACTTCTTTAAGGTTCACATTTGAAAATACAAGTTTATGGTTTGAAGAATAAATTACAGTCGGTCTGTCAGAGCATGCGAATACGTTCGTTGTTGAAAGAGATCGGAAGGTTCGTAGAACAGTAGGCTGCGTGCCTAATGTTACCTGCAAATAACAAATAAATTAATAAATTAATTCTTAAAAGATTGAACGCTCTGGCCATTGCAATGTCAACGTTTTCACTAAAATTTTCTTTATAAATCACAAGTTTTTTAAAGCTTACCTTCTTTTTCTCAGATAAAAATCCTGTCTGTTTATTCAGTGAAAAATAAAACATAGACCCATCTCCCAATGCACACAATAAATAATTAATATTTTCAAAACACGTCATTAAAATCGACCTCGGTATTATTTCCCCTCCTAAATATTCTCTGTTTAATTCCTCCAATGTTGGAAGCTTCAGAATCCTCGCCGAGATATCAGTCCATAATCCAACTGCTATTATATCAGCAAAATTGCTCCCTTCAACAAGAGGTGTGATATCCAAACAAGCAACTTCATACTCCAAAGTTGTATGACTGCAAAAAAGAGAATTATTTAAAAAAATAATTTACCAATAAATGATTAATATTTAAACATACCCTCTTTGAACAAGTTCATTTTCTAAAATCTCCAAATAATACAAATCACTCCCAGCAGCACAAATAGCCTGAGTTGTGTTACAAGCCACGACGCTGATGGTTTTCCCAGCTGGAGGTCTCCATTCGCTAACTAAATGTTTAGTTTCAACTGATATTAACCGTGCACAAGCCGGAGTCAATTGAACCATGTTATTATTTTCAACGTTCCCACAGTAAAAGGATTGATGATCTGATAAGAAACCCGGAATTTCTGTTTCTTCTACTTCTTCGCCATTAAGAGTCAATACTCTTGTCTGTCCCACAAACGATAATACAATCGTGTTATCAAATTTATTATCCAGAGATGCTCTCAATGCCCACATTCCTTTAATTCCTAATAAATCGATTGTAGCATGCTCCTGGATTCCAATACCGTTTCGAATAATTCTAAGCGAACCTTCTTTAAAGGCTCCTGAAAAATAAAAAATTAGTTAAAAATTTTTCCGTATTAATGCAAAATCAATAGCATTAACAATTACCTGAGCATGTTACCAACTGTCCTTGTCCTTGCCTTTCAAGATCTACTACCACCATATCAAGTATAGGTGCTAAATTAGTAAAAGTTTCCATGACAGTAACGTAGTACCCATTTTCATCAGGCCCAGTATTTAATTTTACAAGTTGAGAATCTCCAGATCGAGAACCGATAAAAAGAACTCCGTTATCAAGATAAGTTATGGCTTCAGGAATGCTTACTTCTCCCAACAATGCAACTTTTAAACCATTTTCTTTTACCATTGGAGTTCCATCCATTTTTTCTTCTGTTTCAATTAATAACATAAACAGATGACCTGCTACATCTCCTAGCAAGTATCGAGATCCATTTGAATCTACTTGAGTATAGCAGGTAATGGTGCTTTGCTGAAAGAGTTATAAATGATTAAAAAGCTGCATGACTTGGTTGTTGAAAATTTTTATTTTCCACTTACTGAAATAACGGGAGGTGCTACAGCAACATAATTAGTTCCATTATGGTAGATAATTGACTCCTGACCAATTATGATAGCTCCACATAATGGTTCAGGCACTGGTATAACAATCGATGCATCTGGTTCAACATTATCTTGCTTCCATGGCATCTTTACAAACTCTTTATCTCTTAATGAAATTTCGTGTGTTTTAACATGACGACCATTGATATCCTGCAAAAACATTTAGTTTTAGATAGCATTCATAATTAAATTTGTAATTTAAGAATTACAATGCAATACCTGATGAATTAATATTATGGTTGGATTTTGGCAACCATGCAGAAAATTTAAATCTTGAACTTCAAGTTCTTCCATTCTAATACTTGATGCTTTTAATTCTGAATTATCTTTATCAAGAGGTATTATTTTAAATAATCCATCATATAACCTAAGACCAATAACTCTTGCTTCTGGATCAATTACAGCTATAATCCCTGTTTCAGATTGTTTTCCTATTCTGTCAGCAACATTACCATGTGCTTTTGTCCTAATTTCCAAATTCTCTCCATCTCCGATGCATTCTAATATCATAGCATTGTATCTAGTTGTAACAATGAAGAGTAGGTCTTTGTCTTCATGCTGAAAAACCCCACTATCACTCAAATTTTTTTCAAAATAAAAAACAATTTGATTTCTCTAATACTTACAGGAGGTCTAAAAAATTTCATAACAGAAATCCTGCCATATATTCCCACTTCTTTCAAAGGCCTCAAACCCTCGGGAGTAACTAGATGAATTTCTAATCTTGTATTCTTGGCAAGAATTAAATTCAAATCGGTCGGAGAGGTAAAATTGCCTAAACAAAGATTAAATTGGAATCACATGCATTAAATCGTAATTTAACAAAATAGGAAACCGAGCAAAACAAGCGGCATGTTTGGGGGTGTTATTAAAAACGTAGATTTATTTGTTTTGCATGAAAACTTACCGGTAACACATGCTGTAACCGCAGTCGGCTTTTGTGCGGTAACAACGTAATGATGTGACATTTTTTATCCGTATTACTTTAATAAGGTATTCTAAAGCCGATTTGCCTTGAATACAACAACAAGACCTAAAATCCAAAGCGGGATCGATTAAGCGGAAATAGCAGCGTCTGCTGACACGATAAATCGGCGTCTTCCTCTTTTTTTTTTTCGATTTCTTTTCTTGCGGCGATCATCGTTCTTTTGAGGCCGCATAAAAATATGGCCAATAATACGGGATTACAAGTATCTCTTTTGTATTTTTCAAAAATAAGAAAACAAATTTTAATTTTGGTACATTGACTCTTAAACTATTCCCGTAATAAAAATTGAATTGCGTTTACGTTTTAAAAGTACTTTTACAAGTCACGCTTAATAAATAAATTAGCTATATAATTAGCATTAATACTGCACCAATAACCCTTCGCAAAAGCTTCAGCTTACTTTCTCTTTCGGGAATGCTTTAAAGTAGATGCTTTTTTACTTCTTTTCAGCTCATATATTCAGATTATATCATGTTTGAAATCTAGATTCCAGAAAATTAAAGAAAGTACTTAGTGCTAATTTAGCATTACAAAAATTTGAATAGTTACTTCTATCCAAAGCTACAGAAAAATAACTGTTCAAAATGTTGAAGATTTTCAGAACTACCTTTTGCTTTATTTCATTTTTCTTCATATGTACCAAGAAATATAACCCCTTTTTTAAAAAAAAACTTCTATTTCAATTATTCTACTGTTAACTATTTTATAACAAAATGTGTCTGCACACATTCATATCCCTAATTGTTCACAAAAAAACACATATAAAATAGTTAGAACTTGTGAATTTATTGTTATTTGTTTAGAGATTTACCTTGTAGTTCATAATTAATTTTCTATCTTTTGTTTTTAAATAAAAAATTAAATATTCAGACACAAAAACGCTTCTTTTACTGAGCTGGTAAGTTTAGAAGTACACTTTGTCCTGAAGGAAGATAAGACACTTGCCGCGATTTAGACAATTGATAAGCAATATCTTCAGCTGCTTCGATTCTACGTAATTCAACCAAACCTTCACCAGCTTCTCCAAAAGATTTTGCTAATAGAATGGCAGCTTGAGCATCACCTTCAGCTGAAATAACTGTAGCTTTCTTTGTTTGTTCTGCTTTTTCTACCAGGAATCTTGCTTTTTCTGCCTCTTGTTGAGCTACTTGTTTCAATTCTACTGCCTGGGTGAACTCTCTTCCAAACGTAAGATGTGTTAAGGATATATCGTCCAAAATAACTCCGAACTGGCTGGCCCGATCTGTTAAATCTTCACTTACTTTTTGTGAGACAACCTCTCTTTGTGTAATTAATTCACCTGCATCAAACTGAGCTACGACTGCTTTCAAAACCTCAGTTGTAATGGAAGGCAAAACTCTTTCGTCATAATCAACTCCTAAAATTGTGTAAATCTTGGGTAGTTGTTCTGGAACTGGTCTGAATAAAATACGAAGGGTAATGTTGACATTCTGTAGATCTACAATCATAATAAAATAAATGAAATTAATACTAAGAAATTTAGGCACATTTTTTGAAAAAGATAGCACTGCAAATGTCATAAAATTAATTACTTCATTATTAGCAATTACTGCAAATAATTCTAAGACTGATTGTCCAGTTTAATTACCTTTGCTCCCGGTGACCACTGGTACGTTTCTAGGTCTAGATCTGATATCGAATATAATAGGTTTCTGAACCCATGGAATGTAAAAATGTGTTCCTTCTCCCACAACTTGATCTTTCACTCCTTGAAAACGATCAAAAATTACCGCTCTATGCCCTCCTTCGACTGTAAAAATTAAGGTTGTTTTAATATTTTAATACATCATGTACGACCACTGACCAGTTGCGAAGTAGAATATTCAAATGACTTAACATTACTGAAACACACTAAAATGTAGTAATATTGCGGGCTGTGGGTGCAAGATTTACTTTTCATCAAAAAAGTAATGATTCTACAGTACTTTATGAAATAAGAGTCTTCCTTTTGCATACATCATAGAAAAATGTAATAAGATTGTTATGGGTTTGGAAAGTGATGCAATATTGATTTATTTACCATTGTACAAAGCCGAATTTATTACTCCTCCAACTAATGCGACTCCTAATCCTAGTTGGCCGACACGATTTAACAACTGAGCAGCCATAATGAAAAAGTTAACAACTCAGATTACTTGATATTAATCCAATTATTGTGTGTTGCCTCGTGGTAAAACCATGGCCGGCGAATGCAACATAAACATCAAGAAAGAAGATCCAAGCAGACGACGACGACAGTCAAGCCGGCTGCCTACATTCAGTTTGATTGGTTGAAAACTCGTTTTCATTTTCGCGCCTTTCGATTCCAATCCCAATCCGGTATAATTTTTCTATCCTAACCTCTATACTATTTTATTGCCCAATTTTAAGGGCAGATGTAAAATAACAGGTTTAGTAGGACTATATTAGTCTACAACAATTTCAAGGAGCAATAAACGTTTCTGCTTTCACTCATTCTTTATTTTTTCTAAAGCTATTAATGTTGTTAAAAATTCTAATCCTCTATAAATATCAAATGAGAAGATCAGAAGATCTAACGATTGGAACTACAAATGAGGATGAGTCCTTTTCCACCTGTACATTCATTCAACAGTAAACAGAATCTCCCTTGCAGTTTACCTGCAACTGAAATGCTAGGCTGAAGAAAGTTTCTTCGAGCCACTCATCAATACAAAAAAAATATTATATATTCTAAAATAAAATTTTAATGTATAAAAAATATAAAATTTGTACATTTAATAATACTGAAAATTACAAAATATTTTTAGAGCATTTTTAATTAAGGTTCTTGTAACATATAAACTCAGAAAACACTAAATCTAAAAACTTGAGAGATCACTACTGTACCAATAAAGCTTAACAAAAATAAAAACACAATTTGACCGAATTTCCACATGTTTTCAGCACATCAGATATTTCTAATCATCATATGTAATTGACAGTTCAAATTTATCGATGTTTTCGAATTCCAAGTTAATGCTTTGAGCCCATTTTTCAAATTCATCACTTTCTGTAGGGTTCCGTCCTTGTATTTCATTCAATACAGATGAATGGTCTACTCCAGTTTTAGATTCTTTATTTTTTTTTGTTGATGATTTCTTAAAAGAAATTTCAGCTTTTGCTGATGATGTTTTGGTGGCGCTCTGAAAAAAGGAAAGTCATACAATAATGCAATGTATAACATCACATCACAAGTTCGAAAAATCACTTCATATTAAAGCCAAAACCGAATGTATTTTTAAATAGACAAGGATTCTATAAGCCTTTAGGCAACTTTTAATGCCTTTACCCTAAAAACAATTCCCTTTCAATAAGCTTACCTTTCCTTTAACTGGAGGAATATCCTCATCAGAAAATAAAATAACGTTTCGTTCTTTCAGTTTTTTATTTTTAGATTTCCCTGTGGCAGTTTTAGTTGGTTTATTATTTTCCTTATTTCTTTTCATACCCTTCAGCCCTCTGTTTTCCTTGTTATTATTACTTTTAGGAGTAGTAACATTGCCCTTATTCTCCAGATTGACTTTTGGTGTTACATTTAGAGCTAAATTTTCTGGACGAACATACAGCGATAACCTAAAAGGTTTGTCTGATTGAAACTGAGATGAAGCATCAGTAGGCATTTTGTAAAATCAGTTATATTTATATTACTTCGCACAAAAATTATAAAACGCTTGAAACGAATACAAAAACGAACGTTTTTTTTCGCTTGATAATTGTAAACTAAATCGAATCAAATCGAATAAACGGAAATAAATTAGATTTTCTATTTACACGAAAAATCCAGAAATTACGGTTGACAGCAACGACATCTAGCACCAGTGACTATAAGTAACATTAAAACCGGCGTAGTTTATTGCTTAGTACAGTGAAATGGCCGGTGAAACGCTGTAATCGCGTAAGAGGTTCACAATGGAAATTTTATTTCTGATAATTTTTCAAAGATTAATAAATATGTACAGTTTTCCTGACGTTGTCTTATGCCTGTTGATCAAGTTACTCGTCTTTACAACTCTTTTTTTGAAATAATTAAAGAGATGTAAGCATTAAAAGGTAAAGTGATTAGATTATTTATTATTCAAATGTGAACGGAGATTTATAGACACCATTTCTTTTCTTTTGTTTATTTCTTTAGTTAGTGTCAATATGGCGGATAAGGGAAGTAAACCTCCGCCGATCGCGGTCGGAAAACCTGTGCCAATGAAATTATTTGCGACTTGGGAAGTGGATAGAACTCCTCCTAATTGTATAGCAAGGTAATTAAACAAAAATATTAACGAGAATTGTGCATCCCTATCAAAATTTCCATTATTTATCGACTTTTTCGTGAAAAAAGGCGTCGGCCATGTTTCCGATGTTCATCGGTAATCTGCGTCAACGACCTGAAGATAAATAGTATTTTCTCTGTATTTGTTTACGAATAATTCGGGTAAAGGTTTTTATTACATAAAAATTAACTTTTACGTTATTATCCAAGGGTTGGTTACCTCGTACGGTAGCGGTTATTATCGTAATTGATAAATTAACGATGTAAATATTACCGCTGCAAAGAAATGAATTAATATGACATAGGCATTATCAATCTCCCTTGCATCTCTTCTCTATAATCAAAATTAATTTTTCAAATAGTTGAATGGCTGTCATTCCCGTCGTTTCCAACTTGATTGAAAAATATAATTATCAGTTAAGCATATACCTTGACAGTGAGGATTACATATTGTTTGATATTTGATTTGTTTGTCTGAAGTTTAAATATGTAATTTTGAAATATTAACTGAAGCCAATAATTTTTGAGCAAACAAATAAAATTCTTGGCACCTAATGTGGGAAGTTTTCGTTGACATTAGGGCAGGTTTCAGGGATAGTAATTTTGCATTAAAAAATGATTCTGAGAAAATCAATATTTTGTGAAAAATTTTGCAAAAATTGTTTATTTGTTTATCAAAGTTATTAGCCTGTTTTTATTAAATTGGGAAATCATACTTTCAATAATAAATTATGACAGCATTTTTTTTTGAAGAAAAATCTATTTTAATCACACTAGAACAATAGAAAGGACTTGTGGATGTTAAAGGAAGTAATATTCAAGGTCCGGGATGTGCTGTGAATATATTTTATCAATTATTAGCCATTTGACACGGTATTGAGCACGGGTGGTTTCAAATAAATATTCGTAAATCAAAATTTTGGCGTGGTATTAGATTGCGAAATTTAACGGTTTTTTATGTACATGGGTTTTTCCAAAGTTGGCAGCCTTGAGGACGCATCTGAAATTAAGAAAAAAGGTGCAAAGCCGTCTCGTTTTTTCCATTTGGTTAACGTTTTATGAGCTAAAGTGAAAAATTTGTTGGTTGTGGTTTCTCTATGAGTTTTTTTAATACAGTGATGGGTAATTTAGTAAGGGAAGAGCGCTGTGAAGGATACCCATTAAGAGGAAGGAGCAAATCCCTGGTAAGATTTACCCCGTTTTATATTCCGTTTTATTACCCAGCTTTTTTTATTTAATGATCGGGAGGAGAAGTAAAAGTTCTTCTTTTTCTGCTGTAATTGGCTATAATACTATCAGTTGAATAACTTCTGAAAAAACATTTGCTATATTGTATTAAACGTGACTACTGTGTGTGGGCATTAAAATATTGTTTTAGGTTATGAAGACTTGTGCTTTGTAGAAATGGTTATCAGTAGACTAAAAATTGTTTTTAGGGAAAACTTAACATGGTGTGAGCATTTCTGTCAAATAATTGTCCTGTTAATATTTATAAAGCTTAATAAAATTGTATTCTAGCTTTGAAAAAAGGATTAAATTGCAAGAGATAGATAGATCACTAATAAAACTTGACATTGATTTCAATTAGTTCTCGCAGCAATTTTTTTAATAATCATGTTTGATGTTTAGCAGATTTTCATTGAAGTTAAAGTAAATGTAACATTACAAGGCAACCTTTACTCTTAAAGTAGAGCGACTAACAAGATTCATTTTTTGAAAAGGAGCTTGAGCTCTGCTTTGTTGGGGATATATGTTCACTATTTTTTAGAAATATGTTTAGGTTTTGTTTTTTTATTGAAAACAGTTTATTAAGTTAGCTGAAAGTATAAAATTATTACAAATGCAGCTACTATTGCCTTAAAAGTATGAGATAGCTCAGAGTTGCATAAAGCTGCACCTCTTAATCAGACTTTTTACAATACTTTGCTTAATAGCAACTGACTTAGTGCCAATTAGCATAGATCTTGTTTGATAAACGTTTAGTCAAAGTGATAAGGGAACTGCTTGACTTGATAACTGCATAAGAAATGTACAATAAAGCTTTAAATTTAGCTTCAGTTAATTGTGGTAAACATTAAATTTTGCAGAAAAAACTTTTGATGATTGCATTAATAGTATCACCATTGCATTTTTATTGTATTTCTTAGTTGCCACAATGGATTAGAGTCTTTTACACAGTTATAAGTTATTTAATCTGAAATCTTTGATAAACTTACGTTTATCGTTTTGAAATTCTTCCGGAAAATAAAATATAATTCCTGGTATTCAGGAACTCCTAATTTCCTTTATTTCTAGGGTATTTCCGCTCAGGATTTCCTGGGACGAAACCTCTACCGATCAAGCACGAATAGGTTAGGAAAAAGAAAAGGAATTTTTAAAATCGAAAAGAAAGTACATTGGAATAACTTTATCTTTTGAAAGTTCTTTGGCCATTTTTAGGCTGATTTCGAAGCTATTTCTTTGTCTTTACAACCTTAACTCAGCTAGCTAACACCTTTGTTATCAAACAATTAAATGCCCACTAAAAAAACCTCATTTCCGCTGAAAGCACAATCACAAGCAAAACATTTCTAAAAAGAGGAAACATCTGTCAAAAAAGATGTTCATGTAATCAGCAAGGAAAACCAAATACGACAAAATCCATCGGCGCCTAAACCCTTCAATCTAAATGCGCATGATTTTAACTTTTTTCATGCTCTCGCGCTTTTATTATGACCATTCCCATTCGGCCTTACCCTCGACATTTAATTATACCAGACATTGTGTAGTTAAATTACTATAATCGAATTAATTTTTTTTTACATTCTTTCGTTTAAACGCAACAAGAATTAGATACAATCTCAGCTAGTTTTGCCCCATAAAAGAAAACGCTTTTTTGTATTATTAATGTATATCCGGTTTCCTGTTGACATACTGAAAAGGTCAACACCAACTTTCTGATAATTATCATTCCAATTTTTATGAGATAACCGGGAATTGATCCATGATAACCGGAGTGGAGCACGTGTTATGCGAGAAAGTAATACACGGGGTAAATAATAGCAGAAGTTTTATCTTATAGGTTTATAGATTCGACTTTAGCAGTGGCAAAATAAAAGGCTCTTGTCTGTCTGTGCTTTTATTTGAATTGAATCAGGCCTTTGAAATAAAAGTAGAAGGTAGGGGAGGTGTAGAAGTTATTTTTGCATCTCCTACAAAAATTCGGATTTGCCCCTCCTGCAGGCAAGTGAGGAAACTTGTGGTAATAGTGTAATTTCGAATTTTTGGAGATTTTTTATTTTAAAGTTTTAGGAGAGATTTTTTGGGTAATTTTTCAGTGTTATAAAGAATTTTTTGGAAAGTTTCTTGGGAGATTTTTTGGTAGAATTTTTAGGTTTTTCAAAACCTAAAAAAATTTATCGAATTTTTCTTGGCCAAAGGCACTTTGCCTCTTGCCCTAGTTATCTCGGAGGAATCAAGGCGAAACAGGCCCGTAGCCAAGGGGTAGCTTCCCCAGGGAAAATTCTGGGCTTTGAGGCCCTTCTAGTAAATTTTGTGCCCCTTCTACCCCTGCGATCTGGTTACTCGCCAGAGGCGGAGCTGCGCTTGACGGTCCCTGGTTTGAATCAGGCTATGTAGGACAATGAGGCCTTAACATATTCTTTAAAAAAAAATGGCGGTTCGAAGCTAGAAGTAAGCCAAGGCTGTGTCTGTTGAAGCCACTAGACAGCTTATAGAGCCGGCGCCATTGAAACCACTTTTACCCTTTAAAGAAAAATATGACAATTGATTATTATAATTTTTAAAATCACTTACATTAACAATTCTGAGTCGCCTTTACAATACCTATCAAATATAACGGATTGTGCATAAATAATATTTAAACAACAGGATGACGGCTATGCCTCAGTGAAGCCGTCATGACTCTTCAAATCATGAATATTTTGAATAGCTCGGATTCCGAACGACATAACCCAACATTATTCTAAGAATTGTGAACATGACATTGGATCATCTAATGTCACCTTAATGCTCCTACGAATTTTAAAATCCAAGGGTACGGCATGGCTACATCCGTAAACCTCCAGAATATGTCACATCGGATCTCTTTCAACCTAAAATATTTCTTACGTAACATCTTCTCATTTGTTTTTTTAAAAACTTCACTTTCGAAGTGTGAAGATAAAAAATTTTAAAGAGACAAGGCCGAATGCAGCAGAAAAAAAAGACTGTCAAATGACGTTTATTGTAAACCAACTGGCTATGAATCAAAATAGTGACCAATGTATGCTAAAATTGGCAGTGGTCCATTACAATAACATTGTAATAATATGTAACGACACTACTAAGCGATTTTTTTTCCTGAATGCCTTAATAAGTGGAAAAGCGATCTTTATTGACGTTAAGAATGATCTAATCAAAACAACTATCTTTTATTATTCTTCCTACGCCTTCCTATCACGGGTAATTACTCTTTACTTAAGCATTATGCAAATATAAGAGGCAAATTAATTAATGTATCCGACACTATCCTTAAAACTTAATTTACTTTTCCCCACAGACTCCCGATTAGGGCTTACATTCAGAGTCATTTGCAAAACAAGGAAGAGGAAGATGTGTCCCAGCAAAAAAAAACAATAGCACTAACCTGGTGCAATTTGGCGGCGAAATTGATTGCCAATGCCAAATTCCCTTCCTCTGAAAAGAAAAAAAAAACGTCATTACATTTCCATATCTTCAACTCCGCAGATAGCCATAAATTAAGAACAATTAATTGATTGTTGTCAAAACTAATTAAATAAATGTCAATTTATCTCGAATTTTGGCAAGATGAGAAAAAAAGACATTAGTTTAAAGTCAAAAGGGAAAATGTCAGGGACACGAGGAGAATTAAATGTATAACGAATGACATGAAATAATAAAAAAAAAAATTTCACTTCTTGTATAGGAATTTTCATAAAGTGAATCTTTCCACGTCATGTTTGTTATATTGAGACCCTGATTTTAAAACCATTTTACAAATAGTTTGGCTATTTTTGATTTTGAAAAAAAAAATCGCGAGTTTGACTAACGGTTTTTAATCCGAAGTTCCGGGCTGTCACGTTTATTACACGGTATTCCGGGCATTTTTCCAAATGTTATAACACCGGTTGTATTACGCCCGATTACGGGAGAAAGGGAAAACGAGGATGAATATTACTTTTACTTTTCCCTGTCGATATGGTTTGCTTTTAATTAATATCTCAAGGTCTTGTAGTTTTCTGAATTTGAATATTATTCGTGTGGTTTTCATAATTTTTATTGATCGCCCAAAGCGGAAAATTTTTTTATAAGGATCGTGTGGCTGACGCATAGAATGCATTTCGAGGTGTGCTGGCTTGGCTGAGAAGGCTTGGGAATGGCGCCTAGGGTAGGTCAGGTTGAGACATCTTCTTGTCTGCCAGCTGAACATCATAAACTGCTGGATGTTAGCTCGTAAAATTTTTGTTTCATTGGGGGTTATTTTTTTTTGTGGGTGATGCAGGAAAATCAGGAGGATATTTTGCAGGTAGATATCAGAAATGAGGTATTGCGTCGAATTTGGGAACGGAAGAGAGATTCAGTGACGAGGTTTTCGATGATGCGCTCGAATGAGGAGATTCATTGTTAACCGGGGGGATCAAGGTAAGGATGCTCGGTGAATGGATGCAGCGGATGCCCGGTAAAGCCTCAGATTGATCTTAAGCCTTTGTTTTTCCGTTGTCGATGCCTTCGCAGATTAAGTCCGTTCGTGCTTTAGCTTGAAGAGTGAGTAGAAGGAATTTGTTTCCACATTGCAGTCTGCAGCTGGGTAATACGAGTACTGAGGTCACCAGTTCGCGGGTTTCTTTTCCATTGAGGTCTCTTAACGACCTAGGCACTGCAGCTCAACTTATTGTATCATCTCTGTTGCGTACTCCTGTCATCCAAGCGCCATGAAGTTGGTTTCCTCGAGGAAAGAAGCAATTCATTGTAGTTAGCCGTTCATGATTCCCTATGGGGTCCTGTAATCAGCTCCGAATGCCTCTTTGCGTGCCTGTGTTTACAGGATATGAAAGGCGGTTCCATTCTTTCTTTCGCATTTCCTACACATAACTCTTTAGACTTGTTAATGTAGTACATGTGCCTGTTGAGGCGGCAATGCCCTGTGCGACGCGGAAGTTTTTGTCGCCTAAGGGAAGCCCAGAAATCTTTTGGAATGAGCCTGTCCGGTCGTGTTTCTCCAATTTCCACTCTACCGAGTGCTGTCTGTTCAGCCGATTCAGCTCGCGGCTTGTTGGCCAGCCGGATTTTCTGTCATGGTCTCTTTTATTATGCAATAGCCGCACCCTATCAGTCCGCTGTTCCAACTTTGGAGATCATCTTTTATTAGTGCTGAGGTTTGAGATTAGGTTCGGATATATAAAGACCAGGATAATCCTCCACCAGGCACTTTATTCAAAAGTAGAGCATCCAATGAGTTATGTCGATAAAAACCCATCTGGCAAAAAGTAGCTAAATAACCTTTCTTAATCCGCCCAACTTTTTCCATCAACTGCTGCAAACCTGTCGTAAACGTGCCTTCGAACAAAATTCAAAACTCTACACATTTTTTCTTATCCTTTAAACCAAAACCTGTCAATCTGTCAATTGTAGTTTAACTTTTCCTGTTATTCTTTTGGTAACGACATGTGAAATTTAAAGGAGTTTGCTTTTTGCTGACATCGTTTAGTTGATTGTTATGGATCTTTAGAAAAGTTTCAAGAGGGAAAAATAAAAAGGAAAGAAAAAAGCGATAACGTCGTCCTTGCACTTCAATTTACATTCTCAAAGCATCCTGAGATTGTGTTGGTTTTTTTTTTTTAAATCTCCTCGTAACAATTTGCTCGTTTTGCGTTGAACAAACACTTTCCAGTGGCTTAGCAGAGTTTAATGCTTCGCATAATTGAAAAATCGATTGAAAAATAATTGACGGCGCGATGTTGAAAGTTTTTTTTTTGCTCCTGTATTTTTGTTATTGTTGTCGTTTTGTTTTCATTCTTTCATTCTCTTATCAAGAATATCATTATCCGATTATTTACGTGTTTCACTCCTACGCATGACCTGCCATCAAGAATAAATTTAAATTTCGCCCGTTTACGAAGAAATGTCAGGCGATGATAAAAAAAAAGGTTTCTTACGTCGCATTATCGATCTTTTTTTTTGCTAAATCCGGTAATTTGATGTAATTTTTAAAAATTAAATTTTCGCAAGGGGGGTAATTTCTTTATAACAGGGCGTATCGTCTTGTGCCTTTTACCGGAAAGATAAAAAAAATCCGCCCAGTTGGGTTTTCGTTAACTTTCAACAAAATCGAAATGCTTCAAGGCACGATTTTTAAAATAACCGCAGAAAGCGTCACAATGTTGATGAGATTCCTTGCGAAATATTTTAAACTTTTCAAAGAAAATTAAAAGCATACGACAAAGATTCTTGGAATATTTACTCTAGGATGAAGTTTTCTAGTTTACTTTAAAACCGTTTAGAAGATGCTTAGTGACTCAAGATTGATATTTAAGAAATGGGCCAGTGATTCATGTGAATTCGCGTAGCTCTTTGACTCTAGGTTCATTAAAAGCTGACAATGCGGAAAAAACTGAATCAGCGTAATTATGCATATTGGAAAGTAATAGTGTGAGGGATGTGAATCATTCTTTATATCACGTCACGCAACTGAGACTCATTATAGGAGTTAGAAAGACGCACCTTTATATGAAACATGAATGACCCTGGTCCATGAAATAATTTTTTTTTTCACGTGACACGATATTCTTATCAATTCTAAGTCATGGTCCCCATGATTAAATTTTGGAAACTAGATAATGAGATCGTGATAATACTTTTAGTATTAAATTAAAAATCGGTTTTTGTTTTAGAGCGGTTCTTCGTTACCGCTTATCAGAAAATTGGTTTTTAACATTCTTTGTTTATCCTGAATTTTCCATATTTGAGTCATTTTAAAGGTGAACAAGGTACTTGTAGCCATAAAGCTAAAATGTTTACGTTTTTCTTCCTCAAAACTTTGTCGTGCTTTCAAGATGTTTTTGAAACGATATTAACGAGGAGAATTTTTCATGTTTAAAAAAATATCAAAGAATTTGCGAGACGGTATATTTATTATAGTATGTCATTTTTGTATATTTATTTCACATAATCTTCTTTGTGAAAAATCCCCTTTTATAAAAAAACTTCCTGTGCGTTTCGGATCAATCGGATAAAAGAAAATGATACTTCGGGCTACAGTTTAGCAACATCTCTTATATTTTATTTGCGTCCGTTTTTGACTTTGATGTCGTGTAATGTATTGCACGAATGAAATGTATTCATCTGCTGTACAGTGAATCCTTTTTTCAGCTTCAAGCGAATGGTGCAGGCTTTATAGGTTTTCTTGAGCATTTTGAACAAATAGTAGTTCATCTTTTTTCTTTGAGACTGAGGTGTAAGATCCCGAGAGTTACGCGTGATTGAAAAAATAAAAATTTTAAAAGGGCCGAAAAAAAAATGAAAAAATTGGAAAGGGCCGAAAAATACTTTCGGTCCTTTTCATTTTCGGTCCTTTTCATATGACCCTTAGATTCTTGCTCATACTACTTTTTTTACAAAAATTTAAGACATTTTAATTTAGTTTTTACATATTTGAGAAGTAATCGACGAGTAGAACTCGAATCCGGCCTGACCCGCAGAAAAAAATGCTTGGAAATACCGGACTCGCAAAAGGATTACCTGACCCGCAAAATAGGGACAGCTGGTTTTCTGTGTAGGCCCATAAGCAGACAGCGGAAAAAAAAAATAAAAAATTCCAATACCGTCATCACCCCGTTTTATCCCCGAATAACTATTCATAACAACACGCCGGCACTTGTTGAAACATCATTTTTATAATCGAAATTCTGAGAATAGTAACGTGTGGTTAATAAATAAGTTAAAAATCTCATCAAAATGCGGGAAGTATGAGCCCTTATTTTCCCTGTTCAACGTCAGGAGGGAAAAGGGGACGTTATGAGACGTAAATAGTCAATTTCTTGGACTTTTTCTTCATTCTAATTACACAAGTTTCCTTAGTCGTTTTCTCTTTTTTTTTTTTACTTTTTCCCCGGGTGAAGACCTTTTTCTTCTTTAACCCCTTGGTAGGCGGTGTTTCCATAAGGAAAAAAAAACAGGGTCACGATACGAAAATAAAATTATTTTTTCTGTTTGTGTTGCATTGCGTGTGTCTTTATTTAGCTAGGGAAAGAATGTGGGCGGACGAAAGGGACTTATTGTCCAGTTTAAAGGTCGAAAATGTGAAAGAAAGAAAAGAAAAGAGTTGTGATAAGGTTTAAAAGAGTGTTTGTTGAAGTGCGGTTATTTTCGCTCGGTTTGTATAGCGTTTCCGTGGTGTAGTGGTTATCACATCCGCCTAACACGCGGAAGGTCCCCGGTTCGATCCCGGGCGGAAACATAATTTTTTTTCATCTGAATTTTTTTCATTTTTACTCTTAGTGAAAGAGAAAAGTGAGGATATAAAAATCCGGGCTCAGAAATTCCCTTGAGATTTTAAATATGATGAAAATTCACGACACCATGCAATCATTTTTTTTCCAAGGCGTCGTCCAATCCCTTGTGTTTCGTGTTATTTTCTCTTATGAAAAATAGATTAATTTAAATTGATCATTCTCGGGGTGTATTATTGTCTATTGATAGAAAAAATTCGTTATTGCAACGTTTCCGGTCTACCTACGCGGAAGGAAAAACGCAATAAGAAAGGGCAACGCACGAAGTTTTATTTGTATGGGGGAGAATTTTTTTCTTTTTTCGAAAATGACTCAGAATCGTTTTGTATTTCCGTGAAAAAACATTGAGTCAAATAATGTCCAGTCGGTCGGGCTAAGTTAACCGGTTTCTTGATTTCCTGTTGGATTGTTTTTTCGTTTAACGATTTTTGTAATATGTCTTCATTACTGTCGCCCTTTGCTGTTGTGAGAATGAAACATGCCGCGTAGAAAGGAAATGCGGTATGAACGTCGGCGGCGGTTTTTGCGGTTCAAGTGTCCGGGAAGTGGTGAATGCAGGTAAATTTTATTTTTTAAAAATATTTGACTTTCCTTAAATTTATAGGAAAATTTTTTTGAGGAAATTAGGAAGTGTTTTGTTGCGTATTCGTATTTATTGAATGGAACCTAATGTTTGGTATGTTAATTATAGTTTAGCGTTATCATCGCGAGAGATTTATTAATGATGAGCGCCAGGCCGTAAAATAATTAGAATTAGTTGTTACCGATTGAATTAAAATTGGGACTTAAAATTTTTTGAAATTATATTGTAAGCGGGCGCTACTAACTAAAACTTTGAAGAAATATTTTTTAAAAACTTTTGGTACTGTATTTTTTTCTTGTCTGGACTTGCAGAACTTACATCCGAGAATAAGCTGGAATTAAAATTTTCTAAAGATGAATTACAAATGCGCTTTTCTTGAAATTTGGTATGAAAGAGTTAAGCGATATTACATATTTGTTACTGCGTTAAATAAATCTAGGCCAAGATAGGGCCAAAATATGATTGATCCCATTTATTTCTCCGCTTTAAATTGCACAAAACTCGCATTTTGTTTCTTGTTTATAATTTCAAACTATCTGCCTCGCAACCCGATTTAATTTAAACATTCTTTAAAAAAGATTTTTCTACAAAAAATTAAATGTACTCCTGGTAAAAGTCCTTGTAACATTGCACCCTAAGGCCTTAAGACAGCTACGCTACTGGAAAATGCGGAAAAAAATAAAAAAAATTACTCTTGACAGTCAAAGAAATAAGATCCTTTTAATTTATTTAACATAAAATTTTCCGTCTCGTCAGAAAGAATTTTTTTTTTGAAAAAAAAATATGAAAAGACGGTAATTAACTACCCAACCTTTAAACAAGGTTTTTTAACTGCTCTAGTTTCCTTCCATTTAGCAATTTTTTTTTTTTTTTTTTTTTTTTTTTTTTTTTTTTTTTTGAATAAAGTACATCCCCGTGCCAAATGAAAGTTGCCATACGGAAAGACCAGCCAACTACGTTATTAATGAAAAAGCCTTTTTTTTTTGCTTCACTTGTTTATAGCTGATTAATTAAAGAAGAAGCTCGTTAATTTTCATTTACTTTTAACTCGATCAACCGCCCATTCTTTTTCTCAAGCTCTCGTTTTTAGATCGAAGTCATTCTAACGGGTTTTCACGAATTGATGAGAAAATTGAGAATACGATAAAAGCGAACGGATAATTACGAGTGAAAAATTCTTTCTATTAATTTTTTGCGTCGAATATTTTTCAAAAAAAAAAAATGAAATTATTGTGAATGGGAAAATTTTTTTCCGTCTTAATCAGTTGCAGATTATGATCGATGAAGAACGATAGTAACAAACTAATTTTTAAAAATCGGAAAAAACTCAGTGCCGTTTGTGCAACTAACTCACCCTTCCTATAGATAAGACCCTGTTTAATTATTTCGCTTCGAGCCAAACTGACTTTTGGGCCGTATTTCTCAGCTGAGGTACTTACCAAACTATATAGAAGACTTATCTTTATCGAAGCGCTTGAATTTTTATTAAGTTTAAAACTTGGCAACTACTGGGAGCATAATCTGGCTATATTTCATTAGACTTGATTTAAGCCTTGCACATAGGTTATTTTCGCAAATAGTTGGAAGAGTTTTCAATATTAGCTCGACCTCTGACTTAGCAGGGAAATCCCTTTCTACATATGTGTCAAGTTTAAGCTGGTACTGATTTTTTTTCTAAATTAAATCTCCAATTCAGGCCTTTAGGGTCTTTTAAGCTAATTTTTTCGTTCTAAAATGAAGGCAAACTCCAGCATCAACATTTCGATCAAATATAACTCTCACATGATTTCTGCCCAATCATTTTTCCTGAATTATAATGCTCCTCAATGGGCATAATCGCTCAAACTCACAGTGAAACCATAGTGTGCTCAACTGGTTTCCCAAACGCCGTCTGACTCGCTCATGACGTCACTTTTTTGAATTTGAAAAGGCATCTTCTGCTGCTTAGCTTGGCGATTGGTTGGCACTCATGAGGATCCCTTTACAAATGTTTGTCTCACTAGTTATTTAGGCTCCTTAGCCGTAAAGTTCAAAAAAGTGACGTCACAGCAGACAGAACACGTGATACCCTCTGCGTATGAGCACACTATGGTTTCACTATATTTAAACCGAACCCTACCAGCTCCATCTAGCAGTTGTTTTTAAACAAAACCGAAGAGCTCCTCGAAGTCAAGTTTTTCTTTTGTTTCCATTAACTGCGTAGCTTCGATTTTGCCCAAAATTCGCGGTAACCGTTACCTATACAAAACTTTGATCATAGTTTCAGCCTCAAATGAATTTAAAAAAAAACAAGAACATTACTCACGCTTCCTATTCCCATTAATTATAGTACCTGATTTTTCTAAATCGAATCTTCAAAGCACGTGACTTTCCCATCCGAAAAGAAAAATTACACGCTCAGCATTGATTTACCACCGTCATCGAAGCATAAAACAAAACAAAAAATTCGGAAACAAAGGCAAGAAAAAATATTATCGGTGAATTCGATTTGATTGTGTTGATGCCCTTGTAACGATCTATAGGTGTAATTTGTCATTTTCGATGAGATCATACATATCCAAGAATTTATTTATTCATCGATGATTTTGTATTGAGGCAAAAAGGATTTTTTTCGTTTTGCTTGAATGGTTTATATCAATGTTACATCTCCGGTCAGGGGAAAAGAAAAGTTAACCCTTTAAAGGCCTAATTAATTTTTTAAAAGGTAATTATTGGGGACCCGGCAAGGCCGACTTTTCCTAATATGTTAAAATGTCTAAACTTGAAGCAAATGAAGCCCGAAAACCGAAAAAAATCCGCACTCCTAAAGTTTCTAGTGTAGGCATACCGCAATACACGATCGACCAATAATGTCATAATAAGCAGTTTTACTCCCTTTTTTGCAGCTAAAGACTCGAGGGATATACTGTATTAGGTTCATAAAGGTCCCAAGTTAGTTGTATTGCTGAATGCATATTCAAAAGTTTGCAGGGGCACGACTTTTTTCACAAATTTAGCTTTAAAATATTTTAAAATGATTTTTTTCAAAAAATTTAATTCTGCCATTGGCTCTACATTTCCCAATTCATGCTAAGCTATTCTTAAGATGCCCTTGTAATTCATTCTAATAGAACGCGCAAATAGGGTGTTCTTACAAAGAATTCAAAGGATGAAAAAAAAAGTACCTGAGATACAAATGTCCCCGAACAATAGAAGGACCTTTTTATTCATACTACCAGTATTGGAAAGAGATCTTTTAAGGATACCATCTTTAACTATTGTACGTTTGCCATTTAACTTCGTTATTTTTAATCCCCAAAAATTTGAAACAATTTTTCGATTGCTAGTAGTTTTCCCGGTACAAATGAATTTTATAAAAACCTCTAGTTGCTCAGAATTATTTTTATCCATAAGCTAAGCATATGAAGATTACACTTCCATAAGCTTAACATAAAAAGAATATCTCACTAGGGAAATGTTAAAAAGGAAACAAAACAAACAGTATTTAAATTTTGGTCAATTTAGCTTAAATTTACATCAAGTTTATAATATGATTTTCCTTCCATAAGCTAAGCATGGGCGAAATTTCAAGTCGTAAATTTTTTCTTTGAAAGGTCTAATGCTGTATTACACCAATACATGGTCATATCCCTCAGTCTAGCTGTCTGGAACAAGATTTTCACTAAAACATCAGAGGCCGGATATATCCGGCCTTTTGCAAAAGTCGGCCGTTAACGGAACTTTTTCGGAGGCCGGATATATCCGGCCTTGGTCAAAAGTCGGCCTTTAAAGGGTTAACCAGTGTCGTGTGTTTACTTCGTGTAATTTATATTATGAGTGATTATGTTTCGTTTTTGACGTTTTTGTCGCTCAATTAGATTAATATAATTTCGTGTGGATAAAAAAAAAAAAAATAACTTGCGTCAGGATGTTTTTCATGCGAATAATTAATTTAAAAATATTACAAGTTTGACAAAATATAATTCGTTGGCAAGGATGATTTTTGTATTTGCAAGCTTGAAGGATACTGTCACGATTAGTTTGAAAATAAATTTTGTTTACGTTAGGTTTAATCAAGGTTAAAAGAGTCGTAGATGGACTTGAGGGGGTTAACAATTTTTTTTTTGTAGCAATTTTCTGCTTCTTTATGTAATAAAATAAACTCTGGCGGTGGCATTCAATTTGTGTGGCAAATTTAAGGTGATGTCTAGCATACTTGGCCGCAAATCTGGGATTAATATGCTACGGGCTGACAATGTCAGGTGGAACTTCCTGTGAGAAACTGGGGAGGCGATAATCTTACTGTCCCGTACATGAGAAATAATTTAAATAATTTATTTATTTATTTATTTAAAAAAGATATAACAATTATCGCCGTGAGGCATTTGTTATCGTTTACATTTGTTATGCTAATCACACTCCAACCCTCTGAGGCACCTCTCAACCTCATCAAAGTTGTAAGGGGCAGAGTTAATTAATTGTGTTTTGATTATTTTAAAAAATTTCCTTTCATTCAACTTTCATTAAATGTCTTGAGTAGCGATAGAACCATCGTCTTTAATTTCCATTTAATCTCGCCATTATACTTTTCTATAACAATTAAAATGTTTGATTTCGAAAACGATAAAATAACGAATCCAAATAACGTTCATGTTTTTGAGCACAAAAAAATTTATCACGTTGCCATAACAACTGAAATATTAGAGATGAAAGAAGTGAGTAAATTGAATACGACTTAATGCTTCATTTTCCTTCTCCAGATATTTTCTTTCAACCTTTTTCCTCTGAATATATATGAAAAAGCAAAATGTCTCGAGCTCCTTAATTTAAATTTGCGACATCGTCGATTACGGAATTTGCGTCAGACACGTTTACAATATATCCTTCCCCGTACGGTTTTCTTCCCTCATGAATCAACATAAAGAATTGATCTAAATGTCAGCAGCTACTTTATCTTTTTCCACATAAAAATCTCATGTAATAGCCTATTAAAGCTAATACAATCATCATAAATTTTTTTTAACTTTTTTCCTTTGTGAGTAATTTTTATAAGCCTGTTTGATTAATGAAGGAATATGAATCGGTTTAGCTTGGTAAGGGAATGCATGAAAGAAAAGAGTGGTGAACCATTTAACATACTCTACTTTGTGGACGGTATTGATCTTATACAAAAATTCAAAAGTTGGTGCTCAAGTCAGGAAATGGACGCTTAAGTTATGAAATAGTGGCTAAAGCACGAAAATGCTCACTTAAGTCAGAACATTAATATAAAAAAGACTTTTTATTTGGGAAACTGTCCGCCAAGCCCGAGGAAAGGCCCAGAACATAGTCGCTTAAGTTCGAAAATGAACTCGAAAATTGTTTTACCCTAAAATAAAGCTATTAGGGTAAACTGACGCTAAAACCTATTAGCTTTGTTTCCAAGTAAAAATCCTGCTTTAGTAATATGAGGATTGTTTCGTCACTTGACCGTGAAAATGGCGCCATACTCGCCTAATTTAGCTTATGGCAAATGCAGCGCCATCTTTGTGGTCAAACCAGGAAGCAGTATTTTTTTTTGTAAATTAAGTTTCCATTCTGTACATTCTGTGCCTGTTATCAGATTCAAAGCATATTTATATCGTGCTAAAGATTTTATTCAAAACATTTGGCCATTTTTATTTCCTTCAAAACTATTTGTGCAGCTGTAGAGCAAGATCTTGCGTGCTTTTCATCTAGATTTTTTTTTCATGGATAGAATTCTATTTTTCAGCAGATAGCTTGCAAGTAGGGTCCTATTTAGGGTCTCTAGTAACCGCTGTTTCCTGGCCAATTTTGAAAGTCGGATTTTTCTACATCCCATTTTTTTCAAACAGTGCCAGCTTATTTTTCCAATCATTTAATAATCTTAGTAGTCCTAACTGAAACAATAATGAAAGCTTTTGCAGTAGTGTTTTTATCTTACCCCAAAAATCTTTTTTATTACAAAAATTCTAAATTTTCTTCGCCTCTGAAAACCATAAAATCCTTGTTAACAACCATTTTAAACAAATCTAAACATCCGTTAATTTATAATGGCTAAAATAAAAATCCTCTCCCAATATTTTTTCTCGACGTACGTTCATTTTCAAAATAAAAACACAAAAATATTTTCTTTGGCCCATCTTTTAATTAGGCCTCTCTCTCTCACTTCATCTCATTTCACGGTCAAAAAAAACAACGAACATAAAAATTAATTTTACCATGCAATATGAAAAACTGCCAAACTGAAAATTCATTAAAAACTTAAATCAACCAGTCATCATCAATTTCTCTTGAAAAACATACAAAAAACACCATCATCCTCTTGTAAATTATTAAAACAAGTAATCGTTTTATTTTTGTAGACAATCAAATAATTATAACATCGTTTGGTGTAAATTAAGTCATTAGCGGAGAGCGTACCTGTTTGCATTGTAAAATTTCGAACTCTGTCACGTTATTAGTCTAATTTTTATTGTTAATGAGCAAACGCATCTCTCGTCTTCATCTCCAAGTTAATTGCTTTAGTTGTCTAATTATTTAATTCTTTTCTTTTCAGACTGTGTTCCTTGACACTTTCAAGACTGGTAGTACTGCGGCCCTTAGGAGCCGAATTGGCTTCAATAACAATAGCTGTGAAAATGCAGAGTTCCAAGCGGATATTACGCTCAAATGAAATGTCGCTACCTCCGAACGGGCTTCTCGACACTGAATTAGATCTTCATTTCGCTTTACAGTATCCACATTTTTTAAAAAGGGACGGCAATAAATTGCACGTCATGCTGCAGAGGCGGAAGCGTTATAAAAATAGGACTATTTTAGGTTTTAAGACTTTAGCGGAAGGAGTTGTTAATATGTCGCAGGTAAGGAAAAAATATTGACTAAAAAATCAAACACCCAAGGACTTTAGAGACATTGCCAATTGATCGATCGTTTTCAGATTACATGAAAGTTGATGAATTGCTATTTAAACAGATTTCCGTTTAAGGTGAAATGCTAGCTAGAGAAAATATTGCAGTTTGTTTAACTGAGTATGAGGTGAAAAAATATTGCCCTTCAAAATTTGGTTCTCTTAAAAAATCTCATCTCATAAAAAATCCATAAAGATCACTCGCCTAATCGACATTACATACGCAGAAGGAAAATAATATCTCTTTTTAAAATTTTGGTTTTCTTACGGAGATGGATTACCTCAAGATAGATAATCACATCGGGATTTTTCGTATATTACTCGCCGTCTATTTGAGTTGTTAAAAAAATCCCTAATCTTACAAGAAATTACCTTTGGTTTGTTTTCTCGTTAAAAATAAGATGAGGAAGGGATGTCGGAGGCATTGTCAAATAATCACAAATAATGCGCAGGCGTGATTCATAATGGCCGCCCGGTGTTTGATCTTCGATGTCCTGTCGACTGAAAAATTCAATTTCATACAGAAAAAGTGAATTTTGTTAAAACTAAAAAGTTCCTAAGAGGATTGCGTTATCGTCATTGAACTTTTCGATAACCAATTATGAGGGAGCTGCACATCGGTTTAACATCGAATCTTATGAAGCTTATCAAAATCCTAACCTGTTTTGGTTTGTATCTAAAATTGTTTTTTTGAAAAAACTCGGTATTTGAACTTTCTGTCTTTTTTTATTTGAATTAATTCACTTGATCTCATTAATTTAACGGAAGCCTTAGATTTGCTCAGATCTAGCGATATGTTTGTTTTGTTTTGGTTCTTCCTAGACCATCTCATAATCCAAAGCAGTGACATGGTTTTTTTGATATTTTTGTAAAACACATTGAGGGTTTATGTTTATGGATTCAACATAAGTTTGAAAGAAGGAGGTACATGTGATTAGCTTGCTTATAGTCTATTTCTCTAGCACCAAGAGCAATTGTTAAAATCCTTATAAAAATTCAGGTTATGTTGAGCTGATGTTTAATCATAGTCGTAGAATAATTTGTTCTGCCCACAGAAGCTGGTTTATATTTTAAAATTAGTATGGGCCATGAAAAGACCAAAAAGAACATTTCCTGATAATAGAAATCCCTTGACCATTCTGGCTTTTGGAGTAATTTTATCAAATGGCAATCCTGACCAAATTTTACTTTGTAAGCTCACATTTTATCGCAGTTGCAATTTATTGACTGCAGCAATATGTCCGCCAACCCTTCCCATGATTCATATGAAACTTGAAATAAAAAAAATTTATGGGTTAATCTGGCAACGATGACGTAAATCTGTTTCATTTAAATTTTTATTTATTATCCATTTTATACGTTGAAAAAGAAAACATTAACGAAAGCCATTAAAAATAAATAAATTTTTGTTTATGCGATACGAATTTGTTTACAGGTTTTGCAGAGGCAAATGGATCTGGAACTTGATCTTTTAAGCGAAGGGAAGGAAGGAAAAGGAGGAGGCGTAGCTGCTAGAATCACTGTCAATTCTTTATGTAGTCAGCCTGTCGATCAAAAACATCTCTTCGGAGACCCGTCAGATAGGGGAGTGGATTATTCAGACGAGGACGAAGAATTCGCGAGTAGTCAAGACGAGAACGAGGGAGAAGTCGAGGGGAGTGATTCGGAACCGATGTTAGATGATTCCGGAAGGAGAGCTAGAAAAACTCAAAGAGTTAAAATGCCTACTAATGCGAGGG
Organism: Liposcelis brunnea; assembly: GCA_023512825.1. Taxonomy (NCBI): domain Eukaryota; kingdom Metazoa; phylum Arthropoda; class Insecta; order Psocodea; family Liposcelididae; genus Liposcelis; species Liposcelis brunnea. The sequence goes on along the minus strand of CM042073.1, from coordinate 1,756,073 downwards.
TAATTATTTTTTTTGTTGATATTTTAACACATGGTCAAACAATAATTAACGGGTAGATAATTTCCCTTAGCCCTTAGTTAATTTAATTTAAGTGGATTTTTTATTATTGAATCCGGTCTCGTTTGAAGGAAAAGCTGCGTTTTTTCCCTCGGTAATTAATTATTTCAGCTCGAAAAACCGACAGCCAACAACATACCGAAGATATGATCCATGACAATGTGAGAGTGAGAGCTCCTCTTATATGATATATTATGCTACTTGTGCGGCTCCCATAAACACGGCTGGCCTAACATTGTAATTTTTGAATTTATTCGCTGGCCGTATGAGTGGTTTTATCATTAGTTTGCTCTTACAAAATTTTTTCAAGAAAAAAAATATTTTTATATAAGTTTTAAAAAAATTGAGACATGAATTTTTAAATTAAATTTCAAGTAATAAGATTTGGTAAATCAGTTCTCTGGTCTTAGCGTCTGTTTTCCGAAATTTAGCATTCATTTTCAAACTCATGCTTTTTGAGCTTTAGCGCCACTTCCTTAACTTGAGCGCCCATTTTGTAGCTAGAGCCTTCGTTTCTAGCCAGAGCGCCCATTTTCTAGTTTGAGCGTGCATTCTCTGACTTAAGCGTCAAGTGTCAATGGTTCGACTTGCCCTCCAATTTTCAGCTTTACTGTGAGTTCCTTTACTAATAAGTAAACCTTTGAATATCCTTCTTTTATTGTAGAAGTAGTTTCAAGACCTGAAGGATTATCAGTCTCAGTTATTTTAAATTTCTAGTCTTAACTAACTTTACAACACAGGAATTTTTTTTTTAACTTTTTACTCCGCATCTCAATTAATATTATTTATTCAAAATTTCGTAATAATAATCTCGCGTCGAAAAATAAAAGAACCTTGAAGAGTTCTTCAAAAACTTTGAAAAAGCAATTACGTAGAGTCTTAATTGATTACACAAGAGATAATCAATAATTTCTCTAGATTTAAAAATAAAAACTTATCCGAACAATAAATCAGCCAATGTTTTGTCATTTTCATAAAAACAAAAGCATTTCTGTGGGAGAAAAAAATAATTCGAAATCGTGTTAATGATCATGATTTAAGTGTATTAAAAAGGAACACAAAAGAACAATGATAATTAATCAGGATGATCTCAAAACGTCAATAACAAACCGAAACTAACCTTGGAGACGATTTTTTTTCTTCTTTCTCTCTTTCTTATGTAATTGGCTCTTGAAAAACTTTCAAAAAAAGATTTTTTTACACTTTCAAGTTCAATGCTTAACCCGAATAGGAGAGTTTTGATGTTTGAAAGAATACCTTTGACCTTTTAGAAAGCAATTAAAGCTCTTGGCACTTTGACTTCCATACCAGGTCACGACAGCGAAATTCTCAACATGAAAATCAGTGGCTTTAATTATCTTTTTTTTGTACGCAATTTGAGTTTTCCTTATCATCATTTTTTTCTTCTGTAGCTGTTTCTTATGAAATAAATAAATGTTAATCATTAAATTAACATTTATAAAAAAATTTTTTTGTTATGTTAATTAATTCTGAGTATATAATATTAAATGCGGTTTGTTTTAAGTTTTTGAGAATCGAATAAGTTATTCCCATTTCTTATCTAAATAAAATTTAATCTCGTAATAAAAATTCACGAGAAAAAACTTGAATCAATATTTTTGTTTCTTTTGGTTTTGAAGTTTGTGTTATTGTGAGGGTTGGTTCAGTGGCGGAGTGAAATTTTTAGTAGACAAAAGGCACTATATAACTTACAGGAGGTTTAAGTTAAGCTCTGACGATAACCGTCTTAGCCAGCAGAAGCTAACGCATACATAAAGTCATTAGAGCCACTCAAAGTTCGAGCGCTCCTAAAAGGCTTCGGCTAAGGAGCAATAGAGCCGCTTAGTCTGAAGATTTAGCTTTCTATTTTACATGATCATCTATTTTTACTCTTGAGCGTCCCATTTTTCCGGCTTTTGCTTACATCCCTTAACTTGAGCATTCATTTCCAAACTTAAGCGTCCATTTTCGAGTTTTTCGTTCCAGATATCTGACTTCGACATCCATTTTCTAGCCTATGCGGCAATTTTTTGACTTCAACGTCATTTTTTAAGATTTTAGCGCCAGTTTCTTAAATGAACTTCGATTTCCAAAACTAAATTGACCATTTTTTAACTAATCCGTCCATTTTCGAGTCCAAGCCTCAAAACTAATGATTTAAAACATCCTTGTTCAAAACGTTCAAACGTCAACGCAACGTCGATTTCCTGACTTGAGAACCGAGCATAAGCGACAATTTTTGGACTTGAGAGTAATTTTTCAAATTTAAGTGCTACTTTCTTCACTGAAGCGTCCATTTTGAAAATAAAACATCCATTTTCTAGCTTGAGGACATTATTTCAAGCTTAAGCTTCCATTTTGTAGCTAGAGTATCCGTTTTGTAGCTGGAGCCTCCAATTTCAAGCTTGAGCGTCCATTTTTAAGCTGTAGCGTCCATTTTGCAGCTTGAGCGTCCATTTTTTTTAGCTTGAGCTTCCATTTTCTAGCTTGAGCGTCCATTGGCAAACTAAAGCGTCCACTTTTGGACTGGAGCGTCTATTTTCAGCGTCGATAGAATTTTTTTAAATAGCAATCAAACCGTTCCACCGATATTTAAATTTTTCTTCCTTTTAAGCGTCGAATTTCGGACTTAAGCATTTTTATTTTGTAGTTTTAGCGTCAGTTTCTCAACTTAGATGTCCATGTTTGGGCTTAAGATTGGCTTATCATTAGAAAATTGCTACTATTATTTTTGTTTTCCTGCCTTATTTTCGTCTTTCCAGCAGCTCAAACCCTCGGAGCTTTTTATGACCACCACGCCACTGCATTCTTATGGTAAATAAAAGAAAAGGATAATAAGAAAAATTGCGATGACTTGGAAGCGGCGTTTTGTTGCGGTTAAATTTTCTCTTTTTATTAATATCGATATCTTAGAAAAACAAAACTGAAGGCAATTCGAGATTTGGAGAGCTTTAAGCAAAACGTACACACTATTTTGATGGCTATAAATCGTCACAGATAAGAAGGAAGTAAAAACATTCAGAATATTAATCGCCCAGACGTTTTACGAGACAGTTTTGCTCTTGCATTAAAATTCGGTTTATAAATTCTCTATTTTCGCAGTTAAAAAAATGTCTTTAACACTCAGGACATTTGTCAAGATTTTTTTTTGCAAGGCCGTAAAAATAAATTAGTTACCACCAACGGATCCTTTGGGTTGCATATATAAACTCGTGAATTTGTTACAGGGAGTAAATTTTTTTTTATGTCGACTGAAACTTTGAAACGTCAGTTCGGTTTAATAGGTTTGTAGTCATGCATTTCCACGCGGTTTAATTACCGTAAGGGAGTCTTTTTATCGATTAAAAATTATACTCACTGTTATTTTTCCTGTTATCTTTTCAGCAAAGGAACCTCAAACAAAAATTCATCAATTTGTTAAAGAGGTTTCGGCAAAACGAAGGGCTTGGCACCGATCAAGAGGATATGGATAGGAAGTTATCGGGCGGTGACTATGGATCCGACGGAGATTGAAGACTTTTTTGAAGAATTGGAAGATTTGTCTGAATCTAGGCCGGAAATGGATACGATGAGTATATCGTCGACGCCCGAAACTCAAGTTTGAGGCCGTTTTTTTCGTCGAGTAGATCTCTTTTGCATGATAATCTCACTACTCCAGGTTTGTAGGCCTAGGTTATTTAATTAGGGTTTTTCTTTTTTAAGAGAGTATTTGGTAGATAGATTTTGATTGAAGCGTAAAATTGGTAAGCAAATGGCGTTCAATATTTTTAAATTTTTAAAGAAATGTGCAGTAAAGCTCAATGGTTTTAAAAAGTTACGAAGTCATCGTCTTCCTAATTTTACTTGGATTTGAATTTCGCAAGCTAGAAAAGTAAA